>OX371191.1:4822500-7222500 GCA_947310845.1 Yponomeuta plumbellus | reverse complement strand
ATCCGGATAATTAGTAATATTCAAACAGATTATATTTATGCAGACAAGCAACATAACATAAACGATTAGTTAGGTACTTACAATATAAATTATATTTATGCAGATGATATTACTGAGTTATGCAGTTGAGTCATGTTTTAATGTAAACCTGCGATATAACAATTTATGATGATTGTATTTCTTCTAAGTGTCACATTGTAATAGAATCTGTAATGTACGTACATATCTGTAATACGTAACATATTTTATCCTTAGAATTAAATTGCAACCGATTTTAACAAATAAACGTCATTTGATCTTCAACAAGTCTTTCGTTTCATTTATGATTTAAATGATTACTAGCTGACCACGCAAACGTTGTTTTGGCAGTTAGAGGTATGAAAAATAGATAACCTATTCTAAAACCTACCGAATACACATGTAAAGTTTCATGAAACTCAGTAAAGCCGTTTCGTAGGAGTATGCGCACTAACATTGGGACACGAGAATTTTATATATTAGAAGATTAGATAGAAGAAATATATGTAAAGGTAAAGAAAACAAAAATGACGGATCTCAGCTTGAACAGGCTCGCAAAGCTCGCCCCACGTTTGGGCGCCAGTGCCGCAGTACGTATAGGTAAAAAGGGGGTGCGATCCGTAAAATGAAAGAGGGTATCCAGGGGCAGAGAAGTTTTTGGTTTATTTAAATGTAATGTAATGTGCTACATAATAATGTGCCTTTCGAATATTTGATAGGTAGATTTATAATAATAGGTATGTATGGAAATTAGAGCGATCCGGTAACGTACTGACAGACGTGTTGTAACGATAATAAAGGTAGAATGACGTTTACGTCCACTTAGTTCGGAAGCTCAGGGTTATCTGATCCCAAGGACTTTATATTACAGTGCCACCATCTTATCTGTTCAGTTGATAGCGGCGCTAGTGGAGAATTTAGTAGTAACATTTGGGAAATTTACCTAGACAAATGAGAATATTTTACCCGCCTTTCAATTTTAATGAAAATATATCTATCAATCTTAGAAATAAAACAAAAATGGGGACAGGATTTACAATTTATAAGTTTATCGGTTTTTTTTCAAGTTTAGCAGAGCCAAGCCCAGGGGATACACTAGCGCCACTGATGTTAAGATCGCATTTGTAAAAAGTGTGTACAATCTCTCAATCATGTGGGCAGTGATTTCTAGGATCCAAGTACCACAAATAATCTAGGACTCAGCTTCAATTACCTAGTTAGTTACCTACACTTTTTATGTCAAAAAGTTACTGCTATACAGGGTGTCCCAAAACTCAACGTTAAGCCGGTACCGGGTGAAACGGCAAGTCATATTGGTTATCAGATAAATAGAAAAAAAAATTAATGTATACAAAATTATAGGCATTTAAAAAAAAAATTAAAAATCTTGTTGCCACAAGTCTTTACTTCTTCCGATTTTTTTTTGTCTTATAACGTTTCTTTAAACTGTTAACAAAATTTCAAAATCAGCTGCTCCAGCTTAGAAGAAAATGAGACTTAAAAAAAAACTTTAAAATTGCCCATTTTTAATTTAAATTTTAGTTTTAATTATGTTTGTGAAATTTCTTGAATACATTTAATTTAAAAAAAATGTACTGAAAAAAAAACTATTTTTTTTTATTTTCTGATAACCAGTACATATGACTTGCCTTTTCACCCGCTACCGGCTTAACGTTGAGTTTCGGGAGAATCTGTGTAGTCCTTTTTTTGTCTTAGATTCACGGCATTGAGACATTACAGACACTTTTTGCAAGTTTGATCTGTAAAAAAGCTGCGATTTTTTTTCCTCGGTGGCGTTAGTTTTAGGCCTAACTATATTACATTATCATAGAACTTTGATCATATGTGATGTAAGTAGGTACATTGCTAGCTTATAACTGAATAAGGATCAAAACACGTGTCGACACCAACAATGGATATCGCCTAGGATCCTACTCATGATCTAGTGTAAGGTGTTACTCAGTAGATCCTTTTAACGACGGGATATTGTATGGGCATTTCTCCACGGGGTCCGAATTTGACGGCCCGGCGCATAACATGTCCAGATTATCAAAATATACACCTGTAAAAAATACTACAGTGTCCTCTAGGTTCTCGCCTACCTGGAGAGCATGCAAACTTTGCTGAAAACCGTTTGCAACGCACAGAAAAAAAATCTGAAATGGCTGAAAATGACCTTCAGTGGCTTGTCCCCAACCCAAAACTTGACAATTTATAATTATTTTTATAACACTCGGAATGTTTTCCGGGAATCTATTTATGTTCACATATTGTCAGATAGTTAAAGTAACTCTCATTTAAATATCATAATAATCTAATCAATAGTTCGCCTACAATAGCAAGATGTTTGAGTGTCCCTTGCTTCTGCCTGAATTCGGTGGCACTTACGAACCAAGCGTTTCTTCGGTCGTAGATTACTGTAGGAATTTACGGTGTGGACGAGCCATTAGGTCAGTCACCCCGCAGCGCCCGAGGTCAACAGACGGGTGATTGAATGAAAGTCTTGGGAAATATCAGGGTAAGTAATTCATTCTTCAGATTTGGTCCAGGGCACACTTTGACTTCGGTGGAGGTGTTATTAGGAAGAATACTTATTGACTGTAAAATCTAGTGCCTATATACTGCATAATTTATCTCAGTGACTACTTTCTAGTGCCTTGAGCTGGGGTTGATACGTGGTGTTGTATAACAGTGAACTTGAAAAAACTATCTTTTATGATTTCGGAGGCTTTTTGAGCACCGAAGTCAGAAAAACTTCCACCGAAGTCAAATTTGATTCCGGTGTAGGTATGTCGTTCGACTTTAGAGAACCGAGGTCAGATTCCTTACTTGTAAGTTTCAAGTAGGATATGCGCATTTGTTTTTTGGAAAAGTAATCGCTAACTGTGAAAGAAAACATCGTGTGGAAACCTACGAATAGTTTTAAACGTGTAGATAATTTCTTTACTGTTAATAATAACGACAAAAATATGTTGTTTCTGTCATAATTGATTTCAGTCAGATTAAAAACTGCTGCAGCAGCAACTACGTGCCTACGTTAACTTGAAAATGTGAAACATGTGTACCTATTCGTGTGTACATTTTTTCATGTGCATGTGTGTGTTTATTATGTCTGTGTTTGTGAATTATGTGAATGTGTGAAGAAAGAAAGTGCGTGTACATTTCTTTAACATAGTTTTCTTATAGTTTGTGGTCAGTCGGTGTGTACATTTATGTAGGTATGTACAGTAGGTTCTACATCAACCTACTCTACCTACCATTATATTTTCTTTGACAAGAGGTTGTGTACCGGACCAGGTTCCGTACATGTGCTCACGATCGATAATATAATCTGAATTGTTTTTTTGTCGAGAGGTTTTCGAATGGAAGTTAGGAGGAACCGAGACATAGCTTAGTTTATTTACTTTTCCTAAATAAAATACAGCTAGTTATATTTTGTTCTTTCATCAACAGTATTTGGTTGTGTTTAAATGGTGCAATAAAAATTTGGGGATGATAATTGGGGTTTGGTAACAACATTTAGTTACGAGGAGGCACACACAACTAATAAATATTGATTGTTGGAAACTCGCCAACTATCGCTAAATCGCGACACAACAGTTCACCACAATGTGCATATCTAGATGGCCCACTAGGTTGAGGCTAGGAAAGCTAGCTATATATATATACTTAAATCTCTAAAATCACACTCGAAAACTTCCCATACTTTTAATTGACTGTTAGGTGCAATTACTGGTATCAAATTGTGACTTTGGCACGTTAAATGATTCTCTGGTCATTTTCTGATTCCAGTGAATTATTGTCTGATGTCGATGCTTACAATCTGATTTCGGTGCAGGTAGTCAGATTTCGGTGTACAGTTTTCTGATTTCGGTGTAGTCTGATTTCGGTGATTTAAATATTTCGTTATATAACCAAGAATCTGGGTACCCAAAATATGTCACGTTTTACAGTTTTTAGCCCTTTATCCAAAACAATCGATTAAATTCCCGAAAGACGAAAAAAAAAACGACCACCGAAGTCAGCCATTTTTGCCTCTTATGGAGAAATGCCCGTATATGGGATACCTTTTAGGGAAATCTATTTCGACACTTTCATGTCACATGGATAGTAAGAGGTGGACAACAGTACTGGTTTTTTCATTAATTTGTAGGGAGGTGCATTTAAAGCGATCAAGAGAAGCGAGTAGAGGCTCCGTCTATCATCTTGTGGCCTGCTCTTTAGGTCCTTTTCTTATGATTTCGTAGCATGTTCTTGGAGGTTCCCTACTTATCTTTTTAAATAATTGTTTACTTAATTATTATTATTAGTTCAGGAGGTGAGGGTTTTTGCTCCGCACCAGGTGGGAAATGAACGGTTTTGATGTCTATAGAAGAGCGTGAGTTATGGCAAAAGACTACTACACGAAAACCATGGTCAACCACGTCTAATTCATACATAGAACAAAATTTATTGTGATAAATTTTATTTCTAGCAAAAATACATTGATTTTTATAAAAGTCAACAATAGAATGTTACAACCTATGGTTACAGATGAGAGGTAAATAGAAAAATAGTTAAGTCGCATATCCACTAGGCAACATTTGGCGCGCAACCCATGCCGCTCAACATGTTCGGCAACGTTGCACAACAGACATTGCCAGCGGGCGCGCAACATGACGCCCGCCTACTTAGTTTCGCGTCGCAACAAATGTCCCGCGCAGACGAGTCTTTAAATTTCTCAGCCCAAAGAGAATACTTTAAAGTAGTTCTGTAAGCCTTCGCGAAGGTGCTGAAAACTTGTAGTTCATGAAGGTCGAGGTCGAAAATCAGACCTCCATCGTTCCATAAATAAGTATCAGCGATCCCAAAAAAAATCTTTCATCATTGATTGAGTCACTTTGACGACTGCTTTGGTATCTTGACATAAATTACACATCATTTGTTTTTTTGAAGCTCTGTTAATGTATTTTTCTGTATTTCGGAGGCAGAACCAAATACAAATCTGTTAAAACCAAATAGAGCTATGTCCGTAAGTGCAATCCTACCAGATTTGTAGAAACGACCACCATGAAACCGTCATACGTCGACCCGCAGAACGCAAACACCTCGAAGTTGGTGATGAGAACATTCTACCGGATCAACAACACGGAGGGGGTGACGGCGGCGGACATTACGAAGTACTTACGTGTGATGTTCGGCAACGTGTGGCGCACGAGCGCACTGACGGATAAAGCTGAGCAGACACTCAGTCACAGCGCAGAGCTGGGCTTCCTTCAGCGGGAGGGCAACCGGTATAAGAGCTACCAGCCTCGTGAGGCGTGCGGCGGTATGGGCAAAGGGCGCCGGCGCCGCTCGGGCTGCCGCGTGCGCAAGCGCTCCTGCTGCGGAAGCCGGCGCCGCCGCCGACGGCGCAGCCACCGCCGACGCCGCCGATCCTGCCGGTGAAGAGCCCGCTCTCGTGATGCACACAAATTTCTGAGTGCCAAGAGACTAATATTCTAAATTACTTTCGGTCGGTAACAGGCTCGCGCACGACTTTAGTGGCCGCGCGTGGAATTCAGTGGCATTACCTAGATACCTACTAACTAACTTATTTACCTAATTGTGATATTATTGTACAGTATTGTTGTTGCCTTGTTTGGCGAAATATATTTTACCCTCTTGTTAATGCTTATTTTCAAAACATAATCATTTTTAGCTACTTACTTTGCAGTTTAGGCTTAAGTTTAAGACTTAAGCCTAATTTAAAAATAAGCGTAGGCTTAAGACTAGGTACCTACCTTTATGGGTACGAAACATACGAAATTAAAACAGCATTCTGTAGCTCTTCAACTGCATGTGATTGGTCTGCCTATGATAATAATAATTTCCAGACAACACAATCACTTGTCTTGGGACGTCTTCCTAGTTTCAGGGTATCATTATCATTAACCAGGTAAGGCCGTCACAAACATGGAAAATATACACCAAGACTAGAGGCCATTTGTAGAAATGTGGCTCCCGATTGGAATCGAACTCAAGACTTCCAGCATAGTAGGTACCTACCTAATCCGACGTGATATCGCTAGACCAATGAAGCAGACCACAGGCACTCCAGTACACTACATGCCCTAATTATAAGTGAGAAATGTTTAATAGGGCAGATAAATTAATACCCAAAATTAAATTAAGGCCCCCGGCAGATGTCTTTTTTTTAGAGAAGTTCACCTCCCCTACCTAGGTACTTAAGTACATAAATTAAAGATTAAATTTTTTTTCGCCCATGTGGGCCCCTTCCCCTTCCCTAACCTAACCCTTCGGAGCATAATGTAGAAAACGCAAAATGAGCACCACACTCAAAATGTAGAAATCGCATAAAGTCGGCTTCCCACGGTCCGCAATATCGCGGACGGACTCAGGACCAGGACCTACATTCTGTTAATGCATTGTAACGTAGTGGCACCAATGACCGACAAGAACCAATAACAGACACTTTATTTTTTGATTCAATAAATAAGGGTAGGAAACCGATTTCTTAATATAGCGACACTGTACCGTAGTTAGCACACTTTTGACTGTCTCCCATTGACATTTGAGCGAAATGTGCCGTTTTGTTTGAAAATGGCGACGTGGCAAGTGATTGCGGCTGGAGTACGGTGAAAATAACAACATTTCTTATTGAAATCCTTAAGGAAGTGAGTACATATTTTCTTAATTAAACTAATGTATTGTAAATTATTTGAACTTTATGTTTTTCACGGGTTATTAGAAGAACTATAGGATCGATTTTTGTTATAACGAAAGTTTAAAATTATTTTGATATTAGTAAAATGTAGGTGTCCGATCACTGGTTTTTTCAAACCGACTTTTCCAGTAATCGACATGTGTCGAAAATAATTTTTTTAAACATTTTTCATTTGGCAAGCGAATAAAGTTCTTCTTATTTTGCTTATTTGGTAGATATTTGAAGTAAACTAATCAAAGTCGAGCTACCAGTAATCGACAAGTGTCGATTACTGGGGAATAATTAGTGTCGATGATTGGTTCTTACAGATGGCTCCGAGAAAACATTATACTCCCGACCAGTTAGAAAAATATATAGTTACTAGCGATCCGTCCCGGCTTCGCACGGGCGGCAAAAAAAGAATTTTTAAAATCGGCTCAGTAGTTTCTGAGCGTACATTACAAACACACAAAAATACAATTCTTTCCTCTTTATAATCTATAATATAAAAAAAGGAGAACCTGACTGACTGACATATCAACGCGGGGCCTAAACTATCATCATCGGCCTACGGTTCTCCACTGCTGAACATAGGCCTCTCCCATTGCACGCCACTGAGCACGGCCCTCGGCTACTCTCATCCAGCTCTTGCCAGCCGCCCTGCGAAGATCATCGCTCCACCGAGTCTGAGGACGTCCTACACTACGTTTACCGATCCGCGGTCTCCACTCAAGAACTGTTCTACCCCATCGGTTATCAGTTCTTCGGGTGATATGGCCGACCCACTGCAACTTCAGCATGCTAATTCGGTGGGCTATGTCGGTGACTTTGGTTCTCTGTCGGATGACTTCGTTTCGAATTCGATCTTTCAGAGAAACCCCGAGCATAGCCCTTTCCATAGCACGCTGAGCGACTTTAAATTTGTGGATCAACCCCACCGTGAGTGTCCGAGTTTCGGCACCGTATGACATGACGGGCAGGACGCACTGGTTGAAGACTTACGTTAAGTTAAGTTTTTAGACTCTGTGGGATTGGCGATGTGAAGACTCGCTGACAGACTTCCCATACGCTGCCCAGCCCAGCTGTATTCTTCTATTGACCTCTTTCTCGAAGTTGTTTTTACCTCATTGCATGGTTTGCCCGAGGTAAACGTACTCCTTAACAACTTCACGAACACTGCCTTGAACAGCAATTGGCTCCGGATTTACGTGTTCATTGAACATAATCTTGGTTTTATCCAAGTTCATCCGGAGACCAATGCGTTGGAAAGAATCAGCTAGGCTACTCAGCATATGTTGCAGATCTTGCAGCGTTTCCGCCATGATGACGATGTCGTCCGCAAATCGCAAGTGTGAAAGGTACTCGCCGCTAATATTAATGCCGTACCCCTTCCAGTCCAGCGTCTTAAACATATCCTCCATAGCATTTGTGAACAATTTGGGGGAAATAACATCCCCTTTTCTCACACCACGATGTATGGGGATAGGTTCAGACTGCCGGTTCTGGATTTGGACGGCCATAGTAGCGGCGTTGTATAGACCTCTCAGCACTTGGATGTATCGCCAGTCGACTTGGCATCACTGCAAAGATTCCAGAACAGACCAGGTTTCGACCGAGTCAAAGGCCTTTTCATTGTCCATAAATGCTAAGCACAGGGGCCGATTATACTCTTCGGTCTTCTGTATAATCTGCCACACTGTGTGAATGTGGTCTAATGGTTCCGTAACCCGATCTAAAGCCGGCCTGCTCAGGTGGCTGAAACTCATCGAGTCTCCTCGCAAGACGATTCGTGATGACTAAAATGGGTCGGTAGTTTTTCAAAAGGGTTTTATCACCCTTTTTGAAGAACAACACGACAACACACTTACTCCACGCCTCCGGAGTTCTCCCATCAAAGAGGACAGCATTAAAGATCTTCTGGAGCTCCTTCATTACGGGTTTACCGCCAGACTTCAAGAGCTAAGTTGTAATACCGTCCTATCCAGGGGCTTTTCTCTTTTTAAGCTGTTTAATAGCCATCGCGATTTCGTCTAGGCTGACTTCTGGCAAGTCTTCAGTATAGTGGCGTGTCAATGTAGCTTTGGAATCTTCATTTTGGGGATCAGGCTGCATGCGCCGATGCATGCGCAGCGTACAGCTGGCCGTAGAAGTTTTCATCTTCCGAAAGAACCTCTGGTATGGAGGAAACAACCACTCCATCCGTGGTGGTCAACTTTGTCAGATGGCTTCTCCCAAGAGATTGAACAAACACTTTCGATCCCCGATTTTGCTCCATTGCTCGTTCTATTGAACGAAAGTTGGAGCATCGGAGATCGCGTCGAACTAGTTTGCCAATTCTCCTGTTTAGAGCATGCCTTTCTGACGCAGTGACTGGTAAGCGTTCACGTCGTTCTTCCATAAGCTTGAGTGTTTCTTCCGAAAATTTCGACTTCGTGCCTTTATGCCGCATATGCCTCCCTGAGGATTCCGACTACATTCTCGAGGGCGTGGTCAATGTCAACATCATTTGTGGTTTCCACGGTAGCGAATCGGTTCTCCAGGTTAGACTGGAACTTTTCAGATCCCACTATAGTTTGGTGCAGGTTTGGTCGGAGCCTGGATTTCATTAAACGGACACGTTCGAGCTTAAAATTAATATTCAGAGAGCCTCGCACAAGTCGGCGATCGCTTCCGGTATTAAACCTATTGATCACTGAGACGTCTCTGAATATACGCTTCTTGTCCGTTATGATGAAATCGATCTCATTTTTTGTCATAGTGTCGGGGCTCTGCCATGTCCACTTCCTTTGGGGCTTTTTTCTTGAAGAATGAATTCATCAAGAATAACCCCTCCCTTTCAAGGAAGTTGACTAGCATTTGCCCCCTATGATTCCTGTTTCCATAACCATGGGATCCTACTAAGTACCAATTCATTGCAATATTAGTATTTGTAACTTTACAGTAAATATTGTTGATTTTTGCAATTCAAACTTTTTGACATTGAAGTTTTTTATTATATTAGAAAAGTGTGTAGGTACACTATGTGTGTATTTGTATGATTTAGAAAGAAAAATATGAGCATTGTACTGTGGACAATAAATGAATACTTATTAAACAGTTATTACCCACTAATTTAATTACCCACTAAGGGGGTTGTGATTTGGCAGATACCTACACATTATAGGTAATAGTCGATAACTGGGTGTCGGTAACTGGTAACTGTCGATGACTGGGGGTCGATTACTGGAGATTCGGTGTCTATGGCTGGAGATTTATACACTTTCTCCTTGTTTGCGATTTTTTTCTAGCCCATGTATAGTTAATAAAAATAATACATCCTATTCTTATCTCAAGAATATACCTTACCATACTCAATCGTTACTTTTGGTTTAAATATGACTAAATGATCTTTATTGTTGTAAAGAAGCCCACCATCTCCTAAAAGTGTCGATAATTGGTGCCACTACGTTAGTACAATGACAACTGGATGAACATGGCGATTTAGTTTCATTGCCGCTTCAAGTCTACGCGCGCACGCATATCAACCAATCTAGGCGTCAATGGTATGAAAAAACCCTGTCACGTGACCCGACCATGTATAATTGTCATTGTACTACAATGCACTAACAGAATCGAGGCCCAGGTCGCACGACACACCGTGGGAAGGGTCTCGGTCCGCGGTAGCACAAACGTCAGTGGCGGTGCGCCGTACGCCGGTACATCGTGGTGCATCAATTGGCTGTCCGTGGTCGTCGGCCGTCGACAGAATCGCGCACCGTGTGGGAAGCCAGCTCTTGTGTGACGTGAGGTACCTACCGTTGGGGTCGATTAAAACTGAGAAGTTATTAAAATGGTTAGCAATTATAGGTACAATTTGGTGAGCCACAAAAAACAGCATTTAAATAATTTCGTCAGCATACAAAGATTTTATTTGCAATAAAAAAAATCAATTCAGATTAGTGATGTGATGATGATGCCCTCCACAACCATTCCGTCTACGGCGACACCCCGTCTTTGAGAACCTAAATTTGACCCGAGCGTGCGCTCGATGGTGCGATGGGAAACCGAATTTAATTTCATCTATAGTAGATAATAGTGAGTCCATAAAACAGAATTGAATTGATAATATATTAGGTGGGTCTAGACAACCGCAATCTGAACCAGTGGCTTAGGTATCCCAAACCGTTCTTATTACACTCTTAAATATTCCACGAAAATCCCAGCCAGGTTTCTCATCTCTCTAGACATACTGGTGCACAATCCGAAATACTGCCAACACTTCAGAAGTCCCAAGCCTTGCTACGCCCTAGCCTTTGATCTAGTCGGGCACTTTTTTCGAGGGCATTTCGAGCAGGTGCAGCGGTGGTAGGATCGGCGGCGGCGGCGGCGGTGCAAATGGCGGCGACGACGACGTCGGCAGGAGCTGCGACAGCGGCGGTGGCAGTTTCTCTTACGGGCGCGCCCGCGCTTGCCAAGTCCGCAGACCCCGCGAGCCAGCCCCCATAGAAACCGAGTGCCCTCCCGCTCCATTATGCCTAGCTTCGCACACTGCTTCAGCGACTGCTGCGCCCTGACAGTCAGCACGTCTCTTTGCCACACGTCGCCGAATCTGCGTTGCAGGAAGCGCGCTACGCCGGCCGCCGTCACGCCCTCCGTGTGCTCCATCCGAAAGAACGCGCTTGTTACCATTCTGGCTATGTTCCGCCTCCGGATCCACGCCAAGTTTGCGTGTTGGACCGACGTCATGGTTATGTTCGAATTAATTGCCTACATGTAAAATCCTAATTCCGGGGGTACATATTTACTGTTTTAAATGAATGCGAGTCAAGATCTCAAATTAATGTGTGATTTTACGGCCCTAAACCAACAACCGCAGATATGGGTTCGTGATCATGTTTTAGCCCCAGACAGTCAACTGACATGCGAAGGACATTAGGACAGCCGACACAATCTATGATAATAAAATCCTAATCCGTGAAGGTTGTAGACATGTAAATTGTCTCTGAATTTGTTATACTTACATAGAACTCCTCCGAAACGGCTTAACCGATTTTTATAATTTTTTGTTTATGTACATATTCTGGTAGGTCTGAGAATAACAACGTTGGCCCAGTCAGGCCACGACAGTACAGTCTGTTAGCTTTTAGAATATACCTCGGGCTCAAGAGTAGGCTTCGGTTTTCGCCGAAAGCACACGAGAGTATGCCTTCCTGCTCTGTATAAAAATCTGATAAAGCCGGATTGGTGATACCATGCAATTCAACAAGCTTGAACAAATCTTCAATCTTCTTGGAAACAAAATGAAAAGGGGCAGGTAATTACCTACATAATACGTAAGTAGCTACACACGGAATTGTGCAGAAACTTATCGAGTAGGTAATTGTTCAATACATACAACAGTTGGTAAGTTGTAATATGTAAAGGCAAGTTAGATACAGACGAAAACTAAAAGACTTATTAATTTCAAAGTTCAATTTCTTTTATTTTTTAATCTAAAATAATATTTACAAGTGTCCTCTTCAAAACATATTTATAATCATAATCATATTATTCAAAACATTTAACATTATTAAGGAGTTCACAATTCAGTACCTACACGTATTGCTTCAGTTAATCTTCGGCCACTTAGTCCTTACCACAAAGGAGATTTGAGACTCACAATAGTCACAGGAGACTACCACACCCAGTTCAAACATTCTCTTTTGTGCTAAGAATGTTATTAGTACACTGCTGCAGGCCGAGAAATAAAAGCTAAGAATAATCATTAACATTGATCAAAGTGAAACTACTCGGATAAATAACATCTGAGTAAATGTGACAAGAGTGACTTCGGAAGAAAGTATAGTGATCGCGCTAAACGAGTATACTGACGTCATTGACGATTTTACTCTGGAGACTTCAATGTGTAAAGCATAATGTAATCCTTCATCACACCAGCGATTTGTCTACGTGTTTCGTGCGATAAAAGGGGTCAACGATCAACGTGCCCACCGCGTATACGTAGCGAAACTCTCCGCTATTTCGTAAGTTATTTTAGAAAAATGCCGCTTCACTAATCGGCTCTCTGGAGACGCTTCCAAGTCGCCAGTGATAAGACTCGCACTCACACAAAATCCCTAACATAAACGTAAGCGTAATCAATTAACTTCAACGAAATATTGTTAAGATCTTATTGCCACAATACAGAGGCGGTAGCAGGCCTAAGCACGAGGGGATTCCCGCACTTAATCCGGTTTTAATTTACAATCGACTAGCCAGATTGCGATGAAACGCTTATATTATTATTTTTTGTTTATTTTTAGGGAATAGGAAGTACACATGCTATTTGGAAGCCAACAAATTATTAAATATACCACAATTGACGACTGATTGACGGTTGACGAAAATAACGAGACTTCGAAATATGTCTTCCGATAATCAAGGTCACACATGATACACCTTAAGTAATGCGTCATGTTGCAATGTAGCAACGAACGTAAACGTAAACCTCCTCCTTTTTGAAGTCGGTTAATTAATTAGAGCCTTATGAGTCATAGGTATAACCTTATCAGAATGCTCTAATTTCTGGTTAATTTATTCGCAATAATGTATAGGATGTTGGGCATTAGACAGCAGTGACTGAAGCCATATTTGATAGACCAGCCACTCGTAAGGAAATGCAAGAAAATGACAATATAGCACCGTTAGTTAAAGAAAGTAACTGAGCAAGTATTGCCTCAGTTTTTCAACTACTTTCCTGAATCATGTTTCGTGTGCGTTGCAAATTCAGCAATTAAAAAATGTATACAAGTAACATTATACTTTATTCTAGCCATATATATCAGAAAACAGCAGTGTACAGGAACGCATGAAACATTATTTAAATTTAAATAGGTACTATGACAATAGTGACATGCTATTAGCGCTCAACAAATTAATAGCGTAAAGCTGTTTAATAAAAACGTAACACAACCGCCATGTTGGTGACCTGTCTCGCAACTATTTGAAAGTTAAATAAGAAATTCTACTGTACAACTTCCATGTTTTATAAAATCAACATCGATTAAACGAATTTACAGATTATACCTCGAATATACAAGAAAATTGTATTCATATGAAATATTACACGAAATCAAGCTTTACTGGAGTAAATTTTAAACTTGCCGATCGGAATATGGCACCCATTCGCCAAATATTATGCGTCCGATCCGATACTGCGCATTCTTGAAAGCAAGCGTTGACAATCTAATTAATAGTTGGTCATTCAGCGATTAAAGGGCCTGTTACACAAGGAGTTTCTCGAACGCGAGTAGCGATTTCTTCTAGGCAATATTATTGTGATCACCTAGTGTAAGCAAATGCCCCCGAGCTTTGCCTCTCAAATATAATAGGCTATTTGACAGTGTGAAAAAAACAGTATTATTTATACGTATTCGTATAAATGATGTGTCTAAGAACCGCTTTAACTCATTTTAACTAAAAAAAAAACACAAAGTAAAATTTGATAATTTGTATTCGCTGCCATTGTATCGAAAACGGCCTGGATTGGCCGATTCTATGATGACGTCACAATTCAATAAAAATGGCGTCGGTAATACATTATTACTTACGTTTATTGGTTGGTTTATTGGGAAGTGACGTCATAATACCAGTGCGGCGCCATATTGCCCAAGATAGCGTTTTGGCGGCTTATTTAGAAAGTAGATTTTCGTTTGCCTTTTTTAGAAGAAATACACGAAAGAATTTAAAATGACCACTTTCTGAGGACTCCATGAACACCAACAAACAATATGAGATGGCTTTCAGAAATCGGTCAAATAGCCTATTATCGCAACGAAACTCTCCTAGACCCCGGGCCTGTGTAAACAATACTTAGATATTATACGAGTTTCTCTTGCGAGAAAATGTAGGTCACGAATGGCGAGTCTCGTGTGAAAATCAGGAGTGATTAGCACGAGTCTCGCATCGACACTTGCGATTCTGCGGGAGTTGAGAAACGTATGCGTCTATAGATCTGCGATTACTCGCCTATAGTGTAAACATTTGAGACCAGCAATTCTCGTCTGTGATACTCGCATTCGAGAATCGCTTAATTATACGATTTTTTGTCAAAGTAAACAAAAGCGATAATCGCTTACGATGATTCGCCACTCGCGTTCGAGAAACTGTCTTTGTGTAACTTCCGCTTAAGTGATTCTGAGAATCAGATTTCCTAGGTTGATTAAGGCAAAAAATTATTATATGCATTCAAATCCAAATAAAAAAATATGTTCACGCATATTTTAAGCCGGTGTTAAGTTGGATTAGACAAAACTGCATAAGAAATTACTTGATGTGAAGTAAATTGACATTTGATAATTAGAAATATATACAAAACATAAACCAAACATTAATTGTTATGTACACATAAAACATTAATAACTCACCTACTGTAAGCTATAATAATTATTTAAGACTGTAATAAATAATAATGACTTCGTAGACGCAGAAAAAATATAATAATTTTAAAATATTGGTTTCCGTAGGCCATTATGTATCTTTTGTCACTGTTTGTACTCTGATTACATGTTTTTACCCAAGTGCCCAAACAGGTGTTAATGTTTCCTAGTTTTCCTATGATTAACCGTTTTTTCATTCCACCGTTAGGTGCCATTAATAAATCACGTCACACGAATCGAGTTTTGAATAGATCATAATTTTAGTAGAATAGCAAAAATATTTACGTGACGAAGTGCCGGTTACAGAATTGAATATTTCACTAAGTAAATTCTTAAGTAACGTTCTGTCACGCTCTTTTCTGAGAAATTTGACGAGGCAGCACTACGGTTAAGTAGTTACTTAGCGAAATTCTCAATTCAGAAACTGGATCAAAGGTCCCTAATTTTATCATCCCGTAAGTATGTACTTATAACTTTAGTTCTTTTACAATCATTATGACGTTTAGAACGTGCGAGCCTGTCGGACGTCAAATATAACAGCAGCCTCAACGTGTGACGTAATCCATGGATGGGCCGATGGAAGATGTGCGTTGGTGATACACTGCCTTGTTGGTCTAGCCATTGAGGCGCCTAACTACCTACAAAGATTCGTGGGTTCGATTCCCACTGGCCGCCGCCGAACATTTGTACAAATGGGCTCAGTGTGGATGGTCTTAGATGTTTGTGAAGTCTCTGCCTGGTTACCATAGCACAGGGTATCCTAGTTTGGGACCAGGTCAGGTGTGTGTTTTGTGGAAGTTATTATTACAGAATACAATATCATCTTGGGTAACACGGGGTACATTCGACCGAAAGTCAAACTTTAGGTACCAAACTAAAGGCCATGGTTGCTAATATTGCAGCCACATATTTCAGTGAAGCATTGTCGGTTTAGAATCCACTGTTAAACATATTTTTGAGAGTATTTTTTATCTGATATGAAGATGACAGATTCCAACGAGGCACTAAATAAATAAATTCAGTTCATTATACTTATTTCACTTGGATGGTGCCAACGAACTTTGCAGCGGTATCTTCAATTCAGGTACAAATTATTCACAATAGACCTAGACGAGAGTGTTGCGGTCGCATCCGCACTGATTTAACCGAACTTCTCCATTTATTTGCAACATTACTTGGTGTCCATGTATACTTTACAGAGCGGCAACATAAATAAACTTAAAATAGACATACACGCACAATATTGCTTCTGCTTCTAAATTAATATAAATAGCCGTTTATATTAAAAAATTATACTTATCGACGCTTAGGACATGGTACAAGTTTACTGACATATTCTTACGAAACAATACAAAAATCTCGCAATATAAGCAAGAATGAGTTTAACAGGTAGGCCTTTCGTCGACAAGATAGAAAAGAAGTTAATTTTATGCAATAACAGTTAACAAAGGCTCGTCACACATCCATACTGGTAAAGGCACAATAATTTGTCATCTTTTAACATAATAGTCTACGGTAAGGTTCCATGACGTTTTTAAATATGATTCAAATAAACATAAAATATGAGCAGAGGCCCATACAAATTCAAAATTATATAAAACATGCATGCTGGAAATAGACAAAAAAACGCGCCATCCTTCGCTCACGTAGCAAATGAGTTCGGGATGGCGCGCATCTTTGTTTATTCTCCCGCGCGATAATGATTCATGCTAAGGTGGCTGGAGACTCAAGCAATCAAAAGGAAGAGTCTGAATTCCGCTACACATTCGTAAGATGAGTTTTGACTATTATTTCAGTCCTGTTTGAAACTGTTTTACAAGCCACCCAGTCGAGTGTCTTGGGCATTAAATGAAGTCACAACAATTAGGTTACAATAACAGCTCTAAGCACAACAACGAATATCTTGAAAGTAGTAAAGTCAGATAAACTGTAAATATCTGCGCATTATTTATTAAAACATTTAGTTCGAATAAAATATTTTCATTTTGTTTGTTATGTAAGTATACACGTTTTAGAATTGATGATTTAGTAAACGCGAAACGATATACGAGGCAGAGTCATATTCTAACACAGACTATTGCAAGTACATTCTTACAATACATTATGGTACAGTCAAATGGCGAAAAACAAAACAATTCACTTTTCTCGTGACTGCGCCCTAGAAGGGATTGAACCAGCACTAGCGTCGTCAGTTGAACATTATAATATTGCTTTTATTGATCGCTCCTGTCACTAGCGCGACACAAGTATAGAAGGTACCTATTTATACCCACTAAAACTGAGTAGGGAACAGCTATACAGTCATACAACGGATACATTTAAAAACTATTCAATGTCTTACAACTACCAAGTATATTGATGTGGTTAAATACACTTTACCGGTATCCTTTCTTTAGGCCTCAAGGAGTTAAATCTCATGAAAACGGGGATAGGTTTTCACGTAATAGGTATGACTGAATTGCGCCGTATCAAGACTTGATAGTCTAATGACCACAAGCTTTGGTTTTACGGTTTAAATTCATGACAAATATTTTTAAACATTCTATACAAAGGTATGGCTTGTATTTGGATCCTGAGACTTCCAACGAAATATTTTATATTTTCAATGTCACACCAAATTATTTACAGCAATTATTTTTGCCACAGTAGTGGCACTCTATTATCAGATAGATGTGGGGGTTTTCATAAATGCTGTATTTTCTTCACATTCGCTGCCACGGGTAATTTTCGAGTGGCTTTCGCTACGATAACGTGAGATTTCACTCCTCAAGGCAAACGAGTACCAGTTTACAATGCGGCTACATATTGTATACTTATAGACAGTGTGTACAGATGATCGAAATCTCAAGTTTAGTATGGTTGATTGGGGTGCGGAGACGAGGTGGACGGATGCCGACCCTGATGGATACCATGAGTGGACGGCATCGGTCCATCGCCCGATGGCGTCCCGACGTCAGTGTGACTCGGCTTAGCCCTGACCGGAAAGGGACGGAGACCAAAGGTGAACGCGCACCTAACCGCACCGAACAAATCGATCACTTCAAAATCATTGCAAAATTCCAAAATTCATTAAAACCCGTTAAGTTCGACCCGCTTAGGTACGCAGAAGAAACACGAAATCGCCATCGAAATAAGTCGCTTTAGAAGAAAAATAAATCGATAATTTCAATTAGGTCATTGGCGAAACGGGTGCTCTAAAATTCTAGTGCATTAAATAAGAATATCACGCTTTAGCCCTGACGCACCCGAAGCAAGCGATAGGATCGTTTGTAAGCTCCGACGCAGCCGCAGGCGCTCGAGTTCCGTAAAAGTATGGAAAAGTAGGGCGTAGAACTACGAGCTGGCCGTTTCGCGCGTCCTCCGTCCCGCGCTTAGCGGTCACAACAATAGCGGTCAGGTGGGCTAGTCGCAGATTACAATTAGGCGTCACAGATTATCACAAGAAGGGGGCGCTGTTCACACAGAGTCGATGTCGCCGACGTTGATACGGTCCTCGGAAGCGGTCACGGAGAAGCCGAGGATCCGGGCGTCCACCTTCAGCATTTTGTTCTTCTTTGTCTTCTTGGCTTTGCCCTGCAAAGCGGGGCGGTCAATTGCTTCGATGATAGAGCGCTTATGATTTATTTAAATAGATACCACACGTCGACATTTTATTGTTTATAAAATGTCATTAAGCAAGTTCATTTATTACATGAATTGCTTGAAATCACCAATTCGCGGTGGGCGCGCGTGGTGTTTAAAGTACATACTTATACTCTCTCTCTGAGAGGTCTGTGCTAAGGCACAAACTAGTGGGACGTATATAGGCTGCTTACACTTACAAATTTATTACATAATCACACGTTCGATATTAAGATTCAATTCATTCGCAAAAAGCTTCGTCAATAGGCGTCATTAAGCAACACAATTATTTTGAAAAGCCTTTATCTAGTGTATATCACCATCATCATCAGCCTTTACCCCAAATGCTGTATCACGGTCCATTGTCAACCGCATCCACGGGTGTATATAAATGTATGTTATGCCAAAAAGTTGATATCCATAAGAAACTTGGCATTATACTCTTGATAACGGGAACGGTGTGATCCCTAATGGACGTTAAATTTACCTCTTGGAAATCCAGGCCGGCGGCGGAGCGCGGGTTGACGGCGGCGGCCGGCGAGCACAGGTCGTCAACCGGAGTCACCGTGCCGGCGCGAAGGAGCTTCGACCTGCGGCGTAAATATCGTAGGACACTTTAGATTAGATTAGATTAGATTAGAACTCTTTATTGTACACACCAGAAAAACAAACAAATACATTATAAGACTTATATAACTAAGTTTAGGAGGCGCCCATTATTTATTTTTGAGGATTTTTTAATGTTTTTTTACCCTTATCTCTGTAATTGTTCTCTAGCGGCCTTACTAATAAATAAGTTATAACCTCTGAATAACTATTTGACGTTATCAATTTATACTGGTTAAGGGCTGATATTTCAATAGTCAGATAACGTTTATCTGGGGAATACAAATTGTGGTTTGACAGCTTATGTATGAAAGTTATGTCAATCCGCCATTTTTATTCCTCAGATAAAATTTATTTGACAAATCAACCCATTAATCGCATTTAGCGTAGAAATAACCAGTTTGTCAGACCTCGCATAACGGCTGTGTACACAGCTCATAACCTTTATTAGTAAGGCCGTAGGTGTGTACATTAAATAATATTATAATCTTATTTTACTATGCCGACACCGCCCAACCTAGGCACAGGACTTAACTCAAAACTATCACTGGCTCCTCCAACGTTCATACTTGCAAACACAAATTACAAGATTTTTTTAACATGACCTATGAACGAGTTGGCCAAGAGGGCGGCGCTGTCCCGCAAAGACGCGGCAGCCTACGACCTGTATCCCGTCTCACACGCAAAACTGCAGGTGAGACGGGATACGGTGGCAAAATGGCAGACTCGATATAGCAAGTTTGCCACAGGGCGCCTCGCTATTCTTCCCGGACGTAGCATCGGCCCACAAAGTCCTTGGCAAATTCACTATGTGCAATGCCAAGGCGCAGCTCCTAACGGGACACGGCGGCTTTCGAGCATACCTCCACAGGTTTAAGCTCGCGGGGAGTCCGTCCTGCATCTGTGATGACGTGACTCCCGAAGCGCTGGAGCACCTGTTGGAGGAGTGCCACCGTTTTGGAGCTGCACGGGCCGACTGCGAGATACTCCTGGGAGAGGCGTTGAGGTGCGAGGCATTCGCCGCCTTTATGATGGTCAGAGTGGAGTGTTTTTTTTTTCGCTGCCTTTTTCTCCACTGCAGACGGCCCCAAGACAGCGGTTAACATTATACATAACTGTATGTACATTGACATTCAACAAGCAGAATGTAAATTCTTTACGTTGAAATAAATTTCTGATTCTGATTGTGATATGGCCGACTCCAAGAGTCGAGACGCCTTCCTCGCCTTCGCCCTGGGTGTGACGCGCGCCGCCTCTAAGGAATGGAAGCCGGGCTTAGCCCCCCAAATACCCATTTTACAAATTTTACATACTTATTTTGGTCAGGCCGAGCGAGAGGGGAAGCTTTGTAAATAGAAAAATAAAATTTTAAGTTGCCAACCATTATAGGACCCCGGCGCCTTGCTTGTGACTACTCGATGGAGTAGACAGAGATAAGGCGCCGGGGAACACACCTAATATTAAAAACATAAGAACCTGGCAATTGTATTTTATTTTATATTAATTAAATTAATTTTTAATTTGAATTTTAACTTATGTCATTCAATTTAATGATATTTTATTCTAATTTAATGATAATTATTATAATCTAATGACATAGTATTTTAATTTAATATAATTTTAATGTAATGTGAATGACATCCTATTGTATAGCAATTTTATTTTAGTTTAATGTAAATCAATTTTAATTTTAATTTTATTGACATTTCATTTCCTTTAAACCCCGGCGCCTTGCTTGTGACTACTCTATGGAGTAAACAGAGATAAGGCGCCGGGGAACACACTTTATTTTAATAACAATTGAATGTTAGTAATGTAATTTTATTGTATTTAAATTTTAATTTTCTTTGACATGTAAACTCGACAGTTACTGCAGGAAAAAAAAACAAGACATATTACTATACCCTGTAAAAAAAAAAAGAGAAGAGAAAAAGACAGAGAAAGAAAGAAAGGTAAAAGAAATACAAAGGAAAAACCCATTAGATTAAGCGCTATAAAATCAATATTATTATACCAATATTATAATAATAAAGACTAAAGGTTGCCACAAAATAAATAGTGGCAGTTGCTTGCAAAAAAAAAAAAAAACTCACACAACACTTAATTATAACGACAGACTTGTAAGACTTTTTTTGTTGCTATACCTTTGCTATAATTCTAGCTAACGGCTAATTAATATGGTAGACGTTTGGGATGGTACCAGATGGTAGTTGGTACCAGAGAGAGAAGAGAAGAAGAGAGACAAAAGTATCAAGTACCGTCGCTCGAGGAACTGGCGCGCGAAGTCGTTGGAATCCTTTGACTCGCCGAGGTAACACTTGACGTACTCTTTCACCTCAAACGGCGACTCGATGTCCTTCAGGAAACCGACGAAAGTAGGCACTGGGGGAACAATGTGCACTTGGTTATGTCGAGAAAATTAAATAAACAAAATAACTTCTAAAGTTGTTTTTTAATTCAATGCAAAAAAAAAACCGTCATGTTGACATATCAATACAAGCCGAGGGCTGTCAATGTCTGAATGTTGCTAGTACGTAAAAACCAAATAACCCCATTTTTCTTTCAAGTTAAAATTTGTGTGTGCTACGTAGGTGTTTTTTTAGACTTTCCTCTTATGAGTAATTAAATTTTTATGTCTTAGATGTGATAAGGATTTTTGTCACAAGAGCCTTCTATTCACGGTAAAAATAAATCCACCGATTAAACCTTTATATTTTATAATGGTAACACCACGTCATTTTTTTTGCATCGAATAAAAAAACGGACTTTACACAACACAAATACTCGTCCGGAGCCCAAGCTAGGACACCCTATGCTATGTAACCAGGCAAGGATATGAAATACGTCCAGACTGAAGCCATTTGTACAGATGTACAGCAGCCCCCAAAGTGTGTCGAACCTACATCCTCCAACATGGTGATCAGATTTGATATCACTAGACCAATGCGGCAGTCCAATAAATTATAATAAATATATACAATATTTAGTCCCTTAACTGTACACAACAGTACTTGAAGTTGGAGCCTCCATTTAAATGCTTAAATGGAGGCTCCAACTCCAAGATGCCTGTGTTAGGACACCCCGTCTTCCGTAGCCAGTATAAACTATTTTCTAGGTGCTACACCTAAAACTAACATTTTATTTGTAGCCCAAATTTAAGGACTCAATTGTAACTCAAGCTGGCTGAATTAGCTTTCAGAGTAGAGTGGCAGGTGTAGTCTTACGGACCATCCTATCGATACAGACGACTTATTAAAAAGCGGTCTTAAAGGGGTTCAGGGGCTAAACACAAGCGACACCGAGGAAAAAAATCATATCTTTTTTAGACACATTAGCAAAAAGTTTCTACTATCTATCAATCACGTACAGTGCTTTTTAGGACCCACGACAAAGAACCTAGCATCACGAACCTGGGACTAAATAGCATATATGCCAAAAAATGCTTCGCGTTAATGCTATATAATCCTAGATTATTTGCCGTAGGTTCAAAGCCAAGTGTCCTATCAACATTATTGAGCGATTGTATAAAAGCTTTTTGCAAATTCAACCTGAAAGATACGCGTTTTCTCCTCGGTGGCGCTAGTAAAGTCTGTTCGCTATCATAGTGTCACTTTGATATTTACCGCCTCGGCACATGGCGGCGTTTGACAAAAGAAATTAAAGGAAGCCGACGCGGCGCAAACACGCCAGTGAATTTGGCTCGCGGCTCGTCTAATTCTATTATTATGTAGATCACGCAATTAAAGAAGTAATATTTTAGAATGGATTTATAACGAAACGATCCTGCATCACTTAGGTAGGAACCTGTTCTAAATACCGGTGGAGATGAATATTCTGAGGACACTTCGAGTGATTTAGAGTAGTGTTTCATTTTGTGCTTCATTAGGTATATTGTGTACCATGTTTTTCTTTCTATTAAAGTGTTTTGGCCGTCTAAGTTGTATTATTGAAATAAATGTTTGTTTACTAAAACCAAGATTGCCTTCGTGTGTACCGACACTATCTAAGCGAACGGACTTTATACCCAGTGGAGCCTTTCAATGTAAATCTGCAAATACATACCGTCGATCTTCGAGCTAAATACGGCGAGGAAGCTATTGCACCAGGCCTCGAACTCGTGCGCGGGCGACGTGACCTTTTTGGGCGCTTGCTGGGGCGCGGGGGCTGGGGCGGGGGCCGGGGCGGGGGCTGGGGCTGGGGCGACCTTCTTCTTTGGCCGCGGCTCAACCTTCGGCTCCGGTTGAGGCTTCTCCGCTGCCTTCTGCACGATTTGACTTGTGCGCTCAGTGTCCCAGAAGCCACCTGCCAATATAATATTAGTAAGTGAATTAGAACACTATTTTTAGGATGCCGTACCTCAAAAGGAAAGTCGGAACCGTTATAGAATCACTTTGTCATCTGTCTGTCAAGAGCCTTTATCACGGGAACAGGTGGAGGTATAGAGTTAAAATTAGAACCATATACTCAGTCCTTTGAAGCGGTGACAAAATCAAACTTCTAGGTTTACGTAAAAAAGAAACGGCCGTTTAGGCCGCAAAAATACGTTAGTTATTAGTTTATGACACTGAAGGGAATCAAAATTTACAGGGTAATTTCAGTAGTAACTATGAGATTTGCCAAGTTATATTGTCCTATACTACAGGTACAGAGAAAAAAATCAGAAAACCATACATTTGTAATTAAATTACAAAAAATATGTTTTTACACTTCGGTAAAATTTCGGCATAACTGCTACGGTTCCTGGACTATGTATAAATTGTAAGAACTTCCAAATCTGTACGGACGCCTAAGTAGGCGAGTCCGACTCACACTTGTCCAGTTTTTTTTTAAATATTTTAATGCTAATGCAAATTCAGATTGCTGGCTGGATGTTGATGGCAGAATACAGTAGGTATTACGATTTTAACAGAACGATTCATTCGAAATGGGCCGATCGGCCTAACACAACAGCGACTTTTATTTGGTCCCCTCGAGAAAACCTGAGTGTCTGAGCTATTCACATGCCTCAACGCTTGAAATCGCCAAACCGCGGTGGGCACGCGTGGTAATTACGCCCAGACTGTGCCTGCGCCCTGCAGTCGGAGTAAATGGAATAAGTTAGTTCAAAAGCAAATGTTGCCAGTCTAACCTCCATTGTGGGTGCTTCCCCAGGGCAGGTTGAGAGAGACGGGCGCGGGTGGAGCGAGGGCCTCCTCCAATGCCTGGGCCGCCGCCGCAGCTTGCGCCGCCGCCGCAGCCTGCTTACGCGCCTCCGCCTGACGATCGCGCAATGGATATTAATTAAAGTTATTAACTTTCATGGAGTCTTATTACACAAGGTGTTGAGTTGTGAAGTAACACCCGACTCACTGTAGTTTCTGCTCATCCATTCGAGCATAATATATGAACATATACATAGGTACTATGAGACAAACTCCGACTCCACACAACAGCAGATTATGGATACATTTTATTTAGTAGTATCGAAGTTTAGTCCATACTAAACTTCGATACTACTAAATAAAATTAGTATCGAAGTTTAGTATGGAACAGCTGGTTATTTTTCGCGTGTTCGACTCCATAGTAAAAGTTGTTCGTGTTGATGAGTACAATAGTCTATGACAAATTATAAAAGTCTCCAATCCGCTAGAGTCAAGACTCTTTTTTCAAGTATGTCTTAAATGCTAAATATCTCTTCCATTAGACCAAAAAATATTTTAGTATATTTTTTGAGGACCTAAAAGCAACAAAAACATTATTTTAAAACGTTGCTTTGCTAAACAGCCAAAAACGCGGTCCGCCATTTTTGTCTATGGTTTGAAGTCCTAAATATTTGTAAACAAAGTTTGACATTCAATAGTGAAATAACAACAACGCATTCATGATTTCATCGAGTTTACATGCAAAATATATCAATTATCATTATTGCATTATTCGAGACTGCAAAAACACGTCAATAAAGACCGCTGGGAAGTCACGGATTCGTGTGCCCAGTGAAATAAACATACGAAAAACTTGGCTCAAACTTGCCAAGAGAGACCCCGATTCTTTATCGACTGAAACTTGGGTGTATTTATGAGAAGATCACTTTAATGTAAGTCCTGTAATATCAATGTACACAGAAACTTTTTTTAGCTGTAATAATGCTTGGTTTGATTTGGTTTGGTTTTGGCAAATTGGTACTATCAGCTTCCACGAATCCAGCGTCCATGATTGCGCTTATCAATAAAATGATAAGACACTAACTGCACAAGAAGAGTTTATGCAAAAACACTAAATCCAATCCAAATCACAATAGAACATACGCACGCACGACTGACAGATGTTTGTTTACAACCAAAGGTGCTTTCAAGATGGCGGATAGTGTTTTCACCGTTCCGATTTAAAAGCGAAAAATATTTTTTTAATTTGCAAATTTTGCAGCCATCCTGCATATTTACTTAGCAAAGTCACTATATTTCGGTTTCTTACGTTAGATACTACAGGAAATATTCATTTATCGCGTCAAATTTGATACGAGTCAAGTAGCGTATTGTCAGGGTACTGAGTCGGGCGTTACATTACAAATCAACGTTGTTTTTTTTTCCCGCAGCTTTATTCTCCACTACAATATTATATAAAAATCTCGTGTCAGTATTGGTTATGGAACTCCTATGAAACTGCTTCACCCCGATTATGGTTTTTTTTTAAATAATATGTGGTAGGTCGAAGAATAGGTCGTAGGCTAATTAATATGGCAAAATAAGGATCAGCTAAAGTTGAAAACTTTAGCTCGCTTGTAGTGCTTGTAGTTTTATTCCTTTTTTTATTATCCTGCATGCTTTTAGTTCTATATACAGGGTGTTGATTTGTAGAGTTAAGCCCGATTACGGGTCAATAGTTTATTACCTTGTAACTAAAAAATTATTAAAAAAATCCACGCATAATTACGAGTATGACTCACAAAAGACCGTGTTCAATTAGTCTTGAAATAATCATAACGTGTGAACATCCTCAGTCGGTCCACTAAGCGCGCGCGCGTGCTTCTACCCACTGCACTGCGGTGGCGGTGACACAGAATAGGATTGCTTGATCATGAAAACTGAAACGGTAGGCATAATAAATTCTTGTTGCTTCGCCTTTCCCTTTATACTTTTGCGGGCTTAGGACCGACAAAGTTATTGAGACCGGTTCCTATTTCAAGTTAGCAATTTCAAGTACTTACAGCATACGTTAAAGTCCAAGATGGCTTCCTGCACGTCTACTGGGAATCCAGATTGTCCTCTTCCCTGTGCATGACGTGGTGTATGGAAACTGCCCCACTCTCGCAAGTTAAAAACAATAGTTCTTAAGTCGTAACAACTTACGGCCGGCTGGCCGACATGGAAATCGCTTAGCCCACAGTCTCACACTATCTTGTTTTGACCACTTGAAAAATAAATTCAATGTCAATTAAATCGAAAATTGGTTAACTCAGCTCTCGCCATCACGGGGTCGACACAGGCAAGTAATATACTCGTAAGTCGCAGGTCGGGTAGGTATTTTGCGGCCACGAGTGAAACGCGCGCGCTCTCTATGTCGGTGGCCCGCAGACTGACTGGCGCCGACGCACGCCAGTGTGCCACCCAGTGTTGCCACCTTGGTTTTTGAAAAGGGGCAGTCGGACAAGCTAAAAAGGGCTAGATATAGCAAAAGAGGTGCTAAAAAGGGCTAAAACTAAAAATAAATGTAAAAGTTTTTTTTACATGAAACGTATTAAGTAGATACTTAAAGTAACTTCAGAAAGCGCATTTTTTTTATTAAAATTGAGTTACCTATTGTAAAAATCAGAATATCCGTCGGAATCTTCTTCCAAAATCGTAGGTACTGCCGATGAAGAAGTTGATGGCTGATTGACATCTGCGTTCTTAGCCAATTTGAAAGAATAGATACCGAATTAGTGAATAACTAGGTAATCGTGGCGCGAAGTTTTCGTATCGCTTGAAAAGGGCTAGATTGCTCTTTTCGGGCTAAAAAACGGGCGGGAAAAAACGAGTTCACCGACAGTAAAAAATGCTAGATCTAGCCCGAAAAGGGCTAAGGTGGCAACACTGGCGCCACCCTTGCCCCGCCACGCACCGTAAAACCCCCGCCGGACCCGGCAAGTGCAAGCGATAGAAGCTAAGCCTAATGATTTGAAACTTAATGATTTGTAGGTGATTTTCAATAAAAAACAATTTTTTTTTCTCCAGGATCATGTAAATAACCACCCCTGAGTCGGACGAAACTGAATAAATCAACACCCTGTAGAATTAGATGAGATTAAGTTTTGTAAATTTAAATACCACAATCATCGCGTGCTGTCGATTGCTGTCGCGCGTGTGCACAATGCATCATGTTTTGACGAGTTGACTACACGTATCGATTTTAAGTGCATTATTTCGTATCTGTATTTCTATATTGTTTTCGATTTTTGAGACACAAATAGTGTTATCGGCAATCTTAGAGTAACGACCTCTGTGGTGCAGTGGTTAGCGCATCTGCCTACCATGCGAGGTCCCGGGTTCGAATCCCGGCTAGAAAGCAAAAAAAAATACCCCTGGTCTTGTATGTTTACATGTTTGTGACGTCGGTGTTTCTAGCTCCCACGACGTAGGATATCCTAGTGTGGAGCCAGAGGCAATGTATGTCCCTGTATCAAAATGTTTATGTTTAAATGGCAATGGTTTGGCTCCAGTTAATGGAAGTAAATTTAATTTTTTTCGCGATCGTGTAACCCACCTGTATTTCGGCCAAGCTCTGTCCGGGCATGCTCATGGCATTCTTCTTTGCCCAGCCGAGACCAACTTGCATTTCCTGTTAAAAAAACAGCATTATGAAATCACAGTTCACACGGAAACACAAACAACACTCCAGCAAAAGCAAGGCTAAGAGTGCTATATTGCTTAGAGATAAGGGAACTTAATATCTTCGTTTTTTCCACATATACATAATCACGGCACGTATTATAATTTTTATACTATACCAAAGTGTCAAGGGTGAGGGTTGAGAAACCACATGAATGATGCATCGGGGCGACTGTAGAGTTAAACAAACATATTAGTGATCGTGAATCGCTCGTAGCCTGGGCTGCCTGAGTGATTTTGAACGATCACTAAGGTTAAGCAACATACGGCGCGTTCAGTCCATGGATGGGTCACCGTCTATGACTAACGCTAGTGGCATTTTTTCCAAGCGATTCCGTGCTTCGCAAGGCACGCTAAGCAGTTGGTGCCGGCTGCCGTCGATAGATGGCAGTCGTTAAGCCAAGTCAGAGGCCTTAGGGCGGCTTGAAAACTTCTGACAGTAAGACCAGCCACTAGTCTTACAAGCCTCCACCAATCCGGACTTGGCCCCCGTGGTGGAGTATGGCCTGTATACCTTTCTCAGGGAAGAGACCCGTGCCCCTCGGTGGGGACATAATGGGTTGATGATGAAAGTGTCAAATTGTGTGTGTGTGTGTGTGTGTGTGTGTGTGTGTGTGTGTGTGTGTGTGTGTGTGTGTGTTTGTTTGTTTGTGTGTTTGTGTGTGTGTGTGTGTGTGTGTGTGTTTGTTTGTGTGTGTGTGTGTGTGTGTGTGTGTGTGTGTTTGTGAGAGTGTGTGTTTGTGAGAGTGTGTGCGCGTGTGTGTGTGCGCGTGTGTGTGTGTGCGTGTGTGTGTGTGTGTCAGCGAGCGACCTCACCTGCTCCCTGGCAAGCGCCGCCTGATGTTGCTGCGCTATGAGCTGCATCATCGCCTGCTGCTCCTTCATCTGCTCCAGCTTTTTCTCCCGCTCCAACCGCTGTATCTCCGCGAGGGAGAGGCCCTCGTGTGAGGGACCCTGGGGCCCCGGCGTGGCCACTGCCGACCACGGGGCCTTCTTCGAGACAGACTCTACAGCTTGCCGCGCCTGCTGCTGTTCCTGCAAAGTCATCATCATCAGCCGTTTGACGCCCACCGCGGGACATGGGACCTCCTGCATGATTTTCCAAATTCTTCGGTCTTGTACCGCTCCCATCCAGCGACTCCCGGCAACGGTCCAGTCGTCCGGTCAGCGGTATGCGGCCGTTGGCGCTGAGCGGGGCGCATAGCTCTGAGAACTGATGGCCGTTGAAGGCCGAAGTTCTGAGTTGGCAGAACTTCCACTGAGCAATTCTTCGAGCTTAATTAGTAACTAGGGTTCTTCTGCGGATCTCCTCATTCCGGATTCGTTCGCGCAGTAAATGTGCCAAGTAGTTTTATTTCATTACAATAACGAATAACGAAACGAATATATTTCATTACAATAATGAAAAATTTATTTTTTCTCGGTGACGCTAGTGTTACGCCTCTGGACCCCCTTAATCAATCTAATCATTTTTAATTCAATCTCAATTGAGAATTTCACTAAGCCAATACTTAACACTTTGCCGGACAGTCATATGTGATCTATTGTTATTTTTATTGTTATAGACTGCTATATAATAGCCGTCCCTGTCCGCGAATGTGTTAAGTGACGTTCTGTCACGCTCTTTTCTAAGAAATTTGACAAGTCAGCACTGCGGAAGCCGGCCCTTAGACCTTCCGCAAAAGGTACACCAATTCCTCATCCCGCCGCTACCAGCTATCTACCTGAGGTGGTCGTTCCTGCGAGCTGGTGAGTCTTCTACGCTATGTTTGCCAGTTCATGGTGATGACGACAACAATCTAAATGCCACCCCAATGGGAACGGGAAGATGCTTTAAAATAAAGAATTGCACAGTCGATAATACATAATTATAAACTGCAATTCTTTATTTCAAAATAATCACTTCCAAAATAGTCTTTGACGGCGGCCATCGTTGAAATTTAATTATTAAGTAAACGCTTTGATTGTTATTTTAAAGTTAAATCAAACCCCAAAAACAGAACTCTTTATTACCTGCTGCTTTTTAAGCACCTCAGCCTGCTTTCGTTTCTTCTCCTCATCAGCAGCCTGTTTCTCCTCTTCTTTTCTGTTACAAATGTACAACATATTGAGATATGGCACAACTTGCAGAATTTTTTTTGGGTAACCCAACTTTAGGAAAAAGCAGATCGAACTTCAGTTTTTGTTCCTATAGGTCTAATGCAGACTCAGATTACGTTTGTTTATGCTCCCCCAGTATCAATGGACGAAATTTTAATCAACAGATGTCTGTGGGTAGTCATGGAATATTCACCGAAAGTATATAGTGATTGGTGTTGCTCTAGAACTTGTGCGCATGATATATTGTTTTTCTTTTTACTTTTTGAAGTAATTAGTAGAATGTTCAAGTTAAACTCGCTCAAAGTCAATTTAATTGAATGTTTCTTTTGTCCAGTTTTTTTTCACACCAGTGTGTTATTTTTCTAAGATTGCATTCAATGCTTATATTAACAGGTTTCCGAGAGCGGCTATATCATAAGGAACATTCATGCTCCATTACACTAGAGTATTTATACTCACGATTATTAGTATTTGTGGTCTTACAAAATGTGGGCTCGGTGGCGCTCACGTCTCACATCCAGTGATCACACTTCCTTAAACTATGATCTAATTTAATACAGGAAACAACGTTGCTTCACTGTCACAAAGGTAGTTTTCTACATCTCTAGAAGCAGTCGGAAGTCAGATCGCACTGCATTGCTTACCTCTTCTTTTCGGCTTCTTCTGCAGTCTTACTCTCCTCAGCTTTCTTCTTGCTCTCCTTACTGACACTCTTCTCGGAGCCTTTTACAATAGTAAAACCTTCTTTCAGCCATTCCTGTGAAGAAAGTATTTTGTTTTACCGACAGCGACTGTTTCGGGTGACAAGTTAGAAATTCTTTGGTGGCTTATAATAACAATAGTTGTATATTGATTCAAGTTCAAGACTTACAAGGGCATCTAAATCTCGAAATTAACAAAGCATCCAATATCTTTTTTTTCTCCTTCTTCCATGGATTATTTATTGAGAAATCCTTGAATCTAGACGAGAGGAGTTTGTTTAAGTTCTTAGTTTAATAAAAACATTTTTGTAAAATGTGAATAACGGAACTGGATAGTAATTATAAAATTATTTTTCTATTTTCTTAACGTTTACGTTGTGTATTAAAAACTTAGTACTTCTGTTTGTTGTACCTAAAGAAAATACAAATAAAATAAATTTCTCGGAAACTATCGCTCCTACGTGAAAATTATGTATAAGAAGTTAATTTTATAATCTTGAAACATTATTTCGTCGATGTTTATACTAAAAAAAAAAAACAAAATACTATCTATCCCTGAGCCTACTAAAAACAGTTTTCAGGTTTATCGTTATTTAATCGTGTATTTTATTTAAAGTTATTTAATTGTTTTACGTACCTTCTTCTCCTTTTCCAGATCCTTTTTGCTAAGCTTATCCTCCTTTTTACTCTTGGAAGGCGACGGGTCTTCAGATTTTCTCTGCAGAATGAAAAATCAAATTAATGCATTCCTCGTACCAACGTATTTCAATGCTGAACCTGGAGATATCGTTAAGAAAATAAACATGTATAATATCTATCTGTCAACCACTGGGGCTAGTGCAGTGGTCTGATATCGGCAAATAGACAACCGACGACGGTTCCATACTAAATAAGGATTTATTATTTGTAGTTCGATTTTCAACGTTAGCTTATTATATTTTAGAACAATTTCTCGCATATGGTTAGGACGAATGGACAGCTATTTGGGTACGGACTCTAAAAAATTGCAATGCTGAAAAATGCTTAGTATATTAAGGTAATTACTCCAGATTTATTGCTCTCATCATCTTTCTTGGTGTCAACCGCGTCCTCTTTCTTCTCCTCCTTATTCTTCTTCTTACTCTTGGCAGTGCCATTTTCTTTACTCTTGGGTTTCTCCTCATTTTTCAGTATCTTCGGGAGTTTCTCGGCGGCCGCCTTGAGCTGGGCTTGGGGAGACTTGGCGCTGGCGTTGTTACTTGCATCGTCGGCAATGTCCAATTTTGACTTAACCGGAGTGGGCTGAAAGATTAGATAGAGGTTTGAGGAATGGGGCTATGCCATTTATAAGAATAACATAATGTACTAGCTACGTAATAACATAATGTAATGCATTCTATTGATCCAAAAAGTTAACTGCAACGTTGCCAAAACGTCGGCGATTAAAGTAGGTTCGAGTTTACCTAATAAACAACCGCAATAAGTCGTTGAAAATAGAAATAAGTATGAATGTGGTGTAGTTATTCCTCATATACAAATTTCTACAAATCAGGCATAGATTCGACCTTTGTCTACAACGAGTCGCACTCTAGCCTAAAGAACTTTATGATGTTATCTAAGCTATCAAAAAGTGCAGTAAGTGTATCCACGCTAATCTATAAGAGATATATATTGCAGTTTAACCTAGCAGAATAGAGCTGAAGTAATAGGATTAACATCCCACCTGTGCACTGGAAGGCGCGTCGGGTGGAGCCTCGGCCGGCGCAGGACTTAGGGTCCCCTGGATGAATTTCTGGAGTTCCCCGAGGTCTGGAGTAGGGCCTTGCTGAGCAGGCAGGGTCTGCTCAGGTTTGGAAGCCTCTTTCTTCAGAAACGCGGCGTTCTCAGCCTCCTGGGACGCGCGGAGTTGCGCCAGAATCTGGTCTTCGGTCTTCATTTCCTTGCCGTCGGGCAGAATGGTGCCCGTTGTGCCGCCTGTGGACTGTAATTCACTATGAGCCGGCGAATGTTGGCACAGCTGGGCTTCGATTGTGATGGTGCTTTTAGTACTATGACAGTTACACGATCTAGAGTTTCATACACACGTAGTTTTTCAATATAATTTATAAGCACGACAATTACTGTTTTTTACCTATATTTGGTAGTCTATAAAGGAATACCACAATGGTATACCCACAAATTAAGCAGGCATATCTCGCGAAGGAGATCGAATCGCGCGAGGCGCCGAGTTAAGTTGCTCGGGTTATACATTGGGAAATATTACCAATAAAACCACCATAACCGTGTTTTATATGACTATATCGTCGTGGCGCTTGGAAAAATCGACAAACGTAAAAATAACTTTTCAGGAGTGTAAAATAACTATTCAGGAGAAAGAAAAAACTTAATAAATTCGTAATTACGAAGCCTTTTTTTTCAGTAAATCAGTAAAGCTGATATTCACATGCTAAGTTTCAAGGTACCTACCAAAAAATGGGTTTTACAGGCGCGTCGGACTAAGAAAATAAACAAAACACAAAAAAAATATTTTTGCTAAAAAAATATTTGTCGGATTTTCAGGCGCAGTGACGATACACTCTTATTTTTTTCTTCATACCATTGGGGACTAGAAATTTTGATACGTGTGCTTGCGTAGGGCCGAAACGGGAATGAAATGCAATTGGCGCGTCTATCTCGTAGTTCAATTCAGAAAATGTGGACCCTGAAGACACGCGCAAACGCGCATACCCTGATTTGTTCGGACTCGGACGTCCGAATGAAAGTATGAATTCAGTTGAAGAGAGAGAGAGAGAGAGAGAGAGAGAGAGAGAGAGAGAGAGAGAGAGAGAGAGAGAGAGAGAGAGAGAGAGAGAGAGAGAGAGAGAGAGAGAGAGAGAGAGAGAGAGAGAGAGAGAGAGAGAGAGAGAGAGAGCTACTTCAAAAAGCACAATGGAGACAACATGTTTTGGAGATATTTAAAATGTACGTAATTTTATACGTACGTTTAAGTACATTTTAGAGGTTAACGTCTTAACGCAAGAGAAACCAGCGCAAATGCTAGTGTGTGCACAGCCTAGTCACGCGTTTCAAATATCAAAAGTCACGAATTCCAGTACAATGTCTGTCAAAGCTATTAATTTCTTGGTGAAACTACTTCAAACAATGCGCACACCAAGCCTAAATTCACTAAGCAAACCAATTCCACACTATGAAAAGAAAGCTACCAATATATTTACATTTGGAATAATTCAAATTGTATAACTATTTTTTATAGACATTTGATTGTTTAAACATGCTTTCTTTGAAAACGATTAATAGTAGAATCTGTGTGCGTAGTAAAAAGGCTACTAGCGCAAACCTAATTCATTTTTTTTTTAAGGGTGCTGTTGCGTCTAGTATGCTGTCTCGCTGGCACAATCTAAATCTTTTTGTGATTTCAATGTGGCCTGAAGGTTTGATAAGACAAGATATTCTTTATTGCACACTGGAAAAAACAAAAAACACAAAATATTTACAAATGTTTCATAGATTGTAATAAAATTATTACTTATTACAATAACTAGAAATGTATTGTGCGAACGAGACCGCATGCTCGAGGCAACAGCCGCCGTGCACAAGCCGTAACAATTTCACTGTCCATGTGTCAATGAATTCTATGAGATCATTGTCTTACATTAATCGACCGGCCAGTGAATTTGTAGAAATGTATTAATACTTACTTGAAGAACGATATCGGCCAAGCTAACCATGATTGGGGAATCACATATACCTAAATAAACTTTTGGAAATCGATTGAAGCAGATTGTAGATTAAAATAATGATGGAAAATTTCAACGTAATTATTGAACCCAATATTAAAAAATATAAATAAATGCGAATTATGAAAATACCAGATAGAATATATAAGAAAGAAAAGTGCCCATTTATACGAGTAGTAGCCAACGAACTTAAATTTAGCTGTGCATATAGGGGTATATTACGCGCGCCGAATCCTCAGCGATTCCATCGTCTGTTAAATTACACTCAAGAGCAAAGAATCCGGGTCACTTCGAGGTATCACTTAAAACCCTCCCCCAAACACGCATCGTGAGCTCAAAATTACTCTGGTAGAGGAATAGGAGAATATACCCCAAAATCGTATAAGGACTTGGTGTACAGCATGCCAAACCGCGTAAACGCAGTAATGGAAGCACGAGGAGGCAATAAGATGCATTAAAATTCAAGAAAACCGTAATGTCAATAAAATATGTCATGTTTCCTATTTTTGTTTTAAGGCGAGATCAGCAGTTTTTTTCTTTATGTAATTTTTTCCAAATAAAATGTAGTGACTCATAATTACTTTCAATTAAAGGGGCATTATGTTGTCTATTAAACACAATTTATTTCATTAAGCTACAATTCTTAGTTAGCGAGATTTATAGGTTTCTTTAAGTGACTCACATTCATTAATCTCGAGTGTAATATGAAATTTAACAGTTAGACGATTGGAATGGCTCAGATAAATTAGGCTCCTGATCTGCTGTTAAATGTCATGATAGGCTACCATTATGAATAGTTACTACAGGTACTAGTTACGAGAGACTATCGAAAGATGATGATTAAAGCCGCTACATTAATATTAGTGAACAGAAATCTATAAACGGTTGTAGAAAAAAGCCTCTTACTCTATCAGCACAGATATAAAGCTGGATACTGACCAAATGCTCGCGTCGTAATGTAATTTGTTACACATCGTTCGTGCAGTCAGTACGTATTGTCAGGGCGAAATCAACGATCAACGAGCCGCTCGTTGCTCACTTTGAGTGCCCGACCCGGTAGGCGGTTTTTGGATGAATCCTTTGAGTGTTACGCGGCGAGCATTATGTTCTGTCAGTACGTTGTACTAACTCATCACGAGCGCACGAAACGAGCTCACGTAATTCCCGTCGTATTATTTTTTTGAAAAATGGATTGTAACAAGAAAATAACTTAGAGAAGAGCCAGTGCTGTCCAGAATCAAAGTTCCCTGCACAACCTCGCTGTCGGACATTTCGACTGCGAATATCGAGCAGTGTGCCCGCAACGAGCATGTTACGCCGAACTTTTAACACAGCGAGCATGTACGATGCGAGCAAGCTCACTTCGAATGCTCGAATACGCCGCGAGCTTTCGGTCAGTACCCACCTTAAGAGGTACTTGCATTTGACGTACAAATCTAGATAAATAAAAAAAAACAACACCGTGCACCAAAGAAATAATACAATCTAATAACCAAGTTTGTATGCAATTGAGATAATAGACAATACTGTAACTGTAACTGAAAACACCATGTCATCAATTTAATATTTTATTTTATTACATAGCTACAGATCAATAAGAAAAACAAGAGCTATAACATTTTTGGTAACCTGATTTTTAAAATTATAATATTCAAAACAACAATAGCGACCCTGTCTTATCCCTACAACATTTTATTTTCCAGGAAGTCGTCGAAAAGTCACTTTCCTAAATACCTTAACTAATATAACTGTTATAATAGAAATAAACAACTCTCCCCGAAACGGCAACCGAGCTTCTCGGCGATCACAACAACAAGATTTGAGAAAAATGTTTAAACACTGATCGACATATTATTATTTTGACACTCAATAGGAATACCCGTAAAATGGGCTTTGGCATAACTTTGAAACATTACATCAATTCTAACAAAACACATATTTGTGTTAGCTTAAAACGACAATTTAAAGTCTTTACAATAAGACTCATAACTAACTATAATATTTTACCTTAATCATCTATTAGAGTCAATAAAATTCTATCTGATAATGACGAAAAACGTTATTTTACTATATGTGAATGGAAATGTGAAGCGTCGGGCTGAGTTTCATAAAACAACAATTGGTCGTTTATTATGTCGATTCGAGGTACATTGTATAGCAGCGTCTACTTGTTAATATGTGGGTTAATCGACATTGGAATGTACCTCGAATACATCGAATTGTCATTGTATTTTTTTTAAATAGTTTTATGAAACATGCCCTTGGTCTGTGTTAATAACACAAGTCATAGCGAAGTATCATATACTTTCTTTTTACCTGTATACCAAGTCTCACAATTTCAGACACGTGGCTTTAATTGTTGTAAGCGGCCTAAATTCATCCCACTAAAGGGGACTGTCACAGATAGTAGGGACGTAATCACCACGCGTACTCACCGCGGATTGGCGGATTGAGGTTTAAGAATAGCTCAGACACTCAGGTTCCCTCACGATGTTTTCCTTCGTTAGCGAGTGGTATTGCTACTGTAATTTTACAAATGTCCTTACAAAATCGTCATAGATACATGCCCGCTCAGGGAATCGAACCTGGGTCTCCGGCTTCCGAGTACATTGTTCTACCCACTGTGCTACCATACTATCTACTACGCTGGTAAGTTATACTATTATAAAATATAATTTTACGTTCTGTTTCACAAAATAGAATAAAACATGATACTGTAACGAGAAATTGCTGCTATTTATTCAAAAGTTACCACTCCCTACTACTAACATTATTATACATACACTACTAACAACATATTTTTATGTGTTTTTCAATGATTGCACCTGACTATTTCTATGGTAGACAATTTGAAATTGTCGAAGTTTTACTAGTACGTCGTTCTGCCGGTGAAGTCAACTTACCTATCTCAACTAAACAGTATTGTGGCTGTTTTGCCATCATCGTCAGTTTTTTTGATAGACCTTCTGATACGGAGGGGTACGTTCGTTTCTTGCATTTTTTTTATTTTGCTTTCATATTTAGTGGCCAATTATAATTAAAACGTAAGCAAAAAGTTTTACTCAACTTTTATAAATGTCATTCCCCTAATTGTTTTGAGCAGTATACAATAGAAAATTAAGTGAGATGAAAATGTCGTAGGGTACCCGAATCACCTTCTGTATGATCTGCGATTCTTTATAGTTTTCGAGTTATGTTTTTTTCCTGGTTTTATGAGAAATTTCTACATGACCAGCCAAAAAAAATACAAAAAAACGTAGACTTTATAGAAATGTTTTTTTTTTGCACCTGAATCTTTATTGGGCTGTTATGGGCTGTACTTTTACGCATAAAATAATCAGCTTCGTAGCTTTGATAAAAGTTAAGAAAATGTTGGTCTAAAGTAAAAAAATACATTTCATGAATTAGGACCAAAATTCTCAATTTTTAAATTAAAAATCTAAAAAGGTGACCTTATGATTTTTCAGTCAGCCTAAAATATACCTAAGGTTACTTAAGCATTCCTCTAAATAGGGCAAATTTTCTGCGAGTTATTTGGTAGCAATATTTTGGTGAATGCTAAGGATTACACGTGTATGTACGCGTGGAATTGAAAACCCAAGGTCCTTTATTGAAGGTGGTTAAAAAGTAAATTCAAAAAGGTCATATTTTTGGTAAATTCTTAAAATAACTAAAATATCATCAAATCCAAAATATGGTGAGACTTGTTATAGAGGTGAATAAATAGTTTCCGAATTACTACTCTACACACAATAAGTAAAGGTTTTCTCTACCAAATAACATGTATACTATTGCTACGATAATGATGAATGTATCATTTTGACCTTAACCGATTTATTTCATTTCTCGAATTTCCTCAGCCAGAAATAAGTAGAATTAGAAAGGGAATTGGGGCCTGTTGCAAAAGAGGTCAGGGTTGTGGTCAGACTACAGATTCGGAAATGTACCATTCTCAAACTTGTCAAATAGACCTCTTTTGACAGGCCCAAAAAATAATGAAACATGATAATAATACACAGGAAGCACGTTAAATCTACCCTTGTACATGAAGAATATAGTTCTACTTACATGAAAAACAAAAAAATATCTATAATTTGCCCACCGCCAATAGGGAAATTTCAGGACTATAATGAACAATAATGAAGAGCAGCAGAAGTTTGGTCATAAATGGTTTACCCTTTTCATCACTGCGGCAGTGGACATTATATATAGTAGAATATTAGTATCACACACAAAGAGAATCAAACAAAGATAAATGCAACAAAGGTAAATGCATTAACTAATACATGATTGTATTAACAGTTAATACTATATAACTTAACTTAACAGTCTTAGAAATGCTGAGTAGTATAGGAAAATAAAATTATTTTTCTACCGTAGATGAACCGTTCCAAGTGTAAGCAGTCGTATTCACAGGCTTTCTTTATAACTTCACTAGGTTTTCTACTGAGTATGAAAATTATAAGTGAGCCGACGAAAGTTACACCACAATACCTTCGCGCTTACCTACGAAGTACTTTCACTTCAACTCCATATATATGTATCATGTAGATTGACATTTAATTTACTGCTGAGAAAAGATCACCACTAGTGGCTTAACATTCCAATCAGAAACTATCCATATGAATAGATAAACGAACGAGAGGTCGAACACCTACTTGTTCAAGTTTCGCAATAATTCTTTGCGCAATAAGAATTGTCGTAGTTCCCGGTGAAAAGCTCACCGTATACAAAGGAGTAATGAACAGTACTGAGATTGATTGATGGAGGAAAATCATGAGGAAATAGCAAATAGTAAATAATTAAAGCTGCTCCGAGGAACGTCTTGACTTCAAAACACTTCACTTGTCATAGCGATACACATATCTGCGTAACTGCTAACTAAATGAATGAGTGCTACCTGGTAGCTAGAGTTTATATTATTAGTAGAGATATCTAAAAAACGCAAATATCTCCTACAACATAAATACATAATTATTATGGTCAACCATCTCTCTTTACCGTAGTCAGTCTTCGAGCCTTGACTATTCTACACACATGGTCACTAGTAACAATCGATCACGCTAAGTTAGCACGTACATGCCTGCACAATGGTGAACTGGCACTGACTGCACGAAATACGGACTACATCCCCAGGACCCTAGGCGGAATCAACAAGCAAGGCAGTGGTTACATACACTGCCATTTTGGTTTGCCCCTTTGGCATTTCATTTTCATCTGTGTCTGTATATCTTACTTGCCTTAATTAGTTATTAAAAATCTTAACGCAAAAACTTACGACAACGATAAAAGGCCAATTAAAGTAGCGTAACTTTTTTAGACGAAGACAGGCCAACAAGGGCAAGTTATTTTAAAGTTTTACGGAAACTAAAGCATCTTATAACAATAATTTATTTAGATATAAAAAAGAACTAGGTGCCCAAATATTCCATCGATACGTAACATAAGGTACTCGGCGAGAAATATGGCGTTTAGATGTAAACACTTATCTGCATGGCATAGCCAAGCCATTTATTGTACCGATGGCAGTACGTTCAGGAATTTACATGTTTAGCGCTCATGGCAAGTTTATATCGGAGCCTGATGATTGATGCCTCATTTTCGATCGGGGTTATTTTTTAACTGGCCGCTTACTTCATCTGAAAGAGAAAGAGTTTGCTACAATGCTACTCGAACATAAAAAGCGGGGCACCTACTCTCGCCACGGTCGGACACACAGTGGACAACGTAATCATAAAAGTAAAGACTTCTGAATTGTATTTCAATCAAAATACAGTATACGCGGCGGCCCATTGTGGTAGTCCAAAGAAAATAAAGACACAGGCCATAATTACTAACCATTTAAAGATATTTTAAATGGTCTCTTTAAATGGATCTTTTTAAGTAACATCTTAGTCACAACTTAGTCCGAAAATTACATAATAATGTGATTAAATCTTATAAATACCCCGCCCTGTATATATAAATACATGTAAAGACCGTGAATGCAGTGCAGAAACCATTGTCAATAGACTGTTACGGCTGCTGAGTGTAGTAGAATAAAATATTATAAGAATGTTAACACTGCCACTTTCTTGGCTGTTTGCATTTTCATGTGGAGAGATGTGCACAAGTATAAACCGTAAAACTTATGTAAATGGCATGAATAAATTGTTTCCTTCACCTTCAATGTAACCAAAATATTTCAATCCAGAAGTATAATATACACCATAGTATGTGATCACTTACTGAATTGTTAAACTTGTCGAGTTGTCCAACCGTGGCATAAATTGACCAAAAGACTGATCATCGATGTGACTAATAAATTGGCAATTTTTAAACACTTTCATGTCTCTAACGGGTACTCCAACGGTTTGACTTTCATAAAGTAAACATTTTGTTTGTCACATTTTGAATTTGAATTTTGAATTTGGCAAGGCCCTTTTCCTCAGGAGCTACTTTAGTGAAATCTTAAGAGTTAATTCTACTTATTATAACAAAATACAGAAAATAACGTTTATCAAACTAACGACTGTCAACTCATTTTCTTAGAGGCTTTAGATAAGCTGGCTGTAACTGTTCAGACTCGTAGGGAAGTAGACTGCTGGTCAAAAGCCTCAATTCAATTTTGCTTACGAGCCTCTTTCGACCAACGGATCGGATCGGAAAGTACTGAGATCGTCCCAGCAAATCCAACTTGGTCTTTCGGGTTGTCATCTGGTGGAAGCCAGCCCATGGCGTTCATACTAATCTGGATTAATGCGTCGGTCAGAAATAGCCATCATCGGCCAAATCGGCATCGGTCAGTCCTTGGCAATGCACGGCATGAGATCCGACCTCGTATAGAAGTTCAAAAATGCCCTGTTGACATATTTTTTTAAACTGATGGCAAATAATATGTAAACTACTAGAACAATCTCCATTCGTATGTGTTTTGATTTGTTTCTACTATAGCCAATATTTAAGGAAAGGTTTACATAAAATAATATCCACTATCAAATTAAATAAAAAATATGTAAATCGTTTCAGATGGAAAATGACAAACATAAACTTCCAAACTACTCATACGACTACTTCGTGATACGAGTCTCGAAATATGAAGAAAATTCGACATAGTGTTTCAGTAGTTAATGACAAAAAAAAAATTGTTATTGAGGAGTATTCGTATTGGGTTTAAAATATTAAGAATAGAAAAGATTTCTTCATCCATAAATAGAAGAGCATGATTTGACAGACACAGCTGAAGAAGAGAACGCAACATTGCTTTTTAACTAACTAACATTGAATGTGGACGCGACTAATAAATACTCAACATTTCTGAAGACTGTTTATTTATATATTCGTATTCGTATATTCTAGGAGCACGATGTTTTTTTCTACTAAAACTAAGGTCTATGTGGAATAAAGAAAATAAATAAATACAATACGCTACGCTTCAAATAGAAGAAAACTTAACAAGGATCGTAGACAATGACATGGCCGTGCACGCTAGTTTACAAGCGATATTTTGAGAAAGTGCCGCTGCTACGGTTACGCAAGCAGAGAAAAACTAAGATGTACGAACTATACTTCGAGGATGTGGAAGAGACTACTCAGATCGCAACGGGCCGTAACCTATTAAAATAAACATATATACAGTCTGTTAGCTTTTAGAATATACCTCGGGCTCTAGAGTAGGCTTCGGCTTTCGCCGAAACCACACGAGTGTAATACTACTTCCTGCTCTGTATAAAACTTTTCTTTACTATTTTGAAAAGTTCATAAGTTCAAAGTGTCACATTAGTTCCGATATTTCTATTACACGAATATATCCGATTCCATCCGATAGAGGTATATTCTAAAAGCTAACAGACTGTACTTTTAAGGTTAGCTTTCAATAATATGAAGGTTAGAGACTTCAATACCAGCGCCAAAAAACCCGATCACATGCGGCCGACGAGTCCGACGGGAAGCAGGCTTTTTTTGCACTTATCTATATTATTTTTTATTTATTAAGTAGCCTCAACAGCCATTACAATGAGGGTTACAATTTGTATTGTAGTCTCTAACTTCGTTAGTATTTAAGAATTATTTTAAATTGAACTCGTGCCGCCCGCACAGCGCCAGCCCGTTGGGACGTGGTAAAGCTCAGGTACAGAGCATGGACAGAGTACCGTCACAGCAACGAGGGCAGCGTTTCATAGAACTAACAATGCATACTTTGTTATAACCATTTGGTACATTGCGTAGCATAGTCTTCGTACTCGTTATCTGTGGGTTAGTCGTACATCGAACTGTCACATTATAAAATAAATAATATTATAGTAAGTAGCCATGAATTGTATTTCTTTGAAACACGCCCCAGTAATTCTTCAATAACAATGTTCTGATTACAAGCCTCAGCAGCATGATCTAGCGCGAGCATCGCCATATTGCTATACAAAGAGGGTGACAGTGATATTGCGCTATTTAGGATACAAAGATAATGCTAAACGAGTGTATACGCGCAGAATTGACTTAGGCAACATGGGGGGCGCTCCTTTAAACAACACCTCGGTTGAAACTAAATAGTATACAGTTTTTCAACACTATGCAGTGTGTAAAGCAAATTTAATATCTTTCGTGTTGCCTTGACATACTGTGCGTATTCATCGGACCACGCTTGTGTGTAAGCTTAGAGAATTAAAATAAGCAAAAGTGAAAAATAAAGAGACGGTAATGACTATTTTATATGGAGTACGTCATCAGAAAATGGAAACGCTAGATGTTAATTAGTTGGCGTATCACATACTCAAATCCAAATGCTTTGAAGTTGGGAAATATTTAGAGAAAAAGAGCCGGGAGTAAGTTATACTTTAACTGTTAAAAATTGTCAATTTATTAGTCTCTCAATGTCGTTCGGGGTGACAAGATTTAGGGCTGCGACATAGAGCAAGCCTTCAAATCATTTCTTACTTTGTTCACGACAAACGGAAGTATTATCTAAGTGATACACGCATGAGTTTCGTCACGAATGCCACCGCAATTAATATTCGTGCGATAAATGAAAAGCTCTGAGAACATCGGTGAAAATCCAACCAAAAATGTTACCCCAAATTTTTTCGCGTATTATTAATCGTCCAAGGCATACGGGATTACCATGCGTGTAGGTGAAAACTTAGTGCGCTAATAGAAGCTACTTAGTATGAAAATCCATCGAATTTAAGGTCGGTTTTCTGTAGTCTTCAGACACTTAGAAAAACGAGATTAAAATCACTAGTCGTGAGCGATGGTTATTTCATACCATGCTTTAAAACACCCTGGCGTCGACAATGGGCTACACCATCACTCTATATGCGATGCTCTCAGTAGAGGCGACTATAACATAGGTAATGTTTACTTCTTGTAATACTTATAGTTTATGCCCAACGTGAAAGTCCATTTTAACTGCCTGCTCTTCTTATATGGAAACTTTAAAATAGGTAACATTTAGATATTTGGTCTGCATTTAAGATTTATGAATTATGCTACCCAGATAATCAATCCACATTAATGTTTCCAATGAGAATACAGATCAGTCAAATTGCGTTTTCCTGTACAATAATATATAAAGTCTGGATAGGAACAAATATTAAAAGAGGCATGTCGTCGTCTAAAAGTGTTAAGCTGCTAACTCCAAAAGTACAAAGTTTCAGGAGAATAATAAAATAACCCTATTTATTTCACAATAATGGGTCCTATTAGTTAGGCTTGACGATCACATTTTGACCCAAGATTAATATTTTCTGAGAATGTAGGTACTCAAGAATTGCATAGTATACATTTAACTAACACAGAGCTTAAATAGTAGGTCGGAAAGTTACATAGGTACTCATTAATTAAGTACTAAGTAAATCTGCCATGGAGGAACTCTTAGGCAAGCAATAGACGCAAAGAAGGAGGGCTGCAGCGGAGGTGTTTCAGCTTTGGGACGCAGCGGTATTAGAGCAGTAGTCATTATGGGGATTATTTAGTTCAGTTAGGGGCTGGGGTGTTACAGCATTGGCGAAGGTAGGGAAGGTTGACCTTAATAACTAGCAAAATTAATTCTGAAAGGTAATCGATACCATTTTGTTCCACCATTTATTTAATAATAAGACACATCTTTTTTTTTCATTTAAACTTGCATTTTTGAAGGAGCTCCGAGCTTTTAGAGTCCTATCACAATAGCGATTTTAAAATGGTACTATTGCGACCGATTTGAAAGGGATTCGATTGTGCGCGAGCACGCCTGGACGACACCTCGCTGCGCTGCGCGATCCGTCGTCACCGTCGACGCCATTTTGTACGCCTTCGACAATCCGCCCGCACCACTTGAGTCATGTCGAAAACACGTGTGTAAGCAGATGCAGCATCGTTTAGAGGTAGGGTAAACTACAGTATTGCTGGCACCCACCTAGTCATTGGCACAGTGAGTTTTAAACACAAATATTAAGAATTAAAATTGCTTAAAAGGCATTTTGGTAGTTTTTTTATAATTAGCATTATTAAGTACAAAACATACATACAAATTATAAGTGCCAATGACTGATATTATTAGTGACAATGTTTGTACCTGTAATGCCAATGACTGTAGTTTTGGAGACATTTTCAAATTATTGTTATTTTTCTTAAATAAAACTATGAAAGGAAAAATTATTTTTTATTTCCAACCTATACTCATATTCTAACTAATAATAATGGTTAACAGTGATTGAATATGAAATTGAATGCTTAGGAAGCAAATTAAGTCAAGGTTTTGCTTAAGGTGCCAATCAATGTATAGTTTACCCTACGATCGTCGTTGATACAATGTATACAAAGTTAAAACTAAAATTTAAAATCGTCCAGTTACATTAGATACATAGCAGTCGCTCTCTTCCATTAGATTTACTCGATAAACAATCCTCCTAGATTTGTCGTTGAAGTCAACGACAAATCTGGGAGGATCGATTATCGAGGTACAAGTGTACCTGCTTTCGTTTTCAGCGTCTTCGAAGTAATAAAGCAGTTTGTAGCAGTAGTTTGCTCGCCAAATAAATCCATTTTGCTACTGAGTGTCCAAAACGCAATCGCATCGCTTTCAAATCGCTAGTAAATCGTTTGATAAGGCTGTTCCACGGGTCGATTTGCCTAGATTTTCTACTTCTACTTAACTAAATTATAACAGATTTGTAAGACTAGTCGAAAATCAAAGCGATTTTTTTATTGCAAATATAAAATTCAAGAAATTGCTATAGAACACAGCCTATTGTGAGAGCATCGCATATACTTTTCTCCTTTTCAGAGGTCGTTCTACAATTCAATAAGAAGCAACTTACATCATAAGCCAATATATACAGTTTACTAAGAAATTTTGAAAACGGTATATTTTTTTTATTTAAACCATAACGATAATTTCGCAAGTTGATGTACATTACCAAACTATTTTGCCAAATGTTTTACTAGCTTAAAATGTCCATGCAAATAGAACGACGCCCTGGATTTTGACAGGATCGCACAAATCGCTTAAAGTGTTGTGCGACGGCAGCTTCGCCTTCGTACAGACGATGTCAGACGATTCACTCAGATGTACGTTTACTCGAATGATAGTTTATGTTCTCTTTTATTTTTTGTTTGCACGAAAGTCACAATGAACGTTGATTCAGTGAGTCAAATAAAAATAGCGTCTTAACAACAATTTGCCTCTCACATATGGCTCTCCAGAGTCAATATCATGTGAACGAGAAGCAAATTAATGTGAATGACACTGTTACACGAAGCAAAATGGACTGACGTAATGAGAATGTACGTTCGCTGTGTCTACAAGTTTCACCGTTCTTTCACTCTGCCAGAATGAAAAATGCCGACTGAACCGATCCGGCGTTATTGAATCCGAGTAAACGTTACGAAACGAAAGAAATCAAGAAATCAAAACTTTTCTTCCAACGTAGACTCTACATTCTGTTTGTCGAGCACCAACCAACTATGCTCCGTCCCACGAATCGAACTCCATACTCGCATCTCATTGGTCAATGCGCGCGGCTAAAGATAAGCGAAACAATAAGCGACCACGGTCTGCTTCATAGGGTAGGTTTACGTGCGCTCATTGGTTAAGGTCACGCGCATTAACCAATGCCAATAACGAATAACCGGATTTTCTGAGGGAGCTCGTTTCGCGGACAGAAATATATCGACGGTTAAAAGGTAATAGGGCATAAGCGACATTTTGGCCCAAAATGACTTTTGAATGCCATCTTACTTAAAAAAAAATTCTGCGTCGAATGCGCTTACTCCCGCGGCTCTACGATGACTTTTTTGTATCGTAGAGCCGCGGGAGTAAGCGCATTCGACGCAGATTTTTTTTTTAAGTAAGATGGCATTCAAAAGTCATTTTGGGCCAAAATGTCGCTTATGCCCTATTACCTTTTAACCGTCGATATGTTGGCCGCTGCCTTCGGGTCTTTTTCAGGACAGAAAGAAACGAGGAGTGAACCGTCTACAGCCGTGTTAATAAATACCTGTTGGTCCCAAAAGAACATGGCGCGTGGGTCGTTAGAGTTGAGGGAGCCCTGCTGTGGCGGCTGCTGGGCTTGTGGTTGCGGCGGCGGGGTCATCCACATATCGCCGGCGCCGGGTGCAGCCGGTTGGCTCCACAATGACTCCACCTTCAAATCGAGGGATGCACACCTAAAGATATACACTTTGAAACACACACATATGCAGGCTAAGTGTTTTGTGTGCAAACTGAAATGGGAGATTTAGAAACCGGTGTAGGAATAGAAACGTAACGTGGAAAATTATTTTTTTATAAGCCTCCTCGTAAACAGGCACCAAAGTAGTTCTTTGATTCCTGAGGAAAAGCGATTTCAATTTCTAGTAAAGTCCCAATCACCAAAGAGATCAATCGCGAACATTGAATGAAAAAGTAATCTGGCTGCATGAAAAGAAACAGCGAGCGAGCCAAATTAAAAAAAAACTTGTGAAAAATAAAAGGCGCGCGAAATGGAAATTGTTTACATAGACAAATTCGCACTTTACAAAGTTTTTATGACAGAAAATAGAGTATGTTCTCTCTTCTGTTCTGTCTCTGTGTGTATAAGTAGTGAGAATGAAAGTATTCTATTAACTCCAGAAAACATTGTACCGGACGCTAAAATTGCAGTAGAAAGTCTTTTCTATTCTGATTCATAAGTTGCACTTATTTTTTTTTTTCATAGAAGGTGATAAAACGTAGAGCGCTTTCCTCGGGAGACACACTATTTTAAGCTAGAATGATGTACTTTGAATCCCTCGCTGGGCCTTAGATTAAAAGAAACACACTCGCCTTAAAAATAGTTGTTTACCCCCTAGGTAAACAATCTACTAATTTATCACAGTTTTACTTACTACTATTGCGCGACGTCACTTTACATCCGATTATATCTGTCGAGACGTACTAAATTTAGTAGGAAATCGTTTAAAAAGAAACTTTTTTCCACTGTTTGTTTCTATTCATATTCTGTTTGGTTTAATGTTGTAAAGTATGCGGTACTGCGGATGCGGTAAGCAGTTGGTGCCGGCTGCCGTCGATAGGTGTCAATCGTTAAGCCAAATCAGAGGCCTTAGGGCGGCTTGAAAACTTCTGACAGTAAGACCAGCCACTAGTCTTACAAGCCTCCACCAATCCGGACTAGGCCCCGGTGGTGGAGTATGGCCTATACCTTTCTCAGGGAAGAGACCCGTGCCCCTCGGTGGGGACATAATGGGTTGATGATGATGACGCGGTACTGTTGTTGTAATAGAAGTTGCCACTCCGGTGGATTATTTTTTCGGATAGTAGCTATAAACCAGTCGTCGGAACAACTCTATCCGAGAGCACTATCTATCTGTTTATCCAGGAGTAAGCTCTATCCAGTGAATAAGACCAAAACATCTTGCATCGTGACATTTGCAGAGCTATTCATAGATATTTGTATGAGTGATACCTGCCAATCAGTTATTTATTTGCTTATTAGATCTGGATTCGTATAAATTTTTACAAAGTTATCCATCAACTTAGCGCAAGATTCCCTGAACGTCCCAGAACTAGGCTCCGACTTACCATCGGCGGCGGTGGCACATTGAAGGGTGGGCGTATGAAGTCAGCCCGCCCAACTGTTCCGAATTCTATGGGCCCACTCTGTTCAGACATGTTTGACATAAACGTAGCATAAGATGTTTCATTTACACACCAAAACACACATTTTTACATTTGGGTGAGGTATGCCTAGGCGGTGTAAAGTGCAGAACAAGGCCGCGTCCGAATTGTATGCACATATAAATAATTTATAGTCGCTATACTTTTATACGAAAACAAGTCGACGGTCAGTGAGCAGACGATATCGTTGAGTAGGCAGAATGTCCTTGAATGCGGACGGCAAAGGACCGTGAGAGATGAAAAGGCTTAAGCCCAGCAGTGGACAGCGATGAGCTTCTGATGATCGTGATGATACTTAGTGGCTGGCTATAGTGGCTATAAATGAAGACTACTGTAGCTGACAACCCAAGTGTTTCTAACCCAAGTTTTCTGTACACATTTCTAATTAACTATATTACATGCTTTACAGTCACAAGGGCTATTTATCGTCCTCTGCCTAGCCTGCCAGCTCGTCATTTATACACTAGTCAATTCCATGCTTTACAGAGCATTCTCTGTACATCACTGCTCTCGAGGCATGATAAAAAAGATACATAAATCAATTTCGAATTTTCATATGATACAATTTGTTACAATACACATTTGATACAATACAGTTGAAATTATTTGTGAGTTCGTAATATAGTTCATGCACTCGTGCAATGGAGATACGATGGACAAAACCGCCGATTACCCTACAGCATTCCTTATTTTCTTGCATTGTCCTGTCCTTATATTACGCGCACGTAATGCGCACCAAGTCCTGAGCGATACCAATTCTCTATCAGATTCCATACAATTCGCTGTTGTAAACATCAGTATATGAGCATCTGTTGCTGAATACTTTTTATGACGATTTGCTTCAATGTTTAGTCCAATTCATCTTGAGAAGCATAGAGGTCAATTTCATATCGCACTATAACATTAAAGGCTACTGCAACAGAGGTTGGTCCTTATATACAACTACAATTCAGTTTTAATCGGTTTCATAATGCACTTCGTATTGTCATAGCAAACCATGAATTTATTATGAATTGTTTAATGAAATAAGGCTCGGGTTGTCCGTGTAAGAGAGGGTAACTGGCGGTGAGGTCGAAGCGTAAGGCGTAGTGTTAGCCGCGTATGACTTACCATTGGCTGCTGGTTGAATGATGGGCGTATGAAATCGCGTGCCACACTGCCGAATTGCAGCGAATCGGGTTCGTTGGGCCCGCCCATGCCGCCCATGACCTGAGCGTAAATGAAAGGGTGAACTGAACAGTTCAATGTGGATGTAATGCTGGCGCTGACATTATTAGTAAAGGCATCAGAGCACTACTAGCCGGTTAACACAACTGTACTAACTATTGAATTGTTTACAGGGCTACTTCAAAATGCGCCAGTCCTAAACATCAAATTTATATCTTTTTGAAGCCTATACATAATTGTATTTAATCTCTTTATGCGCCTTACCAACGACGCAGAATCCGATGAATTAATTATTGTAATACAACATAATATTGTGTGTGTGTTCAAATAAATTGTTTATCTATCTATATTATTGTTGATGATGATGGTGATGAAGTCCTCTACTGGTTAAATAAAGGGTCCAATTGTGTTAGCCGACAAGAGTGACTTTCGATCGAACAATGAAACCCAAACAGCAAACAGTTAACTCCACTGCAGGTCCGGGACAAACAATGGTTTACAAAGAAAAACTTACATCACCAAGACCGAATCGATGCATATCAGGATGACCTCCAGTGAAACCGCTCCTGGGCATTTGGTAGGGCACATCCTGAAATAAACGCAACAAAATGGCTATTAGCTATTAAGCAGAACAGAATTCTTTTGTGAAATAAGGTGCCTGACTCATCTGGAAGTGTACATGGGACCCACCATCTGCTGCGAGCGAAATTCATTAGAACGAAAAACCAGTCTTAGAAAGTATTTTTCTCAAATAGTGCAATGGACTTCGAGAAACGTTTCAGACTCGACGAGTAGTTAAAAGGATAATGCGAAAATCTAGTAACCGGTCACGCGAATGCCTTGGAGAGTTTAATAGAGGAGTCATTGATCCAGTTTAGAGGGAGGTTTAAAGGCGAGGCGTAGATATGGTTACCGGTGACGCGAATGGCTTAAAGGGGGTCTTAAAAGTTCGAAAGGCCTGGAAAGTGGTTTAAAGGGGAGGCGTAGATCTAGTTATCGGTAGCAAGAAGAGCGAGGACAGAAGTTTAGGCTGCGGTTCCACTGAGGCGAAGCGGAGCAGAGCGGAGACGAGCTGTGCCGTGATTCACAAATCACATGGCTGGATTTCAAGCCATGTGATTGGTGAATCACGGCACTGCTCGCCTCCGCTCTGCTCTGCTCCGCCTCAGTGAAACCGCAGCATAAGAAAGGAAGCGTAGATCTAGTAACCGATGACGCGAATGGCTTGAGAAGCAGTATTAAAAGGTAGACGTAGATCTAGTAACAGGTGGCGGGACGGGCTTCGAGAGTGGTTTACAATGGATGTGTAAATCTAGTTACCGGTGACGCGAACGAGGAGAAAATAAAAGAGCGGTTTTAAAAGGTAGGCTCAGTTCTCGTAACCGATGGCGCGAAGGGGTTGGAGAGCGATTTCTCCCACGATTCTCTCTTGGGTTTGTGTTTGCCGCCCTTTTCAGAAGCTAGTAAAGAAAGAGGCATATAATGGGGTAGTTTCCAGGGTCAAAATAATTAAATTCTATTGAGTCCGTATTTTAGATTATAAAAAAACATTGGACACGTATTTTTTCTTTTTTCGATTAAACAAAAAATAACAAAGATAAAGCCAATTAAAATTACGTGTGACGTCACTCCGTGCTAAAAAAATGCAGCACGGCGTGACGTCACACGTAACTTTAATGTGCTGTATCTTTGTCATTTATGGTCTAATTTACAAATAAAAAAATACGTGTCCCTTATTTTTGAACAATCTAAAAGACGGACTAATTAAATTTTTTAGGGCAACTAGCCTATTATATAGTTACCGGCGGGCCGAACGGAAGAGAACCGCCGTACGATCCCAGGGGCCTCATGTGAAGGTCGCAGGCGCGGCGCACCATCAGATCTGATGTGAAGAAGCCGGCGCGGAACCAGTTGTACATCTCCTTCGACGAGAACGGCCCTTGCGTGATTTGCTGCGATAGAAGGGGAATAGTAAAGTTAAGACTGTACCTCTGACTAGACTGTTAAGCCTAAGCGCACACTACCGACACGCGATAGGCGACAGCTCGGCGACTAGACGCGACGACAGTCCGTCAATCACACTAATCAAACTAATATTATAAACGTGAAAGTTTGTGTGTGTGTTTATATGTTTGTCAGTCTTTAGCGCTGAAACGGCTGGACGGATTTTAATAAAATTTGGTATGGAGTTAGCCGATACCCTGGATTAAAACATAGGCTACGTTTTACCGCGGGGAAATATCTTATTTCTACGGGAAAATCGATGAACCGCGGGTAACACCGCGGGGCACAGCTAGTTTTCATATATTTTGTTCGAATATCCGCACACTTGGCGTCAGAGTCGCGGAGTCGCGACGTCAAGACGGAGTCGCGACGTCAAGACGCCAGAAGCAATGACAACGTCGCGTCTGACGCGGCGACTTGACGCGGCGACAAGTCGCCCTGTTTGCGATGGCTCTAAGACTCCATAAATATCACTTTGTAATGTAACCGTGTTGCGTAAATAGCTTGCCGTAGAAAATGTATTCTGTGAACTCTAATAAAGTCCCCAAGATACTGGCCTCGCCTATATACTGTATTGTGGACCTACCCACCTCTTTTTTTTAAATAAAATATTGTGTAACAACAAGTGCTGCAGCGGAGTTATAATAAATCTTAGTTTAATTTTACTTTGTTCTTAAAATAAGAACAATAAGAATATTCTCTATTGTACACCAGAACAATAACTTTATATTTTTTTAATGCGTTTTTTTCTTATAACAATTTCTACAATCTTCCTACAAAGGTGATGGTAGTCAGACGATGCATCTCATAAAAAATATTATCTCTGGTACCATTAACTAAATCAATGTTCTAGGTCTTCTAAGCCAATGAAGTCTAATAGTCACCAATGAAAAGATATGTTAGGCTATGTTTTTCTTGTGTGTGTGTGTGTGTGTGTGTGTGTGTGTGAGGGTGTGTGAGTGTGTGTGTGTGTGTGTGTGTGTGTGTGTGTGTGTGTGTGTGTGTGTGTGTGTGTGTGTGTGTGCGCGTGCGCGTGCGCGTGTGCGTGTGCGTGTGTGCGTGTGTGTGTGCGTGTGTGTGTGTGTGTGTGTGCGTGTGTCCGTCTACTCACCTTGGGGTCCTCGTAATACCACATGTCGGAGAGGCCGGGAGGCAGAGGCAGCATGCCGCCGTACATCGACGCACCGAATGGCGGCTGTTGTGGCTGCGGCGATAGGCCCTGGGGCGCGAACAGGTTGCTTTGGCCAGACGGCGACGGGCTATGGAGCTGGCTCTGCAAGTTTGGTATCTCGCCCGGCATCGGGATCTGCGAGCGACGGGTGTGACGATCGTATATTCGAAGAGGTATATTCTAAAAGCTAACAAACTGTAAAACCATGACGGAGGCGAAGGCCTATGTCCTGCAATGGGGGCTAAATGGCGGACGGTGATGATGATCCAAACGGTCTTGATGATGATTATTATAACAATACCTACTAGCTGACCCCGCAAACGTTGTTTTGCCAGCTAGAGGTATGAAAAATAGATAACAATCTATTCTCAGACCTACCGAATATACATAATTTCGGAGGGGTATGCGCACCAACACGCGTGACACGAGAATTTTATATATTAGATGTGCGATCTGCTTGTAGGCTAAATTTGTGATGTAGAACCTAATTAGAGTTTCGTGAGATACGTACCTTGTCATCTCGCCAGGCCGACTGCAAGCTTTGGCCAGGGAACATGCTAGCTTGGCTGGAGGGCGGCGGCTGATTCTGCATATTCTGTAGGTCACCTGGCATTGGAATCTGCGAAGAGATTTCCGAGTCAATCTATAAACCTTCAAAATCTTTCCTAGATGTATATAAACGTAATAAGTATGTATGTAATTATGTATACCCTACTTTTTTCTTTGAATTTCATCATCATGAGCTAACCCTAGTTTTTGGCCCGCAAAACTCAAAGACCTCAGTATAACTGAAAAACGTAGCGTAAGCTGCGATGAAATGCTATTTGTGATAGTCTGAGACATACATAATTGAGAATTGTGTTTGAAAATATTTTTTTTAAATCCCAGAATGTCCTGAGAGTGTTTACAAAAATGTTTATAAAAACACAAACAAAATGTTATAAGGGCAATGTCTGTCAGGCCAGTTAAGTCTTCCAACATAAGTGAGATTTAAATGTAGCCTATGTATGTCCCCCGGTAAGTCACAGGCCTTCCCACATAGAGAGTATGGGCTTAATCACCACGCGTGCCGACCACCGATTGGCAATTCCTGGCGTAAGAGAATAATTCCTCTAAAGTGATCGCAGACGATCGCGAAAAGAATAAATGTGGAGTTTTTATGTTAGTTACTTCTCCATGTAATCTATGAATTGCGAAACTAACAACTTTTACATTCATAAAGTAAACATTTTGTCTGTACTATGAATAAAAAAAATAAGTAGAATAGATAGATAGATAGATAAAACATTTATTTAATGACACAATACTAAAAACACAGCTTAACATGAGATACAAGATACAAAAAGAAAGCAGAAAAAAGACACAGGTTTAAATACAAAGCATACTCACATTCAAAAACAAAAACTTAACAGAGCATCGTACAGCTTGTCCAGAAAGATTAGAAATTAAAGAGTACGGTTTTGCTCAGACTTTTTGCATGTGTTTTTTTTTTTAATAGCTTGTAAGCGTACAAGCATTATATAACTTTAAAAACTTGGGCTATTTGGAGTTTTTTTTATTTGGAGAATAGGATATACTCACACTTCCCTCCGGGCCCATGAATAGCGAGCTGGTCATCCTCGGGCCCATGGCCGCGGAGTAGGCGGTGGGAGAGACAGCGGCGGCCGCCTCCCGGGCCGCGGGGCCGCCCGGGCTCGCCTGCCCCGAATACAGCAGCCGAGGCGAGTATGGAAGGGGCTTCCGTGGCGGCACTTGCCGCGGGCCTTCTAATCCCAGCCGCATGCCCACCGAAGGCGACGAAGCCATCATCGACGGGCCAGACATCCTTATACCCGGCTGACTCATGGGCGTCTGCGGCCCACGGCCCATCTGGTGTTGCCCGGTGGAACCGGTCGGGGAGTTCAAGTTGAGAAGCGTGTTCAGTGAAGACACGGACGCGTTTGACGGCCCACTGACGGCCGACTCCGGAGGCATGAAGTAGTCCTCGAAGTCTTGCATGTGGAGGTGGGTGGAGGTGAGGTCGGACAGTGTGGTGTCAAGTGTCTCGAGCGGGTCCAAGTTCTTCTGCTTTTGCTGTTCTGGTTGTGGTCGGCCTTGTTCGCTGCAAGAAAACCGGTTTTCTTGTCACTGCTGCTTCTTAGCATGCCGACGGCGAACGACGTTCGAAATCGTGATGAAAGAGTTTGCCAGTGTGAGGAGACATGTCATGGGCATTGTGCTAAATTTTGACAATACATAGTTATAAATGAATATCTTTTTAAAGGTATCAGGACAGAAAATATAACACTACAAGAATTATTAACTGATAATATTAATTGATTTCTCGTATGTTTTGGAAATAAGTGTCTGACTAATTGGACCTTGCAGTTCATTGCATACTTGAAAGGACTTTTCATATTTTTAAATGAATAATGGCAGAATTTTAACATCTCAGTATTCCGTAAAACAGAAATATAATTTATCTTTGATGTTTGCGCAAATTAAGCCTTTTTAGTTGTTGTTTATTTCAAAAGTTATTGTATCGGGGTATGGTATTACTAGAAACTGGCAGTGGTCACCGTAACAGGTCTATGAGACTCTGGTATAGCCAGACAGAAAGTAATTGATTGTTGCATGGGTAGTACTCACATAGTAGGCAGGGGCGTCTTGGGGGCGACCGGAGCGGGGGGCGCGGGGGCCCGCGACGCCTCTTCGCCCGCGACTGTCACCAGATTCTGATGCTTCTGCCGCAACCCGTTGTTGGCGTTGATCATCACTGACTTGAAGTTGCCACGCTCCTCGCTGTTCTCCTTGCGCATTGTCTCCATACGCTTCAACATCATGTCAAATCTGAAATACGGACCTCCAGTCAAGGACGGTTTATAGTATGATGCCCACCGTAGTGTATTGTAACTTTTATTGTATTTCAAGACAATCCATTGGCATTGGCAACTATTAGAAATCTTCATAAGAGAGATCGCACCACGCATTTTTACAATTCGTAGATCCTTTCGGAACACGTGTCCTAACTCCTCTGAAGTTCCTGAAATTCACACTGTGTTTATTTTACGTACTTGTCACTTTGGTCACTTCCTGAAGACATTCACTTCCTCAAATTCTCACTTTCATGCAATACCTCCTTCCTCAAATTCCCACTTTCACGCAATACCTCCTTTTTCAAATTCCCACTTTCTACGATCTGAAAAACGAGATCAGTAGTCTTTTTGGGACACGACGGAATGGGTCTTTTTTAAACGGTTCAAGGTATCCCTCAACTGCTTCTGAATCTCATAATTATCACTTATCATTTAAGTATAAAAAAATCGGGCGTGAGTTTATTTATTTTTATTTTTATAAAAAAATCATCAGATATAAAAAAGTGCGAATTATCAAAAAGTGGGAATTTTAGGAAATGGTATTTATTTATAGCATTAGTGATTGTAGAAATGAGTAACGATGTATAGGGATTTTGGTAAGTGGGAATTTAAGGAACTGGTAATCAGAGGAGTTAGGAGACGTGTTCCGAAAGGGCGTGGATAGCGATCAATTTGTACAATCAAGAACAAAAACCGAAAACATGTTCTAATCAAAGTGGGCACCTTATATGTATGCGCTACTGAATTAAAAGTTGTATTAATTCATATTATTATTTATTATTAAATAGACTCATTCAGTCTTACACATTAGCGCAAACCGACAATAAAAGGTGACACCTGACTCTTCATAAAAAAAAAGCTTTTAGTTATAAGAACAATCGTAGGTTAGAGTTACAAAATGAACAGCCTTATTTATGAAAACACTATTCTTAAACACTAGATATAATCATACATGATTTAGATAAATAAACTGCTTCTGAGGAGTTCTTTAAGTGCAAAGTGCCTAAAAACTAAGCTTTTAAATACTAAGCTTGTAAGCTTGTAACAAAATATCCTAATAAATGGTGATTCAGAAAGTAATCCATTTTTATTTAATTTGAAAATAATAGTGGTTTGGCACATAGCCCATTTGTAAATTCCACGCCTCAATTTATTCGGCGTTTATAGGATTTTAAAGAATCGCGTTTTTTTTTTTAAGAAACCGGAAGAATATATTTGAATTTCACCCCCACGCTTCTCCGCGACATACCGTTGCTTTTCCTCCTGGTCTGGCTTCGGGAACCGCCCTTCGGTCTTAGGGGGCTCCAGTTCATGGAGAGGCGTGGCTTCCTTCTTGGCGGGCGACTCAACGGGCTTCGGATCAGGTGCAGCGCTGGATGTGCCCGGGAGCGATTGTTGCTGCAATGAAGCGCTGGATGTGCCCGGGAGCGATTGTTGCTGCAATGAAGCGTAAATCTAATGTAACATAACATTTACGTACACGCACATACATTGCTACTCGCCCCACACATTGCCCCATACTTCAAAATGCTGAGCTATTGGAGATCAATCTGACTTACCTTTTTATATTTCAGTTCGGATGCATCGAACTTCTTGGGAGACAATTTTTTGGCCTTCTCCGAAGCCCACCACTCTTCGGAACCCTCCTCGACAGTCTTTGACCGCGAAAAACTTCCTTGCGTGTGGGACCGTGTTAATTCTGAAACAATGAGTATTTGAGTCACATCGTGTATGCAGGAGTCTGTAAGTGAGTGAAGCTATACTTTTAGATTTATTATATATAATCTATAAGGTACATTGGCTCCTCCATTTAAACTGTATCCACTGAGGACGAGGATAAAAAAAGAGTTTTGACCTCTTCTCACACCTCTGCTTTGGTGGATTTACCGTGCCTTATTGAGCGGCATTCGTCACTAAAGTCTGTTTTTTAGTTCAATGCAAAATAATAAAACAATCGCGTTGACATCTCAATACAATCCAATGCCTGAATGTTGCTAGTATGCAAAAACCAAATTACCCTATTTTACTTCCAAGTAAAAATTGTTTGTGCTACGCAGGCGTTTTTTTTAGACTTTGCTCTTATGAGGAATTAAACTTTAATGTCTTTGATGTGATAAGGGTTTTGGTCACACGAGTCTTCTATTCACGGTAAAAAAAAAAACTACCGAGTAAACCTATATATTTTATAACGGTAACACCGCGTAATTTTTTTTTTTTTGCATCGATATAAAAAACGGACTTAAGGGTTTTATGACTCTAAGAAAAAGACTTAAAAAAAGAATTACTTAAATTCAAGTCTCCACAGTTTCTGTCACACGTCGGGACTTACAGATGCTGAATTTCCAGAGACTCCAAAAAAGGACAATGTTCTCAATGCATCGGAGTCTGTGCTCCTTCAAGTCAGAGGTATTGGTCCCGATACTGATGGTTTCCTATCGGACTGATCGTGTGGCATGGTTATTTCAAAACAGTGAAACGTCATGTTTCACATTTTAATGTTTGAAACAGTGTCACTTCTGTCACATACAAGGTGAAACGTGAATCCACTCACGGTGTGAGTCACCCTGTGCCTTCGGTATGCTGTTATCGTCGTTACTGTAGCCATGGAACGCCCCTGACGAATCGAACGTCCCGCCGCATGCCAAGCTGCCCTCCTCGGCCCTGCAAAGAACATCATAAATTATTATCAGCCAGTAGACGCCAACTGCAGGACATTGCGAACCAATCCTCATGGTTTTCCAAGTTTCTCAGTCCTGTGCCGCCCACTTACAGCGAATTCCTGCCTTCCTAACCAGGTCAAGCATTGAGAATATCGAGAACCGCTCGTATCACGAAGGTTAAGCAACAAAGGGCGCGTTCAGTGCATGGATGGGTGACCGTTCTATGACTAACGGTAGAGGCATTTTTCCGAGCGGTTCCGTACTTCGCAAGGTACGTTAAGCAGTTGGTGCCGGCGGCCGTTGATAGGCCTAGGGCGGCTTGAAAACTTCTGACAGTAAGACCAGCCACTAGTATTACAAGCCTCCACCAATCCGGACTTGGCCAACGTGGTGGAGTATGGCCTATACCTTCCTCAGGGATGAGACCCGTGCCCCTTGGTGGGGACATAATGGGTTGATGATGAACCAGGTCAACCGACCATCTGTTAAGGCCCACGGCTACCGAAACCTGTTGCTTCAGGGCAACTAATTACTGCTCTCACAACTCGGTCGGATTCCGCCAGATATCGCCCCAGTGTATTGTTCTATTCCAGCGCTTCTCCATTAGAAGACAATTTATTGTTTTACTCCAGTGATTTGCGCCCATCTTGCAGTCTGGCTTACCGCAAACGCCTACTCGCTGCACTTAACCCTCGCGAGAGATCGTCGAGTTTCGGCGTGCCGGCCTAGTGTACGAGGGGCGGCTGAAAAGTTTTGAGCCTAAGGTATTAAAAATGCTGATAGAAATGTATAAAAAAATTATTTTTCAAGTAATCTCCCTCTATTTCAATACACTTCTTACATTTGTTTAAAAGAGCTTTTAACCCGGTAAAAAAATATTCGCCGTCTTTGCCTTCAAAATGCTCGTTTACGGCCGCCTTCATTTCTCCGTCACTGGAAAATCTTCGTCCTCGGAGGTCCTTTTTCAAATTTGAAAAAAGGAAATAATCACTAGGAGCCAGGTCTGGACTGTAGGGTGGGTGGTTGATTTCTTCAAATCCTGTTTCGGCGAGGGCACGTCTCGCAACTCGGGCAGTGTGCACGGGCGCATTGTCCTGCAAAAACAGGACTCCTTTCGCCAGTTTGCCTCTCCTTTTCTCGACAACCACTTGACGGACTTTTGTCAACAATACGGCGTAATAGTCTCCGTTCATTGTAGTATTTTTGGGAAGGTAGTCGATGAACAAAATTCCTTCGCAATCCCAAAAAACAGTGGCCATGAGCTTGGAAGCCGATCTTTCCACTTTGAATTTCCGTGGCGGCTTTTCTCCCTTTGCTATCCATTGCATTGACTCTTGTTTTGACTCCGGATCGTACTGCCGGATCCATGTTTCATCGACAGTGACGAGGCGAGAACAAAACATCGTCAGGATTATCGCCACAGATGTCCAAAAACTCCTTCGAAGTTGTGACTCGACGCTGCCTGTCCAGTGGCGTGAGCATTTTTGGCACCCATCGCGCGCACACCTTTTTCATGTGCAAATGATTGTGCAAAATGTCACCAATTCGCTCCTTGCTGATGCCTATGGATTCAGCTATCTGCCACATCTTGATTCGCCGATCTTCGAGAACAAGGTTTTTCACTTTTTCAATATTTTCTTCGGTAACGGCGGTGTTTGGACGTCCTGACCTGGGATCATCTTCGAGCGACTCCCTGCCGTGTTTGAATTCACGTGTCCAACGTTTTACGGTGGCAAATGAAGGTGCAGAATCCCCATAAACTGCAGACATTTCTTCAAATATTTTTGTCGGCGTTTTGTTCTTCTTGGTGAGGAATTTTATGACAGCTCTGTACTCCAATTTCGTGCAAAGCGCGGATGACTCAGACATGGTGTTGTTTAATGTTCAATTACTAGAAGCGTAATGATGAGAATGACATGAAACTTGGTATTTATACTACTTAGAATACGCGCAATTAGTGATGCACATTGCGAGTCATTAGTGATTCTTAGAAGTACTTAGGCTCAAAATTTTTCAGGCGCCCCTCGTATCGTTGTATTCCAGCGCTTACCGCCATAGCCGCCTCCCAGTGGCTTACCACACCCGCCTAGTTGCGGCACTCACCACTCGGGCAGATCGTCGTGATTCGGGGTGTCGCCAACCCACGTGCGGCGGTTGCTACCCCAGCTCTTGTTCTCGCGGCCGCCGCGATCGGCCCGGTCGCCCCGGTCGCTCCGGTCTCCCCCGCGCTCGCTCCAATCGCGGTCTGCACGAGATATATGCGTTGACAAACGTGTTATGTGAGACTACAAATGGCAACAACCAGGGTCATGTCTGGGGCATGAAATATTGCGGGTGCTGTTGGTATGTCTGGCGCTGTATTTATGTGTATCTTTTTTTTTTTAAGAAAAGTAACTAATGTTTTGTCATTATTGTATGGGTGGCCAATGATGTTTAAGATTATTTGAAAATATATGGTCAGAGTGGAATGTTTTTTCCCCACTGCCTTTTTATTCACAACTATCTCGGCCAGAAGGCAGCGCCTAACTTCTACATTGACATGCAACAAACAGAAGATAAATTGTTAACGTGAAATTTGTATTTTTATTTGCTTAGCCACTATACTAATATTATTTTTCAATTTTCTGGAAACAACTAGTGCCACCAAAGAACACAAAAATCACATAAGTTTTTTGCAAAAAGTCCACTTTTTCAGTCAGTTTCAGTTTTGAGGACCTGTGATAGTAATTTTTAGATCACCTTTAATAGAGGCTACAGTAAAAATTGAGTGGAGAGCCACCATTTTGTTTAGTAAGCAAGACATACCAGGATGCATGGAGCGTGGCCTACTTGAACCGTCACGCCACTCGTCTGTCTCCTCGCGCGAAGCCTGCCGGCGCCAGCTCTGTTGGGGACCCTGCCACCGTCTGCCATGAAGAAACATATTATTACGATCATTATAAAACAAACGTTGTTTTGCCATATTAATATTACGAGTACGACCTAGTGTCAGACATTTTACTGCGGGAAAATATCTTATTACCATGGGAAAATCGATGAAAATAAAATTTTGTAAATTGATGTCTCTGAAGCTGAAATTTAAATTATTTTGCTTCTAAAAATGTGAATAGTTATTATTTTTTCTGTCAGTGCACAATTTATTTTCCCGAATAAACCGCGGGTAACACCGCGGGGCACAGCTAGTATAAAATATACACAAAAAAAACATAAAAATCTGTGAAACAGTTTCGAGGGAGTTCGATAACACTGTGACACGAGATTGTTATACAGCGGGTCCCAAAAATGACACGTCACAGTGACACTGGAGGTAGAGCTGCTCAAGAGGCGTCGAACCAACCTAACATGACCTCAGTAAAAGTTGCACGATTTTCGAGATATGCCCAATTTAAACATATTCTAAATTTGCCCGTTTTTTAACAACTTTAGTGCTATGCTAGCACTTACGCTAAGTTAGTAAGTTCGTGACCGAGTACAAATAAAAAAAAACAAACACGAGGGCTATCTAACTTAATGCTAGCACTAAACTTATTAAAAAAACGTGAAAAATTAGAACAAGTTTAAATTGGCATTATCTCAAAAACCGGGCAACTTTTACTGAGGTTGGTTCGATGCCTTTTGGGCAGTTCTACGACATGTCATTTTTGGGACACCCCGTATATTATATCCGCTAAAATATAATAGGCCTGTTTGCACAGCTGTCAATATAAAGCAGTTAGGGATGTGAACCAAACAAATCGGTGCCGCAAATATGCGATTATCACGATAAATCGATTCCAAGTCATATCACCCCCCAATTTTTCTTTAATGAGTTTAGTTTTTAATAAGTTATACAATGAGTAAGTCAAAGAAACCTGAGTTTTGCAACAAAAAATAAACATATCGCTTTACAATTATAAAATCTTTATTCACTTTCGCAAGATCCCTCGAGAATAGCCAAAATAGGGGCCGCTAGTTAATTTTCCACTTAACCGTATTTTATTTAACAAAACCAATCCTCATCTTCTTTTTTATGTACATACAATAGTGTTCTTTATCTATCTATCTAATTGATAAGTAGCAAACCACTGATGAACTCTTTATTATTATTTGAACTCTTTGATTGCAGTGCTTGTAACCAATTGCTGGCCTTATCAACTGATGAATTTATCAATTGATCTATTAAAATAGAGTGAACAAGAGATTCACAGACAGCAGCAGCTGGTCGATGCTTTACATCCAGCCTGGGAAAGATTCCATCTGAAGGCGTGGGACATTAATTTGGTCGAGAGCATACAATATAGGCTTCGGGAGTGCATAACTAAGAGAATATGACATAATCATAATAATAATAAACTCACGCCCGTTATCCCTGAAGGGGTAGGCGGAGGCACCAGTCTCTAGAACTGGACCCACGTTTTGCCGAGTTTATTAGGTCCCAAACGTGACAAGTGGCAAGCCTGTCGCCGTTATCCGGGCACAATTTATCAGCGAATGGTGTTGCTGTACAAACAAATGTACGTAACTAAAAGTCATTGGTACATGCGTGGTTCGAACCCAGACCCTCATGATCGAGAAGCAAGGGTCAACCCCACTACGCCACCATCGCTTAATATGACATAATCATTACAAAAAAAAAAAGTTACAATTTATTATTAGCCCTTAAGATATTCAATAAAAAGCCTTGACCTTAAATCACTTTTCTATGACGTCAGCAATGATAGTGTGAGTATTAATCCTTTACCATACTTACAAAAAAAAAGACCATGAAAACAAATCAACTGACGTTGAGGACATTTTTTATATGGGCACAGACAGTCCTTAATCATCCTCTGATGACGTAACAAACACCAACTTTAGAAAAATATTAATATCCCTTCGCTTGGCAAATGCCCGCAGCGGCCATTGTTTAACTATTGTTATGCTAATTACCGCCAAATGAAGGGACAATAGACATAATGAATAAAACTAAAAAATACCGAAATGAGTTTCTTAAACTTTAAACCGAAATTAGTAATTGGTGCCTCTGCCTACCCCCTCGGGGATAGCGGGCAGGGCAGGCAGTTTATATCTTTTTTTTATTTAGTTTTTTATAATGGTCCATAGCTTCAAAATTCTAAAAAACATACACTAATATTATAAAGGCGAAAGTTGATTGTCTAAACGGCTGGAGGATTTTTAATAAAATTTGGTATGGAGTTAGCAGACAACCTGGATTAACACATAGCGTCGGCCTAATTTATCAGAATGCGTAATTCCCTCGGCATAATCGTTACAGGAGCTCGTAAGAACGGTTTATTTTTACTACGTACGGAAATAATTTCAATGCATTTAGGAATCTAGTAGTAAAAATTATCAAGGAATTTAATTTTTCAAATAGTTTTTAGTTTTGCAGACTAGATCATTAAGAAAATGGAAATTCGATATTTTGTGGAGTTCTGCGCATTCTGATAATTTGGAGTTACGTATTCTGATAATTATGCCAATGATAGGCTACGTTTTACTGCGGGAAAATATCTTATTCCCATGGGAAATTCGATGAATATGAACCATACTCAAATTTAAAGTATTTTGCTTCTAAAAATCTGAATATTGATTATTTTTACTGTTATACATAATTTATTTTCCCTAATAAACCGCGGGAACAACCGCGAGGCACAGCTAGTATGAAATATAAGTCGCACGGCCAATTGACCTGTTTTGGTAGTCAAGCGTGTTAGCCACTCAGCAAGGCAGTCAAATTCCTTTAATTTTACCCCGCAAATAGGGGAACTGGAACGGTAGTACTCACCGCGAATAGGTTCTCTCTCTAGCGGGGTCGTAGGGGTTTTCCTCGCCTGGCCGTTCACGCTCGAATGGGACACCGTCAGGATTTCTGTCAGATAAAAAATAAGTCAATAAATTATATTAGATATATAGCTAGATAGACAGCTGACCCAAGTGCAATAGGGTCCAGACTGCTATAATTAAATTATTTAAATCCAGTCAAAAAAAATTATTTTATTACTGCTTGAAATTTCCAGAGGAAAATAAAAATCTAATAACATATTTTGCGAACAATATTTGATACTTATTTGTATAAAGCGTTATTCATGAAACACTGAAAACAGTTTCTTCAGAGCCAACCAAAAGTTTCTAATTGTTTAAACCAAAAGTTTGAAATTCTGTTTAGTTATTTTATTTTTCATAATATCTTGAATATTGTTGCAGTCCATTTGCATGATAGGTAAAAATGTAAAGATATTTTTAAACTTTCCTTTATTGGAAATGTTTATTTATTAAATTAATAATTAACAGCTCACAAAAAGTTGTTCCTATAAGTAAATCTGTAGATCACTCATAAGCCTCTTAGGTTCTTAGATAATGCTGTTAGAATCTGGCAAAACTAACTTTGCAAAGGAATTAAGTGAAAAACCTGAGTGAAACACTGCTGTAGCAATACTCGTTTCTGTCATTTTCATTGTTAAGCTTGCTTAAACAGTTTTGATACTTAGAATGTTGGCAGAATCCTAGAGGTGCCATAAAAAGAATTGAATTGAATTAAATACTTTGAACGTTGAATATAAATTCCTATCTATACCCGATCAAGTATCAAGACTTTTAATAATTGGGATACCATACCCTTTTTTTTAATCTACCATATTTAGGCCATTCCAACGTTTTTAGAAGAGCTTTGTCAGGCTCTAATAATGTATACTAGTCACTAGAATTAGAGAATCTTTAGGTTAATTTTTATATGTAACATAAATTATTTTACTTCAATAATTTGGGAAACCATTTTTTTACAATTTAACGCGACGGGCGAGCCCGAGTGGTGACGAATGGGGACTCACCGTCCGGTGGTGGGCCTGACGAAGGTGCGTACACGCGCGCGGCCGTCCGGGGGCGTGGAGCCACGTCCGACGCCGGGGTACCTATCGCCTCCCGGTGACGCGGCGGATGCCGCCCCGCCGCCGCCGCGCTGCCAAACAAACCACACATCAGCTGCTGCACTACAGCCTCGTATCCACTAGGCAACATTTGGCGCGCAACATGTTGAGCGGCAGCGCGGGACATTTGTTGCGACGAGAAACTAGGCGGGCGTCATGTTGCGCGCCCGCTGGCAACGTCGCGCGCTGTTGTGCAACGTTGCCGAACATGTTGAGCGGCACGTGTTGTAGTGGATACGCGGCTTACTGCTAATATTAATTTCCTAATTTAATTACTTGGTGACGGCGTGAACTTCGTAACCTACACATCAATCTTTTTTGTTCTCACTATTATGACGACCTGCCTGTGGCGCAGCGGTTAGCGCATCTGCCTACCATGCGAGAGGTCCCGGTTTCGAATCCCGGCTGGGTACAAAAACAAAGATGGACGTTTACATGTTTGTGACGTCGCTGTTTCTGGTTTCCACGACACAGGGTATCCTAGTGTGGGGCCAGAAGCAATGTATGTGCCTGTATTTAAATGTTACGTGTTATTTTATGTTATTTAGTTCCCCTGGACCTCAAGAAATATAAAAAATGTATATTAGTCAAATCCGCTCAGCCTTTCTAGAGTTTTAGTGAGACTAACGAATAGCAATAAATTTTAAACACTATTTAAGATTCAGTGAATGTAAGAGCAGATTATTGGGCGGTGTTGTAAGAAGAGGCCGTAGATCTTATCTTCAGGGCAGTTAATTTATTTCACAGTTAGTGATAGGGCATTACATTGGCGGTAACAATTATTATTGTATGTACGGTGTATTTGGCGAGCGGCTCGAGCCGACTGGCGGACGCAGGCTAGATAGCAGTGCGCTGGAAAATGCGCAGTCAGCACACGCAGCGATGCACGGTGCTTAGCTCGTACAATCATACATGGCTATCGTTCTGTCGCTACCACCGCAGTTATTTTGCATTGAAAAACAAAATTAAGCGAAAAATGTTTATCAAACTTGTCAAGTGGCAAACTGGGGAATCGCTCGTAGCCTGGGCTGCCTGAGTGATCTTAAAACGATCACTAAGGTTAAGCAACATACGGCGCGTTCAGTCCATGGATGGGTCACCGTCTATGACTAACGCTAGTGGCATTTTTTCCGAGCGATTCCGTGCTTCGCAAGGTACGTTAAGCAGTTGGTGCCGGCTGCCGTCGATAGATGGCAGTCGTTAAGCCAAGTCAGAGGCCTTTAGGGGCGGCTTGAAAACTTCTGACAGTAAGACCAGCCACTAGTCTTACAAGCCTCCACCAATCCGGACTTGGCCCCCGTGGTGGAATATGGCCTATACCTTCCTCAGGGAAGAGACCCGTGCCCCTCGGTGGGGACATAATGGGTTGATGATGAAAAAACTGGGGAAACAGACGTGAGTTTACGTAAAGTTATTATATGGAATCGCTACATTTTTAGCACATTCCAAAGCGTTTTGCGTGGCATTCGTACTTGAAGTTGTTCAGCGTAGATTTTTCATGAAATATTTTTTCAGGGAATCATTCAAATGTACTGAAGTGTGTGACTGTCGTTGTGATTTGTATCTAACTTATGAAGCAGGCAATAGCTATACAGGCTAGGGCGATTGAAGCAACAACTATTACCGACTATGGACGACGGATTGCGTCATATTAACGAGATGGATGACTAGCCTAGCGATTACTAACCAGTTAACTGTATGGAATGGCTGTTTAGTTTTACAGTCACTTAGTTATCTATCGGGTGTTAATATTCGAACGCGCTTACTGCGTTGTCTACATTATCACAAACATTATTTTAAGAAATTTATTAAGTAAGACTATTTGTGCTAGTTTTTGACCCCTGTATAAGATAAAATGAGAGTTCTATACCAACAGCGACACCAAGGGTGAGATGATGTGGTCTCCTGAGTATGTTACTCAGTAGCTTCAAAGGTTCTGGTAGTTCCTTAACACCTTGTCACCCAGTGTGAGTTTATAACAAAAGAACTGAAAGTGATCTTATACTTGCCATTTTCTTTTAAGCAATCAATCATTCAGTCAGTCAATCGGTAAGCGCACAATCATCGAGTAACAGGCAGATTTTTTACATTACATCACATAAGCTCACGCCTGTATCCCGGCTAAGCAGAATTTTGACGATCAAACCGACCGTTGGCGAAAAGATCGCACGAGTGTCATAAGCTGTCTGTTCCTGGCAGGTCAGCTCCAATGAGCGAATGGTCCCATTTTGTGGCCCGCGGACCTATTCTGAGCAGTGTTGACTTACCCCATCGTCCTCAAAGGCGTGGAGTGCTATAGGCGGCTTCTCCCTCGCATTATAAAGTAGTTCAAAGTGTTTTAATTCAATGGGAGCCTCTAGGCTCTTTTCGTACAGCGCGAGCATCTCCTCTCTGCCATACCTGTATAGAGAATACAACTATAATATTTCTAACTACTTCACGCGTTCGGAGCATTCGTGGTAGAGTTCACATTGAATTCATCCTCCAATTAATGAAAGTCGCTCTCTGTGCCGATGGATGAATAACCTAAATAGGTTAAATATAGTCAAGCTTTCAAATGTCATCTGTGCCACGCTAATGAAGAAACTGACGATTTGACGATGCTAACAACCCTCAAACGTGGATCTTGTGGAACCAGTGGAACGTGGAACAAGACGTGGATGTACAAAGTGTATGGCAATTTTTTAGGTTTAAATACTGATATGCTTATCTGTGGGTCACAGGGTACGAAGGATGTTTAATCTTACCGCATCTTAGCGAGTTGTACGGTTGATTTCTGTTGCTGAGTGCTGGTGCTTGTGGACGGAGCGGGAGCGCCGGGCCTGGCAGGGGGCGCGCCGCCTGTAGAGCTCGCTGCTGCCCCCGCCACCGCTCCTGCCACTGCTCCCGCCCCTGCTCCTGCTAGCGTTCCTGGCCCCGCTCCTGATGCCGCTGCCGCTCCCGCTCCCGCTGCCGCTCCCGCTCCTGCAGCCGCTCCCGCTGCCGCTCCTGCAGCTGCTCCCTGCCCCCCGCCTGCCTGTCCGCCCGTCGCTTGCGCACCCCCGCCCGCGCCCGCTTCTCGTGAATAGTTGCGAAGCCATAAGGGGCCAAATTTAATCCGGTCACCCATTCTTCTTTTGCGAGTGTTTCTTTCGAATTAACTGTTCGCGGGCCAAGTCGACGGACTGTGGGCAATAGTGGTCGCGAGGTGGATAGCAGCCGACAACGATGGTAGCCAATGGCAGAACTAAAACAAAACTTCAAAGTTAAACTAGGCCGCCAAAGTAATGAACGAAAATAAATAACGCTTCTTTCATATGAAAATAGCATTAAAATAGCGATCGCAACAGCTAGCAAAATTAATTTCCTGAATACAAAATAATATACAGTACAGTGACAATATAAAGTACGAAATATAAATATGCGAGTAAGGTTTGTAATTTATTTTCGCAACGGTCATTCAAGACCTAAACCGCAGCATATTAAAATTTCACATATGAACATTTTGTAACATCTACGTTTCTATTAATCACTCTCTATCTGTTCCTGGCTTGATGGAGGGGACAGCCGTCATTATCTTATCCCTCGGCGATGTTCCGCACTCAAAGGCTTTTAAAATTTCACATATGAACATTTTGTAACATCTACGTTTCTATTAATCACTCTCTATCTGTTCCTGGCTTGATGGAGAGGACAGCCGTCATTATCTTATCCCTCGGCGATGTTCCGCACTCAAAGGCTTCCTCTTACGTACTCGTTGCATATCATATCGGGCCTTGTTGCGCCACACATCCACCTCAGAATGAAAGTTTATAAATGACTGGTAAAAAATATGGTAGGATGTTTTGCCAGAAATAATCTGCTGTGTGGATGCAAGTCATGTGTACAGCACGTATTACACAACTTAATGCAACGCCCGTAGAATGGTGGAGAAAAAAATCATTAACGATCTACGACAGGTTGATAACTAGCCTAGGGTCTGAAAGCCACTGCTTTACTAATGTAGATAACTCGTCAGGACTTAAAAAGCAATCGAACAGTCATATTTGGGAGGCCGACTGAATTAATTACTTTGCCATTAGTTGATTGCGATATAAACCATACGTAAAACAATGGACTTAATGAGAGGACAGTGGGATTATCCACCTTTTGTACACTGTTTTGTTTTGTGCAATAAAGAATTAATAATAATAATAGCTGGCTTAAATTTGGCTACCCAATTCGCTCGCTGCGCTTTTTGCTGTACAAAAACACGTTCACATTATAAACCGACTGACCCATGGTAGAAGAAGTTATACCTTCCTGAGGTAGAAGTTTATATATGCAATAGAAGTATGTATCAACAAATACATATATTGTTTAGAAACATTTTAAAAAATAGTTACAACTCCTCATGCCTCTAACACATATATGAATAAGTCTAGATTATTCCAATTGAACATATTTACAGCCGGTTTCTTGGGGGCTGATTAGATTTATTAATCGCTACAATCAAATTAAACTATGATTAAGCACGATTTGGGTTTCCTGAGCGCCAATCAATTCAGTTAACCAACAGATCAAATCAGTTAACAAATGAAACGTCAAAAGACATGTCAAACTGTATTCGGGTTTCCTGGGGAATGATTAGGCATTAATCACTGTTCAAAATCAATTTTGAAGTGTCAAATCGCCTTGTTAACTAATCGGAGATCGACGAATTAACTTAATTTGTTTGCTTGAAAACTGGTGATATTTTGTAATAATCTGCATGTCTTCGCTTTCGGGACTCTCACCTAGTGACGCGCGGCTGCTAGAACTAGACGCTCAAGGAGGAGGATGAACCCTATGGAAGAGTTTGATAAAGAGTAGCTTCGTACTTGGTTCCGGGTTCCGAAAGCAGTGATTGTGATGATTGTGGGCCTGATTGGGACTCGGATTATAGGTAGGCACGCTATACAATCAGGAGTAATGCCATCAACGTTGTGGAGCAAATTCTGCTTACAATTAGCATTTAAGCAACTGGAGCCTTCCAGATAACTGTGGCGGACAATATAAGGATCCACAAGACGGCAATGCACTTTTCTGCAATGATCAGAAGCATCTATTTTTCACGTTCTGTGAAGTCTTTGCCTCGGGTTGCTTTGCAATTCATTTTAGATTAGACTTACTTAATAATAACTTTTGAACAGAAAAACTTTTCATTTCGGCGCGAACCAAAACTTCAACTTCAACTGACATTAGTCCTGTCAATAAAATGTCTTGTTTACTTTTAAACTGTAAACTAGCATGCTAGTTATCAATGTACTCTGTGCTAGTCGTGCTAGAAAAGTGTGTTTGACAGTTCCTATGGTTAAGTTAAAATGATAGACTGATTAGTAAATTTTTGGTTAATCTGCCCTCGGGAAACCCGATTTGATTTGATTGCTTGGTCAAATTAAATGCTTTGTCAATAAATCACAACTTTGAACAGCGCCCAAGAAACCGGCTGTCAGTGTTCCAATACCTCTGTGAGAAGGAAATAAATAAAATACTTGCTTACTTTAGTTCAAAGAAACTGTTCGAATTAAACAACTAGAGGATATTATTTGTCGCTAGTTATTTTTTACAACGCGTTATTTCTTATTACAATTTTTAAATAGACGAAACATAAAATAGTGTGCTCTGAATAATGACGTCATAATTCGGTATTCTCATACAAAATTTCGGTTTAAAAGTAACTTATTTGACATTTTGTCAACTACCCAATTCTCAATCATGTACCTGTTGACAGTGATTTTCAGGATTAGTATGTGAAGGCTATATTCGTTAAAATTATTTCTGTGTTTTTAGTGTTGTAATGTTATATTTTTATATTTCATTAAAAAAAAAATTTCACGATTTTTGTAAACTGCCACTTCGCCAAATTGTTTTCCGAAAGCAAATGCACGACTCACTACAAAATATACCCAAGTCGTTTCATGTCGTATAACTTGGTGATTATGGAACCAACTGAGAAGTAGGTATACGAGTAACCTTTCAAACAGAAATAGAACGTTGAGACCATATAAGTCGTTATTAACCCTAGTCCGTTCATCACATTTATTACTAATTTCTTTACTAATAACAATATAAAATTGTGACGTGTTACTAACCAAATATTTGTATTAATATGTCTGTTCATGTTTGTCCACTGGTCAATAGCTCAACCGAGTGAAACTTAAATAAAATAACTGACCATTCCCTGAGCTGTTACTTTATGCAACCCTGAGATTGACAGAATTATAATATGTTGCCATTGAACTAGTAAAAAAAAGAACTTTGAGGAAGAGACATCAGGAGGAAGGTGTCGGGAGAGAGACATCAGGAGGGCGGAAACGGGAGAAAAAAAAGGGGAGCAATCGGGTGAAGGTAATGGGGAGAGAAGTGTAGAGAAATAGGGAGAAACAATCAGGAAGAAATTAAGGAAACAAAGAGTTCTGCCGTGAGAACGATTGAGATAGAGAAGAGGATCGGAGAGTGGTGTATTGTAAAGCTGCTTTATTAAATCATCCAATTACAAATAAACCTCATTGCACAGTGTTTATAACGAACTACTGCGCAACAGCTTCATCGATTTATATGCTTCAGCTCTGAGAATAAATAGGTCGCAGCCTAATTAAAACGTCAAAACCACGTTCGCCGGGTCAGCTAGTAATTTTGCTTTTCCGATTAAAGCTACCGTAGCTTTTACCGTACAGTAAAAACGTCGCTTTACAGCCTCATAAATTACATTTTGTGAAAAGGTTTAAGGCTAATCTGTTGCTGTGCTGTGCAGGCTAAGCTGTTAAGGCCCCGTATAAAACTAACTGCGCGCTACTACAAACAACATATTCACGACTCAATTCCTTGACTATCCTTATCCTTACTAATATTATAAACGCAAAAGTTTGAATGTATGTATGTTTGTTACATTTTCACGCAAAAACTACAAAATGGATTTTAATGAAACTTTTCAATAATAAAGCTACAGCAAAAAACACATAGGCTATAATTTATAAAGGTATCGTCTGAATTGTCCGAAATGTGAAATAGGAAACAATTCCGAAATGAATTTTGGTAGACAGATAGATAGGAGCTTAGAGAAGAAAATAAACACGGGCGGACACCAGCTAGTATTTAATTAAATTAATTTACATGATAGACTATGTATTTAAGCGAGAAATCTAAGTCAAAAATAATTAATTAACGAAAAATGCCTACTTTTCATGTTATATCAAGTTTTCAACTATGTCACAGTTTGTTTCTAGTTTGTGTAATCATAATTTTCGCTTACGAAGCATAATACAGCGCTAAGATAGGTATCAGAGATTGACTCACAAAATGACAAACTTAGACAAACACAGACAGTCTAGATTTAACGTTTTTTATACAATACTAGCTGTCCCGGCAAACATTATTTTGCCAGATAGGGATATGAAAATAAGACAACCTATTCTCAGACCTACCGAATATAACAATAACATTTACATACAGCCACATACATTGCTTCTGGCCCCACACTAGAATACCCTGTGTCATGGGAACCAGAAACAGCGACGTCACAAACATGTCAACATCCAAGACCTGGCTTTTTTTTGTCACCAGCCGGGATTCGAACCCGGGACCTCTCGCATGGTAGGCAGATGCGCTAACCACTGCGCCACAGAGGTCGTATATACCTATAAAATTTCATCAAAATCTGTCAGGCCGTTTCAGAGGAGTATGCACACTAACACGGTGATAAGAAAAATTTATATATTAGACTAGCTGACCCGGCAAACATTGTTTTGCCCGATATAGGGCTATGAAAAATAGATAACAACCTATTCTCAGACCTACCGAATATACATACAAAATTTCAACATTTCAGAGGGGTATGCGCTAACTCACTCAGTGCATGCACTCATTAGGGGAGGGCTATGTCCAGCAGTGGACTAATATAGCCTGATGATGATGATGATGATGATGATGATAATGCGTACTAACATTGAGACACGAGAATTTTATATATTAGATTTTCAGAAATAATTTTGATTGACCACCACTTCTCAGTATATTTATGCTCAAAGTTCCTTGCTCGTAGTCCCGTAAAGTAATTCCTAACCCACTACCAGCTACAAAATGAAGAACTGTAATGGGATGAAACTCACCGAGTCTATGTTGGAGGCTACTATACAATAAATTCACCAGCATTTGCATTCCTGCACTCAAGTATATTTATTTATTGATATTTTTATTACACTTACATAAAAAAAACTACAATGCGGCGGAAGAAGGAATGAATAACCTGGAGCAAAGAGACAAGCTGACAAAAGGCTTTCCTTATTTGAGCAGATTGTTGACATCAAGGGAAAAGCTGAATGAAATTGCATTTACATACAAAGATAAATAAAAAGTTAGCTAAATAATTTACAAAAGTTAAGGTTGGATTAAAAGATTCACTCAAATGAAGGGATTATTTTTATTCCATTCCTTATTCACATGGCAAGGAATCAAAGTAAAGAAAATTAATATTCATTCTTTATTTTACCAAAATTAGGCACTGCAGGCCCTATGAGATGCATAAGGATGTCACAATATAAAAGTTATTATAGCAATGCACTTGCAAACAGGAGCTAAATCATATAAGAACTAAAAAGCAAAGTTTACTATGAGCCAGTTTCAGAGTTGAGAATTTTCACTAAGTAAATACTTAACTGTAGCACTGCTGCCTCGTCAAATTTCTCAGAAAAGAGGGTGACAGAACGTTATTTAAGTATTTACTTAGTGTAAATTCTCAATTCAGAAATTGGCCCTATGACATTTCAATGTTATTAACTCACAGATTGATAATATAAAGTCTCGGCTGTTTTATTATGTCAATTGAATGTACTGCGTACATTACAATAAAATACATAGTTTTATGAAATGCGAGCCTACATTGAATCAAGAATCCTAAAGGAACATTCAATATCGACAACGACCTCTGTGGAGCAGTCGTTAGCGCATCTGACTACCATGCAAGAGGTCCCGGGTTCGAATCCCGGCTGGGGACAAAACAAACCCAGGTCTTGGATGTTTACATGTCTGTGACGACGCTGGTCGTTTGGGCCAAAAATGTCGCTTATGCCCTATTACCTTTTAACCGTCGATATCTAAGTTTTTATAATAAGACTATTGTTTTAGAAACTGGAATTAAATTTTCTTATAATTAACATGAAAGATTATGGAAATCTAAACACAGCAGAAATTCACACCAGAATCCACAATGTCAATGAATATAATAATTACATGAAATAAACTGTAAATAGGATTGGCACAGTTTTCCCTTGCCAACCTACTTTGCATGTAACTATCTAAATGTTCAATAATGCATTTAATACACAATGATAAGGGCAATGTAATGTAGGCAAGTATCAACATTCAACTTATGTATTCAATAACACGTATTCGCCACAGCAATAAAACATCGGATGTCGACAAAGCTTTGTCCAATAGAAAAATATGGTAAGGTGAAAACGTATGAAAAATTTAACTTAATCCAATAATTCCACTCAAAATATGCAACTTTCGTGTGTAAAGTGCATCATAACTGTATCATATTTGCTTTACCCACCCTCGACATTATATATTTAGAACATTTACTAGTTACAAAACCCATTTTCTGCTTGCAATATGCCACCAATAATAGACCTATTTACCTTCGTAAACGCGTTATCCAAATAACTGTTCTGCTACGTGTACACTTCACAACACTTTCGTATCAAGATAAAACACGAAGCTTGCATACGACCAACTGATTGATTTGAAAGCAAGACTGGACAGCACCTCGTGTGATGATAATGGAAGTACAACAGTAGATTGATTCCTAATCACGAATCAAGGTGGCATACATGACCCAGCTTGGTAAATACACAGAGAGTTCTTTGGAGATATTAAGATTGTTAAACATCATTAAAACTGTGTTTCGGTGTCAATAATAATCAACAAAAGTAGTTTATTACCTATTATAGATCACAGGAACTCTCGCACGCAGTACACAGCAATATGGCGGAACCAAAAAGTGAAGGAATCGAATAGAATAGACAGAGGTAAGGTAAACGCATGCTCCAATGGTGTTGCAAGTTTCGAATAATCATAAACTACTATTATTTCTCCCAAACTTGCACTCTAGCCCTAGCCAGCCAAATAAAGTGTCACAAAGTTATCTGACCCGGTGGAGGAGTAAAATTTTGTATGGAAACGAACGGCAAGTGAAAAGTGACCTCTTCACCGGGTTAGATAAGTTTGTCGCACTCTAAAAGTAAAATGCTACGTTTTTAGTTTAGTTAGTTGCCAGTGACGAAAAAGGCGAGCGGCGGTAGAATAAAACACGGCTGGGATTTGGGTGATTAAAATTTTATTGATTTTATTCGCTGCGTTTTAACCCCTTACTGCATGGAGTCATGCAGTAAGGTCGCACTTTAAAAGTAAAGCCCATTACACAATGAAAAAAATATAAGAATAAGAAATAAGGAATAGCACAGAAATCATTTGTTCTTGCTCAACGGTGCTGCCATTTGCTGGATTCCACTATTCCTTCTTCCTTATTTCTTATTCTTATACCTTATTCTTTTTGTGTAATGGGCTCACAGACCTACTAAATATATGGACCCGTTGTACCTACAGAAAAAGGGTGCCAAAAAGTTGTCGCAATAAATGGCCGCCTTCTAGTGCCACGCCGGAGCTATCGAAAATATCGATATCGATATTAGCGCCTGCATCGTCAGCAGTGCTCAAGCAGCACTGTCACGAGTAGGGAATTAATGTTTACCGATTATTAGCCACGAAATATACAATGAGCCGTTTTCAGAAGCACTAAAAAAAAAAACATATTGCGGCTGTCAAAGTAATGCAATTTTGGACCTCAGCCCAATAGCCATGTGTGATACATCAAAAAATAGGTCTCAGCGAGCTGAACAAAAGTTACTATGATGCCAACAGCCAAATGTTTGTCGTTTCGGAGTTATATTTTATTGAAAATTTTAGTTTTTTTTTCAATACAATATAGCTCCGAAAGGACAAACATTTGGCTATTGGCGTCATAGTAACTTTTGTTCAGCTCGCTGAGACCTATTTTATGATGTATCACACATGGCTATTGGGCTGAGGTCCAAAATTGCATTCTTTTGACAGCCGTAATATTTTATTTTTTTTACGTCTTCTGAAAACGGCTCATTGTGGTGTTGGTGATATATACAAGACCGCGGCTTTGAAGTAAATTCGGGTTGTAAGAATTTCTATTTTGTGGTTTTGTCAAAGGTGATAATTCGTAAAGTAGATCGTCGCAGTCGAACAAACACCGTTGAAGCTCACAGATACTTCTATATTTAACAAAAAGTACGTCCATGGATTGAAGAAATAATTTAAATAAGAAAGGCGCTTTATACTTTGTAAATTAACATTTACATTTACATACCGGCACATACATTATAAGAGAATATTCTTAATTGTACCAGGAAAAACACACACAAATCATTTGCATTTAATTATTCTGAATATTTATTTTTATCATTGGAAAGTAAAGATGTCGATTACCAGAAGGACTTATTAATTATATGCAGGTACTCCACACAAAACACTACGAAATCACTTCAAGAGTCAAAGTCAAATAAAAAAACGGTGCCAGAACAGATTTTATTTCCTTTCTTTTAATCTTCATTATATCATGTAAAAGTGCAACCTTCCTATTTCTTTTGCACATTTTATCATTGAAACGTTTGATTTTGTTGCGCTGCTTCTTGCACGTTGAGTAAGTCGCTTATTTTTTTTCTTCATTACGACGCATCTGGAATGAGAGAAATTAATGTGAATATTGATCTAAATCAAATAAAGATAGCGCTGACAATAAAACAAAAATAAGTCTTTATAAAATACGTTAAAAATATCTCTTCACTGGGGTTGTCAGGGTTCAAATCGATTGACTGTGATAGGGCACGGCAGATCTAAGTGATTCCTGCAAATTCCCTTGTGGAATTAAAATTGCCCCTGCAATTGTCACTGCAGAGCTGAGTGGATATTGTACATTGTGTCGATCAAATAAAACGGCCTTTTTCTTTACTGTAGTCCTCTGCAAAATTTTGGTACAATTTCGTTATTATTTCCGTTTTAAAATTTAAGTTTTAGGCAATAAGTACATATAATATAATATTAAACAGAAACACTTATTTGTAACATTATGTTTTTATGCTCTCAGTATGTGAAGCTGATCACGTAACGAGACTCACCACAAGAAAATGGAGGGAACAGCATTATCACGCAATCTCACCACATCAAGTGTTCTGTTGAAGCTGTCCGCGTTAAAGTGCAGCGAGCAGACATATTATTGCTTGTGTCGTGAATTTAAGGACCTTAAGGCTTCACTACTGGGAAACCTAGAGAATGGTAATAATATGGTTATTTAGTAACTGAATTATTTTAGCTCTACTGTTATAACTGTTATCGACGTTTTATGTTTCATCCAATGACTTTGTCCCCGCACTACGGTTTGATAACAAATCGTAACAAATTAAATATTGCTTTACCTACGAAAATAACGGGTTAATGAGCAGTAAGATACTAAAATTTGTCTTAGAGGCTTAAGTTGAGACTTGAGGGCCCTATAACGACCAGATTGTACGACATTTCTGTAAAAACCAGGTACTAACCTATGAAGAGTCAACTCCGGTCGATTTTTAATCTTTTGCGAATTACACTGCACAATAGAACATACAGGCATATTATTTATTAATGCCGCAACAATCCCACATCATAAATAACTGCCAATTAGTATTTAGTATTGACTTCACAAATTGCAAATAACTCTCGACAACAAAGCAATTTGACAGCTAACATACCAGGAAACTCACAGATTACTAGAGAAAACTTGTCGCAAAACATGGCGATTATGGCACCCGGCAACGGTATGCATATAGACGAATAGGGCCTCTCCATAGGTTTCCTTCCTCATTGAATGGGCTTTATACCTTAATTTTTTCATTGTGTAATGGGCTTTATGGGCTTAAAATGCAACGTTTGTAGTTAGTGTTGCCAGTGACGAAAAAGGCGAGCGGCGGCGGTAGAATAAAACACGGTTGGGATTTGGGGGACTAAAATTTTTAATTAAATTTTGGGTGATAACATATTTTCGAAAATATGTAAACAATTAAATAAATAAATGTGGTGTGGCGAGAGCGGCAATTGGGTGGACTGTATTTGCGACCAAATTGGCAACACCAGGAAGGTGCTCGTTGGAAAACCGGGAGGGACGACGTACCTTGGTTTAACCCTTAACTGCTCGCATGGGGTCAGCGCATTTTTGAGCGCCAAAAAAATATACTTTGGCTGTTGATATGTGGTTGTCCCATTTAGTAGCTTTCTTATTCGCGCCAAAGATGCCATTTTAGTGTTTGACAGGACTTTGGAGCGTGCGCAGGCGTCGCTGCTCTCTTGAGTGTGACCCCATGCGAGCAGTTACGTAACTTTTCCGACCGAGTCGAGTGAGAGTATTTTTGTTATTTACGGTATTTTCAAATATAACTTATAACGGTTTTCTTTAATTTTCGTACATATGTTATCAATATAGTTAATTGAATCAATTTTGACTGTAGTTATTATTATATTTTTCACCCATGTGAGACGTCAATTTCCTTGCGACAACTTGCCCTAGAGCTAGTTGAAGATCGTTAGAAGCATCGAGTGAATGTAGCCGCAACCCCAAAATTCATAAATAAACGACTTTTGGAGGTGCATGACATGGAGAATTGACTAGCTTCATCATCGACAGTCAAGCGTGGACGATGTAGCACATGTCCTCCAATGACGGATCGGAAAGTATCCATGAAATGCATAAAATGTACGAAATTTGTTTGCAATGACCACTGTGAGGTCTATTGTCAAGCTTTTCATAATAGTGATTCAGATTAGTTGCCAAAAATAAAAAAATAATTCAGTTTTTATCTCAAGGTACGCAATAACTAGTTTTTTAAGAGAAAATTTTAAGCTTGTGTTTTTTTTTTAGTTCCTACTAGTTTATGATTAAATAGTTTCATTGAAGCTTTAATATGAATAAAGAAGAAATATAATTTCTAAGCAGTTATTTAAATTTATAAATACTTTATTATGAATTCACAAAACCAAATTGGGGTCACTGAGGACCCCATGCGAGCAGTTATGTGATTTTCTTTATGCGAGTAGTTAAGGGTTAACGCCCCGCGGACGACGAAGGACGATCGCGGCAGCGTAGGTGGGCGCCGGATGGTCCTGGCCTCTGGTAGTCCAAAAGGGTGGTGCACAGCGTAGAATATCTTGGATAAATGCGGCGGAAAAACTGAATGTGACTTTCGTGTTCAATTCCCAAAAAACGTCTGTCTTTAATTTTATAAATATGTCACTATTGTCACTGTCACTTCAAATTTAGTTGGTTTTCGGCCAGGAGTCCAGCGCAAGTGCTGGCTGGATAGACCCGCGGAATCCACGAAGGGAGAAACCAAAGTTTGCATCCACTCCTAAGCCTCTACGAGCCCTTCTCAATGTTTACCATGTGATCGCAACCAACAGCCTGTGCCAATTGCCAATCAGGCGTAACCATGCCCCCGGCCTTGAAAGGACCTCTTTCAAAATGATGAGGGAAATGATGTGAATGAGCACTACGATGAAAAAATAAAACAACGAATGGTCACTACCGGCTATAACTAAGACTACAACCACTAATGACCACAAAAGGTTACCTACAAGTTAAGTTGATAAAACAACAAAATGTCCATAAGTCCCACTCGAACTAAATAAATGTTCAAAATTAATAAACAAGAAAAAGGCAACTAAATAAATCATGTTACTGCAATGTTGATGGATACAGTGACCTCTGGCTTATTGTAAGTCACAATTTAAAGACTTCCTAATTCCAACATTTACGATTGATCTAGAAGCCGGCTCTTACGGTACAACAGCTTCTAGTACTTCCGAAACCTCTGCCGGTGAAAATGAGTGTACTGACTATTTGATGTCTCGTACATATTACCACAGAGTGGTGTTCCAAGTACGAATAACTGCTTAGAGTGGTTTGGAAGAAGTTAACGAAAAATTAAGTGTTGTCTTTGAATTTATTGTAAAACGATTTTATAACGCCTGGAGCTTTCCATAACCATATATAGAGTCTATGTAGAAATCCTGAAATTGCTTTTCCTTACTCCTCAAGTTCAGTCCGACTTCAACTTCATCAGGTTTCCAGCGTTTTCTATATTGGGAATTCAGAGAAGTCTCTGCCGTAGTAGTCGCATGAGATGCTGACGAAGCTGAAGAGAGAAGACGGCAGTGTAGCGTCGATCAAATCAGAGGCGCTGAGGAAGATTGTGAGCTTCTACGGACTGCTACACCTCAGTCGCAAAACCATTAGCAGTTTGCACAAAGACCCAAGAGCCTAACTGGCCCAACATTATACCGAAGATATCCCGGACATCAGCCTGAACGAGATTAGGATGGCCCTGAAACAGCTCAAGAATAACAAGGCACCAGGAGAGGACGGAATTACATCAGAGCTTCTGAAAGCGGGTGGAACACCGGTACTTAAAGTCCTTCAGAGGGTCTTCAATTCCGTCGTGCTCGAAGGAATACGTAACGCCAGAAGCATGAAACAGAAGCGTAGTGACGCTGTTTCTCAAGAAAAGGGATAACACTCTGTTGAAGAACTACCGACCCATCTCGCTTCTGAGCCATATTTATAAGCTGTTTTCGAGGGACCTGACGAATCGTTTCGAACGCAGGTTTGATGACTTCCAGCCTCCCAAACAAGCCGGTTTCTGAAAGGGCTATAGTACCATAGACCACATCCACATGCTGAGGCAAATTATACAGAAGACTGAGTATAATTTGCCATTACGCTTAGCGTTTGTGGACTATGAGAAAGCCTTCGATTCGATCGAGACATGGGCGGTGCTCGAGTCTCTCCAGCGTTGCCATATTGACTATCGGTACATCGAGGTGCTGAAGTGCTTGTACCACAACGCCACCATGTCGGTCCGAGTACAGGAGCAGAATTCGGAGGCAATTCCATTGAAAAGGGTCGTGAGACAGGGAGATGTCATATCTCCGAAACTGATCACGAACGGACCGGAAGATGCCTTCAAGCTTCTGGAATGGCAGGAACGCGGCATCTATATCAATGGCGAGTACATCAGTCACCTTCGATTTGCCGACGACATAGTAGTCATGGCAGAGACGCTGGAGGACCTCGGCATAATGCTCCAAGACCTCAGTCAAGTCGCCCCGCGGGTGGGCCTTAAAAGGAACATGGACAAAACGAAGGTCATGTCGAACGCCACTTTTGTGCCCACCCCAATAACAGTGGGGAACTCGACTCTCGAAGTTGTAGACGAATACGTCTACTTAGGACATATAGTCCAAGCCGGTCCAACTTCGTGAAAGAGGTCAATCGTCGAATCCAACTCGGCTAGGCCGCATTCGGGAAACTTAGAAAAGTATTTTCCTCCAATATACCGCAATCCCTCAAAACAAAACTATACAACCAGTGTGTGTTACCAGTGATGACTTATGACACTGTAACGTGGTCTCTTACTATGGGCCTCATAAGAAAGCTCAAGGTCACGCAACGAGCTATGGAAAGCGGATTAGTAAGTTGAAGTGGCAGTGAGCGGGGCACTATCACGCAGAACTGATGGCCGATGGGGCCGGAAACTGCTCGAATAGAGACCACATATCGGTGAGCGTAGGACGACCGGCCACAAGATGGACAGACGATCTCCTCCAAGTGGCGGGAAGACGATGCAAGCCGCATCCGACCGGTCTTTTTGGAAATCCATGGAGGAGGCCTATGTCCAGCAGTGGACTTGTGGCTGAATGATGATGTTGATGAAGCTCGAATGAATAAAATATGCCAGCATCGGTTTTTACCAGTAATAATTTTGTTGTATGCAGTCCTGTAATACTTACGGAAAAAATCATAAAAGACTTTATTGTTTTTTAATTATAGAAATATTAGAAGCTTGAATGAATAAATGCCAGTATCTGTTTTTACCAGTTATTGTTTGGATAATCATACTCGGCGCCATTACCAGAAAAACGTTTTAAACATATTTATGTTGTTTTGCCTGTAAAAAATTTGACCATTTAGATGATAATTTTATTTATTATATTAAACCACTATGATTTTGGCCAAATTTCATACACTTATCTGTTTTTAAAAATAGTATCTTCGCTACTATTGGTTCTATCGTTTATTGGGTTTTACCAGTGGGAAGCCCGTAAAAAATTACATATAACTGCATTTATAACTCAATTTTGCCAAAAAGTGTATTTATTCGTTTTTAGCAGTAAGCAGACGATTTGTCATACGATGGGATGCTTGAACAACTTCCTTGCTGAAGTGTAGTAGAGTGTGGTGTCGAGTATTGCACTTGCGACAAGTCGTCGTAGATTTGCAGTAGAAGGCTGTGTGCTGGCTACTTAAGCAATTGATGCAACAACGACTGTCCTTTACAAACTTGAATTTGTCTAACGGTGATAAAGCTTTAAATTTTTTACATGAGAACAAGTGAGTGTGCGTACTTTCATTACACAACTTGCATTTTTTGCGATCTCGCACTTGAGTTTTTTGTAATTGTGAGTTTCTTCGCGGTTGACTAGGCTGTGTGGCAACAAAGGCACGTGGCATCTTTAGTCGTGCATTGCGTCTGCCCGCGGCGGGTGTGGGATACTCACACACACTTGATAAAGGCCGGCCTTTTATTCTTGTACGTGCGCTCAAGGATTTTGACTTGCTGGCGAACAAATTTCAGAAAGTCATTGTATTTTGGCATATCTTCGACACTTTGGATGTGTTCTTCAAAGCTCTTAGCCGTGTCTGAATCCACCAATTTTAACCCCATGTGCACGAAAATGAAGTCGCTTAAATCTTCGATCTTCAGTTGTTTCAACGCAGCAATTGTAGCGCCATAATTATCGATAAACGTTTCTAACTTACTTGCCGATGGGCCGTTTACGGTTTTAAAGGAAAGAAGCTGGTTCAAATATGTTGTAGCTAAGGCTCTATCATCCTTATATTTGTCAAGAAGGGCGTTCCAAACTAAGGAATAATTTTCACCTGCAGGAACAATACCGGCGCACACATTCTTGGCTTTGCCTGTCAGGTGACTGAGCAGATTATGGATTCGTTTGGAATTGCACAAGTCTTTATTCTCATGAATTACCCTTTTAAATGTTTCGTAGAAGAAAGGAAAATTTTGAATGTCACCGTCAAAGGTTGGTAATTAAATGCAAGGAATTTTCTTACTGTACTCGGGTTGAGTCGAAGCAGCAGCGGTCGCAGGATTATGCGTTCCAGTCGGGGCAAGTTCGACGTCGTACCGATATGCGGCTTCTTTTACGAAGCAGAATAGCCGGTCAAAGGTGCTTACTGACTGGTAATTCACTGTATAGTCGGGATCAATCTCCAAATTTACAAGATTTATTTCATCCACAATTGCCAGGTACTCGGTTCGCAGTTTCTCCATATGACGCGCTTGTGACAAGAACATTCTTTTTGCGTCTTCATCTTTGACCTTAGATATCGACTCATAAGCGGAGGAGATTTGAGAGAAATACATCTTACGTTTTCCTTCCAATAATTTAAATCTTCTCTCCAGCCCAGCCATCGTGACAAGATCCCAATGGGTTTTACGTTAAGTTTAAGTACCTAAAATCTCGATAAAATTTATAATTACGGAAGACTTTGAGTAACAATTAAGTAAATAATTTAATTTTTCAGCTAGTTGCGAACTTTATCAATTTTATAAATTAAGGCAAATAGTAAAATCATAATATATTTCGTAAATAAAGCGATACAAAAAAATAACACCCTGTATAACTGGGAGGCGGTTTTATAATTATCAATACGACACTGTATTATAGTGCGGCAGTGAAATTAATAAATTACCTATGATAGGTGCGAGTTATAATAGGCCAAATACGTACGCGTGAACTATACAAATAGTAGCCACGAGAAGACGCGAGAAAAAATAAAGCTATGGAATAGCAGTCTACTCGCGGCGTACTATGCGGTTTTAATGTGAAACGATTGGGATTGAACTCTGTTCTGGAGATATGCCGTGTTGCGACAGAACAACAAAAAAAGACACGGTGAAATCCAGAGCAGATGCGAATTTAATGTAATGAGCGTAATGAAGATATGAACTACGTAGCCAACGAGAGCGAGTAAAGCGAGGTGGGATTTCAATAAATCCCGGTCGTGCGGCTCGAAGGACCAAAATATGGTGTGGCGAGAGCGGCAATTGGGTGGACTGTATTTGCGACCAAATTGGCAACACCAGGAAAGTGCTCGTTGGAAAACCGGGAGGGACGTACCTTGGTTTAACGCCCCGCGGACGACGAAGGACGATCGCGGCAGCGTAGGTGGGCGCCGGATGGTCCTGGCCTCTGGTAGTCCAAAAGGGTGGTGCACAGCGTAGAATATCTTGGATAAATGCGGCGGAAAAACTGAATGTGACTTTCGTGTTCAATTCCCAAAAAACGTCTGTCTTTAATTTTATAAATATTTCACTATTGTCACTGTCACTCCAAATTTAGTTGGTTTTCGGCCAGGAGTCCAGTGCAAGTGCTGGCTGGATAGACCCGCGGAATCCACGAAGGGAGAAACCAAAGTTTGCATCCACTCCTAAGCCTCCACGAGCCCTTCTCAATGTTTACCATGTGATCGCAACCAACAGCCTGTGCCAATTGCCAATCAGGCGTAACCAAAATGTAAAAAAAAAACTTTTAATAAAAAAAACTGACTTGTTAGGTAAGACTTAGTTAGGTGACGTATGACGCCATTATTTTGTCAAAAAATACAAGAAACCGGAAGTGATGGTTTACTAATTGTTTTACTGGAAAATCTAAACATGTACTATATTTATTGAAGCACAATACCTTAATTTATGTAAATGCTCAAGTTTTTGATTTATATAATGCTTGTAAGTGCAAGCTATTAACAAACACAGACAAAAAGTCCGAGCAAAACCATACTCTTTAATTTCTACATTTTCTAGACAGGCGCAGGCCGTACTTCATTATGTTTAGGTACATAACTAAAGGTCAATCTTGATACGCCTTTTTATTGAAATATACACTTATTAAACCAAAATCTTTACACATTACCAACTCAATGTGAAATTAAATGTAATTTCATAAAAACACATTTAAAAAATGTTGATTTAAAAAGTGTATATTTCAATAAAAAGACTTATCCAAATTGTTTACCTTTAGTTAAGTACCTAAATTATATATATTATGGAGTGTAGGTATATTTAAGTGTTTCCTTGGCTGACAACGACTCCAAAACTAGCAATAATTGTGACGCAAGTAAGTAAGAATACACAATTATTTTCAAGTTTTTTGTTTGAAGTCTGTTTTTGTTTTGTTAAAATTTTTGTTTATTTTTAGTGAATCTGATTTACACTAATTGGACGCCGAAAAATTATTCAAAAGACCACACGACGATTCGCTCACATACAGTTTGTCAAAAAATACAAGAAACCGGAAGTGAAAGTTTACTAATTGTTTTATTGAAAAATCTAAACATTTACTATATTTATTGAAACACAATACCTTAATTTATGTAAATGCTCAAGTTTTTGATTTATATAATGCTTGTAAGTGCAAGCTATTAACAAACACAGACAAAAAGTCTGAGCAAAACCGTACTCTTTAATTTCTACATTTTCTTGACAGGCTGTACTATAGTGTCAAAGTCATAGGTCTCAGGTGGCTTGTTGCTATGAAGAAAAGAGAATCCGGCTAAGCAGGCAAATTTAAGACTTATATACACATACACTTATTTTTTCTAATTATAATTATCATTAGCCTAAGGTACTTTACACACAGTTACATTAAAGGAACTTAAAATTATTATCAAATTAAAATATTTAAATTGTAAATATTTAAATTTAGTGTACCTAATAAGCCATTCGACTAAATGAGTAATATGTTTAGCAAATGCTTTTTAACAAGTGCAGGTTGTTATCAAAAATATTTATATATGAAAAACAAATTATTTTACAGTAGGTACCGATAAATTAAAATTAAAAAACGTTATTTGGACTATGACATTTCATGCAGATTTGTTGAAGAGTTAACTCTTCAACAAATCTGATGTAAATATTTACATCTTTTAATTTGATAATAATTTTAAGTTCCTTAAATGTAACTGTGTGCACGTAACTAGATAAAATGCTTACTTATAGCTATTAATACAAATGTACGACGTCGGCGTCACAGGCTCGGCCTAGTGCGGCAGCCCGCGAGTCCGTAGTAGCAGTAGCACCATATTTTGTGTACACCTATGACTCGACACTCGATTTTGTCTCGTTCTGTCAACCGGTGCTAATAATGATTTTGCCTATACTACCCAACTTCCACGACACAGGCTGTGCCTAGTGTGGGAGTTGCAATCTGTTCCTAACAGTAATACTTGGATTTTTAATTAAAGTATTTTTATTTATTTCTTTATATGGTTTTCTCATGGATGTCAGAATTGAATCAAATTGAAATGGGACCCATATGGGACCACACTGGAGGCACCAGCTTTCAAATAAAAAAAGAATTATCAAAATCGGTCCACCTAGTCAAAAATTCTGAGGTAACAAACTTAAAAAAAAAAAAAAGAAATAAGTAGGTATATACCTAATATAATCGAATCAGAGCCTCCTCCTTTTTTTAAGTCTGTTTATAAATAGTGTGGCACAATAATGTAGGTAGGTACACTAGATTTTAAATAAGTGTCCTGCCTCACTGGGACGCCATGGCGACGTCGCCACCCACGTATCCAGGCAGTTTGTATTGAATGGCGACGTCGCCAACAGTCGCCAAGTGAGGTAGGCACCATACATTTCAATACTAACTGCTTGGATACGGTCGCTGGCGACGTGGCCATGGCGTCCCGGTGAGGCAGGGCCCTAATTTAGCTACGGCTACCTCATTTTTAAAATCAATAATGATGTGTAGCGACAGTGATTATACCTACTTACTTGATTAAATTGTTAACTGATTATTGAATAAGGTTTGATTTTTAGACAGGGCGCCATGGCGCTCATTAGGGGAGGGCTATGTCCAGCAGTGGACTAATATAGCCTGATGATGATGATGATGATGATGTTTGATTTAAAATTAATATAAATATTTGTATTTATTTTTGTTATTTACATATAATTATTTTAATTATAATCAAAAGTACCCGAAACCGACGTGCGTGCATGCAACTATGCAACTACTAATGAATGTCGATGAAGCAAAAGTGATTTGCCATTATCGTAGCAGGTGGCAGTCCCTGGTATCTGCCTACCCTTCTAGGATACAGGCGTGAGCTTATAGGCTCTTGTTTTACTGCAGTAACCAAACAATTTTGTCTTTGGCTGTATTCGTCATCATCACTGAATTCGTCTAAAATAACGAATAAAGTAACAAAAACGGGAAAAAGTAGGTACTAATCGCGACAATTCCTATTACATGTATCTATAAAATCGTATACATATGATGGAAATTATCATGGATAGTTAAAAATGATATGTAATTCAAAGTGTGAAGTTATTTCTGATTTTGTTTTATTTATATTAATGTGTAATAAATGTGTATCTAATTTTGACACAGTTTAATGGTTACATAATTTAGGACAAATTGTCGTACAATTCTTTCTAGACTGTTTTAAGTTGAGATATTTTAGATAATATTAAGATTTTTTTATTGTACCTATGGGTTGCTTTGTACCCAGTAAGTTTATGAACACTTATTAGGTAATAGCAGAAAAACACGGAGTGTCCTTAGATGAAAGTTTATTTAATACTGTAACAAAACAATCACTAATATTCTAAATAAGGTAAATGTATTTTTACCAGATAGTTGTAGGAATGATAATATTTCCTTTCATCAACGCAATAAAACACATTATTCTAAAACAAGTAGGTTGATCTAAATTCTAAGCTATTCGGTCCAATTTTAACAAGTTGTAAGAATATTTTCATAAGAAAATAGAATAATATTGTATTATATTGTAAGAATAATATTGTTTCAAGTTAATTAGACAGGTATTATACCATCAAAAATGAACTGGAACATTAGTTTCGTTATGTGTAGCATCTATATAGGTATTAGGTAATCAAATTAAAAAAAACAAATATTATATAGTTATGAACCTACCCAAACAAACCTACTACAAACAGCATCTATAACTAGATAGTCAGGCAAAAGGGCCCGGTATTTAACGATCATAGGAATCGTTAATTGGCTGATATTTACCTATGTACGTAAAGTGGTAAAAACAAGACCTTCATACAAAAATTAAATATAATGACATCACAATCTCACAATTATATCAACCTTCAATGCATGTCTATAATACAAAAAGCCAGAAATGCGACTTTACTATAGGAACATCGACCCTATTTTTTTTCTTGCTGATGTTACACAAACCATAAGCACAACCCAATTGACCAGATGTCAAAACATACGAAGACGTAGCTTAACATAAATTGAAAGCTGTCTTTTAATATTCATTGAATGGTTTCTTTTATTCGAGAAAATACGTAGCTGTTGCGTTTTGTTAAATTCAAATAAATGCCCATTAACTTTGGCCTTTGTGCAATAATATTGTCTTATTCATAAAAGTAATCACTAGATTAGAGCAATGAAAATATTTTTTGCAACAGAGCTGATTGGGGTCACGTAAATGAAAAAGTGTCTTTATTCCAATGAGTTTATGCTTAAATAGATGAGACGTAAATATTTTTTACTATGGACCATTCACTCCGACAATGTTCATTCGACTAATTAGTAATTTTCAATTTTATTCCTTATTGGTAAGTAGTAGGTACTACTACTTTACACATTATTTTCTTTGCCTTATGTTATCAGATAGAAACTGTCAGAAAAATAGACAATTATGATCATAGCAACCATTTGTTTGTATCTTATTATTGTTTGTAATAATCAAGATGAGGTGTCGACATTATTGTCCCCATTTACTAAGCATTATATTTAATATTATCATAAATTAACACAGGGTACCCCGTAAATAGAAGATCATACGAAATCCGTACTTATTTACCTGTCGATTAGGTAAGTACTTGTTGCCTCAGCAAGAATCTTTTGTGGTGTTAAGGTCTGAAAAAGGTCTTAATCTTATCAGAATCGTTCAGACATATTATAGCTATCAATTAATAACATATAAATGTGCATATAAACTGACAATCTTGATCCATGCATGAACAATTTACTGACCAAATTTACGGGACACCCTGTATACAGGGTATGTGAAAACTTTTAAATATTTTCATTTTCTCTTACAACTTACAAATCAGCATTTTCTTTTAAACCTATTTTTTATCACATTTCAATAATGCACTATAAATATTCTCACACATTTTCATAAAAGTTATCTAAACAGCAATTTATTCTAAATGGCTACAGAGATTCGGGGCTAAACAGTTACTTATATAAAAACATAAGCACGATTAAAAATGAATGCGCAATAGGAAAATGAATTATTTCCAAGGATTATCCAAACAACAGTTTTTGAGCATTGCGAAACAAATGAATAAATTATTGAACTTATACTCGTGCAAACCAAGGCATATTTTCCCCTTTTTAAATTAGGTAGGTAAGAAGCGTGAAACTTCTATAAAAATATACTCTAAAAAGCATCTTATTTTGTTACAATTTGCCACTAGACCAATAGTAGCACAGCTAGGCCTTGAGCCCCAATCGACCATCTATCTATTCGCTTCCATTGATTATTTCTTTGATACTGACAAATGACCCAGTCAGAAAGCCCAGAATACCGAAGACGACCAGGAATAAGTTTTTCCATAGCACCCAATTGAAACGTCCTAGTCCATTGGGCCTGTCCCAGAAAGTAACGGTCTCAATAACAGAGGGGAAGATTAAACCTAAGAACGATAAACATACGGCGCCCACTAATGAAATAAATGGACCCAGGTTTGGTATGGCGATGGCAATGCAGAGGGTCAGAACGATAATTGTGATCCTGATTGTGTACTCGGCCAAGTTCTTCTTGGCTCCGAACCTGTGTCGCACGTTCTTCCAAATTATCTCCATGGGGACGTAGAACTGAAGGCTGTAGGTGAAGAAGATGGCGGCCGCGATCATCAACTTGACGCATTGAGCGAGTCTGAAAATAGTAAATGACCACGTTTGGTACACGTAATGTAAGGACTTTATTAAAATTACGAGAATCACGGATATATTTTATAGGTGTACAGCTTTTTTACTAGCTAGCAAAGAGAAGGTTCTTAGACCCTAGTCGACGAATACCTATAGGCTGTCCAAACAGGAATTATTTATTTATTCAGGCACAGGTGACGTCTACAGGAAATTAACTTTTGATTTTTTGGTAGACTTTCGTAGACCACTTCGTAGAATTAACATACAATTCATATTGCTACCGCATTACGCTGACAAAAGTTATAAGAAAGTGTATTTAATAATTCTGAACTTTGCTACAATTTTTGAAAGCAAAATAAAAGACCAGTTAATAGGTCATCTGAGCTGATGATTTTGGATGAGATTGCAGCAAAGTCCGTCTGACCTTCCAATCCAATACACCCAAACAATTTAGATCAATAGATAGAATATTAAGTATACACCAGCCCTTGTATTACGTAACTTTCCACTCTAACGGCTTTTAAGCATTTAGACGACTCCAAAGTGTCAAAATGATGTATGTATTTGACAGTTTGAAGTAGGCGTAATCAATGAAAATAATTTAAAAATACTTACACTTCACCCTGGGGCAAGTTGAGAGTTATAGAGCCCTGGGTGTCATCTCCATACTTCAAGAAGCCAAAGAATCCAACAATCGCATACAGGCTAACCACGAAGAACATTCCAGTATTTAGTACGCCAGGGCATCCGATGAAGTGAGTTGGGGTCTTCATGTTGTTCTCCAAGGGCATGACAACACCAATACCTTCCAGGGCGAAAATGGCAGTTCCGAAGAAGGTAGGGAGACGGTCCAGGCCAGCGAAAGCTTCACGGCTGTCAAGGCTTGGGATATCTTGGAACAAGTAATATAAAGTAATGCCCATTCCGGTTGCAACCAGCAAGTTGGCGATCATGGAGAAAGGAGCCAGATACTTGAGATTTCGAATCAGATTCATCATGATCAAAAATGGGAGCAAAATCACCATGTACCATCGGATGTGCATGTCATGCCATTCGGTGTCCTGAGCGTAAAAGTCGACGACTTGCTTAATGCTCTTGGCGACGAAAACAATGTAGACGCAGCAGCAGCCCAGCAAGTCGATCACGAGAAACGAGTTCACCATCGCTCTGGAAACGAGATGAGAAATTGGTTACGTCATGGCAATTCTTCTATGCCAGAATTATAGGGAGTACCTACATTACATCTGTCTACCATAGTCATTAACGGCCATGATCCTCAGCAGTCAGCGAGACTTACCTACCGGATCTTTTTTATAAAAAAATAAAGTAAAACGAGGCCTCTTCATGGATTCAATTTAGTTCAAAACTTATTACATTTATGGTTATTATAGCCTTAATGTGGTTTCAAGGCGTTTTTTAATATAAATACATAATAGAACTGCAAATTGTTGTTGATGAAGGGAGAGAGAGGTGTCAGGATCGTAGCAAGTGGCACACTCTGAACTGCGCCTACTTTTCCGAGATACATGGGTGAGTAAAATAAAAGAACTTAAGGGGTATAAAAATAGTTACAAGCAGAAAAGTTTGTACCGTGTTTACCAGTATGTCAATTCTGTAGGTATTGTGGTAGCGCGAGTTCGTAATGTACACCAGATGTTGGCGACCGACACCGCCTTCTTTTCTCTTTGGTTTTAGTTTAAATTCAAATATTGGTGAAATTTTAGTGTTCTTAAACAATTGTAAATATTTTCAGTGTCAAAGTAAACGTGGTACATTCAAGAGCTCACGGTATTTCATTTTTCGCCGTCCTGTTCATTGGTGTCAGAAGTTTTAAAATAATTATGCGACCATGCCTATGAATACCAGAGCTCGATCAAAAGTCCGACAAGAGAACGAGTTAGTGGCAAATCCAGTGCCAGTGCCTATTATCGAGTGCAGTGCTCCTATGTCCAGTGACGGTGCCTCTATTTCCGGTGCCCTTGCACCCGGTGCCCCTGCACCAGCAACGTCCAGCACACCTCAATCCATCGCTGCGCACATTTCGCCGCTCGTGTCCGACGACCCAGTACCTAAGGCGCTAGACCGCACCCTTGTGCGCCAATCATGGTCTACATGCGAAGGTACCACCACGAAATCACTCACAAAATCCAGCATGCGCTCCACCAACACTGTGAAAGCGCAACAGCTTGCTGTGAAGCTGGAACACGCCAGACGCGTGGCCCTTATTGACGAGAAGATCGAAGCTGAGCGCGCTGCACGTGAAAAAGCATTGGCGGATCTCGAGCTGCAGGCAGAATTAGCCATTGCCAGCACTGCCTCCCAAAGCAGCTACAGAGGAGATTACGTTGAAAAATGGTTAGTTAACTCTCATAAAAGTACTGTAGGTTCAGAACATATTAATCCAGTGCAGCACTTTTGCAGGGAAACAAACAGCTGCGCGGCGTATGGCCACGCTCGTATATTACCGGCATCGCCGGCACGGCCGTCGTCGTGTGATGCCGCGTTTACTACGCGTGGAGCCGGAGCTGGTCCCCCGTGCCCGATGCCGGGGCTAGAGCCTGCCGCAGCTCAAGCATTCGCCCAGCCGCACTCTGCAGGTCTCCCGTGCGGCGGCGGGCGCCCTCGTGAGAACGCTACGGACCTAACCACCACTTTACATGCCCCAATGCTAGGCACACACCACTGTAGTGGCGATTATTGTAATTTGTACAAAAATAAAACTAACAATGAAGGTACACATGACAATATTACTTTATTGCCGAACGCAATTGCAGACCTTGGCAAGAAGAAGGTACGGGTGAGTGATATCCCTAAGTTCACAGGCCGCGCGTTGGATTGGCTTCCTTTCAAGAGGGCTTTTGAGCAGTCCAAGGCAAGTTTTTCCCCGTGTGACAACATTAGCAGGCTTGCAGCTTCCCTCCACGGTCCCGCGCACGAAGCTGTTGCCGTACTCCTCGCCTCTGCTGACAATCCGGAGCAAGTAATGGCTGCATTGGAGACCAGGTTCACCCAGCCCGAGCACATTGTCCTCCAGCAGCTAGCTCTCGTCCGAGGTCTTCCAAGGCTCAACACATACGACACTCCACGGGATCTCACTGTTTTCGCATGCCGAATCCGGAACTGTGTCGAGGTGATAAGATTCCTCCATCAGCCTGAGTACCTCGCAGCTCCAGAACTGGTAAATACAGTCATTGGGAAGCTAACTCCTCTCCTCAGATCTAGGTGGGCTGACTTTGCGGCGGTAAGAGTTGGTTCTGGCTTGTTCAAACTAGAAATTCTAGCAGCTTTTCTAGAGAATGAGGCTGATTTACAAATTAAATTTGGTTTTATTTTGGCAGAACCGACATCTGTCAAAGGTCAATCCGTCAAGTCTGTTAAAGACAAAATTTATTCTATTTCAGTCGACGAGGAACCAAAAAGTTCGCATACCTGTTTGTACTGCAACACAGATAACCACATCGTCAGTGACTGCCGTCAGTTTAGATCTCTTTCGTTAGATGAGCGCTGGCAATGGGTGCTAACACATAAGGTTTGTCGAAAATGTCTCAGGAAAGGATCTCACCAATATAGTGGCTGCAAGAAAAGGTGCTCTGTGGAAGGCTGCATGAACAAGCATCGGCACCATACACTTTTACATAGGTCCCAGTCAGCTACAGCAGCTCATGTGGAGGTACAGTCGAGCCCATCAACCTCTTCAAATTCTGAGGTACCGTCTACATTACAAATTCCTTGCACTAGTGAGGACTCTGCTACGTCTAAAGATAAACAGCCATCAGCTGTCGTAGCCCATAGCATTTCGCCCCCCAAATTGTCGAGTCACAAACCACTTCTCAAAGTAATAGCAGTCACCATTACCGGACCTCTAGGTAGCATTGACACGTATGCCCTTCTCGACGATGGAAGCTCGGTATCCCTTTTAGACCAGTCAGTGGCGGACTCAGTGGGGGGCCAAAGGTCCTACAAGTAAACTAAACATAGATTGTATTGGTGGTTTAAGTAGACAATCTGAAATAAGTTTTGTTGACATTAAAGTCAAAGGCCGCCATAGTGCGAACACTTTCAACATTAGTGCGCGGTCTATTTCAAACCTAGGAATAGCTAGTCAGTCAGCGCATTTAGACGACATTGTCCAATATCGTTATCTGTCCGACTTGGTAGACGAACTCTGTTATGACGATGCTAAGCCTATGTTGTTGATAGGCACTGATAACTGGCATGTGACGCTCCCCAAGGCTGTTCGCCGTGGGTCTCGTTGTCAGCCGGCAGCTGCCCAAACACCCTTGGGATGGGTTTTATTCGGTTACATGTCGCATAGGCCCAACGTAGAAGCATCCGTCAATCACGTCTTCATGGCCGATGGTGAATCATCACTAGACGTTCTTGTCAAAGATTACTTTAAACTGGATTCTATCGGAATTACAAAGGTTGATCATCGTAGTGCCAATGACGAACGTGCTTTACGGATCCTAGAGGATACAACCAAGCGCTTAGATTCAGGTAGATTCGAAACCGGACTATTATGGCGCGATAATATTTCTTTTGTCCCCGAGAGCCGGGAGCTAGCTTTCGCCCGCTTTACTAGTCTCGAGCGTAAAATGGATAAAGATAGCTCTTATGCAGACGCTTACAAACAAAACATACACGGTATGATTAATAAAGGCTATGCCGAGTTATGTGAAGGACCACCTTTAGGCCCTATGCCGTGGTACCTTCCTCATTTTGGAGTGGTACATCCACACAAAAAGAAACTACGAGTAGTCCACGACGCAGCAGCAAAGTGCGCTGGGGTGAGCCTCAACTCACTTCTCTTAACTGGTCCTGACCTCCTTCAGCCGTTGCTTTCTATAGCTATGCGATTTAGGGAGCGTTGGCAGACATCCGGGAAATGTTTCCTCAAATCAAGATTAGACCTGAGGATCGAGATTCTCAGCGCTTCCTGTGGAGAGATAACCCTGACCTGCCACTGCAAGAATATCGTATGTCCTCAATGATTTTTGGAGCAGTATCCAGTCCATGTACCGCGCTTTGGGTTAAGAACAAGAATGCCGGTCAATTTCTCCAAGAATACCCCGATGCTGTTCGATCCATCATCGAAGACCATTATATGGACGATTTCTTGGGCAGTTTCGACAGTGATGAAGAGGCGGCCAAGGCAGCCTCTGATATTTTGATGATTCATAGAGTGGCTTGTTTCGAAATGAGGTCTTGGGTCTCTAATCGCAAGGAGGCGTTGGCTTCTATTCCTTTAGATTTACAAGCAACTGACGTGACTGAAGTGAGTTTAGGCCCCACTTCCCCTTCGCAAGTACGTGTGCTAGGAATTACTTGGAGCGTAAAGGACGATAAGCTTTATTTTATAAAGTCTTTACCAGAGCTTCCCACAAAGTTTTCTAAGCGCTCCGTGTTATCTTTGTTGATGTCAATTTATGACCCCTTAGGGTTTTTAACCCCTATTATAATGAAAGGCCGTGTGCTATTCCAGAAAACATGGAATTTAGGAATTGATTGGGATAAGAATTTACCTGAGATAGCGGTAGAGAATTGGAAAAAATGGTTTCTCGAAATTCAAAATTTTGCTAACAGCTCTATTCCTCGATGTTATTTGGATAGTACCAGTCCCATTAAAAATGTTCAATTGCATTTATTTGCTGATGCCAGTGAGCGAACTTACGCTTGTGTTGCCTTTTGGCGTTTTACTTACGAAGACGGCAGCGTAAGCTTGTCTCTCATTGGAGGAAAGGGTCGCCTAGCACCCCTTAAACCTGTATCAATCCCTAGATTGGAATTACAAGCGGGTCCTATCGCGGCTCGTTATAGTGTTTATATAACAGACGCACATACACGAAAACCTAATTCGACTTTTTACTGGACGGACTCTCTTACAGTTCTAAAGTGGCTGCGTAGCGACGCTTTGCATGTTTAAAGCCTTCGTTTCGTTTCGTGTAGGAGAGATTGTTGAAACCACAAATGTTCACGATTGGAGATATGTTCCTACAGGTTTAAACATTGCCGACGACGCTACTCGGGACAACGGGGAGTTCTCATTGCGTTCACGTTGGTTTACTGGCCCAACTTTTCTTCTGCTACCTGAAAACCAGTGGCCCAGTGAACCAAAATGCAATGTTCCTCCAGTCGCGGAAGAAATGAAAAAACTTTCCGATGCGAATGGAGCTATAGTCGGTTACACGACACAACTGCCAACCCTGTCACCGGTTGTCGCCAACCATCAGCGGTTTAGCAGCTGGTTGCGCCTTGTTAGGGCAACCGCTCGCGTACATCAATCGGCTTGCGTATTTCGATCGCTGTTATCGCAAAATTCTAATCGATCTTGATGGTCTAATTCTTCACGCGATCTGATGGCATTACGACGGTTTATTGCAAGGAGAGGCTGCCCATCGCACATTTATTCAGACAATGGAACATCATTTGTTGGCACAACTAAGATTCTTCCAGAGCTGTTCAATTTTTGTGCGAATGAAAAGATTGAGTGGCACTTCACGCCGCCGTCTACGCCGTTTATGGGTGGATGTTGGGAGCGTATGGTGCGATCGGTCAAGAAAGCTCTTTCGGTGACACTAAAGGACCGAACTCTGAAGGAGGAGGTCCTACACACTCTTCTTTTAGAGGCGGAGTGTGTTGTGAATTCTAGACCGCTCACGCACGTACCAGTCGACGACGAGTCGGACCATGCAATCACACCTTTTTCATTCCTCATTGGAAGTTCCAGCGGTGGCCCTCAGTTGAAACTGTTAGAAGATGCAGACCTGTACGGACGCGCAAATTGGAGAAAGGCGCAGAGGCTTGCCGACCACTTCTGGCAGCGTTTTGTCAAAGAATACCTGCCACAGCTCATCCCACGCAAGGAGATAGCGAAATCAAGGCAGCTGAAGATTGGCGATCTGGTGCTTATAGCTGATGGGACTCTGCCTAGGAGCTGTTGGCCTCGTGGCCGAATAGCTGCAACCTATCCGGGCAAAGATCATATTGTCCGAGTCGTAGATGTTGCTACAACGGGAGGAGGTGTGCTGCGTCGTCCCTCGCGCAAGGTAGCGTTGCTGGTCGCCGGCCAATAGGTATTTGGTGCTTCACACCGTCGGGGGCCATGTTGGCGACCGACACCGCCTTCTTTTCTCTTTGGTTTTAGTTTAAATTCAAATATTGGTGAAATTCTAGTGTTCTTAAACAATTGTAAATATTTTCAGTGTCAAAGTAAACGTGGTACATTCAAGAGCTCACGGTATTTCATTTTTCGCCGTCCTGTTCACCACATGAGCCCCATTAAGGGACTATACATGTAGTAAACTACAAATAGAGACAATGTTCATGTTGACCTACAACATAATCACTTGACCTGGTCCCCAAGTATGATAATCTGTGTTATGGTAACTAGACAAATACGTGATGTTGACATGGCAAACACAGGGATTGAGGCCATTTGTTCAAATAAAAGTACGACGACTCCTTGTGGAATGGAACCCTCTTTACCTGTTAATACCTATCAGTGTGTTACACGATAGGTAGTAAATAAATACCAATTCACAGTTAAATATATTATACTCACTTGGCAAGCCTCGAGAATTTATGCACACCCGGCGGTCCAGCTAGGAAGGCTGCCTCAGCAGTTTCAGCAAAACCCAATGATGGTTTTTGTATCCGTCTGCAGAGCTCGTGGGCAGTCTTCACCAGTATGTGAACGCAGTATGTGCAGATCAACCCGATGCTGAAGGTGGCCACCAGTCCGAAATACAGGCCAGCATTGAGGAATGCCAGAGGCATGGCAAGAATCCCACTGCCGAGGGATCCTTTGAGAAGGTGAATGAGCGTGTCCATGTCACTGTGAAGTCGAACAGAAGTACATTAATGATTAATCACAATTGCCATACAGGAGTCAAGTCCTGTTTTGAAGTCCATATTATAGGGGGCCGTCCATTAACGACGTCACACGTTAAGGGGGAGGGAGGGGGACGACGAAGTGTGATATTGTGTGACAAGGGGGCGAGTGAGGTCCTAAATTACATGACGTCACATTTCAAAACCTATTAGGTATAATGTAATTGTTAAAACACGAACTTAGAACTACATAATACGAATATTAACGAAAAACTCAACAACATCTGCAACTCTCTCTGTTCCTAACTCTATTTGCAACTTTATCGGAAATAAAACTAATTTCGAAACTGCTGTTTTAATTCAATAATTTCTACAATTATTTAAGTATCAATAATTTCAAGCAAGGTGTAAAATTGCAAAATATGTGAACTCACACTACGGAGGGGGGGAGTGTCACAAATGTGACCATCTGTGACAAGACGGAGGGAGGCGTAAAAAAAATCATGAAATTCGTGTGACGTAATTTATGGATGGCCCCTAGCGTACTATGGAGTTTATAAGTGCACACGGTCAACAGCTGATGTACTTTTCAGAATTTGTAACTTGGTGATTCCGTACGTATTAAGTTCATAACAGATTGTGGACGTGAAAATTGTTTTTGCTGTTTACTTTGCTCATTTCATCAGGTAGGTCGCTCAGTCTTGGTTCGAACCAGTAAAATGCAACTTACGATGTTGGATGCGCCAGCTTTCTGTGCTCGAATGGGTTGTAGTCCTCGTCAGCCTCAACATCCACCCCAGGGATCTCCATGAGTGGGAGGGTGGACCCCGCCTGCTGTTCCACTGGGATCTCATTGGGATCAACTTTGTACCTGGTAATTCCACAAGCATAGTTATAGAGACAGCAAAGTTGGGGATGTATGTATGTCTAGGTTAGAAGTGAGTAGGTAGAAGTGTAGTTTCAATAGCACAGAATGTGATGATTGCGGTAACAAAGAAAGCCACATCGAAGCTGATATGTGAACTCTAACGAATGATGTGTTGTTACGCGATGTGTGACGGAACTACGCGGGCGATTTCGACTTGTAATTATTTGTGGCTGAACTCGCGGTTTGTTAACTAAACAAAGTGTCAAAGTTTAGGTACCTACTTCATTTATTTATGTATCAAGTTAGCATGTATCAGTGTGGTTGTGTGGGTGTGTTACATTCATTATGGTCTCGAAATCGATGTACAGATTAAAATTATCTTTTTTTTTATTTTCGCGTGCGCTTCACTCTGTTAAGACTTGGCATTTACATAATATATCGTCCCAAACTATAAATTCAATACAGCTTTACGTTTTTTGCTTAAAAATCTTTGAATGTGGAGCTATTTTCTGTTTTGAGAATAAAAATACAAGTATTTATTTAATGTTGGAGAGATAATCAAAATGGAAATTCTATAAATTAGTTTTCCCAGTCTCTACTTTTTTTGCTGGTTTTTTACTGATTGATGTTGATGTGGACATAAAGCTAAATCAAATTTGTACAAAATTGGAGTTTGGGAGCAATCCCGAGCCTGAACAGAGGTGGCGCACATGCGCAGTAGCACTCGCCGCCTCGCCAAGGAAGCCAAACCTCAAGCCCAAATTATTACTATCATGTCACATGCGACTTACTTAACCGACTTAACACTACATAGTTTACTCTCGGATGTGACACAATGTAGCTCGAGAATCAGCCCCTAATCAGCCCGGAGGCAAGCGCTATACAACTCAAGAAATATTACCAGAACCAAACAAAGATAATAAGTAAAAAATTGAAACCATAAAAATGGAATGATGTACCGGTGTAAGAGTCCAGAGCGAGGATCAAGGTCGTCGAACGACTTTGATCTCAGGGAAGCAGCTCTCCTCGCCTTATGTCTCGAATTAAGCCGCAAGTACTTAACAGTCAACATACAATATAAAATACCATTTTAACGATAAGCAGTTATGTCGACAATAGAGGTTTATCTAGAACCTATAAATACTCAACGTATGAGCGCAGTTTTTGACACAGATCGAGCTGGTCAAGCTTGCTATGTGATATCAATCCTATAGACTTTAAATTCTCTTTTCAATTTCCTGTAGAACAAAAATAAATATAATCAATGTTATTAAGCACATTTTTTCATCAGTAATAATTTATTTTCAAAAATCAAGTAGGTGTAAAAGAGTTTTCTTTTACTAATGAGGTTAAGCAGTGAGGCATGCTTTGAAATATCTTAGATTTCATTTCATCAAAACTGTTTACAAAGCAGCAAAACACAAGTAGGTAGTATTGATGGCATCACAATAATGAACACTTAATCATGGAAATGTATTATTGACAAGGCAGGAATCGAAGCCGTGGCTATGGTGTCTCACGTGCAGGGAACATGTCACTTACTTGACCATGACGAGGTCGGATAGGTCGTTTCTAACGCCCTTTTTCTTCGGGTCATATTCGGCTATCATTGGCCGCAGCTGGGGCTTCTGGAACAAGGAAAAGCGGCTATTTAACTTCAAATGAACTATTCGCTATGACACATCAAGTCGCAATGCAGTTATCCGTTTAAAAAAGTACTTCCATTATCACCTTCAGAGACGTTATTGTCTAGGTTAATTATATGTATACAACTTGTGGTGGAACTAACACAAAACCTGAATACAGTTTCTCCAGTAAAGATAAATTGAACAAATTCCAATATGCAAATGTATAAGATTCCCTTTTGGAAAAAGGGAACCCTTGATTTCAACCCTTATAGGATCACTTTGTTGACCAAAGGTATCTACGTGCCCGCCTGTCTGTCAAAACCTTGTGTCTCGGGAACGCGTGATGGTAATGAGTTAAAAATGAAAATCGTACTCAACAAGGTGGTCAGTTTATTTTACGATTACTTACATAGTAGGTATGTCTATGTGAATTTGTATGTCTCTTTATTAAGAAAATAATGTAGGTTTACACAATTTTGCTACTGATAACAATATTTCTCGATTGCACATGATTGCAAAAAATAGCTTTTAGTTATAAGGCCGTCAATGGTACTTCGATCAATTAAAACTCTTCTAAAAAAATCTACACTTCTTTGAAGCTGCAAAAAAATTAAACTTCTATGTTAACGTAAAATGATGATACGGCCGTTTATGCCGCAAAATTATTATATTTCAACGATTAACAACTATTTAAGTAAGATTTATCTAAGTTTATTAAGTAGTAGCGACCTGTCCCGGCTTCGCACGGGTGGCAAAAACGTTTCCGTAGAAATAGCTATACATATTAGTTCCGTGGAAAATGCCCGGGGTAGTAATTTTTTTACACCTTTGGTATTATTCGAGATTTCGCACGAAACCCTAAACTTAATAATTGAATTTAAGGAATCTTAATAATTGTACTTTACCTGCCGTGTAACTTTAAGAGATTTAATAGTTTAAAACTATTTGCAATTGTACCGAAATACATGAAAAACATTATGTGATCCTCGAGCTTGCCGTGTCTCGCAAGTGTTAGCCTTTTATACATGAAAACTGGATACGAAACTAGGTATTTAGATTAACTAGTGAAGAGGCAACGGCTGTGCCCAGTCTAAGGGTGAGGCTTGATAGACTAAAAGCACGCTAGTATTTTTTTGTAACTATGTATTTTTCCGTGGGCCGCCTTTGTGTTGAATACTGAAATTCATCATCATCATCAACCCATTATGTCCCCACCGAGTAGCACGGGTCTCTTCCCTGAGGAAGGTATAGGCCATACTCTACCACGGGGGCCAAGTCCGGATTGGTGGAGGCTTGTAAGACTAGTGGCTGGTCTTACTGTCAGACGTTTTCAAGCCGCTCTAAGGCCTCGGACTTGGCTTAACGACTGCCATCTATCGATGGGAGCCGGCACCAACTGCTTAACGTGCCTTGCAAAAGCACGGAACCGCTCGGATAAATGCCACTGGCGTTAGTTATAGATGATGACCCATCCATGGACTGAACGCGCCGTAACTAACAACATTGACAACATTGACGTTCATAAAGTAAATGTTCTATTTGGATTATGAATAAAATATTTGAATTGAATTGAATTGAATTGTATGTTGCTTAACGTTAGTGATCGTTTAAGATCACTCAGGCAGCCCAGGCTACGAGCGATGAATACTTAAATTACTCACAACTCACAAATTATTCCAAACATCGTAGGCGCAGTGTCTGGACACCGCACATTGACTTAAAAAATGGTTTGACAGTCAATGTGGAAATCTCCGACAAATTGACCAATTAGTTAAGTAAAAGAACTACTTCTTTTGAACATGGCATCGTTTAAGACAACGGGTTATGATAATTATACTCTTCTAAAGTACGGTACCTGTACCAAATGGTAGTTACGCTGGGTTTTACGCATGGAATTGCTACTGTCCTTCATCTCCCAAGTTTGAGCTTAGAACAAGCTATCGGAAAGACCGAATGACAATGAAAATAATAATGTTCACTGTAGTTTCCTTATTACTTCAAGTTATTTTTATCCTTTCGAATTCCTAATCATCCATTCCGTCATATTCACTCACAAGTAAAGTTATATAAAAGTAGCTACTAGCTGATGCACGCAACTTCGTCTGAGCAGAATTACCGGGATATCAAGCATCCTACGCCAAATTTCATGTAAATCCGTTGATCCGTTGTTGCTTGATTGAGTAACAAACATCTTCACTAACTTTCACGGTTTTAATATTAAATAATATACTTACATAATTATATAAGTAGGATATACATTATTAGGTACCTATATGCAGTGGCTTCGCATAGGTAGAATGCTTGATTTATATTATGCGTTAGGTCGTTTCGGTTCGAAGTCACGAATTTACGAATGACTTAGTTTTCTAACTTTCGTACATTTGTGAATTTGTAGAAGCAATCATCATCAACCCATTATGTCCCCACCGAGGGGCAGGGGTCTCTTCCCTGAGGAAGGCATATACCATACTCCACGCCACGTCCCGGTTAGTGGAGGCTTGTAAGAGTAGTGGCTAGTCTTACTGTCAGAAGTTTTCAAGCCGCCCTAAGGCCTCTGCGTTGCCAATGCCACTAGCGTTAGTCATAGACGGTGACCCATCCATGGACTGAACTCGCCGTATGTTGCTTAACCTTAGTGATCGTTTAAGATCACTCAATCAGCCCGGGCTACGAGCGATTCCGTAGAAGCAATACAGTACGTGAACTGTGACGGAAAACATCATGAGGAAATCCGAGTTTCACATATTCATATCTCAGTGCCCGCTACATAAAATGGTCAAGTTATGAAGCTAAGTACGGAAATCTCAGGTGTAACTAACTACCTACTGACCTCCAGGTATAGATTATTGTGAGACCTTACATTGAGACATTACATCGAGACATTTTTTCTGCCACGTAGCTTGCACCCAACCGGAAACGCAAACAGGCTTGCAAACAAAATCTATACAATACTTTCCAGTTGGCCCGCCGTTGTTTGGCTGGTTCTCCAATTTATATTTGGAACCAGATGGAACCAGTTTGAGGCGGCCAAACTCTTGTTACTACATAGGTAGATGTAAAGGCGCCTGCACAGGAAATGCCTGATATTCATCGCCACTTCTAGATGCCTTTACACACTGCGTTAATGCTATAGAGCTCTAGGTCACCGAATTGACTGATATGTTTTAACATTGGGGGAACGTTCACATCGCATGTAAAGAATTGCTTTAAAATGCAACGTGACTCATTTTGCGAAAGGGGTGAGGGAGACCCTCAAACAGCACTGCACGTTGTACAGTCGACAGCACAACGTCCTATACTCCCATGCACTCTACACCGTTGCATCACGGGCGACTTTGCAACTAAAATGTGAAGGTTGACGCGCTGTCGACTGTAATTCCACCAGGGCCGCGTTCCATAAAACCAAATACCTACCTACATTATTATTATAGTAACGCTAGTGGCATTTTTCCGAGCGGTTCCTTGCTTCGCATGGTGCCGGCTGACGTCGATAGAGGGCGGTCGTTAAGCTAAGTCAGAGGCCTTAGGATGCCTTGAAAACTTCTGACAGTAGGACCAGCCACTAGTCTTACAAGCCTCCACAAATCTCGACTTGGCCCCCGTGGTGGAGTATGGCCTATACCTTCCTCAGGGAAGAGATCCGTGCCCCTCGGTGGAAACATAATGGGTTGATGATAATGATGATTACTATAGTAAACCATGAAATTCAGTTCTATGAAATAGGGCCCTCCTCACCACTTTCATAAATAGCGTAATTTCGCGACATTTTTACTGCACTATAATCAATCAAAATTATCACAGACGCTGTAATACGCACAGGCGACAGCATATTAACCTTTACATCCGTGCACTCTTACTTCGCAACTAAATTGTATACTTAGTATATCTTGGTCATATTTTGCCTGAGAGATGATACAGATACCTACTTTTCACGGAAACTATCGTAAAAATAACCTACCGTAGAAACCGGATAGTGAATTCCCCTAGAATTTTGTGCAACGTAAGATCGCAGTTTTGCGCAGACGGAATAACGAGTGAAAGTCGCTAAGTTCACATTGCGCGACATTAAATCTAGATACCGAAGGTATGACTGCCTAATAGAAATATTATAAATCATACAGCTCTGTTCTGAACGGCCGCGTTTCAATGTTTAGCAAGCTTTATTTTTAGTTTCCCGAAATAGCATCGTCACGTGGGGTGACCGGTCCCGTGCTCCTGCAGCCGCATCGCCATCGTTGAAGTAAACAATAATATAGAGCCAATCGCTCCCGTTTTACAGGACTAACAGCCAACCAATGTGTATTACGATTTAGAGGTTCATGTTTTAAGTAATGTAGGTGTTTACCTATGTTTCTCAGTTTCTTTGTCCTATGATAACATAATGGGATTCTGTGAAAAACTAAATAGGCTTTCTTTGTCTTTTGTTTTTAGAATTCCATAACGGTACGTACGCGAAAATACGCGAAGAACCGCCAATGCGACTCTACGAACAGGGGTGCAATTACGTAAGACTCCACTGTATGGAGTGGTCTGATTTAGCTCTTTTGTTCCCCGGTAAGTCACACCACCTTGTGTCATACTGTTACATTTTGGGACTATTTTTCCCAGTATGTTGTACGAGTATGTATCTCATACTCCTACACGTTTGCTGTAGAAGTGCCAGTAGTTTCGCCGGAGGAAACGAAACAACGTAGGTATGCCGGTCAGCTAGGCTTCTTCTTCTTTCTTTCTAATAGGTATATACAATTCTCGTGACTCTGTGGTAGTGCGCAAACTCCTCCGAAACGGCTTGACCGTTTTAATGAAATTTCTATATTTATATGCATTCGGTAGGTTTGAGAATAGGTAGTTATCTATTTATTTTTTCATAGCCCTAAGTAAAAAAAACTGGCGAAACAACGTTTGCGGGGTCAGCTAGTATCTAGTAAATGTTGAACATATAGGTATTTAATTAGAAAAGCGAGAAAATCTTGAGCGATGTTGTTATATTCTGTGTAACACATGTCATGATAATATTTATTGCGAATATTTACGCACAATGATCTGTGTCAATGATAGATCAATACAATTACGGCCGCAGCTAGTCAAGGGCGAGACGAGGCTCCGACCGGCTCTAATGAAGATGTTTTGTTATGTGATGAACTACCTATTAGTTCATCTACAACCAGTTTACGTGTGGCGTGGCGAAAGGAGGAAATTTGTGATAGCAGACTCCGAAATGTTAGGTTGTAGTAGTAGTATTGCCAAATAAAATTAAAGAATATCTCTGGCGCAGCATGCAAACTATATTGCCCCTGATAGGAGTAACAAGATTGCTAAATATAGGTACTACCGCTAAAGGAAATAATACTGAACTGAACATCCTCAGTGGTCAGTGGCATGGATACATATATTTTTTATTTATTACTTAGGCCTCATCATCATCATCAACCCATTACGTCTCCACCGAGTGGCACGGGTTTCTTCCCTGAAGAAGGTACTATAGTCCATACTCCACCACGGGGCCAAGTCCGGATTGGTGGAGGCTTGTAAGACTAGCGGCTGGTCTTAATGTCAAAAGTTTTCAAGCCGCTCTAAGACTTGGCTTAACGACTGCCATCTATCGACGGAAGCCGGCACTAACTGCTTAACGTGCCTTGCTAAGCACGGAACCGCTTGGAAAAATGCCACTAGCCTTAGTCATAGAACGGTCACCCTTCAATGCACTGAACGCACCCCATGTTGCTTAACCATCGTGATCGCTTAAGATCACTCAGGCGGCCTGGGCTACTACGAGCGATTCGGGGATTTCGGGGCTACTTAGGCCTATTTGAACTTAATTTTTTTTTTGAAACCAAACAAAAGCTCAGCGTTATTAGAGAATGATCCAGTCTGCCTCTACCTAAACTGAAATCACCACAGAACAACCAAGAATTCACGCGACGCAAAATGTTGTGTTTTGACTCGTGCGTTACGCTAATAAAAGATACTTTAGTGCCTAAAACAAATAAATTGGTTCCATCTTTCATAGCATCCCATTATAAAAGCTATTTTTGTTCCAGAACTGGATTATGAAGCGACAGTGATCAGTCAGGATCGTGGCAAGTGACAGTCCCTCCGCTCTGCCTACCCCTCTGGGAGGTAGGCCTGAGTTTATGCGTGTAACCTAATTATTTTTATTTCTAAAGAGACTTGATCAGACTACGTAGGCTCATTTTGTAAAACACATTTGCCCTATTCACAAAATATAAGTATCTTGAGTGTAGCTCTTCATACGACTTGCCACAGCTCCACAGCACACATACATAGGACAAATAGAATGTGCGATACGAGGGGCCCAATCGAGGCGCGGTCCCAGATCAATTCAGATTCATGAGGCATAATTGAACGGTATTTGCCCCCCCCCCCCCACTAAACCCGAAAATAGATGTTGCCATGCAGACAGGATAATGAGATAACGAAGGAACGAATGAGGATGTAATGCCATAAACTTCTAGCATTTGAGAGTAGGTGGTAATTTTGGAACAACCTCTACACAGGAACTGACGCTCTATCAGGTAGCCAGATGATCAATGTTTGCCTCTCGTACTGATAATTTTGTTTCAGGATCTTTGAAATTGTTTCGGTAGACAATTAAATATGGATATCTAATGTAACAGATGAACTAAGATCTGAATTATTACACTCACTAATTGGGAAAATGCAGTACTATCAAATGTAAATTGTCATATCAACTACACGAGTAGATGATAAATATAAAGCTTTTTGAAGGATGCTCTTTAGACGAAGTATCTTCAAGTACTTCAATTATGTGACGTTAGCTCTTGATAAGATAAAAAAATTAAAATGAGACTAATATCTACCTAAGGACTTCCTGTCAATACTCATTGCTTACATCTGAAATGTTTATAACAATTGAAAGGCGACAGTAGGTCTTATTTCAAATATTTATATAAATATTTACATTCAGGCACATACATTGCTTCTGTAGATAATGTTCATAATTTCGAATACTGCTAGGTCTAGCGGTAATAACTGACAAAAGATTCCAAATTTTTTAAAGAATTTGTAGCGAGCATTAGCGACGCAGGATGGCTTTATTAGTAGGTATCTTATATATAAAAATGGCTTGCTGTTCGTCAGTCTCACTAGAACTCGAGAACGGCTGGACCGATATGGTTGATTTTTGGTTATTTATGTTTCTAGAATTCCAGGGAAGGTTTAAATGGTAAGAAAATATGGAAAAAATACGAAAACTTTGGCAGTACGAAGTTTGCAGGGACGGCTAGCTTAGTATAAATCTCACAAGTCGGAACCACTGCCAATAAACTCACGACTTTGTAATTTAACGTACATAAAATATCAATTTGAAAACCAAATAAATGTTCACTGTAATCAGAGACGGTAGCTTAGTCTGCTTACCCTAAACTGTAAACACCACAGAACAACTCACACGGATTCACGCGAAGCAAAATTTTGTGTTACAACTCTCGTGCATTACGCGAATAAAAGACAAGTTCAAACAAATTTGTTCCATCTTTCTTAGCCTTCCCATTATCACGAACCTTAAGAGTGACGTCATCAATGGACAGCCGATGTGCGCATTACTCTGCCAACAATAGTTCAAGGCCCCTGAAGGATTCGTAATAAGATTGCAAACGATTGTCTCGAGTAAACATATTGGTCGTGACTTTGAAATGGCAATGTGTTACTCTAAATGGAAGACAAAATGATCTACGTACATAGGCATTTATTATAGTGGTTGGTACATTCGACGGCATTTCTTCATTATTGTGATGTTCTAGTACATTTGATTTATGTCTGTTTACCAACATAGCACATGCTATCTAGTTTTAAGTCATTTGTCTCTGGATAAGTTGAATTGCTAGAATTATCCCAATAAAAAATAATCAGATTAGATAGATAGATAGAGAACACTTTATTGTACATAAGAAAGGAGATTACACAGGTGTTTCTTAATCTAAGTGTACAGACGGCGGCCTTATCACTAAAAGTTATTAGATTGGGATTGTAGAGTTTATTCCGCTAGTCCCTTCTTCCCAAGAGTAGGTGTATACTACGAGTATTTCTTTTTCTTCATCTGTGCACTGGTGACAAATGGTATTGGAAATGTGAAAATTTTTAGTTTGTAGGAAAAACGGACACTCGAGGGGATGAACGTCCTAGTCCTTGTACGAATATAAGCTCTTAACTACGAACTAAATGACGTATCTAAGTGTTACAGCAAGTGTACTGTACAGATGTCAGCACACGAACTGTCAATAGACGCGTCGTGTCTGTCGGACACGCCTCCGTGGCCGCGTCATCGACAAAACCAATATTGTTCAACCTCTACAACGTGTTTCATCCACAAAGAGAAAGCCTAAACGTCTCAAGTAAGGCCGAAGTGCAGAAGCAGTAAGCTTCAACTTGTTTCGCGCACAAAAGAGGAAGCCCGACGTTATCTTAGCCACGTTCTTAGGGAAGCCTGAAAGACTCATGTGAGATGCAAGTAACTCAAAAGCTAAAAGGAAACTTGCTTCACAAAGGTCTTTTTCACAATCACATTTGTGAAATCGTAAAACAACAACACTGCGACAATTTAATTGTTTTTTATTTCATTTAACTCAGCCGGAGTTTGACTCACAATTGGAGGGCTTTTATTATTTGATATTATGCAAAGTATTGATTTGTAAAGTAGCGCCGAACTGAGGGTACTTTCTTTAAAACAAGAAACTTTTTGGGAACCCTCTAAAGTCAGTAAATATTTCAACTGAACGCTTCGAGAACAAGTTCAGAATTTACAGTTACAGCAATAGGGTACAATAGAGTCTTAAGGGCACTTTCAGGTAGAGAACCTTACCAAACTACACCGGCACATTAATGCTTAGAAGTGGAAGTTTCCCTTCTGCACTTGCATCTTCTTTGACTTAAGTCGTCTAGTCAACAGTGTCGTCGCAAATTGATAGATCTCTTTTGTATTTACATGTCAATCACACCGTGTACACTTTGCTGTCCTGTCACACAGAAGGTACAGAACGTGTGTTTAAATATAGGTAACGAATCCTTAAAACAATAATGTGTGGTGATCATGTTTCATTCAGCAAAATATTCTTACTGGTTTCAAAATAGTCTCGCAAAAGCATTGAAGCAAAATAATCTCGTTTTGTGTAATGTTATTTCCCTGCAAGGCAGGAGAAGTTGCTCAGAACAGCTCGCATCGTCCAAAACTCTCGTACTGAATATTTTCACGTTGGTGACGTGATGTGTAGAGCATACAGAGAGTAGACTCGGCTCTTGACTACTTCTAAAAGAGACATTACAAATAAAGTTCCGTAGGCTAGAAGGCGACATAGCCGTATTATCATGTTAGCCCTGTTTTTACCTAGATCCTTTGTGCTATGGCACCTATAACACCAGCAAAACAGATTTTTTTATGACACCCGGAACATAATATACACGTAGCGTAGGACGACCAGCCACAAGATGGACAGACGATCTCATCAAAGTGGCGGGAAGACGCAGGACGCAAGCCGCTTCCGACCGGTCTTTTTGGAAATCCATGGAGGAGGCCTATGTCCAGCAGTGGACTTCTTGTGGCCGAATGATGATGATGATGATACATGCATGCCACAAAAATATACGAATAATAAGTACTAATCACTAAAACTTATCTAATAGGTACATACTAACATAAAAAAAAATTAAGTGTGTGTGCCGGCTGCCGTCGATAGATGGCAGTCGTTAAGCCAAGTCAGAGGCCTTAGGGCGGCTTGAAAACGTCTGACAGTAAGACCAGCCACTAGTCTTACAAGCCTCCACCAATCCGGACTTGGCCCCCGTGGTGGAGTATGGCCTATACCTTCCTCAGGGAAGAGACCCGTGCCCCTTGGTGGGGACAAAATGGGTTGATGATGATGATGAAGTGTGTTGTAACTTTGACGCCGATTACATACATACATAAGCTCACGCCTGTATCCCAGAGAGTTACGCTAAGACCAGGGACTGCCGATTGCTTTGACGCCGATTCTCTGTTTTACTGTGTGTGTTTTACACAAAACGCGTGACTCAAGCCATTGTGCTGGCACGATACATGTGTAAGAAAAATACAAAATAAAGGTAATTTTTAATATTTTTTTGGTTGGAGCTGGTTTAACTATTAATACTAGAACTAAGGTTCTCAGATTTCGCGCCATTTCAATAAAACGTATGCTAAAAGTTCCACAACTTTTGTTAGATATACGATTATTTCCTCTGTACACGCCGTACATATTGAACCTTTTTTATGTTTGGACTTTTGAGAGTATTACGACCGGAGCGCCCCCTCGCGCCTGACTCGCTCTAAAGGACTCTGCAAAATGTTATTGTGAAAATTATTTTATTATTGATTATAATATCCTATCTTAACCCAAGAAGAATTATTTTAATGTCAGCGTAGACACCTCAGATTGACCGTTACGTTAGTTACCTATACGATTATCTCCTCCTCATATTTCGAAATATCATTCGCGATTAAAGTACCAATGTAGCACCTTCTGTTATAGTTTTATGTAAGCGTAATCATAAAGCAATGACGTTGATTTGCGTGTGATTCAAATAAAAAGTATGCGTTATTTCGGGACATGATCCATCTTTGTGCCAAATTTCTTCGAGATCCACAAGCAAAAAATCTAAACGTGCAAAGTCTCCTTCGTTTTCACTATTCTTTTTTATTGAGTTTTTCCATTATGGAACTACAGTCAACACAGTCAGTCATTTTCGCTGCATAGGCGAAGTCTACGCCGTGCGTCACCTAGCCTTAAAATTGGTTGACGCCAGATGGCCAGACGCTGACGTCGCGCATTCAACGAAAACGCCTATCACTAAAGATAATAATATGACGGATGTCAATATCATATGGCTTTGGGCTTTCTTAGTCGGCCTGACTGTGAAAAAAATATTATCTGTGAAATATTTAATAAATGAAAATATCGGGCACTTGTGAAGATTGAAATAGCGGGAACATGTTTTAAAAGTAAAATAAAGTATTGTTGTAGTTTCTCTATCCTTGGACGGCGGAAAATGGTCCTGATGTACGTCGTTTTTTAGATTAAAGTAGATTTATTAATTAGAACGCAATATAATTTTTTATCTTCATATTAAATTCCATTCATATTGGGTGCAAGTACAAATTATTTAGTACCTATTGCTTACTGTAGTTAAGTTACTATGTATTTCAGTTAAACCAAACTGGTACAAAACAAATTTAGCCTGGGAGTTAGTCTGAGACTGGGGGCCAGGACCAACGAGCCACATCGCTGCCGCTGCGGTGGAGGCGTCGACGAGTTAGGTCACCATGGCCTGGCTTGCCGCCGCAGCGCTGGACGTCTGTCCAGACACGCTGCCCTGAATGACGTCATTCGTCGGGCCCTTGTCAGCGCAAGCGTGCCCGCTGTATAAAAGGCCTTCCACACGATCGGAAAGATTCTCCGACCAAAGTGACATTGGTCGGGTTGGTGGAAAAATTTCACGTGTCCAACCGTCCAACCAAATATTGGTCGGAATCCAACGGCCTTGATCGGAAGCGCAGCCATCACAACGCGCTGTGTTGGCGGTCGGAATGGATCGTGTGGAAGGCTGTCGTCCGACGCGAGCGCTTCAGTGTGCAGTTGGCCGTCGCTGTGGGCGGATGTATGTCTATGACAGTAAGTTCGAATTCGGTAGTTGACACGACTATTAATTACTTCATATGCTCGACTAAAACAAAATATTTCGGGAAATATATCTCTTTCAGTTAATTATTAGTTATTACAATTGTTAAATAGATGAAACATAAAAAGAGTGCTCTGAATAATGATGTATTTTCATAGGTACAAAATTCCGTTTTAAAAGTAATTTAATTGACATTTTGTCAACTACCCAATTATGTTTCGAATTATGGTTGGAATGGGTTCGCATTTTGAAAGCCGCAAACGGTAGGTGTTGACGGAATTCATATCAATTTACACATAAAATAACATTTACATACAGGCTTGCATTTACATACATCGCTTCTGGTCCCACACTAGGATACCCTGTGTCGTGGGAACCAGAAACAGCGACGTCATAAGCATGTAAACATCCAAGACCTGTGTTTCTTTTTTTTGTACCCAACCGTGCTTTCGACTGTACGTTGTCAAGTTGTCCGACCGTGTGGAACGAATTCCAACCCGACCAAGGCCACTTGGTGGAAGGCCTTTTAGAGCCGAGTGGGATAGCACGTGACGATGGCAAGAGGAACGACGGAATGACGCTCATCCCGTGGAAGAATTGGCGGTCGCTGGTCTGGGATGCAACGTGCGTCGATACCCTAGCACACTCCCATGTCCAAGCGACCGCCTGCAATGCGGGCGCGGCGGCAACTATCGCAGAGTCCAACAAGAGGCGCAAATATGCAGCTCTAGGTCAGGGCTATATATTTGTGCCTTTTGGGGTAGAGACTCTGGGGCCATGGGGCCCGGAGGCGCGACTCCTCTTTAAGGAGATCTCTTCGCGCCTAGTTGACGCCTCTGGAGATCCGAGGGCTGGTGCCTACTTTGGCCAAAGGCTAAGCCTCGCCATACAGCGAGGCAATGCCGCCAGCCTTCTCAGAACTCTACCGACCGACAGCGATCTGGCTCCAATATTTTATTTAAATTAGCTTTAGTTTAGTTTTTTTTTTCTTTTATTATTAGCATTAGTTTTTAAAAATAGTTACATAAATAAATTAATCCATCTGTCCGGCAAAAAAAAAAAACAAATTTTGTTTCTCAGTCACGTTTCACACTTCAGTTTACAAATATTTTGGCAAAGTTTATGGTATATGCGCTCCCGTTTGGACTAATCTAAAAGTAGCCACGTTTACAGTTGCATCATGTTGCATTCCCGGAAATTCCGGCAAGGTTTTCTGATGCAATTTATAGTTTCTGTGCCGCAAAGTATTCATGCCAATAATTATTGTTTGGCTACCCTTTCAGGCAAATGAAGGCGGCTATCATGCTAAAATAGCATACTGCAGGAACATGAAAATTTGTAAGCAAACTCGGAAAATTTAGGTAATTTAGGAATAATAATCCATGCCCTGCCCAAATTGTCCAATGCTTGCAAATACTTTTAATTATATTAAACACAAGGAAGGTTCAGAAAGTTATTCGAAGTTAAGTAGTTTGTGTATCTGTAGTAGATACTTGCTGTACCATTCGCAAACCATGACGACAAAAATTGTAAAGAAACTTGAGTTAACGAGGTTATTCATACGTCGGAGTTTGAGACCGAAGTAACTTAACTGAGTACAGCCAATTGTAAAGATTGACGTACTACGAGTATAGTCTGTCCAAACGGCTGTTTGACCAAATGCGTACAAACTCCGTTTATTAGGGACATACTGGCTACGCAATATTTAACGTATGTACTTGAATGTTGGTCCTATATTACTGGCTGTGTTTTATTTGGATCACAATTTTTGGCTGTGCATAATTACCTCCCAAAATTCCGAACCAGTTCGACAAGGTTCCATTCCATCACATTATGATGGCGTGGATAAAATCCAGTTCATAATGTGTACTGTACGGTGTTTATAAATGCGCAATTGTCTACCTACTGAATATTTCAGTGTGTAATGTCTACCGTTTTAGAATCTTTACGAGCTAGTGCGCGGTCAGCGAACCTTAGCCGTGCTGAATTTATTTAGTTAGCAATATGCCAGATTCGTAGAAAAGGGATCTCGGTACTGACGACAGCAGCACCAAGATCAGCAATATTGTCATCTATATGTAGGTATTAATAATTTGGTACCGGTCTACTGTAGACTCGAACGAAAAGCACATCAAATTGAAGAGCGTAAAAAAATTGTCGATCCGAGTCGACCACCTACAGGCGGAAAATACAAAAGTAAATCAATAATATTTTTTAATTAATTGCTGTACACGATGACCCAGAAGGCTGATAGACCAGCTCACGACTCACGAGACTAACGTAACATGACCTTAGTAAAAATCTTTAGTTTTCGAGATATTGGAACTTTTATAATTTCTTTGAAAATATTTCCGGCAAAGTGTGTACGGTCGACAGCAGATCAACCTTGACATCCACGCACTCTACTGAGTTACGGGCGACTTTGCAACTAAAATTTAACGGTTGAGCTGCTATCCAATGTTCTTAGAACGAGGCGGGTGAAAAGACGTTCGTGGAACTATTGTTTACATCATCATCAACCCATTATGTCCCCACCAAGGGGCACGGGTCTCTTCCCTGAGGAAGGTATAGGCCATACTCCACCACGGGGGCCAAGTCCGGATTGGTGGAGGCTTGTAAGACTAGTGGCTGGTCTTACTGTCAGACGTTTTCAAGCCGCCCTAAGGCCTCTGACTTGGCTTAACGACTGCCATCTATCGATGGGAGCCGGCACCAACTGCTTAACGTGCCTTGCGAAGCACGGACCCGCTCGGAAAAATGCCACTAGCGTTAGTCATAGACGGTGACCCATCCATGGACTGAACGCGCCGTATGTTGCTTAACATTAGTGATCGTTTAAGATCACTCAGGCAGCCCAGGCTACGAGCGACCATAAAATTAACATATCATTTACATACAGGCACATACATTGCTTCTGGCCCCACACTAGGATACCCTGTGTCGTGGGAACCAGAAACAGCGACGTCACAAACATGTAAACTTCCAAGACCTGGGTTTTTTTTTTGTCCCCAGCCGGGATACGAACCCGGGACCTCTTGCACGGCAGTCAGATGCGCTAACCGCTGCGCCACAGAGGTCGTTTACAGTTTCCATAGAGAACGGGGCATGATTAAAATTTCAGTCCGATTACAACATCTACTGCAAAGACAATACGAATCGCGACTCTGCAATTACACAATATAAGGAAATACAATTAAATGCGTCATCGCGCCACGGCAGTTAGCTAGAATAAAGGCAGGAAAATGTGTCCTTTGCAAACACTGCTTAACTCTAAAAGATTACACTAAGTATAGTCGAAAGCAAGTCATCATCATCATCGTCAACCCATTATGTCCACACCGAGGGGCACGGGTCTCTTTGCTGGGGAAGGTATAGGCCATACTCCACCACGGGGGCCTAGTCCGGTGGAGGCTTGTAAGAGTAGTGGCTGGTCTTACTGTCAGAAGTTTGACTTGGCTTAGCGAGTGTCATCTATCGATGGCAGTCGGCACCAGCTGCTTAACATGCCTTACGAACCACGGGACCGCTCGCGCTCGGAAAAATACCACTAGCGTTAGTCAAAGACGGTCACCCATCCATGCACTGAACGCGCCCTATGTTGCTTAACCTTCGTGATCGTTTAAGATCACTCAGGCAGCCGGGGCTACGAGCGATTTGACCACAAATCAATCTTAACAATTTGGTTGCGAAGTCTATCGCAATGTAACGCAGTAGAGATGACGCGTGTAAAAGTTGACTCTACTGGGACTGCATAACACCAGTCCAGAAGGTGAAGACACTTATCTCTTTCTACTGAAGTCAATAGTCCTAGATATTGTCGCCTCAATCGGCCAGGCTTTTCGACGAGGTTATTTCAGCGGAAAACTTTTCAAGCCAACCCTTCATATTCTATCGCTAAGGAAATAATTAGACATTCCCGGGGTATAGGGGGTTTCCCGAATGCTAACAATCTAATGTTAACGGCTCTCAGTTGTTTTTTTTCCAGCAATTTTTCCAACTGACAGCTGTCAACAATAGATTAACAGACTGTTAGCGTGACATAAATCAGGCAGGCCTAAGCGGTTTGCAAAAGTTTGCGCTGGAGAAGCGAAATAAGATGGCAAACCATTCCTTTTAAACACATTTTCATTCACTGTTTATTTTCTTGGCAACGTCTCAAATTGAAATTAGTTTTTGTATGTTATATTTTCTTTTTTAATTAGCAGCCAGAATCAGCTAAGTTCGAAGTCCAAATGACATATCTAAGTATTCGCACGTACGGAAAGTGCCAAACAAAACCACGTTACATTCACAACATCAATAAGTCTTGTGGCTATGGAACTTTCAGCCATAAGCTGAAAGCTTACGAGTGATTTTCGCTAACTATCAAAATGATCGTAAATATCTTTCTTTCACCTTCTCTTACGAAACGACCTTCGCGAAAGAATATTTTTGGGTGCCGGGGATCTTTGCCAGTTTTGCGAATGTATTCTGGAGTATTAGCCAAACATAAGCAACATTTATAGATTCCTATACGAATACAGTCTGTTTTGTTGTCAGTTAGCCAATTTTCGGCATTTTTTCATGTGTCTAAATGACTCTATGTTTATTAAATATACTGCTTTGGTTACCCCTCTTGACAGGTCTCACATCAGTCTCACGCAAAAGAACCTGGAATTTCAGCCTCCCCCACATCCTTAACAAACTCCCAATAACAATATTAGAAAAACTTGAACAAATAATTACGAAATCAAGTCACTACATAAAAAAAATATTAAATAAATAATTTCAAAATGATAAGTATGAGGGGGAGGGGGACGTACTGCCTTCCCCTCATTTAAGGGGAAGGTAATGCTTTCCACTTCCTATATTGATATTATTAATAGCAACCACTCTGGAAGCACTATAATCTCACATGGAAGATTTAGCTTCAAGAGCTAGAAAATAACGTTGTATAATTTTTGTTTTCTGAAATAAACAGTTTAATTTTTTTTTAAACATAATATGGGTAGGCTTTTTGAACCAAAACTTTCCTAAGCACAACAAAATTATTAACTTTATTCCGAATACGCTACAACCGGCATCCGACGTCGCAAGCTCCATCTCTCCTCACCATGATGATCCATCATCATCATCATGAACTCATTATGTCCCCACCGAGGGGCAAGGTCTCTTCCATGAGGAAGGTATAGGCCACACTACACCACGGGGGCCAGCCGGCTGCCGTCGATAGATGGCAGTCGTTAAGCCAAGTCAGAGGCTTTAGGGCGGCTTGAAAACTTCTGACAGTAAGACCAGCCACTAGTCTTACAAGCCTCCACCATGATGATTAAGCTCTGCGAATCAGAGCGAATGGGAATCGAACCCACGACTCTTTCTTAGTAAACGTATTAACGCCTAGACCAACGAGGTAGTCAAATAATCACACCTCAACCATTTTCCTAAATATGTTCAATCTGCAGACACAGACAGATACCCCTATGTAACAGTTTTACTATATTGCTGAAGGTCAACATTCCCATAAGGGACTCCACACACGACGGCTATAAGGTAAGGATGTATATTATAGCACGATATATCTCATTACATCTTTCCATAGAAATCGTCAGGAGACCACACACGACAGCTATAATATACATCCTTACATCTTCGTACCTTAAGGGTACTGAGCGATACGAAGATGATGTACCTTTCGATACCTTTCAATACCTCCCAATACCTTTCCGTATATTACGATATATCTTCCTTCGTAAAGGGTGTTCAAAAAGTTTCTTGGTGATTCAAAAAACTCCACTAGGAGTCTTATGTCGCTAAACGACATAGGTATTCAGAGTCCTATCTCCAAAAAAATAATTTGCTCCACATAAATTTGCTCCATATAAATAGTCTCGCTAAAGGCCGGTTTCCGAATTGAGAATTTCACTTAAATATTTAAATAACGTTCTGTCACGCTCTTTTCTGAGAAACTTGACGAGACAACACTAGAGTTAAGTAGTTACTTAGCGAAATTCTCAATTCAGAAATCGGACGTAAGCTACGTTTCGTAAGCCTGAGGAAGGTATAGGCCATACTCCGCCACGGGGGCCCAAGTCCGGATTGATGGAGGCTTGTAAGACTAGTGGCTGGTCTTGCTCTATGGCCTCTGACTTGGCTTAACGACTGCCATCTATCGACGGCAGCCAGCACCAACTGCTTAACATGCCTTGCGAAGCATGGAACCGCTCGGAAAAATGCCATTAGCGTTAATCATAAACGGTCACCCATCCGCGCACTGAACGCGCCCTATGTTGCTTAACGTACTTAACGTAACTTAAGATCACTCAGGCAGCCAGGGCGGCGAGCAATTCTTCGATTCAGTCGATTGATACACCTCCTGCGGTTGACTGGTAGAAAATGCTTGTAGCATTAAGTCCGCCGCGTTGCCATTGTAATTTTTACTTATGTGCAATAAACGTATTAATAATAATAATAATAATAATAATAATAATAATAATTGATGACCTATGATTTTATAGATATAACATAGGAAGTTACAACTTGTATATAGTGATGGAATATAACATTAAAGTTGCCTTTAACATGAAGGATAGCAACAAAAATCAATCTACCTCAAGAAAAGAAAAAAAAGTGTAGCAACACAGTGGTCATCAATTTTGTAATAATATCATGCCTGTCCAAGTGGATGATGAACTACCTATCTATTAAATCTAGTAGTAAGTCGACAGATCCATAACACCCTGTATAACGCCTTAGCAGCCGGAACGTGTGTCGGTCGAGACGTATGTCAACGAAATGAAGCGAAATATACATTACGTAACCTGTTCCGTGTGTGATACTTTAATATAATGTAAAGCTATACCTCCCGGGATGTAATTTATATTATAGCAGTCGTGTGTGAAGTCCCTAAGAGTTCGAGCAAAAACTTGATGATGTTTCTACAATGACAAAGCGCTAACTTCGCTCAGGTTCGGTGACGTAAGAGACGTTAAATATTTTGCATGAAGCACGTTCATTGTTTACACTAAAATGTGCTACTTGACAGTTTTAGCACTAGTTATTCACAACTTAATGATAGCTACTATTATTCCGCTGCGTAAATCAGTTTTCATGAAAACCAGCACCTACTAGTATCTATCCTGAGTATTTTTTCTATGTGGCTCTGCCAGAGAGTCACTTTCAACGTCGATTATTCTGTTAACCTGTTTATGTACAGTTATATACAATGCATGTAAGCTTTGTAAGTTCGACGAACATTGTGGACATTGAACGACGACCTCTGTGGCACAGTGGTTAGCGCATCTGCCTACCGTGCGAGAGGTCCCGGATTCGAATCCCGGCTGGGGACAATAAAAAAGAAACCCAGGTCTTGGATGTTTACATGTTTGTGACGTCGCCGTTTCTGGTTCCACGTCACAGGGTATCCTACTGTGGGGCCAGAAGCAATGTATGTGCCTGTATGTAAATGTTAAATGTTAATTATTAACCTGTTCAAATTGATATTTTGACGTGTTAACAGTACGAAACGATAAACCGAAACTCGGTTAACCCATTTCTAAGGTTAACTATGTTAACAGACCATTGTTAACAGAGACGCTTCTGTTAACCGAAATGATTCGATAACATAATATCTGGGTACACTTATAAGACTCAACACTTTTATGAAAGGGTTAATAACAGATTTGTTTCGGTTATTAACCGTATGAGAGGAGCCCCGATCCCACGGTGGGGCATGTAGAATTATGTATCTACGTGCCAATATTCGGTCCCCATTTTCACGAGCTTATATGTCTAGCCCGTTTGAACAAATAAATGGCTCAAGGTCAGATGCCGGATCACAGTGATTTATCACTTTAAATAACAGCAAGTGATCAGGGCGAGTGTTGGGTTCCGTAACCGTGTCGCGTGACATTGAGCCTAAGTGGTCCTACCTACCACGTAGATAGTCGTGACAGACACTACTTGTCTTTTGAATTGGCGGAGGCACAACTTTATTAAAATGTGTTATGATGATGATGATGCCCTCCTCGTCGTAGTCCGACCTCAAGTATTGGTAGAACTTCTGGGTGGGCTCGGATGTGCATTGCGAAGCCCAGCTTATTTACCGAGCTGAACCTTCACTGCGGCCAATGTAACCGATCTTTAAAATATATATGACATTGCGAAATTCTGAATAGAAGCATTGAGTATAGTCTAGGTGCCACCCCAGAAAGCTTATTTCAAGGTATGAATAAAATGTTTTGGATGTTTTTGATAGCTTATATTGTATAGATTACAGATCCGTTTGATTCCAATCTGCCGGACTTGAGCATTCTGAGTAATTCAAGATGGCGTCCAATATGGCACTCGAAAATTTTGTAATAATTGTGTTTTGAAGAAATATTGACGTCAATATAGTTCATCTACTGTCGCCGATTCAACAGAAAGGTTTGTTGCTTGACTGTCTTCCTTGCTGCTACGGCTCACTGTTGTAAGAGTGAGGTCCTAATCCTATTACACATGTAGGTAATTTTCGCTGTGTTTTCCCAACCGATAGTCGTCAGTAGACGCCTCAGGGTACATGCAATTTTCACGGAACTCGACAAAGGTGGACATCGACAAGACAGTCCTTGGAAATGTGCATTCGAGCGACGTATTTCCGCATCACGGCCAAATGACTTTATTAATGAGACACCGGAGGGGCGCGAACGATTTTGTTACAGTTGCCACTTTTTTTGAAAGTTTAGATGGCTGTTGAAACGTTGTGTCGAGGAGCAGGAAGTGCCTTTCTAATATGGCACTCCAAAGTGACATTTCTTGTGTCTAGACAAAGTAGAGCTTTTTGTTATGATAAAACATTTATTTATTTAATAGACCGCCACCCGCGGTGGCGGTCCATACAAAATACGACCCCCCGTAAATAACTTCTAGATTGTCTAACGACAGATCGGTATACATGACATATGCACATGGACCGTCACCGCCACCACATTGCAAGGTGAACACACCAATGAAATGATGTGTTGTGAAATGAAAACCGAAGCCTACTCTAGAGCCCGAGGTGTATTCTAAAAGCTAACAGACTGTAATGAGATGATATTTATACAGGGTCCAGTGGCAGCTCGGCTCACACTAGATGGGTGAAGATGCCCCTCGGACGCTGCACTGCCTGGGACATTGTTTAGATGGACACTAATCGTACTTGTATAACATACTACAAGTAGCTGGTGCCAGCGACTTCATCTGCGCAGGATCACCGGGATATCAAGTAGGTATCTTATGTCTCAAATAAAAACCTTTACATTCGTTTAGCTGTTATTGCATCATTGAGTAACAAACATCTAATTAATCATAATATACTAGCTGACCCGGCAAACGTTGTTTTGCCTTATAAAATATTTCTAATGGCCTTATCATTTAGGAGTATGAAAAATTGATAACAACCTACCGAATATACATGTAAAATTTCATCAAAATGGGTCAAGCCGTTTCGGTGGAGTATGAGCGCTAACACTGTGACACGAGAATTTTATATATTAGAGAAGATTAGAGAAGATATTATCTCTGCTTCGAAACTGCACATTCAAAGATGAAGGAAGTTACAGAACAACAAATATCCGTCACGTGTACTTACAAGCGAAAGAACGACTGAGTTGGCCGGCGCCGGTCATAAAACGCTCGACCGGCTTTATTTCTGATTTTAATACTTCCGATATTGTTGCTTAGACATAACTAAGTAAAGTAAATTCAGATAATAAAACGAAGTTAATAAGGCGCGTGTTTTTTAAATCTACATTTATAAACAATATTCAATTATTATATTTTTTAAATCATGGTTAGATTTTCCTCTTATGAACTTCGAATGCAAAGCGCCAGAAAATGCGCTCTACTAATAGAGTTGGTCGATTTATCAAATTAAAGTGAAATCCAAAAATTGACGGTTTGAAAACGTCGAAATGGATATGGACCGAGTACGAATGAATCGCTCTTAGCCGCGGGAATTGCTCGTAGCCCCGGCTGCCTGAGAGATCTTAAACGAAGGTTAAGCAACATGGGACGCGTTCAGTTGGTGATCGTCTATGATTGATGACCGATTGGTGACCGTCTATGACTAACGCTAGTGGCATGTCCTAGCGGTTCCGTGCTTCGCAAGGCAAGTTAATCATCATCATCATGAACCCATTATGTCCCCACCGAGGGGCACGGGTCTCTTCCATGAGGAAGGTATAGGCCATATTCCACCACGGGGGCCAAGTCCGGCACGTTAAGCAGTTGGTGCCGGCTGCCGTCGATAGATGACAGTCGTTAAGCCAAGTCAGAGGCCTTAGGGCAGCTTGAAAACTTCTGACAGTAAGACCAGCCACTAGTCTTACAAACCTCCACCAATAGGGATTATGGCCTATTATACTATACATTCCTTAGGGAAGAGACCTGTGCCCCTCGGTGGGGACATAATGATGATGATGATGAATGAACTTAATACATAATATAGTGTGCAGTGGATTGTTGACAAATTTTGACATTCCAAATACCGCACCGACACAATATATTAAAAAAACTTAGTAGTAAACATGATCATTAGTTTGAAAAAAAAACCAGTGTAATGGTGCATGCAGGTAATATAATCCAGCCTTCAACCAGGAAATGCGGTTAATTTTATAATCATAACTGAATTGCCAGGCTCGTTCGTACAGTCGCCATGCCATGATAGGTTCATTGATATAAGAGCGTAATACTACAAGAGATACATGTCAAAACTTAAAGATATGGTTAATTGTACTGCTGCAGTGAAACACCAACCCTATTCCTTTGTAATAAAGTTCATGCAAACGCTGCTGTGTGAAGTAGGAAAATGATAGTTTACCTAGTCGGATAATAATTAAGGCAGATTACAGTGTCACTCGCGTAATCAGGCGATTTTCGCTCGCTCTAACTACCCAGTACGGTTTATTTGCGTCCTGATTAACTGTACCTAAAGCTAGTCCAGTGCACACAGTAAAAAATATACTTATGGTGGGTGTTACGTCTGACTAGGGTTGGGAGAAAGAGAATGTTTTTAAAAAAAATTAAATTTAAAATAGGTATCTAATAGTAGGAAAAAAAGAAAAATCGAAGTGAAAGAAAAATAAAATTGTGATTTTATGTTTATCAAAATACCTTACAATAAATTCCGAATATTTGTGGATTACTGAGATTGACTAAGAGGAATTAATTGAACGAAGACGTCATTGATCTGTTTATAGGTCTGGTGATGAAAGAATATTCTCGGAGAATGTTCTCGGCTTATCTCCGAGTCTGGGATCAATCTCGTTCGCACTCTCGAACATATCTAATAAATTAGTATACTTTGTTATCTTGTAGTAAGTACTCAGTTTTGGATAAAGATAAATTGGCCATAAAATGTGTTTTTACCAAAATCTCTATTATTAAATCGGTATAAAGAAATTTAACGCATCTTAATTTTTTCTTGTAGTGACGCCTCAGTCCACATGTCGCAAAAGTACAACCCACCCACTGATTATTTTATAGTCATGTCACAAATCCGAGTAAGTATGCATAATAAGGTCGGCGTCGGTTCGAACCCCGGAATCTAATACGTATAAGGCGTGATACAACTCATTAATGCGAAGGAAAACATCGTTTCATCGTCAAGAGTTTCTGACGTTTCCATATAACTGAGCGCTTGATACTTATAACATCCAAACTATGAGGCCAAGTACGGAAATCTCTCGCTTGGATATTCAAAGTATTTCAAAGAAACACCTCAACTTTCTCTTTTTTATAAAACTATTTACTACTTTTGCATACAGATATATGCTTTAAAAGATACACAAGACGCAGACCGTCCAATCCATCTTTCAACGTCGCAATTCTAAATATAACGCGCTGTAAACACCGTAGTTACTTCCAAGCGGAAGCGCTGATAGGCGATCAAGCGCATGCTTTTAACATCTAGAGGTGACATGATGGCGCAGGGAAGCGATAAAGTGAGTAAACTCTATCTAAGCCCGAACTAGTGATGGGGTCCGGAGAATGTTCTCGCATTACGAGAGCTTAAGATTGTGAAAAAGCCATCCATATATTTTTCCCCTTTTAAAACAATTCCAAACAAAAATCTAATGAATGATTTTGGGAGCGTCCCCTCTCCGATCCCTAATAATTTTGGGAGGGGCCTCCGAGCTCCCTTAACTGTTAGAAATCAGAAATCCAAAATTATGTTTGTTGAATGCCAACATAGAATACAGCCTTCGGATCACATATACGACATTATATGGACATCCGAATATTCGAACGTACGAATGTGAATTATTTTTATTGAAATTTTGTACAGACTCTGTACCTCCCAAGGAGAATTCTCCTTGGTACCTACATAATATTTGTAAATTACAGAGAATAAAAGAACAGACTGGATTATAAAATAGCCTTTTTTATAAAAACACGATTCCTCTAAATAAGTCATTACATGCAGTTTAATCCGTGATTACGTATTTTCCTAATACCACCTAACCACAGTGGCGGTCCGTTTTAGAAAACATTCTTCCAGAACCATCTGTTGCCCTTACAAATGAATACGTACAATATTGTCTTGCTCCCAATTACAGATTATGACGGATTCTGTTGTTATTTTGTTGATAGCAATGCTTATCCAGTGATTTATCTTAATAAATGGATTAACGATTTCTTTGTGGATATTATTTCATGAAGTAGCCGCGCGTTTAGTTGTTCATATCGAGAAATTATTTCTTATCTTTGACTAGCTGTTGCCCGCGACTACGTCCGTGTGGGCTTTAGTTGAGTAAAGTGTTGGCAAATAAGATAGGGATACTTTTAGCGCATGCGAAAGAGCTTTCATACTAACTTCGCATCCCCGTCTTACCACCTTACGGGATGATTTTTGAAAAACTATTTTACATGTCTTTCATGACTTTCAACGAAGAATTTTTATTCTGAATTTCATTCGAATAACTCAAAAAACGGCAAAGATTCATACTGACTTTGCACCCCCCTTTTTACCCTCTTAAGGGATGATTTTAGAAAAATTATTTTACATGTTTTTCATAACTTTTAATGAAGAACCTTCATATTGAATCTAATTTGAATAACTTCAAAAACGGCAATGTTTCATACTAACTTTGCACCCCCCTTTTTCCCCCCTTAAGGGATGATTTTTATAAAACTATTTTACACGTATTTCATAATTTTAAATAAAGAACCTTCGTACCAAATTTCATTCGAATAACTTCAAAAACGGCAAAGTTTCATACTGACTTTGAACCCCTTTTTACCCCTTTAGGGGATGAATTTTCAAAAATCCTTTCTTTGTGCTCCCCTACGTTACAAAAGGAACCCTTGTGCATTTCAAGTGTCTGACCCTTATAGTTTAGGCCCTGCGTTCATATGTCAGTCAGTCAGTCAGTCAGCTTCTCCTTTTATATATATAGATAGATTTTAGTTGATCTGCCCAAGCCACATCAAAAATGCGACCATTTCATGAAATTCTCAAACATTTCCTGAAATGAGCAAATCTAAGATATCGCCACCACGACAAATGCATACCTACCTACAAACGTTTTCTCTACGTTTGCATTACTTTTTTTATACTATAGCAAGGGCGGACAAAAGCAGAGCTTAGAAAATACTCGAGATAAATGAACTGTTACCCTCACTTACAGTATCATTTACCTTACAGTTAATATCAAAAGCATCACTGTTATCATCAGCCCTGACGCATGTCCATCCGAATCCTTTATCAGACATGTTTAATGCCACTACAATTAGTTCGTGCTAACAAAGCCTTGTTAATTAAATCTGCATACAATTACATCATCATCTCAGTCGAAGCTGAGACCGCGGTTTGCTGAATTTCATGAACGCTGAGACTCCTCTACAAGAATGCGTGATTCGCACAAATACCATAACACTATTTTATTTGCCATTATTGAAGAATCATGTTTGTCAATCATTTGTATGATGTCATTTCAACTCAACTAGTGTGCCGAAAATATGTATACTGTACAAAGTAACTGATTAGGACTATTAATAATAATCATAACTTTAGATTCTATATCACTAAACATATATCCTAAAATTAATTATTAAAATTACAATTAAACTACGAGTACATATAAAGTAATAATGTCTAAAATAGTCTAAATATAAAAAAATGGACTCCAGACCGCTGCCGTTGGGGAGAGTACCCAAGATGCTGGCAGCATTTCCCCTCTGGATGGCCAGGTTGGACTATTTGGTTGACTGAAGACGAAGGAACATATTACTTCTACCACACGATTGGTTGATAAGTCGGTTCCTGTTCACCGGTCTGCCCTCTATTGTCCCCATCGTGCAACTGTGTGCTCGACATACAAAGCATGTACATACACAGACGACTATTTAGTAACATTCTCTCACGTGCTTGGCACGTTCGTCCTTCTGGCAACGTTTAGTCATTCCATTTGGTCGGGTGTCGTAGCATTGTTTGATGCTTGACGCGATATCTCATTTCTAAGTACTTACGTACTGGATTCGGTGTCAGGTAAATTTATACATTGAACTGTTTAGATCTAAAATTATTATTTAAAGATAGATCAACGGGATGAATGCAGGAGCTAGGAACCGTTTATTGATAACCGGCACTACTCGATAGATATATTATATTTTTACGATTCTTAACAAGGGCTTCCATACATCCATGGTAAATACATCTCTCGCACTCTCTCGCTGAAAAAAATCACCTGTTAAAATTTGCTAGAATCAAGTACTAACCGTATAGGTAATGCATAGATTATATTTTTAGATATTATGGCATTGGTTAAAGAAGTTGTTTTAAATTTATTCAGACATTTCTGAAACATCCTAGCTGGGCTCCATTTGCTACAAAAGCTCTTTCCGAGAAGCTATTTAAGCTTAATAAAGTCAAGAAACGGGGTACTTTTCCCAAACACTGCCAGAGGATTCCACTCCGCTTATATCCAGCGGCTGTAGATGAGTGATGCGTCTCGTGGCGTGCCAAAATGGCTAAATATAGAGAGGTACGTCGCCCATTTGTTTACATAACGTATCGCCTACGGTTTAACCGATAGCCGGACTTTGTGGGTAAACACGGCTGAAGATTATCAAGGATTTTTTAACCACCCACCTGCGCAGGTAGCATGATGGCGCGAGTGGCGCTTATTGCGGCGTTAAAATGACAAACTTTGACCGGCAATGGAGATACTGGAAAGTTACGATTTTTGACACTTGATAGTCATGCTACGGTTTCATAAAACTACGTTCAAATTAAGATATCAATAGTATTGTAAGTGAAGTTATATCTAATTATAGCTTAATAAAACAGCTATGACGCTGATGCAACGATGACAATGACACAAATTAATTAATTAAAAAATGTCCAATGACTAGTCGTGAAAATATCAGTTGTTCCTATCGATTCTATATACCTACGTCGATACGATCGCTTTGTCTATGGTACGACTATTATCCTCAGAATAAGAATTATTCTGAGCTATTATCCTTAAGCCGCGAAACTCGCATAGTGCACCGTGCATCACAATTTAATACATGATTCTTACATTGTGCTTCTAAAATAAAAGCTAAATTTTTTGCACCAGAATTTTCATAGAAAACTCGTCTTCAGGGGCTAAAATGTCACAAAAAGGTTATAACTAAAATTAAAAAATACAACTACCTATATACCTAATATAGTCGAATCAGAGCCTTCTCCTTTTTTTAAGTCTGTTTATAAATAGTGTGGCACAATAATGTAGGTAGGTACACTAGATTAGGGTGCCAGCAATACTATGGTTTACCCTAATTGTATTTGGCCTAATACTGCCTATCACCCAATGGTCTGATGATCTGGCTTCAGTGAGAGGGAGCCACTGAATGCGGACGACATTAGGTACCTACACAGAGAAACTTGGAAAACCATGAGGGAAGCATATTTCCTGCAGTGGGCGCCAAATAGCTGGTGACGATGATGCCTTAAATTCTTTTTCCAATATTTTTATGACATAAATTTGTATCATAAAGACCAGAGTGCGTATACTGAGTTTTGTCATTCACATTCGATAGCGAGAGCGTTTGCGATTTGCATAGGAGTGACAAAGAGACAACAATGTGGCGCGCTTTGTCACTCCTATACAAATTGCAAACGCTCTCGCTATCGAAAGTGAAGGAAAAAACTCAGTATAAGCACTCTGATAGATAGATTTACGGATTCATCATCATCAACCGGTTACGTCCCCACCGAGAGGCACGGGTCTCTTCCCTGAGTAAGATATAGGCCATACGGGGGCCAAGTCCGGATTGAATTTTGGTTCTTTAATTCCATGATGCTTAGAATTATTGATACGCGCGGGTTGACTTGAAGCAGCAATGAAAAGAAAACGAAGCGTTCATACAAGTGTTACAATGCATTAGTTGAATAAAAGCCCAGGTCTCGCTCTGATTCCGTGTGGAGTTTCTGGTCTTCCATCGGACGCGTCCCCCGGGTGGCGGATAGGGGAACGCCCTCCAGATATGGGGGGTACCGGCTTCGGCCGGCGCGGACCAAAACCAGAGGGAGGGGGACGTCCAGTGGCTTGCGATGCTGGATGTCCCGCGGGGTCCACTATGGGCCCCGCACCCGTAACCCACACTGAGTGGGGCCGGGGGCCTTCGGGCCGCGAGGAGACAACCTCTATAAAAAACACACGGTGGGTGTCCTCCTCTAATGTCCCTCTGTTCAGCAGAGGGCATAGAGGAGGTTGAGGGAGGGTCACAGACGGCAGGTTGGGGGAACTGCCGTCCGACATCGTGACGGGAGAAGGGGGTGGGGGGCCCATGCGCCTTCTCCAGTGAGGGTGGGCCCGGCTCCTTTGCGAGTCGGGTCGACGTCGCCGAGGCGCCGTTAACAAAAAAAAAGGTCTCGCTCTGATTCGCAGAGCTTCATCATGGTCAGTAGAGACGGAGCTCATGTCGGACCCCTGGGCCTAGATTCTGCTAGTGCATTGTATTACAGTGACAACTGCATGAACATGGAGATTCAGTTTCATTGCCGCTTCAAGTCGACGCGCGCACACATATGAAACCTTCTAGCCGTCAATGGTATGAAAAAACACGTCACGTGACCCGACCGTGTAACTGCCATCGCACTGTAATGCACTAACATAATTGAGGCCCTGGTCGGACTCTACCAACAAAATTCGAGTAGATAAGTGAAGCCGTAAATCCATATATAATGTGAAGTGCTTACGAAAGTTTTAGTGCATTAAGATCTCAATCAACTCAATAGAGACGCTCGGAACTGTGCAGTGGAAACCCCATCAAAATATTTACAGACGTGAACTTTGAACAGTCACTTTACGGAGGACTTTGCAATTGTATAGGTTTATTTGACTGACGATATTTGATTTGAATACTGACGACCTCTGTGGCGCAGTGGTCAGTGCATCTGCCTACCCTGCGAGAGGCCCGGGTTCGAATCCCGACTGGGGACAAAAAAAAGAAACCCAGGTCTTGTGACGTCGCTGTGTCCACGACACTGGGTATCCTAGTGTGGGGCCAGAAACACTGAATGTGCCTGTATGTAAAAAAAAATTTAAATGTTATTTCCTGTCGCCAAGTACCTACTTCAGCTAACAAGTCTGGACTGTCTCAACGTGATATATGATAGGCATTACACGTACTGTCACAAACAGCGTAGGAGTACGATAAATGGCACGAGGAATGCATGAATGAATGGCCAGCTTCTTCGTAGACTGCCTCCAGTAAATTAGTTTCATTTCAGCCTTCAACGTCGTATGCATTCCTTAGTAAACAAGGTCGCACCCAAGGCACATAGGTAGATATTATTGTCTATCCTCGACCATCTTTGTACAATGCGGAAAAAACTAGTAAAACCGTTGATGCGCTTTATAGATACGATTAAAAAATTCTTCACAACAATAGTCGCATAGAAAACATTAAAATACGAGTATATAGTCACCTCATTGATCCTCTTATAATCATGTTTAGGGGTCCGTACCCAAAGGGTAAAACGGACCCTATTACTGAGACTCCGCTGTCCGTCCGTCCGTCCGTCTGTCACCAGGCTGTATCTCATGAACCGTGATAGTTAGACAGTTGAAATTTTCACAAATAGTAGAAACCATAATAAATTAAATATTTTAGGGAGCTCCTGTACAACAAGTGTTTTTTTTGCTCGTTTTTGCTCGATATTAACAACAGCAACAGGTAGTAACTTGAAATATTCACTGAATATTTAGTTATATATTCACTTTAAAAATAAATTATTAAATTAAAATAAAACAAATATTTAAGGGGGGCTCCCATACAACAGACATGATCTTTCTTTCGTGGTAAAGGGTTTAATAGTTTCGATTAAAAATGAACGGTTAAGTTGATTGTTTTTGGCAATGTAGGTGTTTATACGATATTAATATCCTACTGCTTTTCCATTTGAATAACAGCTTTAGGTGAAGAATTTGGCCTAGGTTCTTATAATTATCTATGTTGTCGAAAAAAAATAAAAGGTAACTTTATTTAGAATCTAATATTTACTGGGTCTGTTGAGCGTTGTTTTTGCCAGTGCAGATCAGCTCAGGGAAACAGATTTATCACTTTAATAGACGGACAATTGGACTGCCAGCGGGCGTACAACAGACACGCAACCAAGGCCGCAACAATCAGCGTGCGCGCAACTCATTTGCGCTGCGCACAGATCCACAGCTTCGCTAACCATCTGCTTTGCACCACCGCGGTGGTAGCGCAACTGTGGACCACATCAATGCCACGTTGTGTTCATGAATACACCGTAATTCAAAGAGAGGAATGACTTACTTAAATGGCACTTTCATACGACAAGTGCGGTTTAAATTGCTCAATGGTTTCTTTAAGTTAAGAATCAATTCGATTCTATTATTCAATCAACACCCAGTGTGAGTTCTTTGGAACCGGCGGCGGACCGGGCCTCAGACATTTTCACACCACTAAACTGCCATCGTGTCGTCACAGTATCTACCGGTAACGAAAATCCGGAAAAGTGCGCGTCGGGCTACGCGCATAGTGGAGTTTTATAAAAAGAGGGGTTTGTAGAGCTAATAAACATAAACATTTACATACAGGCACATACATTGCTTCTGGTCCCACACTAGGATACCCTGTGTTGTGGGAACCAGAAACAGCGTCGTCACAACCTTGTAAACATCCAATACCTGGGCTTTTTTTGTCCCCTTGTAGCTTCATCGAAGTAATTTTCAGTGGATTTTGCACGAAGTTTTCCTTTTATGAGGTGGTCGCCTATTATTTGTTCAATTGTAAAACCTACTTACCCGTGATAGTTTTGTTTTTAAGTTCATTTAAAATAGAAGATTATGTATTTACATACCTACCTTAGCCCTTTTTATGATGCCTAAATACGTCCCTGGGCAGGGCGGCACATCTTATCTTCTTATCAGCCTTCTCTTACCGCGGCGGATTGGCAATTAGAAGCGCTGAAGTTTGTGATCACTTTACATACTCGGATTTTCCCACGATATTTATCCAGTCTTACTAAGCAAAATGTGTTTCTTTTCATGAGTTACCCCAACCGGGAATTCAGCTCACACTTTGCCGGTATTTATTTCATTGTTGGTATTATTGGTACTATAATGTGATTAAAGCAATAGTCATATTAAGCTTAACATATCAATGTATGACCAATTTACGACAGAACAGAACAAACAAATACGCTTGTACCCCATTATTTCATTTATAAAATTTAATTAAAATCATTAAAATTATTGTTGTCAAATAGATTTAAATAATATTATGTACAACCCAACGTCAAGCTAAATAAATTGTCGCTTCGGTGGGGAATTGAGACCGATTGCTGTAACACAGCATAGCATAGCATCAGAAGCTAATCTTTAATTTTGTGTCTAGCATTTAGGTAAATTTTTATGATAAGAAGCTTTGTACTATTATTTTTGCACAATAAACAAATAAACAACAAATCTATTCTACTTAGTTTTTTTTATGAGGATTGAAATTCACAGTAATACTTAGGTATAGAATCGCTCGTAGCCTGGGCTGCCTGAGTGATCTTAAACGATCACTAAGGTTAAGCAACATACGGCGCGTTCAGTCCATGGATGGGTCACCGTCTATGACTAACGCTAGTGGCATTTTTCCGAGCGATTCCGTGCTTCGCAAGGCACGTTAAGCAGTTGGTGCCGGCTGCCGTCGATAGATGGCAGTCGTTAAGCCAAGTCAGAGGCCCTAGGGCGGCTTGAAAACTTCTGACAGTAAGACCAGCCACTAGTCTTACAAGCCTCCACCAATCCGGACTTGGCCCCCGTGGTGGAGTATGGCCTATACCTTCCTCAGGGAAGAGACCCGTGCCCCTCGGTGGGGACATAATGGGTTGATTATGATGATGATGATGACTTAGGTATAGAGTTCCATAAATAAATTACTTCCACAGGGCTAAAGCTCCTTATTATTGAGAGAATAGATAGGAGTAATGATAAGATCCCCTTTGGAACTATGTGTGCTACTTCATAGCTCGTATTAGAAACAAACTGTGTGCTCATCACAACATTTTCTCAAGTCAATTGGTTTATTTTCGGCCGAGTGATTTATTGGCATTCATTAATCGTAACACGACATTAATATAACGCCGACGTAGTTCTGCGTTTGATGAAAATAAGACGTCATTAAGATGACAATTGCACTTGTGGGTGGACTTTTGGGAGCGTTCTTTGTGTCATCGCGTCACAGTATACCGATAACAGGTTCAAGGCCCACTTATTTATTACCAAAGACAATTTAGGACTATTCATGTTACCACGGGCCGGACGGTACTATGCGGGCGGCACGATTGCAATCGAAAACCAACAACCATTAACACGCTTTTTAATAATGTTAAGTCGTAATTTTCTATCCTGTAACAATCTATTTATTAATCGCATTTAGGTTCTCCTCCTAGTAACTTCTGACTCACTGTGCAACAAATTAGTAACAGTAAGCCCTTTTTATTCGACATCAGTCGTTAGTTTTAGTTAGGGATTAAATACTGACGCTCCCGAATTCAGTCTCACTCACAAATGACCTCACGTAAGTTCGTGAATTTGTAGTACAGTCGACAGCAAATCATCATAATATACCCATGCACTCTACTCCGTTGCATTACGGGCGACTTTGCAACTAAAATGTGAAGGCTGACGTGCTGTCGAACTGTACCCATACCTAGCTAAAAATTGTGGCGGAAAACATAGTAGGTATTAGTTAAATTTGCCAATAGGAGGTGGGCACGCGTAGTGTTTACGCCCACACTCTCTCTGAGAGAAGGCCCGTGTCCTTCACACTTTCACCTTCCATTGTTGTTCTGGAATGGTGTACCAAGGCAGTGGCAGCGTCGAGATGTCTGCGGGCCTACTATGGACCTAGACTACTGACGTAGATGAGAGAAGAGTGATGGTACTGCATTCATAAGTTGCGATTCGATGAGATAGACTATGGTTTTTCAGGAGCCAGGCCTTTTGGGAAAATAACCCAGCGTATGGCAATAAACGCCAAAAAATTAAAATTCGTCTTGTAAGTAATTAAAAAAACACCTAATAAAATTATAGCACAGGGTATTATAGTTTGGGACCGAGACAAGTGATTGGGTTGTGTGAAAGTTATTATCATTGTAAAGAAACTTGTACAAAACTATATTATTGTTTAGTTTGGTATTTATATTCCTCTGATTAATTAAGCCTCAGGAAGTCTTATCGTTTCCTGTTACACTTATTTCGTAAAATATACATCTTGGAAAATAATAAAAATACATTGTTGCCAAGCAATGTGTTTGTAAAAACCAAACTCTATACAATCTGTGTTTCAATAGTGCTTTAAAAAATACTCTAAACGATTCAGCACATCTTTTATCGAAAGCCACTGCTTAAAGTAAGTCCATAGTAGCCACGAGGGAAAGAGTAGCGGAGAATTTTTCAAATTGCTCTGTAGGGAAATAAAACGAAGTGCCGGTGACATGACACTCACTGCTTGTGAAAAAAACAGTAGTCGTGCCCTATGAAACAAATGAGTGGTTCTTTAAGGACTCTCAAAACGCGGTCACTCAGTCTTAATTCCTAACTTATTAAACATTCAGTCTTAGGACCAAAAACAGATTACTCTTTATTTATATAGTATGTGTATAATTTCAACATAAAAAATCTAAAATTGTTAATGATGTTTTAAAAAATAAATATCTACTGTCGAAAACGGGAGCAAAATCTGTGTTCTTCGCGCGTCACACTCTGTCCGCGCTCACGGAAAACTTTGATAATTTTTGTGTTCGATTAATAAGCGTGTAATACATCAAATAAATTGTGTTTAACTGTGCATCATAATGACCAAAGAACATTTATTTTATCTCTTAAGTTACAAAAGTTAATAGGCATTATATCTCTGTCACATGATTCTGCTAGTTTCGCGAGCGCGCAACAAAACGGCACCTATCTTCCAAGAGCGGCAACTTGTCGCTACAAGTGTTAGCTGTGTGGACGCTCAGTAGTGTCCCCCCATCAGTGGGGGAAAACCATACGTCCATCACTTCAAAACAAAAAAATACTTCGTAGGTAAGTTTTGAATATTTTCAAGTAGCCTTAGTCAAGAAACCTTCATACGCATATTTTGAACGAGAATATTTATAATTTTCCAACTCATTTTGTATTAAGGAATAAGATAGATCTTCGAGATTATTTCCAAGTATTTGGATCATTATTTTACCTATAACTCTAATCGTAATTCTCAAAAATGTGAAAATTTCGTAACTTTCGTGGCACAACTTTCGTGGCAATTTGTCCACGAAAGTTAGCTAGCGTACAACGAAAGTTACAATCTCCATTAAATATTAACTTAAGATTTGTATAACGCCGCAGATGCATTTAAGTAACGCGTAAAGCTCAAAAGAAAGGTTTTATTTAAATGCATTTAAATGCATGTGTGTTTAAAAAAATATCTTGTGACATCGACAATTTAACATTTTATCCACCCCAAACTGGGCTGTTTTGCCCATTGTTTAAAAAATCTTTGCTTAAAAAATCCCAACTTCATCGTCATTCTTTCTGATTGTCTTGTATGTTACCTACTTCAATTACTCACATCAGTCATGTTAATTTCTTTTGCTTGAAATTATGTTTAGATTACATACAAACCGAAACTATGCCACCGCAAACTTCAAAGGAGCGACGGGAGAAAAAGCGTCTTGCAGAGATAAAAAGAAGATCAAGAATAAAAAATGAGACCGAGTTAATGCAGTGAAAATGATTTAGATAATGTTACGAAGTTAATACTTTTTTTAAATAAATTTTAAGAATAACTTAATATTTTGAATTATGATTCGAAGTGCATAGTTTTTGTGATTTTAAATTTAAGACTAAGATTGTGTGATTATAGATTTAAAAGAAATCTAAAAAAGGAAGACCGAAAAATAGATGCAAAAAAATGATAACAATTATTGCTAATTATATTGATTACTAATTTACTTAAATATTGTGATTTTCCTAAATTTAGTGGTAATTCACTGATGAGGGGTAGCCATGAAAATATCTTTAGACAAATTCTAAACGATACGAGACTGAAAATAGATAAATATATTATAGCGACGGGCAACTGTGTGTTTTATGATTCTAAACATTTCAATTCAATATTCAAAAGCACACATTTTCAGCTGCTACAATAGTGGGAAGTAATAATTATGTTTACGTTATAATTACTCAGTTTAATTACTGGGACCAAGCTTATTGCAACCTAAGTTACTAATAAGTAATAATGAGCTGATCTCAAAATAATTATAATTGTTGATCTATTATTTAAATAATAAATACGTCTGTAACTTTCGTGGCGTCTTTCGTAACTTTCGTGGGCAACGTAATTTCAAAATAATATATCTTTGTAGTTTATGCACCAATTTACAAATAATAAAAATTCTACTCATTATTTTTTCAACGCCTTAAACGTGTATCCATTTATTTAAAGCTAACTCTAAAAAGAAATTTCGCCACGAAAGTTACGCGGAGAACACTTTCTGAAGAACTACTCAAATAAGAAATGCATTGCATGAAAGAGTAAAATACCTACTAACTAATAGACGTCTTCTATGAACTGATCCAAAGTTACGAAATGTTTCGTGGTTGATTTGCCTACAAACACGGAATACATAATAGTAAAGATATAGAAGATTCACTCCGCAAAATCAATTAAAGAAAAAGGGACTCTACCATCGATACAATTAGGTGCAATTCAGATCGCACGGCGCTAAAAAAGCTACTTTATATTTACCTACATGTTGCCTCTCTTTCTACCGCGTAACACTTACCCCTTCTGGCGCCTGAATTCCTACCTATTTTCCACTCCGGAGTGGTCGCCGCATACCTACGTACTTACTCGTTCGATACCGACACGCTCAGTGAAACAGGCCTGCTACAGAGGACGATTCAAGTACGAGTACTTACCTAAACCATCAGGTGACCCACCCAGTATCGATTCGCACAATATTTAAGTTACAGCGACTAATAACTCTGTTAGACTGAGAAACTCTATTCCAACTGCTTCAGGAAAATTCGCGAGAGCAGTTGAAATTACTTTTGATGAATAAGGAATAAAACGGCACCATATTATAGTTTTTTTTTTTGTTCCACGAATTGATTTTTGACTGTTTGTGCTTAGTGTTTAAAAACATGTTTTAAATAGAACAGGCCTTAATCCATGTAGAACAACGATTTAATCAAGGCTGTGACATTGGTAGAGCGCGTAGAGCGAATTTAATGTAAACCTTTAAACAATATATATATATATATATATTTACATATATGTATAAATATATATATATCTACTAAACACTGGATAGAGTGAGTTAGACCCCCGTTACTATAGAGGCTACACTACAATAAGACTAAGTTTGGCACTTTTATGTAGGTATAATAGTTTAAATATGTATGTCCGTAGTTTAAATACCACTATACGTCCAAGAAATAAATACAAAACGTCAATTTCTTGGACGTATAGAGCTCTTATATATTTATATTTAAAAACAATATATTTTATAGCGGTAACACCGCGTCATTTTTTTTTGCATCGAATTAAAAAACGGACTTCAGTGAGATTCACCTTATTGAATGTCGTACATGCACCCTCGAATGCGGAACCCTAAAAACGTTAGCTTCCGGAGTGTCACTACTGTTGTGTAGCACAAGTGTAGTGACGTCACACGTCTGGCGGGCACCCTCCAGGCGCCGCTCCCGGATCGAGGCCACCCCACCCCCTCCAGTCCCTCTAGAGCAGTGGTTCCTAACCTTTCGTTGACCACGACGGGCCAACTAGTTGTTTTGCTAGCAAGGACCACAAGCAGTCAGGATTCGCACAAGCGCAAACGAAATATGTAAAAAACTAGCTGTTGCCCGCGACTTCGTCCGCGTGGGCTTTAGTTGAGTAAAGTGTTTGCGTTTGCAATTAAGATTGGGATACTTTTAGCGCATGCGAAATAAATAAAACCATACTACTCTCCCTGAGAGAAGACCTATTCCCTGCAGTGGGACATATACTCGTATAGGCTGTTTACTATGGGTTGTATTTTAAAGAACTGAGAAATATTTATGAACACATGAACGGAGAAATAATAAGAAGGATTGAGAAAATTTATTCAAGAGTTAGAACGACCAATATAAAAAAAAATAAGAAAGTAAGCAAGTATTTAAGGTGGTATTTAAACACATGGAAGAACAAAGAAATTCAATTAAAAATCGCAGCGAAATGTTTAATAATCGAAGCGACGATACGAAGTAAATACGAAGAACTTTTATACCTTCTAAATTTGCAACCCCCATAAGTATTGAATTCACAAAAAGGGCTGTCGGCAATAATCAATAACTTTATCAGGAACTTATAACCCAAATACAACCTTTTATTGAAATAACTTTGAATATCAGAGAGCTTTCATTCTAACTTTGCACCCCCCTTGGGATGATTTTCTAAAAACTACTTCACACAATGTTTCATGACTTTCAATGAAGGACCTACATACTGCATTTCATTCGAATAACTTCAAAAACGGCAGAGTTTCATACTAACTTTGCACCCCCCTCTTACCCCCTGAAAGGAATTATTTTCGAAAAACTATTTTACATGTATTTCATGACTTTTAATGACAAACCTTCATATTGAATTTCATTCGAATAACTTCAAAAACGGCAAAGTTTCATACTAAATTTGCACCCCCTTTTTTCCCCCTTAAGGCATGATTTTTGAACAACTATTTTACACGTGTTTCATGATTTTAAATGAAGAACCTTCGAACTAAATATCATTTGAAAAACTTCTAAAACGGCAGGTGTCATACTAACTTTGCACCCCCCCTTTTATCCCCTAAAGGGATGATTTTCGAAAAACTATTTTACATGTGTTTCAAGACTTTCAATGAAGGACCTTTATTCTGAATTTCATTCGAATAACTTCAAAAACGGCAGGGTTTCATTCATACTAACATTGCACCCCGTTTTACCCACTTAAGAGATGATTTTTGAAAGCCTATTTTACATGTATTTCGTGACTTTTAGCGACGGATCTTCGTATTGAATTTTATTTGAATTACTTCAAAAACGGTAAAGATTCATACTAAATTTGCACCACCCTTTTTCCCCCTTAAGGGATGATTTTCAAAAAACTATTTTACACATGTTTCATGTTTTTTAATGAAGGACCTTCATATAGAATCTCATTCGAATAACTTGGATAACGGCAAAGTTTCATACTAACACTGCACCCTCTTTTTTTCCCCCTTAAGGGATGATTTTTGAAAAACTAATTTACACATGTTTCAAGATTTTAAATGAAGGACCTTCGTACTAAATATAATTTGAATAAGTTCAAAAACGGCAAAGTTTCATACTAACTTTGCACCCCCCTTTTTTGCCTCTTAAGGGATGATTTTTGAAAAACTATTTTACAAGTGTTTCATGATTTTAAACGAAGAAACTTCATACTGAGTTTCATTTGAGTAACTTCAAAAACGGCAGAGTTTCATACTAACTTTGCACCCCCATTTTACCCCTTTAGGGGGTGAATTTTCAAAATCCTTTCTTACTGCTACCCTACGTTATAAAAGGAACTCCTGTGCAAAATTTCAAGTTTCTAACCCTTATAGTTTGGGCCCTGCGTTGATATGTCAGTCAGTCAGTCAGTCAGTCAGTCAGCTTCTCCTTTTATATATATAGATTTCATTCGAATAACTTCAAAAACGGCAGGGTTTCATTCATACTAACATCGCACCCCGTTTTACCCACTTAAGGGATGATTTTTGAAAGCCTATTTTACATGTATTTCGTGACTTTTAGCGACGGATCTTCGTATTGAATTTCATTTGAATTACTTCAAAAACGGCAAAGATTCATACTAAATTTGCCTTCCCCTTTTTCCCCCTTAAGGGATGATTTTCGAAAAACTATTTTACACGTGTTTCATGACTTTTAATGAAGGACCTTCATATAGAATCTCATTCGAATAACTTGGATAACGGCAAAGTTTCATACTAACTTTGCACCCTCTTTTTTCCCCCTTAAGGGATGATTTTTGAAAAACTAATTTACACATGTTTCATGATTTTAAATGAAGGACCTTCGTACTAAATACCATTTGAATAAGTTCAAAAACGGCAAAGTTTCATACTAACTTTGCACCCCCCTTTTTGCCCCTTAAGGGATGATTTTTGAAAAACTATTTTACACGTGTTTCATGATTTTAAACGAAGAAACTTCATACTGAGTTTCATTTGAGTAACTTCAAAAACGGCAGAGTTTCATACTAACTTTGCACCCCCATTTTACCCCTTTAGGGGGTGAATTTTGAAAAATCCTTTCTTAGTGCTACTCTACGTTATAAAAGGAACTCCTGTGAAAAATTTCAAGTTTCTAACCCTTATAGTTTGGGCCCTGCGTTGATATGTCAGTCAGTCAGTCAGTCAGTGAGTCAGTCAGTCAGCTTCTCCTTTTATGTATATAGATATTACTAACGGAATTTTAGTCATCAGTTAAATAAAGATAAACAGACAGAGATTTGTTTCCAGAACTAAAAAAAAGATTTGATTGCTATACAGTGTATAACAAAATATTTATATACAGAAAACATCGGTGGTTCCACATTTATAAGAATAACTTCGTCCTTGGAGAAACTTCGAAGTCGCTATAATAGGTATTCCCTACGTTTTAAAGCCTCAAATAATGATAGAATCGCCCGTAGCCCCGGCCGCCTGAGTGATCTTAAACGATCACGAAGGTTAAGCAACATAGGGCGCGTTCAGTGCATGGATGGGTGACCGTTCTATGACTAACGCTAGTGGCATTTTTCCGAGCGGTTCCGTGCTTCCCAAGGCACGTTAAGCAGTTGGCGCCGGCTGCCGTCAATAGATGGCAGTCGTTAAGCCAACTCAGAGCCCTTAGGGGGCGGCTTGAAAACTTCTGACAGCAAGACCAGCCACTAGTCTTACAACCCTTCACCAATTCGGACTTGGCTCCCGTGGCGGAGTATGGCCTATACCTTCCTCAGGGAAGAGACCCGTATCCCTCGGTGGGGACATAATGGGTTGATGATGATATTGATATTATAATAATTATACCACTTGCGATATCAAAAAGTATCGAACGGCTGATATTTTTATCGCTATTTCAAAGTTGGTTTAATATGGCTACGGTAATAGTAAAAGTTGTTTGTATTGATGAGTACAATCCTCAATTATTACACCTGTGTAACGCCACTTTTCCATTTGCGCCACAGGATCACCTGAGGCTCATGGACCACAGGTTTGAAACCACTGCTCTAGACTGCTACGCAGCACCGTGACTGCCTTTTTGCTACCTCATACGTCCAGTATAAGTCGCAGAAGTCAGTTAAGCTTTGTACTGTCGACAGCACATCAACCTTTACACGCCTTACTTTAACCAGTTACATTATGGGTGACATTGCAAAAATGTTAAGGTTGACCCGCTCCCGCTTAGCATACATTTTTATAAGCATCCAGTTACTGCTCCTACAGTGCAACACAGTGATCAAACGTTAGTCCTAATGTATAATGTACTAAAGCTTTTTTTTTATGCTATTTATGCCGATTATAAATAATGATTCGCAAATATACTTAATTTCAAAAACAAAGTCAGTGGTACTCTACCATTGACCCTTATAGAATAATGTGCGTTGTATTCAATTCGGTTTTAATCCTTATGCATCAAACAGCGCCTTTCCGAACTAAAAAAAATAAAATAAACAATTCGTGGAAAGTTGAACTTATTATTATTATTTTTTAAACCATAGAACAAAAGTTGTTATAAGCTTTAACGTACATGTTTCAGGAACTGTTTATTTGGGAAATAACTCATGGATTTGAATACTTTTATGTGCAGTTAGCATGTCTTGAATTTTATAGGTCCTTGCATTTTTTTTCTAATCCTTATGACAAATTGATTCTACACTTCACTTAGTGTTTTTCCACAACCATTTCCCTACTGCCGCCGGTCCCTTCGGAATCGGAGATCGAAAACTCTTTGTTTGATTTAGCTTGGGACCTAAGGGCATTTTATTGTTTGAATTCGAGTAAATAGATCCCGAGTCGTTTCTGTATCTCCTTGACCTTTTTGGGAACCGTGTAACTCTATCCTTCAAAAGTTATTGCATCGCGGATTGCAGAACAAACCGCTCATTCGGAATAACAACGACGGAATTACTTTAGAAAATGGGATACTTAAGTATATTGTGTTATTATAATACTCAATAAGGGAAGTTAAAGACAAGGTACAATAGACACGAGTGAATTGCTATTAGTTTCAGTCAAATGACGCGTTACGCGTTACGCATTATCAGATTTTTTTAATTAACTATGTGTAAGCACTTGCTATTTTGCTGAATTAACAGTGTTCTTAGAAATAAGGAAAGGATAACGTCTGCGTCTTATATTTTGGCAATGATTCAAACGTGAAAAGGTTTTTAACAAATACATACATTATTGCATTTGCCAGGTCTAGAACAACCAAATATTAATTTAAAGAAACAAAGGTCGCTGGTAATCTGTGACCTGTAATCCGTTCTCACAAAGCCAATATTGTTTGTGTAACATATTAAAGGCAATGTATTACATTGTGGACGTCATAAACCACGATATTCAGTATTCAACGGCGGTATTCAGTAAAATTACATATTCATACTTAAAATCGTCAGGTTTATTACTCTGTTATTTTCATGATAAGTATAATTGCAGATTGCTGTAGTCGATTTGTCATTCACGGTGTGTGTAGTGAATATAACAAAAAACGGTTTATAAAAATCACTAAGAGGCTCATGCAAAGGTGATTCACGAGCTGGTGGTGATGGTGATTATATGGTGGTCCCATCATTCTTTCATCTATTTATTGATTTATTCATTTATTCAAGAGATACTGTGTCACTTTTTTATACTTAGATCGTATCTAAAAATATTTTTCTTTTACTCCCAAAGTCCCAACTAGTTTTAATAATTTGCGTTGTGACCTTTAAAAGAACAATTAAAAACAAAAAAAATCTACCGGTTAAACTAATTTTAGTACCGACCCAATCCGTTAACTACTTATAAATCACTTATGTACCTATAACATTTCCATTCTGCTTAAGCTTTATTTTGGAACCGAAAAAGATATACCTACGGCCCAAACCCAGACGGACAAATCCAATGACAGACTTTATTTTTTTATGTAAAAATCATTTATCATTGCCATTTTTTATTTGTGACTATAGGTCGAATCAAACGTCGAAAATCGCGATTGTCGATCCTACTACGATACCTAAAACATAACTAACGATTTGACATCACCTTGCAGTACTACCCAAAATAAAATAAAGTGCATAAGTATGTACCTACTTTAACAACCATTAGTGTGGTTTTCATTTATTGAATGCTAGGGATATTTACAGCGAGTATACTTAGAAAATTGTTACGTGTGAATTGGACTATGGCCAGTAACCAGACTTCCGCTTTTGGTGGAGACGTTCTGTTCGCTACAGAATGAAAAGGATGTTTAAGATGTTTAAACAGGTTTCACCCACCGTGCCAATTGTAGTTTTACAGGGGCCAACGTCACTGACACTTCAAATAAGATAAGATTTTATTGATCCATATTAACAAGATATGTGTTGGATTCATAGGTGCATAGTTGCTATTATTACTAAGTTTGTGGTATCTAAGGTAGGCAGGAAACTTTTGTTGTGACTACTAATCTTCTGAGTATAGGTACTACACCTTTTAGTTTGATACCAGCTATAATCCTGTGCTGTGATTATAAGAGCTATCTTAGGTTTAGTCAGGCTAACGCTGAGTTACGGCAGTGCCCGGCATAAAGGCGTCGAAGGCGTCGTTCTTTCTCGCAAGGTTAGAGGCCTCGTGAATTGTGCACGTGTGCGTAACGCCTTACCGATGGGGTCAAAGAACCAAGTTGCGTCTTTAGTAATACCAAATAGAGTTTAAAGTCGAACCAAAAAAACGTACATACCTATGTTTTGCTTGAATAAAAAAGAGTCTAGACTCTAGAGACAAAAACTCAAAAAACGTTGCCACACACCCAGCGATTTTGTAAACTTCGCAAACTAGTTTGTACCTTAGATAATGTCGTAAATAGCAATGTCTTACATTCTTATTAGAATGGCATAACATATCAATCATAGTACATAAATACACTGTACAATAATTTATACTGCTGTCAAACTAGGATACTCTGTGACCTTGAGGTTTGGAGACCAGGGCAAGGTCATCACACAAATATTAACAGACACCCAGAATGAGGCCATTTGTACAAACAAAGTAGGCTGCGGCCCTCTGCGAGAATCAGACTCACAACACCACCCCTTATAAATTAGTCAGAAATGTTGCCTGACTTCACACATAAATTTTCTTCAAAGATGACAAGACAAATCAATGTTTTCATCTTGTACCTACTTTTGTGAAACCATACTAATTTTAGCCATCGTTACATGAAACCTCGGTCGTAAACATGCGCTGCATTTGGCATATTTGGAGGGCTCGCAGTGTCACTAGGCGCAGTTAATTTTAATCGGTTCTTTCGTTGTAACTTCTTAGAGTGGTCTTCAAATCGTCTACAGTGAATAGGTGGCCTTACAGTCAACCGCTACGCCGGCGCCGCCGCCGGCGCAGGTCAAGCGGATCTGCGCACGCGCACTCCACGTGATAGACGCGCCGCGTTCCATAGACCAAGCTGATTGTAGAGAGGCGCGAAAATCAAATTGTAGACCTTCCAAATGGCCAGTTCAAGCAGACGCGGAGAGCATAACAATAGTTTTTTATTAGCAAAAGAGTGGTGGCCAAACTAAGTGCCAATCTGAAATCGACTCTATTACTCTGCGACAACAGCGGCCAAAAGTAGTTGAAAAGTGGGCAGAAGCATCGCCAATCCAACGTGACTAACCTTCGATCACCGACAAATTAATAAATTCAATAGAGTTTAGGGAAAATACTTCATAGCTGACAGCGCGTTGACCTTTACATTCATAGACACCACTAAATCAGTCACGTTAAGGGTGACGCTTTGCAACGAACATAATTTACAAATTTAGTACAGTCGACAGCACGTCAACCTTCACATTTTACTTGCAAAGTCGCCCGTAATGCAACGGAGTAGAGTGCATGGGTGTATACGATGATGTGCTGTCGACTGTACCTTCAGCCTCATTCAATCGATAGCAGTATGGATGATACTACGACGACGCTAGTCGCGCGTTTAGAAGTTAAAAGTCGCTATAATAGTCATATCCTGACAGGTTAGCGCCATAAAACACGTGACTCGAGCCGTCGTGCTCCCCATGCAGGTCAACTATTATAATCTAGTTGCAAAGTGACCCATAACGCAACGGAATAGTAAGCACGCAAAAATGTTTATGTGCTGTCGATGTTAATTATGGTTTACAATATTCGTTTCCTGCCTCAATATCAACAAGGAAAATAAATAGGTCTGGTCCGTTAGCTGTTGGAATTATAAGCCGTTTTGACTTATTTTAACCAATTTATTTATCTGGAATGTGTAGGTAGGTGTAGGAATATATACATATGAATATTCAACGTCGTTTCAGTATCCATTATTTCTTTGTGATTGCGTATAAATAAACGATCAGGAAATAAATTTGGTTCGGTGTAGCAATAACAATCAAAGTATATTAAGTGGCGACTGGCAACTACGCAGTCAGTGGTAGAAAGTACAAAATTGAACAGGAAAATAATCAAATTGAGCATCAGAGGAACATTTATTTCTGATCTATCAGTAAAAAAGTCCAAATTGTTTAGCAGTAAATTTCAAAATTGGTGAATAGTTATTTCCTATTTTATAGACAAAAAATTATTCTCTAGTAAATGGGTTGGCATTCTAATGTACCAATAATTGTTAAAACAATATTAAAATTATTTCAATATTGTTTTTACAGAGTAATGGAGATAAGTGGCAAAAAGCCTTATGAATGTTGACTTAATTACCTAAGTTGGAAATTAATTGTATTTATTCTTCATAATTGGCACTATCCTAAATATTGACAATAGTAGGTACAATACTTCAAGATTATTTTAAGATAATTTTTGACCGAATCATGGCACCCACACAATTTATCTTGGTGACCAAAACTTTTCCGGGCATATTTTATTTCTTTGCTGACCATGTGTTGGTTATTTGTATATTGGACAGCGCGAATACTTATTACGCCAAGTAAATTATTTTACCTGGTGATTGAATGCGATTAAATACGTTTAATATCATCGCAAATATTTTTTTTACATTTTAGTTCCAGATCAACTATTTTTTGTTCCATTACGGATGAAAGTAACCATGCTATTGAAACTTGAAACAACTTAGAAACAAACATTCGCGCAGTTGCGATATTATGGACACAAAAGAGCGCCAATTTATTTTGTTAGTTGAGTCTCATCCTTCGTCCCGCGTCAATGAGGTTCAAACTAAGTCCACATGAAGTCTTGCTCAAGTAAATTGTCAGGAATAACACCTACTTTAGGACTAAAAGCCGTACCGAAAATTTTACGTACATTTGATCGGCCGCGTGTCGACTGTGGCGAATGGAATGTCTATTTTTTTACTTGGTCTTTGACACTACGTGAAAGTATTAAGAACGTAGCTGTCTCGGTTAGCCTAGTAGAGTAAGTATGGCCCAAATAATTGGCTGTTTGGTTAATTTTCGTTTAAATATTAGCTTTTCGATAGCGTTTAATTAGGAGGCTTTTGGACACATTTAAAGAATGAAAAGGCCGTGTGGGAGTCGGACTTGCGCACCGATAAAATAGAATAGAATATTTGTTTATTGGGCAAAAACTTTAATATTTTACTTTTTAGTTCTCGTTTAATCCATACTAATAAAACAACCCAGAAAAAGACCCAGGCCTCAGTCTGGGGCTTTTTTCATGTTTGTTTGTCCTTCCGACAACCGGCATGGTAATCAGATGTAAGACAGCGAGACCATTCAAGCAGTCCAGAAGTGGACTCTAAACATGGGCTGGTTAGATCGATAGATAAAAGGCCTGTACATACAAAATGAAACAATGGACCAACATTAAAAGGTTGGGCCCAATTTCATGCTCCATTGATGTTTCTAAGATACCGGCAGGTTTAATAACTCTACGACGTTCATCAGACCGGTTTAGAATGAAACGGCATTCCAATTTTTTCAAGCAAATTATTTTTTGCTAATACTTTTCGGACAAACTAGTTGTCAAATAGTTTTGTTCTTATTCTTAATTTGGATGACATTTGCGTGAATTTTCGCAATTTTTCTTCAGATGGTAATAAATGCCACATCGTGACATGTTAAGACTATTTTCAGATCATACAGATCAAATCTGTCTGTTGTGTGTGCTCAGTGCAATAAATGTAAAACGCGATTTTCATCCATAAATATCTGTTCCTCGAAAAATTCACTTGTTTGACATTATGAAACTTGATCAACTTGTTCGATGAGCGATCAAAAAACATTTTTTAGTTGTCGTTTCTAGTTGACTTCGAAAGTGAATGAGGCTTAAATGTTTTTCGTGGGCGTGTGTGCACTTGCCTGTAGTACATAAAGCGTTTACTTATTGATCCCCAGGTGTGTATTATGTACATACATCGAATTGTCATAGAAAACCATGAATTGTACTTAGTTATAAAACTGTACCGAGTTTTATGAAAATAAATAGAGACCCCTTAAATTAAGGTTCTTTGTGGAACTCTGCAATGGTACTACTGCGAATAAATGGCTGATTCGACAGAGCAACATAATAGCATTCAACGGAAATCACCCTAGTCAGGCAGTTCGCCTAAATCCATCCCTAAGACCAATAGGCTATCTCACCGATTTCTAAAAGCCATCTCATATTGTTTGTTGTTGTTCATGGAGTCCTCAGAAAGTGGTCATTTTAAATTCTTTCGTGTGTATCTTCTAAAAAAGGCAAACGAAAATTTATTTTTTCAATAAGCCGCCAAAACGCTATCCTAGGCAATATGGCATCGCACAGGATTATGAAGTCACTTCCCGGTAAACCAACCAATGAACGTAAGAACGAATGAATGACAGACGCTATTTTTACTAGCATGTGACGTCATCATAGAAATGGCCAATCCAGGCCGTTTTCGATACAATGGCGGCAGATACAAATTATCAAGTTTTATCTTGTGTTATTTTACAAATCATAATTTTTTTTTAGTAAAAATGCCTTAAAGCGCTTTTTAGACCCATAACTTACCTATACGAATACGTATAAATAATACTGTTTTTTTCACACTGTAAGATAGCCTATTGTCAGCATTTAGACAACTCAAAAGAGTCAAAATATGTATGTATATGACAGTTCGCAGTAGGAGTATGACATACCTACTGGGAAAAAAGACCCAGAATGTAACAGTGTAACATAAGGTGGTGTGACATTCCGGGAACAAAGAGGCTAAATCAGACAACTCCATACAGTGGCGTACCTGCGTAATTGCTCCCATGGTCCAAAAAATTCCTTGTAGGTAAGTTCGTTATAGTCCCGTCTGCTAACGTCTAAAAATCATTGGAAGACTGTAGGTTTTGTTATAGTTAGGTTTCATGACTTTAACGTCTGAGATAAACCTATCACAAATCGATAAAAGAAAGGAATGTTTTCGCATTATTCACTATAATGATAGGTATAGTAAAACGTCGTAATATTTACATCCCTTGAATGTATGTGCGAAATCACTAACAGTTATCAATCGTATTTTCAAAAACACATCTCAGATGCAGTTTCAACAGACTACGAGTATTTAAAGCATTGTCTTTATACGAGTACATAAGAATTTCTTAGAATTTCTGACCTACAGCGGTATGATGCAAATGATGCTTAGGACTGTTAAATATTGTAGTTCATAAATTTTTACCACTTCAGCGGAAGTTAATTCGATACGCTTAGAAATCTTTTATAAGAAAACGTGATGTATCAACTCGCTTACCTATACACAATAAAAAAAATATTAACAGAAAAAATATTAGGATAGGTTATTGTAATATAATATATTTTTTTTTTTTTTTTTTTACTTAGGCGCTGCTGAAACGTAAACAACATCGCGTAAAAAATTGTGTTTTAAAATAGTAATAGTTGATTACAACATCTTCTTTTAGTTTTATTTAGCGTCAATAGTTAAAAGTGTGTTCTGGAAGTGAAGTCTTATAGAACCCCGCCGTAAAACAGTGCAAAAATAGCAAAATAACACCTTGCCGTTGATCACTCGTCATTCAAGGCGGTCGAATAGTTCTTCGCAAGATAACAACAAATAACTGTTTATTTGTTGTCGAACTGTAATGAGAAAGTGTTTTAGTGAAACGAATTGCTCTGGAAACCATATATATTTGTGATATAACCTGCAAATTTGTAATACATACGAAAACCAAAGTTCACTGAACTCGGGGACAGCGCCATCTGTTGTTGAGTGGCGACACTAGTGGTGCAAAGTTCAAAATGAGTTCCAATGAGAAATGCGCAAGATGCCGAAAGCCCTTACCAAAAACTTATTATCTAAAGTGCTCGTCTTGTACAGATACCTATGACTTGGACTGTGTGAGCGTCAGTTATAAACTGTTTAATCTGATGCAAAGAAAAGAGCAATGGCAATGCCCTCCGTGCTTGACGTCAAAGCCTAGACTGGATAATGTAAACGCCGTTGCACCTGACCCACCGACACAGGAGGACGAGCCAATATCTGTCCCTCACCATACACTGGAAGCCCAGAACGATCCCAATGTCACACTTCGGCACCACGGCAAATCAACTCGATCGGCTGCGAACATTAACTACGACGAAGACAAGGGCATTGAACACAGTGCGAGTGACATGACTGAGCTTAAATCGTATATGAGCGAACTGTTTCATAACCAAATGGACAGCTTACGAGAGGTAATAAAAGACCTAACAGACACAATCAAAGCCCAGAATGGTCGGATTGTGGACCTAGAAAACCGAGTTTCGCTGTTGGAAAGTCAAGCTCAGGAAAAACCCTCGTGCGATGTAGCAGCACTCGAAAACACGATCTGTCTACTCCAAAGAGACATCAACAACCGAGATCAGGCTCAACTATCTAACGATGTCGAAATAACTGGCTGTCCAGAAACACCCAATGAAAATTGTGCTCATTTGGTCCTTGCTGTCGCAAAAAAAATCGGCGTAGAGATCGATGAAAGGGACGTGGTAAGTGCGGAGCGCGTGGGCTCCCCGCGGCCACCATCGGAGGGCGGCGCGCCCGCCCGCCCGCGCCTCCTCATTGTGCGCCTCACCCGACGCGCTTCCCGTGACGATCTACTTCGCGCGGCGCGAGTTCGCCGCGGTGTCACCACTGAAGGCCTAGCGCTCCCCGGACCTGCGAGACCTTTTTACATTAATGAGCGCCTGACTAAGTACAACCGTGAATTATTCCAAAAGGCAAGGGAGCTGGCCAAAGAGCGGAAATATCAGTACGTGTGGACACGCGACGGGAAAATATTTGCACGTAAGGAGCATGGAGCGATGCGTCACCGTTTGAGCTTCGAAAGCGATCTGCAAAAAGTTTTTTTATAAATTATGATCTCAAATTATATATGCATAAGTACCTCTTCAGTATTTACGTAGCTACTGGCACTCTAAATAGCTTAACTAGTCACAAGTCTATACACTTACACACACTGACACTACACTTACACACACACACACTTACACTACACTTACACACACTACACAAATACCTCAACACACACATTTACTTAGAAATATTGTATAATTACTATAACATACGTATTGATAAAAATACCAATGGCTGACGCAAACAAAAAAAGTTTGAGATTAGGGTTATTAAATGCTAGATCGTTAAATACCGGGCAGGATGAACTGATTGTATCGGTTTTGACCTACAAACCTGATATTCTAGCGATCAACGAAACGTGGCTGAAAGCGGGAGAAGAGACACTGGCACCTGCGCTTCCCAACTATAGTTTCGTTCACAGAGCTCGGCAGGGTAAAAGAGGTGGAGGTGTTGGCTTTTATATCAGACAGGGAATAGTTACTAAGAAACGCCATCATCCTCATTCAGTATTGGAACAGCTATGGCTTGAGGTGCAACTTCCAGGCGCCACTATGGCTCTCGGTACCGCATACAGACCGGAGGAAGTTAAAGTTCAAGACACTTTAGACTACCTGAGTGAGTCCGTTAACTCTATGGCCCGTTGTGATTACACTTGCATTTTAGGAGATTTAAATATTGACGTGTCTCGGGTGGAGACGCCACAGACACGAGACCTACTTTCGTTCTGTCACCAACACAACTTACATCAACTCGTTAATAAATCAACCCGAGTAACCGACCAATCGGAAACTACCATAGATATAGTTTTGATTAATGATATAGTTAGGTGTAAAAACGTTGAAGTAATACATAATCAATGTTTGAGCGACCATGCAATGATTCTTATAGATTTTGACATAAAAAGACCCAAATTCATAAAACAAGTAATATATAAACGAATCCTAAAAAATATTGACTTAGATACTTTTTCTGCGCATCTTAATTCTGTTCCCTGGCACTCTATAATTAATTTAGATTATGTAGATGACATGGTAAACACATTCAACAATTTTATTTTAACGCTATTCGATATACATGCGCCTTTAAGAAGAATAACTTTACGAGATAAACCTAAGCCATGGATCACGGATACGATAAAATTTATGATTAGTTTACGAGATGACGCTTTAATGAAATCTTTAAAAAATAAAAGTGAGGCGTCAAAATGCTATTACAGAACTTTGAAAAACTTAGTTACTGCTTCTATTGAAAGGGAGAGAAAAGCTTACTTTAACTATTCCATAAATAAACATATAAATAACCCAAACTTACTATGGAAAAATATAAAAAATACAACCTTGTATGATAATCCCTGTAAAAATGTTATTCCTAGTCAACTAAATGACCCTGACAAAATAAATGATCACTTCTTATCTCTACCTCATTACAATGAATCTGATTTAGAAAAATTACCAAATGATGGCAATAGAGTGAAAAACATTTTTGATTTAAAGCCCACAACAGAGGTAGAGGTTAAACAAATAATTAATAGTATTAATAAAATGGCAACTGGACATGATAATATAAATATTGCAATGATTAAATCAACCCTTGATGTGACACTCCCCATCATAACAGCAATCGTAAACAAATCAATAACATCAAATACATTTCCTTCCTGCTGGAAGAGAGCACTAGTTAAGCCTATACCAAAAAAGAATACTATTGAACAATTAAAAGATCTACGCCCCATTTCAATCTTACCAGTACTTTCGAAAGTAATAGAAAAAGTCATTCTTAATCAAATACAAAGTTACTTACAAGACTCAAATATAATACCGAAATTTCAATCTGGTTTTCGTAAGGGGTATGGTACAGAGACTGCACTTCTACAAGTAACAGACGACTTAACTGAGGCTTCGGACAGAGGCTTAAGTAGTATCATGGTTCTTCTTGATTACTCTCGAGCTTTTGATTGCTTACACCCAGATCTCGTCCTCGCCAAGCTCGACTACTATGGGTTCTCACAAAAAACTTGTGAATGGTTTAAAACATATTTAACCGAGAGAGAGCAAATAGTGGTAACTGAGAGCCTGGAAGGGGAAAAAAGGTATTCTTCATTAAGAAAACTTAACCGAGGAGTGCCTCAAGGTTCATTATTAAGTCCAATAATTTTCTCAATTTTTACAGCAGACTTACCTAAATGCTTACAGTTATCAAAATATCACCTTTACGCCGACGACACTCAACTATACTACTCATTTGAAAGTTTAAAGACACCAGATGCAATAAAACAGATAAACGATGATCTTGGTCGCATTCTTGATTGGTCACAAAAAAATTCTCTGGTTCTAAACCCCAATAAATCACAAGTGCTAATATTGGGAACAAAAAAACAAATTAAATACGTTTTGGACTGTGAAGAGAAAGTGAAGATGAATGACATTGCACTTGAGCAGGTTCCTGCAGTACGAAATTTGGGACTCATTCTAGATGGTGAACAAAAGTATATACAACATGTCAACGAGAAAATTAGAAATGCATATTTTAAATTAAAAACGCTATACAAAATAAGAAGCTATATAAAAGAAGAGTTACGTTTGCTTCTGACAGACCTGTTAGTACTTTCTCAATTCAATTACTGCAGCTCTATATATGGTCCTAGGCTTAACTCTAGTACAGAGAGAGCCATTCAAAGGGTTCAAAATGCCTGTATTCGCTTCTGCTATAATGTACCCAGGAGAGAGTACATCACCCCTTATCTAAATAAGAAAAGTATACTGAACATGAGTGCTAGAAGAGATCTACATTATGCTTGTACTCTACAAAGAGTGATCTGGAATAAGAAACCAGATTATTTATTTGAGAAACTTACATGGATAAGCAATATAGTCCTAAAAAGCCTTCGCTCTGCCACGCAGAATCTACTGAAGGGACCAATTTTCAAATCGGCGCGATACCGAGGATGCTTCAAATTTAAGACGGCTAAAATATGGAACGACCTCCCTCCACCAATGAGAGTCAAGATGAGTGTGCAGCTATTCAAAACTAAATATAAATCAGCACTGCTTCGAAGACAGCTTGCCACTGAAAATTTGAGGCATGCTTGGTCCAGGAATTTGTCCCTGAAAGAATATTTTTAATGTTACTTCTAAAACCCTATCTGTAGTATCTGACTTACATGTACACTCACACACACACATACACACAAATACACACACACACACACACACACACACACACACACACACACACATTTGCTAATTCTCATAAGAGTGCCTTTCACTTTCTAAGTTACATACTTACATTAGTACCTCTTAGATATTTTTTTATGTTCATAGTTATTAAGATATTATGTCAGAGTTAATTTTCATGTTTTCAAAGTTTAATAATTGTTTATTAAGCAACTGCTTAGTACCTATTTCTTTTGGATTAAGAAGAATTGTTTTTTTTTTTTGTCATATTTAAATTGATTTTTGTTTCGTTTATGTTTAATCGATCACCATCTATTAGTCGACTGTTTTAAGCCCTCTTTACCTTACTCCCGCACAACACCACAGGGAGAAGGCAGTGGCTGAAAACCAGCGCTACCCGCGGCTGTCCGGGGTAGCACCAGCTGAGCCACTACCTTTTGCCTTATTGTAAACCTAGTTTAGTACCTACTTAATTTGTTAAAATGTTATTTTGATGAGGCAATAAATACTTTTATTATTATTATTATTATAAAATAAGGTAAAGTTTGACAGTGGATTCCATACTCGAGTAGGGTCAGTTTTCTGGAAATCCAGAAAGTGTTTCATTGCAATATTAAATGTATGGTGGTAGGTATACATTATATACCGGTTAATGGAATTAGTTCAGTTCGCTCACAATACAATCAGAATAATATTCGCTCAGGCATAAAGTTCGCTTAGCTCGCAATGCAAATGTAAACCTCACCATACCTAAGTAAGCACTATTTATTCTGCAACAGGGACTAACTGGAGCCACCACCACCAATGAACATAATATTATATTATAGGAACAGTAAAAAAGAGTATAATCAGTTCTTGCAACTTGGCTTCCTAGTTCCAAGATCTTGCAAGAAAGAGTAAAGAGCTTGTTCTCGGCTGTCACGTCTACGAATAACTAACTTACGATTGTTAAAACCGTTGGTCACCGTAGCAAAAAATAGATAATAAATACTAGCTGACCCCGGAAATGTTGCTTTGCCAGACAGGGGTATGAGAAATAGATAACAAGAAAAATAATAAATACATAAAAATATTCTCAGAACTACCGATTATAAAAATAAAATTTCATCAACATCGGCCAAGCCGTTTCGGAGTAGTATGCGCACTAATCTTGAGCCATTACAAACGTGCGAACCGAGTCACAAAAGTGTGAGCGAGAGTTCCGATATGCCTGATATGACCCCTATATGTGTGAGAGAGAGGTCTGACACAAATGTTTATGAGTCAGTTCGCACGTTTGTAATGGCTCAAGTATAAATCGAGAATTTTAATAAGAGAGAGAGAGAGATAATTTTACGGCACTCGTCAGTCTCAGTTCCATCCTTGAATTCGATGAAAGCAATCAAGGTTTTTTTTTATTTCTTCCAGAAATAAAATACTCTTTTATTTTAGTTAGCAGTTATATCTTTATAACAAAAGTTTTAGATACGTTAATATTATAGTAAAATTATTCTGTAGGAACCCCTCTGTAGGTAAAGGCTTCCTTTGTTTGGATTGCGCTGTTTGAATCCAGTTTGGGCCCGCTGTGCGTTTTATTTCATCTTCCTGTTTGCAAGGCCTCCCTTTCTTTCTTTTGCCCTCTGGCAAAAGCAATTCGTTATTGGCTGCAGGTAAGATCATAGGGCTTCCAAGCTTTGTTAGGTGAAATTAGTGTTGTTATAGCCCTTCATTTGGCGGTAATTAGCATAACAATAGTTAAACAATGGCCACGTGCCCGCTGCGGGCATTTGCCAAGCGAAGGGATAGCAACATGCTGCTAACACGTTGCGACTGTGCTCTTAATTAATCAATTAAACCAGTGAGTGAGTCCATTAATTAAGTGAGCATTTATTTGTTATATATAGGTACATTTTAAATAACTCGTTGTGGACAGAGAAGCCTGGAGAGCAAAGGTGCGGGAGGGCAGCAAGACCTGCGACGGAGTATGGTGCTCGGCACTGGCGGATAAAAGAACCAGGAGGCACCAACTCCGTAATGACCCGACTCCGGACCTTCTCTTTATAGCCGCTCCCGAATTGGACTTTTCAGTCACTCAAAAGTGTCAATCCTGTGTCCTTAGGCACTGTTTGAATCGTCCGTAATGGACGCGAAAGCCCATGACACATATAGACATCCTCTCCTCTCGGCAAGTCTGTACTAACGTTCTGGAAGCACCTCCTCCCATAATTATAAAGTGAGAGAGCACAATATGAGCTGTTCTTAAAAAAATCGAGCAATGACGGTGAGTGAAAATTACCAAACTTATACGTTAAACAAAATAAATATGCAGTGAGATTTTCATTGGCTTCTTGCTTAGAGGATTGGTTGGGGGCGCGGGAGATCGCCCTCTCTGAAGTCTTCTAATGTAATAAAAAAATGGAATGGCATTTTTTATTGTGAGATCTGATGACATTTTCTCCCCACATTTTTTCTTAGGTGGCTAATGAAAATTAATACAAAAAAAATCTACTTCAAAAAAGCAAATATACCTATTAACTACAGGGTAAAGTAGATGCCTTCTGTGCATTTTCTTTCTATAGCTTTAAAATTCAGCACTCCCTGTAAAATACTTTAAGCAATTACGACTATGACTCTTGATAACATAATTTAACCGAGGTCGTATGTTAATGTTACTCCTACGTCGAACCTATTCGTAATGGCTTCAATTCCAGTGAAAATAATATCGTAGCTAGCTTTCCATAATGTTTAGATTAGATTTGATTAGAACTCTTTATTGTACACACCAGAAAAAACAAACAAATACATTATGAGACTTTTATATCTAAGTTTTGCCGTATACAATTCACATGAATATCTAACCTCTTTGACAGTTTGTAGGAAAATAATTTTAAAGCCGGTACTGGATACCTACAAGTATCATACGCTATTGTATGCTAATTATTTTGAAATCTTTATGTACTACCTGCTGGTGCTATTTAATAAATAAAATAAAAAATACGAATGAATATATAAATCTGGCTTAATTTTACTAGTAATTATAGTTAGGTTTATTTGTTTATATTTGCCTTCCCATAATGCAAGTACTAGAGTTTAATTAGGGTAAGTAGAGGTAAGTAGGTTTCCCAGCAGAAATAAGATGTTTCATTAACACGAAAAGCCTAAAGAAAGAAGTCTGCAATAAATAACCTGTCTGCAGCATAAATCAAATAAAATGCTATCTATATTAGGTATGTTTAATATGTTTAATAACAGAGAGGAGAAGATATTTTAACAGCTTGTGTACCGTTATGCGTTCACAGCGCTCGCATTCGGTTTTCGCCGCGAATGGTCTTCGCCGATGCAAGGATTAGTAGCCGCTCTCTCGACCAAGTTAATAGGAGACGGCGGCGACCACGGAGGAATGGAAAACTGTTGCTCGGCGAGACGACCTCGATGTTACTTGCGGGCTATTTTCGAGCGTCAAATTGCAAATCGTAATTGCACTTCACGGTTATACAGATATTTACCTACTTGATCTAGGCATTGTACATCTTGGCTAGGTGATTTGCACACCTTTTAAAGGTGAATAGACCAATCGAACGCAGTAAAGCTGTAATTTTTCATACTCTTCTAACATGCCTCCCGCCTCCGCCGTTAGCGAGTGGTTTTTTACTTGTGATTTAACAATTCAAGTCATGTGTCACCTATCAGTAACTCTTCGAAAATTTCATGACAAAAATAAACAGGCAGTCTCCTTATACGACGGCATTTTTAGAACGACCGACAGAGATCGCATTCGGTCGTGCTACGCTAGGAGTACCTCATAAATGGTAGTGCTAGGTGGGGCACTAAGGTGTTAAGCTATCTTCTTTTTAGGGTTCCGTACCCAAAGGGTAAAGGGGACCCTATTACTGAGACTCCGCTGTCCGACCGTCCGTCCGACCGTCTGTCACCAGGCTGTATCTCATGAACCGTAATAGTTAGACAATTGTAATTTTCACAAATAATTGTATTTCTGTTGCCGCTGTAACGAAAAATACTAAAATAAATATTTAAGGGCACCTAAACAACGAACGTGATATCTTTGCTCGATGTTGATAACGGCAACAGGTAGTCGCTTGAAATATTCACAGAATATTTAGTTATAAGTATATTCACTTTAAAAATAAGTAATTAAATTAAAATAAAACAAATATTCATTGATATATTTTCGACCTTGTAGGATCTCGGGAGGCACGTGCGCCATCTTGTAATAAAGGTGCCAAAATTGAATGCCTTAAAAATTGATATTCTGACAGAAGTATGACGATGACAAAATAAGTGAGTAGGTAGTTGTTGTTACTTTGCAAATCCATGTAAAAAGTTACAAGCGACGGAATATTTTGACTTCTCACAAACTGCCCGTTGAAACCGCCCCAGAGCCACCGCTACGTGATGCAAAACCAAACTTTCTCAGTGGGACAATGCGTGTGTTATTTATAAACACAGTAACACACACACTCACACACAATGCCCGCCGGGTGTTGATACGCGGCGCGCAAACCACTTTGAACCGGTTAAAGCGATCGCGGTCGGTTAACTTGTCTGTTAATCGCTAATAATGATTGATAGTTCTAGGTAATTGATTAAGCTCGATTTCCAATTGCTCGCCTTGCTGCTTGATATCTTATTATATCTTATTATGACAAACAAAGCTCTTCAGACGAAGACAAAAATATCTTATCTATGTGCGGACCTAATGACAATGCCCGGAAGGTTTTGTGCTGAAGGTTTTGGAACCGTTTCTGACATTTTGAGTAGATAGCTTTAGCATAGCATTCTTTCGAAGATTTTTGACGACCTCTTTAGCGCAGCGACTAGGGCTACATCCTACCATGCGAGACATCCCGAGTTCGAATTCCAGTTTAGGGCAAAAAAAAACCAGGTCTTGGATGTTTACATGTTTTTGATGTAGCTGTTTTTGGTTCCCACGACACAGGGTATCCTAGTGTGGGGCCAGAAGCAATGTATGTGCCTGTATGTAAAGGTTTATTCTTTCATAAGAAATCTTCAATGTCTTACGTCTACTGTGCACGCTAAAGATTCCATAAGACAACACCTTACGTAGTAGAGGCTCGAATCATCCATTAGCTTGATGGGTTTCACTTTGGCAAACCCTTATTGATCTTATCTAATAAATATTGTTCTATTCACCATAGCACAGCCACAAAGGTTTGAACGGATAACAACCTATTGTCAGACCTGCCAAAAATACTTACAAAATTTCATCAAAATAGGTCAAGCCGTTTGGGAGGAGTATGCGCACTAACACTGCAACACGAGAATTTTATATATTAATTCCTTGTCACTAATTGAGATCATTTGGACAAACTTGAAATATTTTCAGGCCAGGCAATTTCATTCGTTAGTCGGAGTCTGAGTTTCAACTCGTCCTTAAACTCGGTTCAGATAATAGTCTACATCGTCGTCGTCAGTACAGAAAATCGTTTCAGTGTCAGAGTGATCAATCAAAATGCGTTCTACTGATGTAAGTAGTTTCCTGATCAAGAAATAAATGTATGTGGCCGTCCTCACGGTTCCTTCCGTTGTTTGTTTTATGGTCTGCTAGTACAGTCAAGAGCACTTACATCAAACTTAATATCCTGCATTCTATTCAATTCAACGTTTCTGTTGACTTGCCAACCACAATGTAAATATTGATGATGTGGTGTTTTTATTTTTTATCTTCTATCTATCTATGTATATATATATAAAATTCAAAGTCCTGACTGACAGACTCACTCATCAACGCCCAGTCCAAGCCGTTTGACCTAGGAAGCTGAAATTTTGCACAGAGGATCTATATATAATGTAGGCAAGGAATAAGAACGGTTTTTTTTTAATTCAACCCCTAAGGGGGCGAAAAGGGTTGCCAAAATTTGTATAGGAGGTATAAAAAATGTTGTCTGATTTTCTTGAAACTTGAAATAAATACTCTTCAACACAATTGATTGAACACGTGCTTCGCCGTTTTTCTAAATTTAACCCTTAAGAGAGTGAACGGGGTTGCAAATTTTTAAACTAAAGTCCACGCGGGCGGAGTCGCGGGCGAAAGCTAGTTCATAATAAAAACAAAATGTTTACTTTGGGAACGTCAAAGTTGTTAATTTTATAATTAATTGGTTATATGGAGATGAAGCTAATAATTAACCAAGTTATAAAATATTACCCATGGATGTGTTGAACATCATCAAACCGTTATGCCCCCACCGAGGGGCACGGGTCTCTTCCCTGAGGAAGGTATAGGCCATACTCCACCACGAGGGCCGAGTCCAGATTTTTGGAGGCTTGTAAGACTGGTGGTTGGTCTTACTGTCAGAAATTTTCAAGCCGCCCTAAGGCCTCTGACTTGGCTTAACGACAGCCATCTATCGACGGCAGCCGGTACCAACTGCTTAACGTGCCTTGCGACGCACGGAACCGCTCGGAAAAATGCCACTAGCGTTATTCATAAACGGTCACCCATCCATGCACTGAACGCGCCCTATGTTGCTTAATCGTTTAAGATCACTCAGGCAGCCGGGGCTACAAGCGATTCCAAAGAGAGTGTTGAATGTGTTGAACACTGAACACAATCCTCTGATTACATTTAATATTAATCTACGGTTCAGCATCAGACTTCTTTGTCGACTGTATTTAAACTGAAAATTTTCTTGCCATTCAGTACAGTTTGAGCAAGTCCATTCAGAAACGACATTGATCCTTATTATATTTTTATGTCGATTGGAACTGTGAGCTAGACAAAACAAAGTGGTGAAAGGCGCTACACACGAAGGTATGAATTACATGTTACCTAACGAAAGCATTAGAGGTAGGTACTCATCAGAGGAATCCTATTACCTACTGGCGAGCAGTGCATTCTTCATGCACCTAAGTGCATTATGTTACACTATCCTTTTACTGTTTCACACACAGCAAGACTGGGAATGAACATTAGAAAATATATTATGAAAAATAAAGGTTCGGTAGAGCATAATCCAAAGAACTTTTAAGGGACTCACTGAAATCGTGACAAATGTATCAGCTGTGCCAAACAAGTTGAAGGTTAGCTGGAAGAGAATGCTGCCCGCATTAAGCTCGCCCTTGTACACTAACTAATGTATTTCGTGCATTAAAGAATTAATTTACATTTTGATATTTTTTATTTACTTTTTTTGGCGGTAGGCTGCAAAAAAGTTAACATCTAAATAATTTTCGCTCCTTGAAATTTAAATCAATTTATTAGATAATCAAGTATACAGTAGGGCCTCGTTAATCCGGAGAGGCAAAAACAAGACCCTTTCCGGATTACCGAGGCGTCCGGATTATAGTATGGCATGTATTAAAACACATGTTTAACCTTAGAGTTTCTTTAATCAATTTTTAAATTGAAGCATAAAGACAAATATGCACATGTTCAAAATTACTCGAGTGCGCTAAATTGAGACTGTAGACAGAAGGCGGTAAACAAAAGACGGACGATGGTTTGGCTCATGGCAGCCCGTACCTACACCCGCTACCCCCGCACCTACACCCGCCAGCCCCGCAAACCCCATTGCCCGGCCGGATTACAGAGATCACCGAACAATCGGGAGTCCGGATTAACGAGGCCCTACTGTATTTACATTAGTGAGTGATTCAAATGTTACTTATTAACTAATAATTGTCAAGCATACCTGCTGGTGTCCACTCTAATTACTATAAAGACACTGTCACTGAACTGCTGCTACTAGACCATGTCGACACTGATTCAAGTCCTAGACACTCAGAAGTCCATCGAGTCGTCCTTGACAGCCCGGATGGAAGCATTTGAAAAACGACTCTCCTCCTCTTCCTCACAAGAGACACTGGACATGGATGGCCTAGTTCGTGAGTTCCAGAATTTCAAAGACTCCGTAGTGAGTATCTTGGGCTTGCTTCGTTCTCAGGTGACATATTTGACTACCCAAGTGGACGATCTGGACAACTTTAATCGTCGAAATGCTCTCCTTTTCTGCGGCATTGAGGAAAGGGAGGCTGAAGATATCGAGACAATGCTTGTTCAGACCATCCGTGACAAAATGGGCATTAGCAGTCTCGAGCCATCATCGTTTCAGTTGGCACACAGGCTAGGGGCGAGAGGAGGGCGGAGGCCTCGCCCCGTCCTGGTTCGTTTTAATAACCTGCATCAGAGGAATGTTGTCTGGCACCAAAAGAAATCACTGAAGTCCACTGGCATCGTTATCCGCGAGTTCTTAACTAGGACCCGCCAATCCATTTTTATGTCAGCACGAGTGCACTTTGGCATGACCGCTGTGTGGACCAAGGACGGCGCTGTTTTCGTGAAGACACCGGGGAAGGACCCGCAGAAGATCTCCACGGCATTGGAGTTGGACGAGCTCTGCGGCCTCCATCCTTCGGTCGATAAATCCACGCCAAAATCGACCGTGGCTCCCGAGAAGAGGGATAAACAGCACCAGAGGGACAACGCGACCCTGCCGACCACCCGATCCAGGGCTGCGGCCTCGACGAGGGCTAAGACGAAGACGTGATGCTGCTGTGTTCGTGTGCTTCTATTTTCTTTAGTATCCACTCTTATCCGTACGGCCCCGCCAGGTTACTTATCATTGTTCTTTTCTCTAGCGAATGTACCTTTCGTTTATGGTTTTCCATCACTTTTGGTTAACATCGTTTTCAATTCAATTCTTTAGAATGGCACCCCTAAAGATTCTGCCAATTGCTTTTCTTTCTTTGTCAACAAACAACTCACTCAGATGAGACCATAGACCGCATAGACGTAGACGTCAATCAAATGTCATTGTCAAAATAATGGCGGGTGCGTTCCGAAAATATATTTTTCTGTGTTTATAATATTTTGTGAAAACTTTTTATCACTCAACCAGCAGGACGTGCTTGATGCAGCGTGTTTTTGCATTGTTCAACCTTATTTAATTTTATTCATTAGTATCAACGGCATTGTATTATTTTATATATTTTTCTATCTAGTATCAACGGTATTGTATTATTTTACATAATTATTCTATCATTTTATTTATTTTTATTCACTATTTATGATATATATTAGCGATGATTCCTACCATACAGCTGAATCTGATTCCTCGTTCGCTAGCATTGACGTTAGTGCCCTAGGGTTAGGTGACACCCTGATCAACGAGTTTTCAAATTTTCCAAAAAACTTCAATGTTTGCCATATCAATGCTCAGAGTGTCCCGAGTCATTTCAATGACCTTTTAGACTCCTTCTCTTCATGTAACCTTCAGGCTCTGCTTATTTCTGAGAGCTGGCTAAAACCGTCACTTCCCTCTACGGCGTATTCGTTACCTGGCTTTATCTTGATCCGACATGACCGTGTCGGGAGGAGAGGTGGCGGGGTGGCTATTTATCTCAAAAGCAACCTATCCTATAAGGTCATTGCACAATCCCCCACGTCCGGGTCGGCCCCTGCCGAATTTCTTTTCTTAGAAATAGATCTGGGTGTCAAACTTCTTCTCGGCGTAGTCTACTGTCCTCCATCCAACAACTACTTCTCAGCTTTAGAGCTCTGTCTCGATGACCTTACGTCTATCTACGCCCATCAACTGATCATGGGAGATTTTAACACCAACTTACTTTGCAGCGACCATCGCTCTAGCAAACTTCGTTCCCTTATCGAATCTCATAACCTTAAGTTCCTTCCTCTCTTGCCCACTCATCATTCTCATAATTCCGATACTCTGCTAGATCTCATCATAACTTCTGATGACGCTCGCATTGCCTCCCATGGTCAAATTCCCGCCCCCGCTTTCTCTCACCATGACTTGATTTTTTGCTCTCTGAAAATGAGATTTCCCAAACCCAAACCCGTTATCGTTCTTCAACGATCTTTTGCGCGCATGGATGTAGAGAGGCTTAGAAGTGATGCGTCTGCTGTCGACTGGCATGACATGCAGGAACTTCAGGACATCGACGATAAGGTTTCATTATTGTGCGCCGAGATCATCCGCTTGTTCGACATTCATGCACCTGTTAGGCCGGTCTCGCTCAAGCATCGTCCCACTCCGTGGATCTCGGACCTTGTCCGCAAAGCGATGATGAGACGGGACCGTGCTTTCCGAAAGTATAAGCGGGACAGGTCTGATGTCAACTGGACAGAATATAAGGCTGCTAGGAACAGATGCAATCAGATGTGTAGAAGAGCTAAACGTCGTTACATCTCTGAACAGATCGAGATTTCAACGCCTGCTGGTTTATGGAGATTTCTGAGGACCCTAGGCGTGGGAAAAACTACATCGTCCGACTCTAGAATCCTTTTTGATCTTGATGAGCTCAATAGGCATTTTGCGTCGGTGCCCACTCTAGATCCTCAGACTAAATCTGAAACCTTGCGGCAGATCTGTTCAATGCCGAAAGCCTACTTCAACTCTTTTGAATTTTCACCTGCTGGCAGTGAGGAAATCAAGAAACTGATTCTGACCCTTAAGTCGAAAGCTGTTGGCTATGATAATATAGGGCGTGCTATGCTCTCCTACCTCCTTGACATTCTCCTCCCTGCTATTACACACATCGTTAACTTTTCCCTGACCTCTGGTCAATTCCCTGACCTATGGCGCAAAGCCTATGTCGTTCCCCTGCCTAAGATTCCCAGTCCTACCCTACCGTCCCAGTACCGACCAATCTCTATTTTGCCTTTCCTCTCCAAAGTCCTGGAGTCACTTGTTAACCAACAGTTATCCAAGTTCCTCTCCTCAAGTGGTCTCTTAAATCCCTTCCAATCTGGTTTTCGGTCAGGGCATAGCACTACCACAGCTCTCTTAAAGGTCACTGAGGACATAAGGGCTGGCATGGAGGAGCAACTGGTCACCATCCTTGTCCTCATTGATTTTAGCAACGCTTTTAACGCTGTCGACCATGACCTCCTTCTAGCCACCCTTGGTAGTCTCAATGTCTCCTTCACTGCCGTGCAATGGTTCTGTTCCTATCTTCGAGGGCGCCAGCAGGCGGTTCGGTCCGGCCAGGCCCAGTCTGACTGGACTGAACTAAATGCTGGTGTACCACAAGGCGGCATTCTTTCTCCAATTTTATTTTCATTGTTTATCAATCTAGTCACTCCCAACCTTTCTTGCCGCTACCATCTTTACGCGGATGACCTCCAACTTTATAGACTGTCCAGCACTGATGATCTTAGTCAAGCTGTTTCGGGTCTCAATGAGGATCTATGTCGGATTCAGAGGTGGTCCGAGTGCTTCGGCATCGCCGTTAACCCCTCTAAATGCCAGGCGATCGTCATTGGCGGCTCGAGACAGCTTGCAAAGATAGATTCTGTCTCGCTTCCCTCCTTGCAGTTCAATGGCTGCATAATAGCCTTTTCCCAAACGGTTACTGATCTCGGCCTTATCATTGACCAGAAACTGTGCTGGGATGCTCAGTTAAAGGCAGTCTCGCAGAAATTCTATGCCTCGCTCCATCCATTGCTTCGTCTGAAAAACTTTCTCCCTATCAATATCAAAATTTCTCTTGCAAATTCCCTTCTTCTTCCCATCCTTGACTACGCCGATGTCTGCTACCTCGATCTCTCGCAGGAATACCTGAATAAACTCGAACGTCTGCAGAACACCTGCATTCGATTCATCTTCGGTCTGCGCAAATTCGATCATGTGTCAGAATTTCGCGCCAGGTTAAAGTGGCTTCCGATTCGGGATCGCAGAAATCTTCGAATTCTCTGCACCCTCTTCTCTATTCTTAACGATCCTAATACTCCCCTATACCTCAAGTCACAATTTGCCTTCTTATCCTGCACACATAGCAGAGAACTCCGTTCCTCCCAAAACCTTCTTCTTTGTACCCCTTCTCACCACTCTGGTTACATCTCTAGCTCTTTCAGCGTCTCAGCCGTTCGTCTGTGGAACGCCCTCCCTGAAAACATCCGTAAAGCCCCCTCTCGGAATTATTTCAAAGCCCTTGTCCATAAACACTTCCTCGAGAAGTGTTACCTGAACCTCCCCTAGCCAATTTCCACGATAAGGATCTTTCAGTTGTATGTTCCTTATGTTCTGTATCTTTTTAATCATAGATTTATGGTAAATTATATGTATATTTTTCCTAGGTTTCTCGTAGTGTGTAGATATATTATGTATTTTATTTTATTGTAATATTTAGACTCATTATACTTTAGTTTATTTTTTTATTATATATGTAAGTATATATTAACGTGTAAGTTTATTCAATATATGTATGTTTTTAGATTAATTTTTTGCACGCCTACCAACTCTTTCGTTTTACCTCCTGCGGTTGACTGGTAGAAAATGCTTATGGCATTAAGTCCGCCGCATTGTACTATATTTTTACTTAAAATTTAAGTGCAATAAAAGTATCAATAAATAAAAATAAAAAAAAATATTTTCTAATCAGATTATTTGTTCTGCCAATAGAATTTGTTTGCATTGCAGAGTAGAATTAGTTCGATTGAATGGCACAAGTTTTACCGGAACTTTCGGTAACACCATGAATATATTTGTACTTTGCACAAGAAAAGATCTGCACAAAGGCGAGCTTAATACTAACAAGTATTTTCTTCCAGCTAACCATAGCATATTTGAATACTTTACAAAAGGCTAATGATGTAAGCTGAAATATACACATTATGTCATTGAACAAACTATTTGATTTCAATTTCCGCTTCAAATATACGACGCGCATTGTAAGTATCAAATTTTAATGTTCTAGGTGTCCATAAAATAAAAAACAACCAAGTGCGGGTTGGAACCGAGCTCGATGGGTTCCGTACCATTTATCTTTACAACATTTGAATATGTCAAGCCTCTACCTGTTGCCGTTATTAATATCGAGCAAAAAACGTCCAATAAATCACGTTTCTTATATGGGAGCCCCCCTCAAACATTTCCTTTAATTGAAGTTTTAAAGTCAATATACAAATGAATATTCTGTGAATTTTTCAATCGTGTTTCTTTGCGTATTTTATTTTTAATTACGGAACTCTAAAAAATCCCACGTGACCCGTCAGTGAAACTATCGTTGTAATATTTACTACATTAATACAATCGAGGCGCTGGACTTAATGTTACCGATGTTAATTCATTCAAGCTTAGACACGAGATCAGCAAATAATTCGATATGCCCAGTTAGGTGACAGAATCGTATCAACTTACTGTTTTGACCACAACCACTTGCAGCTAGGTAGAATTGGTCTCACCACATTCATCCACTTTTTGTTCGATAATAATCGCCCTCAGTTACCTAGAGATTCTACGTCGCAGGGCTCCACAATAGAAATCAGAAATTCATTTCAACGTAAAGAATTTATATTCTGTTTGTTGAATATCAATGTACCTAGTATTAATGTTAGCCGCTACCTTGAGGCCGAATGTAGTTGAGAAAAAGGCGCCGGAAAAAATATACACTTTGGCTAGATTTTCTTAAATCGAATACCTTAGAACGTGCTCTTTTAAAGTTTTTTTGATCTGCTGTAAAACCGTAACAGGTACAAGTGGCCAGAAGCAATGTATGTGCCTCTACGAAAATGTTTATGTTATGTTTATGTTAATTACAAATGTATAGTTTTCAGAATTTTTCCTGTACTTATAGTACAAGACAATATTACACCTATAACTAGCCAAATTTCTTAGTTCAATATAGGTTAGTTTCGACATAAACAGTCGTATATTTTTGTACGTTAACTGAGAAGTTTGATTTTCCCACACCTTCAAGCAACCGTAGAGTTGAGTCATCATCCTCATCATCATTCAGCCACAAGAAGTCCAATGCTGGATATAGGCCTCCATGGATTTCCAAAATGACTGGTTGGAAGCGGCTTTCATCCAGCGTCTTCCTACCACTTGGATGAGATCCTCATCATCATCATCAACCCATTATGTCCCCATCGCGGGGCACGGGTCTCTTCCATGACGAAGTTGTATGCCATTTGGATTTGATTGGTGGAGGCTCGTAATACTAGTGGCTGGTCTTACTGTCAGAAGTTTTCAAGCCGCCCTAAGGCCTCCGACTTGGCTTAACGACTGCCTCTATCAACAGCAGCCGGCACCAACTGGTTAACGTGCCTTTCGAAGCACGGACCCGCTCGGAAAAATGCCACTAGCGTTAGTCATAGACGGTCACCCATCCACGTACTGAACGCGTAACCCTACAAATTATGATTGATGAAATTATCAATTAATTGAATCATTCATTTTCATTTGATCATTCGGCACCTTCAGTGCTTGAGTTCGGCTAGCACTGATTTCTTTAATGTGTTTTAAAAACTTGCAGGTGGCTTTTCGTGTCCAGCTTTCTGTCAGGACATTCCGTTTAAAAACTAAACTGGGCGCGTGACTTATCAGTCCCCGGGACTTCTTGCATTTCGAAACAGTAACCACACTGTAGGTGGAGCCTCTCTTGCAACCCATTACCCACAATAAGTACGTGCACGGATTTCGAAACGTTTCCCATAATCGATTAACGCTGGCACGGTCCGCCTAACTCTGATAAGATAAAGCCTACACTGTAGCGCTTCAGAGCTGCAGGTCTAGTATGATGCCCGACAAATGCCTATAACTTTGACTTGGCATGAACGTATTTCGAGTCTAATGATGGAGAACGCTCGATATGACTTAGAAATCTTCAAATTTTAGTTTAATCAAATTACCAAAAAGAGTGAAAAAAAATATTTTTACGAGTTCATCGCAAACTTATCCCGACTTCAAGCTACCTACCTGTCATTATACACCTCAGCGGTATTCCAACAATGGCACTGCCTCCTCCTGAAATTAGGGAATTCTGCCGAATTGAGAATTCCACTCCAGAATTCCGGGCATTATGCCCGGACCCAATAACCTACCAACCAGCTACCGCCACTTAAAATGTTAACTAGTGATAGGCCACTCACTAGAAAAGAAAAACGGAACATTACAATATCGCGTTCACAGCTAACTGTTAGTTATCTGTAGATAGGTTATTGGGACCGGACATGATTAGTTATAATTTCTCTTTAAAATGCCCAACATATCATTGTACAACACAATGTGATCATTTGAAAAGTTGATTGTTCCTAATTTACCCCAAAAATAAACTGTCACTAGATTTATCAAAGGATTGGTTATGGAATCGGCCAAACCCAAGTGTGTCTTTGTATTTGCATTTGTGAATTCAAGTGGATGAATCTACTACAGCATAAGCTCAGTAACAAAATCATTAAGATTCTTTTTCCTTCACCCGTCAGTACAACATATGCGGAAGATGAACTTTACTAGCATAGGCACTTGCACCTCCATTTTATACTTTATCGGCGGCAGTATTAGTCTCTACAAAGTAATCGATGTGTTATCATTGGTCTGTTGGTTTCGTTTTGATTTCGCGGTATGAGAGAACCCTAAGTATGTACTAGGGAAAGGTGTACGGTGTGATAAAAGTAGGAATGTTCTAGCGAAAGATATTAAAACTCCCAATGCCCAAAACGCATAGCGTGCGTGTCCAGCCGACGACACATCAACCTTTAGGTAGAGGTACACAAGTGCACTTTACTCGGCCACTTTGAAACAAATTATGTTAAGTTTAAGCTTCTGCTGTCTCTATAGTCAGCAGTAGCTTAAACTTGACATAATTTATATGTTATATTTATATGGGCGCATACGAGTACTATTATGCGCCCGAGCGGAATGGAACATGCTGCCTGAACGGAACATGCCAACTGAATGAACACTGCGATTTAGTTTCATTGCCGCTTCAAATCAATGCGCGTACGCATATTCGTAATTCTAGGCGTCAATGGAATTAAAAAACGTGTAATGTGACCCGACCAGAACGGCCCTGGCGTCGCTGGTCGTGTAGCTAATTGTACAAATCTTTTCAATACTTTGAGCTGTGTTAATATAGTCATAAGGCTTTTTTTGAGTTCTTTGCAACAGTTTATTAGTCTTAGCTACAGTTCTATTGGTTTATAGAGGCCCAACCCGGAACTTCTGTTAATCCTTGTTCAAGAAGCTGTGTTGATATCGTTGTTAATATTTTTTTGCTTTCTGTGTAAATCTGGGGATTTTCTGAACTTATAGAGATTGTCTACAATACTTCGAACTGCGCACTTGTTTTAAATTTGGTTTGAAGCAGCATTGCTTTTATGCCATTGATGGCATAAAAAAAAGAAAAAAAAACTTAAGAATATATTTCTGGATCTGCTCCAACCCAAAAACAGCGAAAAATTAATCTTTGTAACTGTAAAAAAACATAGTAGAGTTCGTTTTTTCGTCGAATTCTAAACGTTTCTAAAAGGGTGTAGGTTGATGTAAAAAAATACAATTTTACGAGATAACTCGTATATTGATAAACGTTTCGTCATAAATCGTCTTCCGCTTTTTTGGACATCTCTTATCAGGGATCCGCAATCATGGTGGCTAATCTAATATATAAAATTCTCGTGTCTCAATGTTAGTGCGCATACTCCGAAACGACTTGACCGATTTTGATGAAATTTTATACGTGTATTTGGTAGGTCTGAGAATACGTTGTTATCTACTTTTCATATCTGGCAAAATAAAGTTTGCCAGGTCAGCTAGTCTAATTTATAAAATATCACAATGTTAGTGCGCATACTCCTCCGAAACGGCTTGACCGATTTTGATGAAACTTTACATGTATATTCAGTAGGTGTGAGAATAGATTTTTATCTATTTTTCATGCCTCTATTTGGAAAAACAATGTTTGCTATAATTAATAATATAATTGTGTCCCCGTAAATGTTTGAATTCTAGGCAAAGGCCTGCATGTTAGACTGTGCGGTATTCTGGCACGCAGTTTTGCACGCTACTTAAATCAAATGTAACCGTGGCTTCAGCGCAGGGCTCACAACATCCGCAATTAAAATCATAATAGGTACATTCTTGTAAAAAAGCGGCAGCCAAGGACACAAAGAGCCGCGATGGGCGTGAACAAATTTCGGTCACGTAGAGAACAGGTGGTCTTCGACCCCACCACACTGTGCTTACTGCGAAAAATAATTGGGTTCAGCGAATTCGGCATGTTGTTTTTACCAATGGAACGATACTACGAAGGCTATGAGTGGTAAGACCAGAACCAGTGCCTCACTTGTTTATGCAATGGTCGTGGGTTCTAATCCCGTCGTGTTTGTTTTCTCATTTATATATTTAACTTTGTGTGTTTTTTATAGAAATAACATGGCTAAAAGAGGAGACCCTAGTGTCTGAGGTGTTTAGATACCACCTACGCTTGCACAATAAAATGCTAACCCCCGGTTTCTCGTACGCTAACAATCTGTTAATCTACTGTTAACAGCTGTCAAACGTTTTCAATTCAAACTAACCAACCAAACTGTCTCAAAGCACAATAAAAACTACTTATCTATGTGTATTCATAAAAAGGTTAATAGGAAGTGATTACTTTGAGTGATAAAATTATGCCGTCTGTGTAGATTATAAAATAGGTTTTTTTTAGGGTACCGTACTTTAAAAATTTAAAAACGGAAATCCCTTCAGTGGGCGAGATCAACTTGCTCTTGTCAGTTTTTCTACAGTCAACGGTAGGTCAACCTTTATTTATATTTCTGTAACAAAGTCATCTTTAACGTTACTATTTTTCTGCACTTATGTTTTTTATCACAATCTATATCACAAATCAGTGTGCTGGTCATTATATTCCACTTGAAATGTCATTGAGCGTACATTCGACAGCAAATTGAGCTTTAGATGCTTGTACTGTACTCCGTTACGATAAGGGTGACTTTGCAAGAAAAAAGTAATGATCGAATCTAATATAATATTAATTTTTATAGACATGTTTTAATTATTTGATTTTATTAATGATTTATTTTATTGTTTAATGGAATTTAATGTGGCTACACATAAGTAATATTGTACTTTGCTATCCCAATAGGGCCTCCTGTAAGAATAGCTTTATCTTAAAGATAAAAAATTGTAATAATTAATTTTATAATTAACTTTATTATTTATCCAAAAAATTTTAAATATATGTATAGCAGTATCTGTAAACACGGATCGCTCTCATTTGTTGTTTAAGTGCGTACAAACAATGGGGTATGAAATCGATTCTCTATACTCTATACTAGTATGCATTTCCCTAGGTCCAAACAAAGTCATTAGTACATTTCATACAGCCTTATTCTACAGGTAGACAAGGTAGGTTTATCAAGTAGTCTGCTCGAACTAATTAATTTATACATCTCTTTAATTCATTAAATATCAACGCCAATTATCTGAGTCTAATATTATGTTAGTATTTTAGTAAATTAATATATGTTTTATTGTGGCGTCCAATAATGAGTTATCTATCTATCTAAGCCCAGAGCCAACGAAGTATTCATAAACTTACGTTTTTATCCCAAAGAGATAGGAAGAATGAATGTTGGACACGATCCTAACCTAGATATTTCTAGACCTGATAACTTTGTTGTACTCTTGGCGAGATTTTTTCATCATTATTTTAATTTCGTGGACCTGCTTCTAATTAACTTAGACAAAAGATCCCACGCTTAATCTCTTAACCACTCATTATTGTGAAACTAACTTATTTTCTACATTTCTGTACAGTACCGTTACTATCTATTAAGTTTTTTATCTTTTTTTTTTACTTTTAGGTTTCTGTATAATATTCACAGTAGAATAACTAGTTAAAATATAAGTTGGCTCTTAAATTTCACCGAACTTTTCTGCAACGTATTTCTGCCCTTTTGCTTACAAGAGAATATTCATTTGACACGCAGTATATTTTACCACCCACCGCGGTGTCCGTAGAAAAGAAACTCCTTTGTTCCATAGACGTCTTATGCCTTACGTAACAAGATTATCTACCTGAGAGCGATCGTGACCGTGTCGGGGACTGTACGTAGCAACTTGTTCCTGGGGTTGCACTGTATGGAGTAGTCTGATTTAGCCCCTTTGTTTCCGGTATGCCACACCACCTTCCTGTTATATTCTGGGACTTTTTTTCCCAGTAGGTATGTAATTCTAATTAGTAATTATCCTACTCCGGGCTGTCATTAACATACATATTTTGACTTTTTAGAGTTGTCTAAATGCTTAACTCGATAGAGTGGAAAGTTACGTAATAGGTATAAGGGCAGATAACCCAATTGCGTTAATAAAGCCATAAACTTAGCTTACCATCCCCTTTGCATATTTAAAAATATATACTTTATAAAATATATAAATAGACACAATATCTATATATTGTGGTCCACGGCGGAACTAGAAATTAAGGCATTTAAGACATGTTTACATTTTTTTAAACAATTTAATTTTACGAATGTGCCGATGTGAAAACTTTCTCGATGCCAGAAGTATAATCATATTAATCAGCCGAAGTTAAAGGCATGATAAGGTCGGCAATTGTACTGATTTCGATGTAATTTCTGTATGCAATAAAGTGTGCACACCCATGGTTTAATCTAATCTTTACTAACCAGCATTACGCAGAGGTTAAGTTTATCTTTTGATTAAGCCGAGCAAGTAGGTAAGTACATTCGACGCCAGCTCGACTTACACATTTTCTATGACAATACAATAAAATTTCTAAAGGTACTAAGATTAATTTTGTTAAGTCCACAATGAACATTTACATGCATGCACTCTACGCAGTAGAGTAGTATTTCAACTTTAGGTTTCGCAGTGGTCTACTATTAACTACATTATGACAGAGTGCCAAGGAGGAACGTAGGCAATGAAGTAGCAAAAAGTGCATGAATCATCGTAATGATAAGCGCTGAGTAATTATAAAGTTTCATACGTTCTCACTTCCACATTACGGTGTCATTAGCGAAATAAAAGTCACCAGAGAGCTGCCGGCAAATGGTGCATTTCGAGTACTTTCACACAGAGTGCGCGCGTTGAAGTCTTTCCCAAAGAACCGCTAGAATTCTGAGAAACGGAGGCGCCCCTGGGCGCTTGCAGCGCGCTAATGGCCGTTCTAGAAACGTCGAAAGTCGCAACCGAATTGCGGACTCAGGTATCCGAAATGAACACAAAAGTGGCCTTGGGTGTACATTTTTTGCGCTTTTGTAACACTCAAAGACGTTAGGAGAATACGTCTGGAACCGGGAACCCTTTTTGTGTTTAAATAAGGGGGAGAGCCGCGTGAGAACGCTATGTGCGCTGGCGGGGAAAGGGGCCAAGCGGGGGGCAGGGCTTGCATACCTAGCATGCACTCAAAAGTCCAAAAGCGCACTCTCTTGCTCTTTCTGGGTACGGCTAGAGCAGGATGGCGCGTATATAGTTGTCTCGAGTGCGTTGTGGGCACACGGCGCGGGCGCGTACGCGGCTAGCGGAGCTGGTTCAGTGGAAATTTCCATCGTCCGCCGTCGCGCTCGCCGTCGCCTCTCCACACACTGATATGGCTTGCTGCCAACGACAACGCTGCGCTGCATCGCTAGCTCGCTTTGGCAGCGCTGGATATGTCGGATGACGACATAGTGTTTTCCCCATAGAAGGAAAATGCTTTCAAATAATTATTTTAAGGTCGTCTGGAAACTTTTCTTGGTGGATGTTTCAGTCTAAGCAATACAATATGCATTTTACAACTTCTTTAAGTTTCCTTTTTTATCAACGTTTCAGATTTATAGTTGTGCATTTGTTTTGCACCCACTTATAGATATCTCAAATACCTATGTGCGACGCGGATGGGCGGTTTTTAATTGGCACTTGTTAGCGCGTGATCTGTGATTCTGACGTGTCTAAAATTGTCGCTCAATGGCACCATACATGACGTATCACTATCTGTAGCTGCCACTGAATACGTAAGATTCCCAAATACCCTTAAATACGTTGGCGTGTCTGCACAGCGCTCGAGGGGACATGGCGTTGAAGGTATGCATTACACACACATAACACACGTACGAATGAGTTAGGCATGCCACGCGGTTCAAACTTTGGTTATTTATAGCCGTAAGCAGCAACTTTATGGTGACCTAGCGTTTCATAAATTTAGTTTAAAAGGAAATATCACCGGCTTTAAGAGTTAAACTTTTTGGCTAAATTACAAGATAGAACATCGAGCTTCACATTAGTTCTTGTTGTAAAAGCGTCGAGCGTCATAAACTGTTTTGTGTAAAAAGATTTCAACAATAGCATATGCCAGCAAAGTCTTCAGCATCTTTTCATCATCTTATAAAAAGCTATAGAACAATTTAGCGACCTTACTACGAATAAGCTTGTAAATATAAAATGTTCCAAAATCGGTTGCTCAGATTTATACAAAAAAATCACAAATTTTCCACCGACACAGTATGAAAACTTTTTTTGTAAATGTCAGCACACACTTATATTTCAACTTATAACATACGTATATTTCATAATAATATAGCCATAGTTTTGTAATGGTGTAGATGTATTATTGCGTGGTAGTGTTTAATGCAGTATCAAAAACAATGGGGTCTCTCCGGTTACAAGGTTAAATAGATACGGTTAACTCAATATACATATCAAACCTGTGCTGCAATATTTACAATGACTATACAAGTAACTTCATTGTAATTTTATTGTTTTAGTAATACATATGATGATTTATTATTTTATTTTCAAAAATGTTATCACATAAATTACTTGATTTAATGCCTGACTTCTGTAATGACTGAATTATTTTAAGTATTTTTTTTTAATAAAGGCTTGTAATATTATTATTTAAGTAACTTCAAGTGCTGCAAGATTTACAATAACGATACAAGTAAAGGTGACAGCTTCAAATATTTTCTAAAAGATTTACAATGAATGAATATACAGGTTACTTGAATATTCTATGCTGCTAGATTTACCATACAGTAAATTTACTAAAGGTAACGTAGGTCTTCAAGCGATAAGACTGCCAATGCCATAACATGACTCAGTTATAAGGAAACCTGAATAATTCTGCAATAAAGAGTTTTCTATCTTTCATTCGTGTAAGATTTACAATTAGTATACAAGTGACGTAGACTTTTAAATCAGTGCTGCTAGATTTACTTTGGGTACTTTTTGTTTTTGTTTTGGGTACTTTTTATTTCGCAATCCGGAATATACTAGCTCTAATGCCTATTAACCTATATGTTAATAGTTCCTATTTTTGGGTAGGCTGTGTCATACATGTAAACATCGATTCTGATTGCGAAATCCGACACGTATGTGCAAACTAGGCAAGTATTTTATGGAGCTTGCAGTTTATTTATAGGTGGTTTCAATGCTGTAGGTACATACGGGGTGACCGTAAATAATATATAGTCCGATAACTATTCCTAGAAAACAGTATATATTATTCTTGCTCTGATGATGGACTTTTTGATTTGCCTCTGTCTTTTTGTATTAAAATCTCCGGATAGTCATGAACCTTTTTGACTGTGGTCTAGGTCGTAAATTATTGGGCATAATTTATATACAGGGTATTTTTAAAATGCGTAATTCTTGAGATATGTCGTTCCGAATTTGTCAGTACAACCAAGGAGAATTAATTCTCCTTGGTACAACTTACAATTTGTGTTCAACGACTTTTGTTTTTGTTTACTTTAGAGCGCGTTGTTTGATAAATGCTTAAAACCATTTATGTATTTTTAATTGAATGGCCATTATTATATATAGAACAATGATTTACTGAAGGCTGCGACATTGTTAGAGCTCTTGAAGAGAACTTAATCTTCGAATTAATAAAAATTTCGTGTCATTATGTTTGTAAACAGACACCTGCGCATCGGCTTCACCGTTTTTCATGTTTTTTTTTATATTTGGTAGATTAGAATAGATCTTAGGCTAAATAATATGGCAAAACAACGTTTGCTGGGTTAGGTAGAGAAATATATAGGAGAACAAAAGTTTTTGTCTAACTAAAACTCTTATTGAGGTGTTTCAGAAATTGGCGCCTTTTATAAAATAAAATAACCCTGTTACTGCTACCCATTTTTACAAAGCTGTGACATGCAACAATAAGAAAGTATCCATAAAAATATAAAAATGTGCAAACGTAATTGCATTTTCTACAGTAATTTACAGAACTCTTTGCCAAATCTCGATTGATAAAACTTCTGCTTCTATGCGATTCGTTTAATGATTTTACTCTCACTACAGAGAAAGAAACATAGGGCCGATTTCTGAATTGAGAATTTCAGTTCTGTCACGCTCTTTCCTGAGAAAGGAGACGGAAACGCTTCCATACATTCTTGGGCCCAGATGTAAAAAGACGAGAGTGGTGTCAATAAACAGCTTATATATTGTCAAACCATCTTTGAAAATTTTGCGGATTTTAGCAATCTGAGAGCAAAGTTAAAAGAGATTTAGTAAAAGTGAGGCTATGCAACAAATTGACAATAACCTATAGGTACTTAACAGCTGATTTTATAACTGTGATCATGTGATAGACAGTTATTTATTACATTAATTGTAGTTCTTATTGTATTGAGTGGGAAAATGTAACGAAACTCACAAATAGATTAAAAGACAGGGAAGACAAGGATTTGTGTCATTTCATCCTCTAAAACTAGTCGGCCCAGTGTATTACATCGATAAGTCGGTATGCCACAGTCGTACAAGTTAAACAATATACTAGAAGTCCGTAGAGCGAAAGCACTGGTCGAGGAATATAATTAAAATACGCAAACGATAACCGATACAAGACGAGTAGGTAGGTAGTTCGGTGATCATGATGGGAGACGATAATGTACGTACCGTGAATGCACATCCTGAGAACGTACGCCCCGGTAATGTACAGCCACGGAATCCGTGCACATGTACACGGATTCCCGTCCGTACGTTCTCGGGTCGTGCGTTATCATATCAGGCTGTATAAAATTGGTACGGGCGAGAATCCGTGTACAGCCATAGACACGACAGAGTGGTGCCTCGTTTTCATGAAGCGTAAATCATTCACTTCGCAGCCATTACACGCTCGATCTAGTGCGTGACATTATCGAGTCTATGAGTCACAATAGATTGACGTCCTGATCTGGCTAGATCTTACACTAGACGAGTCAATCCAAATGATCATAGTTTAGATGTAGAGGAGCGATACATCAACCCATTATACACCCACTGAGGGGCACGGGGCTTTTCCCTGAGGAACCTTTCTCAGTGAAAAGCCCGTGTCCCTCGGTCCTATACCTATAGGGCATACTCCGCCACGGGGGCCTAGTCCGAATAGGTGGAGCCTTGTAAGACTAGTGGCTGGTCTTACTGTCGGAAGTTTTCAAGCTGTCCTAAGGCCTCTGACTTGGCTTCACGACTTCCATCTATTGACGGCAGCCGGCACCAACTGCTTAACTTGCCTTGCGAAGCACGGAACCGCTCGAAAAAATCCCACTAGCGTTAGTTATAGATGGTCATTTGGGCACGAATTCCCGGATTGTACATTCTCGTGCCGTAAATTCTCGGTCCGTGCAATATACCCATCATGATCATAGATTGAAAATACGGGAGCTATCACTGTCAGCACAGATTAAATACATTTGACAAACAAAAAGTAATAAATCGATCTGTAAACGAGAATCTACGAGAATCGATTTTAAAGTTAATATTCTGTTTTATTGTAAACTATTTACTTTATAATTTATTGTTTTATTGTTTTATAATAATTTATTCCGTAGATTTTGTTCACTTTGATTGAATCCATCATTCGATGAGTGTTTTATGTTCAATAATAATTCTTGAAATCATTCACAGTAATCGATTATAGTAATCGAAACTATATTACATCAGTGCAATAAACTTGTTTTTAAGATTTCTCGTCTCCCTGATTGTGAATTGAGCAGATTTTTTATATTTTGAAACAGAAAAAAATACCGCTTTTTTTAAACCATATTTCAGCTTATTACAATTGGGCCCAGAGATCCCCGGCTCCTTTGACGAGACAGGACTAGAGTAAAGTAGTTACTTAGCGAATTTCTCAATTCTGAAACGGCCCATAGAATACGTAGCCTGTTGGTGTCATGTGTTGGCTTTATTATTAATTTTCTCTGTAGTTAGTAAGAAACATGAAATAACCTAATGTCACTCATCATACTCTCACACAGGCTACCATGTGTGATCCCAGTCTGTGAATTACTCTTGTATGTGCTACAACGTATATTTTGTCTCAGCTGACAGACCATTTCAATTTGCAGTAACTGACACTGTCTGACATTTAAATCCGCATTAAATCTACATCTCTACAATGGTAAATCTTCAGAACACATAATACCGTTCGCATCGAGTTTATTATGTAAACTCTATGCAGTAACGCTAGCGCCACTAATGGAAAACGTCTTAGCTTTCGTGGACATACGAAAAAATCTTATATCACTTTTGCAAAAAGTATCCAAACAGTCTCTCAATTGGCCATGTTAGATTTTTGAAGATGAACGGAAATCTCAACACCATTTCGAGAATTATGCTTTAAGTTCAATTTCTATTAATCAGACTTGTAAATAAGTCTAAATTTTTTAAGATATTGAATAAAAAGCCTTGAATTAAATGATTTTTCTATTACTTCAGCAAAGACAGTACGAGTATTAATGCTTTGCCTTACTTACAAAAAAAAAACCAAAACTAATGAACCGACGTTAGAGACTTTTGTTTTTTTTTATAACAGCAGCAAAGACCTTAATCATCCACTGATGAATGACGTCACAAACACCAAAACTTAAGAAAAACATAACGAATAAAACTCAAAATACCGAAATCAGTTTCTTAAAATGGTCAATATATTCAAAATAAATTATACAAAACATACATTATATCAAAAATAAGTAGCATGGCCAATTATGTTCATAGTGATTTATATCGCACCATCTCCCCTTCCCGTCCGCAAGACAGGGCGATTCTTTCTCTACCTCTCGTGCGCGGGATAATAGGTCATGCTAAGGGCCCTGGGACTAGACAGCATTTCCGTCAAAAACCTGTCCTGGGTTTTATGCCTCAGGTTCATGGCTATGGTTTCTAAGTAAAACTATTAACAAGATTGAATGACCTGACACTTTTTGCGATCCTTAAAAAAATATATATTTTGTAAGGTTCCGCAACTCAAACGAGAAAAACAGAACCCTTATAAGATTAGTACTTTGTTCTCCGTCAGTCTGTCTGTCCATCTGTCAAGTCAAGACCGTTTTTTATCAGCTCAGGAACGCGTTGAGGTTTCGCCTTGAAATTAAAACCATATATTTAAAGTGTTTGGTTCCATGGAGATGTGAAAAAATTAAACCTTAACGTAAGAGAAGAAAAGGCTGTTTATGCTGCAAACATTTATAAATCGACTCCGAAGGGAATCAAAATTCATAGGGAAGTAGCCGTTGACTTAGAACTATGAAATTTGGCAAGTCATATCGTCGTATAATCCAAATAGAGACAACAATGTGAAAACTATACATTTTTAATTAAATTATTATTAAAATTATCATTGAAGTTTGGGAAAAGTTCGGAAAAAACTACGAGTACGGAAAAACCTTGGTGGGCGAGCCTGACTCGCTCTTGTCCGGTTTTCCCCATTGGTGGCGCCAAGTGGAGCTAGAGTTAATGCATGGGGCCCCTTGCATCTAATATTTATATTCCGATACTGTTGAAATGATTTAACTGTTTAGCAGTCGTGTTATTAGCTTTCTTTCCTTATAGAGCATGATCAAATAGTATTTTGCGTTGAACTGAAAAAAAGTCGAGCCGTCTTCGCTAGAAAAGGTAGGTGGTCTCTGCCAGACTCAATATAAAATGTTTCTTCTGAGTCTGAAGGTGTAATTGTGAAATTGTAAACAATTTCAATTACACAATTTTGCTACTGATTCTGAATCGGAATGTTTTACCATTTCAATTGCAATCACTTGCTCACACTAAGCATGCTATGTTCAGGCGTGAATTACGACGTTTGAAATTCTTTCAGTCCTACTCCTATGCAGTTTGATAACAAGGGTTTGCAGAGAAGACTAGAAATTCAGCAAAACACGTCTCGTGTGACAAGTGTCAACATTGCTGGCTGCGTCGGGTGGACAATGCACAATTGACACAAGAGATGACATTGGTGTTTAGTGGCCCATTTGGGAACCGCAAACTCATATCCTGTCTGTTGGGATCGGTTTTCAAGAGTTATCGCTGTTTGTAACAAGTTACGGCTGTTTGAAACAAGTAATGGGTTAACTGCAACTGTTTTGATTTGAAATTCCGTTGCTACAAGATTAAATTGAGAAAACGAAAATCGATAATCATCACGGCGTAATTCATATAATAATTTTAAATAGTTCGATTAAAAGTCGCTCTTATTACAAGGTGTTATCGCCATTCGTTACAGACACAATGTCAACTCGACATCAATATGTCGCAAGTTTGTCGGTTGTCTTAAGTAATTGGAATTTTCTAAGTCGCAGTTTCGAATATTTTCATTGATTGATAAGTTCCAGGGCGTTTTGGTACAAAAACTCATAAGGAGTGTCGTGTGGCTCATTTGTAAGGTAACAGTTTTTTTTTCAAATGGAGTGGAAATTAATTCACAATACCTAGCAATCGACTCACCCGCCGTGCGGGCCTCTTTCAGGTTGCGTCATCCTAACTGAGTATTAGTTCACATCAGTTTACAGTACAAGGAATAGAGTAGCTCGGCCAGGTGCTTGATCGATGTAAAAAAAAACTGCAGTCTCACCATGTACGAACAAAAAAATAACAACCGGACATAGTTCATGGACTGAAAGCTGGACGGATATCTTTGGTCACTCTGTTAGACCAAATAATCTTATTAAGTACTTTATTTGTATTTCAAAAACATAAACATTTATTTATTTACATTAAGAAAAGATTAACATTTTAATATATTTTAAATTTTATTTTGTAGGCTTTTGTGCATATTCTAATTTCAGTATCTTTATCGTCTATATTCTTTAAATTTTTCGTTATATACATATAAGTTTAAAATGCTCATCATCAATCCTTAACAATACTTTCGATTTTTTGCACCTACATACCGTCTTCTTGCAATCCGCTTCATCCGAGGGTTGTCTGGAAGAGATCACTCTTAAAAGACCGCCTTATGTAACATTACTTAGATACAAATCACAAGTGATTCCGTTTCTGGTTGTACAGTAAAACATTCTCTAGATAGAGCCATGTTTTTTCGTCACCTTTCAGCCTTGAGGGGGCAAAATGTGTGACCGTGGCCATCGATCAAGCAAAAATCTCGTGATGGCGTAACGTAATAACAAAGGTGGCATGTAAATTTTTTTTGAGAAAATCACCATCCAGTTTTCTTCGGTGATTGATTACAGTGTAAACATGTCGCGTGGCGTGGCTCACCGCACGTGTTTTTCATGAGAAAACGCAGTACCTACGAAGGTGTGTGTCATCGGCATTCGTTTAGAAATAATACGGGAAGTGCGGCTTTTATTGCTAAACTTTTCGTCATCAGTCGCTTAGCTTTAACAAAATACTTTCAGGAGATTTCGAGTTGATAAACAACAACGACGCGTTTATTTTGTACTCGTGTGAAGACCTGTTTTTACTGCTTCTCAGACTCTCCAAGTCTCGCTGGAAGATATATCACAGAGATACCCCCGGTTTCTTGACAGTATGTTGATCAGCTGTCAGTTTTTTTGTATGCATTTGTGACAACTGACAGCTGTTAACAATAGATTAACAGACCTGTTAGCGTTCGAGAAACCGGAGGTTAGCGTTCGAGTTAGCGGGGGATAGACTTGCCGTTGTACGTGTTTTTTTATTTAGCGTCCGGTTAAATGTTTTCTTTGCCGTAAAGTACAAATACAAATTACAATATTTCCTATTTATTTTCCTATATTTCCTTTTTCATATTTCCTCAATTTATTTTTGTTTAAATACTATTAAGTATTTAATCCGATGTTATTAATTAAATTATCTATTTAATCCGAATTTATACCATTAAATACTTTGAGTTTGTATTTTTATAGGATGCCTTCCCTTCGCTTTGGCTCCTTAATAGCCTCATATATTATAATATAATAATTATTATGTCGTTGTATCTGTGGTAGAGTTTTGCTTAATTTGAAGGACGATTGTATTTTTTTGTCCCGTAGTTTTAGAGTTCATAATATACATATATTACGCTTAGCTATTGAATAATAGGTAAAACACAAAATCACGATAAAAATGCTGAAAGCAGACAGGTAGTCTTGATTTCTAGAGTATTAGATAAATTTGCATACATTAATGTACGAATAAAAAAATCGCATCAGAATATTAAATTAGTTACGCTAGACTTACCTTTATGACAGCCGGAGCCAGCGGTATAGCAGCTTGGTTGTGAAGATGTTTTTTCGACATTTTTGATGCTTTTCCGTTCCACGCCGATAGACAAACGAAGTTTAAGAAGATGCACAAAAAACTTTCCTCGAAAAAAGTTTGACAATTACTCCTTGCGTCGCCGATGCCACGAGCGTGAAAATTGCCGTAACTTTGTCGCCGCCGAAAAGTGGACCAAGTGGTCGTCTACGAGTCGGCGCCCTTTGAGGGATTCTACTTCTGGATACCGCCTAGCACTTTCGGTCAGTTTGTCGAGTTTAGAGTTAAGAAAATTATAAAATAAAATGACGTTCGAGCGAGCCGACGCGACGACCGTCGACGAGGGAGGTGGAGTCGGCAATGGGAATGCGCGCCGCTTGTGGTCGGTCGGTGCGGTCGGCGTAGGCCGCGCCCGAGCGCGAGCCGAGCGCCTGAACGAGGAGCCGAGTATTGCCGAACGCGCTTACAGGACAGCGACAGCTATGATGTCCGATTTTCAAACGCTGAAATGCCAGTATTTTTCAGCAGCTGTTTTTCAGTAAGAATTTGTATCGCTTTATGCTATGTAAAAAGGCTGCCAAAATAATTCAGTTGCAAATGGTTTTGCCAAGCCGATTATAGCATACCAGTTGTCCCGACCAACGTTTTTTTGCCATGTTATGGGATCCAGTGAGTAAAACGTTAGATTGTGTTGAGAGATTAAAATTGCAAATTAGATGTGTAAAAAAGGTACCTATGTCTTTTTCCTCTGTGGCGTAACACATTACAGTATTTCACATAATCACAGGATTACATTAAAACACCTCTAGATTATTCAGCTATTTATTATCAGATTATTTAGTGCGATTATGCACACGGCCGCGCTGCCGGTGAGTGAGTAGAACAAAGAACCCGGAACCGAGAGACCCAGGTTTGATTCCCGTAACTTAAGCCGCGTTTTCATGGTTTAAGTGCGTAATCCCAGTAAACTCATGCTTCTGTGTGGCCATTTTAGTGTCGTAACGAAAAGCCGTCCAATCAGAAGCATTAGTTTTCGCTCTCGTTCCGAGCGTACTGTAGCAAATATTAACTTTTATTTTATATTTTTATCGAGAAACTCCACCAAATGCACTGAGTAGCGCACTACTTGATTGAAATACGCTGATGTAGCAATAATACTGTTTTTATTATCTTTTTTTTTCAGAGAAAACGCCTAGCCTAGCTAGCCCTCGACTGGCCTCTCAACAACAACGTAGCGATTCTCTTTCAAAATATTTAAATTCATACAAGACGGCTTTGCCAGGCAGCATAAATTCAATGCAGCCAGTCACTTTAAAGAGGAATCGCTACAGTACTAAGACCGTGAAAACTCTACATTAGGGTATCTTTGTTTGACTTCGTGAATTTTCAAAGCACATCTGAGAATTTGCAGTGACATTGTTTTCCTTTACCATTGCAATGGCACCATTGCAACATCATGAGGAAAACCGTGGCTTGGTTTGGCTACGCACGAATTGACTAGACTTTCCTGGATTCTGTTAGTGCATTACAGTTCAATTACAATTAGGTACATGATCGGGTCACGTGAGATGTTCTTAAATTTCATTGACGCCTAGAATTACGAATAAGCGTGCGCGCGTTGATTTCCCTTATTCCGTTTTTTTTTAATTAAAAACCGACCAACGATTGACCCCGATCTCACCTGATGGTAAGTGAAGATGGACGGATGGAACTAAACGGATCAACTAGTTGTTCGGATCGGAACTCATTGAAGCAGCTACGAAATGAAATCGACGCAGTCATGTACTTAACTATCATTTTACTACAATGTGTTAGCAGAATGTAGGCCCTGATGGCTAGGCCGACTAAGCCACAGAATACATAATAGTACAAGTCACTAAACTGTCAGGATGGTATAGGTGCTGCAAGCCTCCTCCATCTAAACAATATCCCAGGCACTGCAGAGTCAGTGCGAATCTCTCCAAAAATACAATAACCACGACTGTTAAGCATTCAGCACACACTCATATTAAAGTGCTCACCTTGGGCTGTAATCAATCACCTTGAAACTAAATTGCCTAAGTAAAGCGGCAACGTAAAAAGTATCTACGCATCGGTGACCTTGAATTTCACACAACTGCCCCACAACTCTTATCGCCATTATAGCAGTGCAGTGTTGCGTACGTAGCAATCCGCTACTTTACTCTTTTTTCAAGTAAGTCTTAAATGCTAAATATCTCTTCCATTAGACCAAAAAATATTTTAGTATATTTTTTGAGGACCTAAAAGCAACAAAAACATTATTTTAAAACCTTGCTTTGCTAAACAGCCAAAAACGCGGTCCGCCATTTTTGTCTATGGTTTGAAGTCCTTTATGTTTGTAAACAAAGTTTGACATTCAACATAGGTAGAGTTCGTGCCACGAAAGAAGTATGAGTTAATGAATTTTGGCTTTTAATGTTATGGCCTTAAGGATTTTACCGTGGGACTTGTTTGGTGAAAGGATCTTTACCGAGTCCTACAATCTGTTAGTGATCTGTGAGCATAGTGAAATAACAACAACGCATTCATGATTTCATCGAGTTTACATGCAAAATATATCAATCATCATTATTGCATTATTCGAGACTGCAAAAACACGTCAATAAAGACCGCCGGGAAGTCGCGGATTCGTGTGCCCAGTGAAATAAACATACGAAAAAACTTGGCTCAAACTTGCCAAGAGAGACCCCGATTCTTTATTGACTGAAACTACATTAAAGTGATCTTCACATAAATACACCCAGTATTTATGTGAAGATCACTTTAATGTAAGTCCTGTAATATCAATGTACACAGAAACCGTTTTTAGCTGTAATAATGCTTGGTTTGATTTGGTTTGGTTAATAAAATGATAAGACACTAACTGCACAAGAACAGTTTTTGCAAAAACACTAAATCCAATCCAAATCACAATAGAACCTACGCACGCACGACTGACAGATGTTTGTTTACAACCAAACGTGCATTCAAGATGGCGGATAGTGTTTTCACCGTTCCGATTTAAAAGCGAAAAATATTTTTTTAATTTGCAAATTTTGCAGCCATCCCGCATATTTACTTAGCAAAGTTAATATATTTCGATTTCTTACGTTAGATACTACATGAAATATCCATTTATCGCGTCAAATTTGATATGAGTCAAGTAGCGTATTAGATGCGCCCATTTTTCAGGAATAAATCGTCGGTATAAAGGTAAAAGTCATTAAGTGACATTTTGGTCAAAAATCTGTTTTCGGTTCATTAAATACCAAAGACTGTTACCTATTAAAGGTAAAACTCGTTAAAATGCCAGCATTGCTTTATATCCTCGTGAGGCCCAATGTCTTCAAGTGATCACAAAATCAATTGTTCTTTTCAAGGTCGGGCCTTACGAGGATATAGAGGATGCTGAAAGAATTCATTAGGTTCCACAAATGAAAAAAGAAGGTCATACTTACCTACTAAGTAAATAGTGAGCGATACGATTAGGCTCATTTGCAGTTACTGAATTTTACCTTTATACCGACGAAATGTGGGGAATTGTGAAGAGTGAAAAATGTATTTGACTACCTGAGTCATGTTTCACGCGAAGCAGTCTACTTGTTAATTTATATGTCAGTTAATTAACTTTGAAATGTACAACGAACGGTCATAATATACTATGAATTGTAGTTCTATGACACAGACCCATGTGCCGATATAGTTTATTGTGACAATTTCGTGGCCGATTAGCATAATTAACCTTCCTTTCTTAATCGGTCGGTTAATCCTCCATCGTATTGTCATAGTAAACCATGAATTGTAGTGCTGTAAAATGAGGCCCTGGTAAGTCTAAGGGTAACACACTTGACTGCGAAAACAATGGTTGTGGGTTTGGTGCCCGTTAGAGACCGTCTTTTACTGTCATGACAGCCTTCTATCAGGGCCTCAATTTTGCTAGAGCATTACAGTTCAATGACAGATACTCGGTCAGGTCACGTGACATGTTGTTTTACCATTGACGTCTAGAAGGATTAGTATGTCTGCGCGCATAGATTAAAGGCGGCAATGAAATGAAATCGCCACGTTCATGCAGTTGTAATTGTATTACAATGCATTAACAGAATCTAGGCCCTGACCTAACTGTTTTTGGTCAGCACCTTTCAGTCCAACTTTAACTGTAAGACGGAGCCCATCGAGGGACGGATAGTTGGAAATTAACTGAAGGAAAAGCCCCTTCCGTGTTTGGATGGTGAAGCCATTGTCGAACCCGTACAGACGACCCGTGATGAAACTTTACATTTTTATTCCGAAGTCATCCGTAGCCCCAGATCTTGGATGTTTACATGTTTGTGATATCGCTGTTTCTGCTTCCCACAATACAAGTAGGGTTGCCAACTTTTTTTCTAACAAATATTAAGTACCTCTAAAAATATATTAGATGGCAAAATAATAGTAAAAAAATATTTTCTTCATAGTAGGTATAAATTATATCAAAATAAATCTAAATAAATTAATAATAGTATAAAAATATTAAAAATATTTGGTTAAATATTTTCTTTATTCTTTTTTTGTTTGACTTTATTTGACTTGAAGAGGGAGCTTTAGAAAAAGATTAAGGCTGGATTCCGCTTTACGCAAAATTTAGTAGTTTTGCCAACTATATAATGTAGTACAATCACTCGTAGCCCGGGCTGCCTGAGTGATATTAAACGATCACTAAGATCAAGCAACATACGGCGCGTTCAGTCCATGGATGGGTCACCGTCTATGACTAACGCTAGTGGCATTTTTCCGAGCGGTTCCGTGCTTCGCAAGGCCCGTTAAGCAGTTGTTGCCGGCTGCCGTCGATAGATGGCAGTCATTAAGCCAAGTCAGAGGTCTTAGGCGGCTTGAAAACTTCTGATAGTAAGACCAGCCACAAGTCTTACAAGCCTCCACCAATCCGGACTTGGGCCCCGTGGTAGAGTATGGCCTACAATAACTTCCTCATGGAAGAGACCAGTGCCCCTCGGTGGGGACATAATGATATGTAGTAGGATACATGTATTATATATTAGGGTTGGCAACCTTAGATGTATCCTAGTGTGGGGCCAGAAGCAATTTAGTATGTGCCGGTACGTAAAATGTTTATGTTGACATAACTGGGTCCACTCTACGCGTGTAAAAGTCGACACGATGTCGGCATGTTACTGAATGAGACGCTGTCGCGTGACGTTTTGTGTCTCCTATGCCAAATCAAATAAAAATACCGTGATCGGTTGTTACCGTGATCGTTAGATCGGTTGTTCGTGAAATCGAAAGCCTTGTTCAATAAATTGAGGGATCAATGTATCAAGAATTGAAAAGATTGTCATGATTCTCTGAAATGGAAAATCAAATATTTTGAATCGTAATCAAAACAAATTGTTTTCTTTATTAATGTCAAAATTATGTTAGTTTTACAATTAAAAGAGTGGATGAATTGATGAGGAGAATAAGCTGACTAAGAAACTCCACATTTATTCTTTTCAAAACAGTTTTAGTTTAAATAACAAAGTCTCTCTCTTAGACCCCGAAAACTGGAGTACTATAATAGTGGATCGTGGCAGGTGGCAGTCCCTGGTCTCTGCCTACCCCTCTGGGATACAGGCGTGAGCTTATTCCTTCTTGTAAACGCATTGGGGGTGACTGTACCGCCCAGTATCTATATTAATAATTTAGTTCGGGTCTACGGTAGACTCGAACGATATGCACACCAAATGAAAGAGCGTAAAAAAATAGTTGATCTGAGTCGACAACATATGGGCGGAAAATTCGTATTATCGAGCAGCATCAATATAAAAATTATTAAATTCAATAATGGCGTTGCTAAGTAAACATGTCAATGTCTTTTATTTTATTTTTATTTATTTAATGTTAGGGAAATCGACAGCGACATCAGAACAAAATACTTAACACCTAAATTAATAATATGGCCAATTACAGATTTCCACGAAATTACTTATAAATTTGGTTTTTTCTTATCTTATCCTATAGTATGACATTGTTACATTGTATCAATTAACTTAAATTATTTTAGTGTTTAAATAAACCTTATTCCAAATCAGAAAAAAGAAATAGAAGTTTGTCTCACAGTGTGTGGTGTGTGTGCATGTGTGTTAGTTTGTGTGTGTGTGTGTGTGTGTGTGAGGGGGTGTGTGTGTGTGTGTGTGTGTGTGTGTGTGTGTGTGTGTGTGTGTGTGTGTGTGCATGAATATGTGTATTGTGTATGTATATAGGTGAGTGTGAGTCTTTACTGTGTACAGCCCTACGACCTAAGTCTTGGGATCAGATGATGGGCGGTTCCCCACCGGACGACGGAAGATGGAGGCAACGACACTGGGTATACCACACAGGAGTGCGGTACAGCGCCGCATTCGGTATCACACATTTACAACGCCGCTGTAAAGTGTGTGAGACCAGACACCGCACCGCCACCACCAGAGCCCGATGTGAAACCGTCCACTGGCTACTGAACAGAGCAATAAGAAGAAAGTGGAGTAATTTATTTGTTCTAAGAATAAGATAATGTCCAGACACACCCACTCGATTCCCACCGGAAGAGACCGACCAGCTCTGCGAATCAGAACGAGACCTGGTCGGACCCTCCCGGCAAAAATCAAGCAAGCGCATCCGGACACCATTTCAGAGTGTTAGTATTTACGAAAGTTTTAGTTCAATAATTTATTTGATTTTCATTTGCTCAATTATGTTGTTTTTGAAAGTTTGTTTCGAATGTGTGAAAGGATCTACATGGCTAAATTGTTTATTGTATGTGTCACATAACCTGACTAGAATAGAATTTTTCGTATAATTTGTTCTGCGCAAGGGCACATGCAGAAGGCGAGTGTGCCTGGTCCGCCGCGTCGTCACTTGCAGTCCAACCTCACTCAAAAGACTCGGGCAGTCTAAAGAACCACGAAGGATGCTGTGTAGTAAAACCATGTCTATCATGATCCGTCGGTCCTTTAAGGGATGCAATTTGTGATGCTCGCAACTGTCCTCATAAGTGTCAAAGCACTTACCGGTTCTATAATTTAGGTAACCTATGAATTTACGCTGAGTTCGCTCTATTTTCTGAATATGGGTTATATACTGTGGGTACCAAATGCAACTTGCGTACTCAAGCGTACTCCGTACATACGCGTTGTATATATTTTTTATACAATTGACATTTTTAAAAGGTTTACTGGCTCTTATAACGAAACCTAAATTTTTAAAGGCTTTATCTGTTATGACGTCAATATGCTCGCTCATAGTTAACTTACTATCTAGATAGACACCAAGATCGCGTACCATATTGACATCCTGTTGACATTTGTATTTTGTATAGAATAAGAAAAATGCAACGGTTTATTTTTGCGCGTGAAAGTAATTACTTCACATTTGGAGGCGTTAACTTTGATTCTTTTTAGTTCGTAATAAGTTGAGATACAATTTAAGTAGGATTGTAGTTTGTGACAATCTTCTAGGGTACGAATCTCCATATATATTTTGGTATCATCTGCATACATTAAGTAATTGGAATATTGAATTCATGTGTAAATATCAAATAAATACGCATTATAGAGGAGAGGTCCCAAATGAGATCCTTGTGGTTTTTTTTTTTTTTTTGACGCGGGGAAATGCATTTGCGCACTTCGCCGCTCTATTGTCGGGGGACAACAGAGCAGCTTTGTGGTGGACTCCCAGCACTATCGAGCCGCCTGCTCAGTGCTGGACTACCCCCTAAAACCCCGCGGTGTTCCTCCGCTACTCTACCGGGCCACAGGATAGGCCAGAGGTTAATTCACTGTGACCCGGCAAGAGCTCGCCCCCGAAGGGGCTCTACTGGTGGGGAGCCAGATTGGCTCCCCAGCGGCGCCACTCACCCCATCGCCCATACGACGAGGCAAGGAAGCGCCGCCCCTCCTCTGGGGGGCCATAATGGCCCCCAACCGCTTCCTCGCGCCGCCCTCCCCCGACCCGTCGCCCATACAACAGGCAAGAGGAGGACGGCGCGACGCTGCGACGCCCGTCGCTCGCTCTCCAGCACTTCTCTGAAAGCAGAGAAGGTGGAGAGCGAGCGCACGGGCCCTCTCCTTGCGCGAGAAGGCACCCTCGGAACACACGAGGGTGCCTTCCGGCCCGCCGCGATCGTGGGCGTCGGGTCCCCCGACCCTCCGCCCGCGGCCACTCTTATCCGACTAGTTTGAGGCGCGACTGCGCCCCCCCCCTAGCCGGACCTCCTTCGGTTGGTCGCCTGGGCCCCGATTCACAGAGGAATTGGAACCCACGCGACCCCTCGGGCCAGATCATTCGCCGTTAGCCAGCAAGATCCCACAAGGAGAAGTCACTGACCAACGCTCAGGGCGCACCGACCCCACCACTTGCCCTTCCATCTGGTTCACAAGGAATCAGAGGGAACGGAAGCGGAGGGGTACACGTGAAGGTTATCTGGCGTGGCGCCCCAAGATCCTTGTGGTACTCCAGATGGAATCGTTACAAACTCTGACCTATAACCTCCTATTGCTACAGCCTGAGAGCGGTTGGTAAGGTAGGATTTAACCCAGCGTAGCAAATCCCCATGAATTCCGAGGTGCTGTAGCTTTTTAACCAGAATGATGTGATCCACACGATCGAATGCTTTTTCAAAATCTGTGTAGATCACATCAATCTGTCTATTTTTATCCATGGAGCCGTACAAGGAGTTTAAAAATACAGATAAATTACTGATCGTTGAGCGCCCTCGAGAAAAACCGTGCTGTTCTAGTGGTATGCCATGCTTAACTGTTTGATATACAACTTCGCACACAAGTTTTTCGAAAATTTTGCTGAAAATATTTAATTTTGATATTGGCCTATAATTCTCGACCATAAGTTTGGAGCCTTTTTTATGTATCGGAGTGATAAATGCCTCCTTCCAGACATCTGGAAATGTACCTTCACTCAGAGATCTATTATAAATTATTCTAAGAGGGACTATTAACGCTGGCGCAGAACGGACAATAAATGATGGAGGTATGCCGTCACAGCCGGCACCTTTATTGACGTCTAAAAGTTTTATACATTTCGAGATGTCCTTGTTTGTTAGAATAAGTTTGTGAGTATGTGACGTTGAATCAAGTAGCGCTGCTGGAAGTGACATATCTGGGTATTCATCAGCCGGCGGAACAAAAACGCTTTTAAAAAAATCATTAAATGCGTTACAGATATCATCACCTTCAGAATACTTATTGCCTAAGTACGTTACACATTTTGGATAGTTAGATGTGCCATTGTTCTCATTGTTGTGTTAGTGTCACAAGTTTTCATTGTGAACTGTTATGGCCGGTTTACATTATTTTAGTGTTTAGGAGAGTGCTATACCTAATACAGTTAAAGAGGCAAGTGCATTAGTACATTACTAGACGTTCGAGTGAACGTTTATATTTCTTCCAGTAGAGTGTCACTTCGTCGACGTCGCGAAATATGCGCTATCCTACTCAAAATACTATGACTTTTAATGGAACACATAAGTAAGTTTGATAATTCGAGGTAATGAAAACAACACGCACCCGTCACGAGTCACTTGCGCACTCTCCTAAAGTTCTCACTAAATTTTTAGTTTATACACAGATAACTAACGAGGATAGTAACGCGCTCAGGTGTTACTGGATAGAACAATAGAAACCAATTTTATTTTGATTCTAATTGAAAGGCAACTAGAACCGTACTATACCGTAAAACGTACTAAAGCAAGTGGCGCTTACACGTTTCTACAAAAGCACTCACCTTAAGAAAGAAAGAAAGAAAGAAAGAAAGAAAGAAAGAAAGAAAGAAAGAAAGAAAGAAAGAAAGAAAGAAAGAAAGAAAGAAAGAAAATTTATTTATTTGATACTCAAAACAAAACAAAAAAACACACACACACACAGAATGCGTACAATAATAAAAAAATAACACAGAAAGCATAAAAAGCGTAAAAATAAATTAACTGTACAACATGAAAATAATAATTTACATTAACATATTTACATTTACATACAGGCACATACATTGCTTCTGGCCCACACTAGGATACCCTGGGGCGCCACGCCAGATAACCTTCACGTGTACCCCTCCGCTTCCGTTCCCTCTGATTCCTTGTGAACCAGATGGAAGGGCAAGTGGTGGGGTCGGTGCGCCCTGAGCGTTGGTCAGTGACTTCTCCTTGTGGGATCTTGCTGGCTAACGGCGAATGATCTGGCCCGAGGGGTCGCGTGGGTTCCAATTCCTCTGTGAATCGGGACCCAGGCGACCAACCGAAGGAGGTCCGGCTAGGGGGGGGCGCAGTCGCGCCTCAAACTAGTCGGATAAGAGTGGCCGCGGGCGGAGGGTCGGGGGACCCGACGCCCACGATCGCGGCGGGCCGGAAGGCACCCTCGTGTGTTCCGAGGGTGCCTTCTCGCGCAAGGAGAGGGCCCGTGCGCTCGCTCTCCACCTTCTCTGCTTTCAGAGAAGTGCTGGAGAGCGAGCGACGGGCGTCGCAGCGTCGCGCCGTCCTCCTCTTGCCTGTTGTATGGGCGACGGGTCGGGGGAGGGCGGCGCGAGGAAGCGGTTGGGGGCCATTATGGCCCCCCAGAGGAGGGGCGGCGCTTCCTTGCCTCGTCGTATGGGCGATGGGGCGAGTGGCGCCGCCGGGGAGCCAATCTGGCTCCCCACCAGTAGAGCCCCTTCGGGGGCGAGCTCTTGCCGGGTCACAGTGAATTAACCTCTGGCCTATCCTGTGGCCCGGTAGAGTAGCGGAGGAACACCGCGGGGTTTTAGGGGGTAGTCCAGCACTGAGCAGGCGGCTCGATAGTGCTGGGAGTCCACCACAAAGCTGCTCTGTTGTCCCCCGACAACAGAGCGGCGAAGTGCGCAAATGCATTTCCCCGCGTTAAAAAAAAAAAAAAAAAAAACACTAGGATACCCTGTGTCGTGGGAACCAGAAACAGCGACGTCATAAACATGTAAACATCCAAGACCTGTGATTTTTTTTTGTCCCCAGCCAGGATTCGCACCCGGGATCTCTCGCGTGGTAGTCAGATGCGCTAACCACTACGCCACAGAGGTCGTTAAAGGTTGAGCCCCAAAAATGGGTCCGATTCAGCATAATGTTGCAACAGAGTGTAAAGTAAAGCACTCTCCTAAACACTAAGATAATCTAAACCGGCCCTTTGATCTAATTTGTTAACTCCATGTTGTGTGGAATACCGTGGCATCCAAAAAGATTATTATAATCTGTGCCAACTGAGAAGGTGTAGTAAGCAATCTGTGGTGTTTTTCATTGGCGGGAGCTCAGAAGAAGGTCCTTCTTCTGAGGGCGGGAGGGAAGACAATAATTGACATTGAGTTTTGGAAGGGTCTGAAAAATAATTGAAAAAGGAAATCAAAGTCATAAATTGATCTTTATTGTTTTGCTTAGTTAGGTACCAATAAACTTATTGAAATGAAAAAGCCACTAGATAAGAAAAATACCAAATATTAAAATGATGAAGAAAAACATGTGGTCAATACAAAACTAAAAGCTGTAAAGCCAAAGAGAGGGAGCTGTTTTTAGTTGATTAGCCAAGTGGATTCTACGTCTCATACGTCATTAGATTCACTAGCTGTTAAGTTTATGAAGGAAGCTCATTTAGTAATTTGTGATGAGGTACCCATGACAAAGTTATGATAAGTATCCGATTTTCGCCTTGCATTCCTTCGTGAGTAGCCAGAACATGTCCAAAAGAGCAAGATTGGCTATCCGTAATAGTGTGCTGGTTCCAATACTGATGTAAGCATGGTAGCGAGATTTGGGTATGTCAAAAGAATCATAAAAGTAGGATTAGTGCAGTACAAATGAGATCCTTAAGAAATATGTGTGGTATTACTTTGAATGACAGAATACGTAATAGTGTGATCAGAGACCGAGGATGTAGAGAAAGAGGATGTAGTGAGTGACTAGAATTGAAAAAAGGAATGTTGCGTTGCTTTGGAGATGTGGAGAGGATGAACGAAGAAAGACTGACAAAGCAAATATATCGGGCGAATGTGAGTGGAAGGGCCGGTAAGGGACGCCCCAGTTGGACATACTTCGACCAAAAAGGGGATGTATTAGCAAAGGGCAAGATGAAAAGTACCCGAAACCGATGTGGGTACATGCAACGACTAATGGATGTCGATGAAGCGAAAGTGATTTGTCAGGATAGTGGCAGGTGACAGTCCGTGGTCTCTGCCTACTCCTCTGGGATACAGGTGTGAGCTTATGTATCTGAATGTATTAAGAGATTTATATCTACTGGTGGTTGATAAATACAGAGGCGTCACCATATAAAAAAACATAGTGGAATATTATTTTGCGTCTACATTTTACCCGAGCGAAGCCGGGTTTTCGTCTAGTAATTGAATATCGTACTATCGCTACATTGTTTCCTGTAGGTGTCGCGAGCTCGCAACTCATACAACGTGTTATTGGAAAAACGAAAAACCTGAAAACATCATTTAATAAACGACTATCGATCACGGCACTCCCAAATGAGCAAGTCAAATTAATAACGCCACTCTGGTTTCAAACTTTTGAAGACTACTCTTTTTTCATCTGGTATTTCATCTACTACAAAAATAAGTACTTACAAAAATACTTCATATAGGAAACGAGTGCTGACGTCCCCTTGATTCTTGACGTGTTATTTTATTCAGTGTCAAATCAATCTCGTTTATTTTATCGATATCTGCTTGGTTGCTGAGTGATCTTAAATAATATCACATTAATTCTCACAGGCGCTTAAAAAATCATAACAATGTTCATGTTTTAGCATTTCGGTACAATTCCAATTTCAGCATTCATACAAACAGGCTCGGATTGAAATCGAATGGCGAATTGTATCTAGCGGGATTATCACCTGAAAAAAAATTATTACCTACATAGATTTTAAGTATACTTTTACCAATAAACACAATAAAAGTATGCGTCTAACAATATCGTCAATTGTTAATTCAAACAAAACAGGCAAAAACCAGATCGGTTGCTTATTATTAGTCATATCAAACACACTGAAAGATCGAATGGAAATTTACAGCGATGCCTATTGAGGAAACCTCGGAACTCAAGCTAATTTCGGTCCTGTCTGAATGATTTTAGAGGCCACAATTGTACGAGGAAGCTCTTTTCACTCAGCCGGCGCCGCGTAACCCCATGGATGATGATGACCATTAATTTTATAGAAGCAAAGCGCATAGCGGTCGTTAATCATCGTCGAATTACTGCCTGCGAATCGTTAAAACGATAATAAACCACCGAAGGTTAACTGCCAATTCTAAGTAGTTCGTTGAATTTGTTTTCGTTTTACGGTGACAGAAAACGTTATGCGAAACATAATAAATATACAAAATTTTACAGCCAGTTTGCGTGACGACGCCAAGATGGCAGCAGAAACGAATTACAGTACCGGACGACTCTATGGCTTGCACAGTTATTTAATAGCGATATTAACACTGCAGGTGTCTTATTGGCACTGTAAAATTTTATACGCAAATAGTATCTTGGATGAGATTAACTCAGACTCCTGTCTCTCGTTTTTCCACATGAATCATATCTTCATATCTCAAATCACTTAGATCAGCTGTAACGGGATGCCTTCTAGATAAACTCCTATCTAGTTCGAAGAGTTCAGTACCTAGTATTGAGAGTGCATGAGTGCGTTATGAAAGCATTCTGTGGCTATGATTGAATGTATGCTGCGTTTCATTTACGTCTCCGTGTGCCAATTCAGCAAAGGTACTACGAGGACGCGAGTCGCGCGCGACAACGTCAAAAGTCGTGAGAATTTGACATTGACAGTTAATGTACTGGAAAGTCGCGACTTTTGACGTTGTCGCGCGCGACTCGCGTCCTCGTACTACCTTTGCAAGTGCGTGCATAATTATAAGTACCTGGGTGACCGAGCTTTGCTAGGTACTTTTTTTGTAATATAAATTTTGTAGTATAAAATTAAAATAATCCTTTTTCAACAAAAAAACAACTTGGAAAAAAAACAGCATGACTCGAACCGGGTCTCTTGAAATCGACCCGAAACGGGTCGCCCGTTTTCCCGTCGGAACTATCCCAACCTTGCAGATAGACGCGAAATTTACTTCTCTATGTTATCATAGCAAATTGCAATTGGCTTAAAACACGGATAAAACAACGTTTTCTAAAAATGTAACCTAGTTAGATCAATTAAACGCCCCCGAAAGCATCTGCCTACAAAATTTCGTGAAAATAGTTGGAGCCGTTTCCGAGATTCTGACTATATATAAATATATATACAAGAATTGCTCGTGTAAAGAGATTAGATTAGATAAATAACGAATAATAATGATTACGTGATTACACAACAATACAATCACTTGAACCTGTACAAGTGTTCTCTGTCTATCTATGTATCAGCTTCAAAGAGACTGAAAGAGACGATATATGATACAATCCGTTGAGTAGGTATAAATATGAAATTCAGTAGATTTTTCTTCAACTTACTATTCAAGGTGATTTGTGTAAACGAATATCATATCTATTGAAAAACAATTCCAAATATATTCCAGTGGCATAAGTGAGAACTTGCAATGCGATCTCCTTCGCTCGAGTGTAATACAATCTGAATAACATTACATTGCGATTATTTCGAAGACAACAAAACAGATTCAAATAAAACCTTTTGTCGTGCTATGTCTCTCTTTTGAACATCAGGTGTCAGCGCAGAATACAACGCATGAAGATGCCTATCTAACAATGGATATGGACGGTCTGACGCCAGCACATGATGATGACTGATGCATGTTCAGAATATCCTAAGTGGAATAGAGACCTATAGTTATGCGCACGAAATCCTGTCAGAGTCTATAGCAATTGGACGTAGTTTAGCAAAAAGGTTCCAAGCCACACAAAGTGAGTTTTCAGATATTTGAGTTTTTAGGTCTAAGCTCATTTACGCTCTCCATCAATGAGGAAGGAAACCTATGGAGAGGCCCTAATCGTCTATATGCATACCAATGACGGGTGCCATAATCGCCGTGTTTTGCGACAAATTTTCTCTAGTAATCTGTGAGTTTCCTGGTATGTTAGTTGCCAAATTGCTTTGTTGTCGAGAGTTATTTGTAATTTGTGAAGTCAATACTACTAATTGGTAGTTATTTATGATGTGGGATTGTTGCGACATTAATAAATAATATGCCTGTATGTTCTATTGTGCAGTGTAATTCGCGAAAGAACAAAAATCGACCGGAGTTGACTCTTCATAGGTTAGTACCTGGTTTTTGCAGAAATGTCGTACAATCTGGTCGTTTTAGGGCCCTCAAGTCTTAATTTAAACCTCTAAGACAAATTTTAATTTCTTACTGCTCATTAACCCGATATTTTCGTAGGTAAAGCAATATTTAATTTGTTATGATTTGTTATCAAACCGTAGTGCGGGGACAAAGTCATTGGATGAAACATAAAACGTCGATAATAGTTATAACAGTAGAGCTAAAATAATTCAGTTACTAAATAACCATATTATTACCATTCTCTAGGTTTCCCAGTAGTGAAGCCTTAAGATCCTTAAATTCACGACACAAGCAATAATATGTCTGCTCGCTGCACTTTAACGCGGACAGCTTCAACAGAACACTTGATGTGGTGAGATTGCGTGATAATGCTGTTCCCTCCATTTTCTTGTGGTGAGTCTCGTTACGTGATCTGCTTCACATAGTGAGAGCTTAAAAACATAATGTTACAAATAAGTGTTTCTGTTTAATATTATATTATATGTACTTATTGCCTAAAACTTAAATTTTTAAAACTGAAATAATAACGACATTGCACCAATTTTTCGCAGAGGACTACAGTAAAGAAAAGCGCCGTTTTATTTGATCGACACAATGTACAATATCCACTCAGCTCTGCAGTGACACTTGCGGGCAATTTTAATTCCACAAGGGAATTTGCAGGAATCACTTAGCTCTGCCGTGCCCTATCACAGTCAATCGATTTGAACCCTGGCAACCCCAGTGAAGAGGTATTTTTGACGTATTTTATAAAGACTAATTTTTGTTTTATTGTCAGCGCTATCTTTATTTGATTTAGATCAATATTCACATTAATTTCTCTCATTCCAGATGCGTCGTAATGAAGAAAAAACTAAGCGACTAACTCAACGTGCAAGAAGCAGCGCAACAAAATCAAACGTTTCAATGATAAAGTGTGCAAAAGAAATAGGAAGTTTGCACTTATACATGATAATGAAGATTAAAAGAAAGGAAATAAAATCTGTTCTGGCACTGTTTTTTTATTTGACTTTGACTCTTGAAGTGATTTTGTAGTGTTTTGTGTGGAGTACCTGCATATAATTAATAATTCCTTCTGGTAATCGAAATCTTTACTTTCCAATGATAAAAATAAATATTCAGAATAATTAAATGCAAATGATTTGTATGTGTTTTCCTGGTACAATAAAGAATATTCTCTTTTAATGTGTGTGCCGGTATGTAAATGTAAAAGTTAATTTACAAAGTGTAAAGCGCCTTTCTTAAATTTAAGTTATTTCTTCAATCCATGGACGTACTTTTTTTTAAATATACCTAGAAGTATCTGTGAGTTTCAACGGTGTTTGTTCGACTGCGACGATCTACTTTACGAATTATCACCTGTGACAAAACCACAAAATAGTAATTCTTACACCCCGAATTTACTTCAAAGCCGCGGTCTTGTATATAACACCAACACCATATATTTTTTATTATATATATATTATATATCGTATATTTCGTGGCTAATAATCGGTAAACATTAATTTCCTACTCGTGACAGTGCTGCTTGAGCACTGCTGATGATGCGGCCGCTAATATCGATATTTTCGATAGCTCAGGCGAGGCACTAGAAGGCGGCCATTTATTGCGACAACTTTTTGGCACCCGTTTTCTGTAGGTACAACCGGTCCATATATTTAGTAGGTATGTGCTCTCCATACATGTGGGTTGACCTACCATCTGCCATAACTTTGTACGATTTATTCCGACTACGTCAAGCCTAATTAGTCCGGTCCGGTTTGGTCATGCCTGTAAATGACAGCGAAATTTGTCCGGAATCTTCTATGTATCTTTATTATAGTATATATAAAATTCCAAGTCCTGACTGACTGACTCACTCAACAACGCCCAGCCCAAGCCGTTTGACCTAAGAAGCTGAAATTTTGCACAGAGGATCTATATACAATGTAGGCAAGGAATAAGAACGGATTTTTCGATATTCAACCCCTAAGGGGGCGAAAAGGGTTGCCAAAATTTGTATGGGAGGTATAAAGAATGTTGTCTGATTTTCTTGAAACTTGAAATAAATACTCTTCAACACAGTTGATTGAACACGTGTTTCACCGTTTTTCGAAATTCAGCTCCAAAAGGGGTAAACAGGGAGAGAACGGGGTTGCAAAATTTTGAACTAAAGTCCACGCGGACGGAGTCGCGGGCGAAAGCTACCAAAAGATTGGCGATTTGCGTAAGACAAGAGGGATCACATTTTGAGCATTTAATTAATTAATTTATAAAAAATACCCACTTAATTGACTAAGGCAGTTTCATGTATATTTTTAATTTGATTAAAATTATTAATTTAAGCGTAGAGTTATTATTTTTTAGCCATTATTTAGATTGGCATCATAAAAGTAGGGGTGTTTTTTTTTACATTTAAGTCGGTTCGATTCCCAAACGAGGCAAGTAATTTTTAGAAAATCTTTGAATGCAGAATTACTAACTATTAAAAATAACATAAAGTCTTCTTTCAGCAAAATACCCTCTACGATACTTAGTTACTTTCCCTTCATGTCCCATAATTTTGGGCCGCCCTGTATGCAACTGCCGCGTTAAATCAGTGCCTATTTATTATTGCATGTTGTATGATGACCTTTACCTATTTTTAAAGTAAAATTCAATGCCTTTACATTTAAAATCAATAAAGAATGCTCTGAGAATTCTATTTATTACAATCACACATGTCCTAGGCCCCTATTCTGTCAGTGCATAGTTCAATTAATAATAATAATATAATAATAACAAATATTATGTACTATTATTATTATTAATTGAATTACATGTGATTTAATTTTTTATTCCATTGACGCCTTGAGTTATTGGTGCGCGTGCGCGCGTTGATTTGAACCGGCGATGAAATGAAATCGACGCGGTCAGGCAACTGTCATTGTACTGCAATTGTAGCAGAATGTAGGCCCTGGGCCAAGTTTATTTATAACTAGTTTTCGCTCACGACTCCGTCCGCGCGGACTTTAGTTCAAAATTTTGCAACCCCGTTCACTCCCTTTTTAAGGGTTAAATTTAGAAAAACGGCGAAATGCGTGTTCAATCAATTCAATCGTGTTGAAGAGTATTTATTTTAAGTTTCAAGAAAATTAGACAACATTCTTTATACTTCCCATACATATTTTGGCACCCCTTTTTTGAATTTCAAAAAATCCAATTCCTTGCCTACATTATATATAGTTAGACCCTCTGTGCAAAATTTCAGTTTCCTAGGTCCAACGGCTTAGGCTGGGCGTTGATGAGTGAGTGAGTCAGTCAGGAGTTTCAATTTATTTATATAGATAGATTCGTAATTTACTATGACAAATGGAGTTACTTTGCGTCTTCCTACTTGTTAAACTGTGGGTTAATCGACTCTGCAATGTAGCGAGAATTGTCCGTCCGACTAAACAATGAATTGTGCTTCTATGAAACAGACCCCAGGGCTAGGTTTCATAAAACTAAAATTCGTAGTCAATTGGGTATTTGACAAAATGTCAAATGAGTTTCTTTTGAAACGGAATTTTGTATGAAAATACTTGCTTGTGACGTCACATTTCAGAGCACTCTTTTTATGTTTTATCTATTTAAAAATTATAATAACTAGCTAGATGTTTAAAAGAAATACATTTTCCGAAACATTTCATTATTTTTGTTTTAATCGAGCATCTCAAATAATTTATTGTTGACTAGCTGTTGCCCGCGACTTCGTCCGCGTGGGATTTAGTTGGAAAAAGTATTTGCAAACAAGTCACGTATACTTTTAGCGCATGTGAAATAATTAAAACAAAAAAAATGAGTAATCGTTAACATTCATATTTGTTACATACATTTAATTTTTTTAGTAATTTACAGTAATTCACATTTTATTGAAATAATTTAGAAAATCAGAGAACTTAAATATTAACGTTGCACCCCCTTTAACCCCCTTAGGGGATGGTTATAAAAAAATACTCGAGTTTCGTGACTTTCAATAAGGGACCTTCATACTGGATTTCATTCGAATAACTTCAATAACGGCAAACATTCATACTAACGTTGCACCCCCGTTCTACCCCCATAGGGGGTGAATTTGCAAAAATCCTTTCTTAGTACCCCCTTACGTTATAAAAGGAACCCTTGTGCAAAATTTCAAGTTTCTAACCCTTATAGCTTAGACCCTATGCGGCTATGTGCGTAATTAAGTTAGTCGGCTTCTCCCTAAATTTGCACAAAAAGAGAAACCAGAAATAATAATTATTCATTTATACTGAGTTTCATTCGAATAACTTTAAAAACGGCAAAGTTTCATACTAACTTTGCACCTCCCCTATTTACCCCCTTAAGGAATAATTTTCGAAAAACTATTTTACATGTTTTTCATAACTTTTAATGAAGGACCTTCAAATTGAATCTCATTCGAATAACTTAAAAAACGGCAAAGTTTCATACTAAGTTTGCACCCCCCTTTTTCCCCCTTAAGGGATGATTTTTGGAAAACCATTTTACACGTGTTTCATAATTTTAAATGGAAAACCTTCGTACCAAATTTCATTCGAATAGCTTCAAAAACGGCAAGCTTTCATACTAAGTTTGCACCCTCCTTTTACCCCCTTAAGGGATAATTTTTGGAAAACCATTTTACACATGTTTCATAATTTTAAATGAAAAACCTTCGTACCAAATTTCATTCGAATAGCTTCAAAAACGGCAAAGTTTCATACTAAGTTTGCACCCCCCCTTTTACCCCCTTAAGGGATAATTTTTAGAAAACCATTTTACACATGTTTCATAATTTTAAATGAAAAACCTTTGTACCAAATTTCATTCGAATAGCTTCAAAAATGGCAATGTTTCATACTAACTTTGCACCCTCTTTTTCCCCTTTAAGGGATGATTTTTGGAAAATCATTTTACACGTGTTTCATAATTAAGAACCTACGTACCAAATTTCATTCGAATAGCTTCAAAAACGGCAAAGTTTTATACTAACTTTGAACCCCCGTTTTACCCCATTAGGGGATTAATTTTCAAAAATCCTTTCTTAGTGCTCCCCTACGTTACAAAAGAAATCCCTGTGCAAAATTTCAAGTTTCTAACCCTTATAGTTTAGGCCCTGCGTTGATATGTCAGTCAGTCAGTCAGTCAGTCAGTCAGTCAGTCAGCTTCTCCTTTTATATACAGTGTGGCCCTGGATAAAGTGCAATCCCGAAAGGGGATGAAACTAGACCATGAATCATTGACTAGAAAAATATTTAAAAAAAATATAAAAAATTATTGTAGGATTTATTGGTATTTTAAGATTTTCATGTTTCATTAAGGACTCTATGTACAAAAGTATTGATTTCTTCCAAAATAATGGGTCTATTTCTTTGAAATAAAAAAAAACAGTATGCCTAATACCTGGCGATGACCATGAAATAATAAATAGTCTGCAAAAAAGTAACTATCTTGGGTAAAAAAATGTATTTTTATGAAAAAAATGATTTTTTTAGACGTTTATTTTAAAAAACTTCAAATTACTAAAAAAATGTGCCCTATAACTATGTAATTTTATAGCTTACTTTTATTTTTTACCATTTTAGCTTCCAAATAAAAAAAAAACAATGTTCTAACTAAAAAAACACGCTATCTACGAACTTTTAAAGTGGAGCCTAATCGTGTTACCGTGCAGGTAGAGACCGTTTTTTCCATTGTTTCCGTCCTACTCTGTGCCCTTCGGCAGTCGCAGTCCTTTTGTTCTACACTCAGGTAGAGGGAAGGCGAGGGGAGGGGAGGCAGGGGGTTCGAAACAGGACTTACACAGTCGCTCCGATATTCTCGCCGCTGCTACTACTGTTCTCGTTCTCGCATTGTGTTCTCGTTGATTTGTTATTAAGTTTTTGTTACATTGTTGACTGTTACGTTTTCTACTGTTCGTTACGTTTGGACTGTTCCTGTTCTGCTGTTAAGTGTTGACGAAATGCCGCGATTGACAGAGTTCTCACCTCGAGAAATAGCCGACATGCATTATTATTATGGCATGTCACATGGTCGCACAACAGTCGCTCGGACTGCATACATAAATGCTTTCCCGGGCAGACTCATACCCTCAGCTCGAAATTTTCAAGAGATTCATAGGAGGCTCTCCAACATTGGACTTGGTTTGGCACGAGATCGCCGTGAGCATCCAGCTGTCGTTATTGACAATGCGATAGAAGAGGCCATTTTAAACGATCTGTTTGCTGACCCTACAACAAGCATAAGACGATTAGCGTTGCGTCATGGCATATCGAAGACGTCTGTCTGGCGAATTTTGAAAAAGGAGGGATTGCATCCTTTCCATTACCAACGAGTACAACATTTACACGAAAATGTAGATAATCGTCCAAGATGCGTAATGTCGACGTGGATTCTAAGAAAAATTAGAGCTGACCCAAATTTTCCCAAACGCATTTTTTGGATGGACGAAGCGACATTTACCCGAGACGGCATTACAAACTGCAGAAATTTGCACCAGTGGTCTCACGAAAATCCACGATTGAAGCGGGCAGCTACTTTTCAAGTAAAATTTTCAATAAACGTATGGGCAGTCTTAATCGACGACATTTTAATTGGTCCAGTCATTTTACCCAGAACCCTAAATGCTGAACGTTTTTTAGAATTACTACAAAATTTACCCATGTTGATGGAAGATGTTCCCCTGGCTACGAGACGGCGTGGGCGTATGTATCTCCAAATGGATGGATGTCCTGCACATTATGGGCGGGAGGTGCGGCGATTTTTGAACGAAAATTACCCGAACCGGTGGATTGGCCGAGGAGGGCCAGTAGGCTGGCCAGCGCGTTCACCTGATCTGACACCCCTAGATTATTTTTTATGGGGTGTCATGAAGCAAAGAGTATACAGCACGCCAATAAATACCGAGGCACAGTTGCACGACCGAATAATTCAGTGCGCAAATGACATTAAAAATGATCCAGGAATGATTCGCAGAGCCACTAACCAAATTAATATTCGTGCAGTAATGTGCTTGCAAAATCGAGGAGGCCATTTTGAACATTTAATGCATTAAATAAAAATGCAAAATTGTAAATTACGGATAATTTTATTAATAAAGTTATTGTGATTAAAGTCTGGACTTTTATTACCTACTAAAATGTAAATAACTCCTAGCCATTTTTTTAGTTAGCACATTGTTTTTTTTTTATTTGGAAGCTAAAATGGTAAAGAATAAAAGTAAGCTATAAAATGACATAGTTATAGGGCACATTTTTTTAGTAATTTGTAGTTTTTTAAAATAAACGTCTAAAAAATCATTTTTTTCATAAAAATACATTTTATTAGTTACTTTTTTGCAGACTATTTATTATTTCATGGTCATCGCCAGGTATTAGGCATACTGTTTTTTTTTATTTCAAAGAAATAGACCCATTATTTTGGAAGAAATCAATACTTTTGTACATAGAGTCCTTAATGAAACATGAAAATCTTAAAATACCAATAAATCCTACAATAATTTTTTATAATTTTTTTTAATATTTTTCTAGTCAATGATTCATGGTCTAGTTTCATCCCCTTTCGGGATTGCACTTTATCCAGGGCCACACTGTATACTCAGAGGCACAATTAACCGCCCACTTTAATTTTCCGACGTAACTTGAAATAATCATAAGGGAATGTTTCGCACTCGCCATGACCACTTACGTAGTACCTTGATGCCGTGGGTATACCCTATCAAATAAATACATTTGGGACAATCATAAAATGCGAGTGGAAATCATTCCCTGATTAATATTTCAAGTTACGTCGGAAAATTAAAGTGGGCGGTTAATTGTGCCTCTGAGTGTATATAGATAGTGTCAAATACCGCATAAAGGTACAGCGCCACCAAGTTATCTGTTCAGGTGGGCAAAATTGTAACTAACAAATTAATTGTAAATCCTGTTCCCCATTATTTAGTTTTATTTATTCACTTACTAAGAATCATAAATATATTTTCATTCAAATTGAAAGACGGATTAAAATATTCTCATTTTTCTAGGTAAATTTGTTAAATGCTACAACGAAATTCTGCACTAGCGCCAATATCAAATGAACAGATTAGATGGTAGTTATCTTTTCAGGTGGGCAAAATTGTAACTAACTTATAAATTGTAAATCCTGTCCCCATTTTTTGTTTTATTTTTTTTCTTGCTAAGATTTATAGATATATTTTCATTAAAATTGAAAGACGGGTTAAAATATTCTCATTTGTCTAGGTAAATTTCTCAATGTTACTACTAAATTCTCCACTAGCGCCGCTATCAACTGAACAGATAGGATGGTGGCACTGTATGGAGGGTGCATTGCGTGGCAGAATAAGGTTCTCAGTTCGTCGGGATCTTTTAAGGGTTTCGTACCCAAGGGGTAAAACGGAGGGTCCATTTTACCCTTTGGGTACGGGTTTTACTTTGGGTATTACTGAGATTCAGCTTTCAATTCGTCCGTCCGTCTGTCACCAGGAATCTCATGAACCTTTATAGTTACAGTTTAAATTTTCGCAGATAATGTATTTCAGTTGCCTCTATTACAAATACTAAAAATCAGAATGAAATAAATATTAAGGGGGCTCTCATACAACAAACGAGATTTATTTTGCTTGCTTTTGCTCGACATTGATGAAGGCAACAGGTAGACGCTTGAAATATTCGCAGAATTTTAGAAATAAACAATTAAACACAAATTATTAAATTAAAATAAAATACATTTTTATTCCCATACAACATACATCATTTTTTTCCGTTTTTATAGAAAATGGTACGGAACCCTTCGTGCGCTATTCCGACTCGCACTTGGCCGGCTTTTTTTTCATGTATGTTCTCCTATAAAGATTTCGATGTTTTGTAGTGACTCGTGCCTTTGCTTGTATTCGGAAATTGTACTGAAAGTATAATTCTCATAATGGTTTTGAGATTCCCGTTCGTGTTCAAAAATGTATCATGGGCATGGGTGTTTATCGCATGGCCGATTTACCCACAGATTATCAAGTAGGGAGACTAATTGTACTAATCGCATGCTAATGAACATTGAAATGTCAACTATGAATTGATGTTTTGTGGAACGCGCCCAGGTGTCAGCGCCCCCTGATTTAGGCACGTTTACGCAAGGGTATCATGACAATATAAAGTTCTTGTAGGTCTTGTTGTTCATATAGGTCTGTTATCTAAAGCTGGCACGTTCACAGTACTCACACTTATGCAATTTCACTATACAGGATGTTTAAAAATATATGATTTTGATTCAAAATGCGACTCTAGTTTAAGTGTAGACTAGAGTTAGGTTTTAGTAAGATAGGTGCGTTGTAGATAAATAAATACAAATATATGGGCTACTTGTTATAACATATTTTTAGCATATTCGAGCGAAAAGTATTAAAAACAAGGTGGAATCAATGGTCACAAAATAGTTTTAAATTGCAATAAATTTTCACATGAACAAAAATAATTTCACCTAAGAAAATCTTTACCAAAACAGAAAATAATCATCCCAGAAATCCTCAACAATTTAATTATAATTTAATTATGTAACAAAGGGTAACGGACGCTCAGTGGTCATTTACTGGATGAATTACCCTACCTTTTTTCTAATTGCTTACCACAGATAAAAACTTTATTACTGTTCTGTAATTTCATCAACTGGAAGGAATCTGTGATCAACTGAGCAACATCATTCGGTTTCTATTGTGGTTACGCGAATGTTCTGTTCTCCTATTCTTCTTCTTTTTCTTCAACGTTTTTTCCATGATTTTAGCACCAGTAGCAGTTGTTCGAAGTCCAATCACAATCAGATGCAAGAACCAAAAGAAAAGAGGAAAGACCACAGAATAAACTGGCAATTCCCATTAGAAAAAGAAAAACCCTCTCTTAAAAATGCCATCTACTGACTAATGAGCCGTTTTAAGAAGAAAAAAAAACGAATGGCTGTCAAAGGAATGCAGTTTTGGACCTCAGCCCAATAGCCATGTGTGATGTATACATGTTATTTTTTTTAAATTGAAAATGTTAGTTTTTTTTTCAATACAATATAACTCCGAAAGGACAAACATTTGGCTGTTGACGTCATAGAGTGCGACAAGTGAGTCCTGGGAAATTTAAAAATCTTTTAGTTGATAACCCTGCATCTATATGCCATAAACCATCTTGATACTTTTGCTTAAGTTTATTATTTGTTTAATTAGTTTGGAGTCTCCAATGAATTTTGTCCAAACATAAATAAATATAAGCAAAACGAAAACATTAACTACATCAAAACCAACATTTCCACTCCACCAAAAACAGGGATAATAAAGATGCACCACATAAACTTATAAACATTTATTAATGCTAAACCATAATCAAAATCTGGTTCATATCTTTTTTCTCCAACATCTTTGAGTTCTTTGACTAAGTCTTCGATCTGACGTTTAAAATTTTCGTCATCCGACAGACCTTACAACAAAAAATAATTCATGTTTGTTTTAAAACACTATTACTCGTATGTATATACTAAAACATAGGTAAAATTATGTTGAATAGAAACAAAAGTTCTTGTTTAAATCTAGGACGAGTATCAAACTGTTTGGGCTGTACTACTTGCAGCTGAAATACCTAAGTTTGACAGTCAGAGTGTGGCCATATGAAGAATTCGAAATAAATCGCGTCCCAGGACTCGCTTGTCAGACTCTAGTAACTTTTATTCAGCTCGCTGAGACCTATTCGATGATGTATCTATCACACATGGCTATTGGACTGAGGTCCAAAATTGCATTCCTTTGACAGCCATTCTTTTTTTTTTAGTTCTTCTGAAAGCGGCTCATTTGGAACTACTTTTCTTAGCTGTCAGAAAAATCCCTCATTGAAACGCACATACGGTTGAATACCAAAAAGATCACGCTGTATATATAAACAGTAGTAAAAGTAAAACTACAACTGTCCCCTTCACACTCATAACATAAGCTAGACCGCGCGCAAGAGAGACGGGCAGACTTTTCATGATGCGCATGCAGTACACGTCACGCCGCGCGCTATTCACAGACACTACACAAGCGCAACGTGTTTGAACGTGCCAGCTTTACTTAACTGACCTATAATACCTATAACATTTCATCATCATCATCATTCAGCCACACTACGTCTACTTAGGACATACTATCCAACTAGGCCGGTCCAACATCGTGAAAGAGGTCAATCGTCGAATCCAACTCGGCTGGGCAGCATCGGGAAACTTAGAAAAGTATTTTCCTCCAATAAACCTCGATCCCTCAAAATAAAATTATAAAATTATACAACCAGTTATGGCACTGACTACTGGGGTGTCCCAGAAGTAAAGAGACAAGGTAATGAAAATTGTTTTTAATGAAAAATTTTACGTCAACTGTTATTTGTGTCATTATAAATTATGCATAATAATAATAAAAATACAATCTATATCAAATTTGCTCCTGCGATGCCTTTCTAGCCGATTTTTCTCAAATTAATGCTTGCACGTCTCATGACTGCTTTTCAAGAAGTTGTTGCCACCCGTTTGGCCAATCTAGCCCATCTTTGCTTGAAAGATGTCAACGTTTTTTATTTTTCTGAACAGTTTTTGTATTCTTTTTTAGGGACTTCACACACGACGGCTATAATATACATTACATCCCGGGATGTATAGCTTTACATTATATTAAAGTATCACACACGCAACAGGTAACGTAATGTATATTTCGCTTCATTTCGTTGACATACGTCTCGACCGACACACGTTCCGTCTGCTAAGGTGTTATACAGGGTGTTGTTATGGATCATAGTTGTTCATCAGAAGATGATTGAGATTTTGATGCGCGTATGCGTTGGCACATGTGCCAAAAATAGAACGATGTGCATTGAACATCATATAAAGTAAGGAAAATTCCGAAGAGTTTAAATTATATGCGGAAATATCAGACATCGCCACCTAGTGGACAGGCATGCATGATATTATTACAAAATTGATGACCACTGTGTTGCAACACATTTTTTTCTTTTCTTGAGGTAGATTGATTTTTGTTACTATCCTTCATGTTAAAGGCAACTTTAATGTTATATTCCATCGCTATATAATTTGTAACTTCCTATGTTATATCTATAAAATCATAGGTCATCAATCGACTGAATCGAAGAATTGCTCGCAGTCCTGGCCGCCTGAGTGATCTTAAACGATCACGAAGGTTAAGCAACATAGGGCGCGTTCAGTGCGCGGATGGGTGTCCGTTTATGATTAACGCTAATAGCATTTTTCCGAGCGATTCCATGCTTCGCAAGGCATGTTAAGCAGTTGGTGCTGGCTGCCGTCGATAGATGGCAGTCGTTAAGCCAAGTCCGAGGCCATAGAGTAAGACCAGCCACTACTCTTACAAGCCTCCACCAATCCGGACTTGGCCCCCCGTGGCGGAGTATGGCCTATACCTTCCTCAGGCTTACGAAACGTAGCTTACGGCAGATTTCTGAATTGAGAATTTCGCTAAGTAACTACTTAACTCTAGTGTTGTCTCGTCAAATTTCTCAGAAAAGAGCGTGACAGAACGTTATTTAAATATTTACTTAAGTGAAATTCTCAATTCGGAAACCGGCCTTTAGCGAGACTATTTAGTGATTACAGATAGGACTACAAGTGATGTGGAGCAAATGAATTTTTTGAGACAGGACTCTGAATACCTATGTCGTTTAGTGACATAAGACTCCTAGTGGAGTTTTTGAATCACCAATTAAAAAGTTGAAACTTTTTAAACACCCTGTTCGAAGAAAGATGTATCGTAATATACGAAAAGGTATTGAGATATATTAAGATGTATCGGCAGGTAAATATACATCTTCGTATCGCTCAGTACCTTTAAGGTACGAAGATGTAAAGATGTATATTATAGCTGTCGTGTGTGGTCTCCTGATGATTTCTATGGAAAGATGTAATGAGATATATCGTGATATAATATACATATTTACCTTATAGCCGTCGTGTGTGGAGTCCCTTACACAGAGCCCAAAACATTTCGATACCTCGAGCTTGAGGAACATTTGGAGCATTGTTTTGTTTCGATATGAATTCAACGCCCATAGATTGCAAATATTGAGTGACTTCAGTCACTACTGAGTGACAACAGTCGTAATGACACGAAGCCATATCCGGCCAAAATACAACGTCTTCCCTCTGATAATACTTGTCTACAAACGGTATTAATCGCTTCATAATACACTCTCGAAGATAAATTTGTGCGTTCATAGACCGTGTACAGATAAATGGTTCGGAAACATTGCCGTTTTCGTCTATAGCTTGCCAAATCAGATACTTCTTAAAAAATTTAGCCTTCGTTTTAACTTTTTCGCTGTAATCCGCCTCGCCACGAAGCAATATTTCCACGCCACACACGAGTAGCGTGGAAATATTGCTTCCCAGGAATATCAGGGGGTCAACCGGTACATAAGTTTCATCATCAATTATGAGAAATTTTTTCAAAGTTTTTTGGTAAACTACCTGGCAACCTCGCTTAGCACGCACTTCTTGGTCTTTCACGTACTTTGGAGCGGCCAATTTCACAAAAGCCTTCATGCCCAGATCTTGAACTTTAATTCTGGATATGCTTGACTTAGATATTTTCAATTTTGGTCGCCGCAGTCCTCGCAGATGTTGAAAGTGCTTCTTTAAAAACCTTTTTTACCTTATCTATGTTTCGATCAGTTGGTATGGTACCTTGCCTTCCCGGAATCTTCTTAAAATCAGTCTCTCCTGATCCATCATACCGTTTAATTATCCTGTAGATACATATTCTTATCTTCTTGAGAAAAATTATGAACTGCCTCGGATTTCCCATTATTCAGATAGTAATGAATTACTTTTTTTGCAAACGATTCTCGTTCGGTTCGCTTCATGTTAGAAAAACATCGACAATATTTGCAAAACCACGCGAATTTGACAGATATGTTACCGGTGGTTACCATGGCAACAGTTATTTTCTTTTTTTAAAACCTTTTTCTTGGCCGATATGAACACTCAGTTTTGTCTCTTTACTTATGGGACACCCTTTATGGGCCTCATAAGAAAGCTCAAGGTAAAGCAACGAGCTGTGGAAAGGGCTATGCTCGGAATATAACATTTAGAGATTTAATATTATGGTATTACCAATATTATCTAACTATCTATGATTTCTAATGCATAGTATGCAAGTAACCATGTTAACTGCGCATGGGTAGGGATGGCGTGCGTGTGTGTGCGTATTTTAATTGATTGATCAATTGTGGACAATTGGGAATCGCTTCATCATTTCCGCCTTGGTGATTCTAATGGTACAATATTGTATTTAAATCCAACCTATTTTAAATAGAAATAACATATATCAACTAGTTAAGCGTAAGTGATCCTCAAAACATTTTTTTCAGTACTAAGTGCATGTTAGGTTATATTAATAACTACGAAATCAGCAAATATCCAAAATTAATTTTCACGCAAAGAATTCACATTCGTGCTTGTCGAATGTCAATGCACAATGTTATCCGCAGTCTTCGGATTGAGTTTGTATTATTAGCGAAAAGGACAGCAAAAATAAACTCCTTAGTTGGTTATGCCTACAAGTCGTACTTTTTCTTTTAACTTAAATGAAAAATCTTTATACTTAGTGAACTTGAAATCTATCTATCTACTCAGCCCGTAAATAGAGCCCACTGTTGGGCATAGGCCTCTTCTCTTTCACGCCAACCCATCCGGTCCAGTGCTAGTCTCGTCCAATGTCTCCCAGCCGCTTTCACAATGTCGTCGGCCCATCGGGCTGGTAAGGTCGTAGCCCACTTACACGACTCTGCGCAAAACATTTACATTCAGGCACATACATAGCTTCTAGCCCCACACTAGGATACCCTGTGTCGTAGGAACCAGAACAGCGACATCACAAACATGTAAACATCCAAGACCTGGTTTTTGTTTATTTCCAGCTGGGGTTCAAATCCGGAACAACTCCCATGGTACACAGATGCGCTATCCACTGCGCCACAGAGGGATACCTTTTCATTCAACATCAACATCATCAACATCAAAGGTTTGGTAAGGAACAGCGTGGCATCTACAAAAAAAAAACTGCACATGACCTTTTTGGTACTATACCTACCGATAGTATTATACCTTTTTAATTTTTATTTAAATCTTTATTTTTACAGGGCCTGTACGAAACTTAAGCCCTAACGGATGTTCGGGAAACATTTGTTACAAAAAATTGAAGTTTACGCCATGATGGCTCAAAACGGAATCCCTATACCTTTTTAATTTATAAGCTACAGAATACATTTAACTGCATTCTAACATGGAAGATCAGCGTTAGATGCTGTCTTATACGTATTTAAGTGTTTGGACCCCAAGCAAAATATCAGGATCTGTAAAGACGGGAGAACGTGTTATCTAAAAGTAGAAGCCACCTTTTTACCTTGTCGGAGCCAGGAGCTAGCCGTGCGTGCCGGTACCGCGGCGCGTTCTTGGCTCTGCGCCGTCTTTTTCAAACGTCACCGTACTATGCGAATTGCGATGCCCGTTTGAGGCGCATACGCCATAGAACTATTATAAAGTAGAACCGCAGTCCAAGCCTGCAAAATGAGGTAACAAATCACCTAGGCCGTTTTCAGTGTTGCACTGAATTAGTAATTAGTAAATGAATGCGTGACTGCAAAACGTCTCTTATTATAGGTCCGAGGGCTGCTACTTATGTATGCGGAATAGAAAAAATAAACAAATGTATATGGCTAAATATGCTTTTATTGTTTTTCAAAGTATTCTCCACTATGATTGATGCACTTTTGCATTCGATGAAACCAATTTGTAAAACACTTTTTCCACTCTGATTGAGGTATCTCCAAAACGTACTGTTTGAACGCATCTACGGCATCTTCACGGGTCGAAAATCGTTGACCACGTAATTTATTCTTTACATTTGGGAATAAATAGAAATCATTGGGAGCCAAATCAGGGCTGTACGGTGGATGACCCATCAATTCTATTTTTTGACCATCCAAAAATGTAGTTGTTTCCTGAGATGTATGACAGCTGGCATTGTCATGGTGAAGTATGATTCTGCGTCGCTGGTTGTTTTGGCGTATTTCTTCAAATACTTCCGGCAAACAAATGGTCGTGTACCGTTTAGTTTAGTTTAATGAACTAGTGATACACAGTCGTTTTTGATGGAGCTTCACCACCAAAAGTCGAAGTTAATTGATCTACGCACTGTTGTTGCGTTAAACCACGTCGAAAATCGTAATAAATCATAGCACGAATATTTTCACGAGTGAGTTCCATTTTTTCAGCGATATGACATTTTAAACCCAACAAAAACAAAACACTAACGTATATAAGAGAAAAATATTAGCGGCCAGTATTTAAAAAAAGAACGAATTTGACCATGGAGGTCAGACATTGCGTTTAAAATTATTGGAATCCCAGATTCCGCATACATAAGTAGCAGCCTATGTAATCCGCTTAGGTTCACACATGATGATACGTTTTTATACACGTCGCTTTTAAATAGAATTTTATTCGCCACCACTGCTTTTGCGTGTTGTATCTATGGCGTACGCCTCTTTCCTTACGTGTGTGTGTCTGTAACTTTGTGTGAACAATTTTGCACTCTTACCACTTGGCTCAAATCTTTTGCGTGTTGTATCTATGGCGTACGCCTCTTTCCTTACGTGTGTGTGTCTGTAACTTTGTGTGAACAATTTTGCACTCTTACCACTTGGCTCAAATTTTCAACAGTTCAGTCACTGAGACGCGATAAATGCAGTAAGGGCGAAACCCCAAACGAAAACCCGACTATGACCGCTACCCTGCCTGTACCTACGGTAATAAAAAATAATAATCTTGCATGTACTTTACACAAAAATCGGGTCACTTTTCATTAGATTTATAATTAGTTCGTAGTGATACGAGAAACTATTAAAATTTTAGATGCTTCGTGGATCATCATCAACCCATCATGTCCCCACCGAGGGGCACGGGTCTCTTCCCTGAGGAAGGTATAGGCCATACTCCACCACGGGGGCCAAGTCCGGATTGGTAGAGGCTTGTAAGACTAGTGGCTGGTCTTACTGTCAGAAGTTTTCAAGCCGCCCTAAGGCCTCTGACTTGGCTTCACGACTGCCATCTATCGACTGCAGCCGGCACGAACTGCTTAACGTGCCTTGCGAAGCACGGAACCGCTCAGAAAAATGCCACTAGCGTTAGTCATTGATGGTGACCCATCCATGGACTGAACGCGCTGTATGTTGCTTAACATGAATGATCGTTTAAGATCACTCAGGCAGCCCAGGCTACGAGCGATGCTACGTGGATGCCACACTGTTTCTTATGACGACAGCAAGTGCACCTCGCCGCCGACTACCCGTTTTTATTTGAAACCCGCCTTTATGACCAGCTTTATAAGAGTAGTCTTTGGTTAGGTGATAAAATACCGCACATATACTTCTTTCAAAATGTAGGTAATTCGCACTTCAATGCAAAATGACTGGCTAAACAATTACTATATTTTCGCAGTGTCCTCTACTTGCTAATTTATTCCTTTCGCGTTCATCCACTTCTAAAGTAGGTAAATACACTGGACAGGTAGGCGTTACCTTTATAGCCGAGGACCGTGCTAAGTAGGGGTTCCCTACTTGTCTGCGAGAGCTGATGGTTCGATTTTTATTATATCGAACACGATGTGTCGATAATTCAGTGGCGCGATGTTTTATTCCATCGATGCTTTATTGGTGCGATGTAACGTTTGTCCGAAAAACGCTGTTGCGAAAATTTCTAGTGCGATTACTCATTAGTTAGAAAATGTATTAGCTCGACGCATACCTACTGTGGTCCATAGTACAGATATTTAGTATAATCCCAAGTTTTATCTTAAAATCCTCGACCCTAATATAAAAAAGTAAAGTACTTTAATGTTATTTTAATGAAAAACCACACAACGTCATAAAAAAATATTACAAATCAATAATTTTTCAGGTCACTGGCATGTCGATGTCTTCTAATTCTAATTTTAGGTACGCATACAGTGGGTATGCGTTTTGAACCGACATACCATCGACCTAATACATTTTCTAACTAATGAGCAATCGCACTAGAAATTTTCGCAACAGCGTTTTTCGGACAAACGTTACATCGCACCAATAAAGCATCGATGGAATAAAACATCGCGCCACTGAATTATCGACACATCGTGTTCGATATAATAAAAATCGAACCATCAGCTTTCGCAGACAAGTAGGGAACCCGCTAAGTAGCGTGCAATGGGAGAGGCTTATGTCCAGCAGTGGACAAGCATAGGCCGATGATGATGATGATGGTTTGAATTTGGACAGCCGACTTTATTTACTTTCTGTTGCAGGTCTAAGTCACCACGCATGATCACCGCGAATTGGTGATTGAAAGTGATGAAGCGCTGGAGTATGTGAAATCCGCAGACACCAGTTTCCTCACGATGTATAGGTAATAAAAAAACACCACTTTACGTAACATAAAGAAAATATACCGGTGCCCAGTATAAACGTAAACATTTACATATATACAGGCACACATTTATATGCTTCTGGCCGTGGGCCAGTGTGGACTAGGATACCCTATGTGTCGTGAACCAGAAACAGCGACATCACAAACATGTAAATATCCAAGACCTAGGGTTTTGAGGACACAGGGTATCATAGTGTGGGGCCAGAAGCAATGTATGTGCCTGTATGTAAATATTTGTTTGTTTTGTTTATTTTTTGTCCCCAGGCGGGGCTCGAACCCGGGAGCTCTCGCATGGTAGGCAGATGCGCTAACCGCTGCGCCCTAGAGGTCGTCGTCGTCGTATCGATCCTACATAGGACCTCTCAGGCGTTCGGAAAAGGTCAAGTGAAAAGGTTTATGGAGAAGTTACAGAATAGAGCCTTGCCCGAGAGTCAACGTCGAAGGTAATCGTGGAAAAGAACTTACAAGAGTAGTTCACACAGTGTATAGTATCAGTTCTTTGTTTGATTAAAAAAAACGGTCAGAGTAAAGGTACAACTACTAACTCCCGGTTTCTCGAACGCTAAAAGTCTGACAATCTATTTTTAACAGCTGTCAGTTGACAAAAGTGTACCTACAAAAAAAAACAACTGACAGTTTGTTAAGAGTAAATTTACAGAATTTGAGCGTTCGAGAAACCACGGGTAAGTTACTGTTGCGCACTACTTTATTAAAATATGCTGTTTAGCAATATTAACGTTTATTTTATATTTTTATCGATAAAGCTAGTCATCGACTGGCATCTCAACAAAAACGTACCGATTCCCTTTCAAACATTTAAAACCATACTAGACGGCTGTCATCATCATCATCATTCAGCCACAAGAAGTCCACTGCTGGGCATAGGCCTCCTCCATGGATTTCATCCAGCGTCTTCCTGCCACTTGGATGAGATCGTCTGTCCATCTTGTGGCTGGTCGTCCTATACGCTGCGCTTGCCTATGTGACGGCTGTGCCGGCCAGAGGAATCGCTACATTACTTTACGGGCGATTTAGCAACTAAAATATAAATGTTGATGTGCTTGCTGAGTTGTGTATATATGTGTTGTCGTGTATACTGGTAGTCAGAGTGCGAACAATCTGCCAATTATAATCCTAGCCTCGTTATAATCTATGTTTCTAATTAAAACCGGCCAAGTGCAAGTTGGTCTCGCGCACGAAGGGCTCCGTACTCTATCACTAACATTCGACACCGTATTAGATAAATATTGACCATAAAACAGCAAAAAATCACGTTCTTTATACGGGCTCCCGTATAAAGAACGTGATTTTTTGCTGTTCTTCATTTAAAATTATGAAACACGTGTAAAATAGTTTTTTAAAAATCATCCCTTATGGGGGAAAAATGGGGGTGCAAACTTAGTATGAAACTTAGCCATTTTTGAAGCTATTCGAAAAAAATTCAGCATGAAGGTCCTTCATTGAAAGTCATGAAAGACGTGTAAAGTAGTTTTTCAAAAATCATCCCTCAAGGGGGTAATAAGGGGTTGCGAAGTTAGTATGAAAGCTCTTTCGCATGCGCTTAAGGTATCCCTATCTTATTTGCAAACACTTTACTCAACTAAAGCCCACGCGGACGTAGTCGCGGGCAACAGCTAGTATAATATATTATTATGGTCAGCAAATTAATGAATTTTGGTCGCCTTAGTAACTTGGTGGCCTTGGTGGCTATTCGTGTTTATAGTGAGTATTTGGTGAATTTCGGCTCATTGTATTTTAGTATTTATTTATCATATTCTATGTGTACGTATATAATAATGTGCAAGTTTATTTAATGCACCTTATGTAAGTATGTTTTTATGCTGTTGCTTTGCGCTTAGGTTGTGAGGTCTGTCAACCGCACCGTTGTGTCTGTGGCGTGGAGGTGGACGCTCAGGGCCGCCACGGGCTGCATTGTGTTCGTAGTGCAGGTAGAATCTCTCGGCACCATAGCATTAATGATATTGTTCGACGGGCTCTGGTTGCGGCAAATATCCCTTCTGTCCTTGAGCCTCCGGACTTATGCAGAAACGATGGAAAACGTCCGGACGGCCTCACTTTGGTTCCGTGGGAGAAGGGTCGAAGTTTGTTGTGGGATGCGACTTGTGTGTGCACGTTCGCGCCCTCGCATGTCATAGCAACTGCCGCTGCTGCTGGCGCCGCGGCTGAACTGGCTGCAAGGCATAAGACGCAGAAGTATAGCCAGCTCATTAATTCTTACATATTTGTGCCGCTGGCTATAGAAACTTCTGGTGTATGGGGAGCGCAGCGGTTTTATTCGGGAGCTGGGACGCCGATTGAGGGACCGTGGCATGGATGTTCGCTCTGTTGCATATCTGAGCCAAAGGATTTCCCTTGCTGTGCAGCGCGGGAACGCGGCCAGTATTATGGGGACTTTTGGTTCGGATGTGGCTCGGAGCGATTTATTTGGATAGAGTTTTTTTTTTTTTGCTTTAATTATTATTTTATTATTATTGTTATTGGCTTGACATTCTTTTAATTTAATTCTTTTTGACGAAGCTTTATGTGAATTTTGATTATGTTTGTAATGAATTTTTTTTTATTAGTTAATAAGTTAGAATAAATACATGATCAGTAAAAAGTATGTTTTTATATTTATTTAATTACTTTTGCACGCCTACCAACTCTTTCCTTTACCTCCTGCGGTTGACTGGTAGAAAATGCTTACAGCATTAAGTCCGCTGCATTGTACTATATTTTTATTATCAATGTAAGTGCAATAAAGCTTTAATAATAAGAATAATAACAAACACTAATTCCTAAAACCCTAATGGGTGATTTGTGCAATTCTAAAAATATTCACCAAATATTCAACAACTTTTCCATGTTTTCACCATAACTTTTCCCCACGAATATACATACATACGTCATGAGCCGACTGATAATGATAAATCTGTGTTTTTCCTTTCCTAGTCCCTATCTCGCTTTATCTTATCAACTATAATTTCTAGGAATTCGTCATCACTTCAACGATGATGCAGTGTTGATTGTAATAAGTTGCTTTTAGTAAAGATTTGTTACATTATTTACTTGGCAATGACTAATCCCCGATTTTCCGTCCACTTCCTCTTTTGCCAATATCCTGTTGTCCCACATCGGGGACTTATAACCTAGGATAAATTGATAGATAACTCTTTATTGGACAACTAGAAGAAAGAAATACAAGGGTTTCTTATCTGCTTACCATGCGAGAGGTCCCGGGTTCGATCCCCGGCTGGGGAGAAAAAAGAAAAAACTCCAGGTCTTGGATGTTTACATGTTTGTGACGTCGCTGTTTCTGGTTCCCTCGACACAGCGTGTCCTATTGTGGGGCCAGAAGCAATGTATGTGCCTGTATGTAAATGTTTATGTTTATGTTTGAAGTAGTGATCTTATCGCCTAGAGCGGTCTCTTCCAGAAAACCTTCGGATGTACTGGATTCCGGGTATGGTATAATCGATAGGTGGTTGATAAGACACCTGGAAACATAATGAAGTGAAGTAACGTGACAAAGGGTGATTCTCAGAAAATAGCTTAAATTGCGCATGTTTTTTCATATTAACTCAATAAAAAGTAACATATATAGTCCATTTATCTATACTTGGCATTTTTTTCAGACTTTAAACGACACTAAATCAAAAACCTTTAGCGGTAGAAGACTCGAAACAGTTTACAAATTTAGTGCTACTAGGTAATAAATTTGCAAACGGTATCGAATTTTCTAAAGCTTAAAGGCCTTCCACACGATCGGCAAGACTCTCCGACCAAGGTGACATTGGTCGGGTTGGTGTAAAAATTTCACGTGTGGAAGCCGGTTGTCCAACCAAATATTGGTCGGAATCCAACGGCCTTGATCGGAAGCGCAGCCATCACAACACGCTGTGTTGGCGGTCGGAATGGATCGTGTGGAAGGCTGTCGTCCGACGCGAGCGCTTCAGTTACAGAGAATACAATCACTGCGTTTTAAGAGACGGAACTCCCATACAACGCTTTAGTTTGCAAAAATGTATGAAGTTTATTCCGCCGCCGTTACCAATATGACAAAACTAAAAAACTTGCTGACAGTAATAGTGATGTGCAAGATAGTCGATAGAAAGTTCTAGTGATGTATCGATAGTTTTAAATTTATCGATATCGATATTCATCGGCTCTTTTAAAGATGCCCATTTTCTATTATTTAATTAAAACACATTATTACATGATGCAGACTTTTATTTTAAATTAAAATCACGTACACAACGTTTCATTTAAATAATAGTCTCAAAAAAGGAATAGCTAAAAATCCTTCTGATAGAATATTCATTCAGAGGCAGCAACAATTTGTTGCCACTGTGTTATCTTCAAGTTTCCTCTTTGTTCCAGACTTTTGTTTGTTGTGCTACATCAATGTACACTTAGTGGGTGTTAGCTCTGAAAAGAAAAAGAAATAGATTTGATTGCAAATAATAAACCAAAATAGTGTAGAGCTGAGCGGGTTGTTTTATAATGCTTAGTGATGACCCTACTCTGCTGTACAGGGATGCTAATGTTGTTGTTTGACGAGGATGTAAAGTCTGACAATTTGCTTTTGATATTTATTGTGCGAGTGCTCGCCGGGGCGGCTGATAGAGTACTGGGTACAATTACGTGTGAAATAATACAAATGTGTGAAAATGCTAGATGTGCGGTTTGGCCCGTACAAATAGCTTTTTTACCCATTTTATTTTTCATGGTACAGGTAAAAGACCCAGAGAAGTGATTATGTTGTGTAGAAGTTGTTTTGTTACATACATAAATACATGCAAACAAATAAACAAAACATGTAACCCTTCTTTTGAATTCTTCTAGTCCCGTAATTTAATACATACCTACCTACCGGCCTAGGTACATAGTAAGAATGGTAAGATAGGCTATGCACATTTTTATTACCTGTGCTTTCCAGAAGTTTCCTCTTTGTTCCCAGATCTTCTTTGGATTTGGTATAATCTGCGTACTTAGTGGGTGTTAGCTCTGAAAAAGAAATAGATATGATTGCATAAATGATTAAACAATAAAATTTGTCTACTTAGTACTTTTTTGGTGACTTGGTGCCTGGTGGCACCAGGCCGGAGTTAGGTCTAACTTTCTTGCTATACGGATAGAGATCCATGCATGCCCCTTGATGGGGACTTTAATTGCATTATTATGACACTATAGATGAGCTCCTAAACCTGCAAAACGAAGTCTACAAAATTTTCCTTATACAGAAACGAAAGCTTTAAAATAATTACTATTTCTAGCATCTCAGCCCTGCTTGACGGTGTGCACATTTTTTTCTCAGGTTCCTCCAATACAGAAACTGAAATAACATACAGATGCATAAAACTTCTCCTTCAATTATTATAAATTCTTGAAATGTTTATACAAATATTACTAAGTAAGTAGTCTTGACACTACAGTTGAGCTTTTATATTACCTATAAAGATTTCCGCATACATGTTGCAGTTGATGCAACTTCTCTATTGGTACATGCCCCAGTTCTTCATTACCAACAGCTTTTAGCCAGGCTTTGCAACTGAAAGAGTAGAATAAAGAAAATGTTATTTTCAAATTCACAGTAACCGTAAGTAGGTACCTACATAAGTCATGAAGGACTTTCATACAGTACACAATAACCTATTATTGTTGTTGGCAAGTTAAGAAGCTTATTATGGGAAGGCATGTACATATATATATAATGTACACTTAAACGTACCGTTTTTCATCCAAGGGAAACTGCGCAATTAGAGAACCACACTGGTGGTCAGAGTGTTTTTCCTTTGCGCCACAAACACATATTCTGTGGCTGCCTTTACCACCCATGTTTTCCGTCGGCAAAACACAATGTAACAATGTCAAGAGTCTCTATCTCACAAGCAGGAGGAGAAGTTTGCTCGACTCAACGAAACTCACTAGTAAAAGAGTCACTATCTTACATGTCGGAGGAGCACTTGTTCAACTCAATGAATCATATCACTAGTACTATATAAACGTATGAATGCTCTGACGCCTTAGCAGCACAACAAATAGAACTAAAATTTTCAAGAACAAACAAAACAAATAACCAACATTGACGTTCATAAAGTAAATATTCTATCATCTTCGTAAAATTCGTAAATAAATATCATGAATAAAATATTTCAATTTGAATTTTGAATTTTAAATATTAACAAGTATTAAGTAAGTAATTTATTAAGTAATATTTATGGGTTATTCCACTAATCCCTATTGAAAATTCCCATTAATGGATTTATCAAAAAAACACTTGACATATTATTATAATACACATATTTGACAAATATAATTTACGAAAGTGTGTAGACTTGTAACGTCGGTGTCTGTACTGTATATAATACTGTATGGCAGACACCAGTGGACCCAATGGACCCATGCTCAGCAATATAGCGCCCAGAGATGCATGCAACACAGGACGGCGCTGATTTTCAGCATGAGCCATTGTAAAAGATCTTCACTTAGTGCCCTGCCTCACTAGGATGCCATGGCGACGTCGCCAGCCACGCATCCAAGCAGTTTGTATGAATAGCCGTAAGCGTAGCCAGACAGTCGCCAAGTGAGTTAGGCACCATAAATTTCAATATTAACATTTACATACATTAACATTTACATACCGGCACATACATTGCTTCTGGCCCCACACTAGGATACCCTGTGACGTGGGAACTAGAAACAGCGACGTCACAAACATGTAAACATCCAAGACCTGGGTTTCTTTTTTTTTGTCCCCAGCCGGGATTCGAACCCAGGACCTCTCGCATGGTAGTCAGATACGCTAACCGCTGCGCCATAGAGGTTTTCAATTAGCTGTTATTAACTGTTATTATCCACCAATCCGGACTTGGCCCCCGTGGTGGAGTATGGCCTATACCTTCCTCAGGGAAGAGACCCGTGCCCCTCGGTGGGGACATAATGGGTTGATGATGATGAACTGCTTGGATACGGTCGCTGGCGACGTGGCCATGGCGTCCCGGTGAGGCAGGGCCCTTATACTTGCTGCGGTCTTGAGCAGTGACTTCGGAGTCTTCCCATCTCAGTCTGGTGCTTTCACCACCAACGTCTCTTTTCGTATCGACGAAAACGTTAAGGCTGTACCAAGGGCATTGACTTTGAGCATTTGACCTCTGAGTTATAGAATAATAAACTAGCGCAATCTCTTGAATGTTTGTTGTACTTCTTCGGTAAATACTTTAAAGGCTAATCCATAATCCAAAGATTACACAGATAAGAGATGTGGCGGATGTTCGATGGCGATTGTTCCCTGCGCTAATTAAGAAATCGTACAATTTTGTACTAATCACGCTTAATATTAACAATAAAAAATATATGAGCAGTTAGGATTGCAGATATTGATGTGGCCGATATTTGCATGAAAGATTTAAATGAAAAGCTACTATCGTTTTCTGTGGAAAATAAAGCTCTTGGAAAAAAATTTTTTTTTGCCATCTACACAGGTTAAATGCAATTTTTTTCCGTACGAATTAGTCACTGATATATCCTTTATTACCAAAGATTTTATTCAGAATTTTTTAGTGCGTACTTTTGCCTCACATTTCAGTTAAGCTAGCCAATTTTGCAACATTTACCCTTGTTACACCCTTAAATAGGAGAGAATGAAATGTGACCCCAACGAAGAAAAATTATGAATGGAATTCCTAAGACGCAAAGGATATAAAATGACGTAGGTCCTGTGCGAGCCAAAAATAGTACAGTCGGCTTCAATACGTCCTTTTCTTTTTAGTTCCAATGTAGCCCGTAACTCAACTGAATAAGGCGACCTTTATTTACATTGTGGAAGGTTGTACAGTCGAATACTGGGAGCACTATAAAATCAAATGACAACCCGCTTACAGTCAAGTAACACTGTATTGTTTGTGAATGGGAACTATAAAAGGCCAAACAACCAGACAGAGCCGTCCAAAACTACTTGGGGGTTGTTACATAAAACTTAAATTTATAGTTTATTAGCTGACCCGGCAAACGTTGTTTTGCCAGATAGGTGTATGAAAAAAAGAGAACAACCTATTCTCAGACCTACCATATATATGTACCTATAACTTTTTTTTCAAAATGGATCCAGCCTTTAATGGAGGAGTACCTATGCGCAGTAATACTGTGACACGAGAAACAAACATTTTCTCTAAACCCCACCGTTTCTAAGAAAACATATAGATGATTAATCAGTCAGTCAGTGAGTATACCGGATTTCAGCTTTATATATTAGTAAAAAGATAGAAGAAAGAAAGATGTAAATGACGCTTGTGTAGTTATCGGTTAATAATATTTTTTATAGCCATAGATTCGGGTACCATATTGTTTCATACACATTCACCCGTGCCCCTCGGTGGGGACATAATGGGTTGATGATGATGATGATGATGATGACGTCTCTGTCTCAAAATCAAAGAACTTGGACCATAAAGGTCACAATGGATAACAGAATATAAACCTGCGACGCGTGATGACGTGACAGTGACACCAAGGCACAGACCTATTCCTCATTGCACCAAGGTGACATTGAGGACATTGACATGTTTACTTCGCAACGCCATTATTATATAGCAATTAATTCATTCATTTTTATATTGCAAATGCTCGATAATCCGAATTAATAATACCTACAGGATTTTTTCTAGCACAGGTATCAGAAGCACGCATCAGAAATGTCTGTAACTCTAATTTAATGACATAATTAGTGTATTGTAACAAGATGTAAAATTTATTTTTGTACATGTTTGTGTCATGTTGTGTTGACATGACGTTGACATTGTGTTGTCGACGCGGATCGACTAATTTTTACGCTCTTTTATTTGATGTACATTTCGTTCGAATCTACCGTAGACCGGTACGAAATTATTAATATAGACTATAGCTTCTAGGTTAAGTTCTCAGCAAGCTACGTTCGCCGATTACGCAAGTCTGATTGTGCTGGCTGGCCCACTTTCTACCTCAGCTATACAGTATGCCTCATTTTCAGAAAATACCTAAAAATAACAAGATTAATAGAAATAACATTCATTACATGATTAAACTCTGAAATCACGGCAAAAATCACAGAATGACAGGAATTATTAATAATTTCGTACCGGCCTACGGTAGACTCGAACGAAATACACATCAAATTGAAGGCGTAAAAAATGAGTTAACCCTTGTCGACAACTTATAGGCGGAAAATTAGGATTAGCGAGTATTTTCAATGTAAAAATGATCTTTCTATGTAATGGCGTTGCGAAGTAAACCTGTCAAGGTCACTAATGTTGCGTTGGTGTCACATCATCACATGTCACAAGTGTCCACTATGAACTCTAAGGTCTAATTTGTGGAAATGAAAATGTGAAAAATACCAAAAATTAAATAGGTACTGAACAAAAATATGTTGTCGATACAATGTGGAATATCATTCCCGAGCGAAGCCGCGTTTTCAACTAGTATTTAATTATATTTTTGGCGAGAAAAAAACGTTCTCTTGCGAACGTATAAAGTATCTGTTGACATTCCTTTTAGGATTTTTGAATTGGTCCAACAAATAAGTTATAAACTCAACCAAGAGCAATGCAATAAAGGTTTATTATACTGGATTATTCTGACAGCTTAAACACTACTGGGTGATTTCTGAAGTCAAAAAATCATTACACTTTTGATGCAAGTTTATCATTCCGTTTTCCGCCTCATAAGAGAGGCATCTTATAAATAGTAAAACGCTAAGTAGGTAACATTACCTTGACACTTATTCAGCCTTGTATTACGTAACTTTCCACAACTCCAAAGTGTCAAAATGTATTTAATATGTATTTGACAGTTCGAAGTAGGCTAAATCAGACAACTCCATGCAGTGGAGGACTTACGTAATGGAACCCCTGGTTCCGAACTAGGATACCAAGTGCAAGTTACCTGTCAAGGACATCACCAACATAGTAAAACACGATGAGCGAGGCCATCTGTACAGTCGACAACATAATAATATCATACCTACTATACAGTGTATGTCGACTGTACAAATTAACTGACTACCTGCCCTAACGGCAATCGAAGTCTTGTCCTCTTTTATCTCTTGTTGTTGGTCTACACTAACGAGGCAGACGCTGAAAAAAATAGTATTCCGAAATGATGATTATATTTATATTGTAAGAACGGTGGTAGCGGAGCGGTAGAACGCCGGCATCTCAATCCGGAGGTATTCGAAACCCGGCCAAGATGTTTTCTAAGTTGTGTAATTTATGCAATTATAGTAGCAATACCACTCGCTAATCATGAAGGAAAACATCGTGAGGGAACCTTAGTGTCTGAGTATTCACATAACTCTGCGCTTGGGATCGCCAATCCGCGGCGGGCACGTCTGGTGGTTGAGCCCATACTATCTCTCTCTCAGAAGGCCTGAGCCCTATCAGTGAGGCGTAATAAGCTGCTTTCAATTATAAAGGCAGCGTGCGTTGATGCAGAGAGTGACTAATGAATGTTGATAAAGTGAAAGAGGTCAGATCCGTGGTCAATGGCAAACCCAAACTCTCTCGCTACCCCTCCGGGATACAGCGTGAGTTTACGTAATGCTTCTTTACCTACAGTTTTCTTTCAGAACTTCTCTAAGCACCCTTTGTAGTACGCCCACAGAGGTTGTATTTCAAGGCTTGGATGTTGGCATTGAATGAGCGGACGGCGGATCAATGGATGAGGCGCCCGTCTGTCTGGTTCTAGCTGCTGACGTCACGGGCCGCGGGTCGAGGGGTGGCGAACGTGCCCTGGATACAGGGACTTTCGCTCTTGGCTCTGGGTGGCCCCGAATACGTTTGTTTTTCCCATTGTTTTTACACAGGCAGCGATTTGTTTTATCGAGCGAAAGCGTTATGGAAGACTTTTAGGTACACTTGTAAGTATCTTTTGTTAGTCTTCTGTGGAGAGTTATTTTTAAATGCGTAATTCGGGATCAAGTCAATTAGAGTTGATTTCAACAACTTTACTGTCGTTGTCGTCGAGACACTATGCACTACCCTTTATTAGCTTGAGCCGCATACATTCCTGGGTAAGTGTATAATCTCTTGACGTTACATTCATAAAAAGTTAAGGTGGTCACGTGGTCAGTGAAAATTACCAGGAAAATTATCCAAAAAGTGTTATAAAACAACTTTAAGATGTAACGTTTGTGCTTTATGCATACAAAAATCCAACAGGCATTGTGCGAGACCTGTGAACTGAAAACACGCAGATATACGAGCTCTTACTATTGAATATAATTAAATATTCCCAATGAAAGCAGTTTTGACTAACATCCTTAGTCAAAACCACGTTTAACCGATACAATTTAGTCATAAATACTATTACCCAATATTTTTGCAATTACAAGTGTTTCTGACCAAGGCCATCGGTCAAAACTACTTTCGACTGCGAATATCAGTCAAAACTGTTATTAACCAAAGGCATCAGTCAAAACCACTTTTGCCTGATTTTCGCAGTCTTGACCGGTTATGATTTGATATGATATTATGATGAACATATTTTAAACTTTAACATTATATTATACATCTGATAAATATATACCTAGACACGCGCACTGCGTGGGCTCTACTCTACTAAGCGACTTATTAACTAAAATGTAAAGGTTGCACTACTGTCGACATAAAAATTATTAGCTGCTGTTATTAAAGTGTTATTGTAGGTACCTACCTTCTTATTATAAATTTGATAGGTAGTTTCAATAGCGGTTTATTTGCCTGAAGTGGATGCGACGGCGATGGTTTATTTCTTTTTTTCGATGGCAGATCATGCTTATTCTTTCTTTGATCTATCTATTGTTCACCATTTTGGTATGGCCGCTATGAGTTCCAAGATAGACTTAGGGCCAATTTCTGAATTGAGAATTTCGCTAAGTAACTACTTAATTGTAGTGCTGTCCAGTCAAATTTCTCAGAAAGAGTAAAGAGTAAAGAGTAAAAGAGTAAAAATCGTTATTTCGTAATATGTGTTTGACAGTAATACAATTTTTGGTGGGCCCCACACTAGGTATATCCTGTATCGTGGGCTCCCGTTTGTGGGTTTCTAATTGTAGAAACACCCTATCTGCCTCATCGAGGCAGACAGGGTGTTCTTTATAATAATAATCTAGGATTTCATTAAACTAAAGCTATAAACTAATTCTAATATTATAATAATTATTAACATGCAGCCTTATCATTGAGGAAAACAAGTAAAAAGTCGGAAGTGAAATACTTAAATATATACTGTGATAATAAATAACGAATAAATAAATAAATACTAATAATAATAAATAAATACAGATAGGTGAATAAATATGTATGAATTAATATGAATGAATATATAAAGTTATATACAGGTAAAGCTATACGTGTATGCAGGTAACGTGTGTGTGTGTTGTGTGTATTATTGTGTTGTGAGTGTTTATGTGTAGGTAGGTAAATGATATGTCACAGTCGTATAGATGTGTGTAGAAGTTGTTCAGTGTCTAGGTATGTGTGTGTGAGTAGCCGTCTCTTAATTATCGTTTTTGTCTCGTGGTATGTTTTATCTTTTATGTCACAGAATTTTAGAATACGGTTATATAGAAATGGATGTAAAAACTTTCCGAATCTTTGGGCAAAGGTGGTTTTTACGCACGGTACAGGAATTTTGAAAATCCTTTTCTTATATTCGTCGCTTGAAGGGGAATTTTAAGTGCCGCACTGAGAACAAAGAGTTGTCTAACATTTAGGACATTCAGTTCTTTATACAGGTCATGAGTACTGTACCTTCTTGGTTTTTTGTACATTACTTTAAGAACTGATCTTTGAGCTCTCTCCAGTTCGATCATGACTGTTTTGCACGATCCACCCCAAACTGAAATGCAGTAGTTAATAAGGGATTGGCATATGGCATAGTAGACGTTTTTCAGGAGTTCTACGTCTGCGGAGTTGCGAAGAATTTTCATTATGTTTATAACTTTTCTGACTTTTGCTGAAAGTGTATGTATATGACTTTTAAAGTTTAAATTTTCATCTATGGTTATACCCAAGTACCTTATTGAGGTTGTCATATTTATAGTTGGGCATGGGCAGACTGCTTGTGAAGTGGGGAGATGATTATGGGTTGCACCGTTATGTATTTTAATGTTCGGTGATAAATTTGGCTTGGAGGCTCTAGTTTTGTGGAAGCAGTTGTATTTGGTTTTGTCGATATTTAATGTCAAAAGATTTTTATTTAGCCATTGATGAACATTTGACATCTCCTCTTCAACTTTTGCAAAAACGTCTTCCCAGGTTTTTCCGTGAATTATTAATGCTGTGTCATCCGCATAGCAGAAGAGGTTGGTAGTGCCCCCGTCGAGACTGGATATATCGTTAAGGTAGGCTAAAAAGAGTGTGGGTCCCAAAATGCTACCCCATAAAATGGTGCCCCAGGCACCCCAAAAGAAACCTTTCTCATGTTACTCTTGTGTCCACCTATCCTGACGCACTGATTTCTATTAGAAAGAGCATGACAGTACATGTCAGTATTTACTTAGTGTCAATTCTCAATTCATAAATCGGCCCTTATGAGAGCGCCCCGCGGAGACTAGGTAGCCCAACAAAGCCAGTTCCGTTTTAATTGATAAACAACATCCTGGATCTCAGTGAAACTTTACAGTATTGACAGTAGGTAGGTACTGTCGATAGTACATCATCCTATACATCCATACAGTCTACTCCGATGCGTTAAGTATCAACGGGTGACTTTGTATCTAAATTATAAAGGTTCACGATGGGTTGATTAGGTATTTAACTATACTAATAATTTCGTACCGGTCTACAGTAGACTCGAACGAAATTCTCATCAAATTCGGATTATCCAGCATTTTTCAATATAATGGTGGATTAATTAATTGCTATATAATGGCGTTGCTAAGTAAACATGTCAATGTCCTCAATGTCATGTTAATGTCAAGACATCAATCACGCGTCACATACAGGTACAGCGCCACCAAGTTATCTGTTCAGGTGGGCAAAATTGTAACTAAAGAATTAATTGTAAATCCTGTTCCCCATTTTTTGTATTATTTATTCAATAACTAAGATTTATACATATATTTTCATTAAAATTGAAAGACGGGTTAAAATATTCTCATTTTTCTAGGTTAATTTCTTAAATGTTACTACTAAATTCTCCACTAGCGCCGCTGTCAACTGAACATATAAGATGGTGGCACCGTACCGTAGTTTTGTATTCTGTTATCCATTGTGCCCTCTATGGTCTAAGTTATATGATTTTGAGACAGAGACGTGATAGTTATCTAGGTAACTCAATACCTATGATTTAAGAGAAATTTCTACTAGCATTACCTGCTGGAATCATTTAGTTCTGATAATTTATTAAGGTTTATTAACATTTCTTTGCCTCTCTAAAGATAGCAAATTCTGACGTATATTCCCAATATACGTCAGAATTTTCTATCTTTAGAGAGGCAAAGAAATGTTTACAAACTCAGCGTCCAGTAGTCACATCACAATCTGCCAAGAAAAAACTCGCCTCAGCCTTCCAGAGCTAGATATTAGTGAAATAACGTTTTATCAGATTCATTACATTAGCAAGGGTAAGATAAAAAGTACCCGAAACCGGCGTGCGTTATGCAGTGACTTCTGAATGTCGACGAAGCGAAAGTGATCTGTTAGGAACGCGGCAAGTGGCAGTCCCTATATTAAAAAAACATGACATGAAACATGAAAAATGGAACATACGTATTACCTATGTAAACATGAAAAAGTATCTAATAAAATACCAAAAAAATAATGCTGAACGGTATAATCTTTCTTCTATTATATAAAATTATCATGTCTCAATGTTAGTGCGCGTACTCCTCCGAAACGGCCTCACCGATTTTCATGAAACTTTACATGTATATTCGGTAGGTCTGAGAATAGGTTGTTATGTATTTTTCATAGCCCTCTCTGGCAAAACAACCTTTGCTGGGTCAGCTAGTATCTATATATATAAAAGGAGAAGCTGACTGACTGACTGACTGACTGACATATCACCGCAGGGCCTAAACTATAGGGGTTAGAAACTTGAAATTTTGCACAGGGGTTCCTTTTATAACGTAGGGGAGAACTAAGAAAAGATTTTTGAAAATTCATCCCCTAAGGGGGTAAAATGTGGGTTCAAAGTTAGTATGAAACTTGGCCGTTTTTGAAGTTATTCGAATGAAATTTGGTACGAAGGTTTTTCATTTAAAATTATGAAACAAGTGTAAAATAGTTTTTTTAAAATCATCCCTTAAGGGGGTAAAAGGGGGATGCAAAGTTAGTATCAAACTTAGCCATTTTTGAAGTTATTCGAATGAAATTCAGCATGAAGGTCCTTCATTGAAAGTCATGAAAGACGTGTAAAGTAGTTTTTCGAAAATCATCCCTTAAGGGTTAGAGGAGGTTGCGAAGTTAGTATGACAACTAAAGCCCACGCGGAGGTAGTCGCGGGCAACAGCTAGATTTTCAAAGTTATTTCAATAAAATTTGGATTATAAGTTCTAAATAATGATTATTTCCGATATCCCTTTTCGTGAATTCACCCCCTAAGGGGGTAAAAAGAGGGTGCAAAGTTAGTATGAAACTTTGGTGTTTTTGAAGTTATTCGAATGAAACTCAGTATGAAGGTCCTTTATTGAAAGTCATGCATGAAAAACGTGTAAAATATTTTTCCGAAAATAATCCCTTAAGGGGGTAAAGGGGGTGCAAAGTAAGTATGTAAGTTCCCTGATTTTCAAAATTATTTCAATAAAATGTAAATTATGTTATAAATATGAATGAACACGCCATTTTTTGTTTTAATTATTTCACATGCGCTAAAAGTATACGTAACTTATTTGCAAACACTTTTTTCAACTAAAGCCCACGTGGACGAAGTCGCGGGCAACAGCTAATATAATATATAGCATTATATAGTGGTCGATATAATAATAGCCATAAATAGTTTCACAGTGAGAGAGTTTTACCCTGATGGTCCAGGACACATTTTAGGATCTGACGATCTTAACAGGTCTAATCACTATGTCATAGAGGAGTAGGATGTTATTAGCTTATTTTAAAAGTGTTTTTTTTATTATAGGTATGCTGAAATTTAAACTTTTGCAGTAAAGTTATCTTAGGTATATTATAATTAGCCACAATGAATGTATATGCCACAATATGGTACAGGAATCTATAACTAACCAAACTATTATTCGTTGAGAACCTATAACCCATTGAATTTAGAAGGAATTCAATGCTATAACCTATAAAAGCAGCTAAGCAGCGTCATCTACGTTTAAAAAAAAAGTGAATTATTAATATGTACTTTACCCGAGCGAAACTGCGTTTTCGTCTATTATTTAATAATTACTAAAATAAGTAAAATAATTTCACAATCTCGTTCCATTTTCTATTTCAGAACACGACAAAGGGGTTTTTCTCTATAAAACAAAGGAACGCAGCAATGAGGTTTGGGTTGTATTGTTATCGATATCTTTAAATTCTCTATAGTCATTGAGTTTGAATCAAGGATGTTATCCATGGTTTGAATATTGTTTTTTTTTGTAGTGCTGTTTTCTGTTCCAATAATAGGTATATTATTTTTTCCTGTTTCTATGTAACCTACCTTTGTCCTAATTATTGATTGGGTTAGTTTTACTGTTATGGCGTCGTCATACGGGTCATCCATCCGTTGCACCTCTCAGAAGAAGTTCTTCTGAGTTGCACCTTCTGAGGTAGCACCAGGGCTTGTAACGCCATCTAGTGTATATTTTAGTAAATTCGCAGTATCCGCTTTACCTCCGTTATATTATGCACTTTTCCCGGGCTGACTTTGTATACAAAACATAAGATATTACGTCCATGCACCTACAACACACCTACTGAGAGGCTTTTGTGCATGTATTCTGTGGCCTTGGGATATTGGCACAAGGCCCCAGGGACTTAAGCAAAGAACTATTTAAAAAAGTAAGCCTGCAGTTAAAAGTGGGCAGTAGTAGCGGACGTTTGGCTACAGTCTTCATCATCAACCTGTTATGTCCCCACCGAGGGTCACGGGTCTCTTCCCTGAGGAAGGTATAGACCATACTCCACCACGGGGGCCTAGTCCTGATTGGTGGAGGCTTGTAAGACTAGTGGCTGGTCTTACTGTCAGAAGTTTTGAAGCCGCCCTAAGGCCTCTGACTTGGCTTAACGGCTGGCATTTATCGACGGCAGCCGGCACCAACTGCTTAACGTGCCTCGCGAAGCACGGGACCGCTCGAAGGAATTTCACTAGCGTTAGTCATAGAACAGTCACTCATTTATGCACTGAACGCGCCCTATGTTTCTTAACCGTCGTGATCGTTTAAGATCACTCAGGCAGCCGGAGCTACGAGCGATTCGGCTACAGTCTTACGTGGTCTTATTTAGAAAAACAATAGTATAGCACGGGACGACGGAGACTCGACGGTATGTCATTGGTGTCGTGAGTCGTAGCAGAACGGGAGGCCGCTTGGTGTGAAACGCAACCTGGGTTAACACCAGTGGCGTAGCTACCCAGGAGCAAGGCGGGGCAGCTCAGGGGGTCCTTGCCAGTAAATATTATTCGAACTGAACTTTTGAAAATGTTCCTTACCTTACCTACACCAATTTATTAATTGTAATTTATGTTGTTACTGTTTAATATTTTTATTACCAACCCTACAGTGCACAAAAAGAGCTGATGATAAAGTACCTAGCTTAGATTTTTTAAAGTATATGTATATTTCATATCTTTACTTGATAAAACCTAAACCGTGTTGTACCTTTTGTATTTTTTTCTAGTGTGCAATAAATAATATTCTATTCTATTCTATTTAGATACCACTGGGGCCCCATTTTTTTATTTGCCCCAGGGCCCTTAGTTACCTAGCTACGCCACTGGTTAACACACTGGCGTCTTCCCATCTCACACACACCAGCAGGGCCACTGGTACAGCAGCTATGGCAGAATGCCTACTGACTACAGATACCACAAACAAATACCTACGCTGTCCATGGAGAGAGCTACTTATTTGCGCCATTTGGAGTCGAGTCGATGGGCCTGTGGAGCCCTGAGGCACTTAAACTTTAGAAAGAAATATCGACGCGCCTTCATGGATTCGTCAGGCGACCCTACAGCTGGTAGCTACCTCGGTCAGCGCATCAGCCTGGCCATTCAGAGGGGAACACTGCCAGGATCTTGGGAACTGTCCCCAACGGCAGCGGCCTAGAGACAATTTTTATAGTATTTGAGTAGGTAGGTAATATCATAAAATTCTCGTGTCACCTGTTAGTGCGCATACCTACTCTTCCGAAACGGCATGGCCGATTTTGATGGAATTTTATATGTATGTTCGGTACTTTGGTACCTAGATCTGGGGTGCAATTATACCCAAGTAGTTACCTACTCCACTGTATGGAGTCGTCTGATTTAGCCCCTTTGTTCCCGGTATGTCACACACACCACCTTGTGTTACTATGTTACGTTCTGGGACTTTTTTCCCATTAGGTACGTCATTCTCCTCTCAGAATAAGAACTTAGGATTCTCCTACTCCGTACGGAGTTTCTGGTCTTCCATCGGACGCGTCCCCCGGGTGGCGGATAGGGGAACGCCCTCCAGATATGGGGGATACCGGCTTCGGCCGGCGCGAACCAAAACCAGAGGGAGGGGGACGTCCGTGGCTTGCGCTGCTGGATGTCCCGCGGGGTCCACTATGGGCCCCGCACCCGTAACCCCACACTGAGTGGGGCCGGGGCCTTCAGGCCGCGAGGAGACAACCTCTATAAAAAACACACGGTGGGGGCCCTCCTCTATGTACCTCTGTTCAGCAGAGGGCACAGAGGAGGTTGAGGGAGGGTCACAGACGGCAGGTTGGGGGACCTGCCGTCCGACATCGTGACGGGAGGAGGGGGTGTGGGGCCCATGCCCCTTCTCCAGTGAGGGTGGGCCCGGCTCCTGCGAGTCGGGTCGACGTCGCCGGGGCGCCGCTGTCGCATTCGCGTTGTGGTTTCACACCACTTGCGAGATCCAGCGGCGCCCCATTGCACGAGCGACAGGACGGCCCCCGGGGTGTTTTAGGAGGTATGCCTCTTCTATTATTAGGAGAGGAGAGTCCGACACACGGCCGCCGCCCTCCCCCAAGGGTGGCGGTTATGGTGCGTAAAGCATTTCACCACGTTAACAAAAAAAAAAGGATTCTCCTACTCCAAACTGTCATGTACATGTCATATTTTGACTCTTTCGAGTTGTCTAAATGCGGAACCCGATAGAGTGGAAAGTTACGTAATTTATGGGGCTGAGAATAGAGATCTGACAAAACAATGTTTGCGAGGTAGTACTAATGGGTGCTAGTTGGTATACTAATTTTATGGACTGTTATTATTTTATTTTAGCTATTAGGTATTAATTAATTACTTTTAGCTTCTTAGTTGAATGTTATGGCATTACCGATAAATGATTAACAATACTGGTCAGATTATTTAACCTATGTTTTAGAAATAAAGGCAGAATGAGTAAATAATATTTCAGATCGAATTTAAAGTATTTGTGCAAAAAGAGGCAACTGGGGCGCTAAGTCGTCCCCGGTCACAAACAAAATCCCCGGTATGGAGACTCCGATCTGTCAAATAAATACATATTTTGACACTTTATAGCGTTGATTGAGTTTTACTCCCTCCACGCTTTATAGTCATCAAAATGCTAAATCGGATAAAGTGGATAGGTAAGACAAGAAATATTCTAAATAGGGAATGGATAAAAATATCAGAAGTGCTTGATATTTTTTTCGGTGATAGGAATAACCTTCCTTAACGCGAGAAAAAAGTTTCAATTTTTTTGGCTTCGTAGTTAATTTTTAAATAATCTTATTATTTTTCCATTCGTAGTTCTGGGCTCAGTACGGCTTAACAGACATATTCCTTGGTCCTCTACGTATTAAAAAAAAATTCTGTGGTGACATTGACAGCTTTTCAAGGTGGATTTTTTTTCATACGTAGCGGACTAAGGAATATGTCTGATATGCCGTACTAAGCCCAGAACGACGAATGGAAAAATAATTAAACTTTTTTCCCGCGTTAAGGAAGGCTATTCCTATCACCAAAAAAAATATCAAGCACTTCTGATATTTTCATCCATTCCCTATTGTACGAGGAAAAACAAATACAGAACATTAACAAGAAGATGCAGTACAAGAGGCGGCCTTATTGCTACTTTTGTAAGTACGTAAGAAGTTTGTACTTAAACCCATTGAGCTGAAAAAAGAAATTACGCAGTCGGGTACTTAAATGAATCTCAGATTATTATTTTATTAATCTGAGGTAGAATCTCTATCACATGGTAGAAATTTCTTCCAATTGCAATGGCAGCACCTTATTGATTTTGTTTTAAGAATCGTGGGATCGTGGGGTAGTACTTACTAAAAAAATCAAATTAGATTAGGTTGTAGCCGTTTATTTTCCAAACAAATAAAAATTAGATATTTATTTTTGATAAAATTTAGACAAAAAGTAGTGGTATGAAATTGATAAATGTTTTGACAGAAGTATTGCCAGATGAGGTGATTTATCGCCGCTTGGGACATCTTGAGAACTGGAACAAAAAATGTTTAATAGAATAGGGGAGGACGTGTTAAAAGACAAATAAATGAGGTATTATTTTTCTCTACGATTGATATATGCATAATATACCGGTCAAAAAGTCAATAGAGTCACGTGCTACAAAAACCGCGCCATTTATAACGATCGTATTCGATACGACATCACTCCCTTACGGCCTAGCCACGGGGATCGGCGGTGCGAACGGCGGTGCGGCGGGCGGGGCGGCAAACTGAAACAAACTCATAGAAATGTATGGAGCAAGCCACGCGGAGCGGCGAACGGCGGCGCGACTAGTGAAATGTACCGAGTGGCGACTGGCGGCGACTGGCGGCGCGGCCGGCGAGTGAAACAAACACATGAACAAGTACGGCGCAAGCCACGGCGTCGAGCGGCAGTCGCGGCGACTAGTGCAGAGATCAAACGAGTTTAGTTGTTTTCGCCGCGAATAATAAATACCGAGACTGTTATTGCTGAAATACTAACAAAATGGGGTATATTTGTTACTTTGATAAAGAACATAATTACCTAAAAGTTATTTAACTTCATGAAACATTAATAAACAGAGTAACATTTAATTAACTGACCATATTTTAGCAGTGATATTTCTGAAAAAATGTAGTTATGAAAAAAATTCATTGATACCTACTATCATTCTCCAAAATATGGTCAGCTTAATTAAATGGCACCTATGTATTAGATCAATTTTTCAGCGGCACTTAAAACTCTAGCTGCATTGACTTTTTTTCCAATCCTGAAAAATATAATTCGACAATAATTCTAGTAGACTCGAAAAATGTTTCGGTGGAAAAATGTGGAATTCTCCATAGTATACCTCGATTCCTATTAAAATCTATGGAGTAGATTACGCTCTTCCAAATATTATGTATTGAACAAAAAAAAAAATTACTTTGAGATAAAGACATTTCGCTTTTGACCGACCTGCCCTACTCAGCCCTACTAGTCGTGGCGGCAAACGCGCCTGCCCGTGGCCGGCAAACCGCGCCGTGCGAATTTTCGTCCCGCTTGCCGCACCGCCATTCGCGCCGCCGTTCCCCTTGGCTAGGCCGTTATAAGTAACGCCTTATAATAATTTATGAAGCGTTTTTAAATATTTGAGCTTTCTCGTAAAATGATGTTCATTCTCAAACATGCTTGGAAATTTGAGTATTATTTCGACAACCTTCTTCGAGATAAATCGAAATTGCTTTACTGGCCAATTACACGCGAGCAGCGGCCGGAAAAAGTTTTATGTGTTTTGCGGCCAAATAAATTACCTGCTATAAACTCATATCTGTAGTGCTATTTAAAAATGGAAAGATCTTTTACTCCGAACAATGACAACCAAGGAGGTAACTTATCAGAGGTTTTATTTAAATTTCGATCTGGCTTGCGATAGAAAACTGGATATACCTATTGAAAAAAAAGAACACTAACGCGGAATAAAATATTGTTGTTTGTTCGTTGTTGGTTCATCTGATTTTGAAAGTTTATTGAATTTAACAGAATGAGTTCATAGTTTTAATTTCCGCGCATTATTTGAGAAAAATCATATAATATACAAGCCTTGGCCACAACTAGGCATTGATGGACTCACGTGTTGTGCATCGGCATCGCCTCGGCCCACATTTTCACGTTCGTCTATCAATGCCTCTTTTGCTGACCGCTGCTGTAATGTACTATTATGTTAGATACCCTTAAGAGAAAACGTTAACAATAGGGTAGTTTCCAGGGTCAAAATAATTTAATTCTATTTAGTCCGTATTTTAAATTATAAAAAAATATTGGATACGTATTTTTTCTTTTTTCGATTAAACAAAAAATAACAAAGATATAGCCCATTGAAGTTACGTGTGACGTCACTCAGTGCTACAAAATGCAGCACGGCGTGACGTCTCACGTAACTTTAATGGGCTATATCTTTGTCATTTTTGGTCTAATTTACAAATAAAAAAATACGTGTCCCTTATTTTTGAATAATCTAAAAGACGAACTAATTACATTTTTTTTTTAAACTAGCCTATTCAATGAAAGATACTGACGCTTCTGAACCCATGATAGGTTCTGTAGTATTAATAATTTTATTAGAGATGAACAAATCAAACCGCTTCATTGATCGCCTGGTCGAATTCTACTATTGAATCCCGGTCGCGACGGTGTAACTAGCGTAGCCACAGTTAAGACGCAAGCTGGTCAGTCGCAAATACCGTTTTTTTAAGCTGTCCTTTGCCATTGAATTGTTAATTTCATAAAATACCGTCGTTTTTTTGTCGGCGGTAAGTACGTTGTGTCCCAAATAGAGCCAAATTCAAGTTTAAATATTAAATACTTATAATTTAAATACACAATATTAGCGACAAGTCATCAAGTTCTTAAAATTTAAAACAATGTAATATATAAATTCTCGGATGACAGTCTCAGTCCGCAAACTCCTCCGAAACAACTTGACCGATTTGGATGAAATTTTATGTATGTATTCGTTTGTTGTTATCTTTTTTCGTAGACAGATTTAAAAAAAATTATAATCCCTACGGATAATTTATAGGTTGAGATAGTAATCTAATAAAATTCTCCAGTCACGGTGTTTGTGCTCATACTTCTCTGGATTGGCTTGATGGATTTTGATGAAATTTATATGTATATTTGGTAGGTCTGAGAATAGGTTATTATGTATTTTGTTGTTGTCTATCTGATTGTTTATCTATTTATTTTTCATATCCCTAAATGATAAGGGTGGTCCAATAGAAATATTTAATCTAGCAAAAAAGACATTTTCTGGGTCAGCTAGTATACGTCATATAAAAGTCTCGTGTCACAGTGTTTGCTTTCGAACTCCTCCGAAATGGCTTCACCGCTTTTAATGATTTTTTGTATGTGTATTTGGTAGGTCTAAGCACAGGTCGTACGTTAATTAATATGGCGAAACAACGCTTGCCGAGTAAGCTAGTATAATTGGGCATTTGACAAAATGTCAAATAATAATACTTTTAAAACGGAATTTTGTATGAAAATACCTATCGAATTATGACGTCATATTTCAGACCACTCTTTTCGTATTTCGTATCGTATTTGGCGGATATCCAGAAGATGTAACAACCCGTAGTACCAAATAGGTATGTAACGATCCCGACGATCACGAAAATCTGCTTCAGTAGACATACATACCTACTTAGGGCCCGTTTCTGAATTGAGAATTTCGCTAAGTAACTACTCAACTGTAGTGCTGTCTCGCAAAATTTCTCAGAATAGAGCGTGACCGAACGTTACTATAGTCGTATTTTTTATTAAACGGAGTAAACTGACAGTAGCTTGAAAAATAATGTTGCCGTGTTCAATGTAATAGTGATGCGTTCAGTTTTGTTCAATCACAGGAATGAATGAATACTTCGTTAACATTAGCTTATTGAAACAAAAATCGCTCGTAGCCCCGGCACCGCCTAAGTGATCTTAAACGATCACGAAGGTTAAGCAACATAAGGGACGCTGAAGGTTCCTCCAAAACACTCGTGAAACCATATTTGAAATTAGATATGTACTTTCGGATATTACCCTTTACATACAAACTTTTCCTCCTTTTAGTCTATATTATATCTAATATCCCTTCTAATGGCGGTAATTAGCACAAATAAGTAAAATTCTTGGTCTAATATACCTAATTTAATCACTATAATATTATTGGAAGGCACTGTTGACGAACCAATTTCACACGTCGATTGTGATCTGGCTAATTTTATTGCTTACTTACTTACTGCGATGGCTCAGCGACCCGAAGTAGATCTTGGCCTCTGATACAAGAAGTCGCCACTTGTCTCTGGCTTGGCTAATTTTATTACAAATTTTTAATAATTCTGGGTAAAATCCTATCTCTAATTTGACAATTTTACAGTTTGGACAAAAAAAAACTGGTTTGATTTCCTCAGACAAAGATGATAGGATGAGTTTATTGAAGTCAAATAACGCGTGAATTTTCAAATATATATTAAGCCAAAATGAAACGATGTGGTCAGGTGAAGCTTGGTGACAGTAAGACCAGCCACTAGTCTTACAAGCCTCCACCAATCCGGACTTGCCCCCGTGGTGGGGTATTGCCTTTAATATTAAATTATGGCCTATAATAAAAAATATTGTTTTATATTAAATTTAACCAGAAACTAACTAACAGATAACTATGTCTAATGTTCAATACATCTAGGAGTTATAATTTTTAAGTTTTAAAGTTTGTTGATTACGCTAAAACTGTTTTGAAAAGAATACAATTGTGGAGTTTCTTTGTCAGTTTCTACTCCATATAATCTATTAATTAGGTACACATTTAAACATTTTGTTTGTACTATGAATAAAATATTTGAATTTGATTAAAATGTTTTTCGTAAATAGTCCTACAAAAAAGCCCATCACAGTGTTTGTCTATTATCTTATGTGTAAGCCATTATAGCCAAAACAGTGAACCATATAATATAGTTTATAGGAGCATACTGCAGTAGCTACCTATAGGTCTATGATTAAGGCTCTGCTTAATTACCGTATTTCTTATGTTGACAATATTGTTACCTTACACTGTAACATCTCAACATTGTCAGCCTGTTATATTTTATTCATAGTACAAACAAAATGTTTAAATGTGTACCTAATTAATAGATTATATGGAGTAGAAACTGACAAAGAAACTCCACAATTGTATTCTTTTCAAAACAGTTTTAGCGTAATCAACAAACTTTAAAACTTAAAAATTATAACCCCTAGATGTATTGAACATTAGACATAGTTATCTGTTAGTTAGTTTCTGGTTAAATTTAATATAAAACAATATTTTTTATTATAGGCCATAATTTAATATTAAAGGGAATACCCCACCATGGGGGCCAAGTCCGGATTGGTGGAGGCTTGTAAGACTAGTGGCTGGTCTTACTGTCACCAAGCTTCACCTAACCACATTGTTTCATTTTGGCTTAATATATCGCACCTTCGGTAGTACAAGGGCACAACTGCACTTTTTGTAATTTTACAGGAGAGCCATATTAATTTTTTTTTGTTTTGCAATCAATGTCATATTACATAATATATGGGTCGACCCATAATATGGGTCGTAGTTCATACAAAAAACAACCACTTTGAAGCAATACAAAGCCGAGTAATATGACATCCCGTAAAATTACAAAAAGTGCAGTTGTGTCCTTGTACTACCGAAGGTGCGATATATTTGAAAATTTACGCGTTATTTGGCTTCAATAAACTCATCCTATCATCTTTGTCTGAGGAAATCAAACCAGTTTTTTTTGTCCAAACTGTAAAATTGTCAAATTAGAGATAGGATTTTACCCAGAATTATTAAAAACAAGACAAGTGGCGACTTCTTGTATCAGAGGCCAAGATCCACTTCGGGTCGCTGAGCCATCGCAGTAAGTAAGTAATAAAATTAGCTAGATCACAATCGACATGTGAAATTGGTTCGTCAACAGTGTCTTCCAATAATAATATAGTGATTAAATTAAGTATATTAGAGCAAGAATTTTACTTATTTATGCTAATTACCGCCATTAGAAGGGATATTAGATATAAGATAGATTATAAAGAAGAAAAGTTTGCATGTAAAGGGTAATATCCGAAAGTAGATATCTAATTTCAAATATGGTTTCACGAGTGTTTAGGATGAACCTTCAGGGTGGACATAGGCTAATCCTGTGGCTCGAACAAAGTCGCGGGCACTGCTAGCGTAACATATAAATATCGAATAAAAAGATACCGGAAGCGGTGGATGACGTTTTTAGGCCACTTCATTGTGTATCATCAACCCATTATGTCCCCACCGAGGGGCACGGGTCTCTTCACTGAGGAAGGTATAGGCCATACTCCACCACGGGGGCCAAGTCAGGATTGGTGTAGGGTTGTAAGACTAGTGGCAGGTCTAACTGTCAGAAGTTTTCAATCTTGGGCTTCTGAATTGGCTTTACAACTGTCATCTATCGACGGCAACCGCCACCAACTCCTTAGCGTGCCTTGGGAAGCACGGTACCGCTAGGAAAAATGCCAGTAGCATTAGTCATAGAACAGTCACCCATCCATAAACTGTATGCTTAGCCTTCGTGATCGTTTAAGATCACTTAGGCGGCGCCGGGGCTACGAGCGATTTTTGTTTCAATAAGGTAATGTGAACGAAGTATTCATTCATTCCTGTGATTGAACAAAACTGAACGCATCACTATTACATTGAACATGGCAACATTATTTTTCAAGCTACTGTACTGGGCGAGGGTTTTCCTTAATTTTGGGGACATTAGCCAGCCAGGATCGTGCAACACTGTTCGCCAGTACTGCCAACGGCATGAACCACAATCCACAGAAACATGTACCAACAAAATAATACTAAAACAACATGGTGCTGGCTTGCTTGTGGTAAATTGCGGGGGTGCCGAAGTTATTACTTCGTTAAATTACGGCAATAATCCACCAAACAGTAGTTTGATTTGTGTTGCATTTCTATAAATTCAATTCATGTAATCGAATTACCGTGCTTTAAAAGCCTTCATTTATCATTATTGCTAAGAAGCAGGTGAGGTGACAAGTTTGTAAATATGAATAAATGAAAGTGTTTGATCCAGCATTTTCGTATTCCTCGACAATGGTCGGATATTTTTTTCTTTTGGTAAATATACAAAGTACATATTAGATGGGAAAAATGCCTCATGCTCATCAGTCTGTGTCGACCAGCGAACCTTCATCCACTTACTTTTCGAGCTCTAGGCTGCAGACGAGTAAATCTTCTTTTCGACTGGATCTATGTTCCGACACTCTCCTTTTGGTTAGGTGAATTTTGCCAGTATGGTTGTTTACAATTTACATGTACATTTACAAATTTTAATTCAGATTTTATGTGTGGTATTTTTACTGTCTAAGAGTCCTGGTGCACACCACAACATTCGGCCTCCCTTTGCCTTACCATGTTTCCGTTACATTGCATAGATTCCATTGGCAGGGAATTTAAAATTCTTAACCATGTTCATATCAATGCTAATCTCAAGAAGACGGGTTGTATCACACTATACTTCAACATTATATGTTGACAACATACTTCTGTGGGTTAAAGACCTTTGCCTTGTTGGCTTTGAATTAACATACTGTTAGCAATAACCCGTCATAGTCTCAGCTCGGAGCTCCAGGCATTACTCCTTAGCATCTCATGCATTAGTGAGTAACACATGAAAATTGCTTTGGAACCAACACGCTCATTCTGTTTAATCCTATTCACTTCTATCTTTAATTTTTCCCATTCAACTTTCTCAATGTATCATTATTTCCACACATTGTCATTTTTTATCTAATTAATCATTTTGAAATATCGCTTTGGACACACTGAAAGTTGTATGGGCTTCAATCTACTTTACTAACTAGGTCACAAAAGAAAAGATCTAAATTTAAACCTTTTTCACTCAAGCTGGAATAGATTCTATTCTCAATGGGCATTGTCCTAAAATTTGACAATAGTTAAAAATGATATTTCATTTGAAAGGTATAAGGTATGGGACATCACCAGTGATAGGAATGGGGCGGGCTTATTCACCTAAACTTCGAGGAACAGAGACGAAAATTCCTTACGACAATATTTTTTTCCGAGACATCACTTAAGTAAACTAAAAATTAATGTTATTTGGAATAAGTAATTGGTCTATGTTTATGTAAGTTGTTTACCTGTTTTATTATTTTAAAGACAATGGTTGGAATTTTTATTTTCCATTATACACTATTCCAAATAAAATTACTTTATATTTTACTTAAGTGATGTCCCGGAAAAAAATATTGTCATAAGGAAGTATCCGATTTTTGTCTCTGTTCCTCGAAGCTTAGGTAAATAAGCCTGCCCCATTCCTATAACTGGACATCACGCATCAAGGACGTAGGGCCTTTATAAAATATCTCCACTTGCTATGATCTTAAATTCAAGTTCTAATATTTCATTCATAATTAAAACAAAATGTTTACTTTATGAACGTCAAAACTATTAGTTTCACAATAATTAAACTAACAAAGAAACTCCACATTTATTTTTTTGCAAAACAGTTTAAAGACAGTCTTGAGTGTAGACTTCTTAGCTCAATTATATTAGTATTAATATTAATTTGTTGACGTTGAAATGTACTTTTAATATTTTCGAATGAATAAAACTAAGATATTGACATCTCGGTCAAATTCCATAAATTTATTTTTGCACAAATTAGGAGACTTGTAATTTTGTTTATTCAAAGAGTTCTTGTATTAAGTCATGGTATCATAGAAACTGACTCCCTTAGAATATCAGTTCATGATGTTTTCCATGCAAGACTTACTTCCGGTTTCATAGTCTCTGGTTGTTTTTTGCGCCTTAAAAATTAATTTAATCGAAATATGCAGCCTAGCTCTCAATATTACCAATTTTCCCGAAAAACATTTAAATCTTTTTTTGACAATGCCAATTTCAGTGTAAAAGTATTAGCTCACTCAACACTTGAATAGAACTACAGTTCCGTACATATCTTGAAGATACAAATCTCTATTTCTGAGAATGGATCTGTGCCAGTCAAGAGTGTAGAGGTTAAGACAATTATTAAGATAAGGCAAAATATTGGATTGGCTTTAAAAGACCTTAGTATAGTAGACGGAAGAAGATAACACTGGATCTGTGGTTGCTAACCAATGGTTGGGTTTCAGGGTTTACAGTGAGAATGTACAATACAATATGAAGGAGATGGTAGGAGGCTGCTGCGTATGCTCTGACGAGAGAGGTTGGCCGGACAACCCTCTGGTTTACTGCGACGGTAATGGCTGCACGGTTGCAGTACATCAAGGTATTTTGAATCTTCTATGCAAAATTTACACTAATCTGTAATCTTCAACTGTGTTTTTACTTGTCAATAGAAATAATGCTTACTTAGCAAAAACTATGAAGTGGATAAAGAAATAATAAATAGCAATAAAACATTGTTTTAAACTTGTAAGAGTAACAATTATAAAGTTGTAATGAATGTGAATGCAAAATAACTAATAATTCATCAAAGCACAACTCATTGTGGCTCAATAAATGTCAAAATTTAATATTTTTTTGTGTCAGCAACAAACTAAATGTAGGAAAAGGAACTGATAATGACAGTACACATTTACATGTCAATTACTTTATTTATTTCTTTATCTTAATCTTTATTTTGAAATATCATAAGCTTACAGATAGAAGTCTCTATTTTAAAGTACTTTTAATGCATCCTGAAAATATTCATGTTGTTATGCATCTTTCTAGAGACATGGATATTGTAACATGATAACATGAATATTGTAACACATCTTGCAATGACAATTCTGAATGTAATACAATGTGCACATTTTTTTTGAGTAAAATCATGAGTTTGAAGATTGCTCCTCGGATGTGTCTCAAAATCATAAATACCGAAGAAATTAATAGACATTATGTTATTGAAACCAGACAAAGCCTGGTGTTGGAAGAAAGGAGGGGAGGCCTTTGCTCAGCAGTGGGACATAAAAGAGGCTATGTAAAAAAAAAGTGTAGAGCAGTGATAAATTCAAGCCCAATCACAGTTCACCCCATAGTAAAAGTTGTTCATATTGTACACTCGCTTTTGCGGGAAGATATGGAGGTTTTGCAGTATAAAGCCGACAAGCTTCACTTCTTAAACTTCTACTTTCAGTCGAAATTTCAATCGACTTTTGTAAAAAAAATATTAGTTAAATTCTGTGCCATTCGGCCTAAGACTTGGGTACATGTTTCTTGTCTCTTTCCAGCCTGCTACGGAATAGTGACTGTGCCAACAGGACCATGGTACTGTAGAAAATGTGAGAGTCCTGAAACTAAGGGAAAAGTGGTAAGATATAGTTGCGCAAATAAAATTAAGTATCTGAAATTAATCCTGAGTGGATTAGTTGGATAGTCCTGGAAACAGACATTGGAGCAGAAGAAGAATGAACAATGCTCACCACTTGCTCTTTATTGCGCGCGGCTTTATTGTGTAGATGCTTTTTAATTTGCTGGGTTATAGCATTGTATAAGTAGTTTCACGATTTATGAGCGATGATCTTGAGTGCGCAGAATTCTTTTTTTGGGTCCGTTTGGCGAGGGGACGTGAGGTCGCGCCTCGGGATCGGCACGTGAGGTCGCGCCTCGGGATCGGCAATCGCTGACGAGCCCGAGCCCGTGATTGGTTCCCGCACTTTGCACGCACCTATCTAAGTCGTCAAGGTACAGTCGCGCTCTTAGTTTTTTGGTTTCGTCGTGGAAAGGATGCCGAAACGAAATGTGTTAAAAAGTCAATCGAGAAAATAATTTATGATGTCAGTAGTTTTATTCAAAAGGAATCGGATATTTTCGTTGGTGATTTAAAAGAAGTAAAATAAAAACCTCAATCGGAGCTGCTACAATTTTTGAGAAGAGCTTGAAAAGCAGTATCAAGTAATTAATATTAATTGAAAATAGAACATCAAGGCTGCCGACAAATCTATTCTGACTGAAATTTGCAATGAAGTGGAGCCGTTCCGAGAAAAATCTGTACAAGTTAGCATAGCAAAATATAATAAATTTCAACTATACTAGCTATAATTACCGTACAACGGCGTGGAGCGCTCATAACTCGTGGCTCTACGTATAATGACCTAAAGTATTGCTTTGTAGACCACCAAGTAGAGGCAAATATCAACTAATGTCATGTTTACATTATTCTATTGAAAAACTAACTATGTTTTAGGTTCAGTATTAGACTCTAAAGCCAAATCAGAAGCCTAATTATGCCCACCAAACAATGTGAGAATCCTGACAATTGCTATAGCAATTAGTATGGATACTGACAGACTTCTGAAATTATACTGGCTATTGTATGTATGTGCCTGTATGTAAATGTTATGTTATGTTGTGTTATTGTGCGTATAGTAAAGGACTGCTCCTTCGTTCATTACTGCAAAATGTGCGCTTAAACTACAGTACAATAAATTTAGTGTCTGGCTGTAGAAGCTAAATGTGGAGACTATTAAGTTTGAATTATTGTACATTATGCCTTGAGTTAACTAATACAGTGGTTAATTTCCAGCGATGCGAGCTCTGTCCGTCCAAATCTGGTGCTCTGAAACGCTCGGACACAGGGGGTTGGGCGCACGTCGTCTGCGCGCTTTATATTCCCGAGGTTCGGTTCGGGAACGTCACTTCCATGGAGCCTATTGTCCTGAAGCTCATCCCCGCTGAGCGCTTCAATAAGGTATGATAACTTATGTACATACATTAAGAAGTGATCTATGCAAATGCTTCAACAGCACTTCTACACTGCTGCTTCACAAATGTGTTAAGAAGTACAAACAGATGATATTATGCATGAAAGAAAAGAACACGTAGTTATGAGACGACACCCCAGTGATATACATACCCATTCAACCAAATTGTATGTTACAGACGTGCTACATTTGCCAAGAGCAAGGAAAAACTCACAGAGCTTCTGCAGGTGCCTGTATGCAGTGTAATAAGTCTGGTAAGTCTGAAATATATCCTATAGCAAGTGATTATCGGGTTGATTGAAGCTCAGATTTCAAGAGAGTAGGCTTATTGGGTCCTTCAGGAATTTTTCAACAAATCTACATCATTATGAAGAGTTTTTTGCTGCACAAAGGCCTTCCATTTTGATTTCCACTCTTGCCTGTCCCTGGCCAATTCTTCCCACATAGATAAATATTTGGTCAATTCGCCTCAGTCTGCGAAGTCGCCGGTAGCCATCGCACGGCGTTCAATCGGCGACAATTCTTGTCCACCTTTCCAGCTCCATACATCTGACATGGCCAGCCCAGGTCCACTTGAGTTTCTTGTAGCTTAACAGTAGATGGACCGAAGGGCGTTGGGGCATTCAATCCAATCGAACTTACGGACATCCCACACTGATCACCGGTCAGTGGTCACTTTTCGGGAACAACTACCAGTAGATATTAGAGTAATGTAGGTCTTGGATTTTTACATGTTTGTGACGTCGCTGTTTCTGGTTCCCACGACACAGGGTATCCTAGTGTGGAGCCAGAAGCAATTATGTGGCTGTATGTAAATGTTATGTTATGTTATGTAGCACGATATCCACACTATTAAGTCGCTGTTTCCAGGTTGCAAACAACAGTTCCACGTGACGTGCGCGCAAAGCCTCGGCCTTTTGTGCGAAGAGGCGGGAAACTACCTTGACAACGTCAAATACTGCGGCTATTGCCAACACCACTATAGCAAACTGGTGAGACGCTCTCTTAACGTTCACTTCACATTATTATTAGTTCGACCAATTGATATCATAATATCATTATAAAAAGAGACAATACAGTAGAAATAGTGTTAGTTAGTGAAATAAATGATTCTTCACATCCAGGGGTATCCATATCCCCATGTATTTGGACCGATTTTTAGTAGTTTAGGAGTTATGATTTTTTAAATGTATTTTTTGTAAACATGCGATTAAAATTATTTAGAATTTTTTTTACATTTTTATTAACTTTTTTCAGTTTTTTTTTGTCATAATAGTCGTCCTGTATACTGCAAATCGAAGCTCAAATTATGATTGCAGTTGTTGCTTTTTTGTCTACTACTTAACTCGAACATTACAAATATTCAAAAAACAACGTAGTCTGTTGTTTAATTTTTAATACGGGAGTACTGATCACTGTTTGAAAAGCCTAGGAAGATTTCAGACTGTAGGTCAGCACCCAACTTGCACACCAGGAAGACATAAGTTGTGAATAAAACTATTTAATAATACCCCACATAAGTACTACCTACTAAAAATTCTTACTATTTTTTGTAACAAAATGAGTTGGCACTTTTGACAGAATGTTTGATCTGACAGAATAGAATTACTATTTAACATTCTTAATAATTTTTTTCCTTACAAATATCATTCAATTATTTTTTGTCAATAATTATGCCGCAAGTTCATAATATTTCTTATAAATTTTCTTTGAACTTAAACTTAAAATTTTAGACACTTTTTGTTGTAACCAGAAATTTATGTTGATTGATAGTATACAAGAACTAAATTAACTATTTTATAGAGCTTAAGGTAGAGCAGAAAGAAATTTATTCTGTGATCAATGGGGTACTTGCGTCTCGTCTCGCTTATATTGGAGTGACATTGCTTTTATACTATGGAAGACATGTTAAAACATAAGAAAAAATACAACATAAAACCATAAAAAAATTTTTTTTTGAGGTCTTCGAGATCACAAAAAATGTGAAAAATTAAGGTGATATAATACAATAAAAACAGCAGATTTTGTGTTTCATTGAATTGTAAACGTTTTCTTATAAGGGTGCACTGATAATATTATAAAAACTATGGGAATAAATTTTTACAACTGTTAATTAAACGATACAGAAGTTATCATGATCAGTTGAAAAATTTAATGGGCATTCATTTAATTTTTCGGTGGTTAGTAAATTAAAGAGCCAGTAAAACATAAGCAGTAAGTAATAAAAACATTGGTCTGTTATTTCATCATTCAATGTCAGTGCAAAAATTACTCAAGTAGTTTAATAAATGAATGAGCAGTAAAACGGTTGGAATGGGCAGTTCACAGTGGGCGGTAGCATCCGAACGTCACTTTGAATGAAAAGAAGTTAGGTTATGTTGGAAAAAATGTAAAATAGGTTAGGTTAGGTTGGAAACAATAACGCTATAGGTTAGGTTAGGTTAGAACTGTGATCAACGAAAAATGTGAAAATTCCATTTCACTAGGAATACATTTTACCGCCTAATAGTTTATAGAACTGCTTAAAATAAAATTGATTACTAACCAATTACGATTTGTAAACTGTACGCGCCTAACAGCCCAGTTCAACTTTTCCACTGCTCAGTATTTATTTAACTGCCCGTTTAAATTATTTTATGACTCATTTATATTTTGTTTACTGCTCAGTTTTTACTGCTAAACTAGTTTGCAAACATGCGTTTTTTATTTTTTTACCTACCATAAATCAAATATTGAACTGCCACTGTAATTCTATGCCAAAAACTATTAGTTGTCGAGAAAAAAAAAATACCTACTACGTTTATTTATGTTTTAACATGTCTTCGCCTATTTATTAAATCATTTTTTTGTGTAAGTTCTCCATTATTTAAAACCAAACGCAATTTCCCTTCTACTGGCTTACAGATGCTACTTCCTTTGATTGAATCAATGCATTCTAATATCCGATACTAATTCGCAAATTTCGTTTTCAAATTTTGCAAATTTCAAATGAATTTTAAAAGAAACGAGAGTCTCTCATTACGATTATTAGTTACAATGATTTCCCGATATTTTTTTGGGCATTGTCTTTTAAAACATAATTATATTTTCGAGAAAACAGTTCATTTTCAGATTTTGGTCAGAATATTTCGATTTGGGCTCTCCATGAAATTGCTTTGACGGGTACGAAATCTCGGTTACTGAGCAAAGTAAGATCATAAAAACAAACAAGTTTAAAAAGAATCCTAATCCGTTCAAAAAGCGGTTGTCTTTTTACAAAACACCAAGTTCTCAACAATTTGTATTGAATAATATTAACCATTCTTTCATTTACCTGAATATTAATAATTTTCGATTGGATCATTATATTTGATTATCCTTTCTATGTGTCTCTATACGTACCACTGCAGGTCACAAGCCTCCTATCATTGACCTTATAATTTACAAAATTATCTATCATATCATTCAGTAACTTTTGCCACCGTTTAGGATAATGCCCATAAAGTATATGGACCAACACATAATTAAAGAATATCGATGCACGAATGCTATAAAACAATCATTGTAAGTGGCACTGTAAGCCTAATCCACTGCTGCAATGAGGCCAGTTTGAGTACAACGTTCCCTATTGTTTCATCCCTTTTTAGCTTGCGTCAAATTTGTGTGTGCAGAAAAAGGGCGGCAACGTGAAGACAATCCCGCCGTACAAGCCGGTGACACACGACAGCCAGTCGAGCGACTCTAGCGGGGAGAAAGAGGGTGACACCTCGCCCAAACTCGGTGGTGGGACGCCCACGCACCCCGCCAAGGCTAAAGGGGTGAGTTGGCGCACTGTTCCTTTGAAGCAGGGTACGATAAAATCCGATGTGAAAAACTCACGCCTTTGTCCCGGATCAATAAATCAATCATAATATTTATTGTCTTAAATCAAAATCATAAATCAGGGTTGTTTAGATAATATATCGGAAACATGTCAGGGCAACATGCCAGTTTCAACGTAATTTTTCCATTATGGTGTCGGATCATTGATATCGGACATAATATAAACTATACTCTGATTTTTTATTCCGTAGAATTCTGACATTTCATAAGTGCTGCTACTGAAAAAGTTCTCCACCGAAAAAGGGACAAATTTGACCCATTTGAGGGCAATAAAAAATAAAATGCTACATATTTTTTATGTTTTACCTACAAAAAGGTTAATCTAAATATTTACTTACTCAAGTGACCTAATACAAAAATAACAAATATTTCAATATCACAAACAATATATCGAATTAACTTTAATTACTTTATTTTATTCTTTAGTTGGCATCACTGCCTACGAATTTAAGGTTTCGTAAACCTTTTTAGAAAAGTGAAGTATGCCGCTGTTAGCTCTCTTAATAATTCATGTCAACGATGATGATGATGATGAAGATAGTGATATTAGTATTAATGATGATTAGATATTTTAATAAAAATATGTTTTCTTTACTTGTACTTTTTTACTGTTTGTGTGGTGAAAAGGGACACAATTGTTACTCGCCTTAAATTCTCTTTTAATTTGGAGCTCCACACTTTATAAAATCGATACATTCACTAACAAATTAAATGTGTAGACTCAGATGTTCACACTCTCATTGAAATTGAAAAGTGTGCCCGGTCAAAAAATGTTTCTTATCTCTGACATGTCAAAAAATGATAACTGTCAGAATTCTACGGAATTAAAAATCAGACTTTAAGATAAAATAATAATAAGATAAAATCTATATATATAAAATTCAAAGTCCTGACTGACTGATTCATTCACTCATCAACGCCCAGCCCAAGCCGTTTGACCTAGGAAGCTGAAATTTTTCACAGAGGATCTGTATATAATGTAGGCAAGGAATAGGTCCGGATTTTTTTAAATTCAACCCCTAAGGGGGCGAAAAGGGTTGACAAAATTTGTATGGGAGGCATAAAAAATGTTGTCTGATTTTCTTGAAACTTAAAATAAATACTCTTCAACACAATTGATTGAACACGTGTTTCACCGTTTTTCTAAATTTAACCCTTAACGGGAGTTACGGGAGTGAACGGGGTTGCAAAATTTTGAACTAAAGTCCACGCGGACGGAGTCGCGGGCGAAAGCTAGTACAAGATAAAATTTGATAATTATGTATCTGCAGCCATTGTATCGACCACGGCCTGCATTGGCCGATTCCATGATGACGTCACATGCCAGTAAAAATAGCGTATGTCATTTATTCTTTCTTCTCGCGATACCATACTGCCCAAGTTTTGGAGGCTTATTACAAAAGTAAATTTTTGTTTGCCTTTTTTAGAAGAAATACACGAAAGAATTTAAAATGACCAACAAAAAATATGAGATGGTTTTCAGAAATCGGTCAAATAGCCTATTATATCGGACCTAGAATACACGCCCATCCAGAAAATCTGTTACTTTATAATAGCTTTTCGATAAAAGTAAATTAAACTGATCACCTTTAAAAGACGGTAAATCGTCGACAACCTGTAGTGTTTTTGGTGGTTTATTAAAAAAAATATATCCTAGAGGGGTAGGCAGAGACCACGGTCTGCCATTTGCCACATACTGATCTCTTTGACTTCATCAATATTCTTCCCCTTAGGAATACAGGCGTGAGTTTATGTTGTTGTAGAAAAAAAGAGATAAATAATGTGTTGACATTGTAAAACAACGAAAACCAAACCCCTCGGATACTTACTGTACTTATTGTAGTTTGTGTGTGTCGGTACAAGATGTTGGCGAGAGTTAAAAAATAAATATATCGGATGTTTATCTTTATTATCTTTCGTCTAATATATAAAATTCGCATGTCTCAATGTTAGTGCGCATACTCCTCGGAAACGGCTTCACCGATTTTCATGATCGGTAGGTCTGAGAATAGGTTGTTATCTATTTTTCATAGCCCTAAGTGAAAAAAAAAAATTTTGCAAAACAACGTTTGCCGGGGCAGCTAGTATATGATAATAATAGCCTCCTGAGGCCTAATGTTTTCAGAGAAGTACAAAAACAATTGTTATTTTCAAGGTCATGCCGCGAGAGGATATGTTTGTTTTTCTAGTGTGTACAATAAAGAGATCTAATCTAATATTATATCAATATTTTGGATATATGGTCGATGAGAATCGACACCAAGGTTATTCTTGCCTTGCTAAATAGACACACGTCTTCGGTAAGCTTGTAATTTGCTACTGAGGTGCTGTTCAGTGACGATTTACTTGAATGTCTTAACTAAAAATTAAGTTAACTGACCGGACGAGAGACGGACGTTGTTACAATACAATTCATTTGGAATTATCAATACCTACTTTGTCAGCATTCGATGAACATATTTTCGAGTACTAATGCAAGTTTTTCGCTTAGGACTGCGCTAATTTTGATCGTGCGTAGTAACTTGCGCTGGTGTGTGCGCCAATTTTCCAAAGCGCCAACATTCGGTCTAAGCACAAAGCGTTATAAAATGCAAAGTGAAGACAATATCGGCTTATTATTTGACAAGGCTCACACTACGAGGAATCCATGCATATACTCGTATATGCAGTAACACTAGCGCCAGAAACGGTGAAAAAAGTTATATCTTTTTTACAGACTGTTTTTGCAAAAAAATCTCGCTACAATCTTCCAATCATGTTAAGGGGATCTAGTTAGCTAACTAGCGCCACCTCTCTCTTCCTGGCTTAAAACGTGCAATAAAAAAAACCTATTTCAGAATACTACTTCACTAAAAACTCTGAAATGAAGAAATTCGCACACTTGTACTTGCAGAAGTATATTTTATTATTACCTTTTATTTCGCTGCCTCGTTGGTCTAGCCGTTACGGCGCTTACGCACCAAGACAGATGTCGTGGGTTCGATTCCCGCTGGGGGCCGCCGTACATACAAAATTAAATGGCCTCAGTCTCGATGTTTCGCCATGTTTGTAATGTCGTTTCCTGTTTACCTTGGCACAGGATATCCTAGTTGTGGACCACTTTAAGTGACTATGTATGTTGTGTGGTCTTATCATTATACATTTTGGTATAGCACATACATTTTGGACACCGAGGCCACTCCAGACAGCCACATTTAAATAAAAATGAAAAATTTTATATACATTGTTATTGCTTACACGCTGCCGGGCTGTTTTACAAATTCAAGCATCGTCAGCACATTGGCTCCTATGTCTCGGCTCTTGTTACCAATTAAAGCTAAGTTGCACTGGATATGCCTGCACTACAAACGTGCACTTAGTAGTTAAAAGTCAGAAAGGGCTCACGTTTGTGTCGTCTTTGTGTCTAATACGGAGAAAGTATGAGAATTATTTTACATCAATTTCACCGCCTTCACAATTTATTGACTTAAAACTTAACCAGTATTTTTGAAGGCTCCTACTTAGTTGCATAAAATCGACCCCATACTGATTCTATAAGCCTTCTTGTGAAAATAATTGTACATTACATAATGTATTTTGCGTTGTCCGTGTTTGGTTAAATTCTGAAATAGACCTTACCCAATATGTGTACGTTTTTATTGTATTTTCTAGTGAAATGTGCTAGGATAGTAGGTACTAAAATTCTTATTATTCGTGTGTCTGTGCCTTGAAGTTAGTGTCTAGATCTCTCTTGAGCGACAGAAAAATACTTAAGTATTAAATGTAGACTTATTACGTTAGTGAAATTCTAACCTAGTACTTAAATAAAAACGGTTTAGTTTTTACTCGCAATTACTGATTCTCTTAAGTCTTCTCGAACGTCACAGAAAAATATCGGGATCTTTTCAGTTGAAATTTTTTTTAAATTGAATTTTTTAACATTTTATTTTATTTTTAAAACTTGCTAAGGATTCTAAGGACAGAACAATACATCATAAAACTGATATAGTTGTTTCTTATTGTTCTAATGCTTATATTATAATAAGTGGCGTTGCTTAATTCCAGGCTGGTCGTAAGTCGTCACACTCCAGCACATCAGTGTCCGGCAAAAGCACACCGAACTCTTCGAAAACCCCAACAAATACAAGCCAACCTATGGGTAAGTATCAGGCTAACTTTTATCTCACGTCTGGAGCGTGCCTTACAGTTATTATCATCATCAGGCTATACTAGTCCACTGCCAGCAGTGGAGCTATGTCCAGACATAGCCCAGTTGCTTACAGTTATGCTGCCGGCCAGTTATGTGCTTACACAGAAAAAGTGGCTCGCGATATATGTATACTGAGCGCTCATGAGTTTACGCATTCATGAAACAATGTGCACATAGTAAAAAAACAATTAAGGCAAACCCGCCATTGAGAGTTGGCAACCCACTTGAGATTTATCAATGTATATATTATACAACATATAATCTTCGTCATTATCAAATAAATAAGGGTATACACGAGTCAGAATAACTTTATCGTTTCCCCTGCCACTATTTTAGATTTATATTATTTGTTGTAAAATGAAATCGTTGCGCTATTCATCATCATCATCAACCCATTATGTTCCCACCAAGGGGCACGGATCTCTTCCTGAGGAACGTAAAGGGACCACCACGGGGGCCAAGTCCGGATTGATTTCCGTTTCCATTATTTTAGATTAATTGTAATTATTACAATAAGTTTAACCCGCTCAGCTAGCCGCAGGTTGTAACGTGGATAGACTTAAAATTAAAAGCGTTTACTCCAATGGCTTCCCTCTCGCTCGCCTTAACCGGTCTAATGTATTTTTCTTTAATCGCGATTGTTATAAGGTAAAGCTAATAAATCCGCTAATAACCGCATCTTGCCTTGCCCGCTACCCCAGAGACGTCAACGCTGGACGCCCCGGCGCCTGAGACGGCCGCGCCCGGTCGCAAGAGCAAACACGGAGACAAAAGTGTGTCTTCCCAAGTTCCCACTATCCCAATATTCAGCCTCAAGAGGCGGGTACCGGCGAATGTCAGGGTGCAATAGGGTAGTTTCCGGGGTCAAAATAATTAAATTCTATTTAGTCCGTATTTTAGATTATAAAAAAATATTGGAAACGTATTTTTTCTTTTTTCGATTAAACAAAAAATAACAAAAATATAGCCCATTAAAGTTACGTGTGACGTCACTCCGTGCTAAAAAATGCAGTACGGCGTGACGTCACACGTGACTTTAATGGGATATCTTTGTCATTTTTGGTCTAATTTACAAATAAAAAAATACGTGTCCCTAATTTTTGAATAATCTAAAAGACGGACTAATTACATTTTTTAGGGCAACTAGCCCATTGCTGCCGTAAAAGTTTGGTCGGGGACAGGCCGCGCGGTATCCAGCATAGGTAGTACGATGACGCGAGTCACGCGTTTTGTGGCGCTAAAACGTCGGAATTTGACAGGACATTTGTACTGGAAAGTCGCGACTTTTGACGCGCGACCGGCGTCGTCATACTACCTAGGCATGGCCCCATTTAGAACTAAAATTTTTGGTATTTATGCACAATTTTATGAGTCGCGATGTTCGTACATTGTTATATTATAGTAAACGGGTCTTATCGCGATTATTTATTTATTAGGTAAATTTATATTACCTAATAAATAATTAGTGATTGGATCCGTTTAATGTATAATTTACAATGCCAATTAATTCAACTATAATTAATAAGATTACGAACCACAGATTAAGAAGATTTCTAATGAGCTGCGCAATGTAAATATTTATTTTCCGTACGGCAATTTACATAGAACTGTAATAAATAACTATAGTTGTAGTTTTATTCAACACGCGCATTTTGATAGTTTTGATTACTCGTATAAAAAAAAAACAAGCAAATGAAGTCTTGCAAACACATTTACGCGGTCGCGGTCGCGGCCCGGATAAAATACTACTTCCGTAAATGACGTCTGTATTGGCCGCGACCGCGTGTTTTATCCGTTAATCGGTTAAGTGGTAACTAACAAAAAAACAATATTGGCATAGTAAAATAATTCATTTGTAAAAATTGTGTTAAATTAGTAGGACCTGCTTAGAACTGTTAGGAAAATCCTCATTCGTCCGGTACCTGCGCCTTAAGGCTTAAGCACGAGCGAACTCCCACACAGATATACAGAAGGCTTGAGTCTTAAATTAGCTTTAAGGCATTTTAACTTAAAAAAAACCTATTGTCCAAAAAACCAGGATAACTTTGTATCTGTTGCCATTTTATCGAAAACGAACCATAAAGCCCAAGTCTACGATGACGTCACGGGTTAGTAAATATAGCATCTGTCATTCACGTCGTTCTTACGTTCATTGGTGTTTGTTTACTGACCAGTGACTTCACTACGTGACGCCATATTGCCCATATTGTCGGCTTATTTTAAAATTGCATTTTTATTTGCTTTTTTTTTGAGAAATGCACAAAAGTCTTTGCAATTACCACTTTCTGAGCGCTCAAGAACACCCACAAAAAATCTGGGATGATTCTCAGAAACCTGTCAAATCTGTGACGTCATCATAAATTCGACCATCCAGGCAGTTCTCGATAAAATGGATGTAGATACATAATTATTGAATGTAGACCTGGATTTTTGATAAATGATCCATTGTTTTTTTGTTAAATTGCCTTAAAGCGGTTTTAAGACACACAATTTATACCATTACGTATATAAGTAATACTTTTTTTTTACACAGTCAAATAGCCTATTAAAACCAAACTATTGTATTGTAAATGGTATGTGTGGAATTCTCTCGTGGGGTCTCCCAGCCCTACTTATTCTCTTCAAAGTATGTTTTGACAGCTTGTGTGAGACAAAAATTCGCCTAAATTCGTATTTAAGATGCAATTTGAGTCCTGAAAAGTATTGATTTGATTTGACCTGATGCTTGTATGCAAAGACTATCAAAATCCCCTTATTTTTTTCTACTCCTCAAAAATTTAAAGAATTTTTATATACCAATTTTAATTATACTATTTATTATTTTCATTTACAATAAAGGATTTGAATAATAATTTAAACCAACGATCCTTTCGGTTAAACAATATGTCTACTATTTTAGTCAGCATTTTCATTACATTTCCTTCAAATGACACAATTTAAAATATATTCAGACCTTGACGATGCGAACAACTTTTGATATGGGGAAACATTTGAATTGCGAAAAAAATATTAGCAGTTCCATATATTTTATTGCCTCTGCTAAGAACTTTAGTATGGACGACTAGAACCCCGCATTTTAGGATGTTTGTAAAGATTGTTTGCACCCTATATAATCTTCGTTGATCAAATGTGATCATCGCGGACCTCTTCAATGTTGTACTGCAATGTAAAGTGAGCTTTATCTTTAAGCAGTCCACGGGTCATTTCAGATTGGTCAAAACACTCTATGGAGTTATAAATGGGACGTGGTGTCTATCCGACGAAAATGTCGCAAGAGACTTTCTATTTTTTCGCTTCGTAGAACTTTCGTATAGATATACTAGATAGATAGAAGCACATATCGCTTCCATCGTAAATAGTTTTACCAACTTTTTTAATTTTTGTAAGTTACAGTGAGTTTTGCATAGATAGGTAGATAGAAGCACATTATATTATCGCTTCCGTTTTGTATAGCTAGATAAAATAACATATCGTTAAACGATATGATCAAATAAGACCATTTAAAACATCAAAAAAGTTCTCGTTCTCTAGTGGGAATCGAAGCCACGATCTCTATGTTTATAAGTTTATCAGCTTTTTCCTTATGTAGCGTTGCTGTAGCTATTCTGATCAACAGCGTCATAGTTTTAGTAGCTTGTGTTTAGAATGTGAGTGTGTCGTTTAGGTTGTTATTTTTTTCCGTAGATAATTTAGTTAGTTTATTTGTACCAAGCCTGAGAAAATGTTTTTTAATTCGATGCAAATAAATACTGTCACTTTTACCTGCACCGGGGTCGTGAACCATCACAACCCCTGACATTTGACATTCGTCAATCATCATCCTTCAATTATCAATTTGGTATTGGCAACAATTGCTCTAAGTGGTGCCAATACGAAAAACACCAATAATCCCGTTTTACTTCCAAATAGTAATTGTGTCAGCTACGTTATTGTTTCTTTAAACAGTTTTATTTTATGTTTAACTAAACATTAATGTATTTGAGGCTTTTGGGCACAACACTACTCTTTTTTACAGAAAAATAAAATATACTGAATAACGATATATGCTGCTGGCAACACTGCTTGATTTCTTTTTTGTATCGAATTAAGAAACAAACTAGAAGCTGGTGTCACCATCGATCTTTAACTGACACCCTACGTAAGAATGTCACATGTTTATTTTGCATAGATTGTTTAGTGCGTTTTGTTCTACCATGCCTGTAGAAGCTACAATGTTCTCTAGTTGTGTGCGTGGAGTGTAGTACACAGACTTATATGGCGGGACCGCTTCACAGACAAGTCTAAAAAGTCGCCGGCGCGTCGCGGGTCCTCTGCCGGCGACTCCGGGGCTGGCGGGGGCAGCAAGTCGAGCACCCCGGCGCCTTCGCCCCAGCACAACCCCGACATCGCTGCGCCCGCCCCGCCCAAAGGTGAACTTTACATCGGTGTTACGTTACGTTTTGAGGGCAAGGTACACTTAGAAGTAGGTAGAGCATGTTTACACCATAAACTACAGTCTTTTTTTTTGAAGCGAACGACTAAGTGTCAACATGTAAAAAATTTGGTTTTTCAATATGCCACATTTATAACACTGCATAATATTTAGCAAAGTTATACAAAACGATATGCCTAATAAATACCATTAAGCAATTAACACAATAACACTGTTATTACCTGATTTATCCCCCACTTGCAGTTTATTTAACTAATATTTTATTTTATCATGTTAATACCATTTGCTTAAGAGATCTATGCCCCAAAAAATACCTAAAATTTCAGTGGTCCTCAAATAAAAGCGATCCTACTGCTGCCAAATATGTTCGCAACTAGGAAAGATGACGGACTTTTGTTTAAAGGCCGATTATGATCGACTATTTTATGCTAATGGGCTACGCGAAGTGTAGGAAGAAGTATGGAGAGCTGACTACGAACCTCTTTTTTAATTAAAGACAAAAAAAAGTAAGATTGACGTTGTTGTTGATGGGAGTGCGACTAAAGAAAATAAAATAGGTAACTTATCTTTAGTCTGTTCATCATTGTAAATAAGGTATTGGTAAAGTTTTTTGGTCCATCGTCCAGTTGTTTTATACTTTTGTGTTTGTTATTACGAAACGGAAAATATGGGCGAGCGAGCCGGACCCAACGCTGATTCTGCCAAACCGATGTATACGATGCCACAGAATACATAATAGTACAACTATGCAAGCAAAGCTGCGTGCATGAGCTATTTTGAGTGAGATGTAAGTTTGAGAGATGCTGTGTCTTTGTTTACCTTTAGTCGTTCGCTTCAGTAAATAGAATATACTGAGTTCTGACCTTGAAAACAATCTAAGGCTATTTTTAGTTTCTAAGTCAGGAGCCACTGATCTGGCGCCTGGCGGGGACTGACATCATTTTGAATCATTCAAATACCATGCCAAACACACATTTGAACACACTCAATGGTCTTTCATAGTACGTGCTATATCACGTTATTTAGGCTCCCGCGCCCGGCAGGCAGTTCCAGATCAGTTCGCAGTTAGCAGGATACACTGGGGAAGGTTTTAAGAATAAAATTAATCAAGAATTTGCATTCTGGTTGCTGAACGTCAATGCTGAACGCTTTCATCGTCCATGGTTGCGCCATGTCCGCTCCAGCGCCATTTTAAGGGGTTTTCTAAGATTAACCTCTGCTTTATTCGTGTAAAATTAAGGTCTTCAATTGCCATTAACTGGACGTAGTTTAGCAAACAGGTTCCAACCCACACAAAGTTAGTTTTGAGATATTTGAATTTTTAGGTTTAAGCTGATTTACGCTCTCCATACATGTGGGTTGACTACCGTGTGCCATAGCTTTGCACATACTCATCGGATCGCTATGCAAGTGTTTGATTCTTAAAGTATAGAGCATAGCGATCATTTTTGTATATTCAACTCAAAAATGACCATGTGGGTTGGAACTACGTCCAACTGTTTTGGCTATGTTTAATTTAATTGAATCGGTAGTTTCAGAAAGAACATTAGTCACAATCTGCTTACTTTTCAGTAGAAATAAAAAACTGACCCCTCAGTGGGACCAATGTTGTTTCTGCGTCTACTGAGACGTAGTACGTACACGTAGTTCAATTGATATTCATTGGACTAATGTTCTTTCGATAGGGATCTGTAGATTTACCCTCAAGGATACCTTAGACAACAGTAGGTCAGTCTGTGTGACTGACTTACTGTTGTCTAAGGTAGTAAGGTAAATTTGGACTAATGTTCTTTCTGAAACTACCAATTCAATTAAGATATTACTTCTATTGCAGCGTCTGGTGGGGCCACTCCCAAGTCGAGCGCGTCGGGCGCCGGACCACTGGCTAAGTCGGAGGGACTCAGCGTCATAAGCACTGCGCCTGTCGCTTCCGGCACCGCCACTGCCACTGTCAGGTAAAGATAAAGATTATTTATTTGTCAAACATGAGATATAAGTCGAGCGCGTCGGGCGCCGGACCACTGGCTAAGTCGGAGGGACTCAGCGTCATAAGCACTGCGCCTGTCGCTTCCGGCACCGCCACTGCCACTGTCAGGTAAAGATAAAGTTAAAGAGATAAAGATAAAGATTATTTATTTGTCAAACATGAGATATAAGGTTGTTACATTGAAATACGTCCTGTACATGTTTCGCCCATCGGGATTTGCAAAATAATAGGTCTTTACCTATGAAATTGCCGTTCTGCAGTACTGGCCATTTCAAATCAAAATAATTTTTATTTGCCTAAGAATTCTAATATCAAATTAATTTTATTTTAAGAACATGGAATTCTTTTTCCAAAAGTAGTCATTTGTTTATTGATTAGTGTTACATTTTCATCGCATTTCAATCTTTTTCGTCATCATGGATACTAATTCGACTAATTATGGAATATGAGTACCGTTGTAGCAGCAACGTGGCACAAGCGGCACGAAACATCAACGTCGTTTACGGAGCTAACACTACATGCCAACACACCACCTGTTATTGATTTGCTCGCTTCCGTTCTGGAAATTTCGACATGAAAAATGAACCTCGACGTCGTCCGAAGAATTTGGTCGACAATGACGAATTAGAGGCGCTTGTGGAAGCTGATGATACACTAACTACGGCTGAATTAGCAGCAGCTTTCGACGTTAGCTACAAAACAATATTGGTCCATTTGTGTCAAATTGGCAAGGTAAAAAAGCTTGACAAATGGATGCCCCACAAACTCAATGATCGCCAGCGCGAAGTACGCGTCGAGACATGCCTTGCACTGCTCAACAGATACACAAATGAAGGAATTTTGAGCCGCATTGTTACCTGCGATGAAAAATGGATTCTGTTTGATAACCGCAAGTGCTCAGCAAGTTGGTTGGATCCTGGTTCAACACCTAAACAATGCCCTAAACGAAAACTCACCCCTAGAAAATTTATGGTCACTGTTTGGTGGTCTAGCGCCGGTGTGATTCATCACAGCTTCTTACCAAACGGGGTGAGCATTACTGCAGATGTGTACTGTGAAAAACTGAACACAATGATGGAGAAACTGGCACATCTCCAACCAGCATTGGTCAATCGCTCGTCTCCGCTGCTCCTGCACGACAACGCGCGACCTCATACTGCACAGCAGACGGTCTCCAAGTTGCAAGAACTGGGTTTGGAATCTCTCCGTCATCCGCCCTACTCACCAGACCTTGCGCCTACAGACAACTACTTTTTTCAGAATTTGGACAACTTCTTGGCGGGAAAAAAATTCAATACCCGAGAGGCAGTACAAAATGCCTTTGAAGAATTTGTTGCCTCCCGTCCAGCTGATTTCTTAAAGAAGGGCATCAATAAACCGCCACTGCGTTGGCAAAGATGCATTGATTGCATGGGTGATTACTTCGATTAATACAATAAAAAATACATTGAAAAAATTCGTTTAAATTTTTTCATACAAAACGGCAATTTCATAGGTAAAGACCTAATATTTAGAGATAATGGTAATGGTAATGGGGTACTTCCTTCCTTTGCGATTGAAGTAGCGTGGTTTTATACCATCTACTAGACGAAAACACGGCTTCGCTCGTGTAAATGGAGACGAATACTAATATAAATGGTGATTTAGTTTTTTCATTGAATTGTAATGCATTAAGAGCGTTCCGAAATGGTCTCCATATTCTTTTCACACTACAACCAATAATTGCGAAGCTCAATATGTGTCTTTGGCAATATATTTATGAAGTTCCATACCGATCCGGCCCGTGTTTTAGAAATAATAACCATGTAATTATGATACTCTAATTATGATTCCGAATTGTGTTTGGTCTTACTATATAATTATTATTAATGGTAATTATTTCATGCGTAGAGTAACATTTTATAACATAATGGAATAAAATTGAATAACACGAAAATTATTTTTAGTAATTAAGACAGGTTGACCCCAGTCACGCCTGTTGGTAATCAAAGACGGGGGCAATCATTCTTATTCTTAAACCGTTTCCCCCACAGCACCGCGGCCGCCACCTCAGTGGTGCAAGTCGGGCCGGGTAAGCCGCACCAGGAGTCCGTTATCACCAACGCCGAGGCCATGGACTCCAAGCAGACTAAGAAGCGGAAGGCCGTCTCCGCCGCCGCCGCCAATCCGGTCGACTATGCCGCCAACTTGGCCTCGGTAATGCTGCGGCCACACTTGAAGGCGAAGATTCGTGTTCGCGTTGTCGCGACAAAATTTCGTGTTCGCTCTACGGCGAAGAGCTTGGCCACATCAAATAGACCTTCGCTACGTCGTGACAATCTAGAACGTTGCTAAATTCATTTTGCCCTTTGATGTGCGGTATTTTACCGACAGCAGCGCGAAGGGTGTTTGTATTCGCGATGATGATTCACGATAGGACGAATTTTTTTGCCAGACATGTCGCGACAACGCAAATCTTCGCGTTATCGCGATAGTGTGGCCGTACCATAAGTGTCACTAATGCCCGGTCCCAATAACCTGCGAACCTACTACCACATTCAAACATAGATTTTTCCACCGGCTTAGATTGTTAGGTAAATGGAAAAATGAAACGGAACTGTGTAGAAAACTCTGTTCATTTGAAACAGAAAATTTTAACATGAAAGCATAGATGACAAAGAATGTTTTGCACGGAATTTAATAAGCAAAAATGAAGAATTTTATCAGCTGTACAAATTGGTGTCGCCAGCTCATTTTTCATGAAAATTGAATGTTTGCTCCTTAAATGTTAACTAGTTATAGGCCACTCAATAGAAAAGAAAAACGGAACATTTCAATATCGCATTGACAGCTAACTGTCAGATAGGTTATTGGGACCGGGCATTAATTATCCTTCAATAAGCTGTACTGTTAAAATCACCTTCCCTTAGATTCCGTATTTTTAGAGTTCTGTTCCTCAAAAGGAATAAACGGAACCCTTGTTGGATCACGTAGTTGTCCATCCGTTCGTTCGTCCGTTCATCCGTTCGTTCTGTCCGTCCCACCGTCCGTCTGTGTCTGACGAGACCTTTATCGCGAGAACGCGTGGGGGGTATGTTGAAATTAAAACCATATTATTATACTCTGACGACCTCTGTGGCGCAGCGGTTAGGGAATCTGCCCACCGTGCGAGAGGTCCCAGGTTCGAATCCTGGCCGGGGACAAAAAAAACCCAGGGCTTTGATGTTTACATGTTTGTGATGTCGCTGTTTCTGGCTCCCACGACACAGGCTATCCTAGTGTGGGGCCAGAAATAATGTAGGTCACCTGAAGTTGTGACAGTATAAAACTTCTAAGCTAGCTTAAAAAAAGATACGGCCGTTTATGGCGTCGAAAAACGTATATCTCGACATTTAAGGGAATCAAAACTCACATGGTACTTCCCGTTGACCTAGCACTAATAAATTTGACAAGTCATATCTTATATTACAAATACTAGGAAAAAACTTAATATACTTACTTATAATACATATTATATGACTAAAATATACAAGTGTAATTAAATCATTAAAAAACCGGCCAAGTGCGAGTCGGACTCGCGCACCGAGGGTTCCGCACAAACCTGCAAGGTTCAACTTGATAGCTCTACGCGTTCATGAGGAAAAAAGTAATAAGTTTATATTTATTAAAAAATATATATTTTGTAATGTAACTAAAAATTTAAGGTTTTCGGAATTTTTCCTTTATGTGTGCTATAAAACGTTGCTTCATGCCAAATTTCAAGATTCTAGGTCGACTGGAAGTACCCTTTAGGTTTTGATTCCCTTGCGAGTACTTGCGAGTTTCAAAATATGCAGCTTAAATTGCTGTTTCTTTTGATTGCGTTGACATAGAAGTTAGATTTTGTTACAGCTTAAAGGTATTATAGACTTGAGTATTTGGTATGAATTTCAATTTAATACCTCTACGCGTTTATGAGGAAATGGGTAGTAAGTTTAAAATTATTAAAAAAAAAAATATTATGTGATGTAACTAAAAATTTATGGTTTTCGTAATTTTTCCTTTATCTATGCTATAAGACGTTGCTTCGTACCAAATTTCAAGATTCTGAGTTCACGGGAAGCACCCTGTAGGTTTTGATTCCCTTGCAAGTGTCGAAAATTTGCGGCATAAACGGCTGTATCTTTTGATTGCGTTGGCTTAGAAGTTTGATTTTTTCACAGCTTCAAGGGACAGTAGACCTGAGTAATTGATATAAATTTCAGCTTCATACCTCCACGCGTTCCTGAGAAAAAGGGTCTTGACAGACGGACGGACGGACGGACAGACGGACAACAAAGTGATCCTATAAGGGTTCCGTTTTTTCCTTTTGAGGTACGGAACCCTAAAAAATCAGGAATAGTTGGCCGAGCCCAACTCGCTACCATCCGGTTTTTTTTTATTAGGAAAGGTTGACACTTGACTCCAGTGTCGCCTGAATGTAAACGTGTCCCAGATGAGTAGACAGAGACAAGGATTTGCCACTGGCAACGATCCTGACAGATCTAATTCGCTTCAACAACATTCTTCCGTCGTTGCATGCGCATGGGCGCTGGTTTCGGGATTTTTATCTTATCCGCGTGGAAGTGGTAGCATTGAGTTGGTAAACCGCTTGCTTCACATATCTTCTATCGGAGACAGTACTGGAACATTCCAAAATTTACTAAATCGAGTAATTGGCAATCAAAGTTTTCATCTTTTAGGACTGTAATGGTTTAGAGTAATTAAAAAATAAATAAAAGGAGTGTTCGAGATATTCGTATACTGAACTAGATTGCAGCGGTCTAGCGGCAGCGACAAGCAATGACTTTGTTTATGAATTATTGTGGTATTATAGTAGATAGTGGTAACTACTAGCTTACTTTGAAGTCACAAGGGTGTATCTACATAGGCTGTTGTCATAGTTGTAACATTTTACTTATAAAAATACTTAGTTTATAAAAAGTAAACTTCTAGACCTGCTTTAACGTAAAAATGTGTATACACCTGAAAAAGTAAAACCTGGTGATATGAAAAACTTAAACTGCTAAATGTAACCCATATTTTAATACAATAAATTTTTATTCATTTCATTTCAAGGATTTGTAAACTTTTTTGAATATCAATACTGTAGAAGTCGTTTTCAGGTGAAGCGTTATTAGCGTTATTTCAATACGGCCGTCCTAATAAAAAAAGTCATAACTAAATACCATGAACTTGATTTCGAGCAAATTGAAGTTATATTCTATTTACAGAAGCGAACGACTAATTGTCAACATGTCAAAAATTTGGTTTTTCAATATGCCAAATTTACAACGCTGCATAATATTTAGCAAAGTTATACAAAACGATGTGCCTAATAAATGCCATGCCAATGCCTTATAACCTGATTTATCCCTTACTCGCAGTTTATTTAACTAAATATTTAATTTTATCATGAAAATACAATTTGCTTAAGAGATCTGTGGCCCAAAAAATACCTAAAATTTCAGTGGTCCTCAAAATAAAAGCGATCCTACTGCTGCCAAATATGTTCGCAAAATCGCAATTAGCAAAGATGACGGAATTTTGTTTAAAGGCCGATTATGATCGATTATTTTATGCTAATGCGCTACGCGATGTGTAGGAAGAAGTATGGAGAGCTGACTACGAACCTCTTTTTTAATTAGAGGCAAAAAAAAGTAAGATAGCCACCCCGACGCCATATTTTTACTCACGATTGACGTTGTTAATGCGAGTGCAACTTCTCTAAGCTATTTTATTTTCTTTTGTATTTGTTTTATCTTGTTTGGTTGTCTGTCAGTTTTCCTTAAACAGCAGGTGTACCTACCTTAACCTATGTGGGTATACGATGCAAGCAAATCTGCGTGCATGAGCTATTTCGAATGACATGTAAGTTTGAGAGATGCTGTGTCTTTGTTTACCTTTAGTCGTTCGCTTCAAAAAATAGAATATAGATAGAATATTCTTTATTGTATGTACACCAGGCATAACACATGAAGTTTAGTGAAAAACTAAATTTCAAGCATGTCTGCTAACTTTCGGTGATTTCTATTTGAAAAACACAAGAAAAATGTTCATATTTCTTTATTTTATAAGCTAGTTTCTTAAATTGAAGTGTTAATTATTTAAATACATTTTACTCTTTCTCACTAGTAAAACTTGAAGTCGTGGCCTTTCATTTTATGACAGCAGAATAACAACAGTCTATATATGTGATGCGAGATTAATTCTTGACAGGTGAGTGATCTGGGCGGTCCCAGCGCTAGCAGTATGTGGGACAACAGTGGCCACCACTCCTCGGCGTCAGACGTCCCTATGGACGCCGTTGAGAAGATCGTCAAGAAGGTAAATACTACATTTTTATGTACATAATGGGAACTTGAGTCTTACTTAGATTCGAGTGAGTGACATTGCTTCTATGGCATAGAAGAAAATATCACGAATACAGTGGCGGTACCTTCATATAAGCCCAAAAGCCCGGCATGCCTTACTAAAGCGCCCGATAAAGTATATCAACAAAAATGTTGATTAATCGTACATCTGACTATTTAAAGCTCGCGACCTTTATATTTTCTCAAAAATTCTGAGCATACTTTAGTTGAGTTCAAACGAATCTGATTATTTTTAACACTTTCCCTGACATTGGATGCTGTAACATCCGATAACAATAAAAATAACAATAGATCATATATGATTGTCCGGGAAAGCTATTTAATGTTTATCAAACATTCAGAATTTACATTGTATTCTACGAACGCGCGCTGATTGGGGCCATACATACGGATTTTCTAGTTTCGGACTATTGTAGTTTCGCTCCCACGACAAGGCTTAAGCGGGGCTTGCCTCCCCCTTCTCGCTCTAGCTTAAGGGAACTGTAATTCTTTACATAAAAGTACCTACGTATTTGGTATTGGTGACGGTTCGGGTTTCCGCAACTCGACTACAAGTGAGCCTATTTTGCGTAAAGTACCTATGTATTGTTGTACTTTTATTATTAATCTTAAATCGATTAGTACTAGACAGTATAAGTCCGGTTTTGAGTGCGAAGTTAGATAAGGATGGATGACTGAAACGAAACGTATCTGTCAACTTGTTCAATGTGATGATTGTGATGTTTGTTTTGGTTTTGTGTTTGGTGGTTAGGGATAGTTTAGTTTGTGTTATTGTGAAATAGAACAACCGAGTTTACTTATAAATCGATGAAATTGTGCCTTGAAAAATTATAGCTGTCAGAATACCAGGGAATAAAAAATCAGAGATTACGTTTGAACATCTTTACGTGCGCATACTCATCTACTCATCCGAAACCGCTTGACCGATTTTGATGAAATATTATATTATTATGTATATTCGGCAAGTTTGAGAATAGGTTCTTACGTATCTATTTTTCATAGCCCTAAATGATAAGGTTGGTCAGCAAAATTTTTAAAAAATTATAATCCCTACGAATAATTTATATGGCGAAACAACGTTTGCCGGTCTATGGCCTGCAGTGGGCGTTAAATGGCTGATGATGATGTTGATGATGATATATTTCCTGTTAATTAATTCGAACTACTAAATTCTACTAACACTAACAGTGATTGTTTGGAAAAAATAATTAATTCGAAAGTGAATTTTTCTTTCATACCACTTTCACAACCCATAGTAAATAAAGTAAAGTATACAATAAAGTGTTCTCTATCCCTATCTATCTATCTAAAGGAAAAAAAAATACACTTGGAATGACCGATTCCGAATGAACTATCATTCTCTGTTAAAAGTTTCACTGTTCTGAAAGAAAGCGAAACATGTGTTTAATTCCGTTTTGTCCTAATTTCCCCTCTACTTTCCCCATGTACCCAGTGACATGACCGTTGTCGTGGCACTCCATATTCTCAATCATGTGCTAGTGACAATAAGGTGGTTTTTACCGGACACAGGCGAAGACAGAGGGGCCAGAAGGAGGGATTCTCAACCCGCATTACAACCCGAACCCCCCGCCCCCGCCGCCGCCCGCCCACAGCCCCTCGCCGCTGCCGAGTCCCCGGTAACACTACACTCTACCTAAAATACGGTATTTGACACTATTGAACAGTAAATTATTTGAGATCCTTGTTAAAACAAAAATTACAAGATGTTTCGGAAAATGTATTCTTTTAATCATTTCATAGTTATTACAATTTTTAAATAGATGAAACATAAAAAGAGTGCTCTGAAATGTGACGTCACAAGCAAGTATTTTCATACAAAATTCCGTTTTAAAAGTAACTCATTTGATATTTTGTCAAATACCCAATTGCTTTACAGTCTGTTTTTTCATTCAATGCAAATAAAAATATTGTCACGTTGACATCTCCATACAGTTATTAGGCTGTCAATGTCTGAATGTCGCTAGTACGTAAAAACCAAATAACCCCATTTTACTTCCAAGTTAAATTGTGTATGCTACGCAGATGTTTTTTTTTTAGACTTTGCTCTTACGAGTAATTCAATTTTAATGTCTTTGATGTGATAAGGATTTTGGTCACATTAGTCTTCTATTCACGGTAAAAAAAATCTACCGAGTTAACCTATAGGTTTTATAGCGGTAACACTGCGTCGTTTTTTTTGCATTGAATTAAAAAACGGACTGTACATAGATCAAGGGGCTACATAGAGTAACACTAGCGTCACCTAGTGAAAAAGTAGTATTTTTAACCCTTTGGCTCAACTCTGCAAATGATAAGTTGCCTTGACACAAGGTACTTTAGAACGACGGTTAATGAATACAAGGTTTAATTTCGCTTCCGAGTACCCGCTACCAAATTTTGTAGCCGCCGAGCCAGCGGATTAACAGACTTTAAAACTTAGGAGATTTTCTTTTTCTCGGATTTTTTTAAACATTTTATATATGTTCCAGGATTAACTGTTTGAAAGGGTAATCTTTACAAGTGGTCCCATAGTTAAAAAGCCATTATCTGATTATGGATTCCTGGATAAATTGAGGGAACTCTTCAAATTTTAAACGACAATGATTTTTTTAGAGCGACTTTTGATTTTTAGAATCGACAACCCAAAGCTCATGGATCACGGACCTAAGACTGGTCCTAAAAATCTCTTACCATTATAGAGGTGTTGTACAGATACTTTTTCCAAGAACGAACTGAAAAGGAAGATGATTATTAGGGTTCCGGACCCAAAGGGTAAAACGGCCCCTATTAATGAAACTCCGTTGTCCGTCCGTCCGTGCGTCTGTCACCAGGCTGTATCTAATGAACTGTGATAGTTAGACAGTTGAAATCCAACATCATAATCGTATTAAGTCCGCCTTTGCACATTGTTTTTATCACAAACCTGTTATTTAAGTCATATTATGTATTTTCTTTTGTGCAATAAAGTGTAACAACAACAACAACAACATATTAATAAATACTAAAAAACAGACTAAAATAAATATTTGTGGGGGCTCCCATGTAAACGTGATTTCATTGCTCGTTTTTGCTCGATATTGATAACGGCAACATTCAGACGCTTGAAATATTCACACAATATTTAGTTGTGTATGTTTCTGTATTATCTATGTTTGTTATGTGCTGTTGATGTATGATTCAATATGTGATGATATGTGTACGTGTGTGTGTCTTATGGAAATAAACGTTTTATCTATCTATCTATCTATCTATCCTCTGTATTAACTTTAAAAATAAACAATTAATTAAAATAAAACAAATATTAAAGATGAAAGCGGTGGTGGCGTAGTGGGGTTGACCCTTGCTTCTCGATCGTGAGGGTCTGAGTTCGAACCACGCATGTACCAATGACTTTTAGTTACGTACATTTGTTTGTACAGCAACACCATTCGCTGATAAATTGTGCCCGGATAACGGCGACAGGCTTGCCACTTGTCACGTTTGGGACCTAATAAACTCGGCAAAACGTGGGTCCAGTTCTAGAGACTGGTGCCTCTGCCTACCCCTTAGGGGATAACGGGCGTGAGTTTATTAATTAATTAATTAAAAAATTAAAGATTTCCCATACGGCGACAGGTAGACGCTTGAAATATTCACAGAATATTGAGTTACATTGTTCACTTCAGAAATAAATAATTAAATTATAATAAAATAAATATTTAACAGGGGCTCCCATACGACAAACGTTATCTTTTCGCGGTTTTTATAGATAATGCTACGAAACCCTTCGTGCGTGACCTTGATTCGCACTTGGCCGGTTTTTAATTTTCCCTTGGTGGCGCTAATGAATGACTGTATATTTCGCATTAACCAGGCATCCGAACATGCCGAGCCCAATGCCTGGGCCCAGCGGCGTGTCCCAGCCCTCCAACATCCGATCTCCGCAGCAACAGGTACGTCACACAAATAAGGTCACTGTCCTCTTTAGTTTACAGTTCAGTTTGGCTCGCTTCGCAGCTTCGCTTTCTCAATGACACGACTTCTGGATTAAACGCCATGTCCTTAGTAGGTCCTCAACGGCTAAGCAACTTTTCGTCTTTCGACAGTATGACTTATCTAAACGATACAGGTTGTTTGACCTGTTGTTTTTTTTATTAAGAATCTTAGGAAAGTTGCTAAGCAGTTGAGGTGCAAAGGGTTGGTCTTTCAATCGTTTTTGAAATGGTTTTGGGTGCTAGGCAATTTTAGTGGCTTTAAACCCGGAGATATGAGACCTAGCTACTTTTGACTTTGGGGGTAACAATTATACCTCAAGATGCCGAAAGGGGGGTTATATCTACAATACGTGAAAATTTCAAAGAATTTATTTACTTCCGAAAGCTGCCTCCAACGCCAGAAAAATGTTCATACTGATTACTGATTGTCAACCGTTCCTTACTTTGTTACTTTTTTAATGTTTATTATTTATTTTTTAAAGTGGCTACCGTATGAAAAACTGCATCGTATTGACGAATAGAACCCCTTTATCTGGAAATCCGAGGATTTGCTACACTCAGTTTAGCCCAATATAGAACACACACACACAAGACTTAGTTTTCTTTCAAACTGAACAGTCCCACTCAAATTAAAAGGCCGACCCTCTGCGTGTGTTTCCCTTATATTATATCTACGTAAGCTATAAGCTTGTCGATGTTTTCAGTTTCCTATTTCTGTTTTTGGCATGTACATCATGATCATCGTCATCCGAACAGCATGCTATCAATGAACCTCAGAAATCCTGTTCCAACAACCGATAGATCAGGGGCCTACTTATGCGCAGCAAATTCTGTCAGTACCTTGACGTTTGCGATCGTAATTCGTGTGATTTGACGATAAGACGATTGGAATAAGTTAGGATTTGGTGCTCGTTTAGATTTTTTCCAGACTTTTCCTGCCAATGCGCCATTCTATTAAACAGAGAGAACATTCAACAGGCGCGGTTGAAGGGCATCCTTTGGCAGAAAGTTTGTTGACTTTACACGGTTTCAGTTTCCTGTGTAACAAATGATTCTTTGTAAAAAATTACAAAGCCTCCTAGCAAAAGGTTGAAAGGTTTTTACAATTTTTGAATAGATGTCAATGTCTTTATTATGGTTTGCGGATTGTTCTGGCACACTGACCGATTTAATAACTGAGCGACAAGCGTTCGCCGGGATTGTATGATTGTCCCGACACTTTTAAGGACAGATGACTGACGTTAGGTTACTGAAGTGTTTTAGCTAGGGTAAATTATAATTATAATTAATTAATTATAATTAAAATTTAATAATAACAGGGGGAAATGTAGCGATTCCTCTTTATAGTAGCTGGCCAGCACAGCCGTCTAGGATGATTTTAAATGATTGAAAGGGAATCGCTACGTTTTTGTTTTGTTATCAGTAGATCTCTTTATAGGTAGCCTAGGCGATTCTCGACTAAAATATAAAATAAAGAGTATTATTACTAAAAAGCATCTTTTGATAAACGTAGAGCAGTAAACTATAAGACTGAGTACAGACATCTCATTCCTTACTAACTTTTTCCAAAAAAGCAAATCGCAGGGAAGCAACCTTTTACATTTTTACATATTTTCCAGGTATATTTCTTTTAAAACACTAATATTATCAATATTATTGCTCTTACGCGCAAAACATCCTACTCTCGTGTCAGTTTCTCAAGTAATTCCCAGCAATATTTTGTTGTCAAAGTAGTTTGTTTTGGTGTCCAATGCGGGATATATGTTTTTTATCAACTTGTGTAAAGATTCACCTCTTTATTTTATAATACTATTAAATTACTACAAACAGTTCAATAGTAAAGAATTACCAGTGGGTATATTAGTTATGGTTATGTATTTTTCAATATGAAATACGTACATTTTACCCTTACGCGTTGCCACGAAAAAATATTGTAAAACAACCTAATTGAAATTCTACGTTTTGGAAACAGCATTTAGCGTAAAACGTCATAGCTATTCATCACATCAAAGAGCCCCGTCGCAAAATTGTCGCTTGGATTATAGTTGTATGATAAACAATCTTAATTTTGCTTGCTAGGGGATGAAAATTTGAAAAATAATAAAGGTCGTTAACGTAGTATCTTTCGTCTATATTAGAAGACTAAGTGTAAATGTACCCATAGGTGGTCATACTTAAGCAGGTCAAATAAAATAAATAAGCCTCTGAAACAAATTTTCTAGTGTTAATGGGGCGTGCGCGGTTTTCACAAAGGTACTGATAAAACTTTTAACAACAAAACATGTTTTACAACTTTCATTTTATAATTTTTTTTCACTCAACTCCATATGTCCAACTGTAACTCCAACTGTATATGTATACATCAGTGGCTTGACGACAGTATTATTCAAAAATACTAATGCAGCGTTTCATAAAACTGAAAGATATACTTCAGCGTTTTAAATTGTCGAATTGCGCTGCAAATGCGTGGTAACTAAGCCCATATTCTCTCTCTCTCTCTCTGAGAGAAGGTCTTTGTCATCTAGTGAGACGTGGATAGGCTTAAAGAAAAACTAACAATAATGAAAAAAAATATTATGTGCGAGCGAGCGGACTGCCAGCGGAATTAGCCATCGTTCGAATCATGTTCAAGTGTAAGAGCCAATGAGAGTGGCTTAGTGCAGCGATGAACTCTCTCACTATGCAAGACACTCTCAATGGCTGAGAGTGTCTTAACACGCTTACTTACTAGGTACTAAGAAATACAGTTTGTCAACATCAAAATTTGTTGGTCAGTATCGAAGCAGAAGCGCGTGTTTATGCCTTCTACAATACTATACATATAAAGTCGCCGTGATTAGGAAATATTCGTTTTACGTTTTTAGTTTCGTTGGCTTTCTCGGATATAAACATCTGAAAATTAAATGATTGTTCATTCGGATTCTGTCATCAACTTCCCAAGGCTTCATTCGAAAAGGACTGCTTGAAAGGAATGAACATTGATTGTTAGGTATACATAATTATTTATTAATTTAGCGACCGAATACCTAGGATCACTGCCACTAGTTAGTATTTACGCTAAAAATGACCTTTTTTGGCGCTAATGCTATCTAATCCTGGGTTGTTTGCCTTAGGTTCACGGCCATGAGTCCCAAAAATTATTACAGATATTAATATGACATTTTAAGCTATAACGATTTAAGAAAAAAACACGTTTTTCATTGTTGGCGCTCGTGAACCTTATGGATCCCCTTAAGCAGTTTAACTCGCATGTACCATTTGCTAGAACGCTCATTGTAGAAGCTCAGATTCATCAGTGCCTTAGGGGGTATTACATTATACAGGTCTTAGGATGCAACTTGATTCTAGGTGTGTCATGAGTTTTCGGTGAACGTTCCTTTTTCCATGGATGCTTGAAATGCTTCAGTCCTATGTTGTGAGTGAGAAATCCAGTTAATAGTGACTAGAATCCTCGAAAGCAGAGAAGATTGGCACGCCTTGTAAAAGGTCCCATTTTCAGCAGTGGAATATGCGTACAGTAATTGCTCCAAATATAGCAAAAATGGTCGAAAAGCTTATTAACTGGGTTATGCTGCATAAAGTAGAATAGTTTCAAGCGTTCACACAAGATTGGGGCAACTTACGGATTCTAGGATCTTACTTGTATGATGAAATAGGCCCCTTAGTACGAGTGAATTAACAAGCATTTCGCCGGGCCCAGGGGGGGCGGGAGCGCGAGTCGCTGCTGGTATCGGTGCCGCTGCCACCGCAGCGACTGAATCTCACCGCGCAGACACACGCTCAGCCACAGGTGCTTACGGACCCACCGCGGCGCAATACTGTCCTCAGCTGTCTTCTTTCCCTTGAGCCTCGCGTACATCTGGGCGGATCCACTCGAATTGTCGCTGAATCGTCATTTTTCCTAACGAGCTCTCACTGTTCTCAGCGCAATTGAAATGTGTAAATGTAAAATATCATCGTCAACCCATTATGTACCCACCGGGGGCACGGATCTCTTCCATGAGGAAGGTATGAGCCATACTCCACCACGGAGGCCAAGTCCGTATTGGTTAAAATATGTTAAGTAGAAATGTTAGCGTTGTTGCGCTGACAATGGTGATTTGGGACAGCTACGAGGAAAAAACGGCGACAATTTGGAGTAGATTCACCCTCTTTTCTGACGTCTCTCAGTATGGAGCTGGCCAAATATTTGAATCGTGAGCGGCGACCGCGAAGCAGGGCCGATATTCTGTTATTACATTGTAGTATAATAAATGATGCACAATCCGGTCAAGTCACGTGTTTTTTTCATACCCTTGATGGCGCCTAGGTGCGAGGGTAGACTTAAAGAGTCAATGAAATTAAACCGTCGCGTTTATGCCGTTGTTGTCGAACTACAATGCATTAACATAATCTAAGCCCAGGAGTGACGAGTAACGGTCTTTTCCTATACCAATAACGTATGCAGTAGCTAATACAAAACATAAACTATCGCATTAGCAGCTTTTGTCTCATTACTACTAACATTGCGCCTGAGTTGTCTCAATAATATAACAACATACCAAGCAATCGCTAATAATTGGCGAGCAGCATCCATTTCCGATCCGATCTCATTAAAGGCCTCGCTCACCTCCGGTTCATGTCGAGCTTCATTGTTTCTCCTACATTAACCTCTACTAACAAACTCTTGTCAAATGTTTTTTGTAAAATGTCAAAGTAGCTGTTAAGGAGTAGGAAGAGGGCCCCAAAAACGTACTTTGAAAATTACATGTTTACTTAATTTTCATTGGTGGCGCTAATAAGCTTGTTAAGAAAAGCTTAACGTAAGATAAACTCAGGGGGTTGCCATAAGGGCGTAATGCGGTGTACAAACCGCGACCCCGGCACAATAAATCGCAGCTTTTGAAGTGTGAAAAGGGTTGAAAGCATCCACCAGCTTTATGGCGAATAAAAATTGTGGTTTAACTATGTACTAATAGATAGATAGATATAAAAAACTTTATTGCTTCACTTTACTTTATTAATAGCGTATGTCCAGTTTTCGCTCTTACAGGGGATTAATTTTATGGAAATCTAACGAAAACTTCTAAGATTCCTCCTAACATTGTAAGGTACAGGCCTTATTACCACAGTCAACGACAAGCGAGACTTAAATTCATTTTATTTTTGACGTTTTTAATAGACTAGTTGCAAACAGAAGCCTAACAAGATCCGACAAAGGGGCTGGAACTGCGCAATTTTAAACAACAAGTATGGCAAAGACTGTTGGAGTCGCTCAATAAAACTACTAAAGTTCTTTGTTGGTCCAAAAACTTTGTAAACTACCTTGAGGGTAACTCTACATAGGTATTCCATCAAGGTAAGTTTACGCAACGCTAGCCCAAAGCACGGGATAACATTTTAGATTGACTTTAAAAAAAACAGGATCTAAATTCTATACGTTAAAATAAAATTGCTTTCCTATTTCTAATAGTAGTCAACTTCTAATTAAATTTCCAACTTCATTGACAAGGCTTGCGGTCTACACCGACGCGATTGGCAAAGACTTAAGTCACTTCTAATCAGGGCAACATACAAATTATCAAGTTAGAAGACAGTGTTGTGCCGCGTTAATACATTTGCTTTAGTAATACATATTAATAAATTATATCATAGTTAAAATGTACAATATAGTCTATCAATAGTCTTCCTAGGAACTTAACAATCAGCTGCTTGCATTGCTGTGATTACCTGGCGCTTCTATTGAGGGCTCCGCGGGCCTGATGCAAACTGGCTGCTTTAAGTCACGATACGAAGATCAGATCATATTGTGATGTGTCGATATACTTTGTCATGCTATCATAAATCTTCACGATCATCTGGGTATCAATTAACAGGATTGTCCCTTACAGCATGACTAGGGAATCATCTGTGGTTTCCTGACCATACCGTCTAGTTAGCAAACAGTGCCTCTAGCTAAACAAACAGCAAACGATCCTCTATTCACAAACGCATTTGGCAAATTCTCATTATTGCCATTATGACAGTTCGGCCAATTTCCTTCAGATTTAAGCTCGGATGTTTGAAGGTAATTGGTTTAGTTATACCGAACGTTTTGTGAATAGACGATCGCTGGTTCGTGAGACTGGCAACACAAAGCTTAAACAATGTGTTCCCTTTAGAAGTGGTACCAAAAATTGGCAGTTTCGATTGGATAACGAATCAATATTTCACGCGGGCGATATCTTTTAAGCGTTGCCTTTTTGCATTTACTGTCTCATCTGTTGCCTAGCTAGAGTCAGTGACAGGCTAAAATTACATAATTATCTAATAACCTACAAGAAGCATGTAATAATCTTGAAACCTACAGTCTCACAAATGAATTCGACGTTATAGTTACTAGCCTCAAAATTAAAAAAAATATGCGAGAAAATCCGTAACAAAATCTGCCTCTACTGTGGGCACGCAAGTTATTAAACCCATAATATCTCTGAAGAAAACCTGTGCCCTAATAGTGGGGCGTAATGGTCTGCTTATGTTTATTCTCGCTCTAAATATCTTTAATGTCGAGTTTATTCGTAACTGGGGTTGACATTTCAGGTGATTTTTGAAAGTAAATAACATCTACCATCATTCATCATGTTTGTAACAGCAGTAGTTAACGTGCATGATTTAATTAGGTCCTATATTTAGTAAGGCAACTCTTATTGTATTGTACAGCACTTTTTGATACCTTTTATAATGTTGTCTTCTTCTGTTTGGTTGGTTATGACATTAGTTGGCGGGTTTGCAGAATGAACATCCTGGCACCTCCCCACACATATTTCATCAAGTGCAAAAACAAGTAAGTTGTTATTTTTTTATTATTAGACAAGTTTAATATGTACTTAGAATGCTAGTAGACTGTTGACTTTTGGAAATTCTTGATGTTGTTATTTAGGGCTATGCATACAACTTTTTCATCGTGGATAGTCCGCAGACGATTTTTCGGTGTGCTATCTCGTCAGATATCGTTTTACAGTAGCAAGGTAGGTATTAATCAGAATCAGAGCCAGTATTAAGAAGATTATGATGTCCTCCACAACGTATTAGGTCGTCGGGGACACCGTCATAAGGAATTATTTAAGACCCAACCTTGCACTCGGACGTGTGATGCAAAAGAGAATTCTTGAACAAACGGGCCAGTTGCCACAATACAGTTGACCGCTATCTATACTCAGGCTCAGAACTAATAGGAGCTACGAGTAATAGCTCAGAAACTACTGGGCTGATTTTAAAATATCTTTCATCATTACAAAGATACATTATTCGTGAGTTACATAGGCTATATTAGATTTCAAAAAGTTTAGGGTTCCGTACAAAATCTTGAATAATGTAACCCAAAGTGAAAAAAAAATTACTCATAAAAATCTTTACATCGCGTTCGCTGCGAAAACTATTGACGATAGAACGAAATAATGTTCTTTCAGTAAAATAACCTTCTTTTATAGCTGAAAAAACTGCCTTCACTACGGGAAACTCCCTTGGGAAAATTAATCAATTTTCGTATGGAAATATAAAATACTCTTTAGAAGGCTGTCTTTCAGAGTGAACGTTTATTTGTATCACGTTAGGCTGTGGTTGCCTGGAGCCAACTGAAAATTTTCAGGATACTGAACATTGCATTCATGGTTTTGCTCTTGATCAACATTTTTTCAAAATTATTTTCTTGTATGTCTGCGTATTCATTTGACGAATTCAAGTAGTTTGATATTTTTCGCAGTACGGAGTATTCTCATATTCATTGGTGTCGTTGTAATATAATGTGTTGTAATGTTATAACGTTGTAATGTAATAACTCTTCAAAGCGTTAGTCGGGATAGTGACCAACATTCCGGAATAAATAATTCGGGCTCTGGTGTTGAGATTGCACGTTTACATTGGGAATAAACCGAGGCGGGTTGTTTACTTATCGCTAGGCAGGAGCCAGGACGGAGCTAACTATATTTTGACTACCGAGAAGTCCGAGCGCTCGCATCTAAGGAGATGCCACGCATGGATGGGTTTAGGTAGGTACTTGTCGGGGTGCTTGGTGAAAGTAATTGAAATCTTTTTGGTTTGTAATTATTGCCTTGATTAGGCCTCATCAATCTTTAATACCTAAATCGCTCCTAGCACGGCAGCCTGAGTGATCTTTTTTTTAACAAACATTCAAACATTCACATACAGGCACACCGCTTCCGGCCCCACACTAGGATGCCTGTGTCGTGGGAACCAGAAACAGCAACCTCACAAACATGTAAACATCCAAGACCAGGTTTTTTTTTTCTCCCCAGCCGGGGATCGAACCCGGGACCTCTCGCATGGTAAGCAGATGCGCTAACCACTACGCCACAGAGGTCGTCTGATCTTAAACGATCACGAAGGCTTTGAATATTCAATGACGAAGGTTAAACAACATTATGGCTTGTTCAGTGCATGGATGGGTGACCGTCTATGACTAACGCTAGTGGCACTTTTCCGAGCGGTTCCGTGCTTCGCAAGGCACGTTAAGCAGTTGGTGCCGGCCTTCGCCGATATATGGGAGTCGTTAAGCCAACTCAGTTGAAAAATAAATTACTTGTCTCTTGTAATAAGTACCTACCTCTACCTCTCGATTTTAGATCAGGAATAGTGAGCACTTAATTTAATTTAGGTACCTTGAATTTGGGTAGTTGCTAAAACTTACAGAGATAGTGAAAGTGATTTCCGGTTTACACAATTCCCTTAAATTTGTATAAGGGAAAATAATGGAACGATCTATCTGGCTATCCTCCTTATAATTGTAATGAGTAAAGCGTACTTACAGTAATACTGCCACTTTCAACACGGCTTGTAATTACATTCGTAGTCTCATGGAGACATGTTCGTCTCAACGGCGTCACATCACCATCACCTTATCGTAACTCGATGCGACGATGGAGGTAGGTAGGTTTTCATTCTAGATTTTTGAAAACTGAGCTCAAAATATCCTACTGCCTGCGCCAATTAGGTCCTTGCGGACAGTTAAAGATACTTTTTTTACAAAGAAATAAACTTTAATTAAGTAAATACATTTATAGTCTCAGCGAGCGGCCTCAGAGTGGCCGCGTAGGACGCGTCACACGAAATTACTGATATAACACGCGCAAGGTCTCTCTTCCCGCGCCGGAAATCGGATTTTCTCGCAAAACGAACGCTTAGTGCGAGAAATTATCACTGCTAGTATCGAGGGTGCAGACAAAGCTTTTATAGGTTCATTTTTTTTCTTTCTAAAATTGCCTTACCTTACATTCTCATTTCCCGCAACTGCTACAAAAGATTTAAACCGCTATTGTTTTTTGTCTTCATTCATTCCATGTTCGTGTATGAATAATTTTGCCATCGATATAAAAATATTTAACTCGCAATTTAACTTAACTTACATCATCATCATCATCAACCCATTATGTCCCCACCGAGGGGCACGGGTCTCTTCCCTGAGGAAGGTACAGGCCATACTGTACCCCGGGGGCCAAGTCCGGATTGGTGGAGGCTTGTAAGACTAGTGGCTGGTCTTACTGTCAGAAGTTTTCAAGCCGCCCTAAGGCCTCTGACTTGGCTTAACGACTGCCATCTATCGACGGCAGCCGGCACCAACTGCTTAACGTGCCTTGCGAATCACGGAATCGCTCGGAAAAAATGCCACTAGCGTTAGTCATAGACGGTGACCCATCCATGGACCGAACGTGCCGTATGTTGCTTAACCTTAGTGATCGTTCAAGATCACTCAGGCAGCCCAGGCTACGAGCGAACTTAACTTACATAAAATATGATAATACTATTGACCGTGGAGACAAAACAAACGCTGCGAGCTTGATATTCCGCGCACGCTTGTGCTGCGCCCATTGGTCTGAAACTAGGATACCCTGTCCTATGGTAACCAGGGCAAGGACATCACAAACATGGAAATATACACAGACAGGCCTTTTGTGCAAATGGAGATAGATAGATAGATAGAATATTCTTTATTACACTCATAAATAAATGTACGGCGGCCCCCAGTGGGAATCGAACCCAAGGCCTCCGGCAAGGTGTTCAGACTTAATACCGCTAGACCACCATCAATGTACAGTCAGAATACTTTAGAAATTGTCGTTAACAATTAATCTCACAGACCTTGTATATTTTAGACAATACTAAGCAAGGTGTAATTTTTTGAATATTTTTTAAGTAATAGGCAAACATAATAATATAATGTTCCACGTACTTTATGTTGTCGTAGTTTAGTTTTTAAGAATTCTTACCCCAAAGGGTAGTCCTCCCTTATTAAGACTTCACTGTGTGTCTGCATCTCATGAACCGTGATTGCTAGACATTTGAAAATTTCACAGATAATGTTCTGTTGCCGCTATAACATACAGTAAAAACAGAATAAAATAAAATCAAATATAAGTGTGGCTCCGGTAAAACAAACGTGATTTTTTTGCTCGATATTTAATAATGGCAACAGTCTTGAAATATTTAGAGAATATTTTTTAGTTGTTTAACTATTCACTTTAGAAATAAATACTTACGTGGGCTCCCATGCAATAAACGTTATTTTTTTACGTTTTATGCTCGATATTAATAAAGCAACGGCTGAAATAAAAAGGTTATGATATAATGTCTAATATTGTATAGATAAAGGTGCGGAACCGTTCGTGCGCGTGTCCGACACGCTCTTGGCCTTTTTTTGCGAAAACTTATGTTTGTTTTTTCGGGTTATTCACCAACTGGACACACATGACTGGACACACCTGTGTCGAGTTGGGTAAACTCAAATTAGTATCATTTATTCTTTCGTCATCTGGACACACAAAGATTTTTATGTGTGTCCAGATGGTGAAAGCTAAAATAGTAATTTTTATGTTTTCACCAACCGGACACACTCTGTTTTTTTGCAGACAAGGGTACAGTCAGGTTAACAATCGTCTCGCTCATGGAATTATTAACCACTAACAATGGTCGCGATCAGTGTTCATGCTGATAGTTTCAATTTTTTTTTCTTGCTATAGGACCTTCATCATAAGTCTTATTCCCTAAATCTCGATTCCCATAGTGTCGCTTTGCGTTTTACTTTAATTCCCAGTACTTCGCTCCTTGCTTCACAGTGGTTTCCAGTACGCCCCGTCGTACTTATGGTATAGTCCAGAGCGGTTAAAAGTACTAGGGTAACAAAAGTTTGTAGGTAGTAGTAGTAAACAACCCTGTTTAATACTGCGCAGTATTAAGCAACACCATGAACTATGCCGCATGTTTTTCATGAGATTTTATTTTAGCCGCAATATCTTACATACTTCTTCTACCCTAGTACTTTTGTACTATTTACTGTGAAATTATTGTAAAATACCCGTTTACAGCGGTGGAACGTTTGATGGAGGATGATGATTGTGACAGAAAACATTCTGCGCATGACTGTACTTCGTCATAAATTCGGGTAAAATTCGAATGTGTGTCCAGTTGACGAAAACATTAAAACGATTTAAATACGTTTCACCATCTGGACACACATAAAAATCTTTGTTAATGAAGATTATATGGTTTTAATTTCAACTCGATACCTCCCACGCGTTCTCGAAATAAAGTGTTTTGACATACAGACAGACGGACGCGTCCGGACGGACGGAAGACAAAGTGTTCCTATAGGGTAGGGTTGATGAGGATTCCTCTTCCTCTTCCTCAAAATGAGGTATTTCCTCATATTTTTGAGGTTCCTCATCCTCTTCCTCTTCCTCAAAATTAATTTTAAAAAAAATCCTCTTCCTCTTCCTCATGAGGAATTTAAGAGGAAGGAGAGTTATAAGTTTTGTTGAAACGAAATGTGTTTGAGAGAGAGAGAAGTCTCGCCGTATTAAAAAGTTAAAGGAAGACAGAGATGGAAACATGTAGGTAAATAATTTCAATACTAGCGTTCTTCGTCTTTAGCATCCTCTTCCTCATCCTCTTCCTCTTAGTCTGCCAGATTTTTCATCCTCATCCTCTTCCTCAAAATCGACTTTAAAAAATCCTTTTCCTCATCCTCTTCCTCATAACAAGTTCCTCAACAACCCTACATAGGGATTCCGTTTTTTCCTTCTGAGTAACGGAACCCTAAAAATGACCTGCTATAACATTAGTAAGATAGGATAAAAATGTGTTAATCCAATTTAACAACATACATTTTACGTTAATAAATCTATACCAGTCTGTTAGCTTTTAGAATATACCTCGGCTACTATCGGATAAACCATTAAAATTATATATTATTGCAATAATAGGGTAAGGTTTATTTTGTATTGTTATTTATAACTTTTCAAAATAGCGAAGAAAAGTTTTATATAGAGCAGGAAGTAGTATTACACTCGTGTGCTTTCGGCGAAAACCGAAGCCTATTCTAGTGCCCGAGGTATATTCTAGAAGCTAACAGACTGTATATAGTTATTACGAACGCATAGGTAGTTGGGCAGAGTGGAAGTATTCACAGTCAGTAGAAAAGCTGTGTGGTGAATACCAGTTATCAATTAATCCTGGAGGGGTAGGTATGATATCGGGTTTGCCGCCTATCACGATCATTTTGACGACCTCTGTGGCGCAGTGGTTAGCGCATCTGCTTACCATTCGAGAGGTCCCGGGCTGGGGAGAAAAAGAAAACTCCAGGTCTTGGATGTTTACATGTTGGTGACGTCGCTGTTTCTGGTTCCCACGACACAGGGTATCCTAGTGTGGGGCCAGAAGCAATGTATGTGCCTGTATGTAAATGTTATGTTATAGCAAACCTCTTCCTAAACTTCTAGTCTCCGCCTACACCTCCCGGATACAGGCGTGACTTTATACATCTTACATCTTCTAATAACAGCAAACAACAATATAACATTTACATACCGGCACATACATTACTTCTGGCCCCACACTAGGATACCCTGTGTCGTGGGAACCAGAAACAGCGACGTCACAAACATGTAAACGTCCAAGGCCTGGGTTTCTATCTTCTTCTTTATTTTCTTCTAATATATAAAATTCTCGTGTCACAGTGCTAGTGCGCTTGCTCCTCCGAAATGGCTTGCCCGATTTCGATGAAATTTTATATGTGTATTCGGTAGGTTTGAGAGTAGGTGGTTATCTATTTTTCACACCCCTATTTGCAAAACAACGTTTGCCGGGTCAGCTAGTATGTTTGTAAAATAATTCACACGCGATGGACTCGCAACTACCAGATTTGTTATTACGGTGTTTAAATAAAAACCGGTGCTAGCTAGAGGTGCTACCCTTCTTAGAGATCCGGTTGTTTTGAATACCATGTGCCTTGTAATTTTCAATACGATATCAATTGTATTCATGTGCAAAAAATACGTCTACTCTGTACGTCAATATCTCAAACCCAAGCTCGCCGACCTGACGCTCTGAGGCAGAATGTGGGCAGCAGCTGGAGCTGGATGGTTGAGGACAGGAGGAAGTGACTTGCCTTAGGGGAAGCCGGCCAACAATGGACTAGTACGAGTTGCTTAGTGAACCCCCGATGTAATCCAATCTGTTCCACTCGAGAGTCAAAAAACTGATTAAATAATAAAATATAAAAAAAAAATTTTTCATTAATGAATTATGAAATTCTCGTGTCTCAATGTTACTGCGCATACTCCTCCGAAACGGCTTGACCGATCTGTATATTTGGTAGGTCTGAGAATAGTTTGTTATCTATTTTTCATAGCCCGAAGTGAAAAAAAAAACTATATGGCGAAATTACGTTTATCGGGGCAGCTAGTTTATAGTATGTTTCTAGAGACTAAATGAAAAACTTTACTAAGAGCCTCAATGTCAAGCACCTTGGGAACTATTAGTCCTTGAAACCACTTCTTACAGTCATCCGTAGTAAAAACTTGACTTCGATTGAAGCTTACAAAAAAAACACTATTTTAGTAGGGTGTCGAGTTTTTTTTTACGACAAACCAAGCCATTATGATCAACCTCCTTGCAAACGCTATCCTGTTATCTTTGCAACCGACATTGTACGCGTGAATGGTGTCAGAACAAACTAGTTTTCTTATTTGCCTGGTAAAGGACCCTAAAATTTCTTTAGAAGGGATGCCACGAGAGCAAGGGAGATGTTCAGTTCTTAATATCAGTGAATCTGTTCAGTGACCTAGGACCGATTTCTGAGTTGAGAATTTTCACTAAGTAAATACTTAAGTAACGTGCTGTCACGCTCTTTTCTAATAAATTTGGCGATACAGCACTAGAGTTAAGTAGTTACTTAGCGAAATTCTCGACAATTCAGAAATCGGGCCCTAGACTTCCTCAAAAGTAGGGTGGCTATCAGCCAGATGTCAGTCGGTCTTGTCAGGTTGCATGATGTGATGTGATGAGACAGACTGACTATTTGACGGTAGTCTACACGATTTTGTCAAAAAATATATCAAAACGCTTAAATTTTTGCTCCCCTTTGAAAATATTCCTCAATATTCATCAGCTAAATAATCTGTCATCAATGGCGTTTAAAATTAGAGAAATCACCGGTAAAGTTTTTTCATCAGGGCCGCTTATCAAAAAGCTAAAATAAGATTGATATTTTTTTAAAATCTTTAACAGTCAATATCTCCATAACGGTTAACTTTCGGACCCTATATAATAGAACAAAATCCATCAGAAATGACCTCAATAATAACCTCCTTTAATATTGTCTACAACTTTCCCTGTAGCCCTGTATAGAATTGTCATAGAAAAGTATGAATCATAGTTTTAATAGACCTCTGCTCGTAACCAAAATCGTAACTCGCGTTAATAATAATGATATTGCCGTCTCAATCGCAAATAGTCATGGGCACCCTACGCCATCCCTTACCTGCCAAGTCTACCTGCGTTGTCAAACAACCGCACCATGTGTACCACCACCACCGCACCACAAAACGAATCTCTCTTTCACTCGTGTGGTTTCGCACACCTAGCGACAGAGCGAGAAAAACAGTGCTAGTTTGAAGTTTATAATCGCGCGAGTAGTGTCGCGGTCGTTCATCATAGTTGTCACGACGGCCAGGAAAACCGGGTGTTAAGTTAAGTGAATTTAGTGAATGTTTTAATAAATATTTGAGCGAGTGAAGGACGTTACGTCCACGCTCTTGTACGGGGCGGCAGCGCTTTTGATGGTATGGTGAGTTATGTCTATACTTACCAAAAGCTGTGTAACACATGTGTACGATTTCGCAATGGATCGTGTTGATTATTGTTACTTGCTTCTATTCCATAATTTGTTTGATGAGCAGTATCATAGGACAATGTAACTTCCTGAGTTGTACACATTGTATGAGCTGCTTTGTAAAGTGGGTGATAATCGGTAAACCACGTGGGTTGAAAATACGGTCTAGTCTGATGCACGTCTTTACCATTCAATCCCTTAAGTCCTCCTACGTTTATTTTCCGTTATATTGGACTGTCTGCTTTAAAAATAAATGGGCAAATAACTAGGAACACCTTATCTTAAATGACTTTCTAAAGTTTGGGTTAATTGTACTATTACGTTTGAAACAATTCCTTTTCCAAAAAAAATCCATGCATGCAGTGGCATGGAATTTTCCGTTTCGGTCATCTCAAAAATGTTTTCCTTACCCTCAATTCACAAAAGTAACGCCGAATGTAAAAGCGCAATGGGCTAGTTGCCCTAAAAAATGTAATTAGTCCGTCTTTTAGATTATTAAAAAATAAGGGACACGTATTTTTTTATTTGTAAATTAGACCAAAAATGACAAAGATATAGCCCATTAGATTTACGTGTGACGTCACGCCGTGCTGCATTTTTTAGCACTGAGTGACGTCACACGTAACTTTAGTGGGCTATATCTTTGTCATTTTTGGTCTAATTTACAAATAAAAAAATATGTGTCCAATATTTTTTTATAATCTAATACGGACTAAATAGAATTTAATTATTTTGACCCTGGAAACTACCCGAAGATACAAATAATACATAATGCATAATTACATTTTTTTAAATGTTTTATGAACGACGTAACAATTTTAGCAAATGGACAGAAACTCAGCAAAAAGCCGCTCGCCCCATTCAACGCCGGTCGTCGCTGATTTTCATCCAGAGCCGTTGAGACCAAAGGTATATTGGCAGAAATATTATACTAAACACTAACAACAATCCTAACTAATAAAAAAACGATAGTTTCGCGATCTAAGACGTGTGCTTCGGTTGGAAAACTTCGTTTAATACAGTTTAACAATCTATTATGCCAACTTCCTGTCTGTTCAATCGGTATTATATGTTTTTGCTTCCACTTTTCCTGTTTATTTATTGGCCTTCCCACTTGACGTTTCCCCAATTATTTGTAGGTGTCTGCCAATGTATACCTAAACTCAATTAAGACATCCGCAGGACGAAAACTATGTGAAGCTAAATAAATAATTTATTATTTATTCATCAGCCACCCACCATATCCTCAATGTTAATTTTGCTGCCTAAATAAAATCAAAATGCTAGTAACACAAACTGCGTTTAATTAATCTTACAAGTCAATTTTAAAACTTAGGCCTCTGAAGATGAAATTGATAAACAAGTACAAACTTAAACTTGCTTCCTTAACTTTTCGTCTATTGAAATTTGGTCTTCAAAGAACTGAGTATTCATATTAGTCAGAAACCGACAACTCATGTATTGAACTGGCTTTAATTTCAGACATGTTTGTCATCTAAATAATAGTACCTGGGTGACCGGGCTTTGCTCGGTACTTTTTTTGTCGTATAAAATATGTAATATAAAATTAAAATAATCCTTTTTCAACAAAAAAATAACTTGGAAAAAAAAAGTCAAGAACCGGGTCTCTTGAAATCGGCCCGAAACGGGTCGCCCGTTTTCCCCTCGGAACTATCCCAACCTTGCAGATAGACGCGAAATTTACCTCTGTATGTTATCATAGCAAATTTCATTTGGCTTAAAACACGGATAAAACAACGTTTTCTAAAAAGGTAACCTAGTTAGATCAATTAAACGCCCCCGAAAGCATCTGCCTACAAAATTTCGTGAAAATCGTTGGAGCCGTTTCGAGATTCTGGTTATATATAAATATATACACAAGAATTGCTCGTTTAAAGAGATTAGATAGATAGATTAAATAGATTAGATTAGATAGATTTAGTTATAGCACCTAGTCCTTTCGGCACAAAGTGTATACATTTCTACACTCGCAATAAACATATACATTTACATACGGGCACATACACGGCTTCTGGCCCTACACTAGGATACCCTGTGTTGTCGTGGGAACTAGAAACAGCGACATCACAACATTAAAAACACGACATTTTTAATGAAAAAATATTACAAAAAATTTGTTAATTAGTAATATTTGTATCCTACCGTTTATTCGGCGTGACTGACATGGTATATCTATGCCAGTAGTTATTTTTCATTCTGCTTATATTTATAAGTTCTCGTATCACAATGCCAGTTTTTTGACACAGATTTTGATGAAACTTTATAGGTATATCCTCGTGAGGCCCGACCTTGAAAAGAACAATTGATTTTGTGATCACTTGAAGACATTGGGCCTCACGAGGATATGACAAATATCACGTGGCTGGCTTTTTTTATTTCTTTCATACCATTGACGCCTGTAAGGTTTGGTACATATGCACGCGTCGACTTGCAGCGGCGATGAACTCAAATCAGTGCGTTCATGCACTTGTACTACAACTCATTGATACAATCTAGTTTTCCTAATTTTTCTAGTTTTAGTTTTTGATACCCTAGTTTAGGCCAGACGAAAACTAGGACACAATCTAGCACAGACGGGCTAGATTCCTAGGTTTTCTAGTTGTTTTAGTCTGCTGCTAAATAAGTCGCGAAAACTACCTCAGTGAAAATAAAACTAACTAACAAAAAAATAAAAACCTACGACTCGTCCATGCATAGATAAAAAAATTTACTTGATCTAAGTTTTGTTTAAACCTGTGTTTTGTTTTACAAAAAAAAATATTCTTGAATCAAGTAAACTTTCTTAGCTTCAATGAACTTAACTTTTTTGAAGATTTTCTTTCTTTATTTTACATCAAGAAAAAAAAATCTTGAATCAAATTCTTCAAAATTATTTTCTTAGGTCAAGATTATTTTCTTGTAAAGTAAAGTAAAAGTTGTTTATTGCCAAATGAATAATGTTGCATGCATGTGGATTCATTTATAACTGTTAATCTTGGTTTAAATTTACAACAGAATTAAAATTAACATTTGATTATGTTATGTATATAGTACATTATGTAGTGGTGACCGTGTGCCCACACTAGGCTGTAACAAGTTAATTTTTTTATCAAATCCACGCGATGCGAAAATGTATGCAAATGCATAAAAATGTATGGATTGAAGTATTCTGTCCCTAATCTTTAAAATTCAAAAAATTAAAATTTGTAAAATTATAAAATACATGGAAAAAAGGGAAGGGTCGGTGGGTTGAATATTTTATGAAAAATCGCTACATGAAAAAAGACGGATAGTATAATTTGCTACCATGATTAAATGCTTTTGTGAAACTTGTCGAACAAATGCACAGGACCCCCTTAGTATGAAAAAATATTTCGCAACGCCCGACCCTTCCCTTTTTTTTTAACAGCGGCATACTTTACTTTTTCAAAACTGGAATATGCTAAATTAAAACTAAATTAAATAACAACAAAATTAAAAAACATAAAAATATCTAAACTTTTATTTTTGATTGTTCTCAAATAGACCAAATATTTCCTTTTATTATACATTGAAAGATAAATATTTATAACTATGTACCACCAAAAATATTGTTCTATCTAATAATAACTTGCAAGAAAATGCGGATTTTATCGACTAATTAACGATATCGATAATTAAATATCTACCTACTAATAACGACTTCTCACAACGCGGTGCTCTCAAGCAGAATACCGAGCAGCGTAGCGTGGGTGTGAGCCATCCGGGGCGATGTTGCCGTTCTCTTATACAGGGTGTCCCAAAAATCAACGACAAGCCGGAACCGGGTCATACTGGTGATCAGAAAAATATAAAAGAAATTGATTTTTTTATTTTAAGTAGGTACTATTATTTTTTTATTATTTATTCAAGAAATGTCACAAACATAATGAAAACTTAAATTAAAAATGGGCAATTTTTTAAGTTATTTTTTTTAAGTCTCTTTTTCTTCCAAGCTGGAGCAGCTGGTTTTGAAATTTTGTTAACAGTTTAAAGAATTGGAAAAATAAAGATTAGTGGCAACAAGATGTTTAAATTTTTTTTAAATGACTATAATTTTTTTTTTCATGCAATTTTTTATTTTTTATTTTTCAGATAACCAATATAACTTGCCTTTTCACCCGATTCCGGCTTGACGTTGATTTTTTTGGCTAGAACAGTCGTCATTATTTGGCATTATACAGCATAGATTTTAAATAAAAAAGTTTATCTAAGTTTTACAATCACGTTTATTAATACAAAAGATATTTTTCTTCAACCACTTAAATACATTTTTATGTATCCAAGCACAAAATAAAATACGGGGTTTCCCCGCAAGTCATTATTGGCATTGGGAAGTCTTCCACTTAAATACGTGACCTGGCGGATGAAATATGAACTAGCCTAAGCAGGTTGATTTTATTATTGATTACTTGTGCCTTGTGCATGCAAGAGTTGAAAATTAACAGTTGAAAAATAAATCATGTCATAGTAATAAATTTGTTTTTTATTTACAGAATTAAATATTTAATGAAAAAGATAACTATTTTAATTATTAATACTTTTTACGATCTTAGAATATTTTTCTCCACAAAACAACAATAAAACTTTTTGCTGTACTTATGAATGTAACAGCCAATCATGTAAGGGTAACTCCCATTTTATAATTTTTCTACTGCTGAAATATTAGTTCAAATATCATGATACTTAAAAAAAGTGTACAACTAACATTTTCAAAAATTTTTAATGAACCAATTATTTAAAAAATGTCCCAATGAAAATTATTTAAATGTTCCACATGTGAATTTTTTCTTTAACAACTTGTTTCATACGAAAAATTCTAAAAGTTGCCAGATGTTCACTGATTTCCATATCATTAAAAATAAGATTGAGCTAAATTAAATTATAGATCTCAATTAACCTGAATTTTACATTGAAAACACTGAAAATTATATTAATCATCAGAAAACAACAAATACACCGAATCGCCAATACTTTAATTATATTTAAACTAAAAAGACATAATTACCATGACTCATGAAGTTTGATTATTTCAAAAAAATTGCTTCTGTAAGATAATAAATGTACCTTGTACCCTATGCCTTTGTACATGTTATTTTTACGATTTTTCTGTTTAATGTCTCGTGTGCAACTGAAGTTAGTTTACAACTTACAATTTTTATTAATAAATTATTATAAAATATTTTTTATTGAAAATTGAACAATTAAAAGTTCTAAAAAACATTAATTGCAATTTAAAAAATATATATTTTCATGTAAATTGATTTGCTTCAAAAATAAAAAAATATTAAGAATAAACATCTATCAGCTGATGTTTAACAGTTTAAGTCCACATTTTATCAGATGCCCTGCGTCTAAAATACTTTCTGCGCTTATGTGAAACAAATGCAAATCTACTAATTTCTTAAAATATATTAATTTTTATATTATTGAAAATTTGTTTAAAAATGGAATTTAAATTGGAAATAAACAAGTACTTGAATGTAAATACATATCATGTGATTTAAAAACGCGTCTTATTAGTAGTTACTGCTTCTGCCGCAAGGAGAAGCCACGGACCCGGCACTTTTCCCTATAGATGTGTTGCCAGCAGTCGCTACAAAATATAATTTATAGAAAGCGGACTCTCCGAATTTGTTACATTTCAAATTCCGTGCTCTCAACAGTCCGAATTTGTAGTTTTCATAAAAATGGTTCAAATATTTTTATTATTTATTGTGAAATTTAAAGCTAAAAAGTGCTGCCCGCGGCGAGCCGCCTTCGCTAAGCTACCGTGGTGAACACGCCCTGTGCTAAACAGGTAAACAGCCAAAGACAACAATCGTAGAAAAACACCCAGACATAACAATCGTGGAAATTCTAGTATACCCAGACACAATATGTCTACATAATCATATAATAATCATAATCTGTCTTCTACGTATTAGTACCTGGGTGACCGAGATTCGCTCGGTATTTTTTTTTTGTAATATTTTTCGTGATTTTTGGAATAGTAGGTACATTACTGCAGCGGCCAGCAAAAGAGGCATTGATGGACGAACGTGGAAATGTGGGCCGAGGCGAAGCCGAGCATTGAGCAATGTCCTGATTAATTTTGTCCTGATTAACTAATGACGACCTCTGTAGCGTAGCGGTTAGCGCATCTGATTACTATGCGAGAGGTCCCGGGTTCGATCCCTGGCTGAAAGAAAAAAAAACTCCAGGTCTTGGATGTTTACATGTTTGTGACGTCGCTGTTTCTGGTTCCCACGACACACGGTATCCTAGTGTGGGGCCAGAAGCAATGTATGTGCCTGTGTGTAAATGTTTATGTTTATGTTTTCGTATTTTTTTTAGAAAAAAAAAAGTACTTGGATACGAATTAGGTGCGTTGATTAAGGGCTCCTTAGAATAGGTTTTCACACAAAAGAAGGAACTTGAAAAAAAAAAGAAAAGTCAAGTCTCGAACCAGGGTCTTCGGTTTACGGTATGGTCCTATTTCCCACTTAAGCTATGACAACCTTACAGATCTTTGCGAAAATTACCTTCTTGTAGTGTAGCAGTTATTTCTTTGCCTTAAAACACGGTTAAAACGACGTTTTATAAAAATGAAACCTAGTTGGATTAATTAATTGCCCCCAAAACACCCTGAATACAAAATTTCATGAAAATCGTAGGAGCCGTTTCCGAGATTCTGATTATATATATATATATTGTGTGAAAACCTATTCTAAGGAGCCCTTAATCAACGCACCTAATTCGTATCAAAGTACTTTTTTTTAACGAGCAATTCTTGTATGTATATATATGTACATATATCCTCGTGAGGCCCGACCTTGAAAAGAACAATTGATTTTGTGATCACCTGAGGACATTGGGCCTCACGAGTATATACATACATATATATATACACACATACAAGAATTGCTCGTTTAAAGAGATTAGATTAGATAGATGTTACAAATACCCATTTCTACAAATCCAGTACGGTAGCCTCGATTGAACGTGCCCAGGATAATAAGTCGCCTAAAACGAAATGGTGAAATTTATTAATAAATTTGTAGGTAAAAAGTTTACAGAATCAGAATCAGAATCAAGAATTTATTTCAACGTAAAGAATTTACATTCTGCTTGTTGAATGTCAATGTACATACAGTTATGTATAACGTTAGCCGCGTTATACGTTACATTACAATTCTTAAATGTAACATACATACTCGTAGGTAAGAGTAAAAACGTAGCCTAGTTTTAATGGCGAACTAATCCTGTATTTTGGGATATGTACAAATACAATGCTTGACACGAACATGTTATATAGGCATAGGTTTATCATTATTTAACAGAGGTTTATCTAATTTATAAAATTCTCGTGCCACAGTGTTAGTCCTCATACTCTTCCGAAACGGCTTGACCGATTTTGATGAAGTTTTATATGCATATTCGGTAGGTTTGAGAATTGGTTGTCATCTATTTTTCATAACCCTAACCCTAAGATGGTCCATTTTTTTTCGTCCCATTTAAATCCCTACAAATAATTTATATGGTGAAACAACGTTTGCCGGGTCAGCTAAAGTCTGATTTTTAATTCCGTAGAATTCTGACAGTTATCATTTTTTGACATGTCAGAGATTAGAAACCTTTTTTGGCCGGGCACATTTTTCAATTTCAATACGAGTGTGAACATCTGAGGCTACACATTTAATTTGTTAGTGAATCTATCCATTTTATAAAGTGTGGAGCTCCAAATTAAAAGAGAATTTAAGGCGAGTGACAATAGGCTAGTTCCCAAAAAAATGTAATTAGTCCGTCTTTTAGATTATTCAAAAATAAGGGACACGTATTTTTTTATTTGTAAATTAGACCAAAAATTACAAAGATATAGCCCATTAAAGTTACATGTGACGTCACGCCGTGCTGCATTTTGTAGCACTGAGTGACGTCACACGTAACTTCAATGGGCTATATCTTTGTTATTTTTTGTTTAATCGAAAAAAGAAAAAATACGTATCCAATATTTTTTTATAATCTAAAATACGGACTAAATAGAATTAAATTCTTTTGACCCAGGAAACTACCCTGTTGTGTCCCTTTTCACCACACAAACAGTAAAAAAGTGCAAGAAAAGAAAACATACTTTCATTAAAATATCTGATCATCATTAATATTAATATCACTATCTTCATCATCATCATCATCGCTGACATGAATTATTAAGAGAGCTAACCGCGGCATACTTCACTTTTCTAAAAAAGTTTACGAAACCTTGAATTCGTAGGCAGTGATGCCAGCTAAAGAATAAAATAAGGTAATTAAAGTTAATTCGATATATTGTTCGTGATGTTGAAATATTTTTTATTTTTGTATTAGATCACTTGATTAAGTAAATATTTAGATTAACCTTTTTTTAGGTACAACATAAAAAATACGTAGCATTTAATTTTTTATTGCCCTCAAATGGGTCAAATTTGTCCCCTTTTCGGTAGAGAACTTTTTCAGTAGCAACACTTATGAAATGTCAGAATTCTACGGAATAAAAAATCAGAGTATAGTGTTAGTATAAAACAATAATCCACGTTTCATATTAACACTTTGTGTAAATCTAGCATTTAATACTTTGGTAGGTACTCTAAAATATTTTATTCAGGGCCGGTTTCTGAATTGAGAATTTCACGTAAGTAAATACTTAAGTAACGTTCTGTCACGCTCTTTTCTGAGAAAGACGAGCCAGAACTTGAATTAAGTGGTTACTTAACGAAATTCTCAAATCAGAAATCGGCCGTCAGTCGGATAGGAAACAGTAACAGTCTATGAGCAAGAAATTTGTTGAATAACGTAATGTATTGCTGACTCTTAACCTCAACAACTGTTCTACTATACTCCATAGTAATTGTTAGGGAGAGTTAAGTTAAGCAATATCGGTCGCTGTTTGTGAGGTGCAGGTTGGACAGTATGTGCACAGAAACTAGACAACGCGTATACGAATATGTTTACATGAAATTAATGATTTATAAAAAAGCAACAAGCAAAGCATGCAAATTGCACAGTAAATTAATTATTGGAAAAAGATCTAAAACTATTTTGGAGTTTATTAAAGCTGTGCCAGTTACAGATGCGCCAATAGATATCGCGGGCTTCATATCATAGGGGCGTATGCCCAAAAATGCATTTTTTTTATTATGTCATTCGATTCCTATTTGGAGTTGGCATCTTCTGTATTTTTTTCTTATTTTTTGAACAATTATATTTTCAGTTATTGATTAAAAATCGAAAGGCGTATCTACATGGGGCACACTAAAAGTTTTGCACTTCTAGCTAATCGGAACTATTTGAATTTCGAATGTTATATTGTTTGAAGCGACTTGAAACCTTCTTAGTAATAAAATAAAAATTGGCGGGAAATCATTTGTCAATTGTTTTTTTTCACACATCAAGCTCTACGTACGGAACGAAAATGGAGTTGAGTCGAAAAGATTTTAGAGCGATGATTTTTTATGATTTTAAAAGTTCTCTCTCTCCGCAAGACTGTGCCGCTCGTCTTCAAAATGCTTTTGGGAGAGAAGCACCTTGTTTGAGCACCGTGAGGCGATGGTTTGCTGAATTTGAAAGAGGTCGGGTTTCTTTACATGATGAATTTTGTGAAGGGCGGCCTTCAACTGCCGTCAACGAAAATAATGTGGCTACTGTTAAGCGGCTAATTGAAAAAAACCCGCGGATTACCTATGAGACAATTATAGGACTATTGGGGATTGGTATGAGCCAAATTCAGAAAATTTTACACGAAGAATTAAAAGTTAGGACACTTTGTTGTCGTTGGATCCCTCATGAACTGACAGCGGAGCAGAAGCGGGCTCGCGTGGAATGGTGCTCACAGATGCTAATGAAGTACGACCACGGACATTCTAATGCTGTTTATGACATTGTCATAGGAGACGAAACGTGGATTTAATGTTTTGAACCGGAAAAAAAAACAGCAATCTTGTGAATGGGTGTTTGAAAATGAGAACAGGCTAACAAAAGTGAGGCAGGCGAGAAACGTTGGTAAAAAATGATCGCATTTTTTTTCTCAGCTACGGGTCCCAACTGCACAATTCTACTTGAAGATCAAAAGAGTGTTAATACCGAGTGGTATTCTACCATTTGTTTACCCAGGGTGTTAGAAAAAGTTCGCGAAAGACGCCCAAAAAGCCGCGTTCTCCTACGTCATGACAACGCTTCTTCACACACGGCCAATAAAACAAAGTCATTTTTAACTTCCGAAAAAGTACAACTCGTCACCCATCCTGCACATATCCCCGACCTAGCACCCTGTGATTTCTGTATTTTCCCCAAAATCAAACATTTGATGAGAGGTTACACTTTTACCAACTCTGAAGAGGCAGTGATAGCGTTCATCAGCAAGTAGAAAACATGCCTTCAGATCTGTGGTCCTCCTGTTTTAAAATATGGTTCGATTGCATGAAAAAATGTTTAAAATGTAAAGGAGAGTATTTTGAAAAACAAGAAACATAATATTTTGGTTATAACATGTTGTTTTTTTAAGTTACGCAAAACTTTTAGTGTGAACTACGTATTATAACAACGACTTTTTGTTGAAACAGAAAGGCGCATAGTGGCAGCAGTAACAATCATGTTCATTCTGATCTCACATTGATAATATAATAATATTTGTAATACCTTACAATAAATACCCAAGACGTCTATCGTGTTTTACTGTTACTATTTTCTCTCTTAAATAATTTAAAACATATTCTCACAGCTGTATAAAATTTTCTTAAAGTGGCCCAAATCAAATATTTGTGCCAAATCATACGGACGTATAAAATTTGAAAAATATGAAAATAATAATATTTTGGGACGAATGTTACTGTGAGATGAATGTAGATAAAACATTATATTACCAGAGGCCTTCGTGATGGTATAAGTTATCAAAATAAAAAGTGATTTTATACGCCTATTTTTCGTTTGCACTTTATGATCATAATAAGACTAAATTGAGTGATTTTTGACAAGTCCATGGGCGTAAATACCAGAAACTGATCTTGGAGCTTAGATAGATAATAATCATGTTAGGGCACAAATCAAAGTCGCCTTGTTAAGCTGTATGCCAAGTTTTAGCACGATAACTTCATTACGTACGATGTTATTAAGTTTTTTGTCTCTCCTGAAAAGTAGGTGTTTGGGCATACGCCCCTATGATATGAAGCCCGCGATATATTAAAATAATAGTAATGTATTGCTAGTGTATGTACAATAGAGAAGAAGAACGCGAGTTACAAACGTAAATAAAAAAAATAAAAAACTATGTTTACATTAGTTATAATAATTTACCAACATTGTCAAATAGTTAAAATATGACGTACATAACTTGTTTACAATGCCCTGTAAAAGTGTATGTAATAGCTAAAATTATTTTAACAACAAATAAATAATAATTCAGGAAACAAACGGTATGAATCGACAGGATCGGTAAGGAACCTTAGAATTAAAAATAAAATAAAATTAGGAATTTACTGTACATTTAAAAAGCTGTTGTTCGTTCGCAGGCGGCGGTGGAGGCAGGCGGTTCGTTAAACGCAGCGCACTCCTCGCACGCGCCCGGCCGCTCCGGCTGGAGCGGTCCCAACGTCACCTACGAAATCCAGGACTCCAAGGCTGGGTACGTATCTCATGACATTAAAGTCTGTTCGCTATCATAGTGTCACTTCGATATTTACCGCCTCGGCATGTGGCGGCTTTTCACAAAAGAAATTAAAGAAAGCCGACGCGGCTCAAACACGCCTGTGAATTTGGCTCGCAGCTCGTCTCATTCTACTATTAGGTATGTAGATCACGCAATTAAAGAAGTAAATCAATCAGTATTTTAGAATGGATTTATAACGAGATGATCCTGCATCACCTATGTAGGTACCTATTCTAAATACCGGTGGAGATGAATATCCTGAGGACACTTCGAGTGATGAAGAGTAGTGTTTTATTTTGTGCTTCATTAGTTATATTGTGTACCATGTGTTTTTTCTATTTAAAGTATTTTTGCAGTCTAAGTTTTATTGTTGAAATAAATGTTTTTTACTAAAACCAAGATTGCCTTCGTGTGTACCGACACTATTTAAGCGAACGGACTTTAACAAACTGGCTGTATTAAATCAAACTATACCGTATGTAGTTAGCTTGTTTTGATTCTGCCCGGCACACTAATCTCTTGTTTGTGGCAATGTCATTAGTCCATGATGTCATGTGACTGACCGAACCCAAGCCTTAGGCGTAGGGCAAACAAGAGGATCGTGTGTAGGGCACCTCAAATATCTTTTTTGTATTTACTTACCTAGCATTTAAGAGTAATTAAAATTGTAAAACCAAGAGCACCTGCCAACAAACTGTTATGCAGTTTGGCAGAAACCAACTTCAGTATTTTACTGTATATTTGTCTGAATAAACGTCTTCAATTGGGTATTTGACAGGATGTCAAATGAATTACTTTTAAAACGGAATTTTGTATGAAAATACTTGCTTGTGACGTCACATTTCAGAGCACTCTTTTTATGTTTCATCTATTAAAAATTGTAATAACTATTAAATTATTAAAAGAAATATATTTTCCGAATCATTTTGTAATTTTTATTTTAATCGAGCATCTCAAATAATTTATTGTTGATAGTGTCAAATACCGTATTCAATTCAATTCAACAAATTTACATATTACTGCTTAAGTAATTAAATCGTCCGCTCGGAGGAATTCAACGTCAAATACCAAATGCAAGACCCCAACGAGACTGGGTTCGTGTCACGATCACGACACTTAAGGCGAGTTGCGCCCAGTCACTGGTTTATAAACAGTCACTGGTAAATAAATCGCCCGTCCGAGAGGTCCTGACTGACTGACTGACTGACTCACTCATCAACGCCTATGGATCTAGGAAGCTGAAATTTTGCACAGAGGGTCATACAGTGTGTCCCAAAAATGACACGTCACAGGGACCTGCTTAAGAGGCGTCGAACCAACCTAACATGACCTCAGTAAAAGTTGCACGGTTTTCGAGATATGGCCAATTTAAACTTATTCTAAATTTTCACTTTTTTTAACAGGTTCTTGTAGAGTTTTACGCTGCCTATAGTCCGTTTTTAAATTATATGCAAAAAAAAATGACGCGGTGTTACCACTATAAAAGCTAACGTGACAACGTGACAATATTTTTTTTGCATTGAATGAAAAAACAGACTGTAGTATGGTGTCGTGATCAAGCGTAAAACTCTACCTGAACTAAAGACGAAAATAGGTGTGGGAAAGTAAATAGGCCAATCAATATGCTTGGGTAACCAATACCAAGAAGAGACAGCATCCTAGGTGTATCCTTGGATACGCCCGATAAAGCGTAAACCTCCAAACAGGTACAAATGGTTGCAAGGAAAGTTTTACGGTTAGTCGGAAACTCAACGGATTGCTAACACCATTCATAAGATCCTACCATTGTACCATAAACCTTTGTAAATATTTTGTTTTTTGTTTTTTTCTAGTGTGCAATAAAGAATATTCTTATCTTATTTTATCATACATACGTCTTGTACTGCATTAGTTATTAATACATAAATTATTTTAACACAACAGAATCACTTGACCTGATCCCAGACCAAAATACAGGGTAAACAGGAAAATACAATCCAAACATAGAAATTAACCCAGACTGAGGCCATTGGTACATATGCGCGGGTCCCAGAGGGAATCAAATCCACAACCTCTCTAACGATAATTAAGCGCCTTAACGACCATCGAGGCAATAGTGGTAGTCAGTAGACGTATGTATGGACCGCCACCGCGTCGGTGTGTTTCATCCTTTAATTAATGAGAACTAAGCTAGATTTCTAGACTTGACTGATTTAGAAAACTAAGTTAAATATTTTGATAGCGAGTGTCTCAGTGACTTCTTATGTATCGTTGAATGTGATTCATTACTAACCTATGTAGAAACGCTTCCAGCGAAGTAGCATACACATCTGCGATCTCTGTTGACCAAGCGAAGATGTATAATTTACATAGGAATGTAAGGTCCTTTGATTACATTGCGATATAAGTGCATTGCGAATTATGTGGCATTTTTTAGTTACCTATCCCTGCGGCAGCGAAATTTCTATATGACTACTCCACTGGGACTACTGGGAATAAACGATCCTAGGTTCTGGGTCGTTCCAAAAATCACTAGTAACATGATTACAAAAAGGGTAAAGTGAAATTGCATTTGGGGGAAAAGGCCTATACCCAGCAGTGGGTAGCGGTGGGCTGATGATGATGATGATGATGATGAAAGTGTTAAATAAAGTGTTCTCTTTCTCTCTCTCTCTCTCTCTCTCTCTCTCTCTCTCTCTCTCTCTCTCTCTCTCTCTCTCTCTCTGATTGAGTCTTCGGTCTGTCAGTTTTTGCAAAAGCAATTTGTAAAATAAGACTTTTTGCTAGTGCTACTCCAAGGTACCCCATATGGTTACGTTCGCGAGATATGAACATCCCTTTGTCAATCGATTTACTGTTCAAGCTAATTTTATTACAACCCTGTATATCGATGGCTTCGCTATTGCCGACGCGATGCGCATTGCTGCTTTTGCGGGTCTGTGCAAAATGCGAATCAACTGAAGAATAGTATTACCCTTTTTGACTTGAATTAATTGCACTAAAACGAATTTGTGCAAAGGCGGGGTTGATACAATATTCTTCCAAATAACCCACGCTGTGATTTGGAAAGTGTAAGGCGTAGTGCCAGAAAACAATATGGAAGTTATTTATGAAATATTGTCCTAGTGCTTTGCATACAAGAAAATGAAGTTGCGAAGTGAAGTTGTCATATGACGTAAACACCATCTTATTTACTCCAAAACTTACTAACAAGCCTATACCTCTGCCTACTTTGTCTCACAGTCTAACAGTGTCCGACTTTTCCCCAGTATGAGCGGCTCGGCTAACAAGGATGCCAGTACCAGCGCCGGCGGCGGCACGGTGCGCAATAAGAAGCGCGCCGCTATGGCCACATCCGTGGTTTCCATGGCTGCCAGCGGCTCGCCCACTATGCGTGAGTATCCCCAACAAAGGCTTAGGCTTGAATTATATCATGTAATCATATCATGTAAATCTCACGTCAAGCTAATTTCAGCCAATCACGTGCCGGTATTTTGAATAAATCGTAGATTAATCTCTAGTTACATTTGAGCGCTCTCTCAGAAGTTTTATAAGATTAAGTTTTATATTAACTATGAAACTGGTTAACGCAATAGGGATCCCCTGTAATGTCAGCTCTAAGTTTTTTGGCAAAATAAATAAAAAATATTTGCGTCCGCGCGACCGAGCGGTTTTCCCGCAGATTCCAGCGACCGCGGCCAAGTCGCTTTTTGATTTATATGAAGCGGCCCGAGCGTCTCCGCTCTCCACACGTTCTCACAAACAACAAAAGAGCGTCCCGTCCGCTTCAAATGCACCGATACAAATGAACACGTTGAAACTCGTACGAGCGGCCGGGCCGCGCGACCACGCCGCTCGACGGCGCGACCGCGCCGCTATTTAAATAAATCGTTAACACACAATTGCTTGTAATTTCGTGGTGTAGCGGCGGGGCCGCCCGGTCGCGCGGACACTTATAATTAGAGCCTTAGCCCTACCCGCTATGCGTAACAATACCCAAAAGAGTTATTGCCTTGTTCACTTTGCGGGAGTATCCCCAACAGCTCCTCCCTTGCTCACGACACAGACAAAAGCTCTAGGTTGCCCACCATGCGTAAGAATATCCTACAGTCTGTTAGCTTTTAGAAAATACCTCGGGCTCTAGAGTAGGCTTCGGTTTTCGCCGAAAGCACACGAGTGTAATACTACTTCCTGCTCTGTATAAAACTTTTCTTCACTATTTTGAAAAGTTATGTAAAATCAAGTGTCATGTTCCGATATTTCTATTACACGAATATATCCGATAGTAGCCGAGGTATATTCTAAGAGCTCACAGACTGTACAGAGGTACTGTCACACCTACAATGCGTGAGATTTTCCAACAGACTTACTGCCTCGCCCACTATGCGTAAGAATACCTGACAGTGGCTGCCTCGCCCGCTATGCGTAAAGACCCCTCATAGAGGTACTGCCTCACCCGCTATGCGCGAGAATCCCTAACGAATGTACTGCTTTGCCCACTATGCGTAAGAATCTCCGACAGACGTAGTGCCTCGCCGAATCCCCGACAGATGTATTGCCCCACCCTCTATGCGTAAGAATCCCTAACAAAGGTACTGCCTCACTCGCTATGCGTAAAACTCCCCAACAGAGGGAATGCCTTGCCCACTATGCATAAGAATGCCCAACAGACTTACTGCCTCGCGCACTATGCGAGATAATCCCCAACAGACCTACTGCCTTGCCCACTATGCGTAACAATCCTCTACAAAGATACTGGCTCTAGAGTCAGGTCCTTTGCTAGTCTCGTCCATTGTGATGTAATAAAATAAACTGTTATCGATTATTGCTTTTTAAACGTGCTATTGTATCTTTTATTACGACCTCCTTCTTTGACGATGAATAAATGTTATCTCCTGTCTTTCTAAACGTAACACGGGTCGTAATACCTCGCCCGCAGAATCGCCCGGCGCGCATACACTAGCGAATGTGCGGCGGCCGCCGCAGGCCACGCCGCCGCCTGTCTACCAGGACGCCGTGAAGGAATCCCCGCCGAGCTCGCCCGGCGCCGAGAAGCCGCTAAAACCTAAGGCGGAAAACAAGTGAGTTGGCCGGGATACCGCCGTTTAGCCAAAGTATTTTTCGCCAAATTTTACTTCCCAATAAACTTATGGCATCAGTTTCATTTCCCAAATGAAACTTTAGCAAGTTTTCATTTCGCATTTTATTCATTTGGTCAAATTATCATTTCGCATAATTTTACTGCGTCAAGTTTTATTAAGACAAACGTTTATTATGCTAACGTTTTATTTTTGGAACGGGGGGTCGGCGATGTAAAGAATACGTGACAACAGAAATATAGGTGCGACGACGCGCGTAGCGAAGCGGAGCGCGTCGGAGCGTTAGGTTCTCTATGTAAGATCGAAAACAGACTCGACTTTGATGCGTTCTTACCTTGCCTCTTGTTGCCTCTTTGGTAAAATGAATTTTGACCAAGTATTTATTTGGTAAACGATAACTTGCCATAATAACTTTTGCTAACTGTTTATTTGCTTTAAGTTGTTTTGAGAAATGTTTTTTTGCCAAGTGATAATTTGCGGAAAATAGTTTGGGAAGTAATACTTTGGGAAACGATTTTTGGCAATACATTAGTAAACCATTTCTCGATTTCGAAAATATGAAAGGAAAAATCATAGCTGGTACGAGCAGAGGAGAGCCGTGTGCAGTCCTCGCTCTGTCGCACAGCTCATGTTGTTTTTAGACGGTGGTGGAAGAAGAAGACGTTGTTTAGCTCTCCATGGTGGCTTATTCACGACACAGAATGACATAGTTTTAGTAGTTAAGTACGAGTCGCTCGAGCCTACTGGGCGGTAGCGGTGTGCTGGACAATGCCAAGTCAGCACACGCAGTGATGCACGGTGGTTGGCCCGTATATAGTTGAACTTTCCATGCAATAAATTTTATTATATTTATGTATCCCGACTAATAATATAATAATATGTAGTAGTTTTAATTTAATTCCACCTTCTCCTAAGATACAGGTTTTTCGCCTAGTTTAGGAGACAGGATGCATTTACCACCAAACGATTGTCCTCATTTTTACATGTAATATTTTCTTCTTAAAATAAACAGATTTGAACTTCCATTAATTTAAAACACAGCTTTAATCTTATTTAAGAACAAAAATCTGAACTTATACTTTTAATCATCAACCCACTATGTCCTCACCGAGGGACACGGGTCTCTTCCCTGAGGAAGTTATAGAGGCCTTACTCCACCACGGGGGCCTAGTCCGGATTGGTGGAGGCTTGTACGACTAGTGGCTGGTCTTACTGTCAGAAGTTTTCAAGCTCTTGGCCTTGACTTGGCTTAACGACTGTTATCTATCGAAGGCAGCCGGCACCAACTGCTTAAGGTGCCTATTTAAGCACGGAGCCGCTCGGAAAAATGCCACTAGCGTTAGTCATAGACGGTGACCCATCCATGGACTGAACGCGCCGTATGTTGCAGTGATCTTAAACGATCGTTTAAGATCACTCAGGCAGCCCAGGCTACGAGCGATTTTTTTAATGGAAAACTGAAAAAGGAATAGTACATTGTTCACCGAGAGGAGAAAGTGACCGATTACCGTCGAGGGTGTCGTTTGAAGCCCGAGCCGTAGGCGAGGGCTTTAAAACACCTGAGATCGGGAATCGCAGTTTCTCTCGACTGATACATAGTGCTTTATACTACACCTACAAGGAAAATAAAAAACGAAATGTGGCCAGTGTCATTTTGCGAACTTGGAGATAAAAACTCACTGTAAAAACTTTTTGGCTTTTGATATTTAGGTTACCGGCGCATAGTCTTACCCAAAATTAAAAAAGAAAAACCACGTAAGAAATGGATTTTCATACACTTTTCTCTCCCGCTCAGATGCGTTTTCTCCCCGCATATTTGTTCGATATGCAATGACGTACTTTCTACCGTAAATTTGATAAAGTATCAAGGTACTTTCCAAGCAGGTGTAGTATAAAACAATTTAATTATGCCTTACGCGTGCAGGATTGGCAGTTGCTCGGCGCCCCACATGCTGGGCAACGAGCTTAACCCGGAGAGCGGCGTGGCGGCACGCCTGCAGGAGCAGCTCAGCGCCGAATTGGCAGCGCACGCGTGCGGGAACGCGCCCTCGCCGCTCATCCCGCCGCCGCTTATGAATAAGGTACCGTCCTCTGTAACTCCCTAGTTGAGTCTCCCCCAACTCAATCCCGAGCGTGACAGTGCTTCTACAAACTAACAGCCCAAGCATGACCGCGGCGTCTACGTCTACAAAAGCAGCTCAGCGCCGAGTTGGAAGCGCACGCGTGCGAGAACGCGCCATCGCCGCTAGTCCCACAGTCGCTTATGAATAAGGTACCGCCCGCAGTAACTCCCTAGTTGAGACCCTCTACTCAATCCCGTGCGTGACAGCGCTTCTACAAAGTAACAGCCCAAGCATGGCCGCAGCGTCTACGTCTACAAAAGCAGCTCAGCGCCGAGTTGGAAGCGCACGCGTGCGAGAACGCGCCATCGCCGCTAGTCCCACAGTCGCTTATGAATAAGGTACCGCCCGCAGTAACTCCCTAGTTGAGACCCTCTACTCAATCCCGTGCGTGACAGCGCTTCTACAAAGTAACAGCCCAAGCATGGCCGCAGCGTCTACGTCTACAAAAGCAGCTCAGCGCCGAGTTGGAAGCGCACGCGTGCGAGAACGCGCCATCGCCGCTAGTCCCACAGTCGCTTATGAATAAGGTACTGCCCGCAGTAACTCCCTAGTTAAGTACCTCTACTCAATCCCGAGTCATGCTTCTACAAAGTAACACCCCAAGCATGACCGCAGCGTCTGCGTCTACGTCTATGAGTGCAGAATTTACTAGAACCACCATTCGATTATCCTTAAAATTTCTTAACCTTTTTTTTATGTTTTATAACTCAGAACTTTTGACCAGGAGAACCGATGGATTTTGATGATTCATTTTTTATTTGAAAGCTGGTATCCATGAGATACCCATGTAAGTTTTAAATTTGTCTGTTCGGCGCCTGCATTTTTCTTCATAGCAACAAGTGACGTTAAAAAAACCGACTTCAAACAAAAAAGTTGAAAATAATTGCATATTCTTACTTACTTGCCTTACAGTTATTATTAGTTTGGAGTCTGTGTCAACCAACGAAACACTACGATATATCTAACCATAATGGTACCAGTTTTTTTTTTTATTCAAATTTTAATTTATTAAAAATGTTGTATGATGTTTGGAAATCATATTTGAATGTGTTATGAAAATAACCATTCGGTTTAACTGGATAGTAAAGTGGAAAAGAAAATGACCGTATTATTTCACTCATGTTTTAAAAATAAACATTCATTATAACCACGTCGCGCTGGAACGCTCATACTAGTGAACGTTCATAGTGGACCGTCTTATTTCACCCAAACTAACTTCATATCCGTTACAGGGTGCCAGCACGGGCGGGTCGCGAAACAGTTCGTCGGGCGCGCAGAGCTTGGACCAGCTTTTGGAGCGGCAGTGGGAGCAGGGCAGCCAATTCCTCATGGAGCAGGCGCAGCATTTCGACAGTCAGTACCACTCGTAATAACGCCCACTTCCACTGTTTACACTTTACAGCTACGAGGCCAGGCGATATCATTTCGTTGCCTTACTTTCTCAAACAACATAGTATCTTAAAAAAATGCAACAAACTCTTATTTAAAAAAATGCGTCTGTACTTAAGCTAAAAAAGATTAGTATCTAAGTTTTACTTATATTTATAGCTAATAGTCCACATCTAAGAAATGGCATTTCATTCTTTACCGAAACTCCATAGTTTTACTAGAGTCAGACAGTTTTATTTCTCTCCTGTTTTTTTTTTTTTTTTAATATACTAGTTTGAGAAAGAAAAGCAACGATTTGCCGTATTATCGCTCGTAATAACGTCTCCACACTTTAGACACTTTAGACCTTAGAGATATGGGGGCGAGTGATATATTGGGAGAATACCGCCGCAATAACGTCCCCACTTCGGCAGTCTAAACCATGCTTTAATTGTGGGCTACCCTGCAAAGCCATTTTTAGGAGTTACTTACATGTAACATGCCTTTTTTTACTTACGTGCCTTTTTTAGAAGAAATACACGAAAGGATTTAAAATGACCAGTTTCTGAGAACTCCATGATCACCAACAAACAATATGAGAGGGCTTTCAGAAATCGGTCAAATAGCCTATTCCCAATGCGTCACATTGCCCCCGAGTGCACATAAGTCTCACTACAGACGCCAAAAACACTATTTAGACATAAGCAATTGTAGATTATTAAAATGTTGGTATATTTTAAGAGTGTGGACTGTATTTTATAGTAAAAGTAATTGTAAAGTAAAAGTAAATATATAAAGCTACAATCCGGTATACTCACTCACAGACTGATTAATCACCTATATGTTTTCTCGGAAACTGTAAAAGCTGTAAAATGTTAAGGTAGTAAAGGTACATAACAACCGACCGACACGACTGCAAAAAGGGCAAGAAAGTTGCCAGACACCAAAAATGGAAAGATATTTTAAATGTTACTATGATTAAACAAATATTTTCTACAGTATTTTTTATTTGTAGAGTCAAATGAGTCAAATTACCAAATTTCGTTCACTATCCCAGTCAAATTACTATTTTCTCATGTTAGTATAGTTTTTGTTACAGAAAATGTTCGTAATTATTTCGTCTCGTCATGCAATAGAGTGTTCTCAATCCACGTATCTTTATCTAAACAACTCGGGCCCCTAACTGACTAATTTAACGCGCGTGTTTGAACCAGGGGGTGTCGACTTTGTACGGGCGACCGAGAATACCTTCGTGGGCTAGATTTCCTCATTGCCATTTTGAAATTAAAAAATCCTCGGTAAGATTTGTAGAATTTCAGTCAGGCCTAGACTTATTGTAAAAAAAAACAAATACACAATTTTTTAGACTAAAAGATTTGTAAATAATTGTGAAATAGTATATCAATTTTCGTGCGTCATTGAAATTTATTTTTGTTTTTGGTCGAAAAAAACATAGTAGAAACTTACTTTGAGTGTGGCAACTGGCGACGCCAATCGTCATGCTTACTTACAAGATGGCGAATTTTATTTGCGTATGTTGTATACTTATTTCGGTAACGGATTCGGTTTGTTTCTGAAATATTTCTTGTGTAATTGCTTGGATACGACGTCGAGCTGAGCTTGTTTGTGATTCTCCGTCTGTGTTTTTCCTAGTTCGTTTTGAGAAAGTGACTCTTATTCAACATACGACGTCGAGTTGAGCTTGTGCTTCTCCTTCTTTGTAATGTTGTTTTATTATGAATAATCTTGTATCATTGTATTGGTTTGTTTACATTAAAGTATGGATTATATATTTCACTTTAATATTTTATTGTTTTCTAAAAGGCGTTGAAGTATTTTAGTTGTAAGTAACAAAACGTACTTTGGATGAATAAGCAATTTCATTTGCTAACTCAGAATCGTTCTAAAAGTCTTGTAGTATTGTAAAAAGTTTCTGAGTTTGCAATTAATGAAATTGCTTATTCATCCAAAATACTTTTTGTTTTTATGTGCCTGGCACCTTATTGGAACATTCAAATTTTGCCGCCACTGAGAAGTTGCTGTGGGCATCCGGCAGGTGGCGCTAGTACGCACATTATTTTTTTTGTTTGTAGTTGAACTTCTTCTCTTGAGTAATTGTGTTCTGTGGTTTGAACAGTCGCCTCGCTGCTCTCCTGCCTGCACCAACTGCGAACGGAGAACGTCAGGCTAGAGGAGCACGTGGGCAGTCTACTGCAGCGGCGAGACCACCTGCTCGCCGTGAACGCGCGCCTCGCCATACCGCTCACCGCACAGCAATGTAAGTGAACCAAAGCTCGCTGCTCGCTGCAGCCTTTCCTTCAGAAACTGTGCCGTAATTAAAAGTGGTTGCACGCGCAGAGGAGAGCGTGTGCAACTCTTAGGTCCATACATAATAATTCTTGATAAAAGCTACTACTACTGAAAAAGTAGAAAAACAGATATATACAGGGGTCGGCACTCGAAGTGTTACCAATTCAAAATGATGTAGTTTTGACAATTTTGTTTCTTTTTATTTATAAACTTCAATTTAAAGAGAAAAAACATTTAAAATTAAAAAGAAAAAGTTATTGTTCGATGTGGCCACCTTTAGCGCGGATAACAGCATCGAGTCGGTCCGTAAAGGCTTCACACGCTGCACGAATGTGGTCTGCTGATATTTTATTCCATTCTCGGCGAAGAGCAATCTTTAGGGCGTCGACGGTCTCATATTTTTTTGCTGACACTTTGGCCTCTAGAATTGACCATATGGAAAAATCCATTGGGTTTAAGTCCGGCGAATATGGTGGCCATTGTTGCGAAGAAATGAAGCTCGGAACTTTATCTTGCAAAAAAATTTGGGTTTCCCGAGCTTTGTGGGATGGTGCCGAGTCTTGCTGAAACGTCCAATGATTTCTACCGAATTGCTTACGTGCCCAAGGTAACAAAGCATCGTTTAAAATCTTTTCACGGTAGATTTGCTGGTTTACCTTTACACCCTGCTCAATGAAAACGAGAGGTGAACGTCCCGTAGCAGTTACCGCGGCCCAAACCATCACTGATGCTGGTGCTTGCTTTCGCAGAGCAATTCGTTGGTCTAAATTGTCGTTCGATTTACTTTTTAACCATACGCGATCATTTTGTTTGTTCACATATTGCTGAACCGTAAAAATTTTTTCATCGGAAAATACCAAATTTTCAAGCTTGCTATCAACGTGCAAGTGCTTTAACTCCTTGGCTCTTTCTAGGCGAACTGCCTTTTGTGTAAGTGTCAAGTCTTGCACTTTTTGTATTTTGTAAGGCTTCAGGTGTAGTTTATTTTTTAAAATGCGTCCTATGCTCCGGGCAGATACATTAAGACTTTTCGCCAATTTAACTGCGCTTTGTCGTGGATTTCGTTCAATTCTAGCCTTTACCTTTCGAACCATTTCTGATGATGTTGCGGTTGTTGGATGTCCACCTCCATGGCGTTTCTTGATGCTACCGGTGTCATTGTAACGCGTGATGGTCCGATACACAAACATTTTATTCAAATGTAAATGACATAGCGCATTAACAATGGCTGGTTGCGATTTACCAGCCAAATACAAAGTAACGACACTGTGGCGTTTGAATTCCATCTGGATAACTTTTTTTAGCAGCGACGAAAAACAATGAGCTTCTGTATGCTTAGCAACAATACAATAGACTTACGACTGTGAAAAAATGGGCACCATAATGTAAACAGTTTGGTTGCTATAGCAACTTAAAGTTGGTAACACTTCGAGTGCCTACCCCTGTATTATACTAGCGACCCGTCCCGGCTTCGGACGGTGGCAAAAACGTTTCCGTGGAAATAGTTATATTAGTTTCGTGGAAAATTCCCGGGGTAGTCATTTTTTTACACCTTAGGTTAGGTTAGGTTATGGTTAAGGTTAACATTATTAGAGATTTCTTACAGATCCCTAAAGTTTTTGAAAATCCAATATAGCCTATAATACTGACGAAGAATGTAGCTTTCTAATGGTGAAAGAATTTTTAAAATCGGCCCAGTAGTTTCTCAGCCTATTCATTAACTGTCGTTCTAAATTCCCTTGTGTCAAGGCAACTTACATTTGCAGAGTTGAGCCAAAGTGTTAAGATCGTACCAATAGAAAGGCACCATAAATTATACTCCCCATGTTCAATTTCATCGTATTTAATCAGTTTTCCTTTGCTCGAACCCACTGGCTCATTAGTCTGCGAATGACTTAAGCAGATGCAGAATGCTTCCGACAATTTGCCAAATACTTTAATGTTTAAGAAAATAAAAGTTATTCAAATTGTACCTATATGGTATTATTTTATTGGTATATAGACTATTTTTAAATTCTATCAACTTCTAATGTGTCTTGACAAAGAGGGGTGTTGAGAATAACGGCAAATCTGCAAAACGCGAAATGGAAATCTGCTTACACATGTGTAAGCTGACGAGCCAGAGGGTCCCCGCAGGCCTAGTTGCACACTTGCCATCGGACGGGGTTAACGGGTCGTTTTACTGTCGCAGCGGTGTCGACAGGCGTCCCGGAGCCGGGCCGCTGCCCGCGCGAGAACGGCGGCCAGATGCGCGCCCCCGCCGGGCCCCCGCGCGGGGACGTTCTCACCGCCGACCGCTCCCACCAGGTAACATCATACAGCCTATAAACCCTTTCTTACCCCAGAACAATAAATAATATTAGGTCCTTACATATGAAAATGGCGTTTTGTATGGGGGAGCATTACGTAACTTTCCACTCTTTTGGGTTAAGATAAGATAAGAAACAACTCGAAAGAGTCAAAATAAGAATGTATATGACAGTCCGGAGTAGGAGTATGAGATACTCACTGGGAAAAAAGTCCCAGAATGTAACAGTGTGACATACCGGGAACAAAAGGGCTAAATCAGGCAACTCCGTACAGTGGAGTCTTACGAAAATTCAAGTAAGTGAATCCGTAAAACAATCTACAATGTGTGGTGCTTACGAAAGTTTGAGTTCGGTAACAACTGTGATACGAGATTATTATTATACCGGGTCAAATTTAGTCTCATAATAATATTCCACATTGTATCGACCACATATTTTTGTTCAGCAATTAATTTGTGGTATTTTTCATATCCATTTTCATTTCAACAAATTAGACATTAAAGTTCACAATGGACACCTGTGACACGCGATGACATACACCAACGCTGACCAATATTGACAGGTTTAATTCGCAACGCCATTACATAGAATGATCATTTTTACGTTGAAAACACTCGATAATCCGAATTTCCCTCCTATAAGTGGTCGACTCGGATCGACGATTTTTTTACGCTCTTCAATTTTATGTGCATTTCTTTCGAGTCTACCGTAGATTATATAGCCTTTGCTTTTGTCTCGCGGCTTGCAGATTGTAGGGGAATTTGAGAAGCAAATTGGCCCCCAGCGAAAGATGTATGATATTGATGTATGAATCCACTCACCTGGTCCGCGGCGGCTGCAGTGGATCCGGGGCCCCGGTTATGGATTCGATGGTGCTGGTGATGCTGGTGTGCTGGTTAGGTTGAGGAAACGCGACGTATATTTTTTGTAAATATTTTGTACGGAGCAGCGGGTTAGCGCGCTTTACGGTCGGCCATCGAGCAAGAAGTTTTTTTTTAATTCGGTGCGTTTAGAAATTGCATCGAACGGACGTTTGGTTCGTGAACCCATACATCATTTGATATAAAAAGGAAGACTAAAGAAAACGAAAATTAAACAGAAACTAGTAATCCTTGTTTTGTGCTGGTTCACAAACATAATGTTATAATACGGAACACAGATGATGGTGCGCGAAGTGCAACAGAAGCCCAGCTGAAAGTCGCCGCACGATGGCGGCGGCGGTGGCGATGGGGGCGGCGGCAGCGATGGGGGCGCCGGGCCAGACGCAGCGGACCCGCTACGCACCGTTCAGACCTTCATTTTGCTTGAGCAGCGGCGTCGGCCCGACTTCTCCATCGACGCCATCTTGAACTGCGACACGTGAGCCACTAATGCGACAGTCGAGACACTCTAATGCGACACTTGAGCCGGGAGCCGGCCAACACGTTTAACCGCCTCGGTCCTGATCTTGAAAATAACAGTGGCTCTCAATAGGCTATCTGACAGTGTGAAAAAAAAGTATTATTTATACGGGTCCGTATAAATTATGAGTCTTAATACCGCTTCAAACCCTCGGGCCTAAAGTCGTATTTTTTATTAAACGGAGTAAACTGACAGTAGCTTGAAAAATAATGTTGCCATGTTCAATGTAATAGTGATGCGTTCAGTTTTGTTCAATCACAGGAATGAATGAATACTTTGTTAACATTACCTTATTGAAACAAAAATCGCTCGTAGCCCCGGCGCCGCCTAAGTGATCTTAAACGATCACGAAGGTTAAGCAACATAAGGGGCGCATACAGCTTATGGATGGGTGACTGTTCTATGACTAACGCTAGTGGCATTTTTCGTAGCGGTACCGTGCTTCCCAAGGCACGCTAAGCAGTTGGTGGCGGTTGCCGTAGATAGATGACAGTTGTAAAGCCAAGTCAGAGGCCTAAGCTTGAAAACTTCTGACAGTTAGACCAGCCACTAGTCTCACAAGCCTACACCAATCCTGACTTGGCCCCCGTGGTGGAGTATGGTCTATACCTTCTTCAGTGAAGAGACCCGTGTCCCTCGGTGGGAACATAATGGGTTGATGATACACAATGAAGTGGCCTAAGAACGTCATCCACCGCTTCCGGTATCTTTTTATTCGATATTTATATTGTTGGCGGTGTGATCTAGCCGTGACGGAATGATGAAAACACTGTACGATCTTTGACACGTTTATATTTTAAAAAGGCCACAAAAGTACACAAAATAATAACTAAATTAGACGTGGTGTGTACGGGCGTCTCGCGCGGATAGCATGGACCGACTGCCTGTCACACAACACACATACAAAGTACGATGACGGCTCGCGGCTACCCTTAACTTTAGGATACATAATTTACCTACCTACATAATTATTAAACAGCATCAAAATACCAAATATGAGCACGTCGCTAACATTTCCCCACCCTGAGTGCTGCCTCAGCACTCAATACTCATTGGAATACGAGCGACGCGCGAAGCAGAACGTTTCAGAGTGCCAGATTTTGTTTTTACCTCGACCATCCTTATGCGACCATCTCGACCAGGGTAGAACTGCTGGATAACACCCTTCGGCCATACGTTCCTTTGTGCAGCTGGATCTACTATAAGAACAACGTCACCTACCTGCAGAGGTTTCTGTTCTTGGGTCCACTTGGTTCTCGGTATAAGGTCTGGCAAAATTTATTTTACCCACCGTGTCCAGTACATGGCGGCAAGCCTCTGAGATTTCCGCCACTGCTTACGAGAAAAGAGATCGGAGTCGTCGAAGTTCCCTACGATAGGTAAGTTCGACGCTTGCCCCATAATCAAAAAATGATTAGGTGTAAGCGTTTCTTCGCTGCCAGGATCGACGGACCATCATTACAATTAATAGGTCATATACGCATACCATCTCGGTATGCGTATATGACCTATTAATTGTAATAAACCGAGCCACTTTACCCACCTGGTAAATATATCATCAGGAATTTCCTCATCCCAACCCGTGTCCGATCGCCGAGTGTCCTGGAGCATGATTTTACCCTGAATGGTAAAAGGCGCCAAAAATCCAAATACGTCAAAAATAGACATTACTACTTTTAACATTACCCTTTTAGTAGGTCTTTGGTGCCCTAAAACAATCTGCTCAGGAATCCGTTTCGGATTTTCGTTTACCGTTGTCGTTATCTCGATAAAAAGTTTTAGTTGTTAGTTGGAAAGGTTCTAAATAAAACAGGTGCATCGTTATTAAGTAGGTTCAGGCGCGATGGCCTCGTCAAACGAAGATGAGGCGACATTGCTCCGAGAACAAAACAATGAATTAGTTCTGAAAGTACAATATTGGAAAATGAAGGCAGCACAGCAGGAGACTGAAAAGCTGGATCTCATCAAGGAGAATAACAACCTTAGGCTCAAAATAAGTAGGCTACGCAACGTTGGCGCAGCTCAAGCGCGAGCTCTGGATATTGCGCACCAGGCGGCTAGCGAAGAAGCCCTATCTCACTTGGTGAAGGCCTCCAGTGCCTTGACAAGGACTGTGGAGCTAACCAAAAACTACATGAGACAACGCGAAGAGTTGGAGGCAGCCTCCCCGCGTTGGAGCACCCTCAGTAGCTCTCCGGACAATAATAAAGTTCATAAGGTTCCCCCACTGCTGATGGGAGGCAAGACCATCCAGCCTTTTGTCTCTTTGAGCCGAGTATCAATGAATGAAATTAGTGTTAATACAAGTGAAAGAAATACAACCCCTACTAGGATAGAAAGGGTGTTACCGGTGCCTATGCATGTTTTACAAGATGTGTACATTCCACTGAGAAGACTGGATGTCTCTGAGCTTATAAACCCCAATGTGGCCGAGTCTGACAATGATGGGGAAAATGTTGAGAATAATATGCTTGTAGAAGATGATGCTGAAAATGAGTTGGAAGAATCTCAAGACATTTCTGAAGATTTGGAAATGGACATGTCAAATCAACAACTACCTGTTGTTCCTGAAGATGAGGAAGATTCTCAAAATGATGATGATGATGATGACAAACCAATTGCAATTCATAGAATAGACCCTTTGGAGGGACCAAGTTGGCTGCTGGATAGACCACTTTCTAATAAGCGTCGCAGTAAGTCGTGTGTGACACTGGAGGCTGACCGAGATGGACGAGTCGCGCTTTACTCCCTCGCCCGCCCAGCCGACAGCCGAGTCGCCACCACAGACGGTGCCTGGCGCGGAGTCGCTGGTGTTCACGCCGACGGTGCGCCGGCGCAGACGCAGCTCTTCGCCGCCCGCGCAGCCCTCGCCCGCGCCCGCCTCGCCGAGGCTGGCCACACATACGCACAGAAACAGCAACAGGCGTGTTCTGAAAGTGCTGGTGCCAAAGATGCGTATGGACGCGTGCGGGGACGCGGGCCGAGTCGGCACCCCGCCCGCCAAGCGGCTCGCCTCGTTCGACGCGCCCAGCTCCAATGGCGCCACTGACGCCGCCGTCATCGTCATGGAGCACAACGTCACCGAAGACAGCGCCATCTTGCGAGGAGACGTCAGCGCCCGGTCGAACTCACACTGCAGGAGTCCGGCCAACCGGAGAGACAGTGCCAACCAGAGAGACAGTGCCAACCAGAGGGACAGTGTCGGCGACCGGACTGTCGAGGCCGTGCCCTCTACCTCGCGCAACACCGAGGGTCATGCCAGGACGGGCGAGGTGCACGGCAACTCAAGAGGTACTGGCGAGCTTCAAGCGGCTCTTATAAGCAACGACGGTGAAGCGCTCCGGCCTACCAGCGTAATACTCGGGCGTGTCAGTGACACAAACTTGACCGCGAGATCTCGGACTGTCGGCAGTGACGCCAACGTCAGCGTGAGATCCCGGCCGGCCGCTAGTGATGTGAATGCGAGTTCCCGGTCGACAGGCGGACGGAGCTCGCGGGAGGACGGCGACGGAGGCGAGAGCTCGGGTCGGGCGCGCAGAAATAAGAAGCAAGTGGTCTATAAAGAGACCGTTGAATAGAAAGCCAAAATGTTAGCGACGTGCTCATATTTGGTATTTTGATGCTGTTTAATAATTATGTAGGTAGGTAAATTATGTATCCTAAAGTTAAGGGTAGCCGCGAGCCGTCATCGTACTTTGTATGTGTGTTGTGTGACAGGCAGTCGGTCCATGCTATCCGGCTCGAAGGACCACTTGTTGGCGGTGTGATCTAGCCGTGACGGAATGATGAAAACACTGTACGATCTTTGACACGTTTATATTTTAAAAAGGCCACAAAAGTACACAAAATAATAACTAAATTAGACGTGGTGTGTACGGGCGTCTCGCGCGGATAGCATGGACCGACTGCCTGTCACACAACACACATACAAAGTACGATGACGGCTCGCGGCTACCCTTAACTTTAGGATACATAATTTACCTACCTGCATAATTATTAAACAGCATCAAAATACCAAATATGAGCACGTCGCTAACATATATGTTATGCCAGCATAGCCCGCGACTTTGTTCGAGCCACAGGATTAGCCTATGTCCACCCTGAAGGTTCATCCTAAACACTCGTGAAACCATATTTGAAATTAGATATCTATTTTCGGATATTACCTTCAAACTTTTCCTCCTTTTAGTCTATCTTATATCTAATATCCCTTCTTATGGCGTTAATTAGCATAAATAAATAAAATTCTTGGTCTAATTATACCTAATTTAATCACTATATTATTGGAAGACACTGTTGACGAACCAATTTCACATGTCGATTGTGATCTGGCTAATTTTATTACTTACTTACTTACTGCGATGGCTCAGCGACCCGAAGTAGATCTTGGCTTCTGATACAAGAAGTCGCCACTTGTCTCTGGCTTGGCTAATTTTATTACTAATTTTTATTAATTCTGGGTAAAATCGTATCACTAATTTGACAATTTTACAGTTTAGATGAAAAAAAAAACTGGGTTGATTTCCTCAGACAAAGATGATACGATGAGTTTATTGAAGTCAAATAACGCGTGAATTTTCAAATATATATTAAGTCAAAATGAAACAATGTGGTTAGGTGAAGCGTGGTGACAGTAAGACCAGCCACTAGTCTTACAAGCCTCCACCAATCCGGACTTGGCCCCCGTGGTGGGGTATTGCCTTTAATATTAAATTATGGCCTATAATAAAAAATATTGTTTTGTATTACATTTAATCAGAAACTAACTAACAGATAACTGTGTCTAGTGTTCAATACTTCTATAAAACTGTTTTGAAAAGAATACAATTGTGGAGTTTCTTTGTTAGTTTCTACTCCATATAATCTATTAATTAGGTACACACTTAAACGTTTTGTTTGTACTATGAATAAAATATTTGAATTTGATTAAAATGTTTTTCGTTAATAGTCCTACAAAAAAGCCCATCACAGTGTTTGTCTATTATCTTATGTGTAAGCCATTATACCCAAAACAGTGAACCATATAATATAGTTTATAGGAGCATACTGCAGTAGCTACCTATAGGTCTATGATTAAGGCTCTGCTTAATTACCGTATTTCTTATGTTGACAATATTGTTACCTTACACTGTAATATCTCAACATTGTCAGCCTGTTATATTTTTCAAATGCGACCCAAAAAATATTTATGTGATAATTTTAATGTCATAATGTTTCTTTTCTACGCTTTTCTACATACTCGAAATACTAATCCTTCGCGGACGAAGTCGCGGGCGCCAGCTAGTAAAAGATTGATGTCATTGTTTCATTCATTCACTTTGTCACAACACTATTTTTATTTCGTCAAAACCTGGCAACCCAGTAAACGTCAGTTTACTCCGTTTAATAAAAAATACGACTATAGAACATGTTTGTTTCACAGCTAAATCACTGTGTAATATGTGAAATTTATCACAGTTTTCAAAGAATAGAAGAGTGGCATGCCTCTGTGTTGTCTCCGAAATAAATAAATAAATAAAACATGCTCATACAACAATGGTATGTATCATCTTCAAAATTCGATTCAAGTGTCGTTGCAGACCTACCCATCGGCGGTATACGGGGTTTACAGAATGCGCCGCGTTGGACCATCTGACGAGTCCTATGGACTTGGGAGGGTTAAGCTATTTGAACTAAAAAAAACAAGATTATTTATACACAAAAACGAAGATAAAATTTGATAAGTTATGTTTTTCTTTAGAAGAAATACACGAAAGAATTTAAAATTACCAGATTCTGAGCACTCAATGAACACCAACCAAAAATCTGAGATGTTTTTCAGAAACCTGTCAACTAGCCTATTGTTTAAATGTCAGGACTGAGGAGGTGAACGACGCTATGCATGTCGGCCACTCCCTCACTTTGTATTGTGATTGTGCCACTGCCTATCTTGTACACTCTGACCATCGCCTTTAAATGGGACAATTAATTCAGTCATCCACCTTCTTCTACTACTATATGTAAGCCCTGCCATTCGCAATTTTATAGTGTGGCCCACGAACGGACAACTGAGGCATATAGAATCAAAGGCTGCAAAGTACCACAGTAAACTCTGCCACTTTGTCGTATTTGATTCCAACGCGGTAACACTTAGCAGCCTTTGAACCCAATATTAGTTTTGTATGACTTTTGTATGAAAAAAATGCATAGTTTAAACTCGAAATACACTAGATGGCTCACATTTGGAAAGAATGTCACTTAGCAGCCTTTGATTCTATATGCCTCACTGCCCATATTGTGTACATGTTCTCACATCGTCAAAAGTTGACCGGGCACTTTATATTTTTCCATCTTTAAAAGTTACACTGAATAGCAATTTTGTATTGGCACATAAACCGGTCACTTGCCACCTTGTTACGACAGCACAAGGTATCCTAGTTTGTGACCAAGACTAGTTATTATTATTAATTTCGGGATAACTTCAGACGTAAAAAAAGTAACCAAATTTATTCTGGAAAGGATACGAGATACTCTTGATTAATCGGCATCGTCACATTTAAAGGTCACCTGTTACAACGAGCAAGGGACGTGCGAGGCTAACTTTAAAGGAAAATAATCCTTACATACATAAATACGTTGTGGCAAGCTAATCTCTGCCTACCCCTCTGCGATACAGGGGTGAGTTGATGTATGTCTGTGTACATATGTAAAAGTTAGAGACTATAATACAAGTGAAACAAAAAGAATTCTGTCGCCGAGCTTCTCTGCATAGTCTTATAGGTTAAAGGTTTATTTTGGACTGAAAGCGTATCGCCGCACACCGCCTCCGGTACGTTGTTGACGATCTGTCCAGGAGAATTCTGTACTGCGCAAAGCAGATATTCTTCGTCATAAGAACATTTTCAAGGTTGATACAAGGTGGAAGTGGCACTAGGTTTCAAAACGGCCTTACATTACAGGCGCGCCAAATTGAATTTGTGATTTTATCATGTGTTTTAGTCCGGACACACAAAATGTTACATTCATTTTTTATTAACCTAATCACCTTATTGAACACTCAAAGTATTTTTTTACTTTAACGACACATTGTCGACACCTGTTATTTTTTCTTTATGTTTCATAGGTTTTATTAAATTGTGTCAAACACAAGCTGTAGAATTTGACGTGCTTAATCTCGTCTTATTTGTTTGCTATCCTGTGACAGACATCAATTACACGTTGTAAAGCTACTACAGCTCTAATCACTAATAAACTAGAATTAATATTCGACACTGAATCAAGTTACTACGGTTCCTAAATAATCAGGTTCTATATACAATTATTGTTCAAGTTACTACTTTAGGACTAAAGTAACCCATGCATTCGCTTGTTTCTATAAACGAAAATGACTGACGATGAACAAAAGCGTACATTAAAATCATACGATAATTATTATTACTCGTCTATCGAATGGATATCAATTTCCCGGGCTTAAGCCAAAGGGGTAATGTACTCTAACTATGATTAGAATGAAAATGTACTCTAACTTTACTATCATTAGAATGAATATAAACTATTATACCATTTATTTAAATGTTTAGAATGTAGACATTGTATCTCTAAATGTTATTTAATGCACAACCCAATTATCTACAATTATTATGGAACTATTTCAATATAATATCAACATTAAATCATTAGTGCAATAAATGTTAACATAAAACGTGTGACATTCATGTGGAAACCTTTAAAAATTATGTGTGACTCGTTTATTGACGTGATAAGAATGTAATAGGATTACCAATTGATAAGGCTAGGGATAGGATAGGTAAATAATTGGAAGGTTAGGTTAAGTAAATAAACGTTAAGGTAAGTACATAACAAGTTGAAGTGATCTCAGTCTTTTTTATGTTCTTTAAAAATATAATACGAAAGTAAGCTCTCAGGCACTAGCCTATGTCTTGTTTACTTTTCCTCTAATAAATGAAAATAGTCAGCTTATAACTAAATGGGTCTTAACATTTTCGGTACCTTTTAAGAGTTTCCTAATGACAAGATTTTACCAGACTGCCCAGTCAAAAAATGATTGTAATGTTTTCAGTGTGAATATGATTGTCGACCTCTTCAATTTATAACATAACATAACATTTACATACAGGCACATACATTGCTTCTGGCCCCACACTAGGATACCCTGTGTCGTGGGAACCAGAAACAGCGACGTCACAAACATGTAAACATCCAAGACCTGGGTTTCTTTTTTTTTTGTCCCCAGCCGGGATTCGATAATCGGATACAATCAAATGCACAATTTGAAATTGATAGTTTTGGTGCTTAGAAGAAAAATTTGAATTTCTTGTATGTACTCTCGCCCAAATCCTGTAAGGGTTTTTAATCTCTTGAAGCCCTTTTAATCTCTTCTTAATCACATCTTCTGCTCTACGCAAATACCCGCTAAAAGTGTTTTCACTAACGATGTTTCTAAAACGGGTTTTTTCACAAGGTTTTTTTAAACTGGTTCATAAAACTTTTCATCTAGGCATCGTTCTAGAAAGGAAATATTGTGTCTACGCCAATGGGTAAATAGTATTTTCTTAGTTCTTACATAGACGAAGATTTATGAAGCATTTTCTCTTGGGCGTTTATTTGTATAAGGGTAACTACCTAATTATTCTTTTATTCAAAATTAAGTCTCAAGACTAACAATTAACAACCCTCTTTGGAAAAATGTTTCTTTTTTATAATATCAGTGTAGGTTTGTATCTGAATTGTCTTATATGTGCAACACTGCATCGATTTGTCTCTCATAGTTTGTAATGTGACGGCTATGCTTTACATGTCGAGTACCTAATGAAATTTACCCGGCTGTTCCACTGTTTTTTAAGCTCATTGCGCACATGCATTCTTGCTTGTCGAGGTATTGCGGAGCAGATCAAATTATGTGTGGTGGGAGGCAGTTAAGTAATCAACGGATCTGAAATTGGCCTTTAATTTTGGGGGTCATTGATGCTGCTGTTACTTCTAGCACTCATCTCATTGGATATCTAACACATTTAATTTATTATTAAAAATAGTGAGTTACAAATACTGTAGAAATGTTGTAATTTTCATTAGACACAATTTTTTAAAGAGAAACATGGCATGAAAGTTAATAAATTTAGTGCTTTTCTATATTTTATCTTAGAGGTTAGACGTTAAGATTCGCAAGCCAGAGGTATTCCAGATGTAAAGCAGCCTTTAGTGTGAAACAGTTAAGAAAATTCTTCAACACTCTACTTTTAGAATAACAGCTAAATACGTAAATGTACCAATTATTTCTACTCGACTGATTGTTGTGTTAGCGTAAGTCTTAGATGTATAACATAATATTGCATCACTTTCACTGGACAAATGACAATGCGGTAGTAACTACGCCACAAGAGTAGTATACAAGCCAATGTTACGTCGTTGTAGCTACATTGTGTAGTATATCTGTGTCCATGAATAAAGGCCGATCATTTTGCTACTGATGTCTAGAGCGTAAATTTTCGACCAAATGCAGTGTAGCTGACGCTGTCGTTCCTAGACTTAGTAGCAAAATACGTTAATAATTATATTAAATAATACCAAATAATTGTCATTACACTTCAATGAATGTGCTTTTGTTGGGAAAATAAACCTAATATTATCATTCTGTCTATAAATTGTTGTTTCATTGTCCCTCGCCATATAATTATGTGCTTTAAAAAAAACTGGTATTCTTGTACTGCGGTTGCCGCCAACATTTTGTTACAATACAACTCGGTGCGATCTATATTTATGCAAAGGGAATCGCTCTATTGAAAAGAAAGGTTTAAGAGTTGATATTCATCTATGAAGTCCGCAAGTGAACAAAAAGAATAAGCCTGTTATTATTAGTCCCCCACATGGTTTGACTTATACGTTGATAAATGAGATTAAGAAATATGTAGGTATACAACAAATATGTAGGTATACAACATATTGATACATTCCGATTATCCGCTAGCTTGCTTAATCGGTTATTGATCGATGTCTTAGAGATATTTCCAGTAGTGTCTGATAAGTGATAAGAGTGTTCAAAATGTTGTCTGCCACAAGCACACGGGGAATTATCAAAGTAAAAGTCAAATATTTTGTTGTTTGCCGGAATTACGGCCGGCACAGGATAACCGGTTCTGCGTTTTTCGTATCTATTTCAAAATGAACAACTTGACCGCTGTGGTTGACTTCAGACAATTTATTGTAGAATAATATGAAAAGTCGAAATCTCAGTAGACATTGTCTAGGCAGGTGGCAGTAGTTTCAGTTATCCTAGAACCAGAAAAATATAAAATGGGGGCTACCATCAAAACATCCTCTAATATTGTTTCAAATAAACTATAATCGCTGGTAGGGGGTCTGTATATGACTACTACAAGGTGTCTAGACAGTTCAACACATGATATTTCAATTACTTTGTCAACAAAGTGCAAAATATCTTTCCGTTCTCTTTCTATTGAAGAAACTGGCTATTCGATAGTTATTCTCAGAAAAAATCATTTGAGTCTCCAGTAGCCAGGTGCTCTGTAATGCAAAGTTCATCTACTCTATGTTTCCCTAAACACAATTCTATTTCTGACAACTTTCTAGAAAAACCACCCTGTATGGTTTGATCAGCTAAAATTAAATTTTTTAAGGGGGTTTTTTTTTGTCTGCGCTGGCAATTTAAATCTACAAGATAAATTTAACCTACTACTAGTTCTTTTCACAACCTCAGAGTGCTTAGTGCGAGTTTTTTCATACACTGTCGATAGCGAGAGTGACAAAGCGCGCCACCTAGTTGCCTCTTTGTCACTCCTATACAAATTGCAAACGCTCTCGCTATCGAGAGTGAATGAAAAAACTCAGTATACGCACTCTGAGTACAGAGGCTGGCAAGTGTCATTTGTCTTTCAATTTGTATGACCTGGAGGTCCCTGTGCTATTGTGTTAACAATAATAGGGTCATAAACATTGAATGCCAACAATTTGGCAATAAGTCGCTTACAAGACAGGGGCACACTCACTCATTCTGTCCCCAGTTAAAATAAAGTTTCGATAAAATTTATTCGTATCAAAGAAATGCACATGGTCTCATGACCAAAGGTCAAATTGTGAAATAACCGATTTAATTTATCTATCCGGTCATTTTTAACTTCTGAAATAGTTTTTGAAGCACAGATAATAATTTTCCTTACTTGCAGCGCTACTATGGACTCATAATATTTTTTTAAGTCACTAGGTACTTAAATAAGATTAGATGAAAAGATGTATTCTGTGTTTAAGGCATGAATATGGCCCCGCTAACAATAGGGTAGTTTCCAAGGTCACAATAATTAAATTCTATTTAGTCCGTATTTTAGATTATAAAAAAATATTGGACACGTATTTTTTCTTTTTTTAATTAAACAAAAAATAACAAAGAAACCCATTAAAATTACGTGTGACGTCACTCCGTGCTAAAAAATGCAGCACGGCGTGATGTCACACGTAAATTTAATGGGCTATATTATTATCTTTGTCATTTTTAGTCTAATTTACAAATATAAAAATACATGTCCCTTATTTTTGAATAATCTAAACGACGGACTAATTACATTTTTTAAGGCAACTAGCCCATTCTGAGAACTCATTGTATTCACAAAAAACCGGTAAAAAGTAAGAACTTTATCAAAGTAATTTTCAATGGATTCTATTTTATCAAAATTTTATTCTAGCGATTTGTCGGCGTAATCAATATGCCATGCCAAATTTCAGCTCTCTATTACTTATCGTCTAGGACAGACAGACGGACGGTCATTGCGAAACTATAAGGGTTCCTTGCCCCTCGCTAAGAGACTTTTTCAAAGAAACTAACATCCTAACAGTTGCAAGCCAATATATATATGAAAATATTATGTACGTTAGGAAAAATATTACAGACATCGAAACACTTGGTAGCCATCATAACGTTAATACTAGGAATAAACATAAATTGTCATTTCCACGATTTAGACTTGCAAAAGTTAATACTTCCTTTATGGGGCACTGTATAAGGTTCTACAACAAGATACCCCAAGATATATTAGAGTTACCTCCAACGCGATTTAAGAATTGTGTTAAAGCACACTCTTTGCAAAAAAGCTTATTATAAAATCAACGATTATTTAGAAGACAAGGACGTATGGCATTAAATAGTATTTTAATATTAAATTTAATCAGAGGATAAATGTGTCTAGTGTTCAACACATCCAAGATATTATTTTGTAGGTTTGAGTTGTATTAGCTTTAAGGTGATTTGAGAAAAGATGGTCAGAGTAGAGTTTTTTTCGCTGCCTTTTTCTCCACTACAGACGGCCCCAAGGCAGCGGCTAACATTATACATAACTGTATGTACATTGACATACAACAAGCAGAATATAAATTCTTTACGTTGAAATAAATATTTGAATTTGAATCTATAAAAGGGTACATAAGTATTACTTGGTATTACCATTAAATTTTTAGTATAATTATACATACATTACATAATACTACGCAACGCATTTTCGCACTTTGCGATCTCGCGAAATAATATAGTGCGCCTACATTTTTGTGTCGCAGAAATTGTAGTCCCCTGAATAGTACTTGCCACATTTGAGATGTGTCGGTCTTAGCTTCATAGTGAGGTGACCTGCTAAAAAAACATCGATTAAATCGAATGAATCGATACGGACTTCAAACATTTGTGAATCGAATGCAGTTATTGTGAAAAAGTACGAATAGGTACTCTAATTTTAATTGAGTTCCATTGAAAATCAAATCAAATAGACAATTATTAATCAAAACCCTGTCCCATTATTGTCTAAAACAAAATAAGACATGTATAAAAAAAAACAACTGTCATGTCAAAGTGCAAATCAGTAGAGTTCGTTTCACGAAAGAAGTCCCATGAGTTAATGAAATTTGTTTGTTTTTTTTTACATGTATATAATTTAACCAAGACATAATGAATGCATTTATTCACTAGAACCAATATAATTTTAACGAGTGTTGTCATCGTCATCACTGCTGTCCGCTCTCAGAGATATAATTAATTATTCTTCGATAATGTTGTCAATTCTCGCATCTCGTTCAAAATGATCGAAAATTATTTTCTTTGTCTTATCGACGACTTTTATCCAGTCTTCGTAAGTGACTTTTGCACATGCAGTTTGTAGCAGAACCATAATGTTTGCAGTACTGAAGGGTGGCTCAGTATTGTTACGCGCTGCATGACCCTTTATTTGTCCCCAAATAAGCTCGATAGCGTTATACTGGCAGTGGTAAGGTGGCAACTTCGTGTCCATGCTCTAGGGCTAGTTCATCAATTACATAGCAAGGCTTGGATGCCTTGTTTGCTTTTACCAAATTCAACAACTCAACTTTCAATAAAGTTGGACTTGCTTCCACATTTTTTTCCAGCCACCGTGACAATTTCTTGCTTTTTATTTGCTTGAGTTGGTGGTTTATCAACTTGTACAGAATGATACGGAGCATTGTCCATTATAATTTTCGATGGGTTGAAAAGAATAATATAATAATGTTTTTCACTTCTCATGCTATAAAAGTTCGTCTTTATGTAATGGGTAATAGTTGTACAATCTACTAATAAAATAATCACAATGTGGAATCATGTATGGCTATACATTCCTTTACAGATAATCATTGCATTCAATTCAACTTTTGACTGATGATTCCTTCGATTTTTACGGTACCATCCCTAGTTTTTAAAAACAAAAAGGGTTGACCGACATAACCTTGTGATGTAGTTCAGTTTTTTAGGACAAACATTATTTATTATTCCGTCCATTAATCACGTGATCTTTTTTTAAGCATTTTTTAACCCCCTCTCCCCCTTGGTGATACATGGTGAAGTTTAGAATACCCCCACCCCCCACCCAACATCACGTGTATTTTTCGTTTCTACAAAAAATCTTAAATTTTTTAGAACTGGAATTGTCTTGCGCGCGCAAGCGCGCGTGTTGAATGTATATATTAATTTGGTATCGTTTATGTCATGATATATTTTTGTGTCGTTTTACTATAATACACAAGGCTACACGCCGCTTTTCGATTTAAAAATCGTGCGTTTGAAAAAATAATGAAAAATAAATACACGTGACGTCTTACTACACCCCCTTCCCCCCTTGTGACATTTCGTGATTTTTGTCAAACCCCTCCCCCCCCCCCTTTCAAACCTCACGTGATTAATGGACGGCCCCTTACTCAAGTATATTTAGTGAAAATTCTCAACTCAGAAACCGGCCCTTAGTTGTTTGACATAGGACGTACAGATGGCTCTGTAGTATAGTCTGTAGCAAATTTATAGGCACGTGTTAATAATAAAATAGGCTATTTGACAGTGTGAAAAAAACAGTATTCTTTATACGTATTCGTATAAATTATGGACAGACGATCTCATCCAAGTGGCGGAAAGACGCCGGATGTGGCTCTGTAGTCTAGTCTGTAGCAAATTTATAGGCACGTGTTAATAATAAAATAGACTATTTGACAGTGTGAAAAAAACAGTATTCTTTATACGTATTCGTATAAATTATGGACAGACGATCTCATCCAAGTGGCGGAAATCCGCCGGATGCAAGCCGCTTCCGACCGGTCTTTTTGGAAATCCATGGAGGAGGCCTATGTCCAACAGTGGACTTCTTGTGGCTGAATGATGATGATGATGTGTCTAAGAACCGCTTTGATGCATTTCAACTAGAAAAACAATTATGATTTGTAAAAAAACACAAGGTAAAATTTGATAATTTGTATCTGCCGCCTTTGTATCGAAAACGGCCTGGATTGGCCGATTCTATGATGACGTCACAGGTCAATAAAAATGGCGTCTGTCACATTCTTTCTTACGTTCATTGGTTGGTTTATTGGGAAGTGACGTCATAATACCAGTGCGGCGCCATGTTGCCCAAGATAGCGTTTTGGCGGCTTATTTAGAAAGTAAATGTTCGTTTGCCTTTTTTAGAAGAAATACACGAAATAATTTAAAATAACCACTTTCTGAGGACTCCATGAGCACCAACAAACAATATGATATGGCTTTCAGAAGTCAGTCAAATAGCCTATTCAAGTAACGAAATAGACGCATAGACTACCGCTGTACGAGCAGAGGACAGCGTGTGCAACTCAACTCTGACGCACAGCAGATGTTGTAGGTTGCAGGGTGGTTTGAAGAAAGTAGACTGAAGATGTTAGGTCTTCATGATGTTTTATTTCTTACTGTGCACAGTTCTAAGGCATCTAAGGTATCTAAGGCCATACTCCACCACTGGGCCATGTCCGGACTGGTGGAGGCTTGTAAGACTAGTGGCTGGTCTTATTGTCAGAAGTTTTTAAGCCGTCCTAAGGCCTCTGACTTGGCTTAACGACTGCCATCTATCGACGGCAGCCGGCACCAATTGCTTAACGTGCCTTGCGAAGCACGGAATCGCTCGGAAAAGTGCCACTTGCGTTAGTCATAGACTTGCTTAACCTTAGTGATCGTTTAAGATCACTCAGGCAGCCCAGGCTACGAGCGATTCTTAGTCGTTAAGCCAAGTCAGGGCCTTACGGTTGACGCCCCGCCGTTCGCGCCGCGCGATTTTTCGGGCGGGCGAATTGCCCCGTGGCCAGGCCGTTAGGGCGGCTTGAACACTTCTGACAGTAAGACCAGCCACTAGTCTTACAAGCCTCCACCAATCCGGACTTGGCCCCCGTGGTGCAGTATGGCCTATACCTTCCTCAGGGAAGAGACCCGTGCTCCTCGGTGGGGACATGATGGGTTGATGATGACAGTTACATGTTTGATGTTATTTAAAGGCAAAAGCCAACTCTCTGGCGCAGGCAGCAAAGCCCGTGAGCTCGACTATGCGCGGTGCACAGTCAGAAACACGGCGACCTAGAAAGGTGTACGGTGCTAGCCCGTACAACCGCGAAGCTGACCTTTTTACGAACCTTAGCATTTATCAAATTAAAACCTGGCATACACATCAGAGGCCTCGAGACGCAGATATGTAAAGCAAATACTTCCACCATAACCTTTAGAATTATCTGTGTTTAACTATTATCTCAAGCGCCCGCAGCATCTATGCTGGCGGAGCCTTGTACTTAGCGTTGTTTACGACTAATGTAAAAATGTCATCCATTTTAATTCGGCTATCTTATCAACGCTTTCGTTTAGAGGACTACAATATTAGCAAATCGATATCCGACTATAATCCGATAATGTTTACTTCGGGTACCTATCTTGTTATTTAATTGGTGGGGTCCGTAGGACTAACAATAACGAGATACAGCTTGTCCAGAAAGAGTAGAAATTAAAGACGGTTTTGCTCAGACTATTTGTCTGTGTTTGTTAATAGCTTGCGCTTACCAGCATTGTATAAATTAAAAACTTCAGCTATTACATAAAATAAGGTATCGTGCTTCAATAAATTAATATAGTAAATGTTTTGACTTCTCAATAAAACAACCAGTAAACTTTCACTTCCGGTTTCTAGTGTTTTTGGACAAACTGCACTTATATATGGAAATTTACGGTCTTATAAGAACACTGTATCCGAAGGGTATCCTAACGGTTTGAAACTACACCATTTTTTGATATTTCTTTCATTCTGTCTATTATTTTGCAAATAAAAATTTCCTCATTCTCACTTTCTACTTGCTAATAATTATATTTTATTTCGATTCACCCTAATTTTTTTTCATTCTATTCACTTATCACCGAAATAAAACCACAGTTCTTCGAAGTTGTATACCTACATTTATTAATTTACGCCAACATCAACCTCGCAACCTTGAAACACTCCTACGAGGCAGTCTAAATATGTAGACTACGGTAAAGAGAAATACGCTCGTAGCCCCGGCTGCCTGGGTGATCTGCCGGCTGACGGCTGCCGCCGATAGATGGCAGTTGTTAAGCCAAGTCAGAGGTCTTAGGGCGGCTTTTAACTTCTGACATGTAAGACTAGCCACTAGTCTTACAAGCCTCTCCAATCCGGACTTGGCCCCCGTGGTGGAGTATGGCCTACACCTATCTCAGGGAAGAGACCCGTGCCCCTTGGTGTGAACATAATGGGTTGATGATGAAAGGGTGATTGATGAAAATGATTATACATTTATAATCTGAAAATATTACGGCATGTATTGTAAGTAACATTGTATTGTACCTATTTATAATATGGTCCCGAGTGCCAAAATAGTAATTTATGATACTGTTGCATAATAAGGGTTCTTATAACACGAGTGTGTTTTAAAAAAACGAGCCGTAGGCGAGTACCAATACCAATAATTTTTTTCTGGTATTAATTTTAAGCCGAAATTCACGAACAATTCGATTCAAAACAGTTTCCTCGTGCTGTCGACAACACAACAACAATTTTCACGTGTACTACCCAGGGACGTTGCTGCTGTCGACTGCACTCAGTTTTTCAATTAATGTTCGCCGTTTTCATTCCACCCGCACTGGCCAAGTACTTGCTCTCTGCAGATTTGTTACTGGATTTTCGTCGATTTCTCCATTTGACAGGGGGAATACTTTAGGCACTTGCTCGGTTATTGTTCTCAATTTATAGGTGTATATTTTGGTACCCATTACCCGTTATACGGTTGCTTGTAATAAGTTGCACTCAGCTATAAGGCTGCCATAGTACATTGTTCACCGAGAGGAGAAAGTGACCGATTACCGTCCAGGGTGTCGTTTGAAGCCCACTATTCTCTGTAATTGTTTCCTGGTAAATGAGTAAAAGCGGGAAATTGTGTAAATGGTGCCTTGCACTCCTTCGTGAGTAGCCAGAATATCTTCAAAAGGGCAAGATTGGCTATCCATAACGGTGTGCTGGTCCCAACACTGATGTATGGTAGCGAGACTTGGGTGTGGCAGAAGAATCATGAAAGTAGGATTAATGCAGTAGAAATGAGGGCCTTGAGAAATATTTGTGGTGTTACTTTGAACGACAGAATACGCAATAGTGTGATCAGAGAACGTTGTGGACTGAAAGAGGATGTAGTGACTAGAATTGAGAAAGGAATGTTGCGTTGGTTCGGACATGTGGAGAGGATGAAGGAAGAAAGACTGACGAAGCAAATATATCGAGCGAATGTGAGTGGAAGGGCCGGTAAGGGACGCCCCAGGCGAACATACTTCGACCAAATAGGGGATGTATTAGCAAAGGGCAAGATAAAAAGTACCCGAAACCGGCGTGCGTGCATGCAACGACTAATGAATGTCGATGAAGCGAAAGTGGTTTGTCAGGATCGTGGCAGGTGGCAGTCCTACCCTATCCCAGAGGGATACAGGCGTGAGCTTATGTATGTATGTATGTAAATGAAGAAATAATAAATAAGAAATCGTCCGATTGGCACGGACGGCACTTCCGGTATGTGTATTGTAACTACTTTTCAGTATATTTGTCAGTACCTGTAAGTTAATATTTTGTTTACAATATCACGTTTTAAAATATCGAAATCGTAATAAGGAAGAAAATAACCCCATGAATGAAAAATAGCACAAGCATGTAAATATTCTTATCTATTTTACTTTTTTTTATAATTTCAGCTTTCCTAACTTTTTTGTGGTTTCTTTGAATCTAATTGGTTATTGTTATGTGTACATCTTAAAGGTTTAAGCGAGAGTCCATCCCTTTCTTATTTTTACACTCTGCCCTTTGACATTACTTCAGATTGGTTGATTTTAATCGAATCAAGATGAGTGGCGCCAAACAGTATCTGACTCTAAAAATGGCCCGTGGATTAGTTTTAGCCGACCTCTAAATTGTAGTGGTCTCGGAATTCGCTGCCCCGCTGCCGATCCCTAAGCATATCTGTAATTAACGATATGTCTTTTAAGTATTCGCTGCACAGGTGATATATGTCGTAGTCGGATGTTAGGTTTATGTTAAAAAGTTAGGCGATTTATTTAAAAAAAATGTGTGGCTTAGGTTGCAGTATTGGTACCTTAGTGGCGGGTGCAGTTTTCTTAGTAGTGACGAGTATAATTGGTTACGGTGTAGTGCCAGGAATCATTGAGAATATAATCATCAACGTAAGTACTGATTTAAACCTTTTTCCCTTTTTCTTAGATCTATACAAAGATACTAAGGGCCAGTTTCTGAATTAAGCATTTCGCTAAGTAATTTAATTACTTTACTGTAGCTAGTGCTGTTTCGTGAAATTTTTCAGAAAAGAGCGTGACAGAACGTTACTTATGCATTTTGTAATTCAGACACTGGCTCTACCCTCCAGTTTCTTGGTTATACTACTGTTAACAGCTGTCAAATGCATGTTTTTATACACTTCAGTTGACAGCTGAAACAGTAGATTAACAGCTTAATATACGAGAAACCGGAGGTTACACACCTGTTCTGAACGGTTTCTGATCTTGATGAGAATATTCTATTCGTCGTTTTTATTTCTTTCTTTTTTGTGTTCTTTCTTGATTTTTAACCATACTGCCGCAGGTTGCGGGGTCCGTCTGACCTATTGCATTTGCTTGGTTAGCCTTCTAACGTTAACGTTATTGTTAACGTTAGTCCAATATCAATAAGTTTGTTAACAAAGTTCATCTTATGTAGTTCTAACTAACATATGTCCAAACGATCCCAACAGGAGGTAGTCCTTATTGACGACACGATACAATTCGAGCGATTTCTGGAGGTGCCTTTCCCTCTCAACTTCACCATACGAGTGTTCAACGTCAGCAACGTTGACGCTGTTATGAACGGCGCCCCGCCGCGCGTAGACGAGATTGGCCCTTATATTTACAAGTAAGTACGGCTATTTTCGCTTGAACATCAATGCCCTCCCTCACCGGGACGCCTTGGCCACGTCGCACGCACGGCAAAATGCTACATTTACGACGACAAAAATATTTTTGATTACGATTTAACCCAATCATGCTTTTTAGGGTTCCGCACCTAAAGGATAAAACGGGACCCAATTATTACGACTCTGCTGTCCGTCCGTCTGTCTGTCTTTCTGTCTGTCCGTCTGTCACCAGGCTGTATCTCATGAACCGTAATAGTTAGACAGTTGAAATTTTCACAGAATATTTAGTTGTATACTCACTTTAAAAATAAATAATTAAATTAAAATAAAACAAATATTTAAGGGGGGCACCCATACAACAAACATGTTTTTTTTTCTTGATATTGATAATGGTAACATGTAGACACTTGAAAAATTCACAGAATATTGAGTTATATTATTCACTACAGAAATAAATAATTAAAATAAAATTAATATTTCGGCCCTGTACAATTTTTTCAATTTTCAAACTTCTGCAGGCCATTTATCGATATTAAATTTGTTCAAAATATACTCTATTAATCGTTTAACACATGCAGATGACGAAAGTTTAAAAAAAACCACCACTTTTTAACTCTAAATACAGTTCCATTCTTGTAAGAAGTGTGCGCACTTCCACGGAATCGCTTCGACTACCTGAAACAAACGAATTCGTTCCTCTAAGATGTGCAGATATGTGCCGGTAAAACCAATTCCCTTAAAAAAACAACACTCAGACCTTTTGACTAACACACAGTTCAAATTGTTACTAGCTGGAACTTTTATTGAAAGTAACTTTGAAAAAAAAACCAGCCGTATTGTCTATATATATTTAGAAGTTTCTTCACTAAAATGCGTATAATTTTAGGTATATAAATAAGTACTTACAACATGGCAATGCCTCCATCACAAGAAACAAGCTTTCACCGTGGATAACGGCACATAAACACAACGTATTTGCACTGAGTTTCCAGGTATACTGGCGATCAGCCGAACACAACGTGGGATGGTCGAACAAAATCGGTCCGTGGGAACGGGTCTCGAATACTAAGAAATTTTTTTTTATTGCTTTTTGTCTGTCTAAGTGTCGGGAATATTCTGCATAAGAAATAGGTGAATTTCAATGACTTTGTTTTTTTTACTTTTGTCGTCGTAAATGTAGCATTTTGCCGTACGTGCGTCGCCGGCTACGTATCCAGGCAGTTTGTATTGAATGGCGACGTTGCCAGACCGTCGCCAAGTGAGTTAGGCACCATACATTTCAATATAACTGCTTGGATACGGTCGCTGGAGACGTCGCCATGGCGTCCCGGTGAGGCAGGGCCCTTAGAGTAGAACTAGCCTGTTTTAAGCAGGTGAAAGTGTCGCAAATATTAACACAGTTGTGTTAATATTTGCGACATTTTGCTGGTACATCTCTTGGCTATGCGATTCCTTTAGAAATTTCTTTAGGGCGCGTAAGGAGAGAACATATCTACAGTAAAACGTACATACAATAAAGAATATTCTTATCTTATCTTATCTTACCTACCTACTTACTATGAGGTGATTCTGAAATCGGTAACTATTGTTACTGAATGTTCATCTGAAAATCAGTACTTATTATTTATGATTATTTAATTGTATTTAACATGTTTTTAAATTCAATATTTCTAATCTTTGGCTCCAAACCGAATTTCAAGTGGTATATAGGAAAAACCGGAACGTTAAAAATAAGATTTTCGAACCGTACTTTATTTTTATTACTTTCCGTTCTGATATTGTGAAATGTTTATGCTTGAATGAAGTGTTTTTATCAAACAAAAAGATATATATCTTTGACCGCCAATATTTTATAAACTTAGCACCAAGTGTTTCTAAAGTTTGGATTGAATGACCCCTTAGAACCGTTTGGGCGGAACTTACCTAATAATAGGTTCAATGCTGAATTTTCCAGTTTCTTACTAGGTCAGCTGCTTCTAAAATCATCCAACTCACATGAGGCCGTATTAGCAAGAAGATTAATACTGAGTACCTTAGAGGATTAGTCTGATAAGTAAGCTCGATTTATAGCGAATTTGGTAAGCTCCGCCCAAAGGTTTAAAACGGTTAACGAATCCAGACACCCTTCAGTTCTTTGTGCCAACATTGGGCAAACACCCGTAACGATTATCCAAGTGAAGTGTAAGGATTAAGGATAGCTACCAACCAATAGGTCGTGGGTTCGAATCCCCGTGGGCAGCCGTACATTTGTACAAATGGCCTGGGTATTTGTAATGTCTTTGCCTGGTACCATAGCACAGGGTGTCCTAGTTTTGGACTAGGTATTATTGCTAATCCTAATGCAATGCGAGCTGTGCAAACCGATCGAAGCGATAGCTATTGGCCTCTGCCACGATTCTTGCGAGCAGCGGGACGGCGGCGGAGGCGAGTAGGGCGGGAGGGTAGACCAGTGGCGGATTTACCCTAAGGCCCGGTTGGCCCGAGCCTAGAGCGGCAGATATTAGGGGCGGCAAATCGTGACAAACAAATCACTGATGATAGCAAGAAATAACTCAAATGCAAAGTACCTAAATATTTAAAAGGCTGTGCATAATTATGGCGGGCCGCACTGCACTGCAACGAATAGAATTTTTTATAGGTATGCGCCACTAAATTAATTATGTACCTAGTCTAGCGTAAATTCATTATGTACCTAGTATATAATATGATAGGTGCTGCGTGCTATGCTGAGAAAGGGGTGGCACATGGCCTGGGGCCTAGAGCGGCCAAGACTGCAAATCCGCCACTGGGGTAGACTCATTTGATTTTACCTGTCGGCTGCCGTGCCCGCGCCGCCCCGCTGCCCGCAAGATCCGAGGCAGAGGCCTGAGTAGACAGAGTTGTCTTATATATCTCTTTTTTTTCTATTTCTATACTCTATACCAGCCATACTCTAAGTGTGTTCCGCGGAACCCTAGGGTTCCACAATACCCCTGTAGGGGTTCCGCAAGAAATTAGAAAAGAAATCAAAGCGTTTTGACGTGGCTTAAGACGAGGTGCAGCCGAAAATAGTAGGCACCCACAACAGAACAATTATTAGCAGTAACGTTACATGCTTTATTAACGTTACATTTTTGTTATGCTTATTAATAATTAATTCATTTTTAAAAACAATTGTTATAATGTGGGGCTCCGTCAAGTATTTCGCTTTACAAATGGGTTCCGTCACCAAAAAAATTGACAACCGCTGCTCTATACTAATATTATAAAGAGGAAAGATTTGTATTTTTGTGAGTATGTTTGTAATGAATAGGTTCAGAAACTACTGGCCCGATTTTAAAAATTATTTCACCATTAGAAAGCTACATTCTTCGTGAGTAACATAAGCTACATTGGATTTTAAAAAAATGTAGGGCTCCGTACGAAATCTCGAATAATGTAATGTAATAAGGTGTGAAAAAAATTACTAACCGGGGATTTTCCACGGAACTAATATAGCTATTTCCACGGAAACGTGAATAGCCACCCGTGCGAAGCCGGGGCGGATCGCCAGTTAAATATACTTATAAGACAACTCTGTATTCTCTATTAAAGGTAATTTTCGTTTCATTGTGTAAGTATTAATGTGAGTAGTAGACATTTGTATAGATCTCGTAATCATGATAAAAACTTTTATTCCTCGCAAAAAACGTCACAACATGTACAATTTATGTTTATTATTTTATTCTGCGATCAGTAGGTATATATTATAGTAATTTCGATTTGATTTAAAAATCTTTATTGCACAAGAAATGATCTGCACAATAGCGAGCTTAACACTAAAAAGTATTTTCTTTCAGCTAACCATGGGTGACGTGGAAAGAGTAAGGGGTAGTGCTAGAGAAGTTTTTAAGAAAGATAATTACTTACTTACAAATTACCAGTTATGTAAGATCAATGTAATACAAATACTACACTATATTATTATGTTATTTCATAAATTATATGCCATTATTTTAAAGGTACATACTATCAATAAGTACTTTAATATTTTTTTATAAACACCTACATACAGGCACATACATTGCCACTCGCCCCACCCTAGGATACCCTGTGTCGTGGGAACCAGAAACAGCGACATCACAAACATCCAAGACCTGAGGTTATGCTTTTTTGTCCCCAGCCAGGGTTCGAACCCAGGACCTCTCGCATGGTAGGCAGATGCGCTAACCATTGCGCCACAGAGGTCGTCGATATAGGTACATAATTATAGCGAAATGCTCTGAAGTCGAAAGTAATGCTCATGGATCGTTCTAACATTCAAACAACGTTCAAACATTGCTTAAAATCTGTTTTTATCACTACCTACTTACTAAGCAATAGATTTCGATGATTTATGTTATTGATGTTCAGTTTTAGTGAATAATCAAATAATCAAAATCTAGCTGTACCTACCTAGTAATAAAATAATATAATTGTATTAGTAGGCATTTAATTTAGATAAAGTAGGTAGTACTTAAATTATCATATGTCAAAATATTATAATGTGATTTGCTGTGTTTCGGTTCTCGTCCATATTTTAGCACTATGTCTATAAAACACTTCTCGAATAGGTACAGTGAGGGACTGAATCTGAGGAGTAAAGAGTCCCGTTTTTATATACAGGGTGGCCAATCGGGTGACGTTATCATTTTTTTTAGTTAGCCCGTACCGAGACTGTATTCAGAACACCCCCATGTATGTTCAGCGATTATTGATGTTTAATTCGAGTTATGATTTTTTTTATTTAGAGATTTTCCAATAAATCGTCAAAAAAAAACAAAAATGCTTTTTGGCTTTTATTATTTCTGTAATTATAATCAGTATTAAGCCTATTTTCATGTCCAATAAAGAAAACCTCCGAACATCCGAACAATAATTAAGTACATTACTCAGAAACACTAAATTTTCAAAAAAAAAATCATAACTCTAAAACTATCAATAATCGTTCAACATACATAGGGCTGTTTTGGTTACGTCTCGGTAAGGGCTATCTAAAAAAAAATAACGTCACCCGAGTGGCCACCTTGCATAAGACTTATGTCCTATATTACAATTGATGAACTAAACAAATCAGGTTGTACCAGAGGCGGGTACCAGAGGACATCCAGGACGACGTGATAAAGTTCAGGTTCCATACCCGCTACGAGTTTGACCCCGTGGGCTCCTTCCCGAACACCGAGGACGACGAACTCACCATCGTCAACCTTCCTTACCATGTGAGTGCTAGAAAATTGTTCCTTTGCGGGAAAGCCAGTCAAACACAATAATATCCTCCAACAGACTTGACAGACTATAAAGAATTGATGTACAACCCGTCGGAAATTAGTGACATCATGCGAACTGGAGAGATAGCAAAAAATTATGTGATTACGAAACCAAGAATAATACACCAGCGTGAGCGCTGGCGTTGGAAAGGGTAATAGAGAGGTGAGAACGGAGAGAGGTGCGGCGTAGCGCGAAGGGAAACGCATTCCAGCGAGGTGCACAGGTACTTGTCAGGTATTTGTCAAAAAATACTAGAAACTGAAGTGAAAGTTAACTAATTGTTTTATTGAATAACCTAAACATTTACTATATCTATTGAAGCACATTCCTTAATTTATGTAAAAGCTCAAGTTTTTAATTTATCTAATGCTTGTAAGTGCAAGTTATTAACAAATGCAGACAAAAAGTCCGAGCAAAACCGAACTCTTTAATTTCTACATTTTCTTGACAGATTATATTTCCGACGGGTTGTACGACGCGACGATGCAGCAACAAAAGCATTTTTTGACATATCTATAGGGTATCTAAAGAGTCCGTGATGGCATTTATCTTACTCTTATAGTTTCGCCATGTCCGTCCGTCCGAATTACAAGTTTGTAAAATGAAATTCGTGCAAAATCCATCGAATATTTTACTTCAATAAAATTGTTAGTACTATGGAACCGTGGCCATTGGCCGTGACACGCACTTGACCGATTTTTAATAAATCTGTTTTTAATAGAGCATCAAATGAGGTCAAATCTTTTCTACATTTATTTGTTGCACAAAGTACCTGCTGTTGTACTCGTATATGAAAATGTTTTTTAATTTAAATTGAAGCGAAACTTCAGAAAACTATAGAAAGCGAAACTTTTAAAAACCAAATGGATTTTTTTTTATTTTATTTTTTTATTTTATTTATTCAAGGAGAAAAAACAGAATTGACAAAACCTTATAACGTAAAGAATATTAAGTTATCACAGCACATTTTGCCAACTCCTAAACTTTTCCCACAGATAGGTAATCACATTAGTAATAAGGCGCAATACACGTTATAGTTAGGAACTAAGAATAAGATAAACAAATAAATGCGTGTTTTGGAAAGAGACATAGGTAAATGTGCACATACTTACATACGATGATTATTATTAATTTTTTTTGCATTGAAATTAAAACACATAAATAAACACAAAAGATTACATTAACCAAAAAATCACTACAGCTCATGAATTTAATAGAATTCTTGAGAACATTTGCTTGCAGCACTGCTTTGACTTATAAAACAAATCAACATCTGTAAATGCTATGTTGTAACTATCGCACATTCTGTTGAGAGGAGCTCTTTTACCCGCATTGGTTCTAGAGACTCTCTGCGAGAAAACACGTTTGTTCCTTATAGATCGGACAGGAACGCGGAAACATACTTGAGCCAATAGATCAGGACAATTAAGTTCAGATGTACAGATTGACCGAAGAACGTTCATGTCGGTCAAAGTCCGGCGGTTTTGCAATGACATCATATTGAATTTGACTAAAAGGCATTCATTATAAGAAAGTTTGGGGAAGCACATTCGGTAGTTGAGAGCACGCAGGAATTTCTTTTGTATCATCTCTAAGCGCTTGTTATATATATCATATAGCGGGTTCCAGACCACTGATGCGTACTCCAGATGGGGTCTAACCAGTGCTCGGAAGAGAGTAATATATGTGTCGGCTTTCTTAAAATCTTTTCCTACGCGCAATATAAAACCCAACATACGGTAAGCTTTATTTACAACACTCTCTACATGAGTATCAAAAAGGAGCTTAGAGTCGAAATAAATGCCCAAATCACGAATGGCTTCCACTCTACCCAGGCTATAGCCACCAATTTCATAACGGTTCAATACGTTATCTCGCCTCCTAGAAAAGGTAATGACTTTGCACTTGTCATGAGCAAGGAATATTTTATTAATTACACAATAGTCGTGGAACCTGTTGAGATCTTCTTGTATAAGTTGACATTCAGTAATGTTTTTTTATCTGCCTATAAACCTTTAAGTCATCCGCGTACAAAAGGTAGCGACTATGTTGAAAACATTCCCCCAAGTCGTATAAAAAAAATCACAAAAAGTATTTAATGCCGATAGGGTTTTACATGTAGTAGGACTCCATTAAGTCAAGTTTGGTGCGATTTTGCAACGATGTATGGTCCATGCAACGATGTTTTATATTGTTTTTACGGCAAGGTAGACCACTGTAGTTCTCGACAACAGTAGGTTTAACATATTACTAATAATCTATAAAATAAATAAATAAACTCACGCCCTTTATCCCCGAGGGGGTAGGTAGAGGCACCAATCACTAGAACTGAACCCACGTTTTGCCGAGTTAATAATCTAAAAACTAGTTATTAATTATCTGGCTTATAAACTAAACGGGTAACCGTTAATGTAAGATCCACTAACGGCATTGTCTATCCACCACGTAGAACTGCAATTAAATTAAAAAAATACTTACAATATGCTTCCACAATTTAAACGCTGAAACTTTTACCACTGACTCGCTTTAACCCTATTAAGACTATTGGTATTATAACGTACCATCGGATGTTCAAAAAAAGTTATCTTGAAAGGGTTAAGTCTTGTTGACACAGATGGCTATTAGATGTAGGTATGTTTATATACAGTAGGTGAAACATCTTATCTGTAAATATGATATTAGGTATTTAGGTACTGAATTTTGATTAGTTGTATCCGACGTTATAATATTTACAATTTTGGGATGTCTATTGTGCGGATCCAAACACTTCTTCTGACCGCCATAATAGGTAGCTACAGTTAATGCAAATAAACTCATTTCATTTCTTTATAAAGAGCTAACTCTGCCAGTAATATTCACTCCATAACAAAGCGATTTTCTCTCACAAACAATCGTCATATTACACAAATTAGTATTTCGTTTCGCCTGCTTCTCCCTATTTTGATCTAGTATTAGGCAACCCCTGTTCGTACAGTTGGATGCATTTATGTATTTCATTTAGTTTCTTACGTCTACGACTTAAAAAACCATGAGGGAAACCTTTGTTCCGCAGTGGGCGCCAAATGCCTTATGATAATGAGGGTATCTACCGACATGCTTACGAAAATAACACCGGTGTACATTGACATTTACATTATTACTTAGACTATAGAGTCTACGTAAGCGCATTCAATGCATGGATGGGTGACCGTTCTATGACTAACGCTAGTGGCATTTTTCCGAGCGGTTCCGTGCTTCGCAAGGTACGTTAATCAGTTGGTATCTGTTGCCGTCGATAGATGGCAGTCGGTAAACCAATTCAGAGGCCTTAGGGCGGCTTGAAAACTGCTGACAGAAAGACCAGCCGCTAGTCTTACAAGCCTCCACCAATTCGGACTAGGCCCCGTGGTGGAGTAGTGGTGTAATAGTGGTGGCGGCCTATACCTTCCTCAGGGAAGAGACCCGTGCCCCTCGGTGGGGATATAATGGGTTGATGATGATGATGATGATGACTCTAAGTAACTCATCAAAGTCAGGTTTTCTAAATTATGATCCTGCTGTGTACACATGTTTTGGAAATAAGTCTAGATTTTACGTAATACGCTACTTGACTCGTATCAAATTTGACGCGATAAATGGATATTTCCTGTAGTATCTAACGTAAGAAACCGAAACATATTGACTTTGCTAAGTAAATACGCAGGATGGCTGCAAAATTTTCAAATTAAAAAAATATTTTTCGCTTTTAAATCGGAACGGTGAAAACCTATCCGCCATCTTGAAAGCACCTTTGGTTGTAAACAAACATCTGTCAGTCGTGCGTGCGTAGGTTCTATTGTTCTTTGGATTGGACTTAGTGTTTTTGCAAAAACTCTTCTTGTGCAGTTAGTGTATTCTCATTTTATTGATAAGAGCAATCATGGACGCTGGATTCGTGGAAGCAGATAGTACCGATTTGCCAAAACCAAACCAAATCAAACCAAGCATTATTACAGCTAAAAACAGTTTGTGTACAGGACTTACATTGAAGTGATCTTCACATAAATACACCCAAGTTTCAGTCGATAAAGAATCGGGGTCTCTCTTGGCAAGTTCGAGCCAAGTTTTACGCATGTTTATTTCACTGGGTAGGTACTTACACGAATCCGCGACTTTCCGGCCTTCTTTATTGACGTGTTTTTGCATTCTCGAATTATGATAATTGATATATTTTGCATGTAAACTCGATGAAATCATTGTTGCGTTGTTGTTATTTCACTATGCTCACAGATCACTAACAGATTTTAGGACTAGGTAAAGATCGTTTCACCAAACAAGTCCCACGGTAAAATCCTCAAAAAATATACTAAAATATTTTTTTAGCCTCAAAATTATTTAGGTCCTCAAAAAATATACTAAAATATTTTTTGGTCTAAAGGAAGAGATATTTTTAGCATTTAAGGCTTACTTGAAAAAAGATTCAAGTAAGGGATTGATCTTATCTTTAAAATTTACTGGCTAATTACTGCTTTGTGAGCCTAGTAAATAATTTAAAATTAAATTAAATAATATAACAATAACTTCGACACAAAACAATTACCTGTTCTGGTTCCAAACTAGGATGCCCTGTGTTATGGTAACCAAGCAAGGGCATAAGAAATGTATGAACGCGCTTTTACCAACAACTAGGTATAATAATTATGTTTTACATCAAAACATTATTTTAAAAAAATTGTCGTGATAAACAATAGTAAAACAGGTTAATTTTCTGCGAGAAAAAGTGGATCCTTTCATTAATTTACCGGTCATTACTGTTAAATTAAAACATCATTATTAGTAACAAGCTGCAATTAAGTTATCGGAAATAATTATCTCAACACGTGTATGCGTACCGATTCTCTTTGTGATTATCGTCGTGATTACGATAGACGGACCACTCATTCACCGAGATACTCAAAGGACTTATCTAGAAATAAACACTACACTTGAGCCATTACAAACGTGCGAACTGAGTCATAAACATTTGTATCAGACCTCTCTCTCACACATAGGAGGCATATGAGGCATATCGGAACTCTCGCTCGCACTTTAATGACTCGGTTCGCACGTTTGTAATGGCTCAAGTATAATTAGTAGTAAGCCCGCCTATTGTATAATCGCTCGAAGCCCCGGCCGCCTGAGTGATCTTAAACGATCACGAAGGTTACGCAACTAGGGCGGGTTCAGTACATGGATGGGTGACCGTTCTATGACTAACGCTAGTGGCATTTTTCCGAGGTTGCGTGCTTCGCAAGGCACGCTAAGCAGTTGCTGCCGGCTGCTGTCGATGCCAGTCGTTATGCCAAGTCAGACGCCTTAGGGCGGGCGGCATAAAACTTCTGACAGTAAGACCAGCCCACTACTAGTCTTACAAGCCTCCACCAATCCAGACTTGAATATGGCATATAATTAATAAACAAAAGGAGGAACTTGAAAAAAATAATAATTATCAAGTCTCGAACCAGGGTCTTCTGTTTACGGTATCGTCCTATTTCCCACTTGAGCTATGACAACCTTACAGATGGTTGCGAAAATTACCTTCTTGTAGTGTAGCAGTTATTTCTTTGCCTTAAAACACGGTTAAAACGACGTTTTATAAAAATGAAACCTAGTTGGATTAATTAATTGCCCCCGAAACCCCCTGCATACAAAAATTCATTATAATCTTTGGAGCAGTTTCCGAGATTCTGATTATATACTATAAATATACATATACAGGGTTACAGGGAAAGTCGTACACAATATCAAAGGAGGTCATTATTTAGGTCATTTCTGATGAATTTTATTATATTATATAGGGCCCGAAAATTAACCGCTATGGAGATATTGACTGTTAAAGATTTTTAAAAAATAGCAAATTTTTTGGCTTTTTGATTGATTTTTTCTCAGAATAGAGCTCATAAAGTGTTTTTTTTAATGTATTTAGTTAAAAGACATGTTAATTAATAAAAAAATATCAGCAAAAGCTGCACCTACTACTAACAGCTTTAAAAAACTGCTCGGCAACTGTTAGAATTAAATATTTTTTCTCTAAATATTTTTCACAATGAAGCTCTTAAAAAAAATTAACGTATGGAACTTATTCTGAAAAAATTTTAAAAACTTCTACGACTCTTTAACTATTCAAAAAGGTATAACATTTAATAGGTATGTGCATGAAATTTTAAAATAATGTTATTTGAGTAGGCTCTAGTGGTATTTGTTTGGGAAGTTCTCGTCCAACCATGCTTCCGTGGTGCACTGAGCAGCCGTCATGTAGAAAGAACATTGTCTCGTCTCAATGCAATAGAAATGTCGTCCATCAACAAGGGTAACTCCTCCTCAAAAAGTTTTCATATGTGTCTCGCCATTCAAGTCACAGAATGAAAATGAATTAGTCCAAAATCCAAGCCAAGTCTCAGTATGAAGATGAATCAGTTCAAAATTCAAGCCAAGTCATAGAATGAAGATGAATTAATACAAAAATTCAAACTAAATCACGTTTTACGGGAAATTATCAAAGAGCACGTATTTACCTCAACTAAAACTTTACCGTTTGCCATCTTAAGTGACACTTGGCTAACGTTTTTTCGATGTAATAGCAAGTGATATACGTTTTTTAATACCTAAAGAGACGTAGAAGTTTCTAAAACGCAAATCATTTGCAGAGCACGTATTAACACATCTACCACGGAAGAATCACACGAGCAGACTAACACAAAAATAATAGATATGTAGACAGGATATTCTAAAAAAGAAATACTGAAGGTACCTGAACACCTGAGACAGCATGTCTCCAGAGCACAAAAAAGCCTATCTGACCTTTTTACATAGTTTAAAGGTGCCAGGAAGTAATCAATGTGAAAAATATTTAGAGAAAGAATATTTAATTCTAACCGTTGCCGAGCAGTTTTTTAAAGCTGTTAGTAGTAGGTGCAGTTTTTGCTGATATTTTTTTATCAATTGACATGCCTTTTAACTATATACATAAAAAAAAAAACACTTTATGAGCTCTATTCTGAGAAAAAATCAATCAAAAAGCCAAAAAAATTTGATATTTTTTTAAAAATCATTAATAGTCAATATCTCCATAACGGTTAATTTTTTGGACCCTATATAATGGAATAAAATTCATTAGAAATGACCTAAATAACGACCTCCTTTAATATTGTGTACGACTTTCCCTGTAACCCTGTATACAAGAATTGCTCGTTTAAAGAGATTAGATTAGATAGATAGATAGATTAAGTAAACGAACAGTAAGATACAAGATAAGATAAGAATATTCTTTATTGCACACAAGAAATAAGAGACAAATAAAAGTTACGTTTTAAATAAACTTAATGGGAGGCCTTATTGCTATAAATTAGATCCTGATTGCTAACGATGAATAAGACGAGACGACTCGTCTTCAAAATCGATCAGAGTGCTTATACTGAGTTTTTTCATTCACTCTCGATAGTGAGAGCGTTTGCGACTTGCATAGGAGTGACAAAGAGACAACTAGATGGCGCGCTTTGTCACTCCTATAGAATATGAGTTTACGTTAACGCGATCGAGTAGTTAAAAAAACTCGCACTAAGCACACTGTTAGGTATTTCTGTATATTTAGTTCTATTAAATTCTTCTTGGTGATTCACAATAATAACGTTATAATTCAATACAGATGCCGTGCTTGTTTTTTTATCCTACATTAGCGGCATCTCCGTTGCAACAGCAGTGATTGTGTTGTGTGGGAGTCACCAAAAAAGTATCTACCTCACGGGGCTCCTCAGAGTTCGATTCTCGGACCCCTAATTTTTTGCTTGAGCGTAAGCGATATTGAGAAAACAGGGGTGGCCGGTGAATTGATTTCACAATATGTCCAACCAGACTTCGCCGCTAGACGGCAATGGGCGGCTGAATATCTGACTATAATGGACTACTACGAATGGTTGGGCCTGAAGTGTAACATGGATAAAACTGAGTGTATTATGTTCTCACGAAAACACCCCGTATTGGTAGTCGAGGTCGCGGCTACAAACCTTCAGTGAGGTTGAAGGATAGTGAAAATCCCTACAAAAAGTGTGTCCGATACCTAGGAGTGTTGTTCGACAAGAACATGACTTTAAATAAAAAGGCTAAGATCGTAAGAGGAGTGCTATCCCCAATAGTCGGATGGTATGCAAAAGCTGATGTGGAAGTTAAAGTTGTTTATTACCGGTATTCGACTATGGGATAGTACAACTCTTAACTAGAGTTAGTAAAACCAATCTACGTGCTATCGAAAGACAGTATCGAATAGCTTTAAAAACAACAGCAGGATTCCCTAGGGATTTCAGATCTATGGGAAATGCTGGACAAGGAACCTTGGCATCTTAGGGTTCACGACCTCAATTATGATATGCTATCAAAGCTGCATAGTGCGGGTCTTGAAGGCCCGGATGAACCTGGTCCAGCATATACGAGGTATGGACAAATTAATCCCATTGTAGTGGATGTAGGGCGCTAAAAAGGAAAAAACAATAGGATGGAGTTTTGGAGTCGCGGATGTTAAAATAAAAGCGAAAAATTTGGGAGCGCCCTTTTGATTCTACAAATTTTCACAACAGGAAAAAAACATGGCTGCCCCTCTCGCCCGCCAGAAATCTCAGGGGGTGAGGCGCGGGCGGGGGAACAGTCTCATACAAAGAAAAGAGGTTGCACGTGGCTCGCTCTCATTTCATCATTCACCTTTTTACTGTTAATTTTCAAAAACGTATTTACAAAAGAGTTTGGTACCTAGCTACAAATAAGTTTTGCGTCCCGAGACCCATTCTTCGCAGCCTAAGGCCTGGTTCGCATGTGACCTTTCACAGCGTCCGTTAAAATAAAACAAATGCATTCCCAAATATATTATATTCACACGGCGGCGCTTTTAAAACGCGACGCTTTTTTATCGAGCACTGTTTTTTTTCAACGCTGGGCGTTGGGCGTCAAATGGAATAGAATAGACCATAGGAAACTTCTTATTATTATTCACACGAGCGCTAAAAAAGCGCCGGCGTTCAGAGTGCGCTGCGCGCTCAATCAGAGCTCGTACGTTTCATTTGGTCATTAGAATGATGTCCTGGGATATTGATCCCACGACATCATACATAACATAACATTTACATACAGGCACATACATTGCTTCTAGGCCCCACACTAGGATATCCTGTTTCGTGGGAACCAGAAAAGAAACCGCGACATCGTTACATTAACAACAAGTCATAGTACAGGTGGTATCGCCAAACGCATGTTGGTGTCTTGAAGTGTTTCGAGACCCCACTGTTGCCAACAATTCAAAATGTTGTTGTAGACATTCAGAAATCATTGAAAAGGCAGGCCTTAAATCTTCATACAATGTCACAAACTGTACTTTTAAGTATCTCTGTTCAGTAAGGTTGTACCCAGAATGCCTTTTGTTTCCTTCTTCGTCTTCTAGCAATAATATCGCTATGACTAGTAATTTTGCGGATGCCATTTTTACATCTTACTGAAGCGAAAGACGAGACAAGAGTGATTTAAAAGCGTTCGTAAACAATCGCTGAATGATTTCTCAGTTTAACATTGTGTTCATTTCAATATTTTAACTTGCCTTATTCGGTGGGGTTTTGGCCCTGGATGCCGCAATACAGGCTTCATGCCTAGCTCGGCCACAAAGGCTAATCTATATACTTAGTTAAGTCATTTCATGTTACTTTCTTATTTGTAAATCCATCTAAATCATTGGTCAATAAACAATAAAACAATCATAGAGAACGTTGTAAAAGCGCCAAGCGGATTTAACGCAGCGCTTTTTTAACGCTCGTGCGAAAAGTGATTACATGTGTAAACAAGAGAAACAAGAGAGGTGCAAACCGGTCCACAATAGATCGATTCCCCCTCGGCTGTGGCCCACTCCATTTCTCTTTTCAAACAGCTATAATATTAAGTTTAATTAGCCTAACCTAAGTTAGGTTAAGGAAGATAAATCAAAATTGTAAGATACCCTGCGTATACAATTTATATCCACTGCCATTGTTTCGGGCATGTAACATTAGTTCGGAAAGAGAGACAATAAAAAACTATCTATCAATCTTAATATAAGACCACGATATCTGTAAAACACTCCCGCGGTACAGTTTAGACTCTCTGCTGAATGTGGTTTATTTCGTGAGAGTCTGTGTATGTGTCAGGATCGTGGCATGTGGTCGGCGGTCACTGCCTACCCCTCTGGCATACAGTGAGCTTATGTTATGTGTATGTATGAATACAAGCGTTTTAAAGGGGCCCATTCACGGCAGGCCGCTTTGCAGGACTCAAGTCGCATCCTGCTCGGTGTTGCCGGCCACCATGCTGGCTGAGACAACATTCACAATCCTGCATAAAGCAACGGAGACGGCACAGCGGCCTGCCGTGAATGGGCCCCTTAACAGACTTCGAAAAGGGGGAAGTCTTCAATAAAATTCTTTGTTCAAATTACGGATTACAGAAAGGAGGTTACTAACGGCCAAGATCTTTCGATGAGATTAATAACCAAGAGTAAACTGTTCTTTTTTGCTCTGTGCTTTCCATGCGCCGTTTGTTTTTCTTGGTAAAACGTGTGTTATTTAGCGGGTTCCGTAAGAAGCCTTCTTCATAGACCCTATTACAAAAATAAATATTAACTGTCCGTCTGTCTGTCTGTCACCTGACTGTCCCCGGTTTCTCGAACGCTAACACAGGCTGTTAATCTACTGTTAACAGCTGCCAAAAGTCAAAAGTGCATACAAAAAAAAAACTATAGTTGTTATAATGTTGACAACCTAGACAGTTGAAATTTACGGATGATATAATATTTTTATTGCCGCTATAACAGAATAAAATAAATATTTAAGGGGGGATCCCATACAACTAACGTGATTTTTGCCGTTTTTTACTCTATACTAATAACAGCAACAGGTAGACGCTTGAAATATTTAAATGTGTTTTAAAAAGTGATACGGAACCCTTTGATGTCCTCTTGACTGACGGACGTGACTATGAGGCAGATTCCGCCATCAACGCTCTGCACTTCAGATGATGATGATGATGATGATGAAGATGACATCTGAGATACAGTGTTTACCACTAGTTCAGATGTCGTCGTTTTTTCTTGAATGTACATAATTTGCATACACGCACCAATAGCAATTTAGCTCAAGGAATGTAATTATTCTTGTTTTTAATAATCAATAAATTTACTGAATTACTCTGTATTCCAACCCCCACCAAAAAGTTTACTCTATTTCAACCCCATACCAGGCCATCCTTCAAGTGGCCGAGTTGCAGACCCCACAGCTGATGGGCATCCTGAACTCCGCCCTGAATGGCGTGTTCGGCGCGGCGTTCAATCACCCGTTCCGGCGCGCGCGTGTTGGCGACCTCATCTTCGATGGTATGCGCCTCTGCGAGAGCCCCGGCATCATTGGCGGTGTTGTGTGCCTGCAGATCCGCGAGACTGCTGCCAACTCGCCTAACCTCGCCGTGAATGAGGATGGGTCTATGGACTTCTCGCTGTTCGGGCACGTGAGTGATTTTTAAGATTTCGTCGTCAACAGGACCCTTATAGTTTCCCTATGTCCGTCCATCTATATGTGTGCCCGTCTGTCTATTCACGGCTTAGTTCGCCCCTCCTCCCACTCTTGGCTAAAAGGTTTATGGTAAAAAGGCGAAAAAATCTGGACAGTAGTTTTTATAATGAACTTAAAAAAAGAAAAGTGTCACAGCTAAGTAGGTTTTACAAATTATAATAATGGGCAACCAACTGAAAGTGAAGCAGCTGTAAACCAGATAAAACCTACTTTTTCTACGGACCCATACACTACGCGTGGCCCGACACGAACTTGGCCGATTGTAGATTTAAACTAGCCGACTCGGCAAACTCGGTGGGTTTTCGCCATATTATTTTGCTGCGTTGCCCTTGGAAAGAGCGACAAACGTAAATGGAGACAGACCTATTCAGGAGAAAGAAATAACTAAATAATTTCGTAACCACGACTACTTGTACTATTATGTATTCTGTGCAACGACGACATTTTTATTCAGTAAACGCGTAGCTGATATTTACATTTAAGTTTTAATCTAGGTAGCACTAAATGGATTTTACAGGCGCGTCGGGCTAAGAAAATACTAACAAAATATAAAAGAAAATAATTTTGCTAAAGAAAATGTTTGTCGGATTTTCCACTCGCACCGAAAGAAATGTTTGTAAAGTTATTTTAAAAAGAAGAATTTACGGATCCTGCTAAAGAAGTCGCTCGAGGGGGGCCGCACAAGCTGGGGCCCGGGTGGCAAATGCCACCCTGTCTCTACGGCCAGTCCGACGCTGATCCCATGCCCTAATTAGTAAAAGGCTAGGGCTTATCAGCTCCACGCTAACGGAAAATAGTAGGTAACCATACAACGTATAGTATGAGAAGTACGAGCCCATATTTCGCGCGATAAGAGGCCGAGATGCGCCATCCTGCTCTCATCCACGGTAGCGCAAAATGGGGCGATTGGACAAATAGATATTTCGAACTCAAATCATAAACATAAACATTTACATACAGGCACATACATTGCTTCTGGCCCCACACTAGGATACCCTGTGTCGTGGGAACCAGAAACAGCGACGTCACAAACATGTAAACATCCAAGACCTGGAGTTTTTTTTCCCAGCCGGGGATCGAATCCGGGACCTCTCGCATGGTAAGCAGCCGCGTTAACCGCAACGCCGTAGAGATCGTCTGTAACTTTCGGCCACGTTCATATGTAAAGCCGGTATTTTTGCTTCCCTATCGGTGAAAAACAACCAAGGGGCTGTTTCATTTCATTCACATTGCAAAGTCGTTCAACCGTTCAAATATTAACAAGTTGACTGTGCTACTTAAGCCACCTCGAATGGTTTTAATAAAGGACCTTTTACGAAACTCAGCGCGGCGCCCGACGAGCTGCCTATTCAAACGTGCCAGTTTTATTCTGCAGTTCTTATTTTGAACACAAAATCGACGCAACTTTTGTCAACTTTGTAATCAATCTGTACGCTGTACATAATTTTTAATTCCGTAGAATTCTGATAGTTATCATTTTTTGACATGTCAGAAATTAGAAACCTTTTTTGGCCGGGCACATTTTTCAATGTCAATACGAGTGTGAACATCTGAGTCTACACATTTAATTTGTTAGTGAATCTATCCATTTTATAAAGTGTGGAGCTCCAAATTAAAAGAGAATTTAAGGCGAGTGACAATTGTGTCCCTTTTCGTCACACAAACAGTAAAAAAGTACAAGTAAAGAAAACATAATTTTATAAAAATATCTAATCATCATTAAAACTAACATCACTATCTTCATCATCATTATCATCGCTGACATTAATTATTAAGAGAGCTAACAGCGGCATACTTCACTTTTCTAAAAAGGTTTACGAAACCTTGAATTCGTAGGCAGTGATGCCAGCTAAAGAATAAAATAAAGTAATTAAAGTTAATTCGATATATTGGTCGTGATATTGAAATATTGGTTATTTTTGTATTAGATCACTTGAATGTAAATATTTAGATTAACCTTTTTGTAGGTAAAACATAAAAAATACGTAGCAACTTATTTTTTATTGCCCTCAAATGGGTCAAATTTGTCCCTTTTTCGGTGGAGAACTTTTTCAGTAGCAACACTAATGAAATGTCAGAATTCTACGGAATAAAAAATCAGAGTATAGGGTTGCCAACCCGATTTGGGCGATAGCTGTCAGATTTAAAATTAGTCAATTTTGTTTTAGGTTGTATTCTGAAGTTGTCAATTTCATATTTTGCCTAAAGCGGAACCCAGCCTTAATCTTTTTATAAAGCTGGCTCTTCAAGTCAAATAAAGTCAAACAAAATAAATAAAAATTATTTTTATTTTATTAGGAAAACTTAAAGCTTAAAACTCATACATATCAACTGGAATAAGACAAAGAGCCAATAACAAATTTTCACACTTAGAAATATTATAGTAGAAAATGCCTAATAGGTACATAGGTAGGATACCATATTACACAATACAAAAATAAAAACAATGAAACACAATAGATAAATAGACATTAATACACAATTATCGTCTTATATCCTCGTAAGGCCCGACCTTGAAAATAACAATTGATTTTGTGATCACTTGAAGACATTGGGCCTCACGAGGATATAAATTATGATGCATGATTTCTAACGAACCATAGAAAATTAGTAAATTAATGTTACTCAATCCATAATCTAAGGCCAGGAATTTATTGCTAGGAGTTACAAAAGTCCGAGGTTAATACATTTACGTGCGCTACTTATACTTTCGCAGAACAAATCGATGCTGTTTACACTACAGAGTTGATTAAAAGACCGAGCGGCCCTCAAAAGTAAGGAATTTTGCCGATAATTAGAATGAACGCGGGGAACATATAAGATAGACTTAAGATAAACGGGAAGATAAAATATTTAACCACATACAATTTTTTTTATTATTATTTTGCCATCTACTATATTTTAGAGGAATTAGCGTCGAAATGACTATATTTGTTAGAAAAAAGTTGGCAACCCTACATAGGACTCCCTCAAGGCACGCCGCTTCCGTCTGTCCTGTCCACCATCCCCATCCAGTGATCGCCTCAGTTCGTCCTGTGTTCTCGCAGAAGAACGACCAGCTCGGCGAGCTCTACGAGGTGCACCGAGGCCTCTCCGCCGCTGAGGACCTGGCCCGCATCATCGAGTGGAACCAGCGGTCCTTCCTGCCCTACTGGATCGGCACTGACAGCGTCTGCAGAAATCTCAACGGCACCGACACAGGAATCTTTGCGCCCTTCGTTGACCGCAATACGCCCGTCTACGGGTTCAACGCAGACATTTGCAGGTATGCGGTGTACAAAAATACACGTACGTAAACTCTCATAGTGGTAGGCAGAGACCAGGGACTGCCACGTTCCTGACAGATCACTTTCACTGCAACGACATTCATTAGGCGTTGCATGCACTAACGCCGGTTTCTGGTACTTTTAAGGCCGGTGAGGCACGACAGAATGATATTCTTCGGCTAAATGATCTCAAACGATCACTAAGGTTAAGCGTTCAGTCCATGGATGGGTCACCATCTGTGACTAACGCTAGTGGCATTTTTCCAAGCGGTTCCGTGCTTCGAAAGGCACGTTAAGCAGATGGTGCCGGCTGCCTTCGATAGATGGCAGTCGTTAAGCTAAGTCAGAGGCCTTAGGGCGGCTTGAAAACTTTTGACAGTAAGACCAGCCACTAATCTTACAAGCCTCCACCAATCCGGACTTGGCCCCCCTGGCGGAGTATAGCCTATACCTTCCTCAGGGAGGAGACCCGTGCCCCTCGGCGGGGACATAATGGGTTGACGAATGGTTTACTAGCAAAGGGTAAGATAAAAAGTACATACGGTGTTATTTTATAAAAACGCGTTTGACAACACTCTATAGACGCATACTTTGCTTATGGCGGAGCCTTCAGCGATGGTCTGATGCGTCAACTACAGGGTCGACCTGGACTGCAATAGCCGCAAACCGATTGCTATGGAGGCCTCACATCAAATGTTGAAGATTTTTTTTGTTTATTTTGATGCTGCGTATCACATACTGCCCTCCTGTTTGTTGCACTGTGACCGAAGGGCAAGAGAGAGGGTAGTATGTAGGTATTATCATCATCATCAACCCATTATGTCCCCACCGAGGGGCACGGGTCTCTTCCCTGAGGAAGGTATAGGCCATACTCCACCACAGGGGCCAAGTCCGGATTGGTGGTGGCCAAGTCCGGATTGGTGGAGGTGTAGGTATTATAGAGTAATATAAATTGTAAAACCAAGAGCATGGTGCAGTTCGGCAGAAATTCAACTTATGAATATTCATAATTTCTTATTTGAATATCTTTCTTCTTTCTCTTTCTAAGATATACAATTCTCGTGTCACCGTGTTAGTGCGCATACTCCTCCGAAATGCATTCCCACAATGAACGATTTAGCGCGTCCTGGAACCAAAGGCTTCCTGCTGACTTTGCTAGATCATCATCGGTCAACCTTGTGGGAGTCCTGCCTGATTATAATATTATTTCTGTATACATCATTCAAATTTGATTAAAGTTAAATTACATGAACAATTAACGATAAATAAATTGCAAAATACAAATAAAAATAACAATTAATTAATTGTTAATTGTGCTTTACAGTTAACAATTAATCAATTGTTAAATGATATTTGACAGTTAACAATTAATGAATTGTTATTTTTAATTGCACCTTGCAACTAAATTTTGCCCAACACTGCTATCGCCAAGTCAGGATTCAGGAACAAGACTTGTTGATCGCAATCAAACCTCTGTTCGTTGGTTGAATGATAAAATGTCACGACACCGCGCCAACGCTTTGATTTTATGGAAAATGCAATGCTGAATTTCACAATATCACCGTGATTCACTTTACCAAGGGACACAGGGTTGCTCCATGCATAGCAATGGGCTCTTGTGACGTTGAGCGTAAGTATAGAATGGACCTAAACATATTTAAAATCGTTTTACAGTTTTATGAACAAACAATGCGTGCTTAGATAAGATTAGAACTCTTTATGGTGCACTAGAATTATATAAGCATTTAATTTTCAATTCGAATCATTTACGCCACAATATAAAAATTTGTTAGATGTCTTACTCTAGTGTTATTAAATACATGATAATACATATCGTATTCTAATAACTTTAGAGCTCAGCCATTGCTCGCCACTTGAAGATGGCAATAATAAGATTTTTTTTGTTTCGTTAATTTCGTCGTCGACGATTGCTGTCGAAATCAATGACTGTAAAGTCCGTTCGCTTAGATAGTGTCGGTACACACGAAGGCAATCTTGGTTTTAGTAAAAAAAAACATTTATTTCAATAATACAACTTAAACGGCCAAAACACTTTAAATAGAAAAAAAAAACATATGCCTAATGAAGCACAAAATAAAACACTACTCTTCTTCACTCGAAGTGTCCTCAGAATATTCATCTCCACCGGAATTTAGAAGAGGTACCTACCTAAGTGATGCAAGATCGTTTCGTTTAAATCCATTCTAAAATACTGATTGATTTAATGCTTTAATTGCGTGATCTACATAATAGTAGAATGAGACGAGCTGCGAGCCAAATTCACTGGCATGTTTGCGCAGCGTCGGCTTCCGTTAATTTCTTTTGTCAAAAGCCGCCATGTGCCGAGGCGGTAAATATCAAAGTGACACTATGTAATTATTTCATCATCATCATCATCATCATCATCAACCCATTATGACCCCACCGAGGGGCACGGGCCTCTTCTAATCTATACTTCTGTACTTTATATTATAAAAAGGAAACATTTGTATTTTTGTGTGTGTGTATGTTTCTAATGAATAGGCTCAGAAACTACTGGGCCGATTTTACTCACGAGTAACATAGGCTATATTGGATTATCAAAAAGTTTAGGGGTCCGTACGAAATCTCGAATAATGTAACCCAAGGTGTAAAAAAATTACTACCCCGGGAATTTTCCACGGAACTAATATAGCTATTTCCACGGAAACGTTTTTGCTAACCTTGCGAAGGCCGGGCGGGTCGCTTGTATATTTAGAGTATTGATTACTTTTAAATAAAGCCATAAAGAGTCGCTCGTAGCCTGGGCTGCCTGAGTGATCTTAAGCGATCACAAAGGATAAGCAACATACGGCGCGTTCAGTCCATGGATGGGTCACCGTCTATGACTAACGCTAGTGGCATTTTTCCGAGCAGTTCCGTGCTTCGCAAGGCACGTTAAGCGTTGGGCCGTCGATAGATGGCAGTCGTTAAGCCAGCCACTAGTCTTACAGGCCTTCACCAATCTGGACTTGGCCCCCGTGGTGGAGTATGGCCTATACCTTCCTCAGGGAAGAGACCCGTGCCCCTCGGTGGGGACATAATGGGTTGATGATGAAAGCCATAAAATTAAGAAGAAAATTGTAGAAATTGTGGACCGATCTGATCACCTTGACATTTTTTTTTATTGTTATTTTCAAGATCATAACGTAACTGATTAAAAAATGAGCTAATGACTCAGACTAGCGGCACGGCATGCCTTCACCGCTCTAGCATGAGCATTCTATTAATGTTTCTAATAGACTCCAGTTTGTGACAAGATATTTTCAAAAAGTACCTAAAAATACACGCAGTCGACAGTTATTGTTAATGGGTTATTGTTACGGCTTTATACCACCCAAAAATCATGCAGCCGTCGCCTTCCATTTGCAATGAAATTAATTAGTTTTCTGTAGCCGTCATCGATATTATAATATCGTTGGTAGCCGTATTCAAAATGGTGAATTATTATTTCTTAACCCACGGGACAGGCATCACCTAGTGTTCATGTATCAAAGTGCACCAGCCATTCACTACCGTCTGTACACTGTCTCATGTAATAATTTTCTGGCATTAAACAATTTTATTTTAAAGTAGGTAGTGGTGCTAGCCGGATTTTGCTTTTGCGCTTTTTATTAACTGAGGTCGGAATGTTTCATGTGTTAAGCGCTGTTTCAGGGTAGTGAAAGTGGACTGTAGAAGAGTAGAAAGTCACAGCACTAAGAATCAGACAATCTATTGGTAACACGACACACACGCCACGTTATTCAGTCACAGAGAGACTCCAGAGACTAAAAAATACAGTTTTGCCAACTCAAGATACAAAACAAGAGGAAACATTACAATATACTTGTGTTGCATGTTGCATGCACATGCGCTGCAGTAAGGTGTTACAAAAAAAAGGCTTAGTAAAATCAAATGCTGATGTATTGAAAAAAAAAATGGTTTGTTATTAAATAACTGAGTGGAGGGTATGAATCTGAGAATTCAGAAGTCAATTTACAATTTTCAAAGTGTACCGCAGCAAACGATCAAATCTGCACCAATACTACGGCTAATGACAGTTGGCTGTCAATGCGATATTGAAATGTTCCATTTTTCTTCTCTATTGAGTGGCCTATCAGTAGTTAACATTTTAACTGGTGGTTGCTGGTTGGTAGGTTATTGGGGCTGGGCTTTAAATGCATTGATTTTCGTAGAAATGGTTTAATACAACCCGATCCTTTCCCAAATCCTTTGTCCTTCCCAGAACTTCTCTCATATATGTATTATTGCTACGATATTGTTGTGTTTTACGCAACGTTCTTCCAGGCACCTTCAGACTATACGGCGCACGTAACAAGACCCAAACGTAAGTAAGTGCATTCGATCTCCTTGAAGATGCAAAATAATATTCTCGGAAAGTGCTCAGACAATTTTCTTCTCCGCGTATCGATCGTTGTTATAAAGCCTCGCTAAGATGCAGACGATGACCAACGTTCGAAACACCAATTTATGTAGGTAATAAAATACCGTTTTGTTATTAACAAAACCCGACTTAACAAAACACTACGAGTATAAACATGAATATATAAATAATACAAAGTTCGAGCTTAACGCCGATAAATGCAGTTACAGTTCATTAATTAAAAAAATAAAATAAAAAAATAAATAAACTCACGCCCGTTATCCCCGAAGGGGTAGGCAGAGGCACCAGTCTCTAGAACTGGACCCACGTTTTGCCGAGTTTATTAGGTCCCAAACGTGACAAGTGGCAAGCCAGTCGCCGTTATCCGGGCACAATTTATCAGCGAATGGTGTTGCTGTACAAAAAAATGTACGTAACTAAAAGTCATTGGTACATGCGTGGTTCGAACCCAGACCCTCATGATCATTAATTAACAGTGGCTATTATTTCTCGATGTTGCTGCAACGACGGGGAAGGTTGCGGTCTTTATACCACAGCCACAGATCACCCCCAATCTTTGGGGTGATCTGTGACCACAGCGCTTTGATTGGACCACTCAATTATCTTTCAAACTAGTCGCACTAAAACGAGCCCGTGCAGCTTCAAGGCCAGAAGTTCACCCCCCTTGCAATAACATAACATTTAACATTGACATACAGGCACATACATTGCTTCTGGCCCCACACAAGGATACCCTGTGTCGTGGGAATCAGAAACAGCGACGTCACAAGCAACATCCAAGACATCTTACGTTTACATTTTATTGAGGTGACATAATATACATTTTATTGAAATAATTTTGTAAATCAGAGAACTATCATACTAACGTTGCACCCCCTTTTACCCCCTTAAGGAATGATATTTTACTCGAGTTTCATGACTTTCAATGAAGAACCTTCAAACTGGATTTCATTCGAATAACTTCAATAACGGCAAACGTTCATACTAACTTTGCACCCCCGTTCTAGTCCCGTAGGGGGTGAATTTGCAAAAATCCTTTCTTAGTGCCCCCCTACCTTAAAAAAGGAACCCCTGTGCAAAATTTCAAGTTTCTTACCCTTATAGTTCAGACCCTGCGCTGATATGTCAGTAAATAAGTTAGTCTACTTCTCCCTTCTAAATTTGTACCCCTTTTTTACCCCCTTAGAGATTGAATTAAAAAAAAAGGTGTCGGAATAAAAGCCAAAAAAAAAACTTATAAACCAAATACAACATTTTATTTTAAAAAACCTTGAGAGAACTTTCTTACTTTGCACCCCCTTTACCCCCCCCCCCCCTCAAGGGCTGATTTTCAGAAAAAAAAAATTCACGTGTTTCATGACTTTCAATGAAGACCCTTCATACAGAGTTTCATTCAAATAAGTTCAAGTTTCATACTAAATTTGCAACCCTTTTTTACCCCTTTAGTGGGTGAATTCACAAAAAGGGATATCAGAAATAATCATCATTAGAAACTTATAACCCAAATACCACTTTTTAATGAGATAACTTTGAAAATCAGAGAACTTTCATACTAACTTTGCACCCCCCTTTTACCTCCTTAAGGAATGATTTTCAGAAAAATATTTTACACGTGTTTCATTACTTTCAATAAACAACCTTCATACTGAGTTTCATTCAAATAACTTCAAGTTTCATACTAACTTTGCAACCTTTTTTTACCCCCTTAGTGGGTGAATTCACAAAAAGGGATATCAGAAATAATCATCATTAGAAACTTATAACCCACATACCACTGTTTATTGAGATAACTTTGAAAATCAGAGAACTCTCATACTAACTTTGCACCCCCCTTTTACCCCTTTAAAGGACGATTTTCGGAAAAACATTTTATACGTGTTTCATGAATTTCAATGAAGACCCTTCATACTGAGTTTCATTCAAATAACTTCAAAAACGGCAAAGTTTCATACTAACTTTGCAGCCCCATTTTACCCCCTTAGGGGATGAATTTTCAAAAATCCTTTCTTAGTGCTCCCCTACATTATAAAAGGAATCCCTATGCAAAATTTCAAGTTGATATGTCAGTCAGTCAGTCACCTTCTCCTTTTATAGATAAACATAATCATACGACCAAAAACTAAAGTAGGTACTTATCATATTATTTGATTTCGTCAGGATCTGATTGATTGATTGATTGACACTTAGAAATGTGTTTAAGGCCCTTTACAAATTGCGACTTTTAGCATCGATGCAGTTGCGATGCAACGTCGATGCAGTCGCAAATGACATCTTACGCCATTTACTCACTGCGATTTTAAGCATCGATGCAGTCGCGATGCTGTATCGTTGCATTCGCAAATGGTCCACCTAGTAGCGCAAGTGTGTAAAAGTGGACCATTTGCGACTGCATCGATGCTGCATCGCGACTGCAACGATGCTAAAAGTCGCAGAGTGTAAAGGGCGTAAGATGTCATTTGCGATGATTTTAGTTTATTTCGCAAACTGAGTCTTAGGTGTACCTGACTAAAGGTGATTGATTAGTAATTAAAATTATCTAGTGGTCTCATTTTAACTCTTAAGATATGCATTACAATTGGTTAAAAAGTTCAGTGGTCGAATCATCGCAACTTTCTCCTGAACAAAAGAGTCTATCTCCGAAAAGGGTATAATATCCCATTATCTCCCTGGTCAAAACGTCTATATTATTTTTTTATTTGTTACATTTACTTCTTGACACGTAGTTCGCTTTTATCAACAGAATGTTGCTTTACGGGTAGATCAAAGTAGAGCAGGGAACAAAATGAAATCACAAACAAGGTAAACGACCACCGCATAGTTCCTTTGACACGACAACAGGGACAGTCTAATCTTTGCTTTGATATAAACTTATCGGAAAATACGCGAGCTTAGGTTCTGGAGGGCATAAAGCGGAACTAAAATGGAAATTTTACTTTGTAAACCATAATTTAGGTAAAGCAGACATAAGATTGGCGTAACTCTGACACCTATTTAGGGTCCCGTGGTCAATAAGGAACCCTTATAGTTTCGCCATGTCCGTCCGTCTGTCTGTCCTCGGATTAGCGCAGAGACGATCAACACTAGAGAGCTGTAATTTGGCACAGATAATATACATAAATTATGATGCCGACAAAACGGCATAAAAAATTTGGAAAAAATATTTTTACAGGGGTGCGATTTTTTTTCTCGCATACATCGTAGTGTGGTGGGGTATCGTTGGATTGGTCGGTTAAAAATATTGTGGGTAGGAAGATCACTTTTAGATTTACGGGTCTGTTTTCTGTTTGACGACCTCTGTGGCGTAGTGGTACGGTGGTGGTAGCGCATCTGCTTACCATGCGAGAGTATCCTAGTATGGGGCCAGAAGCAATGTATGTGCCTGTATGTAAATGTTTATGTTTATGTTTCTAAATATTTAGCTGGAAAGCGCATTTTTTAAAATTATTAATCATAATTAAATTTAGGTTCGTAGCACATACTAATACATGTTAGTTTTGTAATGCAGATAAAAAAATCTCCTCTTTCTACGGAATCCTGTACTGTGCGTGGTCCGATCCGCCCTTGGTCGGTTTTTACAAATGAGACTCCTGCTTTCTGGGTGCGGGTTTTATAAATATGTAGTTTTGTATTCTACATGCTCACGGCAAAGCTCGGAATGTTAAATTATTATGGAAAATTTATTCCTAACTTAAGCTCGCTGCTGCATCCTTTGCATCAGTTATTACGTAAAGACAATGCTTGGAATTGGGATTCTTATTGTGAAAGGGCTTTTAAAGAAGCTAAACAATCATTGTTATGCGAGCGCGTATTGGTGCATTACAAAGAGGGGCTGCCACTTGTGCTATCGGTAGATAGCAGTGCGTACGGTTTGGGTGCGGTGCTCGCGCACCGCTACGCGGACGGCTCGGAGCGACCGGTCAGCTGCGTGTCGCGAACGCTGAATGAGGCTGAGAAGAATTATAGCCAATTAGATAAAGAAGCACTCGCTATATTCTTTGGGATAACTAAACACCACCAATACCTCTATGGTAGAACTTTCGTGCTCAGAACGGACCATTAGCCGTTGAGCTATATTTTCGGTACCAAAAGCGGTATCCCTCAAACCGCGGCTAGCCGACTTCAGCGTTGGGCTGCGCGCCTAGCGGCGTATGATTTTAAAGTAGAATTTGTGCGTTCGACGGAGAACGGCCCGGCCGACGCGCTGTCTCGACTGCCTGTAGGACAGGAAGGGCACCACAAAGATAACACTGCTACTTATATAAACATTATAGAAGAGTCATTACCTATAAGTTTTAAGGACATTGCTAGGGAAACTAAAAAGGACAGAGTATTGTGCAAAATATATAGTTATGCGCTATTCGGCTGGCCTGTTAGGGCTAGTTCTGAGGACGAGAAGCCATATTTTAATAGGAAAGAGGAAATTGCAATGGATGCAGGTTGCTTACTCTTTAGATATAGGGTCATTATCCCAGATAAGTTGCAGAGGTTAGTTTTAAATGAAGTTCATGAGGGTCATTTGGGAATGAACAAGATGAAAAATCTTGCACGCAACTATGTATATTGGGCTAACTTGGACCGCGATATTGAGCAGCTGGTTCGCGCTTGCGACAGCTGCCGTGCCGTGAGGGATGCGCCGCCACGGGCGCAGGTCCATCCTTGGGAGTTCCCAGTACATCCTTGGCACAGAATCCACGCTGATTTCGCGGACTGCGCCGGAAAACGATATTTAATAATAGTAGATGCCAATACGAAATGGTTAGAGGCTATAGTGATGTCCGGCACTGATGCAAAGTCCACTATATCAGTATAACGCTCTGTTTGTGCGAGATTTGGTCTGCCATCGCAACTTGTCACGGATAATGGTCCCCCTTTTTTCTCGATAGAATTTAAGAATTTAGTGTCAATAATTGTATTAAGCCTGTGACGACAGCGCCATATAGACCCCAGGGTAACGGGGCCGCGGAGAACGCGGTTAAGACGGTAAAAAAGGCAATAAAAAGGGCAATACATGATGGGGTAGATGTACCAACGGCACTAAGTAAATTTTTAATGAAGTATCGTAATAGCGAACACGCTACCACGGGTGTGTCGCCCGCGATGGCGTTGCTTGGGCGGCCTTTGCGCAACAGACTCGATGCATTGCGGCCGAGCGTCGCAGCCACCGTGGAGGCCGCGCAGGACCGGCAGGTGGCGGCAGCGCGCCGCCGGGATCCGCAGCTACAAGTGGGTGACTCGGTAATAGCCCGCAATTACACGGTGAGAGGGGATAAGTGGTCAGAGGGCGAATTGGTTAGACAAACGGGTCCAGTATCATTTGAAGTAGATATGGGACTGGGAACGAGATGGCGCCGCCACGCTGACCAGTTAATCCCTATATCGTCGCCTAGCACAAGACAGAATCGATACTCCTTATCGCGTACCAGCTCCAATGCGAATTAGTTAGAGGTTGATGAACCTATTGAGGGGGAAGTAAATGATGGCGCTGACGACACATTTGAGGATGCGTCCGCCGGCTCGGGCGGCGAAGGGCGCGATGTAGGAGAGAGCCCGCGGCAGCAAGCGCAGGCGACGCCTCGCCGCCGCCGCTGCAGGCAGGCGCATCCAAGAGGGCTCAACTGGCCTACCAACGGGCAATGAAGGCTAACGCTCAATGATAAGTAATATGTTTATTTAAAATTATTAGTTTAAGTTCCTATCTATCTATAAAACCATAAAATATGTGTGTTACTTCAAGATACATTCATCTTAGTTAGTTATACCTGTAAAAACGTATAAACGTTTTTACACCATTCGATTTGTAATTGAGGTTTTAAAGAGGGAAAGTTGTAGGGTAGTTACTCTTATTAATAAACGAACCAGTCAACCGGTAGCCTCCGTGTGTCATTGACGTTGCAATGACAAAGAGTTTTCGATAATAAAAATTGGTCACAATTTGCATAAGCTCAGTTCAGCGAACTCGCTTTTAACGGAGCCTAAGCAGACGTCTGCTTAATTTTAAATAGGTTTATAATATAAAAAGTGTAATGCAGTTTTGAATATTACGGTGCTTGATTTAGGGCTCATTATGAAACGAATCATTTCACGTGTGTCGCACCTAGGGCTGTCACCTCTACAGGTTTGTCTAAGTCTAGGGAGTCTTCGGATTTGAATCGTGCATGTGTGAGCTCCGGGTTATAAGGGTGACATTATTAGGGTGACTTGCACCAAATTCGTTGTTTTGTCTTGTTTTCTTGTTTTGTTTTGCTGTCACATTGTTTGTATAGTTTGACGTCTGACTTAAATACGTTTAGCTGCGAAACATATTTAACAATTGTGGTGCAAGCCGCCCTAAATCTCTAGATACGGAGATCAATTGATTTTGCTACATAATTACGACAGGTAAATAAAACTATATTAAACTAAAATACATATTTGATCAAGCAAGTGTCCCACTTTCATACAGTTATTATACGGTTTTATGTGTTTTTTTTGTTTTATTAAAAATCACTTTAAAAATATTGATGAAAAATTAACAAATCTCTCTTTATAAAGTTGGCAGCCCTAGTCACAACGTACAAATTGTCCTGTCATATAAATCAAAATACGAAAATCGTCCGTCATCATTATTCGCAAGTTGATCCACTCAGTCGAATAAATTTATCAATATATTGTTTGTTTAATACATTCAGATTCGTGTCATAACGGTTTCCTGTAATAAAGCGTAACGGATATCCTTCGGTAACAAGAGTACTCACAGTTCATAAAATATTAAACTACCAAATGCTAACAGCCAAATGTTATGTCAGAAATTTATTTCATGCATTTCATATTTATTTCATATATTCAATATTTTAATATTCATGCTAATAAACTGCTTGTAACAATACACATTATCTACGTATCTTCTATTTTTTTAGATATTCTAGATTAAATTGCTGTTTCTCATTCGACATGCAGTCTCTCGCCACTAGTAAATAAATTGGTCCTTGAAACTATACCTAATTTATTTACTATTTACATTTATTAACTTCTGTGTGGAGCCCTGCTGCCTTAAGGTCATAGCCCACACGATTCTGGTACCATCCGGCAAAAATAATATCATTCAAATATGGGCTTTAAATATTGCTGTTCAGATATATTTTACATTGGCATCATAAATTAACTGACAACTGACAGTGAGCTGTCAGTTTTAAAAACGGATGTTTTGTTTTGATTTTGTTTTTATTTTATTTTTCTTGTTTTGTGGACTTTTGTGTATTTTGTTTATTACGTATTTGTGTCTACATTGTATTTCTGTAACAATCCGCTACTTGACTCTTTTTTCAAGTATGTCTTATATGCTAAATATCTCTTCCATTAGGCCAAAAAATATTTTAGTATATTTTTTGAGGACCTAAAAGCAACAAAAACATTATTTTAAAACGTTGCTTTGCTAAACAGCCAAAAACGCGGTACGCCATTTTTGTCTATGGTTAAGTCCTCTACGTTTGTAAACAAAGTTTGACATTCAACATAGGTAGAGTTCGTGCCACGAAAGAAGTATGAGTCACACTAGAACCTACGCACGCACGACTGACAGATGTTTGTTTACAACCAAAGGTGCTTTCAAGATGGCGGATAGTGTTTTCACCGTTCCGATTTAAAAGCGAAAAATATTTTTTTTATTTGGAAATTTTGCAGCCATCCTGCATATTTACTTAGCAAAGTCAATATATTTCGGTTTCTTACGTTAGATACTACAGGAAATATCCATTTATCGCGTCAAATTTGATACGAGGCAAGTAGCGTATTCTAATAAGTCTTCTTTCTTTCTTTCTTTCTTTCTTTCTTTCTAGTCTATAGCATCGAAAGGTATCATTTTGGAGCTTATAAACTTTACTAAAAGGCCTTCCACACGATCGGAAAGACTCTCCGACCAAGGTGTCCTTGGTCGGGTTGGAATTCGTTCCACACGGTCGGACAACTTGACAACGTACAGTCGACAGCACGTCGTCATTCACATTTGAGTTGCAAAGTCGCCCGTAATGCAACGGGGCAGAGTGCATGGGTCTATAGCATGATGTGCTCTCGACTGTACGAAACGACATCGGTGGCGCAGCGGTTAGCAAATCAGCCTACCATATGAGAGGTCCCGGGTTCGAATCCCGGCTGGGTAAAAAAAAAGAAACACAGGTCCTGGATGTTTACATGCTTGTGTCGTCGCTGTTTCTGGTTCCCATGACACAGGGTATCCTAGTGTGGGACCAGAAGCAATGTATGTAAATGCAAGCCTGTATGTAAATGTTATGTTAAGTGTAAATTGATATGTATTCCGTTTTATGCTTCATCTATTTAAAAATTGTAATAACTAATAATTAACTAAAAGAGATATATTTTCCGAAATATTTTGTTTTAATCGAGCATATGAAATAAGTTATTGTCGGTCGTGTCAACTAGTACCTAAATACCGAATTCGAACTTACTGCCATAGACATACATCCGCTCGCAGCGACGGCCTACGGCACTGGCACACTGAAGCGCTCGCGTCGGATGACAGCCTTCCACACGATCCATTCCGACCGCCAACACAGCGTGTCGGGATGGCTGCGCTTCCGATCAAGGCCGTTGGATTCCGACCAATATTTGGTTGGACAACCGGCTTCCACACGTGAAATTTTTACACCAACCCAACCAATGTCACCTTGGTCGGAGAGTCTTTCCGATCGTGTCGAAGGCCTTTAAATATCCATATCGGTCCACTCTTCCTTAACTGGGTTAATTCCATTTAGTTGAGTATAGCTTTCTCTCATTTAATGTATAATCTAGTTTAATGGCTATTGAAACTTTACCAGAGTTTACACATCTAGGTTGGACAGTGCTTACAAATGCAAATGATAGGGGTAAGTAATCAACAAGTTTGAGCATCGTTTATGTGTGAAATGAAGCTTAGGGGTCCATTAGACGGTCATGCAAGCGTCAGTCAATTCCATCAATCATGAATTACGTTTGATTGTTGGTGACTGACGGAATTAATATAGACCTTAGACGGTCACTCTGACTGATCGTCAGTCATACCCAAAGGATACAAGGGATACCACGTATTTACGCAAGATAATAATGGATATTCATAAAAGAAAAGCCTGTGTTGGAATTTCGACTGCGATGTTGGATCTGACATCTGGCATCAAATTGGAAAACTAACACATAAAACAGTAGTCAATTATTGGCTTTAGAACCCACTAATAACCGAAAGCCACCAACAGATGCAAAAATAATAAGAGACAATTTTTGTTATTATGATTTCAATAATGAGGGTAAAATATAATAATTGTATTATGTATGTGCCTGTATGTATATGTTATGTTGTCATGTCATGTCATGTCATGTCACGTCACGTCACGTCACGTCACGTCACGTCACGTCACGTCATGTTATGTTATTGTAAATGAAGTAGCTATTATAATTTTTAAAAACCTATTTAGATGCTAAAAAATGCACCCATGCCTCTAAATAGGTTTTTAAATTGTCCTTAGCACGGGTTAGTGCAACAAAAAGAATAAATTATTATAATCTTACTGAGTAGTGATAGTAATTTTTAAGTAAATAAACAAGAGTTGGGCGGCGGCGCCGTCTTTTCGAAGTGTTCCGTATCCGACTCCATCGCTGTCTGCGCGCTGACTGACGCGTGATTGACGAAATGCCATTACACGTTCACTCAAAAGTCATGACTGATAGTTGCATGATGCAAAAATCAAAATATCCAAATTTTCATCAATCAATTTCATGCAACCATCAGTCACCGCATTACACGGTAGGTTATTTGTCCATCGTGTAATGGACCACTAACAATGCACTTATTTTTAGAGTTCCGTACCCAAAGGGTAAAACTGACCCTATTAGTGAGACTCCGCTGTACGTCCGTCCGTCCGTCTGTCACCAGGCTGTATCTCATGAATCGTGATAGCTGGACAGAAGAAATTTTCACAGATGGCCTATTTCTGTTGCTGCTGTAACAATAATATAAACTCGAAAATATAATTTAAAACAAATATATAAACGGGCGGGAGACCTACTACTACATGATTTTTTTTCTCGTTTTTCATCGATATTGACTACGGCTACAGTTAGACGCTTAAAATATTCACAGATTATTTAGTTATAAATTCACTTTAAAAATTAATAATTAAATTAAAATAAAACATACATAGATATATGAGGGACTCCTATAGGTACAACAAACATAATTTTTTTTGCAGTATTTATAGATAATGGTACGGAACCCTTTGTGTGCGACTCGTACTTGGTATATTTTTAATTGCAAGTATCAAGGAGAATCTTGGCAAGTATTAAGTTTTAAAATAAAGAGTTCTAACCTAAATACCATCCACGCAGACTACCCCGCCAGCTTGTCTGAGCTCATTTCCGCCACCAAAGTAAAGCCCATCGACGCACATGCCCAGTAATTAAATAGTATTTCGTAGTCCTCTTAGGCTGACATGACATTCAGAGACGAAAACTAAGCTAAGATCGGTCTCAGAAATGTCAAAATCACGTACTTAAAAATATTTCGTATTCAGAATCGAATCTTAGGAAGTTTAGTATGAAATGGTGCTTAGCTAAGTGTAAGTAGTCAATATCGGTGACTTTACGTGAACTTAGAAATGTCACTTCTAAGTCTGTTGTTCACAGACTACTCCAAACGTCATTTCACTGATCTTGTACGAGCATTATCTGTGGGACTTTTATTATCTCTGACATATATAAAATTGTATGATGTTGTCCTGCTCTCGTGTAGCAATGTCAAATTAAAAAAACCGGTAAGAACTACATCACTAAAAAATTATAGACAATATAGATGACTTTCTTAAGGACTGTGAATACGAAAATTACGGCGCTTTACTAAGTACGACTTTAGTTTACTTTGCTAAGTCTGATCTAAGCGTGAACTTAGGATTCGTCTCTGAATGTCAGCCTTAATGCTCACCTCACAGATAAACCTATGCCTACATACAGGTTTCAGTGTGGGTTTTTTTTTATGTATAAAGTATTTTGTGAAATTTGTGGAAAAAAATAAATTGTATAGTATAGTAATTCTTTGGTACGATAATATATACCTACTTAGTTATAATATTACATACCTCTCCTTTCATTGTAGTAGGTCCTCTAACGAGCATTATCCTAAGTATTGACAATTGATACTTAATTTTAATAACGAATATCTAATATTCACGGTTTTTTTGTATTTTTGTGAAATTGTATTTTTTTGTATTTTTGTAAGACTGATTCGACCTACTAACGTTTTGGGGTCACACGTCAATTCTTCGTCCGTTGATATCTTTTAATGAAAAACGTTACGATATTCTGTAAGAAAAGAAATGTAATTTTATTTATCTTCTACGTTTACACAAATTAGGAGTCTCTCTAGTTTTGTCTATTTAGAAACAGCCAGCTCGTAGGATCTATGTTGATGACGTTTTTCCGTAAAGTCAGATTCATTATTTTCGCTTTAAAAATTAATTAAACACTCAAAAAAAACTGGACGGGGCTCTCAAAATCATCTTTTCACCATTTTCCCGAAGAGATTAAGACCAAACTTATTTTTTTTTAGGACAGTGCCAAAACAAAACAAAACAAAATCAACGATTATTTAAAAGACAAGGATGTCTGGCATTAAATAGTAGTATTTAATAATAGTAATATTTATTTATTTATATTTATTTTAAACATTTTAGTAGTTTTAACAATTTCGTTCAATGTAAGATAACATAACATTATTAGATATATATTGTGCACCGGAAAAAATAATTACTACTTTTATTAAATGGAGTTTATTAATGTAACATTGTTTACGGTGCCAAGTAGCATTATTATAGTATTTCTGATAAAATCATTATTATTAAAATTAATTCTCTTACATTAGAAATGCATTTAAGTGGGCCGTGTTATCAAGTAGAACTAGTAAGAGGAGGAAAAAGAGGCTTTGGGTAGTGCGATTGGATCTATTTCAGAGAAATAGACTTCTGACAGTAAAACCAGCCACTAGTCTTACAAGCCTCCACCAATCCGGACTTGGCTCTCGTTGTGGATTATGACCTATACCTTCCTCAGGGAAGAGACCCGTGCCCCTCGGTGGGGACATAATGGGTTGATGGTGAATATGTACCTACATATCTAATCATTTTATTTCATGTACTCTTACCTACTTGACTTGGCTCTCGTTGTGGATTATGACCTATACCTTCCTCAGGGAAGAGACACGTGCCCCTCGGTGGGGGCATAATGGGTAAAAAATAAATACCGCCGTTAGTAGAATCAAAAATTCGCACGCGAACACCCATCCATACTTTGCACTTCTAAGCGATTTTCAACTTACACGTGGTATTTCTCCGCCAGGTCGGTGGAGTTGCGGCACCAGTACGACACTGAGTACGAGGGGGTGCCAGTAGCACGGTTCGCCGTCAACGAGTGGTTCCTAGACAATGACGACGGGTGCTGGTGTCTCAACATAACGCAAGGCATCCGCCGGCCCGACGGCTGCCTGAAGCGCGGCGCCATGGAACTCTACAGCTGTACTGGTAAGTTGCATCATCATCATCAACCCATTATGTCCCCACCGAGGGGCACGGGTCTCTTCCCTGAGGAAGGTATAGGCCATACTCCACCACGGGGGCCAAGTCCGGATTGGTGGAGGCTTGTAAGACTAGTGGCTGGTGTTACTGTCAGAAGTTTTCAAGCCGCCCTAAAGCCTCTGACTTGGCTCAACGACTGCCATCTATCGATTGCAGTTGCGAAGCACGGAATCGCTCGGAAAAATGCCACTAGCGTTAGTCATAGACGGTGACCCATCCATGGACTGAACGCGCCGTATGTTGCTTAACCTTAGTGATCGTTTAAGATCACTCAGGCAGCCCAGGCTACGAGCGATTCGATTCGATTCGAGCGACTGGTAAGTTTAGTGCTACTTAATAAAAAGTGTTCCAAATTACTTTTAAAATGGTTTCTTAGCCTAATGGCTAACCGCTAAGAAACTAACCTGCAGCGGTTAGTTTCTTGGTGCTGAACATATCCAGCGCTAAACTCTGGTTAACAATTAAAAAAAAAACTCACGCCCGTTATCCCCGAGGGGGTAGGCAGAGGCACCAATCACTAGAACTGGGTGCACGTTTTGCCGAGCTTATTAAGTCCCAACGTGACAAGTGGCAAGCCTGTCGCCGTTATCCGGGTATACTCGTAATTTATCAGCGAATGGTGTTGCTGCACAAACAAACAAAATGTTTATAACTAAAAGTCATTGGTACATACGGGATTCGACCCCAGACCCTCATGATCGAGAAGCGAGGGTGAACTCCACTACGTCACCACCATTCTGGTTAACAGTTCCATCAATATTTACGAAAAAGGGAATATAGCATTAGAAAAATGGTTATCCAAAAATATTCTGAGTCATTTGATGAGACAGCACTACAATTAAGTAGGGTAAACTATACATTAATTGGCACCTTAAGCAAAACCTTGACTTAATTTGCTTCCTAAGCATTCAATTTCATATTCAATCACTATTAATCATTTTTATTAGTTAGAATATGAGTATAGGTTGGAAATAAAAAATAATTCTTGCTTGTTGTCATAGTTTTATTTAAGAAAAATAATAATAATTTGAAAATGTCTCCAAAACTACAGTCATTGGCATTACAGGTAAAAACATTGTCACTAATAATATCAGTCATTGGCACTTATAATTTGTATGTATGGTTTGTACTTAAAAATGCTAATTATAAAAAACTACCAAAATGCCCTTTAAGCAATTTTAATTCTTAATATTTGTATTTAAAACTCACTGTGCCAATGACTAGGTGGGTGCCAGCAATACTATGGTTTACCCTAGTTACTTAGTGAAATTTTTAATTCAGAAAAAGGCCCTTTGTTAACGCTTGTTAACGGCATCATTAAGTTGAAACTAATAAAAATTCAAACATTATTGTAGTACCTATACAAATTTAAGGCATACAATAGTCCAAACATACTATGTGCAGATCTGCTCTTCAGCTTGCAAAGTTTAAATATTTTATGACGTTGATTTTTCCGTAACAAACTAAAATCTTTTGTGTTATACAAAAATACCTAAATGACAGGGAAAAGCTTCGTAATTGTAAATTATTCTCTAGATTTTTCTCGAACAAAAATTAAACCTTTGTCAATTTTCAACAAATATAATTATGTTGGCACTGACCGTGAAGGGAAATTAATATCTAGATTTTTCTCGAACAAGAGTTCCCCTTGTCAATTTCAAACAAATATATGTAATTATGCTGCCAAACTGACCGTGCCAGTGATTCTAGGGAATATATCAATTTAGCAACGTGACACACGTGCACGTGTGTCTGTGTGAGGCAGTGCTGGATTAAGTCAGCTCGGGGCCTGTAGCAAATTCTGTCAAGGGGCCCTTGGTTTGCTTTAGGTTCTCAAGTTTAGGTTATTAAATGAAACAAAACTGTTACAAATAAACTTTTCTGGATTTAATATGTCCCAATTTAGAAATAACACTTTCAATATAGACTTCTTTAAGAAAACCATGCTCTATATTCAACAAAATTAAATGATAAATTTAGACGTCCTTGGCCCATACCTTTTAATGTTCAAAAGGAACGTTCGGCACTGCAGGTAGTGATCATGAGAGTCAAGTAAATGCGCAAGGCAAGGCAATTTCTAAGTTTGGGAAACACGATTGGCAAAAATTGCTGTTCCAGAGGCTCCGGTTTCTTGCTATCAATAACAGTCGCCACATCTGTTTTCAGCAGCTCTGCGAACTGCACTCATTCGCCACCTAGGCTGTTCCCCAAATCATCTTCGTAAACACTGACCATACCCACTTAACGATTTTTCCAAAACCTCTTTTGTAACAAATTTTAGCTCTCGAAATACTTTATTCTGAAACTCTATACGATTTAAGCTCCTATCTAAATTAATGTAGGTATATTTACTACCGCAGACGTTGGAGTGAGGGGCCCCCAAATTCGCGGGGCCCGTAGCATTTGCTACTCTTGCTACGTGGCTAATCCGGCACTGATGTGAGGCAGTGTGTGTGTGCGTGCATGAGTGTGACCACCTTGTAGAAGATTAAAGCTTGATCGATGCTCACATGCTCAGCCCTCGCATATTTAAAGACAAATTGGACGTAGTTTAGCGGAAATGTTCCAATTTCCAATAATTTTTGAGTTAAATATACCAAAATTATCACTATGCTCTATATTTTAAGAATCAAATACTTTCATAGCGAGCCGATGAGTATGTGCAAAGTTATGGCACATGTTAGTTCAATCCACAGTATTAAGAGCGTAAATCAGCTTTAACCCAAAAAGTCAAATATCTCAAAACTCACTTTGTGTGGGTTGGAATCTTTCTGCTAAACTACGTCCAATTAACATTTTCTATTTCTACAGTATTTTTCACTGAAACATAATTACGTATTAAACGGGTCTAATCGCGATTAATAAGAAACGAAAGACCAACCCACGGTTTCTCGAACGCTAACAGGCTGTTAATCTACAGCTGTCACTAGTTTTTTTTGTATGCACTTTTGCCAACTGGCAACTGTTAACAATAGATTAACAGACGGTTCGCGTTCGAGAAACCGGGGGTTTAAGTGACTTAAGGATAGACTCTCACTACTACCACCTATCCTGACCACAATAATTGACAGTACTCGCCATTTCATTCAGCCCGTTACCACGGCAGCTGTAACATTGCAATAACGTCGGGAATTCAAATAATTTAAGTTTACCTAAAAAACATACATATAATACAATATATATGTACCTGAATCGCTCGAAGCCTGAGCTGTCTGAGTTATCTTAAACGATCACTAAGGTTAAGCAACATACGGCGCGTTCAGTCCATGGATGGGTCACTGTCTATGACTAACGCTAGTGGCATTTTTTCCGAGCGATTCCGTGCTTTGCAAGGCACGTTAAGCAGTTGGTGCCGGCTGCCGTCGATAGATGGCAGTTGTTAAGCCAAGTCAGAGGCCTTAGGGCGGCTTGAAAACTTCTGACAGTAAAACCAGCCACTAGTCTTACAAGCCTCCACCAATCCGGACTTGGCCTCCGTGGTGGAGTATGGCCTATGCCTTCCTCAGGGAAGAGACCCGTGCCCCTCGGTTGGGACATAATGGGTTGATGATGAATTTGTACCTACATATCTAATCATTATATTTCATGTACACTTACCTACCTTCACTCTAGATTTTTTCTATCCATCCCAAGGTTGTCTGGAAGAGATCGCTTTTACGATAAGACCGCTAATTGTATACGACAGAGCTTAGATATGTAAGACTCCTAATGTATTTTTTTTCTGGTTGTTACAATAAAGAGTTCTAAACGTATGTATATTAAATGGGCCCGATTATTTAAATCGGGCCCGTTTAATATGCATACATTTTCCTATTCACTTCAAATTACATTTCCGTTTCAAAGTCACGTAACAGATTAGAGATACTCTCGATCGTCCAAAAAAAAACCACTCGCATAAGGAAATATCATAACGCGTCAAAGCAATCAAAACATTTTAAACATTGGTATAAAGGAAGCTTTAACATTTAATAACGTTTAGTTTTTTATGAGTGTTTAAGCGGTTGTTCAACTAAGTATTCATTGATATTATTACATTACAAATCGTATGCTTGTCGACGATCCAAAGTAACGATTGATTGATGAACTGGGGCCTTACTTCGAACGGAAATTTTATTTACTTAATACCATTGAATTTAGATAAATTCATAACTGACCCGGCAAACGTTGTTTCGCCGTATATTTTTTTTTCACTTATAAGGCTATGAAAAATAGGTACATAGCAACCTGTTCTCAGACCTACCGAATATACCTACTTATGAAATTTCATCACAATCGGTCAAGCCGTTTCGGAGGAGTATGCGCACTAACACGGTGACACGAGAATTTTATGTATTAGAAAGAAAATACCTATTAGATTTTATGATACATACATAAGGTCACTCCTGTATCCCAGAGGGGTAGACAGAGACCAGGGTCTGCCTCTTGCCACGGTACTGACCACTTTCGCTTCCGCGACAGTGGTCAGTACCGTGGCTCATTAGTCGTTGCATGCACGCACGCCGGTTTCGGGTGCTTCTCATCTTGCCTTTCGCCCTTTTTTATTGTATGTTTCGATTTTTTTAAATGTAATTGCATACTTAACATTCCTTACTTGAAATTGAAAGTCTTAATTGACCTCCTTTCTTTCTCTACAAGTATTTTTCGCCAAATCGATAAACGAATGCAAAATCACGACAATTAATTCATCCAAGGCCGTGTGACCTAGAATGAGATCTGGTTTTGATTAGAAAAACAATCTGAAATAAAAAATAAACGTGAGCAGCCGGGCTGCTGAACTTTTATTAAAAGCAACGGGACCAGCGCAACGAGTCACACACAGTTTTGAATTTTGGTGTTGCCAACTTTGACTTTTTAGTTCCATTAATTTGTCCAGATAGCCTATACTCGTGCAAAAATGACAAACTAACGGAGAAGCGATGAGTTATGAGGGAACATGGAATCGCAGATAAACATAAACATTTACATATAGGCAATAAGATGACTTCTGCCCCACACTAGGATACCCTGTGTCGTAGGAACCAGAAACAGCGACGTCACAAACATGTAAACATCCAAGACCAGGGGTGTTTTTTGTCCCCAGTCGGGATTCGAACCCGGGACCTCTCGCGTGGCAGGCAGATGCGCTAACCGCTGCGCCGCGGAGGTCGTCATACATACTTAAGTACATACGAGCTAATGAGGGCTTTCCAATTACAGCTGTCAGTTGAGTTCATTAAAAAAAAACTAGATGGCGCTGCAAGAATACGAAAATGTCATCATGTTTTTAGGTCTGTGGTTTTAATGCTTATTAATCTGTGTTAGTCTAAACATCTCTTTGTAGTCTGTGATCTAAACTAGACTTTGTTTCGAAACTGTTGAAACTTGGAAGTTATCGAAGTATTTTTAGGTACTTTGTTTATTACATACGTACGTGAATTGTGTCTTTGCTCATGACTAGCCCATGCATTGTGCATTTTTGTAAAAACATAGGACAGGAACCACAGATTAGGTACAGTGATGTCATGACGTCAGCACCATCTATCGGTAATTTGCGGTACAAATTTTTTTTAATGACGCTCTGAAAAGCCCTCATCCTCCTTTTGGGTTCCGCCGCAGTGGGGCAAACACATGAGCTGACTACTGAACTAAGCTTATAGGTCTTGTAAACATAACGAGAATAAACTTCGGACGTTCACAGTAACACCTCCGTCAGTGATACCATGACATATAAACCACGTTAATCATCTGGTTCCCTACATGTCAGTCTTCTCAAAGACATCGGTGAAAACCAACTGGTTCCGGCGACCTCAGTGCACGTGCTACTAAGACCATTGCACGGATCAACAGAAGCTGACACAAGTGTCAACATTTTTTTAGTTGATAAACGGGTTATGCCAAAGTACAATCAATTACTCAAGTCACAAGTGGACCTCTCTAAAACAATTTGGGCGATTAAGCATGCGAGCGGAATTTATAGAACTTAAACTATTTATCTGAAGTTAATTATTTACGTTTCCACGTCTTGACCCATTATGTCCCCATCGAGGGGCACGGGTCTCTTCCCTGAGGAAGGTTTACTCCAACACAGGGGCCAAGTCCGGATTGCTGGAGACTTGTAAGACTAGTGGCTAGTCTTACTGTCAAAAGTTTTCAAGCCGCCCTAAGGCCCCTGACATGGCCTAACGACTGCCATCTATCGATGGCAGCCGGCACTAACTGCTTAACGTGCCTCGCGAAGCACGGAACCGCTCGGGCAAATGCCACTAGCGTTAGTTATAGAACGGTCACCCATCCATGTATTGAACGCGCCCTATGTTGTTGAACCTTCGTTATCGTTTAAGATCACTCATTCTTTGCATGTCTTGACTACGATGACTCACCCTGCCGATGAACGAATGAAGGAACGGTGAACGAATGAAACGATGAACGAATTCATAGTCACCCTGTGACTTTGAATTCGTTCATCGTTTTTAGGGTTCCGTAGTCGACAAGAACCCTTGTAGTTTTGCAATGTCAATCCGTCTTTCTGTCTATCTGTGTGTCTGTTTGTCCGTCCGTCCGTCCGTCCTTGCTTTACTATATGTATTATAAACGTTACAAATAATATCAGGATAAATAGTAATGAGAATCGAAAAACCTATGGTTCACCTTCCCCGTCATCTTTAACGTGGACGTATAGACGGCATTATTGTAAAAAGCGAGAAACGAGTAGTTATCCCTTTCTTTAATTAACAGTGTTATACAAATATACACGTTTACGATTAGAAAAGCAAAGTCATTGTTGTTGTTACACTTTATTGCACAAAGAAAAAATACATGAAATCATTGTCAGTCATTTGTCTCCGCGACAGTACAGAGAAGGCTCGCGATTGGGAAGTGAAGGCTATCAGGCGTCGCCTCTTGACCCGCGCGCGGAAATTCGACACCTTTAGTAAGATCTTAGTCCGACATCCCTGTAGCTGTATGTAGGAGTCTTTGGGTAACCCAATGAGAAAGGAAAATTCAACCAACCAAGGAGGTAATCGTGAGGAAACCTGATTATTAGAGGTGTTACATCATACCTCAGCGTTTGAAATTGCCAATCCGTGGTGGGCACGCGTGGAAATAAAGCCCGCAATCTCTCTCTGAGTGAAGGCCTATGCGGTAGAGCGTATACAGGGTGTAACAAAACTCAACGTTAAGCCGGAACCGGGTGAAAAGGCAAGTCATACTGGTTATCAGAAAAATATAAAAAAATCGATTTTTTTTATTTTATGTACAATAAATATTTTTTTTCTTATCTATTCAAGACATTTCACAAGCAAATGAAAACTAAAATAAAAATTTAAATGGGCAATTTTTTAAGTATTTTTAAAAAGTCTCCTTTTCTTCCAAGCTGGAGCAGCTGGTTTTGAAATTTTATAACAGTTTAAAGAAGCAAGTTTAGAAAAAGTAAAGATTTGTGGCAACAGGATTTTAAAATTTTTTTTAAATGCCTATAATTTTTTTTCATGCAGTTTTTTTTGTATTTTTCTGGTTTAGTAACCAATATGACTTGCCTTTTCACCCAATTCCGGCTTGACTTTGAGTTTTGGGACACCCGATATGTAGGTAAATACGCATTCGAGGACTCTAGGCGAGAAATCGATAGACGGGCTAAAGACTTTCTTTTTTCAAAATGTACATCTTGGCACAGAGAAGAGATTATTGTAAAACTAGACGAAAACCCAGCTTCGCTGGGTTCATCATTTCCCATGTATTGATATATGACGACCTCTGTGGCGCAGCGGTTAGCGCATCTGCCTACCATGCGAGAGGTCCCGGTTTCGAAACCCAACAGGGGACAAAAAAAAGAAACCCTGGTCTTGGATGTTTACATGTTTGTGACGTCACTGTTTCTCAGGGTATCCTAGTGTGGGGCCAGGAGCAATGTATGTGCATGTATGAAAATGTTATGATATGTTGTAGATATTTGTCTTAAATCTTATTTAGCCAAATAACTATCATGTCTAGGTCTCAAAAACAAAGAACTAGGAGCTTATTCTGTTATCCATTGTGACCACAATGGATAACTAGTTTGCCCTAGCCTAAACTGGTTTATCCTATCGGGTTTAGGACAAATTATTTTGAACTAGGCTGTACTAGTTAATATTATCGCATATAGGAAGAACTAGTTTGGCCTAGGCCAATCTAGTTTGTCCTGAAATCGGGTTTGGCCAGTAACACATATATTTATGTATATATGTGTTACTGGCCAAATATAAAATTCAAAGTCCTGACTGACTGACTGACTCACTCATCAACGCCCAGCCCAAGCCGTTGGACCTAGGAAGCTGAAATTTTGCACAGAGGGTCTATATAATGTAGGCAAGGAATAAGACCGTATTTGTAAAAATTCAACATCTAAGGGGGCGAAAAGGGTGAATAACTAAAGTCTACGCGGACGGTGTTGCGGGCAAAAGCTAGTTACTAATATAGATAGATATGGATATGGCCCGGATTAACTTAGATACATCGTTTTTTTGTTTTCTCGATTTGGCTATCCTGCACAAAATAATAGATGGAGCAATTTTGGACCCATAACTTTTAGGCAGTCTCAGATTATTCTTACCTAAGCAGAATATGAGATCGTCCCGTTTTTTTACATTCCGCCTGAAAAACCTCGTACATACCAACCTTGGCAATTTTTCTCCCTTTTTTCGTCTTCAGACTCATTATTAAATAACGAGTTGGAGAGATCGTAAGCTCTCGTTATTTTCACCGATACCCCTTGTGACTTGAAAAGATAAAAGTTGCTGTAGCCACGTACCAACTGATATAATTCAAAGTTCTTATACTGGGTGACATTTTCACCGGTACAATAAATTTTACCATATCATTGGTATCGATAATAGATTACATTTATCGAATAAAATTACCATATTTTTTTTTTCATTTTCATTAATTTATCCTTCATCCAATTTGTAACTCATGGGCAGCCTGTACAAGGTGTCATCGCGGTGCGAGGCAGAGGGCGGCGGGGTGGGGTGAGTGAGCGGGCGGCGGGCTGGCCGGCTCACGATTTGGCCGGTCATTCATTCAGACCGCGCGCATTGACCTAGGTGAGTTTCCGCCGTTTCCGCACTTTCTGCAGTCGAAAATTACGCGCGCACGATGTTTACAAACCGCGAGTATTACGAAATGGTTCGTAGTTACTTTCTCAGTGGGGAAAATACAGTGCAGTTCGGCGGGTAGGTATACACTGAAGAAAGTTTGCCCCGCCTGATAAATGCCGGTTTTATTGAACCTCAAATACTCAACGCCAGGACATTCATGAGAGTGTCGCAGCATTTGCTAGACTACGGACAGTTCACTGCACCAGCGCACGCTCAAGGCCGAGGAGGGAGACCTCCCTTGGCCGTGGAGATCGAGGAACAGATATTCGCGTTCTTCGAGGAAGACCCCAGAAGGAGCACCAACGACGCGGCACGCACGGCGCACTTCGGCGTTAGCCAGTACGTGGTGTGGAAATTCATACCACTACCAAACAGTGCAAGCATTCCACGCCGTTGACGGTCCTAAGCCCGTGCAAGTATGAAGGAAGAATTGAAATCAAGTAAGATTTTTTTGCTACGTCATACCTACTGGCTGCGCCGCCGCCGCCGCTTCTTTTCCTTCCCGCAAGCCGCGCGCAGTTGCCAGTTCGTGCGTTTAGTTGTACTCATGCGTAATGAGTCCATATTTCTTTAAGATTTGCGGATAAGTTCAGACATTGGTATTTTTGTTTTTTTGTACCAAAGGGGTAGTAACAAAAAATGTTGGTATTTGTATTTTGGACTTAGTATTACGTATGTTGATTTATTGTATCGGTGAAAATATCACCCTGTATACTTGCTTACTTTTATAACATTAAGTTTTTATTTTAACTATGAAACTGGTTAACGCAATAGGGATCCTCCGTAAGGTTAGTTTTTTGAAAAAAAAATAATAAAAAAAATAGGTACCTACTTGAATCGCTCGTAGCCTGGGCTGCCTTAGCGATCTTAAGCGATCACTAAGGTTAAGCAAGGTAAAGCACCGTACCATTGTACGAGTAGACGGGATTACGCGTATAGTATACATGGAATATGTTTGGCCCATATCCTACGAATTAAAAAAAACAGAAGTATACGACGACGAGCATATGGCGCAGCGGTTACCGCATCTGCCTATGCGAGAGGTCCCGGGTTCGAATCCCCGCTGGGGACAAAAAAAACCCAGGTCTGGGATTTTTACATATTTGTGACGTCGTTATTTCTGGTTCCCACGACACAGGGTATCATAGTGTGGAGCCAGAAGCAATTTATGTGCCTGTATGTAAATATTTATGTTTTATATCTCCCTTAAAAATATACACTGTTACAATAGAACAATAAAAACCGACTCAAACGCCATAGCAATAAGGCCAGAGACAGAATGGTAAGGAATATGGCCTTTACAAACAATGTAGGTAGGTAGGTATTTCATTGGTAGGTAGGTATAAGGTAGGTAGGTAGGTATTGCAATTTCATAAAAATGCAATTTCTGTGTAACCTATCCTACTTCATTGATTTCCCCATTAGACCGCTTCTACGTCCGATATTTTTTCAGAGCGCCCCGCTCATTTACTACAGTCCGTTTTTTAATTCGATGCAAAAAAAAACTGCGCGGTGTTATCGCTATAAAAGCTATAGGTTAACTCGGTAGATTTTTTTTTAAAGCGAATTGAAGACTCATGTGACCAAAGTCCTTATCACATGAAATATATTAAAATTGAATTACTCCTAAGAGCAAAGTCTAAAAAAAACAACTGCGTAGCATACACAATTTAACTTGGAAGTAAAATGGGGTTATTTGGTTTTTACGTAGCAACATTCAGACATTGACAGCCTAAGAATACGCTACTTGCCTCGTATCCTGTAGTATCTAACGTAAGAAACCGAAATATATAAGTAAATATGCAGGATGGCTGCAAAATTTGCAAATAAAAAAAATATTTTCACTTTTAAATCGGAACGGTGAAAACACTATCCGCCATCTGGAAAGCACCTTTGGTTGTAAACAAACATCTGTCAATCGTGCGTGCGTAGGTTCTATTGTGACTCATACTTCTTTCGTAGCACGAACTCTACCTATGTTGAATGTCAAACTTTGTTTACAAACGTAGAGGACTTCAAACCATAGACAAAAATGGCGGACCGCGTTTTTGGCTGTTTAGCAAAGCAATGTTTTAAAATAATGTTTTTGTTGCTTTTAGGTCCTCAAAAATATACTAAAATATTTTTTGGTCTAATGGAAGAGATATTTAGCATTTAAGACATACTTGAAAAAAGAGTCAAGTAGCGGATTGTATGGAGATGTCAACGTGACAATATTTTTTTTTTGCATTGAATGAAAAAACAGACTGTAACGAATTTTTACTACTCTTTACCTCCCCGCAGGGCTGGTATAAACTCTTATTTAAAAAAAAACAATATTATTACACCAACAAGACCATCACAGAAACAAAATAAAGAGACAAATAATATACAGGGTGTTTATTTTTACAGTTAAATCCGAGTCAGGGGTGGTTATTTACATGATACTGAAGCAAAAAATAGAAGATGCCATATAAGTTTATGACTTTTAGGTGATTTTCACTAAAAAAAAATTTTTTTAAAAATATTTTTGTTGCTTCAGTATCATGTAAATAACCACCCCTGAGTCAGATTAAACTGTACAAATCAACACCCAGTATATAACCCAACAGAAAAAAAACAAGTAAATTAAAACAAAACCGTAGACCCCTCATTTCGAGAAAGACTGCTACGTTCTTCCCATTGCAATGCTAAAGCAGATCGTGGTCATTATCTGCATTTAATTCCCCATAGATTTATTGTAGACGAGCTGTCCCGGCAAACTTCGTACCGCCAAAGTTTTCGTAATATTTCCATATTTTTTCACCATTTTAAACCTTCCCTGGAATTTTAGAAATATAAAAAACCAAAAATCAGCCAAATCGGTCCAGCCGTTCTCGAGTTTTAGTGATACTAACGAACAGCAATCCTTTTTTATATATAAGAAGAAGATTAACTCTGACCTGACAGAAGATGCTCTAGGCTGCGAATTGCCATTCTTCAATTGCTCGGGTAACTTTTCTATTTCTTCTTTCCCTAACAACTTTATTGATCAATTTTATTACGAAAATAAAAAAACAGCCTAATTAGTCCGCCCGTTTTCAAGTGATGCGCTCACAAATACGTAAATAGGTTACCTACTTTTATATTTATTACACAGAATAATAAAAATCAATGAAGACGAAAGACATTGTACCTATCCCTTCGTGGTGAGAGCACCGGCACGACTGAGTGACACACAGAGGTGAACCGCCGAGACTCACAGCCGCCACCGAGCCAGGGCCGCACCTAGAAGCGAAAGTAACGGGGCCCCACTACACTGTACTTATTTTCTGTTTCCATAGTCCCTTACGCCGGCTTCGCCTTCATGACATGACACGACGATTTTGCGACGACGACTGATATGGCCAGCCCGGCCCCACTTCATTCTACGGTCTGAAAACCCATCACCTAAACTATTGATTTCTTTTTTATATCTTAGCAGCGAGCTTCATTAAATAAAAAAGTTAAATAAAATTTTGCATTTAGGATGCGATTAGTACAACAGGACAATCTAAAAGGTTATTTTTTATATCTCTTGCTACTACTACTCTTGACAACACTTTAAAATTTGTTATTAGCACAATATATGACACCGGCATGACATTCAAAATGTTTTGTCCCCTAATTTTGTAAAAATAGTTCAATTAAATTAAATTTAATATTCAATTATGCAATAAGTCCGCTTTACATATAAATAAATCATAATCTTTTATTTGGGCTTTTAGTATATTATCCAAGTATATAATTAATTCCTAAGCTAAATATAAAATAATAAAATAAATATTAAATTATAAACTAAATATTAAACTAAAAACTACCTAAATATAAAAAATCGAATCTAAGCCGCTGCCGTTGGGGAGAGTTCCCAAGATACTGGCAGCATTCCCCCTCTGAATGGCCAGGCTGATGCGCTGACCGAGGTAGCTGCCAGCTCTAGGATCGCCTGACGAGTCGATGAGGCGCGTTGATATTTCTTTGAAAATTTTACGCGCCTCAGGGCCCCACGGGCCCATCGTCTCGACCCCAAACGGCGCAAATAAGTAGCTGTCGCCAAGGACAGCGTATTTGCGCCGTTTGAGACTTTCTGCCATAGATGCTGCCGCGCCCGCGGCCCTGCTGGTGTGCGTGACATGGGAAGGCGCCAGTGAGTCAACGCAGGTTGCGTCCCACACTAGCGGCGTCCCGTTCTGTCACGGCACCAGTGACATACCGTCAGGTCTCTTTCCGTCGTCCCGTGCTATACCGTTAGGATAGCAAAGATAGCTAAATTGTATCACAAGCCTAGTTTTTATTAATATTCTTTTTATTTATTATAATTATTTCTACCAATATTTTTATTGAGTATTATAGTGTAACAAACAATTTAATAGATTAATAAAAAGTAGGTATACAAAAATCACGTTTTTGTGACTAGCTTTGACTCGGAAGCTATGAAGGCGCTGGGTGGGTAAGCCATCTCAAAATACGTGTACTTATAATACATTTTATTTTATTTGTTTGCGGTGTTCACAAGGCCTCCCAAGCCTAGATGCGTCCCAGGCCCTCCCTGCATATACTTGCCGTGGCACAGTCAACGTTCGCGTGGCTGCACCGCGCATGCGGGCAGAGCGTCGGCTGCGAGCCAGCCTGCGGACGTAAATACTGCGCGCGCGATCCTATCCACTCACTGCGCGAGAGTTCAACCCGTGCGTTACCAATGCTGTTGTTAGTGCTGTGTGTTTGGCTCGCGACCGCCGCGGCGCGCATTGTAGAGCGCTGCGAGCTGGCTCGTGAGCTCATACAAATGGGTGTAGAAAAAGAACAACTTGGAACTTGGGTCTGCATCGCCTTCCACGAGTCCCGCTTCGACACGGCAGCCCGCAACCCGCACTCCGGTGACCACGGACTCCTCCAGATCAGTGAGCTCTACTGGTGCGGTAAAGGCAAAGCATGCGGCCTCCCCTGCCACCAGCTGAGAGACGACGACATCGAAGACGACGTGCGGTGCGCCCAGCTCGTCCACGAGGAGCACACCAGGCTCCAGGGCGATGGGTTCCTCGCGTGGGTCGTGTACCCACATTACTGCAAGCACAACACCAAGAAGTACCTGGTGGATTGCGATATGACAAACACTAAAGAAAAAATCAGGACCAAAAATTCAACGATCGATTTGAACCTCAAAATAGACGAATTGAGAGCGCCCTATTTGACCATTAATTCCATTTTGCGTTCTAACGATTTCAAACTTGAGAAAACAGCGAGAAGCAACTGGTTAAATTTCAAAGTGGACAACATAGACGAATTACAACTGCCCGTGTTGAGCCATCGGCGCGAGAAAACGGTCGTGAACGCACGCCGAGTGGAGAATATAATTACCGATGACGATATTAGCAGGAAGGCTTCCAAACCGGCCTATGTAAACACGCCGAAACGTGAGCCACCGTCCTTCGATCGCCAATACGACGACACGGCTGGCAAGTTACACAAACCGTTCACTGATTCACCAATTGCCACTTCAAACCGAGAGTCGAAGAAATTGTTCCACTATGAGTACCATCCAAATGAAGACGCCGTCACAACTAAAAGCGAACTACGAGGAACGACTGACACGACTAAAGAAAAACAAAACGAAATTACAGTTGCACCGAACAAACAAATTCACTACCATTACCCTCCAAACGAAAAGGGAACAACAACGAAAACCGAGATACATTCAGTGATGAGTCTGGCGAAAGAAACTGAAAATCAGCTCCAGAGTAAAGAAAATAGGTCAATGATGAAAAATTTCGTGTATTCGACAGAAGACGCGCCGCCAGAAACTACAACAGTGTTTAAAGTCAGTCAACCCATTTCAGACAGGAGAAATGTTAGACAATATAACGATTATGCACACCAAGAAGTAAATCGAGGCTTCGCCGCAAACTCCCGGGCAAGGTGGGAAAATTACCGCCCTGAGGCCACGTATATCAGAAGACAGGAAGTTACAACGTCAAGGAAACCTGTCACTACCGAACGGACGACCCTCTACCGGCTCTACCAACCTCCACACCAACATGCTAATGACCAAACTGCCCCTAGAAACTATCAGCACCAGACCAAAGATGAGACTGCCACGGTCAAGTCGGAAACAACAACAGAAGATCCTTTCGAAATATACTTAAATACACGCAAGCCACCGATCACAAAGTACAGTTTCGCGCCTCTGACGGGTCGGCACATACGGCTAAGTATATTCAACGATGGCAGTACTACCCCCTTACCACGATTGCGAAAGGCTCCGGTCTAAGCACTAGCCCGTTCGCGAATAGGTAACAAAATGAAATAGAGACATGTTACGTGTTATGAAGAGTTGGAAATTTGTTCGTAAGTAAATTATAATTTATACTGGCGCTCTATCTGTTTTCCGGTTTATAGGTTAATACCTATGTCGAAAATGTTTGGTTTTTCATAATAACCGGTTAAACAAAATTGTTTGCCTCAAAATAGTCGCGTGAATTTGTACTTTGTAAGTACTACGGCCTATTAGTGCTAGCTATATTACAAACGTTTATGTAACTTTAAGAATAAAGTAGAAATTATGGACATGCTTGCGTAATTATTTTAAGCTATGGTGGGCTCTGCGAATTTATATGTTTTTGGCTTACTATTTATCTAATACCTACATAATAATCTCGTGTCAGTATATTTGTTATCCAACCCCGGCGAAATTCAGGCTTCACCAATTATTCTCGGAATAGGTCCCACGGCCAAACAGCGTTTGTGTGATCAGCTAGTAGTTTATGGAGACTGCAGGTACTGAAGTTACGTTTGGAGCACAATTTTCGCTGTATCGTATACTTTCGATAATATAATGAAAGTTTTCGTGTTATTTGTAGTATAGCTAAACTCTCTCCAGTACCTTCCTCAGGTACGTTTTCCAATTTAAGTAAAAGAGAAATCAGCAACAGTCCACCTCTCCCCACTGAAGGATATCTCCTACCCTATTCGAATATCAACTTTTCCGAGTTAGTTTTTGTCGTACCTAAATGATGAGTCTATTTTTAGAGTTACTTTACGACAGCAAAGTTATTTTATAGATAAAACAATATTCTTTATTGCCTGTACAACAAGAATTAGGTACGTAATTTCGTGATTGACATTAATCCACTCGTTGACCTGTAAAGGTATTCGTAAAAAGTAAATTTTAAATACTACCATTTGTGATGTGAAACATAGGTACCTATTTTTAGGCTCTGCATAATTTTCCATACTACAATTAGAACAGAGATATGTTGATACGTTAGCGCCACAGCCATACATAATATGCGGTATTTGTAATATGCATATGTATAAACTAGCTGTTGCCCACGACTACGTCCGCGTGGGCTTTAGCTGAGTAAAGTGTTTGCAAATAAGATAGAGATTCTTTTAGCGCATCCGAAAGACCTTTCATACTAACTTCGCAACCCCCTCTTACACCCTTAAGGGATGATTTTCGAAAAACTACTTTACACGTCTTTCATGACTTTCAATGAAGGACTTTCATGCTGAATTTCATTCAAACAACTTCAAAAACGGCAAAGTTTCATACTAACATTGCACCCCCCTTTTACCCGCTTAAGGGATGATTTTTGAAAAATTATTTTACATGTATTTCATGACTTTTAATGAAGGAACTTCATATTGAATTTCATTCGAATAACTTCAAAAACGGCAAAGTTTCATATTAACATTGCACCCCCCTTTTGCCCCTTTAAGGGATGATTTTCGAAAAAATATTTTACATTTATTTCATGACTTTAATTAAAAACCTTCGTACCAAATTTCATTCGATTAACTTCAAAAACGGCAAAGTTTCATACTAACTTTGCACCCCACCCCCCCCCCCCCCCCTTTTACCCCTTTAAAGGATGATTTCCGGGACCTTCATATTGAATCTCATTCGAATAACTTCAAAAACGGCAAAGTTTCATACTAAGTTTTCATCCCCCTTTTTCCCCCTTAAGGGATGATTTTTAAAAACTATTTTACACGTGTTTCATAATTTGAAAATGAAAAACCTTCGTAACAATGTATGTAAATAATATACATAACATAATATTTACATACAGGTACATACATTGCTTCTGGCCCCACACTAGGATACCCTGTGTCGTGGGAACCAGAAAGAGCGACGTCATAAACATGTAAACATCCAAGACCTGGGTTTCTTTTTTTTTTCTCCAGCCGGGATTCGAACCCGAGACCTCTCGTATGGTAGGCAGATGCGCTAACCACTGCGCCACAGAGGTCGTCGATCTACGAAATACGTATAAATCATCCATAAACCAAATAACATTGTGTGCAATTTTTTAACTGATCTGCCTGGATCAGTTACCAAGACTACATTTAAGGACCATTCACCGAGTGCACATTAGGCATGTACCTACAACAGAGTTTTTTTTTAAAAAAGACTTAAGCAACAGTACTAAAAAAAAACACAAAAAGAAAGTCATTCAAGTCAGTCACGAAACTCTTTGAGAATTTCGTTAAGTGGATGACTTTGTAAAGTTTAATTTAAACAATAGAAATAAATTATAGGGGAGTTTAAAGTAAAAGCATTAATGGAGTTTAAGATATTTAAAGAATTATTGGTTGCCATTAAAAAAAAAAGTTATTTAACATTATGCAACACCTTAAAAAGGTACGTTCTCAGGAGTGTTACCGGTATTCTTTTGGTGTTTCTAAAATAGGTTGGGGTGGCGCTTTGCACAGATCGGTGCACGGAGGGTGCAGGCGGAGCAGGAGCACTCTACAGGGCGAACACCACGCCATAAAAACGGTTACATGGAGACTTTTAAATTGACATTGCGGAGCAATCGAAGCGAGCGAAGGGCCGCGTTGTTATGTCCGTTGTTTTTAACGCATTTAAACAAAATTCTTTGTACAAATATCAATTTAAAATGCCTGTAACAATTTGAACCTTTTTTTTCTTTTTTTGTTGAAAAATTCGCAAGGATTAAAAAGTCAACACAGCTTGGAACTATTTTTTTTCAAACGGCCTCTGTTCGAAAACATATCGGTGAAATAACAAAGATCAATCACATTTTAGTAGCTTGCACTTTCGGAAGTTACGTTATTGTGTTTTTTTTTTCACCTTAAACTTACAAAAAAGTTCATAGTATAGAAAAGTTAACAATGATGTACATTCTACCAGATGTGAACACAACATGCAATTTGAGCGCAAACATTAAATACCTATAATAATTTTAGTGGACTAAGTCTGCCTCCCACCCCACTCCAAACTGTGACGGAAGCGTAGCATACAACCAAAAAATATTTAAAAAATATTTAACTAAAATGGCTACTTGAGTGTTATTGTGTTATTTGTAAATAGGTATTTCAAGCTTCGGTGCCTCGGGTATCGGCTGTTTGTACTTGAAACGTCGGTGTATCATGAGTAGCGATGTGCCGTTCCTGGGAACGTTCCCAGAAGTGGGAATTATCGTGAGATCGTTCCCGGGAACGTTTCCAATAGGTGGGGATTATTGGGAACAATGCATTATTTCAAGTGTTAACTAAAATAGAGTTCTTGGAAATAGTTAATTAGTGATTCATTTGAAGCATGATATTCAATATGAAACAAAATCCTCATGGGATGACCTAAATTCCGAATATTGCCGGGAAATTTCTCTGTTAGAGGTTACTGACTCTTGGAAAACCCCAAAATATTCTAAATGTCAAATTTATTTTGTTACTGTTCATAAAAATTAGCCGGAGAGAGTTTCGAGTTTGTATGAAAAGTGAAAAAAACCATTTAAAAACTTGAATTCATCAGTACGAGTATTATTCCCAGGGCCAGTGGCCCTTAAGGGAGTTACAATAGGCATGGTGACCGATTTTGAATTTTCCTTCTATTATGTAGGTTTTCGTTTTTTCGTTTGTCGTTTTTATTTTGTTTTCGAAAAAAAATATATTTCAACAAAGAAACATAGTTTTAATACCAATTATGGTATTTTTTGCTATTCAATTTGAAATACGTGCGGAAACGCTCCAAAATGGCATGGCGTCGCTTGTGACATTTGTAGATACGGCATTATATCTATGCTGAATTAAGAAAGTGAACAAAATATCATTCTTTTTGTTTGTTAAAATGAATTTTAAAGTTTACAACTAGTGTGCGGTCCCTCTGTGAAAAAACACATGAATAGCAGCACTAAACAAAATGATTTTATGTACCAAACAAGAAAATAATGAGAGATAAAGTTATTTATAGATAGAGATTAAACTGTGACTTTATGAAGCATTTGCAGCCAGGTATGTGCGTGGTTTCATCTCGCAGTCTGCTTTATTTGAACGTCCGGCCCCTTTGAAACAAACTCTGTATGAATTTAATATACGCCCGTCTGACTGAGCTAACATTACGGTACAGGTACGAGTAAACACTAATTCGGCTCACTGAAAATAACGGAAAATGAGTTTGTTACAAAGCAGGTAGATTATTTAAAAAAATAACGCTATTTTTTAATACGGTATTTGACACTATCAACAATAAATTATTTGAGATGCTCGATTAAAACAAAAAAAATATTCGGAAAATGTATTTCTTTTTTAATCATTTACTAGTTATTACAATTTTTAAATAGATGAAACATAAAAAAGAGTGCTCTGAAATATGACGTCACAAGCAAGTATTTTCATACAAAATTCCGTTTTAAAAGTAACTCATTTGACATTCTGTCAAATATCCAATTATACTAGTGGCCTTAAATAACTTAAAAAATATTATTCAATTGTTATTTGGACCTTTTTAGGGTTGTACCTAAAAGCGGAACCTAACTATAGGATCACTTTGTTGCCCGTCCGTCTGTCTGTTAGTCAAGACCGTTTATTTCGGGAATGGTGAAGGTATCGAGTGTAAAATAAAACCTTGGACTCCACGGTCTCTTGAAGTTCATGCCGCAAAAAAACGTATATTTTGACAACGAATCAAAGTTTAGGGACCAGTCATAGAAAGCGCTGAGGCGCGCGTACGATACGCTGCGTTTCGGACGCTCTTTAAAATTGTATGAAGTTCTATGCAACGGATTACATCAAGCGTCCGCGTCCGTGGTGCGCGCGTGATACGCGCGTACGACGCGCGCCCCTCCTTCTCGGATTAGAAAAGTGTGCTCATCCTAGCATAATTGACAAGCGTACGATAGGCGTCCAACGCTCGCTCGACGCGCGCCCAAAGCGCAGCGTCCCGGGCGCGCGCCCCGGGCGCTTTCTATGACTAGTCCCCGACAGCGTTGATTGAGTAGAACCCCTCCACGGTTTACAGGGTACTTTCCGTTGACCTATTACTATGTAATCTGTGTAGATATTGATGTATTCTGTGAACCGCATTAAGATTAAAACAAACATAAAAATTCCCTAATTTTATTCCCTAATTCCCTAATTAGAAACCTCAATATCATTTTTGAAGACCCCATTTTAACACCCCACACGTATGGGTTTGATGAAAACATTTTTGAGTTTCAGTTCTAGAACAGGGGTTCCCCATACTTAGGACTGAAACTCAAAAATTTTTTCAACCCATACGTGTGGGGTGTTAAAATGGATAGGTCTTCAAAAATGATATTGAGGTTTCTAATATCGCACCCCTAGTTGAAAATACCACTAAGTCGAAATAATACGTGACAATTTAGTTAGCTACTTTTACGACTTCCTGACCTTATACCGCACCGCACAATACATATAACTCCCATAACGATACCGTCAACTTGAAGGAGCGATATAATTTTCTTCTAAACTGAATAGTTTGCGCGAGAGACGCTTCCAAAGTAGTAAAATGTGTATCCCCCTAATTTTATCATTCTCTTATTTTAGAAGTTAAAGGGAACGGGGGGGGCTTTAACTTCTAAAATAAGAGAATGATAAAATTAAAAAAAATGTATGATGTATCCCCACCATCAACCCACCATGTCCCCACCGAGGGGCACGAGTCTCTTCACCGAGGAAGGTATAGGCCATACGGTGGGCTAATAATGATTGATTTATAAGAGTGCCTGCCAATATCAGCAATCCTGCAGGGAAACACATTGTTGTTAAAGATAAATAAAGTTCATAATTTAGCTCTACCACGGGGGGCCAGTCCGGATTGGTGTATGATGTATATTACCTTGCAAACTTCCACTGAAAATTGGATTGAACGAGATCTAGTAAGTAGTTTCTTTAAATATGTACGTCATAAATCTTAAACCGCAATTTACCTTTCATTCAAAAAATTATAATATTTTCTTGCTGCTACGGAACCCTTCATGGGCGAGTCCGATTCGCACTTGGTCGCCTTTTTAAGTACTAATGAAAGACAGGAATTGATAAACAGCGGAAACCTACGTGGGGCAAACCACCATATTCTGCATTATGCTCTATGCTATCCGTGTTTAAACGATTTCTACGTAGTAAAGAACTGAAAGGGCTTTAATAAAGGGCAATCAATACCCCTTGTGGAGGCGGCCCTTTGGAAAATAAAAACATAACCGCTTCATTGTCGTGTCACTTAATAAAGACACGGGAAAAACTCCGCTTTCTAAAAACACCTGGCCGTTGTTCTATTAATACTGATGACTGCGTTTTATGTTTTTTTCTTTATCAACCGCAAAGAAGAAAAAACTTATTTATAACTTGTTAGGATAACCTGTGACCGGATTTGTAATTTCGTGAATAATTTTGAATTAATTATAATATCAATCTGGTTTTAAGACCGAATGTAGGTAGCACTTGCCAGGTTTTAAATCTTAGAGTAGGTACCAAAAGATGTAACTGTGTTTTTTTCTTACTTTTATTGCGCTGATTATTAAATTATTACTTTTGTTATGTATAAGCAGCATCATCATCATCATCGCCAGCCATTTGACGCCCATTGCAGGGGTTTTAATACTGAATTGTTTGCACGCAACAATCATGCAAGCCTATAAGTTCAGAAAAAAAATATGTTAATATTAATTCTCTTTTCAGAGAGATCAATTCAGAGACTCGGGGGTGCCCGACTATTTTATCAATGACTTGAATTCCGAAATGAAGTTAGAAAATGTATTGTCTTCAAAATCGCCATTAAATGCATCTACATAGATCTAGTCTGTATACTTGGCTTAAATCCCTATACTTGGCTTGGCTGTGTCCGGATACTTGGCTTACACGTGGTCGATTTCCGTAATTTCAATATGCCACCGAGCTGTGTATCAATAGTGCCGAATGGTGCAAGGCAAATATACAGACCGTTAGCAGCCGCCGCCGGAGGGGCGCTCGCTCACTGGCGTTGTTGGCTCGACATCGGCCGGCGGCGGCAAACAGCTGACGAGCGCCCACCTTGCGGCTGCAATCAGTTCTCGGTGTGGGGTAGAAATTGAAATTGAATTTATTAAAGGATGTTTAGTAATGATCCTATTTTAACATTTTTAAAGAATGTAATTGCATTAAGTTATAAAAACTGTATAACAGACAGACACGTTTCCTTCTGCAAAATTTATATATTTTATTACAGTACTTCTTGAGTATTTTTACTAAGGTGTGGGGTAGAGGTAACAAAGGCCCTCTGTCAATGGCAGTCGTACTTATAACCATAAACTATCGATGAATTTACGGATTCGTTTATGGAAGAGTCTGAGCAGGTTTCCCTGTGCTGTGATTCGCAGAGGTTAATCATGGTGAGCAGAGACGGAGCTCGCGTACTCGGTTGCTCGTCTCAGACATCCAGGCACATACATAGCTTCTGGCCCCACACTAGGATATCCTGTGTCGTGGGAACCAGAAACAGCGACATCACAAACATGTAAACATCCAAGAATTGGGGCTTTTTCTTTGTCCCCAGCCGGGGTTCGAACCCGCCACTTACTGTGGCAGATACCATGAAGCACGGATACTTCGAGGAAGGTGCGTCTCGCGCTTTATGAAAGCATGTGAAATTTAGTTAATGTTTGTGGGAAAGCAAATTATTTACTGCATGGCTTGCAGGAATTTTCTCCGTACCATTTCAATTTGCTTGATATAATAATAATAATAATAATAATAAACTCACGCCCGTTATCCCCGAAGGGGTAGGCAGAGGCACCAGTCTCTAGAACTGGACCCACGTTTTGCCGAGTTTATTAGGTCCCAAACGTAACAAGTGGCAAGCCTGTCGCCGTTATCCGGGCACAATTTATCAGCGAATGGTGTTGCTGTACAAACAAATGTACGTAACTAAAAGTCATTGGTACATGCGTGGTTCGAACCCAGACCCTCATGATCGAGAAGCAAGGGTCAACCGCACTACGCCACCACCGCTTCTTGCTTGATATACTTATCGTAATACGGGTTCCAAAAAACGGGGGAAAAAAAAGCTCCAGGTCTTGGATGTTTACATGTTTGTGACGTCACTGTTTCTGGTTCCCACGACACAGGGTATCCTAGTGTGGGGCCACAAGCAATTTATGTGCCTGTATGTAAATGTTTATGTTTGTTTATGTTTAAATACGGACTTCTTACTCCAGCTGTGAGCGAATTAACGTCTTGTGTCTCAAGGAACGTGAGGAACGTGTATGGAAGGCTCCATTGACTAACAAAACATTTACATACAGGCACATACATTGCTTCTGGGCCCACACTAGGATGCCGTGTGTCGTAGGAATTAGAAACAGCGACATCACAAACCTGTAAGGATCCAAAACCTGGTAATTTTGTTTCGCCCCCTGCCGGGGTTCGAACCCGGGACCTCTCGCATGGTCAACAAAAGATGTGAAGTTTTTTTAAGTGGGGTTTTTAGGTGGGCTTAATTACAACCGGGGGTAGTCAATATCAAGCGGTGAGGTATATGAACACCTCTGTTTATTCAGGTTTCCTCACCACATTTTCCTTCGCAGTAAATGAAATAACCCCCAAGCAGCTTTAAATCGGGTAAAGCAAATTGATTGTTTAATGACGCTCTAAATTCACAACTCTACACATTCAAATCAATAAAGAACTAAGTTAAAGCAGAGCTTGCAGTAATTTTGTTATAAAATATATGGGAGAACTGGTTAATAAAACGCTCATTTTACAACTGCAAATAATTATCAAATTAATAACACGTAGGTACTCGCCAAGGTACAGACGGACATCATTCATAATAGTCTTCCTGTATATTTTAATGTAAATGGTGTGATTAATTTATTAATGGAGGTAAACAAGCACAACGCCGCGTTAGTGCTTTAATATTGTATGTTTTAAACACCAGTTCTAAAGGCAAACTAGTGTTATGTGATACCCTTCATAGATCCAGTACTTACTTGTGCACGAAGGAATAGGCTGTTTGACAGGTATTATTCGTGTAAATTATGAGTCTTCGAACCGCTTAAAGGCATTTCAACTTAAAAAAAATATTCATTTATCCAAAAAATCAGGATAACATTTTGTAATTCGTAGAGCTCTCATTTCGGCAAATACCTATTGAATCAGTTCTTGAGCCACCAGGCCTGAGTGACCTCAGTCGTAATGATGGAAAAAGCCCGGACCCTCCCATAATTATGGCATCGACGGCTGCTAGCACGGGGGCCGCGGCTGAATTTGCTGCTAGACGCAGAAAAGTGCAGGAAATATAGTCTGCTCATGTGCAGTTACATTTTTGTGCCTCTGGCTATTGAGACTACTAGACTAGAAGCTTGGAGTGCGCAGGGCAGCGCATTAATTTGGGAATTAGGACGGCGGCGCGGCGGCGCGGCGCTTGAGGGGCCGCGGCTTGCACTGTCCCTCTGGGGCATACCTATCTCATGCAACAGATCTCCCTGGCCGTTCAACGCGCTGATGCAGCCAGCGTTATAGGAACTTTTGCGTCAGATATGGCCCGGAGTGACTAAAAATGTTGCTTTGCATTATTAGTAATCTATCTAGATATAAATAAAATTTAAAGTCCTGACTGACTCACTCATCAACGCCCAGCCCAAGCCGTTGGACTTAAGGAAGCTGAAGTTTTGCAAAGAGGGTCTATATATAATATAGACAATGAATAAGACCGGTTTTTTTAAATTCAACCCCTAAGGGGGCGAAAAGGGTTGCCAAAATTTTAATGGGATGTATAAAGAATGTTGTCTAATTTTCTTGAAACTTAAAATAAATACTCTTCAGCACAATTGATTGAACACGTGTTTCGTCGTTTTTCTAAATTTAACCCTTAAAGGAGTGAACGGGGTTGCAAAATTTTGAACTAAAGTCTACGCGGACGCGGCGTCCGGCCAAAGCTTAGGGCCAGATTCACAGTCGTGACTTTACAGCAAAGACGTCTTCACAAAGTAAGCTTTGTTTGACAAAGTATACTTTCAACTTTTTTAATTTCAGAGACAGTTTCTTGGTCTTTCCTTAGCAAAGCACGTCCCCAAAGCAAATTCTGAGCAAGTATTGAATTTGACAGAAGCTGTTACATTGCACGCACAATTTTCATTCAAGAAATAATGGTGAAAATATCATCTAAACTTGATTTATTTGAATGAAACGGAACGTCATTGAAAGATGTCAACTTTACCTTGACTTCAAGGATGTATGGTAATAAACCTCCTTTCGAGGAACTTTTTGGTCCGTGAAAAGCGAATGAAACAAAAAAAATAAAAATTGACTTTACGTTTCTGAAGTTAAACCCAACCTAATAAAATTTGATTCGGTTTTATGAAAATGTCTTTATCATTCAGGACTACATTATTTGTACGCATATTGATGCTAAGTTTACTTTGAGGCCAAAGTCATGCATGATCATCGACTCCTTCGACTTTACTAAGCAAAGTGTAGGCTAGTGAAAGTAAAGTAATGGTGTGACAGGGCTATGAAACATATTTTTGATTGAAAGTCTTTTCGTCAAAGTAAAGTCAAAGTGCAGTTTAAGAATCTCAGCCTTAGTGTTTCTTTCCGCTGCCTTTTTCTCCGCTACAAATACGGTCTGAAGGCAGCGAAGAACATATGTAGTATTTAGCAAAGAGAATATAAATTGTTTGCGTCGAAATAAATAATTATTAAAAAAAAAGAAAATTAATCATAATTAATCTACACATTGCTTTGTCATATTCGTTACATGTATTTTAAAGAGTCATGTTACTCAATAATACTCAACTTCATTAATGAAGATGTCAAATTCGGTATCTTACTGCAGACATAATAATTATAGTCATAAGTCCGACAAATCTTAACATTTATCGCAAATCGTCGTCCTGATGGTAAAGTCAGTTCGATACATAACTCACGACGTTTCATTGCCGTCGACTGTACCTATTGCAGGCTGGTTGCTGGATTTATTGAACAATGACGTATTTTGTCAACAATGTGGTAAATACGATAGCTTTGACAAGCTTACACAGAGAGCCTCTCGCCCGCAGGCACGTTTTAATCAGCCGATAAAATCGCATTCGTAATAACGATAAAGCGTCCTATTTCTATTTAGTACCTACATGGTTATTTTTGCAGCAGTGTTTAAATTCGTAGCCGTCCTAACACGAAATGCACTGAAAACAAATATCGCAATAACGCATCCGGTATTATCGACCGGCAAAAACGGTCTGCAGGTGAGAGGCTTCAGTTGAAGCCTGTCAGAGGAATTCTATTCCTGGCGCAAATAAACTGATGCTCTAGAAAATGTCTGCTGTGTTGTGCAGGTAACGATTCCGGGAGGTTCTTATTCAGATTTACAAATCTACCCAATTTGTAAATCTGAATAAAAAATACATTCCAAGATAAAACCAAATAAGTACCTAGGTGTACCTAGGTATTTGTTGCACAAGTATCGTAATCTGTAAACAGTTTAGATAGATGGTTTCTTCAGTGCCTATAATCCTATTTTCCACAAATCAATAGTAAAAACGGTGAGGACATAAAGGGTTGATGATGATGTATTTTGTTATTGATTGTTTTCGTGTTGTACCGTTTATTTATTTTTACCCCCTTTTTTTAAGCTTTCTGTACTAATTGTTGTGAAATTGACGACCTCTGTGGCGCAGTGGTTAGTGCATCTGCCTACCGTGCGAGAGGTCCCGGATTCGAATCCCGGCTGGGGACAAAAAAAAAGAAACCCAGGTCTTGGATGTTTACATGTTTGTGGCGTCGCTGTTTCTGGTTCCCACGACACAGGGTATCCTAGTGTGGGGCTAGAAGCAATGTATGTGCCTGTATGTAAATGTTTTGTTATGTTACATCATGTTATGTATCCATATTGTACTTGATGGTTTTGTGTTTGTTTTTTTTGTTTTGAGTATTGTGTCGTCAAATAAATTAATTGTCTTCGGGATATAACGTACGGTACGGTACGCAAACTGGTGTCAAACTTTGCGAATCAATCCTATCACACTGTGTCCTCTTGGGGAGGATTCGCTAAATCATATATTATACTTACAGGTAGAGAGGACACAAAGATCAATACTGGCAGTCCTAAATACGAGGCTGCTACTTATGTATGCGGAATCTGGGATTCCAATAATTTTGAACGCAATGTCTGACCTCCATGGTCAAATTCGTTCTTTTTTAAATACTGGCCGCTAATATTTTTCTCTTATATACGTTAGTGTTTTGTTTTTGTTGGGTTTAATATGTCATATCGCTGAAAAAATGGAACTCACTCGTGAAAATATTCGTGCTATGATTTATTACGATTTTCGACGTGGTTTAACGCAACAACAGTGCGTAGATCAATTAACTTCGACTTTTGGTGATGAAGCTCCATCAAAAACGACTGTGTATCACTGGTTTAGTGAGTTTAATCGCGGGCGCAGTACCTAAGGTTGGTTGTGCCACAAAATATTGAAGCTGTGCGAAAAGTAATAATGCAAGACCGCCATGTTACGTATCGCGAGATAGAGGCTATTATGGGCATATGTATGACGAGCATTCATAGGATATTACATGAACATTTGTCTGTAAAAAAAATTTTTTCGCGTTGGATCCCGCACAACTTAACTCAGGATCAAAAAGATGCTCGCGTCGAATGGTGCAAGAAAACCTTATAAAAATTCAACGGAGGCGACTCAAAATCTGTTTATAATATCTACGATCCCGAAACTAAACAACAATCAACAGTTTGGGTGTTTCAAAATGAGCCGAACCCTACGAAAGTGGCTCGTGCAAAAAGCACTGTAAAGCAAATGGTGGCCTGCTTTTTTGGTATTAATGGCCATGTGGCTACAATACCACTGGAGAATCGCAGAACGGTTAATTCGGAGTGGTACACGACCATTTGTTTGCCGGAAGTATTTGAAGAAATACGCCAAAACAACCAGCGACGCAGAATCATACTTCACCATGACAATGCCAGCTGTCATACATCTCAGGAAACAACTACATTTTTGGATGGTCAAAAAATAGAATTAATGGGTCATCCACCGTTCAGCCCTGATTTGGCTCCCAATGATTTCTATTTATTCCCAAATGTAAAGAATAAATTACGTGGTCAACGATTTTCGACCCGTGAAGATGCCGTAGATGCGTTCAAACAGCAATTGGTTTCATCGAATGCAAAAGTGCATCGATCATAGTGGAGAATACTTTGAAAAACAATAAAAGCATATTTAGCGACATACATTTGTTTATTTTTTCTATTCCGCATACATAAGTAGCAGCCCTCGTAGTAAGGCTTACAGACATTCCACCCGGCTTATCTATTCGGAGTGCAAAGTACAACAGTACGACAACTGTTTATACTCAGGGGTACAACCTACCCCTTATGTATCTATGGATATAGATACGAACTAAAGACTCTGTTATTTTTAATGTATTCAAAAGTTTTTGTTGTAATAAATAATGATACCGAATGATCACAGAAATAATTTAGCGTTTTCGCATATATATATATATATATATATATATATATATATATACATTAATATTATTTCTCTTCAGCGTAATATATATATATATATATATATATTACGCTGAAGAGAAATAATATTAATGTTTGATTCTAAGTACCTACCTACGTTTAAGAGTGTAAAATCTTCTTATATACAGGGTGTCGCAAAACTCGACGTATTAGTTATCAGAAAAATACAAAAAAAAATCGTGTCAAAGTGTTAGTGCGCATACTCCTCCGAATTTATCTGAGTATAGGTTGTTATAGGATTTTTATACCCCTAAGTGATAAGGATAACCAATTTGGCAAAACAACGTTTTGACCCAGCCGAAATGTAAATTAAATTATGTGTGTATTAGGTACAAGGATCACGTTGACGCGATGGATGACCAGCGGGAACGATTTTTGAATGCAAGATCATAAATCGGAAAGCACGCATCGATGCAACATTGTCGAAGGTTTTCAATATACATAGGTACATCGGAGGTTGCTGGCTAGGGCTGGTGCAAATACCCCAACAGCGCTCTTGGTATGATTGCGAATAGATTATGCACACGTACACATGCATAATCCTGTATCCCAGAGGGGTAGGCAGGGACCAGGGACTGCCACTTGCCGGCATCCTGACAGATCACTTTCGCTTCATCGACATTCATTAGTCGTTCCATGCACGCACACCCGTTTCGAGTACTTTAGATAGATTATAAAGAAAGAGAGAAAGAAAGAAGGAGAGAGAGAGAGAGAGAGAGAGAGAGAGATCAGACTGTAGACAGATAGAGCGCTACAGTACTAGGTACCTACTCGTATCTTCTACATTAGCACTAAAATTAAATTTAAACAACCGGTCCCACCATAGATATCTGAATGTATAGTTTCCAGATTTTCTCCTGAATTTGTGGGAAAGTACCCTATGAATTTTGACTCCCTTGAGGGTCAAAATGTACGTTTTTTGCGGCATAAATGGCCCTATCTTTTTTACGCGATCTTAGAAGTTTAATTATTTCTATAAGGATTCGGTTTTTTCTTTTGAGGTACGTAAACTTAATACTGTTCATACTACCACAATATGGATCCCATATATCTGAAATAAAAATATATAACAATAATGCAATATACGCAGGCAACTAAATTTGAGTTACTGAAAGTATTCCTATGGCAGTTTTTAATATCTATCAATAGATAATATATATAAAAACTGCAGCTAGTTTTTATATACAGCCATTTTTTCAACGGTACAATAAATTTTACCATGTCATTGGTATCGATAATAGATTACATTTATCGAATAAAATTACCATATTTTTTTTTCATTTTCATTAATTTATCATTCATCCAATTTGTAACTCATGGACACCCATTACAAGGTGTCATCGCGGTGCGAGGCAGAGGGCGGCGGGGTGGGGTGCGTGAGCGGGCGGCGGGCTGGCCGGCGCACGATTTGGCCGGCCGGTCATTCAGTCCGCGCGCATTAACCTTAGGTGAGTGCACGTGCGCCGTTTCCGCACTTCCTGCAGTCGAAAATTACGCGCGCACGATGTTTACAAACCGCGAGTATTACGAAATGGTTCGTAGTTACTTTCTCAGTGGGGAAAATACAGTGCAGCTCGGCGGGTATACGCTGAAGAAAGTTTGCCCCGCCTGATAAATGCCGGTTTTATTGAACCTCAAATACTCAACACCAGGACATTCATGAGAGTGACGCAGCATTTGCTAGACTCCGGACAGTTCACTGCACCAGCGCACGCTCAAGGGTGAGGAGGGAGACCTCCCTTGGCCGTGGAGATCGAGGAACAGATATTCGCGTTCTTCGAGGAAGACCCCAGAAGGAGCACCAACGACGCGGTACGCACGGCGCACTTCGGCGTTAGCCAGTACGTGGTGTGGAAATTCATACCACTACCAACCAGTGCAAGCATTCCACGCCGGTGACGGTCCTAAGCCCGTGCAAGTATGAAGCAAGAATTGAAATCGAGTAAGATTTTTTTTGCTACGTCATACATAAGTCATACTTACTGGCTGCGCCGCCGCCGCCGCTTCTTTTCCTTCCCGCAAGCCGCGCGCAGTTGCCAGTTCGTGCGTTTTGTTGTGCTCATGCGTAATGAGCCCATATTTCTTTAACATTTGCGGATAAGTTCAGACATTGGTATTTTTGTTTTTTTTTGTACCAACGGGGTAGTAACAAAAAATGTTGGTATTTGTATTTTGGACTTAGTATTACGTATGTTGATTTATTGTACCGGTGAAAATGCCACCCTGTATAGGTCAGCACCCGGCAAACGTTGTTTCGCCATACATCGTTTTTTTTTATTTAGGGCCATGAAACATAGATAACAACCTATTCTCACACCTACCGAATATACCTACATGTAAAGTTTCATCAAAATCGGTCAAGACGTTTCGGAGGAGTATGCGCACTAATATGTAACATTATAAATATTTAAGGATTGATGAGGGTGAAGAAATGTGACCACTTTCTTGTAACCGCGGCCCCAGTAAAAGTAAGATAAGATATGATAAGAATATTCTCTAATTCACACAAAAAACAAGATACAAATAAACCTAAACTTCCTATCTTTAAGATGATATAGGCAGAGTCCCAATGAAATTCTGTGGTGCCGAGTAGGTAGTTTACCGCAACCAAACAGTCACACAGCCCTTTGAGCGTACCATGTGGCGCGAATATTAATTACCTACCTGTAAACATAAACATTTACATACAGGCACTTACATTGCTTCTAGCCCCACACAAGAATACTTCGTGCGAACTAGAAACTGTGTTCCAATGTCTTTGATGGATATTTCGGATATTTCATGTCTGTTGGCGCATTTTATAGGTTCACCTAACTGCCTCGTCTGCGTCGTCCGTCTACACTGACAAAGTTGACCATCACTCATGACGTGATTCCAGCTTTAAGCTTGAAATAAGATGAATTCACGTCTAGTACGGAGCATACTAATGTCACCACGAAGCATGACGATGTTTGCTGAATCAAAATTCATTCACTTTCCGCTGACTTTGGAATGTAATATTTAGCATTGAATTTCCTTCTAAATTCAATGAAATTCAATGTATCTACAAATCCAGGGAAAAATCTGGAAACTGTACATTTAATTGTTTATTTAGTTTTAGTGTTAGCGTCGATAGTACTGAAGCGCACTACTTTAATTAAAAGATGCTTTATAGGGTGATTCTCAGAACTGCATATTTCTTTGGCGCTTTTTTTTCATATTAACTCAATAAAAAGTAACATTTATATTGTAGTAGATGCCATCAAAACCTACAAATTTGTTCAATACAATCTTCAGGGCCAATAAACTATTGAGTAAATATGAAAAAAATGCGCCAAAGAAATTATGCAATTTGAGCCGTTTTCTGAGAATCACATTCCCGAGAGCGAGTCCCTTTCAATTATTTACAGTCTGTTAGCTTTTAGAATAGATATACCTCGGGCTCTAGAGTAGGCGTCGGTATTCGCCGAAACCACACGAGTGTAATACTACTTCCTGCTCTGTATTAGTTTATTTCCGTCATATTAGTTCCGATTTAGAAATTAAGTGTCCGATATTTCTAATACACAAATATAGCCGATTCTATCCGATAGTAGCCGAGGTAGGTATATTCTAAAAGCTAACAGACTGTAGAATCATCCTAGACGGCTGTGCCGGCAAGCTACTATAAAGGGGAATAGCTACAGTACGCACGCGCTCTATTTCTATATTTCTAGCTCTGGTCTAGCTATGCAATGAATCCACCAAGCATCGACTGACTCATCAAACAAAAAGTAATAATTTCCCTTCAATGTAACTACACCAGGCCACCTACTACAAAGCTGCTACAAAGTATCGTTATAACGCATTGGTAAAACATACATAAAAAATGCAATTTAATTAAATTACCCAACAGCATAAGCATACAGGGTGTCACAAAGTCAACGTCAAGCCGGAACCGGGTGAAAAGGCAAGTCATTTTGGCTATCAGAAACATACAACAATAAAATTGAATGTATGCAAAATTACAGGGATTTAAAACCAAATTAAAAACGCTGTTGTCACAAATCTTTACATTTATCAATTTTTTTTTGTAACTCTGAATAATGCTACTACTAAACTGTTAACAAAATTTCAAAAGCAGCTGCTCCAGCTTGGAAGAAAAGGAGACTTTAAAAAAAATAACTTAAAAAAATATCCATTTTTTAGTAAAATTTTAGTTTTTATTATTTTGTGAAATTTCTTGAATAAATAATTTAAAAAAAATTACTGTACTGAAAAAAAATCATTTTTTTTTACATTTTTCTGATAACCAGTATGACTTGCCTTTTCACCCGGTTCCGGCTTGCCGTTGCCTTTTGGGACATCCTGTATAGACAATATCATCTTACCGAAGTACTCGAAACCGGCGTACATGCATGTAACAACTAATGGTCATTGCAGACGACACAGAGATTGTCGATAACTATCGTGCAGTGGAACTTATCTACCATCTATGTTGCTTTGTCTAAGCTGGCAAACGTATCAGGCGTCAAACCCTACAGTTTCATCATTCTAATAGGTTTCTTGGAACCATGTTCTGTATTAAGCCACATGAAATCCTCACAATAGATTTCGTAATCTTGCATGCTTCCATAGCTTAGAACAATTCTTGGAAGGCAGATTAATTAGGCTGTCTTCCAAAGCTGGATTCGTGATCTATATTTGTCACTCTAATATCTAAAATATCTACATAGACAGTTACATAATCCTGTGTAAACATATAGTTACCTATGATTATTTTTTCTTACTTCCTGTGTAGAATTTTATTACAAGATGTATGTGTATTGTGTATAATAGTAAGTTTATATAAGTAATGATATGTAAATGTATAGTTATTAAGTATGAGTATATAGGTATATAAATATTCAAATTTGCACCGGCTACCCGTCTTACAAATTTCTCTCAGCAATTTTCCATAGTAAGGTTGTCTGGAAGAAATTGCTTTTAGTATAAGACCGCCAATTGTGCTATAAACCTTTGTAAATATTTTGTGTTTTTTTGTTTTTTCTAGTGTGCAGTATAGAATTCTTATCTAATCGTATTAATTTTCAAGCCTTGTCGAGCAGTTGATGAAAGCAAGTTAGCTTTGAAAGCGATTGAATAAGCACTATATAGGACACATAATTCAATTAGATCGAAATTTTACTTTAGATACCACACCTACAAAAATGGTTCGAACCTACTTAAAGTTGTAAGTACATGAAAAGTCGCGTTTTGGTGTATAATCATGGCCTGTGCTCAAGAGAATATAAGCAGGAATGTCAAAAACATGACTGTTCGTATTTATTGCGATAGCCAAGCAGCGCTCATGGCCCTAAAATCCCGCGTGCCAATGACGGCACAAACGCGAATGGGCGTCACTGAAGGACGGCAGTATTATAAAAACTTCATTGGTGAAGAAATCTCAGGCTCAGCAAAGTTTAGGCTGCGTCCCCAGTAGGCAAACTGTTCGCCGCCGACTGAGTGAGCCGACTGAAATTTGACTTAGCGACGTAGCGGCTTTTCTGTGAGTCACCCGCCCACTGAGATAGTCAGCGCGCGTAACGCTGCAAAATGCATAGATTGAAAGCAAAACTAGCAAACTGGGAACACTGCATTTAAAGTATATGGAAAGGGCATACAAACCGATACGCCCCTAAATCAGTCGGCGGCAAACTGTTTGCCAACTGGGGACACACCATAATACTGCGGAAGGGACGACGTCGCGCGAGGGCGTTTACTGGTGCTCTGACAGGGCACTTCTCGGGTTGTGTCAAGACGACACCTGCAGGTCAAGATTTATTGATAGATACAATATATGCCATATACAATCATTCAAGACCTTTAAATATCGATTTTTTTTTTCGATCTGCTAATGATTAGAGAATTTTCGTTTACATGTTTATTCTCTAGAGATTTTAATGCATCGATAAGGCAAACTATGTAGCTCACGGAATGTACGTGAGTTGTACTTAGATAATCGAGTAAAGGTTTTCGAGCAATTAATGTTTGATCAAACGGCATTAGGTTTCAAGTAGGAAACCCTAAAGCAATGCCTGTATACCTACTTAGCTTGCATCTACTTCTACAGGTTCTCTCACGGTGCTGAGCTACCCTCACTTTTTGTTCGCGGACGAAGACTACGCCAACGGAGTGGTGGGTATGACACCTAATTTGGAGTCCCACCGGATATTCCTCGATTTAGAACCGGTTAGTATAACTCTTGTTCACCCGTTTCTTTCCTTAGGTACTACTGCTTGGCACTGCCAATAGTGTCATGGGCAGTGGCGGATTTACCCTAAGGCCCAGTTGCCCCGAGCCTAGAGCGGCAGATATTAGGGGCGGCAAATCGTGACAAACAAATCACTGATGATAGCAAGAAATAACTCAAATGCAAAGTACCTAAATATTTAAAAGGCTGTGCATAATTATAGCGGGCCGCAATGCACTGCAACGAAAAGCAATGTTTGTAGGTATGCGCCACTAAATGCATTATATACCTAGTCTAGCGTAAATTCATTATGTACCTAGTGCTGTGATATATATGATAGGTGCTGCGTGCTGTGCTGAGAAAGGGGCGGCACATGGCCTGAGGCCTAGAGCAGCCAAGACTGCAAATCCGCCACTGGTCATGGGATATTTTATTTTCCCATGACACTACTGGTAGTGCCAGGGGTAAAATTAAATTTCCAGTGACACTACACGACTGTTGACCATATCATAACGCATTGCTAGAACTCGTGCCAGGTTAGAAAAGATACCAATTTTGGTTAATTTGTGGCAGCAATATGCACTCCTTGACGGTGAAGTAAGGACCATAACCTCTTCAGTCCTAACCTTGAAAATAACAATAGTTTTCTATTGTTATTTTGTCGACACGGGACTGAGGAGGTTAAGGAGATCCAGACAATTATAATCTCTCAATCACGATAATAGTACCTATGTTTTAGGACCCATGGCTGTGGAACTAAAGCAAAAAGTCTAGGACTAGATAACATTAACGCGTGGATCCTAAAAATCACTATCACCTAACATGATTGAGAGATTTTACGACACTTTTTGCAAATTCAGCTCTTAAAAAATTATTCTTTTTCCTCTGAGGTGCTAGTTTTACCCAGAGGACCCGCTTAACAGTCTTATAAAAAACACGATTTCTTTAACAACACTCCTCAGAGGCAGTTTATTAGATCTGTGGTTACCTCTTTTTCCTGTAAAGTGTCCGCCACAGAGTATTTTTAATAGGTGTTTAGCGGGTGTTTTGTGGAATCGTGTTTTTGTAAGTAAGACCGTAAGCGTAAGACAGACTTGCAAAACGGGCCAGACTCTATTTAACACCTTTACAGTCCCCATACGAAAGTCTGAAAGTCACTGACAAGTCCAAAATAATTGAAGTCTAATTTTGCATACCACCGTGAGCACAATCTGGTACCACGGGCTTGAAACTAAAGTCAGACTGTAAACGTGTTAAATGGACTTTTGTCTGAAGAATTTTAGTTAAGTGCTGTCACATTTACAGTCTGTTAGCTTTTAGAATATACCTCGGCTACTATCGGATAGAATCGATTATATTGAAATAAGGTAAGGTTTATTTTGTATTGTTATTTACTTTACATAACTTTTCAAAATAGTGAAGAAAATTTTTATAACAGAGCAGGAAGTACCTAGTATTATACTCGTGCTTTCGGCGAAAACTGAAGCCTACTCTAGAGCCCGAGGTATATTCTAAAAGCTAACAGACTGTAAGAAAATTATTCAAGTCTGTCTTAGATCACTAAAAGTACCTACTACCTACCACGCGACTGTTTTTAACGACTACTACCTGCTGTAAGATTATGTAGAGGTATAAAAACTTACCAATAGCGTTTTCTTGCTGTTTTCAGAACACCGGCACTGTGATCCGTGGCCAGAAGCGCGCTCAAATCAACGTGTTCCTGCGGCCCATACCTGGCATCACGCAGACGCAGAACCTTAGGATCACACTCACGCCTATTTTCTGGCTTGAGGAAGTAAGCTAAATTATGAACTTTATTTATCTTTAACAACAATGTGTTTCCCTGCAGGATTGCTGATATTGACAGGCACTCTTTTATTCAATCATTATTGCCCACCGTATGGCCTATAGATAGGTACCTTCCTCAGGGAAGAGACCCGTGCTGCTCGGTGGGGACATAGTGGGTTGATGATGTGATTAGCCCACCGTAGCCCATTGCCGGGTAGGTATAGAGCTTTCCCCAAATGGCATCTCACAGCCTCGCCATCCAGCTCCTGTATTACCTAACTTTCCACTCTATCGGGTTAAGCATTTAGACAACTCGAATGAGTCAAAAGACGAATGTATGACAGTTCGGAGTAGGAGTAGGAGATAGCTACTGGGAAAAAACGTCCCAGAATGTAACAGTGTGACATAAGGTGGTGTGACATACCGGGAACAAAAGGGCTAAATCAGACAACTCAGACAACAATGGAGTCTTACGTAATTGCACCCATCTAATAACCTTCCGCCTTAATTAGGTATATCGTTACTCCATCTAACAACATGTTTGCATGTCAAATTTTTGGACCGATCTGGGACTGCCAAATAAAATTACTTGGGTCTTATTTGGATTGACCTTTATACCCAAATAAATGACCTACTTCAGCAGAAATTCGTACAAGGTCGCAATTTATTATTTTAAGAGCTACGTATAATCTGTCGACAGGTTGCATGAGTGTACCTAGATCTGAAGATCGTCAGCATAAAGATGGTAGGTAGAGAGTTGATAAGAAATATGGGAATTAATTTTTACAACGGTTATTTAAACAATACAGAAGTTATTATGATCACTTGAAAAATTTAATGGGCAGTGATTTATTTTTTCGGCGGTTAGTAAATTAGTGAGTCAGTAAAACATAAGCAGTAAGTAAAAAAATATTGGTCTGTTATTTCATCATTCAATGTCAGTGCAAAAATTACTCAAGTAGTAATGTTTAATTATATTAGGTACTCGTTGTCTTAATGAATACAATACAAGAACGATATGAGCAACAAAACCTCCTATGTAGCTCAAAACTAACGCAACCTTTTTGAAATAAAAATAATTGACTATTTTTACAGTCTGCCTTCTTCGATTCAATAAAAACAGTTTGACATATGTATATGATACATTTATGTTTATGAACGCTAATTTCATTCGTGAGAATTTTCGATTCTATCAAATTTTATCACAATTAACTTACAATAGTTATTTATCATGGCTTCAACAAAGGATGATGTACAAAATGGGCCCACCTCCAATAAAAATGGCTTGTTTATTAGATTAAAGGTCTAGATACATACGTTCATTATCAGGTAGGTGCATACCAGAATTCGCTGTGTGGCTGGAGTTATTTGATTTAGAAAAAGTTGATATTTTTGGTTATAAATAGAAGTTTTTAGCTTTTAAAACCATTTTTTTTTCTAATATGTAAACCACTTAATGCTACATCATTTACTATAATAGTAAATGACCAACCCATTTCAGCCTATGGATGTCGTAAGAGGTGACTTACGGCCATTTAGACCTTAGCGCAGACTATATTGCATACATGACCTAAGACACATCTGGTTGCCCTTTTGGGTTGTCTAGCAATCGCTTCATGTAAAAAAAGAATCATCATATTCTTGCCCTGTTCCCATTATTTATGGTCGGCGCAGTATGTCCCTCTCTTCCATGCGTCCCTATCACTCGCCATCTCTGCATTCACATTATTATTACATCACGCACACAATCCAACCACCTTTTCCTCGGTCTTCCTCTTCCAGCATATCCATTAGACCATGTAAAAATTGGAATCGCTCGTAGCCTGAGCTGCCTGAGTGATCTTAAACGATCACTAAGGTTGAGCAACATTCGGCGCGTTCAGTCCATGGATGGTCTATGACTAACGCTAGTGGCATTTTTCCGAGCGATTCCATGCTTCGCTAGGCACGTTAAGCAGTTGATGCCGGCTGCCGTCGATAGATGGCTTGACGGGTTGATGATGATGTAAAAATTAGTATTAGCGCCATAAAACTTAGTGTAGTTAGCGCACTAGGAAACTGGGATAACGCTAGATGATGACGTTAAGAAAAATCTGATAATTGCGTTAGGTACTTGCAGATCGGCCCTAAACCGATCAATAATTTTAATTCTCGTGAAGCGTGCTAGATGAGTGCGCATGAGGCGATGCTACTGTGGAGACCTCTCCGCCACCCATGCCACGGATACCGATAATTATTGATCTATTATAATTATATTATTTTCATTCCATAAACCAAAAACTTTTATTTTCCTGCCCCAAAAATCTCAACTTATTATCTTATACAGGATGTAACATTAGGTGGTTTTAAAAAAAAAAGGTTTTATAAACCAAACACTTCTATTTATAACCAAAAACATCAACTTTTTCTAAATAATAAAAAACTCCAGACACACAGCAAATTCTGGCATGCGCCTGCCTGATAATGAACGTATGTATGTAGACCTTTCATTTAATAAACAAGCCATTTTTATTGGAGTGGGCCCACGCTTCATACATTTTTGCCCATCATCCTTTAAAGCGTGGTAAAAAATTGTTGCTCAATCTCGTGAAATTGTAGATAAATAATGTATATCCTCGTGAGACCCAATCTCTTCAAGTGATCACAAAATCAATTGTTCTTTTCAAGGTCGGGCCTTACGAGGATATAACTATTTTAGAAAAGAAGCTAATTTATTTAAAAAAGAGGAAAGTAAATATAATGAAAAAATTTTGGACAGGGTTTGTGCAGCAACCGCAGTTTCGAAAAGCAGCGTGTTAAATTATTTTTAAGGAAAACGACAAGCTCTTAGATCTGTCAAATTCATGTCGCTTCTGCATAATAAATTTCTTAGGTCTACCGGTTAGTAATGTCATCTTGGTAGGTGCTATACATTGCGTTTATGATACTTTAAATTGAATGCTAACCAAAATAAATCGAGGTAATGTATTTCGTGTCATTTCCGTCTCCGGATTTAGTCGATGATATCCGAGAAAACCCGAATTGTTAACTGATTTTAATCTTATTGTAAACTTTCGTTACAAGTGACGGAGTTTAAAGCGTTTGTATTTTTCGAGTTTGTATATTTAAAGTTTTTGTATCCTAATTTTAACAATTGTATCCTAATGCCAAATTATAGATACTTAGAGATTGTAAGCCAAACCTGCTCTTATTATATAGTTAATAAGTTTCTGTCGCTGATTCATTTGACTATTAATATGTATCTTAGTTTTTGTATCCTAATTTTAACATGACATGTATCCTAATGCCAAATTATAAATACCTACAGATTGTTGTAATCCTTTAGTTTTACTCTCCGACCATGTAAAACATAAGGTAATGTGTTCAATGTTCATGCTCAGCATTTAATGTGAAGAAGCAAAAAAAAATAATGCATGGTTAATGTGATTATGCTTCATATTTTTTCCCTTCTTGACATTCAATGCTGAAATACACAAGGAATACATTTTATCGCCTCATCGTTTATAGAACTGCTTAAGTAAAATTTAAGTAACTATCCAATTACGATTTGTTAACTGTACGCGCCTAACCGCCCAGTTCAACTATTCCACTGCTCAGTATTTATTGAACTGCCCGTTTAAATTATTTTATGACTCATTTTTATTTAGTTTACTGCTCAGTGTTTACTGCTAAACTCTTATATAATAACTCAAATATTGAACTGCCGCTTTAATTCTATGCCAAGAAATATTATGGATGAAAATTGCAAAAAGGAACGGAGACAATACTCCACTTGTGAGACGCCAGCAGATATCGTACACCAGTCAGAGGTTGGACTATCAGGAATTGGAAGCGAAAAAAGCTTTCGCGTTTGAACTTTTTTGTACCATCAAAGGTTGATGCAGTAGCAGTGAAATATTGATTGAGTAAATCAATGTTCAAATCGTTTGGAATGGAGTTGTGACGAGATCTACTCCTAGTGATCGGAGAAATTTCCAGACTTTAGCTGGATGCCCATTTTCAATGGATTCGTGAATGCGGCGTCGTTTTGCATCCCTACAACTTAATGCAGCGATTTTGGATTTAATAAACGCATATTTTCGCCTATTAATGTCAGACGGGCGAAATTTATATTTAGTGTTATACCTATCGTCTTTGGACCAATGTTTGTTACTGCAGCACTGAATGCAACTTTACATACTTTTGCCATAAGGGGATTCTGATGACTCCTGAGTCCACCAGGATCCCCTAGGAGTTCAGGCTAGGGGATCCTGATGGACTGAATGCATGGCGCCGAAAGATTCATCTTCAGCTTTCAGTTTCATCCTTACCGCTCGAATAGAAGTATGTAGGTACCTAGCTACCTACGGACATCATAGAGCTGGCTGAGGAGAAGATTCAACTTGCACGTCAACGGATTGCACATCTGTATCAGATGACCAGTCTACGTTCATTTTATCCTCACGAAACTCGTTGTGATCCATAAAATAATAAAGTTACGCTGATAAGAACTCTTTGACTCGCCTTGGGGGACGAACTTTGTAGGGCAGGAAAATTAAATCGAGATAAGAAAACCCATCATTGTGTAAAAACAATAAAAATGATTTTTTTCCATTTCGAATATTTTTGTGTTGAATAAAATGTAGCTAGTAAACTATTGGGAAAAAATGTTCCCACTAGTCCCACAATTCGGTAGGACATTTAAAAGTAGGACTAGTGGGAAAAAAATCCCTTTAGTCCTACGATGGAACTGATCCGTAGAACTAGTGGGAATGAAGGGGCATGGGGACTGATTCAGAGCTTTCCTATACCTAGTTAATTCTCATTTTTCAGGGAATGGCGTTACCCGAAGAGTTTGTCGACGAGGTCAAGGGGAAACTTCTTGCTCCACTGAACCTGGTAGCGGTCCTAATACCGGTGCTGCTTGCCCTGGGCGCTCTAGTGGCCACCCTGGGCATCGGACTCACCGTCCGCGCCGCGACCAGACCCACCCCGCCCAAACCTAACGCACTGTAGTTCTAACTTAACTTATTGTACATAACCTAATTAGATACCTTACGTCCATGTTAATTTTTGTAGTGGTTTTATTTTCACTTTCTTCTTCCTCTTTCGGTGCTATCTTCCATCGGAGAGCACCCGTGATGATGCGGCTCGGAGGATGCTATGATTTTGGAGCCATTGGTAGTTTCCCTACTTAAAGTCTCGAATTAATATGAAACTATAACAAAAAAGCGTAACAATTCGTACAGAAAATTACTAGTCTACATTACATTATATTAATATATTTTTTTGGCTTCAGTATCATGTAAATAATCACCCCTGAGTCGGATTAAACTGTACAAATCAACACCCAGTATATGGGTCTTACCGAGTGTTGGTAGGTAACACGATTTCTCCCATTGTGCCGCTCTGCACTGTAGCACAGTCCCAGTTACACGATAACGTGACCACAACCTGGAAATCACGTATTGGCTGGTGCTCATGGAGTCAGCAACCACGCATTGGACAGCACCGGCTTCTAACATGCCCACTGCACTCAACTTCTCTTCATTACTGTTGCATGATATTAACAACATTCTCCAAACAGTTAAATTTAATTTTTAAACGATTTTAACCGAAGTTACCACTTTTATTTAGACTAACCAAACAACACCACTGATGTGATGTGTTGTGCTTATTTTTGCATCGAAACTAAAAACGCAGTGATGGCTAATTATGGCCTGCGCAGACGACGAACGTTTCTCCGCGGACTTTTTTATCCGCTAAATAGATCGCTTACAACTGTATCGAATAACGCAAACGAGGGATTAAAAGTACTAATAATCCGCCGAATAACAGAGGACATGCACGGAGCGAAAGAGAATGCGAAAGAGCTAACTGAACCATTTACTATGTTAATTAACCAATCATTCAAGGAAAGCACCTTCCCCGATAAACTTAAAGTAGCTGTAATAAAACCGTTACATAAAAAGAACACAAAATCTGACCCTAACAATTACCGACCCATTGCTTTGTTACCCACAGCGTCAAAAATTTTCGAAAGAGTTATGTTTAACCGTATTTACTCATTCTGTGAAAAGTTCAAGATATTTAATGAGTGTCAATACGGTTTTCGGAAAAAAAGATCTACAATAACAGCAGTGTTTAAATTTATCCAAGAAGCGTTAGAAATAATTAATAATAAAAAATATGCAGTCGGATTACTACTCGACATGTCGAAAGCTTACGACAAAGTTCAAAATAAAATCCTATTGAATAAACTATATGGCATAGGAGTTCGCGGAGCAGCACACGCATGGCTTGCTTCTTACTTAAAAGACCGAGAACAGTCAGTAGAAATAGAGTTTTACAACTACGAGTTAAAACAAATTGAAAATATAAGGTCAGAACCTATAATTGTTAATGCATCTATTCCACAAGGCAGTGTTATTGGTAGTTTACTATTTTTAATATATATCAACGATTTACCCAAAATTTTGGACGACTCATGTATTTTATTTGCGGACGATATCTCTCTGCTCACATCATGTGAAGATAGCACAATGATAAATTCAAAATTACATAGTATGCTTTTTGACACGAATGATTGGCTAAATATACACAATTTAGAAATTAACTTCAAAAAAACCAAAATTATAACTTTCCACCCATATCAAAAACGCTCATTGGACATAGATGTATCATTTAATGGATTTAAAATAGAGGAAGTGGATAATATATCACTGTTAGGATTAATTATAGATAAGCACATAAATTGGAAAGCACATATACAAAAAATTAAATCAAAATTGTCATCCTTCGCATACGGTCTTCGAGAAGTAAAAAAAACCACTAATGTGCAAACTGCACTCGTAACTTATTACGCATACGCTTACGCCTGGCTGTCGTATGGAATTATAATGTGGGGTAACAGTAAAGATGCACCACAACTCTTCACCCAACAAAAAAAATTAGTTAGAATAATAGCAAATATAGTATCTACAGACAGTTGTAAACCATATTTTATACATTATAATCTACTTACCTTACCATCTATTTACATATTAGAAATCTCAAAATTCGTCAGACAACATAAAGAAATTTTTACAAAAAAAGAAAATGTCTCTATAAGACCCATAAGACACAAAAATAAATTGTTATTACCCACCTCTCGAATGCAATTATACTCTTCCAGTACATTGATAATGGCTATTAAAATTTATAACAAACTCCCAAATTACTTAAAAGAATTAAATAACGACAACAACTTCAATAAAGATCTAAAGAAAATACTAATATCAAAATGTTATTATACCATAGAAGAATATTTTAAAGATAGTATAGATCATGAAACAAGATAAATAATTGTATAGATAGATAGATAGAATATTCTTTATTGTACTCACAAATAACATTTAAATATAATCTTTTAAATAGAATAACTAAAATTGCATGATTATTAATTCAATATTTTCCAATTGTAAGTTAATGTAATGCATATTTCAAATAGCACTTTAAAATGTTGCGTGCCCTACAGGGTCCACAAAGATCTCATCAAATAACTGTTAAGTTAAATTGTAACAACCCTACAACTTGTGGAATGCAATAAAGTATTGAGTATTGAGTATTGAGTATTGAGCCGGCTAAAGTACGCGGGTGTCCCCGAAAAAAATTGAACTCGTGTGACTAGTCCGGGTTGAAATAGGTAGTACGAGAGCTGCTACTTATGTATGCGGAATAGAAAAAATAAACAAATGTATGTCGCTAAATATGCTTTTATTGTTTTTCAAAGTATTCTCCACTATGATCGATGCACTTTTGCATTCGATGAAACCAATTTGTAAAACACTTTTTTCACTCTGATTGAGGTATCTCCAAAACGTGCTGTTTGAACGCATCTACGGCATCTTCACGGGTCGAAAATCGTTGACCACGTAATTTATTCTTTACATTTTGGAATGAATAGAAATCATTGGGAGAAAAATCAGGGCTGTACGGTGGATGACCCATCAATTCTATTTTTTGACCATCAAAAAATGTAGTTGTTTCCTGATATGTATGACAGCTGGCATTGTCATGGTGAAGCATGATTCTGCGTCGCTGGTTGTTTTGGCGTATTTCTTCAAATACTTCCGGCAAACAAATGGTCGTGTACCACTCCGAATTAACCGTTCTGCGATTCTCAAGTGGTATTGTAGCCACATGGCCATTAATACCAAAAAAGCAGGCCACCATTTGATTTACAGTGCTTTTTGCACAAGCCACTTTCGTAGGGTTCGGCTCATTTTGAAACACCCCAACCAACTGTTGATTGTTGTTTAGTTTCGGGAACGTACGCGTAGATCCAGGATTCGTCACCTGTGTAGATATTATAAATAAATATTGAGTCGCCTCCGTTGAGTTTTTTTAAGGTTTTCTTGCACCATTCGACGCGAGCATCTTTTTGATCCTGAGTTAAGTTGTGCGGGATCCAACGCGAACAAATTTTTTTACAGACAAATGTTCATGTAATATCCTATGAATGCTCGTCATACATATGCCCAGAATAGCCTCTATCTCGCGATACGTAACATGGCGGTCTTGCATTATTAGTTTTCGCACAGCTTCAATATTTTGTGGCACAACCGCCGATTTCGGGCGACCTTCTTTCTTTAACTTCGTCCGTGAGCTTACTGCGCTCGCCATTAAACTCACTAAACCAGTGATACACAGTCCTTTTTGATGGAGCTTCACCACCAAAAGTCGAAGTTAATTGATCTACGCACTGTTGTTGCGTTAAACCACGTCGAAAATCGTAATAAATCATAGCACGAATATTTTCACGAGTGAGTTCCATTTTTTCAGCGATATGACATTTAAAACCCAACAAAAACAAAACACTAACGTATATAAGAGAAAAATATTAGCGGCTAGTATTTAAAAAAAGAACGAATTTGACCATGGAGGTCAGACATTGCGTTTAAAATTATTGGGATCCCAGATTCCGCATACATAAGTAGCAGCCTATGTAATAAGGGGATGGGCCGAGTATTTCGCACGCCCGTTTGCGTTGATTTCGCGGTAAATCCGCGGAGGACTTTTTATTCGCGGAGCGTACTTTTTTCTCCGCCGCGGGGAAAAGTCCGTCGTCTGCGCAGGCCATTACTGTTTCTCGTTACGAGGGCAGATTTGGAGTGTGACATATCATCAATGGGCCTATATTCCTTTGAAATTATCCAAACTAAAAAAATACTATCATTATTAAGATTGATCATTCTGTTGAGTGTTGTTTTCGCGAAGTACCGACAACCACTGGGGTAAACGTGTTCTTGAGTGGAGACCGCGACTCGGCAAACGTAGTGTAGGACGCCCTCTGACCAGGTGGGATGATGATCTGCGAAAAACTGCAGGCAGATGCTGGATGCGGCAAGCTGAAGACAGGGCGCTATGGCGCTCATTAGGGGAGGGCTATGTCCAGCAGTGGACTAATATAGCCTGATGATGATGATGATTCTGTTGTGTACCCTTCGTGTGTAGAGTAGTATAAAAGGCAGTAAAACTACCCTCACTTATGCAGTTTGAATCGCTTCAGACCTACCGTACCCCCAGGGGTACGATAGGTCTCGGTACATACCACCAGTGGTATGGTGGGTCTTTTAAAGTTAAACGGTACCACAGTCGTACAATCGCATGATTATCTACATAAGTACATAATAGAAAATGCATATTCCAGTAGGTATGTAATGCGATGTTACATATCGCATGGTTAGTGAAACATTGACCCAATAGTTGGTAGGTCATTTAAGTTACGCACTTGCTATGATGGACTTATCCTACTCTTGTTGACGCATAAAATTTAAACTGATTTATTAATTAATCATGAATGCTTGTATTTTGAACGTGTGATTAACTATTGATGAGATCTGAGTAAAAAAAAATCCGCACGTGGCTCAAATGGCCTGTCTACTATACATGAGGCCATTACAGAGTCATAAAAGTGCGAGCGAGAGTTCCGATATGCCTGATATGCCTCCTATATGTGTGAGAGAGGTCTGATACAAATGTTTACGACTCAATTCACACGTTTGTAATAGCTCAACTATAATGGATCAATGTTACATTAAGCATGCGATATATTTGCGATTGAAACCTTTTCTGTATAATTTTTAAATAATTTAACCTCTTGTTTCAATCGTGTTAAGTTTTTTTCGCAAACTTGAGTGTTATTATCACTTTCATAGATGTCGAAATCACATCACTACGAGTAGTAGTCAGTGGTATCTTTTAACTTTAAAAGACCCACCATACCACCATGGCATGGTCGGGGGTAGGGTGGGTCTAAAGGGGTTTGAATAATCAGTATAGTTGCTCCCGTTACGTCCCGTCTCTGGGTAAATGAATGACAACGCCTAAATTTTTTTAACATTGAGCTTTATTCTCGAATTAAAATCCTTGTTCCATCATTCGAAAACACAATACCAAATTCACACAAGCTAACAAAAATAACTTGTGTATTTAACATAATAAGTCTTCTGTAACTTAAATTAATTGCAAAATAATTCACATCGTAGTTCATAATTAAACTTAGCAAACTTGTCGAGGCTGACGATGGGCGTTAGTCTTCTTTCATTGGACTAGATTTATAAATAAACACGTGACATTTCATGAGGAGATATGAAATAAACAGATAGGTAACTCTTTACTCATCGGAACAGCTTCGGCGCCCGCGCAAGGGAGGCCCACTACATCCAGTCCGCACCGCCAGCCTCTTCCTCGGGAAACCAACGACTATACACTCAATTAACATAATTATATAATCATACTTCCATCTTCAACTAAACGAGACATCACATAACTAAATTAATTAATAATAATATCTGCATTATCAGCATTCCTTCCCTTAGTGACGCGTATTCGCAGTCATAGACATTAATTACGTAAACACATAGTATGTATTATGATTGTAGATATTGTATCCAGTCGATATAAAGTTCAAAGTGACTAACTAAAGACGACGACATGACAGTTCTAAAATGAATATCTTTAAGTAATCATAGAAGAAATAAAGACATAGGTACTTTAAAATAATTAATTTGTATAAAGTAATGCTAAGTAAATAAAAAAATATAATTTAGCTACAACACTGAGAGAGCTCCGGACATACAATAAAAAGGAATAACTCTCACAGTGTCCATTCTAATTATAATAATATCGAATTGAACTAATTAAAAATAATAAATATAATATGTACACAGATATGTACAACATAACTTTGAAGTTACAAAGAAACTAAAAATACAAATTGCTAATCAATCGGGGGTACAGTTAGAAAGTTCTGGTCGAATGCCATAGAAAAGATGCATGACAAATAAAAACTAGGTAGTTCTATTTACAAGATTATTTACAGAGGGCGCCGTGGTGCGGTCTCTGAGCTATACAGGTTACTCGTCGAGGCCGCGCTTGTCCTCGCGACGGCGCCCCTTGGCGTGCGCCAACATGGTGACCAGCTTCTTGTGGCTGTTCCCCACGATCCACCCGTGCTGCGGCGCGAGCGGCGCCCCCACCTCCGGCGCCCACGGGTACGGCGAGGGGGCCGCACGCTCGCCCCCCTCGCCGGCACCCGACGGCCCCGCCGCCGGCTCGCTCTCCTGCTTCTTGAACGTCACGTGGCGCACGCGTTTCGGCGGCTGCTGGGTGCCGCCGCCCTTCTTTCCTTTCTTCTTCTTGCCGGGCGACATCAAGATCGACTCGGTGCTGTTGGCCCGGGCCGTCCCTCCGTCGGGCTCCGACTCGGAGCTCCAGGTCTCCGCGAGCACGTTCTGCTTTCCGACGGTGCATTTTCGGCGCGCGCGGTGGCGGGCGACGCCGCCGTCGGCCTCGCTGTCGGACAGGTCGTAGGGCAGCGAGTCGCGGCTGGTGCCGGGCTGCGGGTCCTCGAGCGTGGAGCCGGGTGACATTAAAGAGCTGGGCATCCAGCGGTGCGCCTCCGGCCGAGGGGCCTGGGGCGAGGCCATCCTCGTCTCGAAGTGCCGCGGTTCCGGCGATATAGCCGCGCCATCTGGCGGCGGGTGCGACGGGCGCGGCGGAGGCGACGCCGGGACCGGAGAGTCTGCGCCGAACGGCTCGGAATCGCTGTCAGAGTTGGGCACGGGGGTGGCGCGCCCCTTGCTACGCATCGAACAGAGGCCGGAGGGCCCTGGCTGGGCGAGGTCGTGGGCCGCCACCGGCTCCCTCTCCAGAAGACTGTCGAACAGCTGGTCCAGGTTGGCCTTGGGCGACTTAGCGGGCTCCTTGCCCTTGGTAGACTTCTTATCGGTGCGTACGGCGTTGTTTTTGAATATTTTGCCCATGACGGCGTTCTTCTCGACGGCGTCTTTACGCTTGAGCGCGGACTTCTTCGGCTCGAGGCCGGCCTTGGGCAGTTCGCAGGACATGATGCTGTTCTCAGTTTCGTCGGCGCTGCAGGGGTAGTCGTCCGACATGTAGACGAAGTCATCGCCGTCGGACCCACTGGCACTGTCGTAGTCGCGTTTGCCGAAGGGGTCGGCGCGGCTCGCGGACTTGAATGTCTTGTAGCGGTCCTTCATAGTGGAGGGGAAGAGGTCCGCGTCGTCGTTGTCGAGGAATTCGTACACATCTAGATTTTTCTGGGTGCCAGATGGGCCGGGCTGTGGATCGTGGTAGCTCCGTCCCCCAGATGATCCGTACGGGCCCGGCTGCTCAGGCTCAGACTTACCCGAGTCCGGCTGATCGCGCCGGTTCTTGCCGGTCCCCTTCTTCTTCTTCCGCGGGGGCTCGGCCAGCCCGGACACGATGGCCGACATGTTAATGTCAGACGTCGGAATGGACACTTTAAAGCCATCGAACCCCTTCAGCGCTCCCTTTGTCATTATCATGCTCTGATTCTTCTGACTCTTTTTCGTTTTCTTTCTCTCCGCTTTTTTCTTCACTTTGTAGCTGCAAAAAATAAAACAATGTTAAAATAATTAAAAATTCACTGCAGGCTTTAAATTCGCTGCAGATGTTTGTCTAGGTTATTTAAATACAACCAATGAACACAATTACCTCATTCCGCTGGTACTGGCCACAGGCTCTGCAGGCTGTAAGTTTTTGGCCGCAGCTGCTTGCGAGCGACACTTCCTCTTGATCATGTCAAATTTGTCCTCGAAGAGGTCGATGTCGAGCATCTCGCTTAGTTTGGCGGTGGAACGGCGAGGCTTGCGCACGCGCGCCGGCTCCTCCGCATTGTCCATCTCTTCAGATGGTGAGTCGTTAGTCTTGGGACTCGAGAGTTTATCTGTGAGCTCGACTCCCGACGACTGCCGGTGCTGTTCTATACGCGACTCCAGCTCCGGTATGACACTATCCAGATCCAGGTCGTGAGCGTCTAGATCCGAAGTGGGATAGACGCCAGTGTCGTAGTCGTAATTCCGATGTCCGGCCGCCGAAGCTGCCAGGTTCTGTGTCACCGCCTCCTTGATCCCCGAAATGAGGTCGTTCTCGAGGTTGCGCACCTCTTCGCTTTCCATTATGGTCTTGGCCGTGATCGAGTCGACGTCGCCGTCGTTGCTCTTACTCGTCAAAGCTCCGCTAGTGACGGTGCTAGTGGTGGGCATTACGATTGTGCTGGTCATCGGTATCGAGCGCGAGGTGACGGTCGAGTTCAAACGGGAGTAAGATGAGTACGTCAGGTCGTTCTGGCTTGATTTGAGCAACTCGCAGCAGTGCAGGAAGAGCGCCTCGTCTCGACTCAGGCCGCGCCGTGTATTGTTCTTCTGCATACGGTACTGGTGTATCTTAGCGTCGGCGATGATGTCTTTAGGGGTGGGTACCTTGATCTGCGAGCGGTTGCGTACCAACTTCTTATTTTTCCTCTGCAGCTTCACAGTTAGCTTCCGCAGACGGTCGAGATGCTGCTTGTATATGACCAGGTAGTTCGGTATGTCTGGGGGAGAGTCGGCGTCCGACTCTACCGCCTTGTTCGAGGTGCGCGTAACGTGAGTGAGCACCATCCGGTGGCGCATGCAGTTGTCTGTTCGACGGAACTCTTTGCGGCAGATATCGCAATGGCTGAGCGGGTTGGGCAAGCGCTTCCTGCGCCCGCGTCGCCCGCGGCGCGCGTTATAGTGCGCTATACCCCGTGCGTTACATTCGATATCATAAGTGTGCGTCATTGAAGTCGACTTCCGCCTGTCACTTCGTTTAGCGGTCTTCTCCTTGTTTCGGATGTAGAAATCGTCGTTCTCGTTAGCTATTATGTGGAAGGTCTCGGAGATCTTCTTGGACGCCAGCAGGTTGGACTTGCGAGGCTTGCGTTCGGAGAAGAAGCCGAAGCTTTCCATGAACTGTTCGGACCGTAGCTCCTCAGCGTCTTCGAGCTGTTTATCCGGCGATTGCTCCTGGTCTTCCACGACCTCCACTTTTCTCTTCCGCGTGGCGCCAGTTTTCCTTTTGTTGACAAGGTTCTCGTTGGAACCAGCTTCTACCTGAGAAGTTGCCGTATTCTTGTCTTTGACGCTCTTTTTGTTAGCTTTGGCATTCTCATCAGCATATTTTTTCAATGGTACGTCACTCTTCGAAGAATCGGAGTCGCTAGAATTATGTTTTCCGTTTGATGTACTAGCTGTTTGGCTGCTTGTGACACTACGGATTAAATCATCAGATGATTTCGAATGCCGAGATTTCTTTTTATTCTTCTTGGCAGATTTTTTGGAAATCAGTCGGTCATGTTCAGGTATGGCTAGTACTTCAGTCCCTTTAGGGATGAGTTCTTGCGATTCATCTTGTTCTTTTTTCTTCGACATTGGTTCTTTCGGTTTGTCTTGTACTGGTTGAGTCTTTTTGGACATAGATTCTTCCGATTTATCTTGAACTGGAGAAGTCTTCTTCGGAATGAGTTCTTTCGGGTTGTCTTGTACTGGTTGAGACTTTTTGGAAAAGGGTTCGTCGGATTCATCTTGTTCCTTGAGAGTCTTCTTCGAAAGTAGTTCTTTCGGTTTGTCTTGGTCTGGTTGAGGCTTTTGGAAGCTTTCGGTTTCAACAATATCATTAACGAACCTATGTTCTTCTAGTTCGACTTGTACTAGCAGAGTCTTCTTCGAGATTGGTTCTTTCAATTCGTCTTGTACTGGTCGAGTCTTTTTGGGCATGGGTTCTTCAGGTTGATTATGTAATGGCCGAATTTTCTTTGAATGTAATTCTTTCTGTTTATCCTGTAATGAGTGTGTCTTTTTCAAGACAGGTTTTTCCAGTTCATCTTGAACAGGCCGAGTTTTCTTATGAATGGTTTCTTTCGACTTATCTTTCACTGGGTGAGTTTTTTTCGTGATGGGTTCTATGTCTTGCAATAGTTTGTCCTCCAGGTCAATGTCGTAAGGATCATAAATTTCGTCCATGAACGATTTTATGAGAAGAGATTTTGCTCGAGTTCGCGCCGCCGCTCGTGGCATGTCGTAACAAGTCGTCATCTTTGTCGGCTCGTTTCGTCGGACGTTGGTATCTTTCATCGAATTCTCGACAGCAGCCGGTTTCTCACTAAAGTCCGGTTCTTCAATATAGTCGATTTTTTTCTTGGTTGTTTTCATCTTAGGACTAGAAGTGACAGAAACATTCACATTTTGCTCACTTTTGCGCTTCTCTGTACTATTTTTAGCCTTTTTAGATTTGCTTTTAGTTACCTTAGTCTTAACATAATCTTGGGTTATCACTTCGAGATCTTCATGTTCCTCATGTTTTTCAGACTCGTCTTTGGCTAGAGAGACTTGCTCATGGACCTTTTCTTTAGAAAGCTCATGTTTAGGGATTTCATCGTTATCGCCAGTTATGCCAACCTTTGCTTTAAGTTCATGAGCGTCTGTACTTGTCTCTAACGCTAGTTTTTGATTGGCTTCCTCTGGAATATTTTTAACCGGAATTTCGGTATGAAGCAAAATGCATTCATATTGGTCCTTTTCGTGCGACCTCTTTCTTTTAGAATGCTGTTTTAAATGTGGTGATTTTTTACGCTTCGATGATTTGCGTTTTTCAGTCAAGAGCTCAACAGCTAAATTCGTTTCATCAATTGTTACATCTGGTGTGTAGCCACTGCTGTCCTCCTTTGTAATTGGCTCTTCGGTATGGTTCAAAACACTGTCAGTTTCTTTAATCTGATCAGTATCAACGGAAGTGACCGACATTCTAGCGTTATTTTCTTCATCCAGGAGCAGTTTGGAAAATATTAGCTGCTTCTTCGTAAGGGGTGCTTTGTTATCAATGTAAATGTCTGGCAGAGATTCGGGTGTATCTAGAATTGGTGTATCCACGTATAAGGATTTTCCACGTCGACTGCGGCGGAGAGGCTTTAAACCATCGTCAGAACATACCGAAAGAGCCAAGTCATCTAGTTCCACTGTCTTTGGGCTGTCCTTGGCTTTAGATCTCATAGCACGACCCGTTCTTGTCTTCATTAAGTCTTCTTCGGCACAAAGACTTTCGTTAAAACTAACGTTCGGTGTTTCGGCGAATTTCACTTCAGACTCTTCAGTATTTAGGATTTCACCCAATGCAGATGGTGTCACAAGTACTTCTGCTGAAACACGTTCTTCTGTGCTAACTTTCTCTCCCGGTTCTACGGCAATATCACTGTTAATAGTTCCAAACGTCGTGTTTTCTTTCAAGTCATGTTTTTTCCGTTTTTTCGACCTCTTCCCGAAGGTTGATTTTCTATCCGTTATCTTTGGTTCAGTGGTTTGGGACATTGATATGTTTTCACGTGTTTCTTCGGAGTTAGTGCAGCCATGTACGTCCACTTTAGTGTAGGATATGTCTTTATTGAGATTGTCATGGGCAAGAGCAATCTTGTCAGTCTTCTCAAGTAATGTGTCAATCTCGGCTATAGGATCTGGTTTGGCACTCTCCATTTCATTGCATACAGGGGTGCCAAGGTTGACTCTTGGATCAACTTTGGTCAACAATGAATTTAAATGAACTTTCTCAGATTTATTGCCAGCGTTTAAACTTTCGTCATTATTTTCTTTGTCGTGGCAAGTTGTGTTCTTTATTATTGATTGATTTTCGACAGTTTCTTCTGCAGTCAATTTGTCTTTATTATTTTGTTTCTTACCGGCTCGTCGTCGACCTTTCTTCCTCTTAACGATAGACTCGTGGTTCTTTGTTTCTGCTGGGACATCATCGGTTTCTGAATCTATTTCAATGACCGATTGTATTTTGTTTTCGGTGTTTTCAATTGGCAAATCTTTCATTGCGTTTTGAGATTTATGTGCAATATTTTCAATTTTTTCTTTAGATGGTAATACATCAGGAATGTCTTTAGCAGCATGTTTCGTCTTTTTATCACTGCCACTTTTGATACTGTTGTTGTCTTGGCTATTTCCCTGAGGTTGCTTTTCATTAAGCTTTTTCTTTTTAACGATCACTGCCAATGAAATATCGTCATCGGAATCGTCGTCCGAATTAGGTAGTTTTGACGAGTCAGATTCCACGACGCTTATATCTTCAGGAGTTGTGGTGAGTAAATTCATCGAATTTGTATCATGTTGTTCAACGGTCGGTGCCTCTGCAACTTTTTTCAAGAGTTTCTTTGGTGACTTCTTAGTTGATTTTTTTGGAAGAGAACCCGACGTCTCTGGAACAGACGATATTTTGATTTCGTTATCGTCGGTTGCCTTTTGTATGTTTGGTTCGGCAATCGTAGGATCCACGGGCACTTTAGGCAAAGTGTCTTCAGCACTTAGGCTGTTGTTGCTCGAATCATGATCATCGATACCTGTAGACGTCCTGCGCTCTTTGTTTTGGGTCGTCACATTCATATCTTTAGTGGCTATAGGTGACGTGCTATTTACGGAAATATTTCGATTCCCGTTTTGTTGTGTACTGCTGACTTCTGCTTGCTGTATCGCTGGCGGAGTCTTGGCTTCCAGCTGAGCGCGCAGTTCATCTTTCTCTGGAACTACGCTATTGCTAACCAAAGGCAACTGTTGCGCCGTTTTACCAGATATACTGTTTAAGTTTTGCAAGGACATTCTTCTTTCGGATGTTTTGATGCGAACAGCACGTAAGCTAGCTGTCTTTTCACTGCCTTCTTTCGGCTTGTTGGGTTTTACAACGGGTGGGATCGTGAAAGTATTCAAAGCTTCCGAAATCTCTTTATTAGCTGCCATCAAATTTAGTGCCTCGTCTGTGGGTAGATTAGCTGGTTCCAAATCAACTTTTTCCTTATTATTATTCTTGTTCATATCAAACACTTCATTGTTCTCCATTTTATCTATTTCAGGCTCTTGTAGAACTCTTTCTGTGATCGCTCCCGTAAAAGGATCTATCAGGAACTTTTCAGTATCAACATTCAAGAACTCTGGTGGACACACCTCTTCAGTAGATGTGCTAGAAGTCTGCGTGGCAATTTCACTTTTACTCGAAGCCAACTTTGCTATTCCGATGGGTGAAGTCAGCGAATCGGGGCTGATATCCACGACGAGCTTCAGTTGTTTGACTGCATTATTATACACCATATACTGTGGTAGCACATCCAACAGTTTATTTCGATGGTCGGTGGGCATTTTACCTAATATCTCCAGAATTTCTTTTGGCAACATAGCAATTTTCTTTGCCGTTTCGAGATCCTCAACAGACCCGATTGGAACTACAATCTCTGACCTTCGATCGCTTGTCAATGTGGTGCATGTAGTAGATGTGGTGGCTGTTACAGCAGTGTCCACAGGTCGGGGTAAAGACACGAGCGAGTTCATGAGGCTAGTAGCTAGTTGAGACGACATCGTGGCGGAAAGCGCACTGCTGCAAGCAGCTATGGATGTGGCTATCGGCGCCAAGTTATCCATTGCCTTCTTACTTTCCCTTTGGGTCGTGATTGGTGCTACCATAGTTGTGTCAGGCGTGTCTATAACACCTTCACTTTCTTTGTCTTTGGTAATAAGCCCATGAGTCTCTGGCTGAGCGGTTTTATAGATTTTCGGATCGCTAGGAATGTTAGACGAAGTTGCGGTTTTAACAGCCACAGGAGTAACGCCTTGTATTGACTGATCTGTTTCATCACTCGTGGTACAGGTCGAAGAAGTAGGTCTTATTTTAATCTGTGGTGATTGTAAAGTCGATTCATACATAGATTTTAGCAGGTCTTTATCCAAGTCACGGAAAGGATCGGCTTTGGGTTGGTTTTCCTGAACCTCATTGACTTCAGGGAACTGGTTCAGGGGTTCTGTTGGTTTTACTGGTTCTGTGTGTTCCACGATTTGTGGGGTATCTTTTTTATTCTTATGTACTTTGGCAGACAAGTCCAAAGTTTCCACAACTTCAGGTAACATTAACTTTTTAATGCAGAGATTCACAACGTCATCTTTTATGGCTTCATCGGTTTGCTCTGTGGCCGTGGCAACCCTATTATCTGGATTTGTGCTTTTGTTAGACAAATCTAGTGTCTCGTATGAGTCATCATAGGTCGACTTGACCAATGAGATGGGGCCGGAGCTCTTGCCGGACAGGTCTAGCGGTGATAGCATAGACACAACACTAGTGTGGGAATGAGCTGGAGGTATATTCATCTCTAAAAGTGGGTACTTATTCTCGATATGCATGTCCATAGGTATTGGGTTACTCATAGACGGTACCACAGGCAGAGAGGCTGGGGTGATTCCCGAAAACGTGATAGAGACAGATGGCTTTATGGCTGTCGGTGACGTTGTAGACACGGGCAAATTGGCAGAAGGTACCACAACGGAAATAGTCGGAGGCGGTTCGACGACTACTTGTGTGATAGCTGGTGGCACAATCGGCGGCGCCGGCGGCGATACAGCAGACGACTTAGCTTCGGTAGGCGATACCACCGCCGAGGGCATTTTTGCAGCCGCAGCCGGTGGAGTGTAATTAACAGGCTGAGGAGGTGCTTGCGGCGGTTCTTTGGCAGGAGGCGATGATGAGGTAGTCAGTATTGGTGCAACACTACCAGATTTTACGGGTGTGATAGTGAAATTAGCAGACTTTTCCGATGTAGTCGATTGTGTGAAGTTCACAGGCGATTTAGTGGGCGGCCGCGACACCACAGTCACGGGCGATTTGACAAGTGCCTGCGGCTGGTAGTTCGGAGCCGGTATCTCGGAAGCAGGTGCAGTATGATCTATGTGTGCGAAGTTCACAGGTGATTCGGTAACAGGATCTCTAGGTGGACAGTAGGAGGACAGTTTTTCAGGAGCCTGTTGAATACTCCCAACTGGCGATCTGGGAATTGGTTTAGCCACAAAGTCCACCGGTGATTTCGGGACACTCTGTAAAGAGTGATTTCCATACAATTTTCCAGAAACCGGTACTGGATAATTTACCGGCGACCTAGAAGGCGCCTGAGGTGAGAAATTTATTGCAAAATTTTCAGGAGCTCGTGGAGGATAAGTAGCTGGCGACTGCGCGTAGCTTTGAGGCATGTAGAGTATAGGCGGCTGTGGAGGTGCTGCGAGTGTGTAATTGCCTGGTGATTTGTCTCGCACGTACGCGCGAGAGGCCTGCGGCGGGAAGGCCGGCTTTGCGGGGCCTTGTGGTACGTAACTGGCAGGCGACTTTTCACGAACTATCACCGAATATCCATAACTTGGTGACTTTTCGCACGCCATTTGCGGGTAATATGCGGGCGATTTTTCTCTGCTCGCCTGTGAGTAGAACCCAGGGGACTTTTCTCGACCCAATGCTCGCGGAGGCGAAGTTGTGAAGCTCACAGGCGACTTGGCAGGGCCTTGCGGGGACTTGCCCGGCGAGCGCCCCGGGGACGGCGGCTGCATGCTGACAGGAGACTTTGAGAGAGCCCATGGTGTGTAGTTGACGGGCGATTTAGCGGATCCGGTGCCACCCGTTCGCACCGGGCACGGCGGGCCCATTGTTTGCACCGGCGGCGTTTTCATCGTCACTGGCTGCGACTTAGCGGGCGGTCGACGGTTAGTACGACTGTCGGTCGAGTGCGCTCTGACCAGAGACGATGTGGCTGCTTCGGTTCTCGGTACCGACAACTGTCTTTGGCGCGACTTTGCCGATGCGCTCGACCTGGCGGAGGATCTGGTCACGGTCACAGAAGGCGACGCGGGTGACCTGTGCCGCGATGATCGTGTTACGGCAAACGGCGCCGCGTTGAACGGCGTTATGCTGAGAGACGGCAGAGCCAAGAGGGGATTTGGCGGTGGAATGATGGTCGGCATCGGTGGCGAGAGACTGATGGGGGGCACCGGCGGGTGCGTGATATACTCGGGCAGCCGTGGCATCGGCGGCGCGGTGTACTGCGGGATGTCCGCCGTGTCGCACTGCACGGAGCGATGCTCGGCCGAGGTGCTCGGGGGGCTCGGCTCCACGAGCTTGTTCTTCAGCATGGCTATGCAGTCGTTGAGTCCTTTGCGCGGTTTGTTCGCTTTATTCTTCTGGAGATCCGAGCTCTGTCCGATGTCGAGTAAGGGCGGCTTATCGAGCTTCGCTGCCGCTATGTCGTTCTCGAACAGCCGCTGCGGCTCGAAGGGCCGAAACGGCTTGTCGATGTTTTTGTAGCACTCCTGCTGGACTAGAAAGTGCGGCTGGAACTGTACGGACTTGTCGTGAGTCTCGGTGGCCGCCGTGAGCCGGGCTATGGAGTGTTTTAACGACGTGTTTTGCGCCGGGCGGTCGTTCTGTCCGTTTTGGGCGGGCGGCTCTTCCCCACCGCCCGACTTCCTGTCGTCCTGAGATCCGTTGCCCTCACGGGCCGCATGACCGTGGGGGTCCCCGCCGCCCTTGTTCACGTCGATCCTGTCTGGGGTACTATCACCGGCCAGTCTCACCGTGGCCGGGGTCTTCGGCGAGGAGGCGCCCGGCGGCGGGTCGTCGAAGCTCTCCTTGCTAGCTGCCGCTATGATGGCCCGAGCCTTTCTCTTGGCGTTGCGCATGAGAGTTTTGCGCTTGAACACGTCGCTTTGGCGCATCACCTTGGTGGCGATGCATGAGATCCTTGTTTTAGTTACGTTTGGGTTGCGCTGGGTGCCAGAGGGCCCCGGGTCTTTGGAGGGGCCGGCGTCCTTGCCAGGGATGGGGCAACCGCCGGCGCTTTGTTTATTGTTTTTTGGGTCGTCTGAGGCGCGACGCTTCATGAGTAGCTTGTTTCGAGGCTGCTCGCGCTTGCGCGGTCGCAGCAGCGGGTTGGGCGGCGCCACGGACGCGCGGTGCCGCTTCGCCGGCAAGTCGGCGATCATTTTTCTAATCGTTTCGGCTGCAACAAACAGGGTTAAGTCAGCGTCTAATTACGTAACACCCTAAATAAAAAAAAGTAATTATATGTAATGATATTAAAATGATGTGAAATCTGACGTTCATCAGTGCCGTTAATTGGGAGTGGTTTCATTTCCAAAAATCAATCAATGTTCAGTTGTGAGATAAAACCGAGTTATTCCCGGAAGTAGTTTGACTGTCGATCCTGAAGAAGCAGCTCTCAGAAGGCCTCTCATGATAACTTCTAATGACACTTACCATCGCCGACCTCGGTCCTGATCCGCGGTCTGGGGCGCATGTGGTTCTTCTGTCTCTGGCGGTTGCGGATGCCTTTGGTCTTCTTTCGCACGCCCTCAACGGGCAGGCGAATGCGTCGGCGCCGCACCCCGAACGGGCGGCTGCGGACCTTGCGCCGCACCACCGGTACATCTCCGGCGCACTCTAGCATATGCTGGTGGAGCTCGTCCAGCGTCGTCACCTTCTTGCATTTGGTGCACTCGCGGATGCCGCGCAGAGGCCGGGAGCGGCTGATGACCTGGCTGGGCGGCACGTACAAGTGTTTCACGATGTCCTCGGCGAGTAGGGATTCGCCAACGACCTCGTAGTGGGCGACCTGCGCCACCGGGTGTTGGGTGGCGATGTGCGCGGACAGTTGCTTTGAATCCGACGCCTTCTCCCCGCATGCGCAGCAGACGTAGCAGCGAGGGCGGACCCACTCGCCGCTGAGCACGGCAGGCGTCGGGGCGCACTGCGGCACGGCCCGCATCAGCCCCAGCGAAGCGGGAAACTCCCCCGCGCTCGTGCTCGGACCCGCGGTCGGGATAAACTTCGGCGGCTGGCTCGGCACCTCGCGACGCGGGATCTCGCGGCTCTCCAGAATCTCCTTGAGCTCGTTCCCTATCACGTTCTGTTTCTCCGTATTTTTCTCGTTGAATGACGAGATGTTGAACTTGGCCTCGAACTTGCGCCGCATGCATAGTTGGGTCCAGATGTCCAGGGAGGACACTAAAGAGATTATGCAGTTGTTGACGTGCGAATCGCGCTTGATTTGGTCAGGGTTCAGCGGGTGTCGGTCGCTCTCGATGCTGTCCCACTTCCACTTGTGCTTGGGCGCGATGGCCCGCGGCATGTACGAGTCGAACATGTTGCGCGAGTACTGCTCGTGGGCCAGCAAGATCGGAAAGCCCTCGGCGGTGTTGATGACGACGCTGTTCTTGGCTCGGCGCGTCTTAATGACATTTTCCGGGTCCAGCTGGAACCTGTTGAAGGATCCGTCGAGGAACTTGTTGAGATTCTCCTGCACGTTGCTCGCGACCTTTGAATAGAAGCTCGTGTCGAAGCAGCGCTCGAACTTGGTCGTGTCCTCGATGTGTTTGTACCAGCGAGTATTGTCGGAAGTGCGCGGCGAGCGGTGCACGACCCCTAGGCGCGAGAGGATCTGATCTGCGTCGCTGTTATGAAATGTGAAGTTCGGTGGCATGCGTTTGTTCCATTGGATGTCGTCAAGTACAATGACGGCGTTCTTCTCCAGCATAGAAGTGGAGACGAGCGAATTCTTGCCGGGGGGCAGAATGAGGTTGGTGGTGATGTTATCCTCAATGTCTGCTGTGTCGTGTTGTTGCGAGGGCTTGAGCTCGCATGAGATGACGATGCCGTTGAAGTCGGGCGTGCCGTACTCGTTGTTAGTGGCGAAGTCGACGGACTTGCCCTCGCCGGTGGCTTTCTGGCGCAGCTTGTTGCGGTAAGACTGCGGCTTCTGACGCTCGCACACGTGCAGCTTGTGCACGGCCAGCTCTGCGGTGGAGCCGAAGCGCGAGTGGCACTCCAGGCAGGCGAAATACTGGTTCGGGTGGCTGTCCACCATGTGGCGCACGATGTCGGCGGCTTCTACTTCGGAGTGCCTGCAGAACTGGCACTCGATGGGCTCCGCCTTGCTGCCGGAGGAGTGAGTGCGTGCGATGTGCTTGGTGACCGAGATGCGGGATCCGAATTTACGGGCGCAGTAGGGGCACAGCGACTTTAGGTAGGGCAGGTTCTGGTTGAGGTCGTCGGGTTTCTCGGGAGGCTTTTTGGTTGGGGTCGAGAGCTTTTTGGTTTTTTCATCGTTGGGCCGGCGCGCGGGCCTGGCAGGGGCGGGGGCGCGGGTGGGCCCGGGCCCGCCCCCCAGAGAGTTCTTGCGCGGTCTCAGCCGCCCGTTGAGGGCCGGATCGTCTGCATCGGCCGTACTCATTATGGAGAAGTTTCCGTCGTCGTACTCGTACTCGGCCTCGTACTCCGCGACTGTCTTACCCAGGAGCCTAGAAAGTTTTGACCGGAATTAGACTCATGAATTTTGTTGGTTTGGAACGACGGGGCGCGGCATTAGGTCATACAAGGAACCAGTCAGAGAATGGGCATTGTCCTAAATATTGACAATAATTATAAATTAAACTACATTTCGAAGTTATAATGTCAACGGAAATAATGCTACAATTATTATTATAAATCATCAATATTGATTTCTTGTATTCTTATGAATAAGTGTGCGACTAACTCGACCTTCTTAAGTTCGTTTTACACGTCAATGAAGACAAACATTCACATTGCTTCTGGCCCCACACTAAGATACCCTGTGTTGTGGGAACCAGAAACAGCGACATCACAAACATGAAAACATCCAAGAGGAGGGATTTTTTTATCCCCAGCCGGGACTCGAATCCGGAACCTCTGGCATGGTAGGCAGATGCGTTAATGGCTGTGCCACAGAGGTCGTCAACGTAAGTACCTTTTTTTATTAAAAAAACACAAATCGTACTTCCTGTATCGTAAACTCAGATTCTTTTTATCGCTTTAAAAATGTATTAAATCGCTCTAAGTAGTAATAGTTAGCCCAGGATCTCCAAATCACCTATTTCCTCGAAAGAAATAATACTAACATAACATACATACATGCACATACATTGCTTCTGGCCCCATACTAGGATACCTTGCGTCGTGGGAACTAGAAACAGCGATGTCACAAACATGAAAACTTCCAAAAAGAAGTATTAAGAATATCAGAAGTATTTTTTTGAGGCAACGCCAATTGCTGCCAACTTGAATAAAACATGAATATATAAAATTAAAATACGTGAGCCAAATGATCTACCACCACTTCACGAGCATCTATTAAATGAATTATTCGATTGGTCTCGACGATACAGTAAAGTGGACTTCGTCCACAATTCCATACAAACGTGGTTTGCTTTTAATTTCAGAAATACGAAACGGATCACAATGAAACTTTATAAATGTATGACACTGATTTATTTAAATAATCCGCGTGAAAACCGTTCCGTCAATACATATTTTTAAACTACCAATACGCAAAACTAACATTCTCTTCTTTTTTTTTTTCATTTTCATATGTACCAGGGGAGAAACGGGTCTGAAGTCTGATGCTTAGCAGTTCGTAATTAAAAGTTCTTAATACTGGAAGTACTAAGTCTACCAAGTTCTTTGCTCTAAGTCATCGATAATTCGATGTACATTGCAAAGTCGAATAACTTAAAAAATTAACAAGTAGTTTCTGCGCAATGGACTAATAAATTATGAATTTTAGTTTTATGAAACGCGACCTAGTTCGCACGTGAGCTGAAGTACAGAACGGGGTCACGTATTTTGTTTTGAATCATCATCATCAACCCATTATGTCCCCACCGAGGGGCACGGGTCTCTTCCCTGAAGAAGGTATAGGCCATACTCCACCACGGGGGCCAAGTCCGGATTGGTGGAGGTGTTTTGAATACTATATTAAAATTATTTTTTACTCCCAGAAAGATCGGAATGAAACGAAATATAAAATCACACACAAGCATACACCGTCCTTCATATACGCCTCAATTATCGGTTATGTATTGGTACGTACGAGGCAGGTCAATCAAATTATGATGTTCTTTACCTCACGAGCGAACTGGGTCACGTTAAAACTAATTAATGATTTATCATGACATTTCGATTGTCACTATTGCGCAGCCAAGCCTTCCTACTTGTTAAAACCATGGATTGATTCTACGGAAAAACTGAAACAAAGTTTAAAAAAAGAACTTATCTGCTGGGCATTAACCTCTAAGCAGGCAGGATCAACCTAGATTGTTGAATTTGGGTCCCTCCTGCTTCAGCAAAAATGCCCAGCAGGAGGGGTGTTGGTTATTTTCTACTTCAGTTTTTTGTTTTTGCCTTTTTAGAGATTTCTTCTCTGGATTTATGCTAGTTTCCTGTTGCCTAAAACACTCGAATCAATTGAAATCTCATTTGTGAAAATCTGCCCATTGGTTAAGGAATAATTATGAGGGACCATGGAATAGGACACACGTACAGGTACGTACGGGCCAAACACATTATAGTCTGTTAGCTTTTAGAATATACCTTGGGCTCTATCTAGAGTAGGCTTCGGTTTTCGCCAAAAGCACACGAGTGTAAGGCTCAATTCAAACTGGCACAGAGTCGAAGCGTCGCGTCGCGAACCGAAGCGCCACGTTTTTCAACTGTTCTAAATTAATCTCTATTTCTCTATCAATACGGTACGAATTTGTGTTGCGAAAAATTGAAAATATTCAGCGACGCGCACATGCGCGCGAATGCGCGCCTATTCGCCTGCAATGATTGCTCTGATTCGCGTGTATGCGCGCGAATGCGCGCGCATTCGCGCGAATTGTTTCGCGTCTTCACCTGCAAGGGTCGTCCGTCGGGTTCGCGCGTCGATGCGCGCAGACGCGCGTAAAATACTACTTCCTAATACTACTTCCTGCTCTGTATACAACTTTTCTTCACTATTTCGCAAAGTTATGTAAAGTTGTAAATAACAATACAAAATAAACCTTACCTTATTGCAATATAATCGATTCTATCCGATAGTAGCCGAGGTATATTCCACAAACTAACAGACTGTACCCTATTTTGGGCTCCGCACCAGTCGCGTAAATAGTCCAAATGTCACTCGTTAAAAGTTGTTGAATAAAACTCTACGTAGTTGACGTGTTTTGGAGGTAACTGGAAGTTTGCAGGTTTTGTTAGCTTACAAAAATGCTAGTTGGAAAAAGTGAAAAATCTCGAGTTTTTTACCAGATAATGTTTTTTTGTAAGCAAAAGCTAAACGGTGATCTAATTTTTTTTTGGTCATTTTCTTAGAAACTACGGTTAAACAGTAGTATAAACTTGAGTCGCGGGATTTAAATACGAGAATTCGCCCATTATCCAGTACCTACATTAAAATTGTCCAACTATGACAATTAATGTACTATTTAAGCGCCAAATACGCGTGACTCGTGCTGTCACACTAGCGGAGCGTAAATGTGTGACGGCAGGCCTGTTTCACTACGCATGTCGGTATCGAACGCGTAAGTACATGCGGCGACCACTCCGGAGTGGCAAATAGGTAGGAATCCAGGCGCCAGAAGAGGTAAGAGTTACGCGGTAGAAAGAAAGGCAACATGTAGGTGAATAATAACGTAGCTTTTTTAGCGCCGTGCGATCTGAATTGCATCTAATTTTATCGCTGCTAGAGTCCCTTTTTCTTTAATTGATTTTGCGGATGGTGTATATTTCTGTGGTGATGGTAACATGTACAAAGTTTCATCCCGATCAGACTCGAACTATTATTGCAGTCTATAGACCACGGAAGGACACAAGCCTTCTCTCAGAGAGAGAGTGTGGCTTTATAGCCACGTGTACGACACGGCGCACGGTGATCAATTCAGGAAGGTTAGGGTCGCAAAAGTATTTTTTGTCGATGTGTCGGAAGTCAAAATTTCTATTTGTTTTTTACAGGTGGGTAAGTCCTTTACTTCATACTAATCATAGAAACATTTTTTACCAAGTAGATCCGTAGATATTTAGACTCGAGTGCATATCGGTTTTGAAGAACTGCGAAAACTTGTAACATTCCGTGTTTTGCACGCGAGTTCAACATTTTTTTAAACAAACCTATGGTGTGAAATAAAATAAGAAAAAAATGGTGCTGATTTATAAGGTATGAACATTGCAAAATATTTCTTTACAACCGTAATATAGTAGTATACTAGTCTTAAAAAAATATAGTACTGATGCATCGATTTAGACCAAGTTTTTCAACTTTAAGCTCGGCTACGTTTTGAGATACACTTTGGTACACCGTGAATTTGCTACTACCAAGTAGCTTAGAGTGTTAGGTAGTCCGAACAATATAGTTTTTTTGCGTCTGTTTGCGGCACTCATACAATTTTTTTGGGATTTCAAGGAATGGCGCTGTGATAAAAAACGTGAAATTTTTGGATGTCCTAATAAAAAATCACCTGATTGAACCTTTGTCCAGGTATACGAAAAACATATTATATGCATGTATACTAGAGACTATAGGAGTGTCAGACTTAAGTACAGTCTGCAAAAAAAGTGTTAAAAATGCTATAAACACCTTCTGAGTTACAACTGCGAAATTATTTCAGAAATGACATCGAAGTGGGATTAAGCTCCGAAAATATACCTTGTCAAGAAAAAAAAATGTTCTAACTCAGTTTAGAGAGCAACTTTGCTTACTATTGATATTCCAAAGTCAGGTTTCGGCAATACAAACGGATGGAAAAACAGCTAGTCGCTTATTTGCAAATTATGATATTACATCAAATATTACTAAAATAGATTTCGGTCTATTTCAATAATAGGCGTTTGATGGTTCGCCTTGTTAGAAAGATTTAATATAATTTTGGAAACCCATAGCTCTCTCTACAAAATTAACAGTACATTATTTGCAGAATTTGCAAAATAAACTGCTGTACTTTATATGCAGCTGTACAGTTGGTATCCAATGACACAAACTGTTCATAAAGTCTTAGTACATGGCAAAGATACCATCGGAAATTTCTTACAACCAATTGGTATGCTAGGAGAAGAAACCCATCACAAAGATATACCATATTACAGAGAGCATAAGATATATCTAGGAAACAAACCAATGAAGACTTAATGAAAAACTTATTAGTCTTTTCAGATCCAATTATTTCAAGTAGAAGACCACAGCCCCCCGTGAGCTTAAGAACGCTATGACACTTGAAATGTAGAATCTTCTAAAGCAACCAGACGTTGTTGTATTTGAAGAAATCTTAATAAAGTTACAGTAATTATATTAGGTAATTTTGACTTAATTTATTCGTAAATGTTGATACATGATAAGCTCACACCTGTCTCCCTGAGGGGTAGGCAGAGAGCAAGGACTGCCACCTGCCACGATCCTGACAAATCACCTTCGCTTCATCGACATTCATTACTCGTTGCATGCACGCACGTCGGTTTCGGGTATTTTTTATCTTACCCTGTGCTAATAAATGTTGATAAACACCTAAATACATAATGTCCACATTGAGTTTTTTTTTTTAAATAATTAACACGTATGAATCACAAATTACAGTGCGGAAGACTTTTGGCCGCCTAAATCTCCATAATTGATCACCGTGCGGCGGCGGACTGGCAATATCAAGTGAGGTATGTGAACGACTAAGACGCCCAGCAAAGGTAGTAAGTATGAGGACGCGAGTCGCGCGCGACAACGTCAAAAGTCGTGAGAATTTGACAGTTAATGTACTGGAAAGTCGCGACTTTTGACGTTGTCGCGCGCGACTCGCGTCCTCATACTACCTTTGCAGGTTTCCTCAGGAAGATTTCGTTCACAGTTGGCGAGTGGCATGACTATTAAAAATTCACAAATACATAGTTACGAATAGAACACAGTCATTCATAGGGTTCGAACCCACGACTTCCCGAATGTGAGGTCGGCGTTTTACCGCTGCGCTACTACTGCTCAAAAACTATACTTTGTACTTGAATTTTGTCGCTACAGTCAAAACTTACTTCGACAACTTTTCAAGGGAGTCTCCGTTTCAATAGCCAACCACCACCAACAGGAAAAAAGTATCTTTTTTACAGATAGTTTTTGCAAAATACTTTTCAGAGTGTTAAGAACTACTTACGTCTTTACAGTATCGCGGAGGTTCCTTTCTTCGTCGCTCTCAACATCAAAGAAGGGATTGAAGAGATCCCTCCTTATCTTCTTGGTGAAGATATAAGGTCCGCCTATGCCTACGTCATCCTCGAGCCCGCCCTGGACCAGTTTTGAATCCAACCAGAATCTACACCGGAACAAACAATAGCAGACATTAATTTGGTAGCCCTTTTTTGCCTACGGGTTATCGGTTCTTCGGCAAAATGTTTTCAGCTAGCTACCACATCTCCTTACTAATCTTATAGACAATGTTTATCTATGAGCAGGCTCCCCCATCAGATGATCTGACAACCTGGTTAAGGTGGCAGGGAGTTTGTGAGTATCGACTGCTCAATTTGTTGTATTTTATTTGTATTGTATTTTACTGCGTATTTTCAAAATAAGTTAGATGACAAGATTGTGTAATAAAAAAGTCAAAGTGATTCCCAAAACCACGAATTTGTCAAAACTATGGTTTAAAAGATAGTTTTACAAGTTATTTCAGACCTCTACGTTGCTTTTCAGCAAGATATTGGCGATGACGAGATTTTTAACCGTTTCGACTACGCGGCCATGGGGTTTAAGTCCCAAAATGCTCAAAATGTAATCCTAGGACTCATTTGGTGTAGTCTTTGGTATAGTTCTTTGATCTGCGATGCTTTAGCGAGCTATTAGCGATTACGTGTTTTTCAGTTCCGACTGCGCGGCTACGGAGTTTTTGTCTGGCTACTCCTGAAATGTAAACGTGGGATTTCTTTCTATACTTTTACAACTTTTATTTTTACAATTTTAATCTATTATTTACCTGAATTCCAAGACTGGGAAAGGCTTAGTTTTAAAGAATTCCATGGCCGCGCAGCTCTCCGCGTTTCGATGCCACGGCTACGTTCAATCTTCAAACACTTATATGTTTTAAACCATTGCTTTGATAAATTAATGATTTGGGAATCGACTTTGCCAAATTTTTACAAAATCTTGGCTTAAAAAACTGTTTTTGAAAAATACTCCATGGGCGAGCAGCTGTATGCGGGCAGCACAACACCGGAAAACCATGGTAGTGGGCGTCAAAAGGTTGATGATGATGAAGATATCCTTGAGATTGGTTCTTTAGTGGATTGTCTTAATTCTAGTGCGATCGCTACGCTGCCCTGCAGGTTGACAAATAATAATAACTGTGCTTAGCGTAATGAGGATAGCCGAGACGAGAATAATTTTCAAGTTTCGTTCACAAAAGGTATCTGAAGTGTTTCGCAATGCAACAAGGTAATTTCAAACGCCATTCTGAATTCAAACTTCTTTAATAGACCAAAATAGATTTGGGACAAAAGGCGAGTTTAGTACTAATTAGTTTAGGTAGCTTCTGAAGGATGCGGTGACCACTGTTACGGTAAGGTACATATTTCGCTAATTGTATTTTTTTATGCAAAAAAAATTCAATCGCAGCGCTGAGCAAGTCGCATAGATCCGCCGCTACAGTCGCCAGGAACTTAAGTACTACCTGTTAGAAACTATATTAGTAGGAAAATTTCTGTACACTGAAAGTTTTGTAGCACACTAAAAGAAACAAATAACATTTTAATAAACTTTTCATGTACTGTCGCCAAGACCTTAGGCACTACCAGTTAGTAACCTATATTAGTAAGAAAATTTCGTAAACGGAAAATTTTGCAGCTGAGCACTAAATAAAACAAATAATATTTTAATAAACTTCTCATGTACTGTCGCCAAGACCTTAGGCACTACCCATTAGTAACTACATTATATTAGTAACAAAATTTCGTAAACGCAAAATTTTGCAGCTGAGAACAAAATAAAACAAATAACATTTTAATAAACTTCTCATGTACTGTCGCCAAGACCTTAGGCAATACCCATTAGTAACTACATATATTAGTAAGAAAATTTCGTAAACGCAAAATTTTGCAGCTGAGCACAAAATAAAACAAATAACATTTTAATAAACTTCTCATGTACTGTCGCCAAGACCTTAGGCACTACCTGTTAGTAACTATATTAGTAAGAAAATTTCATAAACGGAAAATTTTGCAGCTGAGCACAAAATAAAACAAATAACATTTGAATAAACTTCTCTTGTAACTGTGCTTTGAAAACTTCGAGCTAATTTATGCACTAGCAATTTTCTTACTTGGCATAGGTCTGAATAGCTTTAACAATCATTTTTATAATAATAACGTCCATATGACACAATCATTTGAACTGGTCCCAAAATACCCTGTGGTATGGTAATCAGGCAAGGACATCACAAACACCCATTTATAATGTATAAGGATATGTTTAAAATTAGACACTATAATGAGTAGAGTCACAATCGAATTAAAAATTGTATCACCTTCTTTCTTTAGCTCGTTTAAAAGCCAAATCACCGTATGCCCATATCCAGTAATGCTTGTTAAAATTTCGTTGTCTACATTTTTATTTATTTATTTATTTAACATAATCTACTTACAGCTAACATTGCAGGAATAAACCTAATACGATTAGTTACTCATCATGTTCAAAGTGGCCCCTATGACATAAAATCATCGCCACGCCGAGTCTCAAACGCATTGTTCGTAGTGTTATGACGTCTGTACTAGAGCATACTATACGTCCAACGTCCTGTTTAAAACGCAAAGCAAATCCCCTTTGAATAAATCCAGAGTCAAGAGGTCGTACCATTGGTCGTTGGATTATCTAATATTAACGAGGCGAGGTGTATGAAGTATCGATTAGTTTTGCAAAGCACCTCGGATTATCGAACAAAGCCGTGAACTACCGGCTAATTCCTTCCATCACTAGCCTCCTGCATCCGGGCCATTTGCAACTTCGAAAGCAGACTGTTTGCACGAATATCAGTTTCCCCTGCTGGTCAATAGACAAATATTGACTGTAAAATACACAGTCTATAATTTAGCGTTTTACAAAAATGCTTAGCTTGCTTAACGAAAAAAATCGATCGCCACAGTATAAATTCGCAAGCAGTTGTGCAGGAAAACATAGTTTATTTTTGCAATACTTATGATGATTATTAAGAAAAACTCGTACAAAAGTCACCATTCGCAAGTAGGCTGCAACTATAGGAGCCTCTTTACAGAGGCTAGGGGGTTCGAACCACTCAAAGTTGCAAACCACAATAACGCATTTATTTTATTTGGTGTACAAAACAGATCACAACCATTACATGATATGTATATAAGTTATATGCTATGAGTACTAAGTTACCACAGTAAAGCATGCACACACAACATCGTCTTATTTAATTTTAGGTATATTAATCAGGTATTAAATGTTAGGGATAAGCACTCTTGATAAAACCAACAATTCCATGAATATGCATTGACTATATGTACTTATCGCAGAGCTGCTGATTTTTTAATAAATTCCGTGCCCGAGTATACTCGGCAGTGCCGCAAAAGGTTTATAACCCGAAATACCACATTCACATCGCAATCGCAGAATAAAACGAGGCAAAATCTATCTATTAATATAATAAATTTCAATAAAAGGCTCAGCTTTGGAATAAAATAAAACATTCCTCTCTCAACCATTACCTAGTTTTTTGCAATACCAGAAAAAATAATTACAGATGTTTTTCATAAACAAGCCAGCGAAGTAAGTCAGGGGTTTTTCATCTTTTTTAAGAGTCTGTATCCGCCATGCCGACGACCGCAAGCCTTCTCTCAAAGAGGGAGTTTGCTTAATTAGCAAGTTTGCCACCCACTTCATCGTAGTAGGTGCATAAAAACTACATAAAGTGGTAGAGACGTTAGTTTCAATTGGGTTGTATGGAAGTACATTATAGTTTTCCACTTAATACATAATAATAAAAACTTCCCAACGACACAATCATTTGTCCTTTTGTTAAGTTAACGTAGTTTCGTTAAGTAAGTTAAGTTAACATAACATAACTTTACATACAGGCATATACTTTGCTTCTGGCCCCACACTGGGATACCCTGTGTCGTGGGAACCAGAAACAGCGACGTCACAAAAATGTAAACATCCAAGACCTGGAGTTTTTTTTTTCTCCCCAGGATCGAACCCGGGACCTCTCACATGGTAAGCAGATGAGCTAACCGCTACGCCACAGACGTCGTCTAGTCTATTCTAGTAGTCTAGTTAGTACTCGTTTAGCTTCTACTAACAACAAATGAAAGAAACATTTCGTAAGACACATATACTATCGATTGTACTCTAAACTGAGCTTGGCTGTATTATAATAAGGTCACACATAGGGCCAGTTTCAGAATTTCGCTAAGTAACTACTTAACTGTAGTGCTATTTCGTCAAATTTCTCAGGAAAGAGCGTGACAGAACGTTACTTAAGTATTTACTCAGTGAAACTCTTAATTCAGAAACCGGCCCGGTATTTCACCCGACTGCGGCCGACCCGAAATGAGGATAATTTGTTTGACTCGTAAGTACGTCCGGTAAGACTCGTCCGATTCTCGATCCGCCGTAACTCCTTCAGACTCCTAACAGACTGTCTGATTTATCAAATGTAGTACAAATTATCAAAGAGAAAATTGATATTTCCAACAAATATAAATTGGAAAGAAAACAATGAGGATACGACACGATACGTGTCGGAGGCTTACGAGGATATCTAAATTGCAGACATTTGAGACATTTACGTTATCATTTTAGTTGAGAATTGTCTATAGTAAAATTATAAAGAGGAATTGTTTGTGTGTAGGGGGATATTCTCTGTGCTTGTTTGATTTAAAAAAATCTCTCACTAAGATTTAGAAATGAGGTGAAATTATAATTTTGAAAGTTGTATCATGGGTAACTTCAATCATAGGGAAATCCGTTGACGCGAACGCGCTCGCGGGCACTGCTAGTTTCGTAATGTTGCTATCTAGCAAAGTTATTAACTTTTTTACAACCGACCAAGTACGTCTACGGACGCGCGCACTGTAGGGTGCTGTAGTTCTACCTTACTTTTTAGTTCTACTACTTTCAACTTCATCAAGGCTTCAATGGAATCTGCTCGAAGTTACTTGAAACTTCGAGCAGATTCCATAATTTGGTCGAACGTACTCTTCAAATCAGATTTCGTCGCTGTCATTTAAAAAAGTCGTATGTGAACACAGACTGTTTTCAGAAAACACAAAAAACAAATTTTTCTGTGACTTTTGGACCTAGGAAAACATTTTTTATGGGATTAGCTTTCTTTTTCCTGTATCTATTTATGTATGATGTTATTGTAACTAAATTCAAGCTGCGTCATAGGTTTTTGTAACAATGCGACACAAAAATGTAACATACGACTTTTTGAAATGACAGCGACGATTTATTTTATTCGTAAATCCGGAGTAAAGTTAATAATTACTCGTTAATTTGTAAAGCCTAATTAGCCATGATTATTATTTTTTTCACGCTTATCGTACACTCAACCGTTTAGCCGGAAAAGGGAAAAGTCACCCTATTAAAAAAAACAGGTTTTAAATTTTGATATTTCGCCATTTGATATTAGCCTTTCCTATCCCTAATATTTTTGGACAGCATACTGAAGGGTAAACGAGAAAAAAAAATCTCCAATTAATTGAGATAGGTACTTACCTACTTATTGATATTTAGCCCAAAAATTTTTCTTGGGATTCAATTATATCGTTTTTGTCGGCGTAATTAACATTGTATTTCTTTGCAAAATTTCAGTTTTCTAGGACCTACTTAGAGCTAAGCGGCGTACAGACACATGAGACAGACAGACTAACATGGCGAAACAGTAAAGGTTCCTTATTTGCCACGGAACCCTTAAAACGGGACGTGGAAAATTAAATGCAAACTCAGTTACTGCTTGTCGCGATGCAATTCGATGCATGAATTCGTGAAACGGTAAAAAATGTTACAGGCATATGACATATTACGAATAATCTATTTATATCTGGGAAAGGAGGAAAACGAAACGGAATCCTTTTGAATTTCTTTTTATCTGTATTTAACCTATCCAGTTTTTCACTTAAGAACTTTTTTTCATGAAAGCTACAACGTCCCACTTCCGAGCACAATCTTCTCTCGACGAGAGAATATGTGGCTCATAACCACCCGTGCCCTTAATGTTCATAATTTTTACATCGCAAATTATAATTTTCTTTTAAACTTCCATAAGAACACCCTGTACTACGTTAACAAAGGAATAACAAACATGGAAATACACGCAGACCATTGAACAATTCACAGGAAAACTAAAATATTAACGTCCCTTTTTCGAGAAAATAATAACACAATATTTAATTGCGAACACCAGGCAAAAAGGCGAGTTATTTTCAGAAAAGTATTAATTTCGTTTGATAGGCTTATATGAATTTACCGACGCTGAGCAGAAAGGCATGTAAACAAAAAATAGCGCTATAAATCCGACCAAACATCGAAACTCAATAATCAGAGTGCAAACAAAATGGAATATGGGCCCTTTGATGTCGTGTGTGTGATGTGCCTCGGCAGTTATGCCACTATATATTGTACAGCTAGAATAGAAAAGGCAGTCACAATTTTTATTAAGATCCATATTAAAGCTCTTCTACAAATAATGGTTATCATTAAAATAATATAATAAATTACTGTATTTTCTGGTTCTCAGAAAATACAGTATAAATTACTGTATGTATTTTCATATTAATTGTGTCAGACGCGACGTTGTCATTTGCTTCTGGCGTCTTGCCGTCGCGACTCCGCGACTCTGACGCCAAGTGTGCGGAGATTCGAACAAAATATATTATTATGAAAATTGACGGACGTAGCCTGTCGTCGCGTCTAGTCACCGAGCTGTCGCCTGTCGCGTGTCGCTAATGTGGGCCTAGGGTTACTCTTTGTTCCTGCTCTGGTACTATTCTCTGTTTTATGTTTTAGTCCAATTCTCACCGTTCGTGGAGTTTACTCATTTTCTCACTGCCTGCTAAAATTTTAATTCTGTACTATGTAATTGTCCGCGCACACTCTACTCTGCACTCTGGTCCTGTTCTTTTGTTTCGCTATGTATACCACTCTGTGATTGATTGAAAATTCTTTATTGCACAATAAAACCATTTGTACCGTAGCGATTATTTTTTAAAGCAGGCTGGCCGGCACAGCCGTCTAGGATGATTTTAACTGATTGAAAGGGGATCGCTACGTTTTTGTTTAGATGTCAGTCGATCCCTAGCTAGGCTAGGCGATGCCGACGAGTAGATAAGAAAATAGTATTTCTGCCTAACAAGCTCTTTCAAATAAAAGTAGTGCGCTACATGGTAGGCAGGACTTATCTTCTAATATAAAAATTCTCGTGTCTCAATGTTAGTGCGCATAATCCTCCGAAATGGCTTGACTGATTTTGATGAAATTTTATATACAGGGCGTCCCAAAAAATAGTGTCAAGCGGAAGTCCAGAGATAGAGCACCCCTAGGGGTACCCGAATCACCCCCATGTACCATGTTCCGCGATTTTTTGTAGTTTTCGAGAAGTGATATATTTTTCTTTCGTATTTTTTGTCCCACCTTGACCTACAAGACATTATTGGCCACAGAGCCATGAATTATTAAGATACATGCTTTGTTCTTTTTTTTCAAAATAGGTGAATAGTGTGCCTTGCAGACACAAACTCAATTGTGGGTCAATCTGATACAATAGCGCCATAAAAAATGAGGAATCGCAAAGTTAGTTAAAAATTATAAATTGTTAAAATGTTTGATGACTCGAAAACTACAAAAAATTGCGCAACATAGTAAGGGTGATTCGGGTACCCCTAATATCTGGACTTCCGCTTGACACTATTTTTTGGGACACACTGTATATAATCGGTAGGTCTGAGAATAGGTTGTTATCTATTTTTCATACCCCTATCCGGCAAAACTATTTTTGCCGGGTCAGCTAGTAATTATGTATGTAACTTGAAACGGCGTTCGATGGTGTCTTCTCGGTTTTTTTGTTAGGTTTTGCCGAGAGGGGGTCTGTTCGTTCAGTTGTAGACCAATTTTATTTCGAGTTTTAATTGCAAATAACTTGGGGAGTTTTTGCAAATCGATACCTTAATTCGCAAACCAGCCAACTCCATTTGAGTTAGAATGACATAACATTACATTTACATACAGGCACATACATTGCTTCTGGCCCCACACTAGTCACAAACATGTAAACATCCAAGACCTGGGTTTCTTTTTTTTTACTTCCCAGCCGGGATTCAAACCCTAGGAACCCCTCTCGCTAGGTAGTCAGATGCGCTAACCGCTGCGCCACAGAAATCGTATATGGAGTTGGCTGGTTTGCGAATTAAGGTATCGAAATGTTAAACAGAACTAGTGTTGATGGTTAATGAATTGTACTGGCACACTGAAATATTTTGTAACGGAGCGTCATGCGTTCGGCGGGATTGTATGATTTCCCCACACTATAATAGGCTATTTATTCTAAATTACACATCATCAACCCATTATGTCCCCACCGAGAGGCACGGGTCTCTTCACGGAAAAAATATGCTCTAGCAAAGTACCAATTTGGCTTTGTTAAAAATTACTCGACTACATATAACTAAGATATATTTAAAACGCTCATTGCAGCTTTGTTAATGATAGATAGATAGATAGAGAACACTTTATTGTACATAAAAAAGGAAATTACACAGGTATTTCTTAATCTAAGAGTACAGACGGCGGCCTTATCACTAAAAGTGATCTCTTCCAGACAACCTTGGATGGACTGGAGCAAAATATTGGAGAAGGAAGCAGATGTACAAAATTAGTAAAATAATAATTACTGAGTTATATCAATTTTATTATACATGCCTAGGCAACCAAACTGTTATAGTTATAAATATAATATAAATACTATATAATATAAATATGAACTATCAATAGATACATACAAATAATATTACACAAATAAATAATGATGTAAAAATATATATTATATAAATAGGTACATAAATTTATAAACCATACACATAGGACATAAATAAAATACCAACAACAGCAACAGTCTTACAGTAAACCAGCGAGATAGTGACCCTTCACCATAGTTTTAAAATTGGGAGCGAGTTGGCTTTCCGCACCTCTACCGGTAGGTCATTCCAGAGGCGGACTGCTTGCACTGTGAAGGAGCAGCAGTAGAAAGTGGTGCGATGGGATGGGATTTTTAGGAGAAGGTTTTGGGAGGAGCGAAGACTAAGGACATGAGAAGAGTGAAGGAATTCAAAGCGCTCTTTTAGATAGGAAGGAGTTCTTGGGTTAAACAGTATGCAATAGAGAAGAGAGAGTATGTGCGTATTCCGGCGGAGGCGGATTGGGAGCCACTTGAGCTGTGAACGACATTCGGAGACGTGATCATATTTGCGCAGACCAAATATAAACCGGATGCAGAAGTTTTGAAGACGCTCAAGTTTATTTAGTTGCTCCTCGGTGAGGTCGACATAACATGTATCAGCGTAGTCGAGAATAGGAAGAAGGAGTGATTGTGCTAACGCAACTTTGGTAGCAGTGGGTAGAAAATTACGAAGCCGTCTAAGAGAGCTCGCAGACGCGAACATCTTCCGGCTCACCATTTCCAGCTGCGGTACCCAAGATAAGGTACTATCAATGATACTACCGAGATTCTTTACAGTCTGACTAAATGGAATTGCTGTCCCCTCGAATATTACAACCGGAAGCATGTCCATGTCAACCCTAGATATACACTGTCGACCACCGACGATAATCATCTGTGTTTTACTGGGGTTGACCGTGAGACCGTATCTACTACTCCACTCCGATATTTGAGAAAGGTCTCTGTTAATAGCAGATATGGCCGCATGCAGGTTATTTAAATTAGCATGTGTGTAGATTTGGAGATCGTCTGCATATAGGTGGTAGGAAGAAGAAAGCTGATGAGAAATGCTGTTAATGAAAATTGCAAAAAGGAGAGGAGACAACACGCCACCTTGGGGGACACCGGCAGGTATAGCACACCAACAGGAGAAATAATCTTCAATGCGAATACGTTGCCGGCGCCCGTGTAGATAACAACGAAACCAGTCAATCACCGTTGGAGATATGTTAAGAGACCTAAGCAACCCCAGCAATATGTCGAAATCGACAGCATTGAAGGCGCTGCTGAAGTCGAGTAGTGACAAAATCGTCAACTGCCCGTTCTCCATAGCTAACCGTATGTCATCGGTAATCTTGACAAGAGCCGTAACAGTACTATGCCCTGGACGGAAACCGGACTGGAGAGGATTGAGGAGGTGGTTCATGGTGAGAAAATGACTTAACTGGGAATGGACTAGGCGTTCGAGGACTTTGGACAGGAATGGTAGGATAGATATGGGTCGGTACTCGGAATAGGTAGTAGGGTTGGCCTTTTTTGGTAGAGGAGTGATCTGAGATTCTTTCCAAGCTGTTGGAAAGATCCCAGAGGAAACGGAATTGTTAAGGAGTTTTGTAATGATGGGAGTGATAATATCAAGGATAGGCATTAGCATATTACGACTGATGCTGTCACCACCGACCGCATTGGAAGTAATGGAGAGGATGTTCTTCTTAACATCACAATCAGTGAATTGGCTAAAACTAAATGAGGAGATGTCAGGAGTTGGAAGTGATGAAAGATAATTGAGAGTTTCAGTTTTTTTAGCACCATCGAAGGTAGCCGAAGATGAGAAGTGTTGATTGAGCAAATCAATATTGAAATCTTTGGGAATTGAGTCTTGGCGTGATTTTCCAACTCCTAATGAACGAAGAAATTTCCAAACTTTGGCTGGGTCACCGTTTTCAACGGAGTCATGAATGTGGCGTCGTTGTGCATCCCTACACAACCTATTGCAGCGATTCCGAATGGCCATATATTTTTCTTTATTATAGTCAGTAGGGCGACATTTATATTTATGTATACAAAAAACATTGCGAAACAACGTTTGCAGGGTCAGCTAGTATAGTTATATGTCTCACTCTTATCTCATTGTCTGTACAGTCTGTTAGCTTTTAGAATATACCTACCTCGGGCTCTAGAGTAGGCTTCAGTTTTCGTCGAAAGGACAGTAATACTACTTCCTGCTCTGATAAAACTTTTCTTCACTATTTTGAAAAGTTATGTAAAGTTATAAATAACATAATAAACCTTACCTTATTGTAATATAATCGGTTTTTAATTGCTAAGCCGAGGTATACCTATTCTAAAAGCTAACAGACTGTACGCTACTCATTTCTGGTTCCATGCGCGCTAACTTTTTTCTGCAACGCATCAGCTAACGCCGGGTGACCGTAGTCACACCCCATTGTTGGTGTGATGTCAACCCCAGATGGGGAAAATGCAAAGGGACAAAAAAAGAGTGGGGAGCCCGAGTGAAAGGCTATAAGCCAACCTCGGGTAGCCCGCGCCTTGGGCTGGCGGAAGGTATTAGTCCCTATATAAATACTATCTAGATCCCATTTATATTAAACCTTATCACCTCGAAATAAAAACCTAAACCAATAAAACATTCTATAACCTATAACTGTATCCAATCTTGCACTTATTTGGTCAATAATTTATCTTAATATAAAATAGGTAATACTACTTCGAACTGAAAAAATCGTTACACTTCAATAAAATATGTATTAAGACCCGGACAAGAGCGAGTCGGGCTCGCCCGACGCTTCCGTGCTTGTGGTTTTTTCCGAACTTGCTCGTACTTCAAAGATATTTTTTTTAATTATTTAATTACGTATACTTTTCAGATATTTCCCTCTATTTGTAGTATAAGAGGATGTTACCACCATAGAAAGGCGTGAGCACAACCGCACACACACACGACCGCGGAGGCTTCGCCGGAATGAGGCTTCATTACATTACGCGTTGGTACACGCCGCAAAACGCACACATTGTAACAAATCTAATTGGCGAATATCGTGAGTTATGAACGGTCTGCCATAATACCTGAGCCCAGCGCGTCGCTCAAGCCGCAATGGGTCGAAGGTATTTCTATTTTTAAGGTAGCGTCAACAACAGCGAAATAAGGATAAGACACTGTTCATTACAGTAAGTACTGCAGGCAGTTGTTTGTGTAAGATAATTGATTACATTTGACTACATGAATGTAGAAATAAATAATTAATCAAGGGTAAATTTAAAATAAAAAAGGTACAATTTCGTATTATGGGATATTTTGTGGATACTTTGTAATCGCGACTGGTGTATGCAGTACCTATGTGGGTCTGTGATTGATCTCTTGACTCACTCAAGTTCCCGGCATATTTTGGATTCTATTATTAGGTCTTTAAGCTCTCAGGCCTAGAACACTTTTTCTTTCACAGCTCAGTTACATATTCACAGAGTAATTTATCATTGTTTTAAGAATAAGACATGCTCAATTGCTCATACAACTGTGGTCTATGTCATCTTCAAAATCGATTCAAAGTGCAGTGTCCGACCGCCGACGCCGCGCCGCCGCCGGCCGGTCCTTGGGCCTTGAGGTGTGTGATGTTATTATGAATAAAATAAGTTTATATCAAATCTGGTGCCATACCGAAAGTAGTATCAAAATGGTAGGTACTTTACTGTGGAATACACGAGAGCGGGCGTACGTTCACTTCACCGCCGTTGATTGGACATTGCACATAGGATCCCCTCGCATTCTCGAGCCCGCCCGGCGCGGCGTCGCACAGTGGTTTGTCCCCATCCCCGTTTCTGTGACAATACTAATAAAATCTTTCTTTCTTTCTTCTTTCTTTCATACAAGAGGTTGGACATAGGATCCTTAAAAAACAAAATGCGTTATTTTGGCAAAACAAAACTACCAACGCATTTTATAATCAAAGAGAAATAACAAATACAGATTGACTTTTTTTGATATGACCCATAATTTATGAGTAAATAATTAAAAACCATTTCTTTAGTATGGAGAGTAGCATAAAAATATTGATATCTCATGATTCCCTCCTGTTTTCGGATTACGGTTTTCAAAAATAGTATTAACATTTATTATTTACTACATTTCATCTTTTGACACATGGTGCCCCTAACCTGCCCCTTAACAGATATGGATGATAAAGGAAAAATAATACCACGTTAGCGGTAGATGTACGTAAGTACATACATAAGTTCACGCCTGTATCCCAGAAGGGTAGGCAGAGACCAGGGACCGTTTGGGAGAATGAGCGGCCATTATCCACTGCATACTATCGGCCTTGGTCTATACTGCAGGTCTGCCGGTAGTATGCAGTAGATGATGGCCTCTCGTTCTTCCAAACGATCCCTGGTCTCTGCCTACCCTTCTGGGATACAGGTGTGAACTTATGTATGTACCTACGTACCTCTACCACTAAAGTGGTATTATTTTTCCTTTATCATCCATATCTCTTAACCCTTTATAAGGCTCTGTGCCATATATGGCCACCATAATTTGAACTTTGTTGCATTGACATAGAGTCCAAAACCAATGAAAATATAAGACTAGCTCTGCCCTATAAAGGGTTAAGGGGCACGTTAGGGGCACCATGTGTCAAAGGATGAAATGTAGTAAATAATATGTCAATACTATTTTTGAAAACCGTAATTCGAAAACAGGAGGGAATCATGAGATATCAATGTTTTTATGCTACTTTCCATACCAAAGAAATGGTTTTTAATTATTTACTCATAAATTATCATCATCATCAACCTCATTATGTCCCCACCGAGGGGCACGGGTCTCTTCCCTGAGGAAGGTATAGGCCATACTCCACCACGGGGGCCAAGTCCGGATTGGTGGAGGCATAATCATAAATTATACGTCATATCAAAAAAAGTCAATCTGTATTTGTCATTTCTCTTTGATAATAGAATGCGTTGGTAGCTTTGTTTTTCCAAAATAAAGCATTTTGTTTTTCAAGGATCCTATGTCCAACCTCTTGTATGGAGACGAACCACTGTGCGTCGCTAAGCGATAGGCCTCGCTTTTCTAGTCTAAGCTACTCGTATTTATACTGTCGTTTCCTATTAGGCTCAATTCACACTGGCGCAGAGTCGAAGCGAAGCGTCGCGTTTTTTAACTGTTCTAAATTCATCTCTATTTCAGGCGAAGCCTTCGCCTGCTTAAATTTGCAGGCGAAGACGCGCGAATTCACGCGCAGACGCGCGTCGCAGAGGGTTTTCAAATTTTGGCATCACGGATTCGTACCGTATTGATAGAGAAATAGAGATGAATTTAGAACAGTTAAAAACGTGACGCTTCGCTTCGACTCTGCGTTAGTGTGAATTGAGCCTTATTATTCGCGCGAGCCCGAAGGTTGCTTACTACTGCTTGTACTGTGATATTACTTACCATACATAGGGAAGTACCTACCCTATGAATTTTGATTCCCTTGAGTGTCGAATTTTTGTTGTTTGCGGCATAACCAGCCGTATCTTTTTTACGTTAACTTAAAAATTTGATTTTTTTACAGCTTCAAGGTATAAACTGTAAGGCAGAGTTAAATATTTGTTTTAAATTTTAAGTTGATACCTTCACGGGTTAACGGGACAGACAAACGGACGGACGGACCACGAAGTGATCCTATATCGGTTCCGTTTTTTCCTATTGAGGTACAGAATCCTAAAGAAAACTAGCAGTGCGCACGAATAACTTAGCCTATAACCAATGTCCATCCCACAGATACTCGTAAATGTACCCGTGAAAAATTTTTTGAAATCGGATGAGTAGTTTCTGAGATTAACCGCGGCACACAAACTTTTCCAAAGTAATAAACATAAATATTTACATACAGGCACATACATTGCTTCTGGCCCCACACTAGGATACCCTGTGTCGTGGGAACCAGAAACAGCGACGTCACAAACATGTAAACATCCAAGAACTGGAGTTTTTTTTCCTGCCGGGGATCGAACCCGGAACCTCTCGCATGGTAAGCACATGCGCTAACCGCTACGCCACAGAAGTCGTCAAATATTAGTGTAGTACAAAATTCTAATACAAAATAAATACCGTCCCTATACTGACAAAGCTTAAAAATATGGCGTCTACTATAAAATAAAGCTGCAGTTACAAAGCACGCTTTGGAAAACTGTTGCTTAATGTCACCAAAGTCTTACAAGTATTAAACAATTTACAGTAAACTGCACGTCGACCTTTATAGTTTCGACTTAAGACCGGCCGTAGCGGCATAGACTTGAATTCAAATTTCAACTGTAAATATTGACCTTCTGTCGACTGTACAGTCAATACAACCTTCCTATTCCCCAATACCTACATAAACATATCTTCAATTTTCATACCTTTAAGTACTTATAAGCAACCACGTCGTCCCTTTCACCCTACTAACCTTAAAGTGAGACAGTATGATTTGCCGCACAATCGATTTGCAAACGAGACATGCAGACCATACGTGACAGTGAGCGACAGTCAATAAGTCAACTTTGCATTATTTTTTCGTTTATTACTTACATTTTAAATGTTATGTGAAATAAACAATACTGGTTAGATTAACTACTAAAATTAGGCTTAACTTTACTTTTCCCTTTTAGTTACTGTACTGTGACATATTGAATTTCACATAAATAAGGGACTCCACACACGACGGCTATAAGGTAAGGATGTATATTATATCACGATATATCTCATTACATCTTTCCATAGAAATCGTCAGGAGACCACACACGACAGCTATAATATACATCCTTACATCTTCGTACCTTAAAGGTACTGAGCGATACGAAGATGTATATTTACCTTTCGATACCTTTCAATACCTCCCAATACCTTTCCGTATATTACGATATATCTTCCTTCGTAAAGGGTGTTCAAAAAGTTTCTTGGTGATTCAAAAAACTCCACTAGGAGTCTTATGTCGTTAAACGACATAGGTATTCAGAGTCCTATCTCAAAAAAATCATTTGCTCCACATAAATTTGCTCCATATAAATAGTCTCGCTAAAGGCCGGTTTCCGAATTGAGAATTTCACTTAAATATTTAAATAACGTTCTGTCACGCTCTTTTCTGAGAAACTTGACGAGACAGCACTAGAGTTAAGTAGTTACTTAGCGAAATTCTCAATTCAGAAATCGGCCGTAAGCTACGTTTCGTAAGCCTGAGGAAGGTATAGGCCATACTCCGCCACGGGGGCCCAAGTCCGGATTGATGGAGGCTTGTAAGACTAGTGGCTGGTCTTGCTCTATGGCCTCTGACTTGGCTTAACGACTGCCATCTATCGACGGCAGCCAGCACCAACTGCTTAACATGCCTTGCGAAGCATGGAACCGCTCGGAAAAATGCCATTAGCGTTAATCATAAACGGTCACCCATCCGCGCACTGAATGCGCCCTATGTTGCTTAACGTTCGTGATCGTTTAAGATCACTCAGGCGGTTAACTGGTAGAAAATGCTTGTAGCATTAAGTCTGCCGCGTTGCCATTGTAATTTTTACTTATGTGCAATAAACGTATTAATAATAATAATAATAATAATAATAATTGATGACCTATGATTTTATAGATATAGATAACATAGGAAGTTACAACTTGTATATAGTGATGGAATATAACATTAAAGTTGCCTTTAACATGAAGGATAGTAACAAAAATCAATCTACCTCAAGAAAAGAAAAAAAAGTGTAGCAACACAGTGGTCATCAATTTTGTAATAATATCATGCCTGTCCACTTGCTGGCGATGTCTGATAATTCCGCATATAATTTAAACTCTTCGGAATTTTCCTTACTTTATATGATGTTCAATGCACATCGTTCTATTTTTGGCACATGTGCCAACGCATACGCGCATCAAAATCTCAATCATCTTCTGATGAACTACCTATCTATTAAATCTAGTAGTAAGTCGACAGATCCATAACACCCTGTATAACGCCTTAGCAGCCGGAACGTGTGTCGGTCGAGACGTATGTCAACGAAATGAAGCGAAATATACATTACGTTACCTGTTCCGTGTGTGATACATTAATATAATGTAAAGCTATACCTCCCGGGATGTAATGTATATTATAACAGTCGTGTGTGAAGTCCCTAACGCAGACGTACCGTGAAAAATAAGATAGAATTTTCGGGCCACTGATCGCCACCCTAAGTGACGCTAATGTCCCAGACCCCGCGCAATTATTTCAAAAAAACAACGGCCAATCTATTGCCGGCTTTCCAGTTCGGGGTGCGTCTCACTCAGCACTCGGGAACCTTTTACGCTTATCTGTTGTCAGTTCTACGGCAGTTATGACCAGTCTATTGAAACAAGCTTGCTAATCTTAAAGACCGTCTCAAACGATTATTTAATAACTGGGCAGTTCCATACTTGGTACTTGCTCCAGCGCCACCGAGGAAAAAACACATATTATTTTACAGATCGATTTTGCAAAAAGTGTCTGTACTATCTTCCAATCATGTGAATAATGATTTTAAGAAAAAACGACGCGTTTAAAAATAATGTTGGTACATTAATTATTCATTTATTTACGCTATTATAGATAATATAATATTTTCAAGTGATATTGTAACTTAACGATAAAATATTTATCGTATCTTCGCCGTTTGCGACGCCCTTCGCCCTCTAGGTTTGTACCGGACATTGTTATTAAACCTTGTTGGGGCTTCGTCAGGGTAGAATATTCGCATGGCGACTGAGCCGTGCGGTGTGACAATAACATAATCAACGCTGGGCGGCATGCACGCGTAGGTACGTACAGGCGATGGACGATGCAAAATTACGGCAAACAATGTTCGAATCATTCTTGATAAACCATTGTTGCATAACCGTGTTGCGTGTTTGCAAAAATGTTTGTGAACCGCTAGGATTGCTATTTTATGGTCTTGTTTAGTGCATTCATCCAGTAGATAACTCTGAAACTTTAGTGTTTATAAGAATTTTATCTACACGTGTGTTTCACAAATTAATGGATTTGTATTTGTGTTAAATGAAAAAGCTTTAATCAAGTTTCCATGCGACACTAAGCCAACACTAAGGCAATCTAAGATCGCGAACTCGAAAAAAATTGTCACATCAGCTGTCAGGTAGGTATTGTCAAACGAGACGGTTTCGTTTTTTTTTATTAATCGAGTCTAATTATTTTTTTATGCAAATATAATAAACAAAGGTTGCAGTAATTAAAAAAAACAAATCCCAATGATTTAATTTATGAACAATGATATAGGTATCAAGTCTGGTTACTGCTCTGCTGTGTCAAGATATAGGGACGCAAAATTAAAAACACTCAAAATTGTTATCTTGGTGTGTGCGGTTCCCGGTTAGGGGCCGTCCATTAATCACATGAGGCTTGAAAGGGGGGGAGGGGTTTGACAAAAATCACGAAATGTCACAAGGGGGGAGGGGGGGTGTAGTAAGATATCACGTGTATTTATTCGTGCGTTCAACAGGCGTGCTTGCGCGCGCAAGACAATCCGCTACTTGACTCTTTTTTCAAGTTTGTCTTAAATGCTAAATATGTCTTCCATTAGACCCACAAATATTTTACTATATTTTTTGAGGACCTAAAAGTATCAAAAACATTATTTTAAAACGTTGCTTTGCTAAACAGCCAAAAACGCGGTCCGCCATTTTTGTCTATGGTTTGAAGTCCTAAATATTTGTAAACAAAGTTTGACATTCAACATAGGTAGAGTTCGTGCCACGAAAGAAGTATGAGTTAATGAATTTTGGCTTTTATTGTTATGGCCTTAAGGATTTTACCGTGGGATTTGTTTGGTGAAACGATCTTTACCTAGTCCTAAAATCTGTTAGTGATCTGTGAGCATAGTGAAATAACAACAACGCATTCATGACTTCATCGAGTTTACATGCAAAATATATCAATTATCATTATTGCTTGCATTATTCGAGACTGCAAAAACACGTCAATAAAGACCGCCCAGGAAATCGCGGATTCGTGTGCCCAGTGAAATAAAAATACGAAAAACTTGGCTCAAACTTGCCAAGAGAGACCCCGATTCTTTATCGACTGAAACTTGGGTGTATTTATGTGAAGATCACTTTAATGTAAGTCCTGTAATATCAATTTACACAGAAACTGTTTTTAGCTGTAATAATGCTTGGTTTGATTTGGTTTGGTTTTGGCAAATTGGTACTATCAGCTTCCACGAATCCAGCGTCCATGATTGCGCTTATCAATAAAATGATAAGACACTAACTGCACAAGAAGAGTTTTTGCAAAAACACTAAATCCAATCCAAATCACAATAGAACTTACGCACGCACGACTGACAGATGTTTGTTTACAACCAAAGGTGCTTTCAAGATGGCGGATAGTGTTTTCAGCGTTCCGATTTAAAAGCAAAAATATTTTTTTAAATTGCAAATTTTGCAGCCATCCTGCATATTTACTTAGCAAAGTCAATATATTTCGGTTTCTTACGTTAGATACTACAGGAAATATCCATTTATCGCATCAAATTTGATACGAGGCTAGTAGCGTATTGTAGTTTAAAAAATTTAAGATTTTTTGTAGATACCAAAAATACACGTGATGTTGGGTGGGGGGTGGAGGGGGAGGGGGGGTTAAAAATTCTTAAAAAAAGATCACGTGATTAATGGACGGCCCCTTAGTTACAATATTGGGAACGCCGAACGGGCGTTAACCGGCCTTTACACCTATAGCCAATTTCGCGATTCAATAGACGAACAGTTAATAAACTGGTATCTATTAGCTATTGTCTTCTATATTTATATTTTGCCTTTTGCGTTCACAGTTAATAACTGAGGTGGATTTGTCATAGCGACAGGGTCGATTGAAAGTTCGTCTTATTTTGCAGCCTTCTAAGTGCAATTTCCGACGTAGACATGCGAAGAACGTGGCAATTTTTCAAGTGTAAAAATCATTTTTCCAGAGAAATATATCGACATTTTCAGATACGATTCCATATAACTGTAACTGTATTAGAAATTGAACTAATGGAAAGAATATTGGCGAGTTTGTTGTTATCTCCTTTATAATTATGTTATCTGCCCCATTAAGCCTATAAAATAAATCGGTCAAGTCGGGCCACATATAGCGTAGTGTGCCGTAATTGGGCGTCAAAATATACGTTAAACTAAATATACTCAAAAGATACTCGTACTTAGAAACGTGTCCTACGTTTCTTGGACCTAAATATTGTCCAGCATATTTTATGTCTAAAATGTCGAAACTTACAAAACCGCAAGTAATTCTCGACAACTCGTAATTCAGTCGACAGCAGATCAACCATTACCTTTTCATTGTTGTTTACAATAGAGTATAGAGCGACACTTAATAGAGTGAACGCGTGTAAAGGTTGATGTGCTGCCGAAAGTGCCATATGTGGGCACATCCGTATACCATTACGGTACAGTACGGCATCTTACGTTTTGCGAAGTCTTGATATATTTAGCAAGAAAACAAACTAGCCAAAATTTGACTACCATGGATGGCACGTTCAAGCAACATAACAAACATATCGTCGCGTCGTCTAAAAGTGTTAAGCTGCTAACTCCAAAAGTACAATTTTTCAGGAGACTAATGAAACCATCCTATTTTTACGTCAGGCAATGAAACAAAAAACTGAAAATACCGTTTTCGATGAAATTTTCATCGAATTTAGCAGCTTAACACTTTTAGACGACGATATTACAATGTTTTAAGAAATATTCCCAAGAACAACATCTTATGTTTTTACTAGCTGTGCCCCGCGGTGTTACCCGCGGTTCATCGATTTTCCCGTAGGAATAACATATTTCCCCGCGGTAAAACGTAGCCTATGTTTTAATCCAGGGTATCGGCTAACTCCATACCAAATTTTATTAAAATCCGTCCAGCCGTTTCGGCGCTAAAGACTGACAAACATATAAACACACACACAAACTTTCACGTTTATAATATTAGTTTGATTCACTATGATTGCATAATGCAAAAAAACGACTAAATTAGCTCAATTAGCTCTTATCAACGACTTAAAATGCGGCTCGTATATCAACTCAACCCTTCGGATTTACAACCACTCGTCAGTAAGACCATTGATTGCTAATTGCGTCACCCGGGGCGCTGCTATTTCCCAGGAATATGCCGGGGTACATTGATTGTCCTTTGCACAAAATTCTAGCCACAGGAACGCAATAAGGCTACGCTAAGCTGTAGGGTTCGTCCACTAGACAAACACGATTCACTACCAAATTGGATTGGGATCAAATTCGCACTGTAGGCCGCCGTAGTTGACTTGACAAATAGTTGTCTGAGTGTACTGGGGTGTCCCAGAAGTAAAAAGACAAGTCAATGAAATTTTTTTTTTAATGAAACATTGTATGTCAACTGTTATTTGTGTCATTATAAATTATGCATACTGATAATAAAAATACTATCTACATATATCAAATTTGCTCCTGCGATGCCTTTCTAGCCGATTTTTCTCAAATTAATGCTTGCACGTCTCATGACTGCTTTTCAAGAAGTTGTTGCCACCCGTTTGGCCAACCTAGCCCATCTTTGTTTGAAAGATGTCAACGTTTTTTATTTTTCTGAATATTTTTTGTATTCCTTTTTACACAGAGCCCAAAACATTCGATACCTCGAGCTTGAGGAACATTTGGAGCATTGTTTTGTTTCGATATGAATTCGACACCCATAGATTGCAAATATTTTATTTTATTTATTTGGGATTAAAAACAGTAGCACATTATAGTAGTTACATAAATCAGACTTAATCAAACATTGCAAATGTACTACCCACTACTTAATCCACGGATAACTCATAAAAAAATTAGTTGCTGTGATAAAGCAGAACAATGAAAATAATTATTAACAATGATACAAAGCATGCATAATTTTATAAATAAATTTGATTAGCACATTTCATGGAGCATACACAATTCACTGATTAACTGAATAATTACCTACTCGTTTTATGGTAATGACATAATATTTTAAATTTTAGAGCTACAACTTACCCTCTAGCTGTAAAAGTACCTGTTGCTTAAAAACGTAACTAGGCGAGAGGAAAATGTCAATGCTGGAAAATTTTCTGTTGTATGTATCGACCAATCTACGCAGGGGAGCACGTTCCCCAGCGTTGGTGCGACACCTCCCAGTAGCAAAGAGACGGCGTATACTCTTCGTGCGACGAAGAGTAGACCGGGGGACTTCATAGCTCAGGTTTTTAACCAACTCAGGACAGTCAAATTCATTATGACACAATTTGTAAAGTGTCATGACTTCCAACAAGGTGCGTCTGGATTTTAGTGACAAAAGCTTAAACTTTTCTAGTAACTTAGGGTAAGATAGTTTAGTACGAAAATATCTGTATTGCACGGAGCGCAGAAATTTGCGCTGAACACGTTCTATTTGTTCACTATATTTGTCATAGTATGGATTCCATATGGGGACCGCATATTCGAGTTGGGGACGTATGAGCGATTTGTATAGGGTTAGATATGTAGAAGGACGACGAAAGTTTTTGGATGCGCGCATTACAAAACCATACACTTTATAAGCCTTGCTGACAATGTTCTCTATATCTAGAGCATCTAGGTGTAGCTTGCTGTCAAGTAACACACCAAGATCTCTTAAAATATTTACCTTAGACAGTGTAGTATTGCACAGTGAGTAGTCATAGTCAATATTATTTTTCTTTTTGTAAAAAGAAATGTATTGGCATTTTGGTACACTGAGATTCAGTTTATTGGATGAGCAGTATTGTGAGAAACGATAGAGATCAGATTGAAGCAAACAGCAATCATCGTGGCTTTGTATAGTCTTGTAAACTTTTAGGTCGTCGGCATAGAGGAGGAATTTCGAATGAAGGAAACAGCTTTTTATGTCGTTTAGGAAAATTATGAACAAAAATGGTCCTAGTATGGATCCTTGTGGAACTCCAGAGGAAACGTTGATGGATTGGGATTAATGGCCATTTATTACAACTTTCTGAGACCTATTCGTTACATACGATGCAAACCAACGTAATAGATTTCCCCGTATGCCGTTAAATGCGATTTTTTCAAGCAGCAATTTATGGTCTACCTTATCAAAGGCCTTTTGGAAGTCAGTGTAGATCGCATCTATTTGCTGACGATTATCAAGCCCTTCTAAGAGGTGATTTACAAACAGCAACAAGTTACTTGTTGTAGATCTGTGCTTCACAAAGCCATGTTGCTCGGGGACTATGGTTTTGTGCATTACAGGGTACACCTGGTTATGAATTAACTTTTCAAATATTTTAGCCACTGAGGATAATATAGAGATTGGACGATATTTGTCTACATCACATCTGGGTTCACCCTTATGTACCGGGAAAATATTAGCACACTTCCACTCGCTCGGGCAAACGCCACTTTTAATACTTTTATTGTAGAGTATACAAAGAGGAGTGGCAATGGTTTCCCAAGTACGCCTGAGAAACAATGGCGGTATACCATCAGGACCAGCTCCCTTCGTCACGTCTAGGTATTTAAGCTCCTTTTTAACATTTATTAGAGAGAATGATAATCCTGACAAATTGATGTCATTAGTAGAAGTAGTTTCATGTGACCCAAGTGATTCGCTATTTACTGACGAAATCTCATACACTGACTGGAAAAAACGAGAGAACAAATTACATATATCGGAAGGTACATTGGTAGAGACGCCTTCATAATTGACGTTGGAGGGAATACTAGAAGATGATTTTCTATTAGAAACATGTTTCCAAAAAGGTTTCATATTAACATTCACACAATCTTCTATAGAGTTAATGTAGTTTTGGAAACATGTCACAGATTCGGTCTTAAAACGCCTTCGATAAAGCGAAAAAGATTCAAAGTCGCTGATGTTGCCAAATTTCTTCCATTTTGTCCAAGCACGACTTTTGCTTTTGAAAATGCGAATAAGACCCGGTGTGAACCAGTCAGGAAAACTGGACTTCTTTGCGCCTGACAGTGGAGTAAATTCTTTAATTATTTTAAAGATTATTGAATAAAAAAACGCCACTGCTTCATCGGGTGCCAGCGGCTCTAATAGAGTCAACCAATCGGTTTTCACGATATAATTATTTATTGCACTATACTCAGCCTTAAAGAAATTATATCTGTTACTCTGTTTAAGTTGAGGTTTATATTTTGATATATTTAGTGAAACTACAAAAGGAGGGTGATGTTTATCTATTGGCAATAATGGATCATCAGATGCGACAACAATGCAGTGGGAGGTACAGAAGAGAAGATCAAGGATGCCGTTCAAGTGATTTTTTATAGAGTTATATTGGAACATGTTATGTAGCGATGTAAAATTTAATAATTCGTGGCTTGAGTTTGTGAATATGCTTTGTGTGCCTTTGTCCGTCCAAGAAAGTGACGGTAGATTATAGTCTCCAATAAGTATGAGCTCTTCAATGTTAGAGTCTCTCTCAATAAATTGTGTTATGGCCTTAAAATATGCAATATATATTTCATCAGATGTGTTAGGCGGGAAATAAGGAATAGAAAACAAGAGGTATTTATGATGATGCGAAATAGGCATTAGAACGTGAATGCGTTCCAAATTGAAAATATGAGGCGATAGAGTAATTTCAGAAGGGTTTAATTCTTGTAGAATTGCAATTAGGGTCCCGCCACCGTCTTTTCTATTTGTTGCAATTCGGTCGCGGTCACAACGGAATACAACATAACGTGAATCAATAAATTCATTGTTAGCAATTTCTGGGACCAACCAAGTTTCCGTGATGATAATGACGTCATATGAGTTTGATAATATATTTAAATATAGATCTCTGAGCTTCGTGCGAATTCCCCTACAATTTTGATAATAAACTACTAGTTTTCTTTACCTATATTTGGTTGAGTTAATAATAAGTTCGTACTGCCAGAAATCTTTAAAGAGGTACTTCCACAAGCTAGAAAGTATTTCATGCTCTATATGTAATTGTATCAGCAATATTTTAGATGTATGCATAATAATTGAAATTTTATAATAACATGCAATTAAATAATTCGGGATGCAAAAAAAAAGTGAACTGCCTGAATCGAAAACCATTTCGAGCTTAGCATCCAAACTACAGTATTTTTAATGTAAGAGATTTTTTTCTTAAAAGATGAGGCTTATTTTGAGTAAATAGTAATATTCAAATGCCCTTCATTTGACCTCTATGGTGACGTCACATGTTAAATCGTCTGTGGTAGTAGTTATTCTCTACCAATGGCCTGTCAACATCATCTGTCAAACTCATCGATATATAGTGCCACCGTTCAGTTCAGTTGATAGCGGCGCTAGTGTAGAATTTAGTAGTAACGTAGCTAACATTTAAGAAATTTACCTAGAAAAATGAGAAAATTTTTACCCGTCTTTCAATTTTAATGAAAATTATATCTATAAATCTTAGTAAGTTAATAAATAAAACAAAAAATAGGGAATAGAATTTACAATTAATTAGTTAGTTACAATTTTGCCCACCTGAACATAAAACTTGGTTGCGCTGTAAACACTATTTTCTTTTTACACTAAACCACTGACAATCTAGATGGTTTGGCCCATTCACACGCAAATCCAAACGTGAACTCTACCTACACACACAGTAAGTAGCATATGACGTCACGCCGATTAATATTTACTTTAATTAATTAACAATGATAAACTCGATTAATCACGAAAAAAATGAAATTAGTTTCTTAAAATTACGTCTATTATCAGAATATAAAATGAAATCCAATCATAAAAAAAACTTTGCATCCCCAATTAAATAAATAATATTTGTGGATTTTACATTTGACCGCCATCGTTATTCTTGGTTCCGCCCGCAGACGAAGAGTCACTACTCCGGGGTTTAATTTTGCTAGTAATTTCACTCTCCGAGCGCACAGGAAAGGACGGTAGATTTTCGGCTTCACGCACGAGGATGGTGGCGTTTTTAACCCAGACGTATCTGTAGTTGTAAAGTCTGGCTCTTTGGCGGCATAGACGGAACAATCTTTTGTTGTGAAGTGTCAGATGTTCGTTCATATACACCGTTTGTTTTGTTCCACTGATACCCAGCCGGTCAGTAGTGACACCTTTAGAGAGACGATAAGCACTCAGTATATTGTCCCGGAGTAGACGAGTCGACATTTTCAATACAATATTTTTGGGTCGGGCGTTAGTAGGATCAGCTTGGGGTACTCAATGTATAGACACTACGTCCTTTTTAGCTATTGGAAAATTTATAGCTTTTCCAATTGTTTCCAGAAGTGTCACTAAGTTTTCCCCACGTCTCTCTGGAACGTTGCAGATCTCAATGTTACATTGCCTTGCCTGCTGCTCCAGCGTCTCAATTTTACGTCATGGCGTCAGTTGAAGTAGTTGAGGTTAAGCCCTTCCAAGGCCGTTAATCGCTTTTTTAGGTCAGAACACTCATCACCAATAAATTGCGTTGATATCTTAAGGTCTTCGACAATGGTAGAAAGATCGCGCTGTTTTATATCAATCTGAGTGACTTTTTTCATGGTGTGTTCATGATCGGATTGAAGCAGCTTTAGATCAGTTTGTATTTTTGAAGAACAAGCATTTACTGATTCGATGTCGTGTTTTATATTTGTGATATCGTCTTTAATGCTGGAGAGCTGAGTATTCATATCGGAGCGAAAATGTCTCAGCTCCGACGTGAGCGTCTTTATGGCTGACGTAATTTCGCAGTCAGGTTGCTTACGCTTTCTCTGATCTCGAGTGGCAGCCAGCTCTGACAAGTCTGTGATAGGTGAGCAAGCCATATTATGCTTGTTTATAGTGACGTAGTTGGCTCTGGTAGGTACGGAAGCGCAATGCAGTCGTAAATTTCGTGTGGCCAGATCCACTCCGCCTTAGCGTTGGCGTTAAGACCGCTGGCACAAGTCGGCAAGTCAATGTGTCGTTGGTTCGAGACTCACCAGAACAGTGGGACTTTTAGTTGGACCTATGAATGTTTCTTGACAGCCGTCAAGGGCAGCCCGCCAAACTGACGCGTAGCCCAGCACCAGGCGAGACGTAAGCGGTGACAGGGACGCAGCAATACGAGATCCAATATGGCGCACGTCGTATAAGGCAGACAGCACAAGATAGTACGAGAGGGACCGATGCTTAGGTGAAATAAAAATATATCAAAAGTATTCAAAAGCCGGCTAACCGGCGACACGACCGCTCTCAACAAGCAACAACGGAATAATGATTGCAAATATTGAGTGACTTCAGACTCGTAATGACACGAAGCCATATCCGGCCAGAATACAACGTCTTCCCTCTGATAATACTTGTCTATAAACAGTATTAATCGCTTCATAATACACTCTCGAAGATAAATTTGTGCGTTCATAGACCGTGTACAGATAAATGGTTCGGAAACATTGCCGTTTTCGTCTATAGCTTGCCAAAACAGATACTTCTTAAAAAATTTAGCCTTTGTTTTAACTTTTTCGCTGTAATCCGCCTCACCACGACTAGTAGCGTGGATATATTCCCAGGAATATGAGAGGGGTCAACCGGTACATAAGTTTCATCATCAATTATGAGATTTTTTTTCAAAGTTTTTTGGTAAACTCGACGGCAACCTCGCTTAGCACGCACTTCTTGGTCTTTCACGTACTTTGGAGCGGACAATTTTACAAAAGCCTTCATGCCCAGACCTTGAACTTTAATTCTGGATATGCTTGACTTAGATATTTTCAATTTGTCCGCCGCAGTCCTCACAGATGTTGAACGTGCTTCTTTAAAAACCTTTTTTACCTTATCTATGTTTCGATCAGTTGCTACGGTACATTGCCTTCCCGGAATCTTCTTAAAATCAGTCTCTCCTGATTCTTCATACCGTTTAATTATCCTGTAGATACTTGTTCTTATAGCCCCTTCTTGAAAAAAATGACGAACTGCCTCAGATTTCCCATTATTCAGATAGTACTGAATTATTCTTATTGCAAACGATTCTCGTTCGGTTCGCTTCATGTTAGAAAAACATCGACAATATTTGCAAAACCATGCGAATTTGACAGATTTGTTACCGGTTATTTTCACTTTTGAAAACCTTTTTCTTGGCCGACATGAACACTCAGTTTTGTCTCTTTACTTATGGGACACCCTTAATCTACTCTATGCGCTTCCTGTCGGAAACTTAACGCTTGCGAGAGTATGGAATCTTGTGTCTGAATATCTGCGCTGTAAACTTCGACAACTTTCTAGACTCTAGCTTAATATTTCATTAGTTCAACTTCGCTGTTTTAGAATATAATGAAATAAATTGACATGTTTAAGATCATGTGATCCGCTAAGCAACACGCTTAGGATTACATTTAGGCGAATTAATGAAAGCTGCGAGAATGTGAAAAAGCGCGTAAAGTGATTTGTTAACAAAATTATATTAGCATTAACACTGATATTTAAAAAATATATTAATCTGAATACTGAGAAACCCTTACAACAGTTAGTTGTTGTAAAACACAAACTCTAATTGGGGTATTTCAGTCAATCTGCATTAAAAAAAAATCCTGTGTAGGAAACTACAGCATGGCGAACTTCTCTTGGCGTATTTCATTAAACTGCAATTCATGGCGCACTTGGGACTTTCTGCCCCGGACAACCTGTTGATGTAAGAAGACCTCGACTTGTTGATACAAGAAGACCGTCGATTCTTAAATTTATTTCAACGTAAAAAAAGCGTCACTATATATTTGTTGGGTGTCATGTACGCTGCTGTCCGATCGGGTCGATTTTTCGAACATGGCGGCGAAATTCTACTCTGGCTATCTTTACGCAAATGCTAGACATATCAAATGCTACATACCTACATAACAAGGTTCCAAGTGTGTCATTAACTTCTTCAGTGCCGAAACACCATTTTTTTCTTATAAAATTATTAAAACATTACAAGAGCTATGACTTTGTTCCTTAAGTTATGTACATGTGAAGTTATAGTAGCTCTCGCTGACCGTGAAGGAAAACATTGTGAGGAAACCTGAGAGCTATACCTCAGCGCTTGAAACCGCCAATCCGCGGTGGGCACGTGTGCTGCTTAAACCCATATTCTCTCTCTCTCTCTCTCTCTCTCTCTCCCTGAGAGAAGGCCTGTGCCATACAGTGGGACGTATACACGATACGATTACAAGTGCGTATAAGTCAGCATTTCGAGTGTCTTCAGGTGAATGAATTTGAAAACAAACAATCTATGTTACGAGGGCTGCTACTTATGTATGCGGAATAGAAAAAAATAAACAAATGTATATGGCTAAATATGCTTTTATTGTTTTTCAAAGTATTCTCCACTATGATCGATGCACTTTTGCATTCGATGAAACCAATTTGTAAAACACTTTTTCCACCCTGATTGAGGTATTTCCAAAGCGTGCTGTTTGAACGCATCTACGGCATCTTCACGGGTCGAAAATCGTTGAACACGTAATTTATTCTTTACATTTGGGAATAAAAAGAAATCATTGGGAGCCAAATCAGGGCTGTACGGTGGATGACCCATCAATTCTAGTTTTTGACCATCCAAAAATGTAGTTGTTTCCTGAGATGTATGACAGCTGGCATTGTCATGGTGAAGTATGATTCTGCGTCGCTGGTTGTTTTGGCGTATTTCTTCAAATACTTCCGGCAAACGAATGGTCGTGTACTACTCCGAATTAACCGTTCTGCGATTCTCCAGTGGTATTGTAGCCACATGGCCATTAATACCAAAAAAGCAGGCCACCATTTGCTTTACAGTGCTTTTTGCACAAGCCACTTTCGTAGGGTTCGGCTCATTTTGAAACACCCAAACTGTTGATTGTTGTTTAGTTTCGGGATCGTACGCGTAGATCCAGGATTCGTCACCTGTGTAGATATTATAAACAGATTTTGAGTCGCCTCCGTTGAATTTTTTTAAGGTTTTCTTGCACCATTCGACGCGAGCATCTTTTTGATCCTGAGTTAAGTTGTGCGGGATCCAATGCGAACAAATTTTTTTTACAGACAAATTTATGTAATATCCTATGAATTCTCGTCATACATATGCCCAGAATAGCCTCTATCTCGCGATACGTAACACGGCGATCTTGCATTATTAGTTTTCGCACAGCTTCAATATTTTGTGGCACAACCACCGATTTCGGGCGACCTTCTTTAACTTCGTCCGTGAGCTTACTGCGCCCGCGATTAAACTCACTAAACCAGTGATACACAGTCGTTTTTGATGGAGCTTCACCACCAAAAGTCGAAATTAATTGATCTACGCACTGTTGTTGCGTTAAACCACGTCGAAAATCGTAATAAATCATAGCACGAATATTTTCACGAGTGAGTTCCATTTTTTCAGCGATATGACATTTAAAACCCAACAAAAACAAAACACTAACGTATATAAGAGAAAAATATTAGCGGCCAGTATTTAAAAAAAGAACGAATTTGACCATGGAGGTCAGACATTGCGTTTAAAATTATTGGAATCCCAGATTCCGCATACATAAGTAGCAGCCTATGTATCAAATTTATTGTCTTTCTACCACTGTTAGCTTTCAGAGTCATCGATCCAGATCAGGGTCGTCAATTTTTTTTCCAGTGGAATCGGATCCTGAGATCAGATTCTAATTTTCTTTCTTTTTTTTAGATGATTTTGTTAGATGCACCGTGCATCGCTGCAGCGGCATCGCCGCCGACAAATAAGATTCCTAGGGTGCCATCAACAACTACTTGAACATTAGTTACTTTTATATAAGTAGAATAAAAATTAAATACAAAATAACTAACAATGTGTCTTAAGTGGGCATACCAACCTAGATACTTTGAAAGAGTTTCATTTTCTAGTTGGATAATCATCTTAGTTAGTTATTATACTTTATACTTTATTGTACATAAAGAAAGAATTTTCATATCTTAGCCGGCTTAGCTCAGCAGTTGGTTATTGTTACTTCAAAGCTTATTTTTTGTGATTTTCTTTTTTATGCGTATTCAATGACACGAGAGCATTGATAGCGGAACGGTAGAAAGCCAGCTTGTACTTGGGAGGTCGTGGGTTCGAATCCTGGCATGTACTAATGGTTTTGTACTAATTTATGAAGTTGTAATTTACATACCTTATCGCTTGCTACGTACAATGGCCCAACTATGAGGCTAAGTGCAAAAATCTCATGTCTAACTAAAAAACCCCTGCCTAATGATACTAACGTAAACACGACCAATCGATTGAAATATTCTTTAGCCCTAGATTAAAAAGTACCTAAGTAAGAATCGGACGTACTTACATATGCTCACAAGCACGAGCTAAAAAAACACATTACCGCAGAAACATTGCAGGACCTTGATTCTGCTAATGCATTACGGTACAATGACAATTGCATGACTGCGTCGATTTCATTTCATTGCCGCTTCAAATCAAAGCGCGCACGCGTATTCGTAATTCTAGGCGTTAATGGAATTAAAAATCATGTCACGTGACCCGACCAGGTAACTGTCATTGAACTATAATGCACTAACAAAATCGAGGCACAGGTATGCTAATACGTGCAGCTGATCTAGACGATGTGGCTCATTCGACTTTAGGCCCGCCGCAGGGTAGAAACATTCCATGTGCGAATACCTCGGGTGGCGAATATTTCGGGCAGCTGTTCTAGAGTCGCTGGCACAAGACCGGAAAGCTCGGAAAACCAAGGGTGATGAGGGTGATCTAGAGTTTCATCACTTTGCTTGGGTAGAGGTGATACTTACTTGAGCTGTATTGGGGCGGCGCGGAGCGCGCGCCCCTTAAGATGCGCAGTACCACACGTGGCGCCTCTTGCTTCGGGTGACTTGTCGGTATAACGGCGGTGGCTCGCTTAGAGGCACGGCGGCACGGCGCCAGCGTGGCTCTGCTCGCGACGCTGCTCACACGCCACCTGCGGCAATACGCTGGCTTCAGCACCCTACGTCGGCAAGGTCGACGGCGTATGTGTGTACCAAAACGACGTGTCAAGAAGTCTTGAGATAGGCCCACAAATAGTCCGTGGGATCTCTCTAATAGGAGCCGTCCATTAATCATGTGAGGTTTTTTTGGATTGTTAACCCTTCCCCGTTGGTGATACGCGGTGAGGTTTAAGACTAACCCACCCACCCCCAACATTATTTAAAAAAGTATTTTTAGTACCTACAAATAATATAATTAATTTAAATATAGGTATAATCTAATTTTATTGTAGAAAATTAAGGAGCATGATAAAAATGTCAAAACAGAAAGGTTGTTTTTGACTGCCATGGTGTAATCAAGTGAAAAACATTATTTATTATGTTTCATAAATACACGTGATTATTAACTACACCCCCCCCCCCTCCTTTTTGCCGAATCCCTCCCCCCCTTTTAGACCATCACGTGATTAATGGGCGGGCCCATACTAGTGCTAAAATAAATAATCCCTATAATGCAGCCCATAAACGTGTAAGTAAGTTAAAGGTGAGGGCGGGCATACAGTAATCTATGTATGAAAGTAAGCAAAATGGTTTCTAATTAGTAATAAAGCGTGTAGCCACGACTTATCGCCATATTTTAACAACGGCGTTCACATTGCCGGCCGTTGGAAGTTAGGCGATAGGTCGGGTGGCGCATGGCGCTACATCAAAGGAAGCGGCCACACTACGCCCGCGCATTGTGTAACGTGAGCGCGGCGAGATCGGATGTGCGAGTCTGCCTTCTATAAAAAAATGGAGTGGACAAACGAAAAAGACTTTGTGTTTTTTGAAATTCTGCAAACAGAGCCTACTTTGTGGGATCCGAAACATAAACGCCATAAAAATCGTGCATTACAAAATGATTGGATTGGATTCAATGCTGTTAAGTAAAATGGCCCACTTTATTAATTTAATTTAAAACTATTTAATTTTATTCTATTTATTGAGGAATGTTTAGAGTATGCTCTATCACTGGACTTCTACGCGATACTTTTTTGGGATTAAGATAAGATAAGAATATTCTTTATTGCACACAAGAAACCAGAGACAAATGAAATTTACAATAATTAATAATTTGGAAATCATTATTGTTTTATTTGTATATTAATATGGGTCTAAACACGATTATTTTATTTATAAATTATGTCCCGACGTTTACAATGTTGCAGTTGACGCCACGGGTATAACTAACTATGTATGAGCCTCGGGTGTCATTAAAAAATAATCTGTCTTAAAGAAATCTAGGACATATCGCGCGGCCGCCACCGAAAAGACCCGAAAAACGGGTGTTATAGAGAGGTGTTACTGTTACTTTACTTACTGTTACTCTTTTTAACAAGCTTTTTTTAACTCTTTTTTTTTTAACTCTTTTAAACATTTACAGAGAATGTTTTACGCCAAAACGTTTAAATTTAACATTCACGCCGACACAAATAGAACATGTCTGCTGTTACTTCTGGATTTAATTCGGATTTAATATTAGATCTTTGTGATTGTAATGAAGCGTCAGCGGCAGCATCTTTGCGGCCCTCCCGCCCCTGTGTAACAGTATCGCAGCAACTAGCCTGGAGACTTCTACCACCCCAACGGAAAGGCAGCTACGCCCGGCGCGCCCCCCGACTCCCTCTTTCATAATGTGACGTGACAGGTGCTTTTTTGAATTTAAACTCCAGGAAATAACAATAGTATTTGAGCGTAATATACTTCAACTTTGTGCTATTCAACTAAATAAGAATTCAACATTTTGCTTATCCTAATTCAACATTATAAAAATTCAACATTCTGGGTTTCAACTAAGTGAGAGTTCAACCAACATTATAAGAATTCAACATTTTGAGAATTCAACCTAATGGTCCAGAAGGTTATTTTATTTAACACTACAGCCGACCGCTCATCAATCTTTACATTTTAGTTCCAAGTTCGCCTGTAACCAAACTGGGTAGCGTGAAAGGATGTAAAAGTTTATGTGTTATCGACTGTACCTACATGGGCGAACTAGCCTCACTTTCGTGTTTAGATATACAGAATTTTGCTTATACTCGTAATTATGTACAGCAGAATATAACATTAACGTAAAGTCCGTTTTTAATACGAAGTTAAAAAGAAGACGCGGTGTTACCGCTATAAAATATGTAGGTTTAATCGGTAGATTTCTTTAACGTGAATAGAAGACTCATGTGACCAAAATCCTTATCACATCAAAGACATTAAAATGTAATTACTCATAAGAGCAGTCTAAAAAAACACCTACGTAGCACACACAATTTTTACTTGGAAATAAAATGAGTTTATTTGGTTTTTACGTACCAGCAACACTCAAGACATTGACAGCCTTTAGCTTAATAATGATATGTCAACGTGGCAGTATTTTTGCATTGAATTAAAAAATAGACTTTAGAACATAGCCATTGAATTTAGAAAATTCATTGACATAAGCGTTGCCTGTTCTCGCGGTAATAGAAATAGAAAACTTAACAATGTTAATAACTAACGCGTGATATGTAAAACTTTGCCGTTTTTGAAGTTATTCGAATGAATTTCAGAATAAAAATTCTTCATTGAAAGTCATGAAACACATGTAAAATAGTTTTTCGAGAATCATCCCTTAGGCAAGAGGGGGGTGCAAAGTTAATATGAAACTTTGCCGTTTTAGAAGTTATTCAAATGAATTTAAGTTTTTATAACATTGGATATTTCTTGGTTATAGTAAGTGAAAAATAAAGCAAGCTTTGCTGTTTTTGAAGTTATTCAAATGAAATTCAGTATGAAAGTCCTTCATTGAAAGTCATGAAACACGTGAAAACTAATTTTTCGAAAATTCACCACCTGAGGGCGTAAAACGGGGGTGCAAAGTTAGTATGAAACTTTGCCTTTTTTGACTGAATTTCATTCGAATAACTTCAGAAACGGCAAAGTTTCATACTAACTTTGAACCCCATTTTACCCCCTTAGGGGATGAATTTTCAAAAATCCTTTCTTAGTGCTCCCCTACGTTACAAAAGGAACCCCTGAGCAAAATTTCAAGTTTCTAATCCTTATAGTTTAGGCACTGCGTTGATATGTCAGTCAGTCAGTCAGTCAGTCAGTCAGCTTCTCCTTTTATATTACGTATATAGATTGGCACTGAAGATTGTATTGTAACATATTAGTAGGTTTTGGTGGCATCTACTACAATATAATAATAATAATGATGTTACTTTTTATTTAGTTAATATGAAAAAAAATGCGCCAAAGAAATTATGCAATTCTGATTAATCACCCATTAAATTAATTTTATTTAATGGCCAATAAATTTTCCTGACGTATTTCTAGGCATGATTAATTGTCACATTTATTGAAATAATTTTATTTAATGAAATCATAAATATTGCAGTCAGATTTTCAGGCTGGCTTGTTCGTAAGCTTGAATTCACGTTAGCTTGCGAGCCAAACAAGCGCGACTTCTTTCAACAAGTGGTTTCGGCTACGGAGCGTCACAAAACAACAGACGCTAGCCGCCCTTAATCCAGGACCACCGTTAAAATACGGTTTTATCTTCACACTTAATGCGAATTATTAATTAACGTGAATTATTAATTTCGTCATGTACCAACCGCGTAATGTTTGCACTCGGATTTGGTCAAATTAATTTTATTCTTATTCTAATATTATATTTAAATTAATATTATTATTAGTTTTAGTTTTGTAAATACGATTTAGTAAATGATTAAGTAACCAGACATAGTTTATAAAGCTACACTAAACAATGAAAACCCCCTTTTCTTAATATTAAAGCACAAAAATTTATCAATCAAAATTTAAAAGACAAAGCATAAATCATTTAGATAAATCTTGTCCTAAAAAAATATTCAAATCACTTGCTAAAAATAACTCGACCTTTTTACTTTAAAATCGCCATGTCACAGAACTAACAGACGTCACAGTGCAGCAACACGTTGCACTAATAAAACAATTAAAAAAGTTCGCCAACTTTTAGTTCGTACATCCGTAATAATTCACAGAGTTACTTACCGTCCCTCACCTTTGTTCACACACGGACACACAGGATTGAACCGGACCGGGGACGCGAAAACGCGGGCAGTCGCTACAAAGCGTCGAGCGAGTTTGAGCTGAATTTCAGGGCTTGCAAGTTCACGCATCCGAGGTGCACTTTGCGCAGGGCTCGTTTGATTGGCACGCCGAGGTAACAAGTGCAGGACGCATTTCCGGACCAACGCAAGCTCTCACTCCATCCGGGACCTACCCCCGCCCAGGCCAACCTCCCGGGCATAACTCATCCAGAGCAACAACGTCGAAACTCACCTGCCGCCCTAACGACACGGCCGTAGGGCTCACTGGGCGTGATGGCCGAGCGAAGCTGTCTGCTCTGCTCTTCGATTACGCCATTAATATTGGACTCCTTTGTTTTCATATTGAGCTGATAATTATGAATTATCCCGTCAGATACCCTGTCAGAATTTTAACAAATTGGTTCGTAATCGCTTTGTGATAATAATCGGTTTTTCGCAATAAAAATACTTGCCGAATAAAAATAATTTTTATTTGGACATGCAAAAAATCGTTACTTCGGTGGAGGCGGTCTCAACGGACGTATTCCGTTTCTATTTAAATAATCGTAGGAGACTTATTAGGAGCGAATATTCCAGTGAATATCCACAAAATATCCACCAAACGTTTCGCCGACAAAATAGATACGGTAATAGTTTAGGCACACAAAAAAACCCAACCTGACCAAACCAAGAAGGAAAACACCTGTACCAAAGGTCCTCAGCACGGTGGCAGCATTGCCACGCTGCAATCATTTAACAAAGAAATTCCCCAGAGCGGCACTCAACGCCACGATCCCTAAATCACCGCCCCAATAGGGACTTAACTAAATCCTTTTTAATTAGTCTGCTGAAGTACGCAATTGCTTAGAGACGAGTCAAAACATGACGTTATTAACGTAGTATTATTTTCAATATTCAAATTGTTATTCTTTAATCTTCAAAGCACGCCTCCATGCAAAGCTTTTCCCCGCCTACAAGGTATTAGGTGCTCGTCTCAACCTAAAAGGTATTAGGAGCTCGTCTCAAAGTACAATCGATAGATAGACAGCCAGTCACCTTATAGATATAATTTAAATACGTTGAGATGTTTGTCGTGGTCTCCTTACGTTCAACCTTTTCTATGAGGAAGACACGAAATTACGAACACAATATCACATGCTGTCACGACTTTATAATTCACGACACATTTGATATATTTTTTATTATCATTATCCGCAACCCATTTATGTCCCCACCGAGGGGCACGGGTCTCTTCCCTGAGGAAGGTATAGGCTATATATTATTGATATATTTTTATTATTATTTATTATTAATACGTTTATTGCGCATAAGTAAATATTACAATGGCAATGCGGCGGACTTAATCCTATTAGCATTTTCTACCAGTCAACCGCAGGATGTGAATGACAACAAACACGACACATTTGATATAACTACATAATATATCTATGGTTATGTTTTAATTCTTTCGGTTGTTTTTTTCAATTGTGTTACATGTATATTTGTCTGTTTATTTTGTTTCTGTGTTGTGTGTTGTTGGTCATGTTTTTTCTCTCGCAATTTCGATTTTTATTCATATTTTTCGCAATTTCGATTTTTACCCCTTAATAAAAGTTGATCATATTGCGTTAAACCATATTATAATGATGGTTATTGTCTAAACTGCCTACATACTTCCCATTGTAGGGCACAAGTCGTCTCTGACAGAGAGTATGGTCTTAATGACCTCGGTGCCCAACGCGCATTAGTGTTTTCACCTTGAGGTATGTGAATACCTCAGATACTCAGAGAGTAAATAAAGAAAGAAATTGAAAAGAAAGAAATTGAATACTCGCTTCCCCACGATGGTTTGCTTTACATTTAAATTCACAAATGTACATATTTAATAAAATAAGCAATGTTTGACTGAAACCAACCGACTCATGTAAAACCTATTTTAAAAAATTAAAAAATATAATACCTTGACGTTTTACTCATTATATATTCTTAAAGTTGCAATGTTTGTGCGGTTAAATTCAGACTTATTTCCACGTAGAGAAGATGCAAAAGGTATGCGATCAAGTTAGGATCCTACACGCATAAGAGTCAGGGAAGCTAAAACTGCATTAATGACCAAAATAATTTTATGTATGGGCCCGAAAATATACAAGGCGTTGCCTGCTAGCCTAAGAGAATCGGATTGGGCTAGTTGCCCTAAAAAATGTAATTAGTCCGTCTTTTAAATTATTCAAAAATAAGGGACACGTATTTTTTTATTTGTAAATTAGACCAAAAATGACAAAGATATAGCCCATTAAAGTTACGTGTGACTACACGCCGTGCAGCATTTTTTAGCACTGAGTGACGTCACACGTAACTTTAATGGGCTATCTTTGTTATTTTCGTTTAATAGAAAAAAGAAAAAAATACGTGTTAAATATTTTTTTATAATCTAAAATACGGACTAAATAGAATTTAATTATTTTGACCCTGGAAACTATCCTATTGAAATTAAAGCTATGCGAAAAATGTTATTATAATTTAAAATATTATTTTAATTATTATTTCTAGTGTGAGACTTCACCGTCTTGTTAAATTGTTATTTAGTATTGACTTACAATCATTCATAGACTTTTTATTCCTTATTATTATTTTAAATTGACAAAATAATATGGCTTGACATGTATTATCCCGGGGTGCTTTATATTGTAAGTGAAGTACCGTAGATTATACATAACTGTAATAATTGCTAATAGTTTAAAATTGCATCTTGTCTTATCGGACCTTCTATTAGGTAAATAATAAAAACGCAAATGCCGGCTTATTAAATGTTCTTTAATTTATAGTTTATAATAAAGTTTTACTTTTTCTGAAATTGTGTGATTTATTTGTATTTATTTTTGGAACTAATTTTATTGTGTGTGAACCCTTTACATACCTATCACTTGGACATTTTCGTTTTTATTATTAGTTTTTTCAATTGAAATTACATTTTATTTAGGTAGGTATCACAAGTTTGTACGCCTAAAGGCAAGACATAGAGCGACTGTAATATTTCCATAACATCTTGTATTATTTACCTAAGTTAACAAACTAATTGATTGATTGATTGATTGAATAAATGTATTAAAAACAATGTCCCAGGCTACAACTGTCCCTTCAACCATTTAGTATGAGCGTATGTGCCAGTGGACGTAAATTATGTAAAACGTAATTAAGTATGTAAAACAGAAAGCGGTATATGCCGGCATCGAACCTAAGACCTGTCGAACGTGAGGCCAGCGTTCTACTAGTGCGCTGCCACCGCGAATCCGAATCTGCCTGTCCATCCGAAATGAATACATCACTTAGCTAATGGTTTTGTTTTTAATAAATATGTACTACTATTATATCGTACTAGCTTTGCCCCGCGGTGTTACCCGCGGTTTATTAGGGAAAATAAATTGTGTATTAACAGTAAAAATAATAACCCCATACATTATCCGCGAATTCATTTTCATCGATTTTGCTATGGGAATATGATATTGTAGTAAAATGTAGCCTATGCGTTAATCCAGGGTGTCAGCTAACTCCATACCTAATTTTATTCAAATCGCTCCAGCCGTTTATACGTGAAGAAGTAACAAACATACACACTCACAAACTTTCGCCCTTATAATATTAGTGTGAAGTGTGATTACTCAAGGATAATGAACAGTTAATAATGGAAAACTACGAAGGAGAGCTGTCCTGTGTAGTGGCGTTAAATGGCTGATTATGATGATCCTACTAATATTATGATCGCGAAAAAACGCGAAAGTTTGTAAGTACGGATGGATGGATGTTTGTTACTCTTTCACGTAAAAACTACTGAATGGATTTTAACGAAAGTTTACAATAATATAGCTTATACATCAGAATAACACATAGGCTACTATTTATAAAAATACTGTGTGAATTGTCTAAAATATGACAATAAGTGTTAAGTAAGTAGGGAAAAATCTACCATCTGCGAGCTATTCTGGCGTGCGCTGCCACACCGCTGGAGTTACACATATTTACGATGGAAATGTTTATCCTACTAATATTATAAGCGCGATCTAATATAATCTACTCGAAATACTAATCCTGCGCAGACGAAGTCGCGGCCACCAGCTAGTTATGAATAAAAGTTTAAAGAAGATTCTCCATACTCGAAAAGTGTATTTTTATATTTGTGCTATGTCGTATCGTTATTACGGTAGTATTCACAAGATGTTCACAAGTATCTAACAAGGTGCGATCAAAGTGCTGCAAAAATAATTATTATTATTATTAAATTCTTTATTGTACCAGTAAATAAAAGTTGTACAATTGGCGGGCTTAATACTAAATAGTATTTTATTCTAGCCAACCAACAGGTGACGTGGAGAAGGTGGGGGTAGTGCCAAACAGTGGAGTGATATTTTAATGTTTTATTAAATAAGATATAGAATTATCGTAAAGATACATAATACATATATAAATATATACCTACAAAGATAAATAGTACATACATACATACATATAGGTAGAAATAGACATAATTATAATATACTTATATACCTACGTACGGATAGGATTACAAATTATTGTTCTGAAGATGGAGATAGTGTGCCTGAACTCTACTCTTAAAAACGTCGACTGATGGTGCCTGACGAATGTGTAGCGGTAGCGCGTTCCACAGACGCACTGCTGTCACGGTAAAAGAACCCGAATAGCCTGCCGTATTATGCTCTGGGATTTCAAGAAGGAGATTTTTGCATGGACGCTGAAGGCGACCATGCGCGCCACGTGGGGCGAAACGTTCGCGTAGATAACGGGGAGAGGAGGGGTCGTGAAGGACGCCATAAAGGAGCGTCAAGATATGGGCATTCCTGCGGTGGCGGATGTTTAGCCAGTTCAACTTGGAGCGGTATTGGGAAATGTGATCAAATTTGCGGAGACCGAAGATATAACGTATACAAACATTAAGAAGGCGATCTAACTTGTCGAGAAGCTTTTCAGTGAGGTCGGGGTAGCACACATCTGCATAGTCAATGACTGGGAGCAACAAAGCGTTGACTAACGTAACTTTGGCGGAATACGGCAGGAACTTCTGCATACGTTTAAGTGAGTGCATGGATGAGAAGATTTTCCTACTTATCTCCGAGACATGTTTGTCCCAAGATAGGTTATCCGGCATGTGGAGGCCTAGGTTCTTTTCCTCACTACAGTACGGTAACGGAGTGCCATTATACGTAATCGAGGATAAATATGTCACGTCAATCCTGGCCAGCAACGCCCTGCCACCCACAATCATCACCTGAGTCTTTGCAGGGTTTACAAGTAAACCGTACTGTTCAGCCCACGAGTTGACAGCTGTTAGATCGCAGTTCATTTTCCGTATAGCAACAGGAAGCAAGTCAAGTTTAGACAGCAAATAGATCTGAAGATCGTCTGCGTATAGGTGATAGGAACTGAAGTCTATTACTGAGGCAAGAGTGTTAATAAACACTGAGAAAAGTAAAGGAGAGAGTACGCCACTTGAGGGACGCCAGCAGTGACCTCGCACCAGTCGAAGAACTTGTCATCCGTACGGATGCGCTGCTGGCGCCCATGAAGATATGAATGGATCCAGCCGGTTGCTGACTCCGATATGTTGAGGGAGCGAAGGATGGCAAGCAGAATATCGTAGTCAACGCAATTGAATGCACTACTGAAATCCAACAGAGCGATAAGTGTAACTTGCCGATTATCCATGGCGGAACGGATATCATCTGTGATCTTGATGAGGGCTGAACTGGTACTGTGTGGATGCCGGAATCCTGACTGGAAAGGGTTTAGGAGTTGGTTGGTGCGGAGAAAAGCCATGAGCTGACGATTCACCACACGTTCCAGGACTTTGGATACGAAGGGAAGGATCGAGATGGGCCGGTAGTGCTTAAATTCGGTGGGGAGTGAAGATTTAGGTATAGGCACCATGCAAGCCATTTTCCATTGAGAGGGAAAGGAGCAAGAGGACAGCGAGTAGTTTATGATATGGGTAAGGATAGGAAGGATTGGCGGGAGTATTGGCAATAATAGGTCACGACCTACAGAGTCATGGCCTACAGTCTTGGTATGGATGGAGAGGATAATCTTTTCAAAAACAGAGTCAGCAACCGGGGTGAAAAGGAAACTATTAGGGAAAGCTACGGGAGATGTTACGAGTGACTTTATAGTCAAAGCTTTTAGCACCGGATCAATAGAGTGAGGGGGAGATGAAAAGTGCCGGTTCAGACCATTCACATCAAGAGACGCGTTAAGGTCCTGCCGACACTTTCCAAATCCCAGAGTACGCAGGAATTGCCAGATGTTGTTGGGGGAACATTTTTCTATAGAGGAGTGGATGTGGCGGCGCTTTGCGTTCCTAATCACCTGATTACAGCGATTTCTGGCCGTGATTCCAGTTATCTTCTGTAGGAGTCTTTTTATGTTTCCTACGAAGCTTATCCCTCTTTGCCATCAGTGCACGGATTTCGTCAGTAATCCACGGTGCTGGCGGACGTTTCATTTTGACAGGACGTAGCGGAGCATGGATATCGTACAGTCCAATTATTTCATTGTTAAAGAGGTCAATCTTCTCATCCACCGTACCCAGGCGCAACAACCGCGACCAGTCTATGCTCACAGCATCTGCTTAGAGCTTAGCCAGGTCCATCCTAGCAAAGTTACGTTTAAAGATTATTTTAGGTTGAATTTTTGGGATTTTAAGTTTATATGAAGCAAAAATGAGGTCATGATTAGAGAAGCCGGGCGCAGTAAATTGGCCATGGGCAGTGATACGGTCGGGCTTAGAGGAGAAAATGAGGTCAAGTAAAGTGTGGGAGTCATTTACATAAGTGGGCCCTAAGTCAAGAGAAATTGATTAACAGAAGAAGTTAACGAAAGAAGTTGACGGGCACGCACATTATCACAGAGGAGGTTTGTGTTGAAGTCACCCATAATGACAACATGCTCGTAATTTGGCAGATGTGTGGCCAGCAATCCATCCAGCGCGTCAAAATAGTCGGTACCTGGGGTGCATACACAGTCTCTAGAAGGAATTTAGTGGTGCTAAAGTTCAATTCAAGAAACAGATATTCTATAGAGCCAGTGTAAGTTGATTGAGATTGGGAAACTATATGGTACTTAATTTCAGACTTTAGGTAGATCGCAACCCCACCACCCCGTTTACCTATTCGGTCGTTCCTGACAAGGACGTAACCAGGTAGACAATAGTTTGAAGAGGGTAGTGAGGGTTTGAGCCAGGTTTCGGAGACTAGACACGCGTGGATGTGATTGCTGGTAAAGGTGGCGAGAAGGTCGGAATGGTGCGCAGGAATGCTTTGAGCATTAATATGACAGAAATTCAAATTCTTATGATGCGGAGAGAATGTGTTGTGAAGCAGGTCGCTGAGCGGAACGGGCATCCCAGAAACATCCAGAGCATCCCTGAACGAGTCAGACGAGTCGAAGGAGTGGAACAGCTCAGAATTAATAGATAAATCCATTTTATATAGTTAAATAAATATCTATATAGTAAATAATTAATATAATAATGAAATTAAATAAATAAATATCTATATAATAAATAATTAATAATGAGATTAAATAAATAAAATTTACAGTAATAATATAGAACCGAGCAAAGCGGAAGAGTATTGGCAACGCACAATCACACGTCAACTACCGGTTCACCAGACAGTTTAAAACAGCAACGTTTTAACACAAATAAAATTATTGACAAACAAATTAAATATAGAATTTTAAGTTTTAGAACGCAGCCGAATGTTTACTCTGTGGTAACTGTCAGAAGAAAATGACAGCAAACATAGACAGTTATTCTGTGGTGACAAGATAAGAAAGAAATTTAAAAGCGGTACACTAGAAAAATAATCGACAGAAATAAGACGTTGTCTATCACAAGAGACATTCAGCTTATTCTCAGCAATGAGGGACATACTTTGCAAGAAATTAAGGTTAGAGTGAACACAAATTGATACGCTAACAATATCGATGGAACAATTTGTTTTGTTCGTCAACTGAACACTTCCCGTCTATTTCCTTGCAGGCTGAGTGCGTCTGGTGGATCTAGTGGAGGTCTCCTAGGCTTTCGAAGCAGCAGGTGCAGGTGGCACAGTCTTTGATGACTCGACATCTGCAGACTCGGTAGCTGTTTGGTCCAGCTGGTCCAATTGCTGTAGAGTATCAAGCCGGATCTCGTTTCCATCTGGAAGCTTCACATATACGACCCCGTCCAGCGACCAACACCTATGGATGCCATGTCGACATCTAGCCTCGAGGAACAGCTCTCTGCGCCTTGGGGTCAGAAATTCGGTCACCGTGATGCCACTACCTTTTAAAGCCTTCTTACTTTGCCACACTTGGGAACGAACTGACATGTTGTGGTATCTTACCGAGATGGGTCGTGGTCGAGTTTGGTTCTTGGATGGCTTACCAAGCCGATAACATGACTTGATATCAGCTGCTGTAAAACTCTCCAGTTTGAGCTTCTGCTTAACCAAATCAGTCACTCGGGTGCCAAGGTCCTCGTCGTCAGCCTCGTCAACGCCCAGCAGACAAAGAAACTTCTTTCGCCCCGAGTTGTCGATGTCATCAAGCTGTATGGAGAAGGCCGTCAACTGTCCCCGGAGCAGCTCGATCGCCTCTAGCATGCACAACTTAAAGGCAGCAAACTCGCTGGCCAGCTGCTCCAAAGTTGTGGAAGTGGGTGGTGTCACGGACATTCTGGATTCAAATGAAGCCATGCTTGCTGTGAATTTCTTCTCCAGACTGGTTAGGGCAGCCATTGTCTCCAAATTGTTGTTCGACATAGTGCACTGTTGGGACTGTTGTTTATGAAGTGAGGTTATGGTGATTTGGCAGTTTAGTGTGTGGTTTTTACATAACCTTTGAACTGTTAAACTGTGTGCTACCAATTAAGCATTACTTCACACTTAATAAAGTAAGTAGATATATTTTTATTTAATAAAAACGTGGGAGCAAATTACTAGGTCTTTCTTAATTCGAAGCTACCCACATATTTTCAATTATAACTTATTTATACCCACATATTTTCAATTATAAATTATAACATATTTTCAATTATTTTCAATAATAACGACCGGCCAAGTGCGAGCCGAACTCCTGCAGGATCTCGAGCCTAACGGAAAGAACATACATTTTTGCTAAGTAAATACAAGCCAGAGGCCTTATGGCGGCTTGAAAACTTCTGACAGTAAGATCAGCCACTAGTCTTACAAGCCTCCACCAATCCGGACTTGGCTCCCGTGGTGGAGTATGGCCTATACCTTCCTCAGGGAAGAGACCCGTGCCCCTCGGTGGGGACATAATGGGTTGATGATGATGATGACGATGATGAATACACTTCATTGGCTCGTTGGTCTAGCGATATCACGTCTGATCACCATGCCGTAGGTGGTTGGTTCGATTCGCAAAGGGAACTCGGTGCAAGTGGCCTCAGTCCGGCTGTACTTCCATGTTTGTGATGTCTTTGCTTGGTTACCATAGAATAGGGGATCCTAGTTCGGGGCCAGCCAAACTGATTGTGTTGAGGCAAAGTTATTATGGTCGGCTAAAATCGCAAACCTCTTAGCTCCATTTTTTTTCGATTTTTTTTTGCATTTTTAGATTCCCAAACCCTTAGCGTTTGAAATTATAAGTAATTAAGCTCATACTCTCTCTCTCTCTCTCTCTCTATGTCTGAGAGTTCTGCGCCCTGCAAAAGGACGAATGTAATAATATAGACTACATAATAAACCGTAATAATAATATGATATCTGCGGTGATAAGCTCGGTGCGCGTGATCAATTTTTTTAACCCCTCAAGCCATGAGGACCAGCCGGCGGGTCCAATGTAAACTAGGGCGCATTCCGCCGGACCCCGGCAACCTGAGGTCTGCAACGGCACATTGAATCTAATTTTGAATATCTAGACTGGCGACAGCGAGTCCAGCCAAGTTCGAGAAAAAAGGAACTGGCGACGCAGCAGCCGTGTGTAATATTACAGGAATCACTTCCAGCTACTTTTGACCCCTTCACAACTCTACAACTATTTAACCTACGTATATGAAATTTGGCACATTTCTTAAAGTCGCTTGCCTAGAATCCAAAGTTTAATCAATGTTGCTCAAACAGTTATAGATATTTTCACGTTTAAAAACCGGCATTTTTATGACTGACTGACTGACTCACTTATAGATCAAAAACCTAACCCACTTCTATATGATCTAGAAACTTGATATTTGGCATCAAGGTAGTCTATTAAGCATATACAAAGGGAAAAATCTAAAAACTGAAAATTATTGATATTAATATCCTCATATTATTTAGTTCCAAATTCTGGCAATAGATGGCGCTTTTTAATTCTCTATCGCGGTATGGTTTTGTCTCAACCGATTCTATATAATATCTGTAAACGACCTCCTATGCACGTTGCTCTGAATTGTAAATGAGTTTCTAAAAAATCGTATGTACGTAGCCGATTTCTAACCCATCGGTTTCGGATATCGGTTCCTTGGCAAATAAATAACGATGTATTTATTAATCAATACCAATAATCTCTGTGCAAAAAGCAGTGATATCCCATCAAAAACATAAATGTTAATGGTATGAGAGCCAAGTTCAATACGTATTAAGAACTGACATCGTTATCGACTTCGCCGACAAAAGAATTGACATCTATATGGGTGCTGCCAAGTTCTCTGAAGAAAATCATGAAATTTTAGTTACAAGATCACTAGAGATGTAAATTGTTATTCAAGCTTAAGATTTGACTTGGCTAGTTTTCACGTACAGGCTAAATAATATTTATTTAATGAACTCTACTTCGTTTAGTCATACGGAGGTTAGTGTACTTTCTGTTGTTTAATCATTATTGTATTTTTATTTATTATAAATATAGAAAAAGTAATTATAGTTAAGTAAAAACACAATAGACATACCTAAATTATTTACATAGACATTAAAAAAAATTCATTACAAACATAATCAAAACTCACATAAAGCTTCGTCAAAATTCGTAAAACTTTCTGTTTGTATTGTACTTATCCTGTTGGTTGATATCATACCTATATGACTTTTCTGAAATTTGGTTTGTTGGTAAAAACTAGCAGTCAATTACAATTTACATCTCAGTGATCTTGTAACTAAAATTTCATGATTTTCTGTTCGGCGAAGTCGATAACGACGTCTGCTCTTAATACCTATTGAACTTGGCTCTAATACCATTAACATTTATGTTTTTGATGGGATGATACATACCATAGTTGTATGTTGTTGTTGTTACACTTTATTGCACAAAAGAAAATACATAATATAACTTAAATAACAGATGAGCATATTTTATTCTTTGAAAACTGTGACAATTTTCAAATATTACTCTGTGAATAACTAATATATGTAGCTGTGAAAGAAGCACTAAACGAAAACAGGTCAACTTTGCAATACCTACCTAAATACTCTAATTATTATGGATCTAGGCTAAGTAATTGTTTGGTACTCTGCCATTTAGAAAACCCTCCCAGAGGAATTAAGTAATAAGCACCTCAGAAAAGCACAATTCAACAGTATGCTTAAGCGCTTTGTTTTAAGTAGTTTGTAAACATAAAATATTATCGATAATGTTCGTTGTGTAGATTGAGTAAGTAAATAAGAACTGTTACCAAGAGCTTGCCGATAAAATGCATTAGCAGTTTGGTAAACTAAGGTTTAAGGTAATTTCGCATTATTTTTAGTGTCTAAATAAATAATAATAATAAAAAAGAAAAATGTTCTTGGCCTGAGGGGTAGCATAAGCATAGTGCTAACGTTGAAGCCCATACGAATTGGCCCATGCTGAAAATCAGCGCCGACCGGTGTTGCATGCATCTCCGGGCAGCATATCGCTGAGCTTGGGTCCATTTGTCAAAACTATTAATATAAGTTTGTTAATGATGTTTACACTAACAACTCGGTTATGTTATGTTTTTGGAATCTAATATTTGCAAAATTTGTATTAAATCTGTGTTTTGACAATAAATGTAGTTCAGTTTCACTTTCCTTACTCTTTCTGTGAGAAAAAACCCTCCCCTACAGCGGGACGTGTATGTATAGGGTCCTTACAATAGGGACCCTATGAAGTCGAGCTTTAAACCTCCAGGAGCTTAGTTACGCGTATCAAATTCCGAGCGATGTCTATTCTCAAAATTTATTACGCGTAATTGCATGTCAAATTTCATAACAAACATTCCAAATTTGACAGACGATTGCAATCGTTACAATAGAGGATTTGCTGCGCGTAATATATAATAATAACTAGCTGTCCCGGCAAACTTTTACCGCCAAAGTTTTCGTAATATTTCCATATTTTCTCACCATTTAAACCTTCCCTGTACAGTTCCCTAAACACTTCTCTGGAGTTCCAAAAATTTTAAAAACCACAAATCAGCCAAATCGGTCCAGCCGTTCTCGAGTTTTAGTGAGACTAACGAACAGCAATCCATTTTTATATATAAAAGAAAGAAAGAAGAAGAAGACTGACATTCACATGAACTGGCTTTAAACTAGGATGCCCTGTGCCGTGATAACCAGGCAAGGGTATCACAAACACAAATACGCTCAATATAAGAACTGAATCGCTCGTTGCTCTGGCTGACTGAGTGATCTTAAGCGATCACGAAGCTTAAGCAACATTGGGCGCGTTCAGTGCATGGATGGGTGACCGTCTATGACTAACGCTAGTGGCATTTTTCCGAGCGGTTCCGTGCTTCCCAAGGCACGTTAAGCAGTTGGTGCCGGCTGCCGTCGACAGATGGCAGTCGTTAAGTGAAGTCGGAGGCCTTAGGGCGGCTTGAAAACTTCTGACAGTAAGACCAACCACTAGTCTTACAAGCCTTCACCGAACCGGACTTGACCCCGGAGGTATACCTTCCTCAAGGAAGAGACCCGTGCGACTCAGTGGGGTTCATAATGGGTTGATGATGATGAGGATTAGATGTACGAAGTCATAGAGTAATTTAAATTATGCAAAAGCTGAAAACCACCTTTCAGTGTCGATAAAACAACTGAAACATGGTCGAAAGTCTTGGTGGCTCTCCCGCCGGGACCCTAAAGAGATAGCAGATTTCCTGCTCACTCAACATAATTCAATTGAAGGAATAAAACGCGATGCCGCGAGGCGAACGACAATTTGAACGAGCACAAGTTTTCATACCCCGTCGCGAGTGCTATTAATAAAGTCAATACACCAAATGCCTAGTTATTCAATAGAGTCAACAACAAAGAGATGGTGCATATTTACTGACCTGCAAAACTAAGAAGTAAATACACTTTTAAAATTAATTTATTTTCTAAATTATACAAGTTAGAGATATAAAATAATAAACGTGTTACAGCAAATTTTATCAGCTTTCTTTGAAACTATAGAAAACTGTACATTAGTCGCATTTTAAACTTAAAAAAAGATAAAACAAGAGTCATTTTTAGCTTATTGTTAAAAAACTAATTTTAAGTATGATTTACGTGTTACTTTAATTTTTAATAACTGGTATTGCCTCCTTGGGCTCTGACTACTGCTCCGAGCTGGTCAAAGTACTGGATTGGAATACTGAACACGAGGTTTCGGACCCGATGATTTGGAATATTCCCCCATTCCTGTAGCAGGGCTTCTTTTAGTGCCCTGAAGGTGGTGGTGGTGGTGGTCTACTAGCCTCCCTAACTCATCCCAGGCGAGCTCAATCGGGTCGAGACCAGGACTTTTTGATGGCCAAGCCATCACGCTGTTAACAAACTCCTTAATATACTCTTGCACGACCTGGGCCCCGATTCTATTAGTGGTCTAAGAGTGGTCGGGTCTCGTGACGTCTTTTTTCATACCATTTTCATGCGTAGACTTAAAGCGGCAACTAAAATGCCATGTTTATGCAGTTGTCATTGTACTACAGTGCATTAACATAATCTAGGTCCTGAGCCATGTGTAGCCGGGCGTCAAAATCGATCCATCACCCATATTTGCTAAATACGGCCCTGCATGCTTATTGTCTCTTGGGCATAATCTTTTCCCACTCAAAGCTCCATTTTTTATGGCCACTAAATCCGTCCGACCTTCTTAAGAGATGCCAGCCCATACATGTACACTGCCTCCACCGTACTGGTCTCTTTCTGAGAAGCAGGCTTGAAGGTATTGCTCATCAGATCTCCTGTATACACTTCGCCGATGCTCTTTCTCGAGTTTGAGAGCACTCGGTGGTCTTCGGGGTTTCAGATTTGCTTCAGTAAGTCAGTTTGCTTCAGTACATTTAGAGCCATCGCAAACAGGGCGACTTGTCGCCGCGTCTAGTCGCCGCGCATTTGCTTCTGGCGTCTCGTCGTCGCGACTCCGCGACTCTGACGCCAAGTGTGCGGAGATTCGAACAAAATATATGAAAATTGACGGCCGTAGCCTGTCATCGCGTCTAGTCGCCGAACTGTCGCCTGTCGCGTGTCGCTAGTGTGCGCCTAGAATTAGATGAATCTTTTTCCAACACAGTGGAAACAGTATAACGATCTTCTCGGGCACCCGGGTACACTTGAGTCTGGCATTACAAGGTCTCCTCAAATAGTTTGCAGTCTCTTCGTACTTTTGCTTATCATCAGGGTAGTTTATAACGTCACATCCACCATTTTTGCAGTACGACGCATACTGATGCCTAGTTTCAAGAAAGTCATGATCCTGGTACAAGCTTTAGGTGAAAGAGGCTTGATAAAATTAAATAAAGTTTATGTGCTGTTGACTAACTTAGCTTTTGTAACAAGACTCATCGGGCGAGAAAAAAAATTGAAAACAAAAACCGGCCAAGTTCGAATCGAACGGTTTCGTGCGCCAGTTTATCATTATCACAACGTAAGGATTATTTCAAGCGATGATACCGTTATTAATACCGAGCAAAAAACGGCAAAAAATAAGTTTCTTGTATGGGCGCCCCCTTGAATATTTATCTTGTTGTTTCAGTATTTGTCATTACAGCGGCAACAAATGCGTAATGTGTGAAAATTTCAACTGCAAATCCAGATTTTAGAACGTTTTTTAGTCTTTTAGGGTTTTTAAACTACTTTGCCTCGTCTCCATTTCAATCCGAACAAGACAGGAAGTACCACCGACATCCTTGGGAAAGTTCTTTCTTTCTAAGTCTCAAGGCAGGAAACCGTCCAACAGTGAACAAATGCTGAAGAAGTTTCAGTGGAAGTTGAAAAGCTAAGTAAGTAAATTCGTACAATCTATAATGAAAGTAACAAAAATTTTTTCACACAAGGACTTTTATCCGTAATTGGGTATTTGACAGGATGTCAAATGAGTTACTTTTAAAACGGAATTTTGTATGAAAATACTTGCTTGTGACGTCACATTTCAGAGCACTCTTTTTATGTTTCATCTATTTAAAAATTGTAATAACTAGTAAATGATTAAAAGAAATATATTTTCCGAATCATTTTGTAATGTTTGTTTTAATCGAGCATCTCGAATAATTTATTGTTGATAGTGTCAAATACCGTATTGGACGCCATTTGGAGGGATCCTAGTTTGGGAGCCAGGACACAATTTATTTGCAATAAAATTTTCTTATCCTTATTCATTTGTACGCCCCCCACCTCCATCCCCCCTCTCTTTATCTCCTGTCTAAACGGTTGATTGTAGAAACAAGAAAAAAAATCAGGGTAGTAGCATATTATAAGGAACTTAAAAGGAAGACGATCACGACTGGCTCAGTAGGTCTATGACGCAAAAAACGTATATTTCAATACTCAAGGTAATCATAATCCATAGGGTAGTAAGTTCATATTCAAAATTTTAATATACGAGTCATTTTCAAAATTAGTGTACTTTTTTTGTCCTCAGTCAAAAATATATAATCAAGATGTTACCTGCCTATGCTGACGACACAGCTTTAGTTTTCAGCGACGTATCTTGGAATAGAGTACAATCCAGAGCCGAGACTGGCCTAGCTAAAATAAACTCTTGGCTCTCCCTTAATCTTCTTACACTGAATCCTGTCAAAACAAATTTCCTGTGTTTCTATAAAACTAAAAAATCAGATCCGGTCCCGACTCAGCCACTTTTGTTACATAACTGTCTCAATAACGACAAATCAAGACCCTCTAAATGCACGTGTACTGATTTTATAACGAGAGTTAGCTCAATCAAGTATTTGGGAGTTCACGTTGACGAAAAATTAAATTTCAGTGACCATATCTCTTCCGTTTCAGCACCTGCTAGAAAACTAATCTCACTCATGAAAATGATGCGGGATATAACTGACGTTACAATACGCAAGCTAGTGTATACTAGTCTCTGCGAATCGGTTCTATCATACTGTATCTCCTCTTGGGGTGGAGCTGCAAAGACACATATTATACAGCTAGAGAGGGCCCAGAGATCAATATTAAAGTACTACATAGTAAGGATTATAGACATTCCACCCAACTACTCTATTCAGAGTGCAAAGTACTAAGATTACGTCAACTGTTTATACACAGGATGGTTCTATCCGCACATCGTAAACTTCACACTTCACCTGATTACGAGACAATTATAAATAAACGTGTCCGCCGTCTTCCCACCCCTGCTATGCATACCACATTTGGTCAACGTTTTGCCCCATTTCTACAACCATTCCTATTTAATAAAATAATTATTAACTGCGATATTATAGAGTCCACAGCAGCCTGCGCTAAACAAAAACTTAAACTATATCTAAATAGCCTAAACTACTCTGAAACAGAAAAATTACTAAATATTATCGTATAGGTGAATGCGTGTATATATTGCAATTATATATTTACACATATAGTGGTGGTGTTAGAGGATATATATATATGTGTGTGTGTGTGTATATATGTGTGAGTTTAAATATAAGTGTGTGTATGTATGCATGTAGATAATTTGATAAATGTATTTACTTATCTATCCTACCTATTAACTTTATGCTCTTTACACAGTTTGTTAGTAAAAAACTACTATGTATGTAAGTAGAATAAGTCTTTGATTAAAATGTAAAATTAAAATTATAACTAAAACCAACAATAAACGGTAAGCGCCAATTAAACACAATGTCAACCCTACCTCTGGTTACCACAGCACAGATTTATATCTAGTGTGGCAACCAACGTAAAACACGCTTTGTAATGTTTCTTATTTTTAATAAATTTTTTGTATTTGTATTTTTTTGTATATAATTATCTTTGTTATAAGTCTTTGCTTTAACCTGGCCATTCAACCCCTACAGGCCTAGAACATCTTCCCTTCACAGCTAAATTAGTTAAATAATAATAATAATAATAATAAATAATAATAAACTCACGCCCGTTATCCCCGAAGGGGTAGGCAGAGGCACCAGTCTCTAGAACTGGACCCACGTTTTGCCGAGTTTATTAGGTCCCAAACGTGACAAGTGGCAAGCCTGTCGCCATTATCCGGGCACAATTTATCAGCGAATGGTGTTGCTGTACAAACAAATGTACGTAACTAAAAGTCATTGGTAAATTAGTTATTCAGAGTAATATTTGACATTTATCACAGTTTTCAACTGTGGTATGTATCATCTTTAAAATTCGATTCAAAGTGCCGTGGCAAGACCGACCTGCCGCACACACGGCAAATGAGACCATCTAGCGCGACAAAAGTAAGAAAATACTTTTGTTCTTGCAACCCAAAACTATATTAATTCTTATTAATGATAGACCGCTTCACCAAATACTGACTATGATTTATTTTTCTTGAGGGTAGGTAAAACGTAGGCGAGCGTGAAAAGAGAAGACTTTATCGCACAAATATTTCTGTTCGCTTACGACCCAAAGTCCGGTGAAGTAGTAGTGGTTTATTTCTTATCTAAACTATATATTGAACAAAGTTTAGTGATGAATATTGGAGCGTCAGGTATGTACTATAAATTAATACTATTTTACATACGTTTCTTCCATATTTCGAGTCCAGAATACGTGACAAACGATACTCAGACTTTTTTCTTACTTTTGGTTAAAGGCTTTGAAAGTAGAGGCCTTTAAAAAAACTTCCAAGGACTACCACTGCTTTTTTTAACTATTTTAGTTCAATCTTTGGTATCTAGGCAAACCGTAAAATAAATTCCAGCTATCCCAAAGAATCCTTTTTTGAGTTATGTCCATTTCATTGCAGGAAGTTGAGATAGTAAAAATTCAAGTACAAAATCTATTATTAGAATGGAATTATTTTTGGTATTGAAAAGTGATAGTTTTTTTAAATTATTATTGGCAAAGTGTATTGAGAGAGTAGTCAATTATTTAATTGATAAATTTTGTATGTCTGAACCATCTGCCGCGTACCAAAAACGGTTGAAAACTTTGGTTCAAATTTTCGTATCGAAATTAGTTAGAAAATGGAGGGATTCTAAACAAATACTAGAAATATTTATAAAGAGTGCTGGTGAATGGCTTGATGGTTATTTTATTCTCCCTAATCCATCTCTGAATCTGATTTAAACACCCACACCAAACCCAGGAAGACCAAAGAAGAATTAGGAACAGAGCTCAAAGAGGACTAAGTTAAGGATTGTCAAGTCAGTTTCTTCTAAAAAATCGCCGGAAGAATTGTGTTTTGCAGCGGAATCTAGTCTGAGCAGGAGTGGAAGAAAGACTGCTGCCCGGGTAGTCAATCTAGCTCTTACGACCACACCAAAAAAATTTAAGAAAATGAAAACTATCCATGATGATACTTCTACGCTCACTACCATAAACAAGTACTTGACACTGCTATAAATCTTTTTGGGGTGGTCGTAAGAGCTAGATTGACTACCGCAGCAGCAGTCTTTCTTCCACTCCTGTTCAGACTAGATTCCTCTGCAAAACACAATTCTTCCGGCGATTTTTCAGAAGAAACTGATTTGACAATCCTTAACTTAGTCCTCTTTGAGCTTTCTTCAAAATTCTTCTTTGGTCTTCCTGGGTTTGGTGTGGGTGTTTGATTCAGATTCAGAGATGTATTAGGGAGAATAAAATAACCATCAGGCCATTCACCAGCACTCTTTATAAGTCTTTCTAGTATTTGTTTAGATTCCCTCCATTTTCTAACTAATTTCGATACGAAAATTTGAACCAAAGTTTTCAACCGTTTTTGGTACGCGGCAGATGGTTCAGACATACAAAATTTATCAATTAAATAATTGACTACTCTCTCAATACACGTTGCCAATAATAATTTAAAAAAACTATCACTTTTCAATACCAAAAATAATTCCATTCTAATAATAGATTTTGTACTTGAATTTTCACTATCTCGACTTCCTGCAATGAAATGGACATAACTCAAAAAAGGATTCTTTGGGATAGCTGAAATTTATTTTACGGTTTGCCTAGATACCAGAGATTGAACTAAAATAGTTAACAAAGTGGTGGTAGTCCTTGGAAGTTTTTTTAAAGGCCTCTACTTTCAAAGCCTTTAACCAAAAGTAAGACAAAAGTCTGAGTATCGTTTGTCACGTATTCTGGACTCGAAATATGGAAGAAACGTATGTAAAATAGTATCAATTTATAGTACATACCTGACGCTCCAATATTCATCACTAAACTTTGTTCAATATATAGTTTAGATAAGAAATAAACCACTACTACTTCACCGGACTTTGGGTCGTAAGCGAACAGAAATATTTGTGCGATAGTCTTCTCTTTTCACGCTCGCCTACGTTTTACCTACCCTCAAGAAAAATAAATCATAGTCAGTATTTGGTGAAGCGGTCTATCATGAATAAGAATTAATATAGTTTTGGATTGCAAGAACAAAAGTATTTTCTTACTTTTGTCGCGCTAGATGGTCTCATTTGCCGTGTGTGTGCCGGCGGGTTTTCGGGGTCTGACGGAATGCGCCGCCCGTAGTTTACATTGAACCCACCGGCGGGTCCTCAGGGCTTGAGGGGCTAAACTCTTTATAGCTTGAGTTTCTTCATTAATGCGCAGATAGAAGCAATAAGAAAAACATGTTTTCCTTCCTATACAATATTTTAGTGTCTCACAATACTCTTACAACTAAAAATGTCTCGTCTGATGTCGAAATCTTTCAAATTGAACTATGTTTAGATATAGGTATAACTGATGGGACATCAATTTGATCAAACAAGACTAAGATTGTAAAAAACTATGAAAAATTCCTAACAGAATCGAATCGTACAAGTACATGTCTACTTTTTTAATACTTTGTTTTGACACCGCCAAACAAAACACCTGAAAAACAACGTTTTGTATGAACAGTTCTACACAATTCCCTTTGTGTAACTTCGTAATACGAAGGAAAATAAATCCATTGAGTTTCTTTTGTGTTGCGTACATCTACACACATCAAAAATGTCTAGGGATCAAGTACGTTTTAGAGTATTGCTGCAATTAACGTTTAATATATTAACTTTTTTGGATAGCTATTGTTTTTTTTTAGTGAGATTCTATATTTAAATAAGGAATTTTGCTTGAATTTCGATAATAAAATGAAAATCAGTTGTCAATGAGGATTTGTATAAAACTGAGTACTTGCGTTTTGACAAAATCATTACAATATCTGCATCCGAACTGAAATAAATTACGTTATTATGGATAGACGACGTCATTTAACTCGAGAAGACATGATGAGAGCCGTCGGAATGTTGGAAGCTGGTTCCAGGCAACGTACTACGGCTATCGCCCTTATCACTACACAGAGTTTCATAAGCCGCCTCTGGACACGCTATCGCATCACGGACAGCGTGGCCGAGCGACATGGAGGACGATCTCGCATCGCCACTCGCAGATAGGACCGCTATATCCAAAATACTGCCCGACGGAATCGTAACATAACCGCCATGATGTTGGTTACGAGGCTTCACAGCTCTTCAGACTTGCTCTTAAGCGATCAAACTATCCGAAACTGTTTACGTGAAGTGGGTCTGCATTCCCGAAGTTCGCTGAGAGTCCCACCTATAGCACCCTGCAATCGTTTGCCCCGTTTACGATGGGCTCGCGAACACAGAGATTGGGAGGAGGAAGACTGGCGTTATGTGTGCTTTTCCGATGAATCCCGTTTCGGTATGAGACCGGATACAAGACGTACTCGAGTTTGGAAGACATCTGGACATCAAGAACGCTTAAGATATTGTCAGGAAGTTCATCCATATGGTGGGGGAACAATAATGGTATGGGCCGGTATTTGGATCGGCGGAAGAACCGATCTCATTTGGATCAGGGACAACCTTAATGCTCAAATTTACGCGGAGAGGATTTTTTCAAGTGTAATCATCCCTTTGCGAGGCCGGTTGGCTGATTCGTTTCAATTAATGCATGACAATGCACGTCCACACACGGCTAGAGTCGTAACACGCATTCTTCCCGAAGCTCATATTAACGTTTTGCCGTGGCCTGCTCAGTCACCAGACCTTAATCCGATTGAACACGTATGGAATATGCTTCAAAGAAGAGCCCTGCCGTGTATGGATACCGTCCATATTCCACAACAACTTTTTTACTTGTAACAAAACACATGGGCGGCCATTGCCCAAACTGATTTGGATGAACTCATATTTAGCATGCCAAATCGCTGCGATTGTGTGATTCGCGTTAATGGTGGAAATACAGATTATTAATTTTCTTATCTTTACAATAAACATTTACAAAATCATGATTTTTGCCCTTTTTTGTCATTTAATTGACGCCGTTAATTTAGGTTAATTTCCCACAATTCGCAACTGTAATTTTTCTTTATTTTTACAAAATATAGGAGTAAGTGGTTAATTAAAACATAGTAAGTAAAATATAAAGTAAATCTGAAAGATTACATTTTGGTAAATATTGCTTGAATAATTTTTATTGCAAAAAAGTCACTTGATCCCTAGACACTTTTGATGTGTGTATTTTGAAAATAGCCCATTTAAGGTACTTCAATTCATAGGGACTTCTCGTTGACCTATGACATTTGGCAAGAAAATTTGTCTTATACTACAAACGCAGGGAAACATTTTACATAAAATCGTGCAAAAAAATTTCGAAAAGGCGTAACACTTATTCAGTGTTTCGAAGAGCTAACATCTGTGTTCCATGATGAAGCCCTATGTCTGCTGTGGACTGTCGCGCGCTGGTATTTGGAATTCCAGCGTGGACAGACATACCTGTCTTAGTAACCAAACTCGTGAAGGACGTCCGAAATACGCCTTCACTGAAGATAACATTGTAGTGTGAGGCAACTAATTCAGAAATCATAAAGTTATTTCGACGTATAGAATTCACAATCTGGCGTTTTAATGACAATGTACTCAGAATGTTAGCCGCTGCCTTGGGGCCGAATGCAGCGAAAAAAACTACTCTAACCATCATTTCTCAAATCATCTTATATCTAATGGCTCCTACACTATGCCCGCCGGCAATGCCGCACAAGCCGAGCCGCCGGCACGCCGTGCCGGCGGGTTTCGCGGCAAGCCGGCGGCAGTTCGCTGGATTGAAAGTGTTGTGCTAGAAAATGATGCCAATGATGCTGTGCGGCAGCCAGCGGCAAGTGCCGGCGGCCTAAACAAACATAGTGTGTAGCAGCTATTATACATAAAGTTTGTATGAATGTCCATCCTAAGTCCTACCTAAGGAGCTCAAGACCTTTAAGTGCAATCAACACTTGCAATGTCAAAACATTATTACTGTTCTTAAAAGTGAGAAAACACCAATACTGTGGCCAGATACTCGCACGGCACCCGTTCACGGGCATAAGGCAGGGGTCAGCCATCGCCAGTCTCAACATAAGAACATAGGCGACCCGGCCACCACGCCACAATAGGCTATTTGACAGTGTGGAAAAAACAGTATTATTTATACGTATTCGTATAAATTACGTGTCTTAACACCGCTTCAAGGTATTTTAACTAAAACAATTATGATGTGTAAAAAAACACAAGACAAAATTTGATAATTTGTATTTGCCGCAATTGTATCAAAACGGCCGATTCTATGATGCCATTACATGCTAGTAAATGGCGTTTGACATTAATTCTTTTTTACGTTCATTGGTTGGTTTACCGGGAAGTGACGTCATAATCCTGTACGACGCCATATTGCCTAATGGCTCCTACACACTATGGCTGTGCCGACGACCATGACGCCGGCAATGCCGCGCAAGCCGAGCCGCCGGCTGGCCGGGCGGGGTGTGCCGGTGGGTTGCGCGTTGAGCCGGCGGCAATCCCACCCAAAATCTTGAGTCTTTTGCTGATTAAAATTAATACTAAGGCCGCGATGGCGATGTCAACAGCTTCGTTGACCATTGATATGAACTAGGAACACAAACCGTACCACAATACCGATATACCGATCAAACAATGATGGTTTGTGGCATCCAGCGGCAATTGCCGGCGGCCTGAATATCCCGGCGGCAAAAACCCGCCGGCAGTGCCGGCGGCATAGAGTGTAGCAGCCATAAGGTAGCGTTTTGGCGACTTATTTGAAAAGTAAATTTTCGTTTGCCGTTTTAGAAGGAATACACGAAAGAATTTAAAGTGACCACTTTATGAGGACTCCATGGACATCAACAAACAATATGAGATGGCTTTCAGAAATCGGTCAAATAGCGTATTCGCGTGGCCTTTGGCAAACTTGTGTGATCAAGTTATCGAAGGAAATTGCAATTCGTTGTCATGTGACGAATCGAAAGATAATAGACCTTAGACACTCAGGTTTCCTCATGCCGTTTTCCTTCTCAGTTTTATCGAGAGGTATTGATATTCGTGCATGCCGAGATTAGAACCTTAGACCTCCGAACTAAAGACCCGGCGTTCTACTTCCCCGCTACCGCTATATTCAAATTTGTATAATAATAAAACTTATTTCAAAAAGAAAGATTATAGTGTACAATCGGCTGAAATTTAAAATTGGCAAAAATAACATGGAAACTTGAAGAACCACGAGGAATGAAAGGCTGATGATGATGAAAAACACTATCTTAGCTTGAACTAGATTAAGAAATAACCTGTGTCTCAAGCGTCTTCATGGCCAAAATTGTTAAGAGTTACAACGGTTAATGAGGAGTAGTATGCCATAGTTTGTTTACCACAAGTCAACGCCGAACTTTAGAAATGCACTGAGGCAGCACAAGCTCGTGAAACTATTGAATATTTGAGCACGACTACGTAGAGATTCTTGATCGTCCTCCACATAGTCCTGACCTAAGTGTAACGATTTATTTACGTAACCAAAACTTTACAAAAAATTTCGTGTCAACGTCCCTTGATCCACGATTGATTTGTTTAAAGCCGGTGAAAAAGCAGTCGGCCCTATCAAGTCAGCCATATAGAACACCTAGGGGTGAATCTTTGAAGTGGAATAACTAATTGGTTCGACTGAATGGAAGAGTGTATTAAACATTGTTGTGAATACTTGGAAAAGCAATAAAAAGTACAAGTCTTATCTTACGACAAAACTTGCATCCCTCGTGCACTTGGAAATTCAGTTTAATTTTGAGTTATTACTCAGATCCTGTGCTAATTTCTGTTCATAAATGAGAGCCGGCTGATGACCAGCTAATCAGCGAGAACATGAGCTGTTAGACCTAAAATTGTTTTTTAACATTGAAATAAAATAAGCTGAGAAAAAGAAAAGTACAGTAGAACGTCGATTATCCGAACTAATTGGGGGGGAATGGGTGTATGTACGCATTACCGTAATATCGCTACGGTTTATTCGGATAATCGAGCACACCAAACAAAAACCATATCTATATTAATAATTGGGGCTCTTACCTAAAATCGAATGACGAATAGCCGAATAACTGATGCCCGAAAACACATGCCCAATTCCTTAATTTATCGAAGCATCAATAGCCCTTTAACTTCAAATCCCGATCGTTCATAAGCCCGAAAAGTAAAAGACCGACGCACCAATGCCCGAACAAACAACAGTTCCCAACACAACAAAGACTGTTCGCAACGTAATAATGATTTAACTTACACTGATTCGTAAACTCATAATAAAAAACACATCTACCCTTCTTTTTAGCGTCATTTTGCACAAAACAGAACACAAAATTGACACACACTGGACAATTTAAGCAATATTTCGGTCAATAGTGTTCGAACGTTGGTGCGTCGGCCTTATACTTTACGGGCTTATGAACGATTGGGATTTGAAATTAGAGGGCTAGTGATGCTTCGATAGACTAACAAATCGGGCATGTGTTTTCTCGACTATTGGGTATTACCTGCATGTGTTTTCTCGACTATTGGGTCTCCTACCTAACATCATTCGATGTTAGGTAGGAGACCCTTAAGAATTTCGTACCGGTCTACGGTAGACTCGAACGAAATGCACATCAAATTGAAGAGGGTAAAAAATTACTAAATTACTACAAATAGCGGTGGTGGGGTAGTGGGGTTGACCCTTGCTTCTCGACCACGAGGGTCTGGGTTCGAATCCCGCATGTACCAAAGACTTTTAGTTGCGTACATTTGTTTGTTTGTACAGCAACGCCATTCGCTGATAAATTGTGCCCGGATAACGCGACAGGCTTGCCACTTGTCACGTTGGGACCTAATAAACTCGGCAAAACGAGGGCCCAGTTCTAGTGATTGGTGCCTCTGCCTACCCCCTCGAGAATAACGGGCGTAAGTTTATTTATTTTTTTATAAAAAAATACTCGATCCGAGTCGACAACTTATAGGCGGAAAATTCGGATTATCGAGTGTTTTCAATGTAAAAATTATCATTCTATACAATGGCATTGCGATGGCAAAAATGTCAATGTCACTAATGTTCCGTTGGTGTCACGTTACCACGTGTCACAGGTGTCCATTGTGAACTCTAAGGTATAATTTGTTGAAACGAAAAAGCAAATACCAAAAATATGAAAAAAAACAAAAAATTAAACGCTGAAACAAAAATATGTGGTCGATACAATGTGGATTATCATTATGAGACTACATTTTAGCCGAGCGAAGCCGGGTTTTCATTTAGTTATGCCATAGTTACGCCTCAGTAGGAATTGAATGTATAAAGACATAATTAATAACATAACATTTACATACAATGCTGCTGGCCCCACACTAGGATACCCTGTGTCGTGGGAACCAGAAACAGCAACGTCACAAACATGTAAACATCCAAGACCTGGGTTTCTTTTTTTTTGTCCCCAGCCGGGATTCGAACTCGGGACCTCTCGCATGGTAGGCAGATGCGCTAATAACTGCGCCACAGAGGAATGCTCACATTCTTTCAATTCTCTATTCGGTGCTGTTCAATCCAGATTCAGGTCCAGTTCAATCCAATTTGAATTTTTAAGTGACTCGCACAGACGCACCCTGCAATCCGCTCAGAATCGATTGATGGAGACACCAAGTCATTTCGACAAGGTCCTTCAGCAATTATTTCACTATCAGAGATGTGCGATTGTGGAGCTATCTGGCTCTGGCAGTAAGAATATTGCAAGCGAAGGAGAAAATCTAACTCTATAGATATAACTCTATAGAATAATTAACACCGAGTCAGACTGCATCACACTACAAAGTGTTATGTATTTACAATTTCTGTAAAAGGATTTGCTTAATGTTGAATGTGGAGAAATGTTATGTTATTTCCTTTACAAGACGCAAAACTCCAATTATTTATAACTACTGAACTATTGAACAAAACATAAATCGCGTTATACGAGATACGAGACTTAGGGGTCATACTGGATACCAAAATGAGTTTCAACCTCCATATTGATCACATAGTCATAAAATCCTTTAAACAGTTGGGCATGATCCTTCGCATGGGCAAACCATTCAGGAACGCTTCTACTTATAAAGTGCTTTATTTTGCATTTGTTCGAAGCAATTTGGAGTTTGCCTCTGTTGCATGGAGCCCTCAGTATGCATGTCACAAGGCCCGTATTGAGAGGATACAGCACAAGTTTCTCAGAGCACTGGATTTTCGAACTGGGAACCCTATTGTTGATTATGCGGCGAGTGGAGAGCACCATCATCTAACATCACTTAGCAGTCGGCGTGAGCTCATTGATGTGACATTTTTCATCAAACTGTTGAATAACAAGATTGACTCCATAACGCTTTTAGAAAAAATATCATTTAGAGTACCTCGCATCTCGTCATGTTCTGGTAAATTATTTTACTTTACTTCGCACTCCACATGCTTTAATAAGCTCTTCAGACGCGGCCCTAAATGTTTTAACGAATTCTTGCAAGATATTGACATTACATTAAACGAATTTAAAAAAGAGGAGGGTAGCCTACTGCTTAAATACAATTAAGTTGAAATGTCTTATTTTAAACCGTACTGTTTAACTGCTTATGATTGCATGCTTACTTAATTATTATTTTTCTTGTCTACTAAAGGGACCTCCAGGTCTATTTTTGTATAACACACTTTTACTGTTTTTCTGTGTGACTGTAGGTGTCCTGAATAAAATAAAATAAAAAATATTTATTTTATACTCAGAGGCACAATTAACCGCCCTCTTTAATTTTCCGACGTAACTTGAAATATTCATAAGGGAATGATTCGCACTCGCCATGACCACTTACGTAGTACCTTGATGCCGTGGGTATACCCTATCAAATACATTTGGGACAATCTTAAAATGCGAGTGGAAATCATTCCCTGATTAATATTTCAAGTTACGTCGGAAAATTAAAGTGGGCGGTTAATTGTGCCTCTGAGTGTATATGTTTTTCTTTTTCTCTCTAGTATTATGTAGGTATATATTTTCGTTCATTTCCTTCCGCATGACATATTTTATTTATGTATGTTTATTTCATATTTATGTACTCTTTATGTATGTGTATTAGACATAAAGATATTTTATTTCATATTGTCTAATTGCACCGACTTCCCGTCATTCAACTTCTTTATTTGCCCTTTTAGCCACCGTTTGAGCCTTCAGAGCCCTTTTGCATTTGCCACACCTACAGTGCTCACAGTGAATAAAGCATCGTTATATGTCTTATTTCTTGATGTTTTTGTTTTGTTATACTGTTTCATTATGTTTTGTATGTGTTCTTTGCTCTTTCTACAACTGTGTAACCTGTTTTGTATTGTTTTTATTGCATGTGTATGTAAATGCAAATAAATGATTTATCTATCTATCTATCTATTTTTTCCGTCAATGGTTGTCTGGAAGAAGTTACTTTCAGTAATGAGGCCGCCAATTGTACTGTACTATGTTATTGTCAAATCTCATGTGTAATTACTGGTGTACATACAATAAAGAATATTTTGTAGTAATTCCAATCACATTGTAACGGAAAGTAGAAACCAAACTTATTTTCTAAAGAGGACTAAATTATAATAAAATGCACGCCTGTACTCACTCCCTTTTTTTTGCAGAGGTAGTGAGAAGGAGCGGGGCGCGAGGTTCGCAGACAGTTCGATTAAGCGGTGTCGTTCGGATAAACGGATGTTTGGATAATTTAATCTCTACTATGGTTAAAAGTAGAGAAAATTTTATTTTTCAATGACTGGCGATGCTCGCACAGTTATATATTCTTATTTGTAGCTTTTGGCCGCGACTTCGTCCGCATGGCCTTTTTAATTAATTTTAATTACAGGGATCCGTGTAGGGCCAGAAGCAATGTATGTGCCTGTATGTTTATGTTTAATTCAGTTTTTTTCCCGCGAGGAGGGAGAAACATACAACAAACACAAAAAACTTAAAATAGGTCCAGCTTTTCTCGAGTTATAAGTGTTCGAACAAACTCGACTTTGCTTTATAAATAATCGATATTAGACCCGATTTTTTAGTTGATTTAATGATAATCCGCAGGGCTCTTTCTAACGTTGCAGTTCTAGCGGCCATCCTTGAGCCTAACGGTATAGCACGGGGCGACGGAAGGGTACCTGATGGTATAATCCATTTATCTATACTTGGCATTATTTTCAGACTTTAAACGACACTAAATCAACAGTTTACAAATTTAGTACTAGCTAGCACTACATTTGTAAACTGTTTCGAGTTTTCTACCGCCAAAGGCTTTTGATTTAGTGTCGTTTAAAGTCTGAAAAAAATGCCAAGTATAGATAAATTGATCATATTATGTCACTGGTGTCGTGGCAGAACGGGAAGCCGCTGGTGTGGGAAGCAACCTGCGTTGACACACTGGCGCCTTCCCATGTCAAGCACACCACCAGGGCCGCGGGCGCGGCAGCGTCTATGGCAGAAAGCCTCAAACGGCGCAACTACGCTGTCCTTGGCAACTACTTTTTGCACAGTATGGGGTCGAGACGGTAAACTTTTCAAAGAAATATCAACGCGCCTCATCGACTCGTCAGGCGATCCTAGAGCTGGTAGCTACCTCGGTCAGCGCATCAGCGCAGCCATTCAGAGGGGGAATGCTGCCAGTGTCTTGAGAACTCTTCCCAACGGCAGCGGTCTAGAGACAATTTTTTATATTTAGATAATAGTTTAATTGTAATATTTAAGAAAGAAAGAAGAAGAAAGAAGAATTTAGTTTGTCTGTGTTATTTTATGTTTAGTTTAATATTTAATTTTAAGATATTTAGTATGATTCGTGATAATAGATAACCACTATTTATGTTTCTGAAGCAGATAATGTAATATTATTTTATTAGTAGAGAGAATGTCATAGAAGAAAACCTTTGTTCACAACGAGTCACACCCCAACGAGTAACAGTGTGACTGGATGGGATTTTTTTTGTAAAAATTCCCAACGAGTCACACCTTCGACAGGGGTGTGACTCGTTGGGAATAATTTCTTCCCAACCAGTAACACTGTGACTCGTTGGGATTTTTTTATTCCCAACGAGTCACACTGCTTCTAGCTAGTCTAGTACAATGGACGTTATCGAATTTTCACAGCGCGATGCACAGGTTGATTATACGAGAGAGTTAGATATATAAACGGAGTGAGAGATAATAGTGTGTCTGACCTCGAACAAACTGTGTCAAGGTTTTCAAAAGAAAATAAAGTTCTATTTATAAAAGGCTTATTATTATAATCATTATAATTCAACAAATAAAATATAGCATAGACCTATTTAAAACATAACTTGAATGTATCACAATCATAACCGTCTCCGTGTTGCGCATGCCAACACCACTAGTCCACTTTTATGTTGTCTTCTGGCATAGTATTGTTGACCACCACCAATCAGAACATTACCACCATTCTTTCGAATCAATGTCAAACTCTTAACTGGGCCGGAAGAACAAGACGCGGGTGACGACATTGTCACTGGTGGGACAAGCACTGACTAGCTGACGTCACTCACTTTGGCATGCCATCCCTCGCTCGTGAGACAAACAGGCATATCCATCAATCGAGAAGCTTGACGGGAAAGACAGCATCACGTCTCGGCGGGGTGTGGGCGGGGTAGCGAGCAACCGACGTATCGAATTTGAAAGGTTATTTTTTATGATGCCTAAAATTTTGTGTCTTTTCTTGAGAAGAAATTTTAAGTATACAGGGCGTCCCAAAATTATGGGACATGAAGGGAAAGTAAAGTCCGTTCGCTTAGATAGTGTCTGTACAGACACTATCTAAGCGATTGCCTTCGTGTGTACACACGAAGGCAATCTTGGTTTTAGTAAAAAAACATTTATTTCAATAATACAACTTAGACGGCCAAAACACTTTAAATAGAAAATAAATCATGGTACACAATATACCTAATGAAACACAAAATAAAACACTACTCTTCATCAGTCGAAGTGTCCTCAGAATATTCATCTCCACCGGAATTTAGAATAGGTACTTACCTAAGTGATGCAGGATCGTTTCGTTATAAATCCATTCTAAAATACTGATTGATTTAATTCTTTAATTACGTGATGCACATAATAGTAGAATGAGACGAGCTGCGAGCCAAATTCACTGGCGTGTTTGCGCCGCGTCGGATTCCTTTAATTTATTTTGTCAAAAGCCGCCATATGCCGAGGCGGTAAATATCAAAGTGACACTATGATAGCGAACAGACTTTACCTTAAATATCATAGATAGGCTGTTTTGCTAAAAGAAGACTATGTTATTTTTAAAAGTTAATAATTCTGCATTCAAAGATTTTCTAAAAATTACTTGCATCGTCTGGGAATCGAACAGACTTAAATGAAAAAAAAAACTCCCCTACTTTTATGATGTCAATCGAAAGAATACCCAAAAAAATAATAACTCTTCTTAAGTAACATAGTATTTTAAAAGAAAGGAACAGCGTGAATTTAATCATTTTAATCAAATTAAAAGCATGCCGTACTTAATTAAGTAAATATTTTTTTGTAAATTAATTAATTAAATGCTCAAAATGTGATTGCCCTTGTCTTACTCTCCACATTTTGAACATTTAAGTAATTAATTTACAAAAAAATATCCACTTAATTGACTACGGCAGTTTCATGTATGCTTTTAATTTGATTAAAATTAATAATTTCACGCTGTTCCTTACTTTTAAAATACTATGTTACTTAAGAAGAGTTATTATCTTTCTGCTATTCTTTCGATTGGCATCATAAAAGTAGGGGTGTATTTTTTTTTTTTCATTTAAGTTGGTTCGATTCCCAGACGAGGCAAGTAATTTTTAGAAAATCTTTGAATGCAGAATTACTAACTTTTAAAAATAACATAAAGGCTTCTTTCAGCAAAATACCCTACCTACTATATTTAAGGTACCTACTTTCCCTCATGTCCCATAATTAAATTATGGGAATTTTGGGACGCCCTAAATAAGACAAAAAAAGAAATTAAAATCCGACTAACGCACAAACCGTTGATTATACAGGGTATTGTTACCTGAAAAACAAAGTTCTTCATGATGGAGGCAACGAGCAGAATTTCGCTTTGGCGGCGACCGTTTATATACTAACAAATAGTAAATTTTTTTTATCAGTCTATGCTGTATTTAATTATAACAATATAAATAAATACAAACCTATTGGTTTACGAAAATTATATTTTCTCTCAACTTGACTCACTTTGTTGGAAGAACAGAAAAGCTCACTTCGTGGATCTACCTGTCTCACTCCTATGATCAACCTCTCTATCGCGCTGTGAACATTCAATAAGGTCTATTGTTCTAGACTAGCTGGTATAGAGGTGTGACTTGTTGGGAATTTAAAATTCCCAACGAGTCACACCCCCAAGAGGGGTGAGGGATTTTTATTGCAAAAATTCCCAACCAGTCACACTGTTACCTGTTGGGTGTGACTCGTTGGGAACAAACGGAAGAAAATATTATTTATATTTGGATTAGGTAGGTACTTAGTGGTCCCCCAACACAACGGTGATAGTGCAGCGGTAGTATGCCGGCCTCACATTCGGGAGGTCACGAGTTCGTATCCCGGAATGTATAACTATTCCTACTATCAATGACTATTGACAATGTTTTATATAAGTAACATACATTTGTGAAGTTGTAGTAGCACTCGCTAAACTGAAGGAAAACATCGTGAGAAACCCCTAGTGTCTGAGGTATTCAGCGCTTGCTACGTACAATGGCTAATAGTTGGGCCATTAAGTGCGGAAAAGTCAGGTCTTACTCGAAACTGGTCCCCGACATATTTAAGGGTTAATAATAGTTGTAAATATAGGATTTTTTAACTTATTAAGGCTTTAAACTGTACTGGTACCTCATTTGCATCTCTTATCACAGTCTCAGCTGGATAACTATGTGAGGTTAGCGCCATCTAACGTAATAAGTGTTTTAAAGCTGCCGGTACCTAATTTGAGAAAAACTATTGTTATTATTTAATTTTGATAAATATTTAGGTAATTACTTTAATTTCTTTTTCTGGGATGTCCCTCAACCTCACCATACTGTGACGATAGTGTTAAAAAAAACATCATCGAATATCAGTACGGACCCACAGAACCTTACGGTGGAGAATTTTCTTCTAAACAAGAAGCTTGAAATCGAGAACAAACTGGCAAACTCAAAATGTCGGTAGAATTTTACTCAAAAGGCTATTGAGCTTATGAAGTTCACAGAAGAGGCAGTCAAGAAGATCACAGCCGTGGAGAGTAAAGGCCGGTTTCTGAATTGAGAATTTCACGTAAGTAAATACTTAAGTAACGTTCTTTCACGCCCTTTTCTCAGACATTTGACGAGACAACACAAGACTTAAGTAGGTACTTAGTGAAATTCTCAATTCAGAAATCGGCCGTAAGAATATATAATATACCTGGTGAAATGCATTTTAGGACTGGAGAAATCAGTGTCAATGAAATAGATCAATTAATATTTTTAAAAAAACTCACGCCGGCGAACTGGGCCCAAGTTTCGCCGAGCTTATTAGGTCCCAACGTCACAAGTGGCAAGCCTGTCGCCGCCAATCAATTAATATGCTAAGTAGAAATACAGAAGGAAATGTGGATAGTTCTGTTCTGTGGAAAACAAAGAAAATAAAAACCTTAATGTGGTGGCAGCCATTGCTGAAACCCTCGCAATGAATCTGGAGGACAGCAGGTGAAGAGAGCACCACCAGCGGAAAAGACCGTAGGAGCAGAAAAACCCGGCAATAAACATCGGCGACCAATCCCGTTACTTTACTTTGCGCACCAAGGCAGCCATGGATCAATAGTGACACAAGAATAGAAACATAAGAAAGTAAGTCTCAAAAATAATACAATTTACAAAAATAAGAATAAACAAAGGATTTTTATTACATAAAATGTAGCTAGAAGAAGTGCCAGTGTTCTAATCTGCCAAAATCCAACTGAACAATGTGTATGAGTCCAATTTATTTTATTTTGATTCGATTCCAGTATTTGATAAAAGCAAAAACCGAACACGAGCGGATCGGGCCCGCCCACCGAGGGCGACGTCGCAGTTTTTTCCGAACTTCAGAGACATTTTTTTTTATCGTATAGAATCAGGCGTTACGTTAAATCCATTATAGCATTAATCCATAACCCATAAAATGTTAATAGTTTGTTTTGGTGTCCGCCATGAGTACATTTTGAGTCGGACTTGATGCATCATAAACCCACCGCTGCCCACTTGAGCAGTGGGCAGCAGTGGGTTTATGATGGTGATGATGAAGTTTTAACCTTTTTACACCATGTTTATTTATAATTTAACAATCGCGAGCGGAAGCTACCAAAGTTACTACAGCTACAAAGTAAATTTGACTGTCTCAAAATATTTAATAGTAATAATTAATAGTAGTAATAATAATTATAAATAACTGGTTTATTTATTACCCTTTACCAGGCCTGTTTCACTACGCGTGTCGGTATCGAACGCGTAAGTACATGGGGCGACCACTCCGGAGTGGCAAATAGGTAGGAATTCAAGAGCCAGAAGAGGTAAGAGTTACGCCGTAGAAAGAGAGGCAACATGTAGGTGAATATAACGTAGCTTTTTTAGCGCCGTGCGATATGAATTGCACCTAATTGTATCGCTGCTAGATTTTATTTTGTGAAGTGAATCTTCTGTACCTGTACTATTACGTATTCTGTGCCTTTACCTACCACCACCATGGTCTCCCTTTTCCTACAGTGTTTTTCTATCATAGGGTTGTCTGGAAGAAATCTCTATTAGCAATAAGGCCGCCAATTGTACTGTTACCTTGTAAATAATTGATGTTTGTGTTTTTTTCCTCATAAAGAATATTCTTATCATATGTCATCTTTATTAATATGCTTGACTACTAAAACAGAGGTTGTGGCATCAATTTCCACTGGATGCTAAAGATGGGCATTTTCGAATAATACCTACTAACAAAATTTTCGAAAATGAAACTTATTCAAACTTATCGAAAATCTTCGTTGTTATTCGAAAAAAGTTACTAATTGAATACACTTCTATGTGTATGAAAGTCACGTCACTACCTACAATATTGTAAAGATGGAAAACCCCACAGAGTACATTAGTTGTTAAACTGTCACTAGCAAAGTGTTCAGTGAAACAAGAAAACGCGCGTGACGCGACTCGTATTAACTCTTGTCATTCCGCTACGAATCGTGTTTTCGAAAACCGTGCTACATAGCTGAAGCGTTTTCGAAATGACTCTTGTCTTTCCCCCACGAATCGTTTTGTCGAATATTGTATGCAGTCTTTTCGAAGCATTCGAAAACGGCTCGCTTTCATTCGTGCATTGCATTCACAGAGGTTAGTAAAAATAGTCAAACTCATTCGAAAATGTACCTACTAATTTCGTATTCGAAAATGAATGTTAGTAAATTCAAATAATTCGAAAAGGAATGTCATTCATAATCGCCCCTCTTTACTGGATACTTAATTATTACAAATGGGCTCAGTCTGGATGCATTTCTTTGTTCAAGGTGTTCTTGCCTGATTAAAATTTTTGGAACTTTAATTTTCTATCTGTTTTATTTATAAATTATTTCACAGTAGGCTTAATAGGAAGTAGCATTTTATTCTAGCCAACCAATGGGTGACAAGAGAAGGTGGAGTAAGATAAGATAACAATATTCTTTACTGCACATGGAAAAAACAAAAAAAACACAAAATATACAGGGTGGCCGGGGGATTGACGTCAAAAAAAAAAATTAGGTCCCTCTTGTCATGGGGTATCCGAATCACCCCCATGTATGTTCCGCGATTTTTCATAGTTTCGGAGTTATGATTTTTTTTCTGAATTTTGATGAATTTTCGCCTTATCAATTTTGAAAATTTCTAAAAAAAAAACTAGAAACTTTTTTCAATTACTTTTTTTTGTAACTGAATCTTCACAAGTTGTTCTTCTATGCATAAAATAATCAGCTTCGTAACTTTGATAAAAGTTATTAAAGTGTTGGTCTAAAGTCAAAAATTTACGTTCGGTAAATTATGACTTGAATTTTCAAAAATAAATTAAAAATCCAAACAGATGTTTTAATGGTTTCTTAGTTAGCCTCAGAAATGCGCAAGACTCTCAGATTTCATAATCATTAAAAAAAAGTAGAAGTAGAAAAAAAGCGGTGGTGGCGTAGTGGGGTTGACCCTTGCTTCTCGATCATGAGGGTCTGGGTTCGAACCACGCATGTACCAATGACTTTTAGTTACGTACATTTGTTTGTACAGCAACACCATTCGCTGATAAATTGTGCCCGGATAACGGCGACAGGCTTGCCACTTGTCACGTTTGGGACCTAATAAACTCGGCAAAACGTGGGTCCAGTTCTAGAGACTGGTGCCTCTGCCTACCCCTTCGGGGATAACGGGCGTGAGTTTATTATTTATTTTATTTATTATAAAAAAAAGTACTGCTTCACGAGCTACTTTGTGTACATTCGGCCTTCGAAGACAGCGAGGTGAAGAATTATTAAAATTAACAATTATTTTTTTCTGCCATTTCGTCTTTTCTTAGTTTATTAATGAACGAGTCGTCATCATCATGATGAATAAAAGTGGTTTTGTCAATAAAACACAGATTAAAATGTAAAAAAAATGTTTATTATAATAGGTTTTCAAAGTTGCCACCTCCAGCAGCAATACACATTCTACACCTACGTAGGAAATTATCTTTTAATCGTCTAAAAGCTGCTCTGTTTTCCTTTACAACACGTTCGGCTTCTGTTAATTTCTGCCTCAGCTCTTGTTCACTCCCACTTTCTCTGGCGTATGCTATTTCCTTAAAATAGCCCCAAATAAAAAAATCCATGGGGTTGAGGTCAGGTGAGCGTGGAGGCCACGATATTGGTCCGCCGCGTCCGATCCATCTATTGGGGTACGCCTCATTTAAATAATTTTGGACTTGCGTTGCGTAGTGACATGGAGCGCCGTCATTTTGAAGAACCATGGTTCGTCTTAGTTCAATATTCACGTCTTCTAGCAACAATGGAAGTTCATGTTCCAGAAAGTGTCGGTATCTTTCTCCATTTAATCTGGACGGCAATTCAAATGGACCAATCAGTTCGCCATTGAGAATACCAGACCACAAGTTAACGCTGAAACGATGTTGAAACGTCGACGCTCTCATTTCGTGTGGATTTTCAACCGCCCACGTGTGGTAATTATGAATATTGAAAATTCCAGTGCGCTCAAAACGTGACTCATCTGACCATAAAACTTTATTGAAAAATCCAGGATCCTGTTGTTCTTTTTGTAGCATTGTTTGGCAGAAATCAATGCGCAATTGGTAGTCTGTAGGCAGTAAAGCTTGGACTCGTCGGATATGGAACGCATGATATCCTTCATCGTGAAGTATGTCTTGGATAGAAGTTCTTGGGATGTTCAGAGTACGAGCCATAGCTCTGGTACTCGTGGAAGGATTTCGTTGAACTTCTTCGAGCACAACTTCTCTGCGATCCGGGTCAACTCTAGGGATTCCTTCCCTATCGCCTCGTTGGCCAGGAATGCGGCCTGCCATTAAGGTATTGTGCGTGTTAATAGAAACGCGATGGTCGGGATAATGCTCAGGTTGCGGCCCACCACGACGTTGAAGTTGTTCGCGATACAGTCGCGCTGCTTCAAGGCCGTTTCCTTGTGCAACTCCATAAAAATAGTGCATTTCTGCGTATTCACTTAACGTGTAACTCATCTTTTACACTTCCAAGTAAACAAAGTCCAAATCAGTATGCAAGACACAGTCCAATTAACGAGCAAAGTAGTCAAATAAGTAGGCACCGGAATCCGCGGACAAAGCGAGACAGTGAGGTAAAACAAAATGAAGACACGTGTAGCAGTAAACACAAAGTGAGAACGACTGAGGTACAAACTTGTTTTGTGTTCGCTTCTCACTCTTACCGCTGAGAGTGAGAGAGAGAGCAATAGTTCGGCGGCCTCCTATCCTCAAAGACTATTGTTATTACAGGTAAAAAGTTGCGTCTGCATTTACAACCCATGACCCACGAGAACGGACCGCGTAAAATTAATTACTGTAAAACGGAAAATGCCTCCAAATTTTTTAAACTGTGTTTTATTGACAAAACCACTTTTATTCATCATGATGATGACGACTCGTTCATTAATAACCTAAGAAAAGACGAAATGGCAGAAAAAATATGTTTATTTTAATAATTCTTCACCTCGCTGTCTTCGAAGGCCGAATGTACACAAAGTAGCTCGTTAAGCAGTACTTTTTTTTAATGATTATGAAATCTGAGAGTCTTGCGCATTTCTGAGGCTAACTAAGAAACCATTAAAACATCTGTTTGGATTTTTAATTTATTTTTGAAAATTCAAGTCATAATTTACCGAACGTAAATTTTTGACTTTAGACCAACACTTTAATAACTTTTATCAAAGTTACGAAGCTGATTATTTTATGCATAGAAGAACAACTTGTGAAGATTCAGTTACAAAAAAAAGTAATTGAAAAAAGTTTCTAGTTTTTTTTTTAGAAATTTTCAAAATTGATAAGGCGAAAATTCATCAAAATTCAGAAAAAAAATCATAACTCCGAAACTATGAAAAATCGCGGAACATACATGGGGGTGATTCGGATACCCCATGACACGAGGGACCTAATTTTTTTTTTTGACGTCAATCCCCCCGCCACCCTGTATAAAAAGGTGCATATTGGCGGCCTGGGGTAGAATTGGTGAAAATAAATTTAGAATGATTTTAAATCAATACAATTTAGTACATATGTAAAAGATTCATAGAAACAAGCCAACTGTCATAATGAAATCACAGACAATTGGTCACCACGGTCATCATTAACCCTGGCTTGGCTCAACTCTGCAAATGATAAGTTGCCTTGACACAAGGGACTTGAATGACGGTTAATGAACATAAGCTTTAATTTTGCTAGCGTGTACCCGCTACCAAATTTGGTAGCCGCCGAGCCAGCGGGTTAAGAGGCCTACCTCTAATGATCAGCTCACCATAACGCTCACTTGCTCTTACTTTGTTCGCTGTTTCTTTTTCATTATTTTCAGGTCACAATGCTATCATTTTATACTAGTCCCCCCGAACCAGGAATCCCAGTGACAAAACAGGGATGTCATGAACATGTAAAACGAACGGCAAATTTTACAAAGAACAGCAGCCTTCAGATAGAAAGTCACCAATGAGCTATGTTTTTTGTAGTCAAGCATAATACTGCTAAGCCAATGAGGCAGTTGAATGATTCAATCATATTTGGATTGTCCCTTCATAGTACCTACACATACTACCTACTTTGGGCACTGAATTTCATTTATAACTCTCTCCATAATTATGCATGCCAAAGCGAATACAAACATAAAGGTATTAATTGGTTCCAGGTAATCAGCAGGCACACTTGCATTGAATACACTGACGTTTGTATTTTGTTTTTATTTTTTTACTTGTAACAATAAAATTCTGGATAACCTTGTTTGTGGTTCAGAAAGCACTAATTTATAGAAAAAAAGATAATTTTTTTACAAATGTAGTTATATCTAGGCCTCTACATAGATACGAAAATGAAAAAACGGTGTGTCCCCGAAAAAGTGTATACCTATGGCTATTATTATATAGTAGCTACCATGCACGTAGCACTAAAATATGGAGGATGCACCTCAAAAAAGATCGAATAACTCCCCCGCTATCAACTTTAGTGCACGCATGTTGAGTGACAAAGCTGTTAATTCGGTTTCAGTAACAAATAATTGCATTTTCGGCGACAAATGCCATCGGCAATGGGCATAACGCTGTCCACTAGGTCCGATCGTACCGCCCTACGGGTAAATGTTGATGTTGCTGAAATTGTCACTTACCGCAATCGTGAAAGACATATTCCATGAATAAACTGTAGAGGTAACTCAAAGGATATTTTTACATAGAAATTGAACCAGAAACGTGTAGAATATAGTCAAGTTTTACGATTTTCTCTCACAAAACAATAACACTACGCGCAATCACTATCGTACCACACTGAAGTTGTTGACAGCCGCAGCAGCGCAGCCAACATTACAAAGAAAATAAAATCAATTTCGCTATCAGAAAAAAGTTGAGCATTGCATGAATACCGCCATAGGTCGACTAAACATTGACTACACTACACAGGTCGTAAATTATAGACAAGCTGAGAATAATAAATACTTAAAAAAATGTGGTTATTAATTTCCTATCAATTATTAGAATCTTGTTTTGATTTTCTGCTATAAATACCTATATACAACATTCATGCACTAACATTGAACCTTGCAGTTTAAAAGAGATAAATATGAAATGCGCTAATCTGCATTTTTAGATAACAGGTGACTGTAAAACTGTCGCATCCTAAAGATGAGCCATTGTCAGCCTTCATTGGAACGATTTATAATATTAACAATAACCAATGTTGTACATTTGACGCCGTTTTGACGCCCATTGTGGCCGCCAAATGTACAAGATTTTATTTTTGTGTTTTTCCATGTGTACGTACAATAAAGTATATTCTTATCTTATCTTCAAGAACATTTAACAAAAAAAATGGGTGGTTAGAAAAGAAAATTGTAAAAGTTAGCGGCAACGGTCATGAACCAAGCAATAGGTTCAGAACACACCGCGTGCTCTTACACTCCCCTGCTGCCGGGGGAGGTACCTAAAGGTCGCTTAGATAGTGTCGGTACACACGAAGGCAATCCTAGTTTTGGTAAAAGAACATTTACTTAAATAATACAACTTAGACGGCAAAAATACTTTAAATAGGGAAAAAAACATGATACGCAATGTACCTAATGAAGCACAAAATAAAACACTACTCTTCATCACTCGAAGTGTCCTCAGAATATTCATCTCCACCGGTATTTAGTATAGGTATCATTCATCACCTACCTAAGTGATGCAGGATCGTCTCGTTATAAATCAATTCTAAAATACTGATTGATTTACTTTTGATTACTTCTTTAATTGCGTGATCTACATAATAAAAGAATGAGACGAGCTGCGAGCCAAATTCACTGGCGTGTTTGCGCCGCGTCGGCTTCCTTTAATTTCTTTTGTGAAAAGCCGCCACGTGCCGAGGCGGTAAATATCAAAGTGACACTATGATAGCGAACAGACTATACCTAGTCTTTGGGCAACTAAAAAGCGGCAAAATATTGGATCAAAAATGCTGATGGAGACAACCATTTTCACGCAGCAGACGTGTGCCATGCGGCTCGCTAGTCGCTTTTATATTGCAAAGGAACCGAAATAATATTAGATTCAATAGATTGATCGTCTATATTGTCATCACCACAGACCTCAAGAACATGGCAGCACAAGTGCTGTCAGTCAGCTGGGCTGACGACCAATGAGGAAGGAACTAGGTCTGTGCTGACGACTGACTGGCTTATCTCTACTTAGTCTGTGATTTCATCGTAAATCAAATTGTGCAATTTTTGTGCACTAACTAGATACCGAGTTAATTATTAATATAACTGTCGTTAAATATTATGAAATCCGTCCCGGCTTACAAAACAATGTTCCTTATATTTTTGGGCTTCGCGGTATTTTTTTGTGTGTGGTGTGAATTAGGTGTAAGGTAAGTACTTTGTTCAGTTCCTACATGTACTACTGCCTTTAGTACTTTGGTCGTCCTATTATCAGCCTACATAATAATATTATGTCCGACTACAGAGGGGCTTTGTAACACTAGGTTTGGTCCACTATTACAATACTACAATCTATAGTGTGTTACTTGGACCTATGTGGTTTTGCTCTTTTGCAGAATGTATTACTTTATGAAGGTACACCAAAGCTGTTAGTGTCACAATTAATATATTACATGGAGAAGAAACTAACGAAAGAACTCCACATGTATTCTTTTCCAAACAGTTTCAGCCTAATTAACAAACTTTCAAACTTAAAATTATTACTCCTGGATGTGTTGAACACTATACACAGTTATCCTCTGATCAAATTTAATATTAAACTACTGTTTAACACCAGACATCTTTGTCTTCTAAATACTTGTTGGTTTTAGAATAAGCTTTTTTCCACAGAGTGTGCTTAACAATTATATTTTTAGACCGACATGAGCGAGACGGCCTTGCCCACCGAGGGCTTTTTTTAAGAACTTTTGCTTGCTTTATTGCCTAATAAAAACATTAACAAAAATAAGACTTAAATAACAAACTTACTTACTTTACCCAGATATAATTTTTTACATTCATTTTTTAAAGATTTAATGACTGTTATTATAATGTTCCTGTACTTGTAGTATAAGACAATATTACTTGCCTAAATTCATAGTTCTATGTCAACAGGACACTATGAACTTTGGTGTCCTTGAGTGTAATTTATATAAAAAAAATTGCGGTACAAAAATATTTTATCTTTTACTTACGTTAACTTCGAAGTTTGAATTTTTGGCAGTTTTGAAACTTGAATCGGTAGTGGAGATTTTACTAGGGAAAGACAACAAAATATTTAGTAATCTGCCTCTCGAGGCAGTTCGTGTAAAGTTCGGTCCAGTATGTTCAGTAAATAAAGCCGTTAAACACAGCTTCTATGTTGACAGCTGACCAACCCTAACCAGTAACCAGTTACGTGGGGAGAATTATTTTTCTTGCTACAAAACCAGTTACGTACAAATAAGTTTTTTCCTTACAATAAGGGCTTTTAAAGCGTCATAAAAAAAAAGTACCGCAACTTACCGATAGATGGTGCTGATGACCTGACATCACTGTACCTTCTCTGTGGTTCCTGTCCTATGTTTTTACAAAAATGCACAATGCATGGGCTAGTCATGAGCGTACGTCACACAATTCACGTACGTATGTAATGAACAAAGTAAAAATACTTCGATAACTTTCAAGTTTCAACAGTTCCGAAACAAAGCATAGTTTAGATCACAGACTTTAAACTTAGATTTTATACTTTTGGTTTCTTCTCTGAAATAAACAGTTAAATTAAAAAAAAATAAAAAATATTTTTTTAAGACTTCAAAGAGATGTTTAGACTATCACAGATTAATAACGATTAAAACCACAGACCTAAAAATATGATGACATTTTGCTCTTCTTGCAGCACCATCTAGTTTTTTTTAATGAACTCAACTGACCGCTGCAGCATTGCCAGACGTACGGTAATTCCCGTATTTGTACGGTATTTTCAAGCCTTTCACGGTAATCTATCGTGGTACCAAAAACGTACGGTAATTCTGAAAACATTGCCTATATTCGACAAATTGTACGGTAATTTGAAATTGGCGCCTAATCTCAGTCTATATTTCGCTATTTTCTTTCTTCATTCATGAATGATTGTACGAATACGAATTTATACGAACGATCCGAATCCGAAACTAAAACTGAAAATGAACTAAATCTGAATATAACGACAAAATCTGCTTTTTCTTGGGTAAAAAATATCTTGGAATCATCAAATTGGGGCATTAAACCAACTATGTACTGGAAAAGCAGTTTCACTTTCATTGGCAAAAAGTTTTGAGTTACTTTTACCGAATAAAACTAATTTATTATTTAAGAAATAAAACTTACTAAGTAATTTACGACTAGTTTTCTGTTTAATAGAAAATAAGTAATTATCTCATTTTTATAGCAACTCATTATAAAATCAGTGTGTACGATTACATATGTGGTACGGTAATTTGTACGGTAATTTTGGGGTACATTTTACGGTAATTCTGGCAGCACAGTCTGGCAACGCTGGACCGCTGTGACTGTCATTGAAAGCACTCATTATACAGCGTGTTCCTGGATAAAGTGCAATCCCGAAAGGGGATGAAACTAGACCATGAATCATTGACTAGAAAAATATAAAAAAAAATTATAAAAAATTATTGTAGGATTTATTGGTATTTTAAGATTTTCATGTTTCATTAAGGACTCTATGTACAAAAGTATTGATTTCTTCCAAAATAATGGGTCTATTTCTTTGAAATAAAAAAAACAGTATGCCTAATACCTGGCGATGACCATGAAATAATAAATAGTCCGCAAAAAAGTAACTATCTTGGGTAAAAAAATGTATTTTTATGAAAAAAATGATTTTTTTAGACGTTTATTTTAAAAAACTTCAAATTACTAAAAAAATGTGCCCTATAACTATGTAATTTTATAGCTTACTTTTATTCTTTACCATTTTAGCTTCCAAATAAAAAAAAAACAATGTTCTAACTAAAAAATTGGCTAGGTAGGAGTTATTTACATTTTAGTAGGTAATAAAAGTCAGACTTTAATCACAATAACTTTATTAATAAAATTATCCGTAATTTACAATTTTGCATTTTTATTTAATGCATTAAATGTTCAAAATGGCCTCCTCGATTTTGCAATCACGAATATTAATTTGGTTAGTGGCTCTGCGAATCATTCCTGGATCATTTTTAATGTCATTTGCGCACTGAATTATTCGGTCGTGCAACTGTGCCACGGTATTTATTGGCGTGCTGTATACTCTTTGCTTCATGACACCCCATAAAAAATAATCTAGGGGTGTCAGATCAGGTGAACGCGCTGGCCAGCCTACTGGCCCTCCTCGGCCAATCCACCGGTTCGGGTAATTTTCGTTCAAAAATCGCCGCACCTCCCGCCCATAATGTGCAGGACATCCATCCATTTGGAGATACATACGCCCACGCCGTCTCGTAGCCAGGGGAACATCTTCCATCAACATGGGTAAATTTTGTAGTAATTCTAAAAAACGTTCAGCATTTAGGGTTCTGGGTAAAATGACTGGACCAATTAAAATGTCGTCGATTAATGGTCATAGCCCACCTACACGACTCCGCTACCACCCGGCAAAAACAATACCAATCAAATATGGGCCTTAAATACCGCAGTCAAGATATACTCTACGTTAGCATCATAAATTAGCCGACGGCTGACAGCGAGCTGTCCGCCAATTCACGATGCCAACGCAAAATACTTCTAAAGGGCAACATTTAAAGCCCATATTTGAATGACACTACTCTTGCCGGGTGGGAGTAGAGTCGTGTAAGTGGGCTATGACCTTATGACTGCCCATACGTTTATCGAAAATTTTACTTGAAAAGTAGATGCCCGCTTCAATCGTGGATTTTCGTGAGACCACTGGTGCAAATTTCTGCAGTTTGTAATGCCGTCTCGGGTAAATGTCGCTTCGTCCATCCAAAAAATGCGTTTGGGAAAATTTGGGTCAGCTCTAATTTTTCTTAGAATCCACGTCGACATTACGCATCTTGGACGATTATCTACATTTTCATGTAAATGTTGTACTCGTTGGTAATGGAAAGGATGCAATCCCTCCTTTTTCAAAATTCGCCAGACAGACGTCTTCGATATGCCATGACGCAACGCTAATCGTCTTATGCTTGTTGTAGGGTCAGCAAACAGATCGTTTAAAATGGCCTCTTCTATCGCATTGTCAATAACGACAGCTGGTTGCTCACGGCGATCTCGTGCCAAACCAAGTCCAATGTTGGAGAGCCTCCTATGAATCTCTTGAAAATTTCGAGCTGAGGGTATGAGTCTGCCCGGGAAAGCATTTATGTATGCAGTCCGAGCGACTGTTGTGCGACCATGTGACATGCCATAATAATAATGCATGTCGGCTATTTCTCGAGGTGAGAACTCTGTCAATCGCGGCATTTCGTCAACACTTAACAGCAGAACAGGAACAGTCCAAACGTAACGAACAGTAGAAAACGTAACAGTCAACAATGTAACAAAAACTTAATAACAAATCAACGAGAACACAATGCGAGAACGAGAACAGTAGTAGCAGCGGCGAGAATATCGGAGCGACTGTGTAAGTCCTGTTTCGAACCCCCTGCCTCCCCTCCCCTCGCCTTCCCTCTACCTGAGTGTAGAACAAAAGGACTGCGACTGCCGAAGGGCACAGAGTAGGACGGAAACAATGGAAAAAACGGTCTCTACCTGCACGGTAACACGATTAGGCTCCACTTTAAAAGTTCGTAGATAGCGTGTTTTTTTAGTTAGAACATTTTTTTTTTATTTGGAAGCTAAAATGGTAAAGAATAAAAGTAAGCTATAAAATTACATAGTTATAGGGCACATTTTTTTAGTAATTTGAAGTTTTTTAAAATAAACGTCTAAAAAAATCATTTTTTTCATAAAAATACATTTTTTTACCCAAGATAGTTACTTTTTTGCGGACTATTTATTATTTCATGGTCATCGCCAGGTATTAGGCATACTGTTTTTTTTTTATTTCAAAGAAATAGACCCATTATTTTGGAAGAAATCAATACTTTTGTGCATAGAGTCCTTAATGAAACATGAAAATCTTAAAATACCAATAAATCCTACAATATTTTTTTATAATTTTTTTTTATATTTTTCTAGTCAATGATTCATGTTCTAGTTTCATCCCCTTTCGGGATTGCACTTTATCCAGGGACACACTGTATACATGTAGGAATTGAACATTTGCACATTGCACAAGTCGATTTTGGATTCAATGCCTGAAATATTTGTGCTGATCTGGAACGTAGCACCAACTCCAAATTATACTTCTGCAATGTCTAGGTAACATAACATTAATATTTTAAAATTTAGAGTTGATATTCGTATTTTTGCGTTTTTAGTGCTGGAGACGATTTTTTTCACATTCTTTTGTGAAGAATCATCAAATTAACCTGAGACCACTTACAATATATTTTGTGAAACGTTACATAAATAAGGCTTATTGAGAGCATTCCTTTACTTATATGATATAAAGGAATGCCCACAATAAGCCTTATTTTCTGGTGTCTGTTGAAGAGTTCAATTATCCATCTCTGAATGTCTACCCCAGATCTTCACCAAATTAGAATGGGACTAATGGAACGCCATATGAAATTGAACAAAAATCAAAATTCGGAATCGGTCAAGATTTCGACTATAAATTTTTTGTTCAATCTATCTTGTGAGGTACCCAGTGGAGGAGGCATCCCACGTTTTGTATGTAAAAGCAGCAGCCAGAAGGCTGCAATTAGTTTGAAGCGCTAAAATCACCAGTTATCTGCATCTTTCAATATTTAAGTAGCAGCGCATGTTCAAGCGCGATACAGCGTGTAAAAATGTCACTTCGTGAACACAGGCCCTTACGTTTTTCGTTTACAGTGACTGGACTGTTGTATAGTTGAATCGTCTACGTTGCTTTTACCCACAATAATAATAAAAAGCATTTTATTACGTCTCTGTTAGGTCATTTATCAAGCATTTATCATTTATCAAGACTCCGTTCCTGGAGTCGGAACTCCTAGGGAACAAGTATTTGTTATAATATACATTACGTGATTACACTACTGATTCATATCAAAATTGATGAAAAAAGAGTTGGAGCTGTGCGCGCGTTGGCCAATGAGATGAGAATACTCTCATCTAGATCACTCTGATATGAATCAGTAGTGTAATGTATATTTAAGTACTTTTGCTCGCGTCGATTTAAATAGCTTACGGAATAAAATCGTTTAATTTAAATCGTTTACTAAAATGTACAAAAACCGAATCCCGGCCCAGGGTTTCATCACAGAATTTTTCTTTTTCTTCTCCACAGCTTATTGTTTTATGAAAAGTCCACCCAGTCAACCCCAAGATGGCACAAACACCTCTCAAATTCTAGGTATAATTATTTGAACTATTATTTCTTGCACTTTGTACTATATTTTTCAATTTAGACTACATATCACGTGTCTTCTATAACAATAAAAAAAATACATAATTTGATATTGAGTCATCGCGTTTGTGCAATAATCATGGTTTTAAACAATGATAATAATTACGTATATCATCATCAACCCTGTTATGTCCCCACCGAGGGGCACGGGTGTCTTCCATGAGGAAGATATAGGCCATACTCCACCACGGGGGCCAAGTCCGGATTGGTGGAGGCTTGTAAGACTAGTGGCTGGTCTTACTGTCAGAAGTTTTCAAGCCGCCCTACCGACGGCAGCCGCTACCAACTGCTTAACGTGCCTTGCGAAGCACGGAACCGCTCGGAAAAATGCCACTAGCGTTAGTCATAGACGGTGACCATCCATGGACGTATATATAGGGAAAATAAAAACTGGAGTGTCACCTATTCTGTGGCTGGAGCGTACGCGACCCTTTAGCGCTAAATAGGTACTCAAATTACCCAAGAGTCTCAGATGAGGTTCCTCACACGAATTCTTCATCCTCAGCCTATTTACCGCGGCGGCCCGCGTGCAAGAGAAGAACAAGCTCTGCCACACGAACTTCACTGACCACAGGAGTCACCTGACCCATGACCCGGGAGTGAAGATGATCTACTTTGTGACCCCCACTTACCCGCGGCCGGAACAGATCCCGGAGCTCACGAGGCTTTCCCACACGTTGATGCACGTGCCGCGCTTGCACTGGATCGTGGCCGATGACCAGGACTCTTGCTCGGGGGAGGTGATCGACGTGCTAAGGTAAGGATCGCACTGGAATTCTTGGTCGGCATTCGTTGTGGTCACTGTGACCCGTGACAATAATAAAACAAAACTTTCACTCAACACAATCACTTGACCTGGTCCCAAACTAGCATCATCATCATTCAGCCACAAGAAGTCCACTGCTGGACATAGGCCTCCTCCGTGGATTTCCAAAAAGAGCGCTTGGAAGCGGCTTGCATCCAGCGGCTCCCTGCCACTTGGATGAGATCGAAACTAACTAAGAAACTAGCATACATAAACTAAACTAAGATGTGGTGGCTTTTTTTGTACAGGTCTGTAAGTTTTGCCGCCAGAGAGTTCTTTTACGGCCTTGTTCTGCTCCGTTTGCGGCCAATTGATTTTTCCCTGCAGTATCAGTTGGAGATCGTATTTTTTTACTTAGGATTATGTGACTTTGTTTTCTAAGTTACATACATTTGTGAACTTGTAACTCTCTCTGGCGATGAAGGAGAGACGTTTTGAGAAAACCAGAGTGCCCGAGGTACATTCTTTAGCGCTTGAAATTAGCAAACCGCGAGGGCACGCGTGGTGGTTAAACATAAACATTTACATACAGGCACATACACTGCTTCTGGCCCCACACTAGAATACCCTGTGTCGTGGGAACCAGAAACACAGACGTCACAACCATGTAAACATCCAAGGCCAGGGCTTTTTTTTCTCCAGCCGGGATTCGAACCCGTCACCTCTCGCGTGGTAGACAGATGCGCTAACCGCTGCGCCACACAGGCCGTTAATTCCGCACTCACTCCGGCCCGTGCCCTGCAGTGGAACGTCTGTAGCCTACATTAAAAAAACGTGACCCAATGTTATATTATGAACCATAAATATTCATACGGGTAGCGTCAAAAATTTGCAATGTCTCAAACACTATCTTCTAGTCCGTTTATAATGCTGGGCTTAGGCCTTTTCACTATAACACCAAACCTTTCATGCCGTGTCAATGTCGTCCATTACTTTTTAACGGTTCTAGTAGAGTTGTCGAACCATCGGGAAGCTGGTCTGCGTGCCGGACGCTTGCGTAACCTTGGTCATTAACTCTTAACCAGGCATGGGTAGTAAGAGTTTTTAATTGGTTTTGGACTTTATTTCAAGGTGATAAGGTTCAATTTAAAGTGGAATTTATTACACCACAGCCGAAATAATATAGTACAGTACGATTGGCGGTCTTGTTACTTAAACTAACTTCTTCCAGGCATCCATTGACGGAAAAAATAAAGTAGCTAAATGACTGGTCGCTCGGTGCAACTAAGCAATACCAAGCAAGATATTGTTTGTTCCTTCGTGTCTGTTATTTAGTCGGACCTCTCCCCTTCCAGACGCTCAGGGCTTCCTTTCACGCACCTGGCGAGCCCGAAACCCTATAAGTTCAAAGGGCTCGTCCCGCGTGGAGTCTCCAACAGGCGGGCGGCCATCAGCTGGCTCCGGGAGAACATTCGCGAGGGCGTCCTCTACTTCGGAGACGACGACAATAGCATAGACTTGCGACTCTTCGACGAGATCCGTCGGACGAAGAAGGTCTCCATGTTCCCCGTGGGCCTGATCGCTGAATATGGTGTCTCGTCGCCCATCGTCAAGAACGGGAAGGTACGATTTTTAGATTTAAAATGTGTAGTGCTTACGAAAGTTTTAGTTCAAAGATTTGTCCCCTGTGGAAGGAAAGAACGTCGCTTTGTCACGAAGGCTGAATCGCCATAAGGCTCAAATGGAGATGGGCGGGGCACTTGGTTAGATGGGAAGATGATCGGTGAGCTAAGGTAGCCACTAAGCTGGGTGGCAAGAACAGGTCGGTGGGCGGACCACCAGCGCGGTGGGCCGACGACGTTGTGGAAGCGACGAGGAAACATTGGACGAGTTTGCGAGGGGATCCGACCGGTTTGGCGTCAAAGAGGAAGAGGAGGGTCTGTAGACGAACTGTAAAAGAATTCAAAGGCTCCGACTGTTTTGTGGGAGGTAAAAACTCCCAATGGTATCATAGTGTCACAGCAAGTAAGTTTTCACTCCATCTGCTCGAAATTATGCATTTTTATGCCCAAATTTAGGACCCAAAACACGCTATTGCTGTTCAAGCTGAGAAGCATCAAAGTAAATAGACTGAAAATTGGGTTTTGAAAATATTTACCTTTAGGTACCTTTAAGTAAATAGACTCAAAATCCAATTTTGAATTTATATACTAATGCACTCATTTACTAAGAAGTCTGACTTCTCTTTCACTCTTGAGGATTCGTCCTAAATCTATTTCGCTCCAACCTAAGCAATAAGTTTTAAAACCGAGTTTGGAACTACTTACTGAACTTCCAAACTCACTGCTGCAAAACTTTTAAGTAACTATAATTGTCAAATATTTGAAATTGGAACGCAAGTACGCATTTTTGTTCCTTTCGGATGGTAGTGAAAAGCAGAGTGTTCTACACGGGCGCAAATCATTTTTGGTCTCGGTAGTGTTGAATCGCTCGCTCCTTCAGCGATTCTTAGTTAAAGCCCTCGCTTCGCTCGGGATTTAATGCAAGAATCGCCTCAGTTCGCTCTGGACTCAATTTCACAATTTCGACGCAAAAATTTTGTTTGCGTGGTGAACAATGGTGGAACAATGAACCCTTGGTGAACAATCTACTATTAGCGTAGACTTGAGACTTCGACGAGACTCGTCAAATGAAGGAAATTTCCCCTTGGGCCTGATCATCGAATATAGCGTCTCGTCCCCCAGCGTCAAGGAAGATTGGCCTGTTGTAAATTTCACCAACAGGACAAGGATGTATTAATATTTGAGAAACATTGTTACGTAACGGAAAAACTAAGTCTTATAACTCTTATAAGTTGTTTTCTTATGTGCAACGTGTGGAACATTAACTAAAATTCGATACCTACCTACTGAACAAATTGTATGAAACAGCTGTGTTTTTTTCATCATCATCATTCAGCCACAAGAAGTCCACTGTTGGACATAGGCCTCCTCCATGGATTTCCAAAAAGACCGGTCGGAAGCGACTTGCATCCAGCGTCTTCCCGCCACTTGGATGAGATCGTCTGTCCATCTTGTGGCTGGTCGTCCTACGCTGCGCTTGCCGATATTGTGGTCTCCATTCGAGCACTTTCCGGCCCCATCGGCCATCAGTTCTGCGTACTATGTGCCCCGCTCACTGCCACTCCAACTTACTAACGACTATCGTTCGTCTACGGACCTCATCATTTCTGACTCGGTCTCGTAGAGAAATTCCGAGCATAGCCCTTTCCACAGCTCGTTGCGTGACCTTGAGCTTGCTTATGAGGCCCATAGTAAGAGACCAAGTTTCAGTGCCATAAGTCATCACTGGTAACACACACTGGTTGTAAAGTTTTGTTTTGAGGGATTGAGGTACGAGTATATTGGAGGAAAAGACTTTGCTAAGTTTCCCGAAGCCGAGTTGGATTCGACGATTGACCTCCTTCACGAAGTTGGACCGGCCTAGTTGGGCTGTAGGTATGTCCTAAGTAGACGTATTCGTCTACAACTGTTTCGTGTTTTTTTTTTTAATAATTATGTATTTCTAAGTTGTCCAATAGTAAAATAATTATGTTCGTATTGTTGAGTAGAAAGTACCCTGAGTTTCTGAGTTGGACGTTACTTTACAAATCAACACCTTGTATAATATTGTAGCAATTTATTTATATCGAAATTCTATTGAGACAAATAAATTACCTTAGAATTAATGGTTAACTATTAACTAAGCATGCAAACACATCATTGAGGATTTAAACTGCCCTCCACTGTTGTAACCTGAGGTTGTAACTGTTCGTTTTTCAAAATGAGAATTACCTATGTAGGTTTTTTTTGTTACCTATTTTTGTACGTCCTTCACAGTGCAAATACATCAATTTCAACCCAATCTAACCGTGAATTAATGACCGTATTCCAGGTGGTCGGCTTCTACGATTCGTGGCCGGCCTCCCGCACTTTCCCTGTCGACATGGCCGGGTTCGCCGTCAACGTGGAGTTCCTGTCGCCCGCAGCCAATATGCCCTACATCCCTGGCCACGAGGAGGACAAATTCCTGGTCAGTCTAGGCCTGAACGTCGACGACATAGAACCCCTCGCCGACAACTGCTCCAAGGTACTCGTCTGGCACACCAGAACGCTCAAATACAAGAAGGCCAAGGTGAAACTGGACCTGGAAAAGCTAGCGCATCTCGATCAGTACCGCAGCTTTGTTGAATTGCTTAAAGAGACTGCCAATATGGGTATGGCTGCCTTGGACTCCTCTAAGGGCGTCAAGGCTATGATTATTCGCGATAAAAAGACTTATGACGCGCTGGAAGGACTCATCTAGTACTTTTGGTCACCGCTCCCGTTGAGAGCCTGTACCCCAATTCTTGTATTCTACGTTGCCGTACAACTCTTGGAGCGCAAAAATTTTAGAGCGTTTTGTTTTAGAGTTTATAAGTAATAGTTAGTTCAGGCAGAGCCGGTCTTTCTTACAACGAAATGTACACAATGGCTCTGAACTATGGTTTGCAGTATTGAAGTAGTGCTGGCCTATTACTAGTTATGGACACTATGTGGTAAATTTAGTTCGCCAGCAGGGACACAATGAATTTTAGAATGACATAAAAAATGCCACATAAATCGCTTTATTACCGGAACTCATTCTACAGTAGCGAACAAAGAGTCCCTAAAAAATCAGTATAGCAAAACACCATAATGTGACCCTGACAATAACATGGATTTTTGCGTTTCAAGTTGGCTCAATAACCTACGTGTAATTTTGTAATTTGGCTTTTGCGTAATTTTTGCGTACGCTTAGTAATTAGGTTGCCAAGATGTGTTGTCCAGATGTGTTTACCTCTAAGCGGTCATGTCGGGCGAAATATTTACTAGTGCGGCTGCCTTTAAGAGCATCCAAGATGGTCAAATTCAAGTTCTAGTGTTACTTAAAGTAAGTTATTCACAGAGTAATATTTGAAATTGATCACAGTTTTCAAAGAATAAAACGTCCTCATGCAACTGTGGTCTACGAGTAAATGATATTATCATCTTCAAAATTCGATCAGTGCCGTTGCAAGACCGACCCTGACGGAATGCGCCATAGTTTATTTACATCGGACCTGCCGGTGGGTCTTCGGGGCTTGAGGGGTTAACCCTTTCAGACCTGACCTTGAAAATAACAACAGAAAACCATTGTTATTTTCAAGGTCAGGTCTGAAAGGGTTAAGGGGATCCATGTGCGAGCGTCACCAATGAAAACAAATCATATATTTCTTACGGATGGTTTTAGCTAAAAGAGTCTGATCAATCTCTCGATCATGTTCATAGTGATGTTTTAAGTCCCACGGCCTTGACCTTGATCCTTTGTACAGACATTATTAACTTTATTTCGAATACGCTTACTTGACTTTAAGTCGTAAGAATCCGACAAGTTTTCAGTTTTGTACATGCACTTTTAGGCCCATTCAGGAAATGTTGTAGTTCGTTAGTTGCAGTAGACGTTTGGAGTTTCAGTAAAAAATGAGTAACGTAGTTATTTCTTTATTGTCACACGTGTTGGTTACTCGGTTATTTCGTTACTGAGTGAATACAGGTAAAATAAGTGTTATCGTGTAAAGGTGCCATCCATAAATCACGTCACACGAATTCCATGATTTTTAGAACCCTCCCCCCATCCTTGTCACAAGATTTGTGAGACTCCCCCCTCCCTAGTGTGACATCACATCATTTGCAATTTTACATGTAGATTTGTATTGAATTAAAACAGCAGGTCCGAGGTTAGTTTTATTTTCGATAGAGTTGCAATTAGAGTTAAGAACAGAGTTGCAAATGTTTTTGTATATTTCGTTGATAGTTCTAAGTTCGTGTTTTAACACTTAGATTATAATAGATTTTGAAATGTGACGTCACAAAATGTGAGACCCCCTCCCACTCTCTTGTCACACAATGTCACACTTCGTCGACCCCCTCCCTCCCCTTTAACGTGATTTATGGATGACCCCAGCGGTGTGCGGTGGTAGACCGTACAATATTTTTGACTTCGGTGGCGCTAGTATTACTCAGTGGTGGCCCTCAATATGATTGAGAGAATAATCTAACACTTTTCGCAAAAAATATGTGTAAAAAAAACTGAGCAAGTGCGAGTCGCGTACGAAGGGTTCCGTACCTTTATTAATAAAAACGGCAAAAAAATCATGTTTGTTGCATGGGACCCCCCTTAAATATTAATAATAATAATAATTTATTTACTTCGAACAACAAGATTCATATTTGGTTAGTACATTTTAAACTTAAATTTATGTTAGAAGCATCTATTACAGATTATTATTCTCTTACTGAGATATGCTCGCCTTTGTACATGCTGTTTCTATGTAATGTTCTGTTCAATGTCTCGTGTGCAATAAAGTATATATATCTATAGCTAGGACAATGGACAGTGAAAATACATACATCAGGGCCTGTTGCGTGCGACCTGAAGCCTACAGCAGAGGTTTATGTATGCGGACTCGACCCGCGCCGTGATCATCGCTAGGACGATCGACGACGATATTAATTTTATTCAGTTTTTTTAGTATTTATTGTTACAGCGGGAACAGAAATGCATAATCATCAGTGAAATTTTCAACTGTCTAACTATCACGGTTCATGAGATACAGCCTGGTGACAGACGGACGGACGGATGGACAGTGCAGTCTCAGTAATAGGGTCAGTTATACCCTTTGGATACGGAACCCTAAACAGATATGATTTTTTTTCCGTTGGTGTCTTTAGTGTTACTATAAAAAGCGCCTTAGCCTAGCGTCATGATTGGTAGTTTATAATAATAATAATAATTCAATTCGTTTATTGACAACTAAAGGCCCAATTTTCTTACAGTATTACAATAAATTAATTTTGAAAATTTGTTTTAAATTAAAGTTGACAAATTTTGCTAATTATTAAAATAGGTTGTAGGTTATAGCTTAATAAAAATAAATAAATGGAGTCTTAAATTGGAAGCAGACCCAAATCTATGTCACTGGATTTTAACCCAATGACGCAGAAACGGGTTGTCATATTTTTCAGTTAGCGTCCTCAGAATGCTGTTATTACTGGCCCGGTGTCTGTGCATCAGCGAAGCTGATCGTTTGCGGATGACGGCATAGAAGTCCTCCACGTGTGCCTCCGCAAGCATCTTGGATGCACTACATTGTCGAGGCAGTCCCAACAGCATCCTGAGAGCATTATTATATTGCACGCGCAGGGCGTTGTAGGCCCTTAGAGATAAATACTTAGAGATGTCGGTCTTAGCAGCGGCAGGGACCTGCAGTTCATAAATAACTTTTATTTTCCCAAAAATGTGACCGGCTCTTGATTTCTGTAGGATTACTCTAGTCCCTAATCCTACGGCAATAAATTCCGTTTGAATTTGAGATTTAATTATGTACCACAGTTGCCTAACGGTACTCGAGGAATTTTGCACGTTATATATTATTACGTTTGTATGACCCAGTGTTACTACCAGTTCAACTAGTGGCCAAGTTAAGATGAGCACGAACCGTATATTCTCTGTAAAAGTAAACTCAGGATATTTTTTGTTAAACACAATGATCGAGAGCATTTGCGTAATTTGCTTTTGTCTGCCAAGTCCATTTAAGACCACTGTCGCAAACTGTTTATTGTAGAAAATATTTAATAGCGTTCATGTCACATTTTCCGATTACTTTCAAAAAATTTTTATGACATATTTTACATGAAACCAGATGGCCTATGCACCGACTTATAACTTATGTGTACAATTAGGCGCCGATTATCAGGAAAATCATGTTCTCAAATTCAAAAATACCAAACAAGTATTTGGCAAGAATTAAGACAATCATGAGCTGAAGACAGGGCGCTATGGCCCTCATTAGGTGAGGGCTATGTCCAGCAGTGGACTAATATATGCTGATGATGATGATGACAATCATCACCATTGTCAGCCATTTGACGCTCACTGCGGTACAGCCCGCAATCAGCGACTCCCCGCCATCGTGATCAGGTCGTCAGACCATCTGGTGGGGGTCTGCCCACGCTGTCGTCCGGTCCGCGGTCGCCAGGTCAGAACTTTTTCGCCCCAACGGCCATCAGTTCTCTGAGCTCCGGTCCCGCCCACTGCGACTTCAACTGACCAATCGTTCGGGCTATATTACATACTTGGATTCTTCTGCGGTTCTCCTAATTCCTAAAACGATCACGCAGTGAAACTCTGCTGGCTTCCGCACCGCGCACCGCCACAGACGTCTGTGCTACCGCGGACCGAGACCCTTCCCACGGTGTGTCATGCGAGCTAGTCCGTGTCCGTCCGCGATATCGCGGACCGTGGGAAGCCGATGTTGCATAGCTCTCTCCATTGCTCGTTGGACGACCTTGAGTCTTATGAGGCCCATTGTAAGCGATAATAATTCGGCCTCTCCGAACCATGTTCCTGGTTTACAGAAACTATGCAAAAGTTTAAAAGCTGGTTTTTCGACCATAATTATAACGCAAACTACTTTATTGCCGTGTATACAATACATATACTATACATACAATCTCTAAAACGCAACTTTGTTCTAGTTCCTTCCGTTTCGATATGTGTGAAATCAAATTACAGTACCTAGCTTCGCCTAGATCGATTGGATTTCCAACAAAATGGTAATAAAGCGTTTTCACCTAATCATGCCAAGAATAAAACGATCTTGGAACAATTCATTGGAGGCAAAAACAAGCACAAATTATTCGTCGTTCGTGAGAGCCCTCAAATTAATTTTCATGGGCATTTTCATGTCTTCCTGACTTCCACTCTTGTTGAACTGACGGTAACCAGAGGGCAGTTAGTTACCAGAGGTCACTAGTAGCGCGACTATATCGTGAAATGACCACCTCTCACTTAGACCACATCGGGCCCCCAAACCATAGCTGTTACGTAGCAGCTTACATCTGACAGCCACTAATTTTTATAGTTAGTTAGGGAGTATAACCGATATTTCATTCAAGTTTTAATTGTATGATACTTCATTGTTACATGCGACTACAGTCTGTTAGCTTTTAGAATATACCTCGGCTACTATCGGATAGAATCGGATATATTCGTGTAATAGATATATCGGAACTAATATGACACTTAATTTCAAAATCGGAACTAACATGATACTTAGTATAAGTATTACATTATTATAAAGTAGTATTACACTCGTGTGCTTTCGGCGAAAACCGAAGCTTACTCTAGAGCCCGAGGTATATTCTAAAAGCTAACAGACTGTATTGATGTTTTGTCGTACGCTTTGTACGGTGAACCTCGACAATGGACAATAATTCGGGATTTTTTTCCTTTGCTGTATATGAAAAGGAAGCTAAACTGGATAGCCCTACGTTATTTGTTTTTACCTCAGATAAGATTTTCATTCCTGATTTTGGTTTTGAAAACCTTCTCATTCTAAAAGGGCGTATAAGCAAAACGGAACGGAATCATAGTCGTGTATCCACGCCATCCAACGTTGAAGCATTAAAAAAAAAATGTCACTGCTCTGTTTATGTAGGTACAGTGCCACCATCTTATCTGTTCAGTGGATAGCGGCGCTAGAGGAGAATTTAGTAGTAACATTTAAGAAATTTACCTAGGAAAATGAGAATATTTTAATCAGTCTTTAAATTTTAGTGAACATATATCTATAAATCTTAGTAAGTGAATAAATAAAACAAGAAATGGGGTACAGAATATACAATTAATTAGTTAGTTACAATTTTGCCCACTTGAACATATAATTTGGTGGCGCTGTACCTACTTCAGTATTTATTTTTTAAAGGCAACAGACTAATTACTTTTGACAGATCCGAATGAATGATACTTTCTGACTTTGTACTAATCTGTGATGGCGTAATGATCTGTGTCACTAAGCGAAATTAAATAAAGAAATTATTTTCTCGAAAACTACAGCACCTAAAAATAAACAAAAAATATATTCTTAATTAGTGACCGCTCATATCCATATCCTAGAAGAAACTTTCTTGATTCGTGACCATAGAAATATTGTCCATTCCTATGCGCAGAGCGCGAATTGTACAGAAATATGTAACCGAAGTGCAAGCCACTGTCCACAATATTTGTACCAATTAATGTTAATGCATTGTAGAAAAATGACAACTGCATGAACATGACGATTTAGTTTCATTGCCGCTTCAGGTCTACGCGCGCACGCAAATCAAGCAATCTAGGCGTCCATGGTATGAAAAAACACGTCACGTGACCCCACCGTGTATCTGTCATCGAACTATAATGCACTAACAGAATGAGGCCCCTGATTTGCTTTATACAATGATTGAATTGTTGCCCAAGATCTAGGATCAACCAGATATATTCTAAGACATGACATGTTGTCGTACGTTTACGATTTCATTAGAGCTTTGGTTTCGTTTAGTTAATTAGTATAATGATCTGATTGATGATCTGATTAGTTTATACAGTACCCGACTGAAACTGTCCATATTATATTTTTTTATTGTAATGAAAAAAGGGATTGGTTAACTATTTACAGAATTCATACATTCAACGGCTCTAATAGCAATTTATTTATCAGGAAAAAATATTATTATACTATTAATATTTTTTTATTATTATTATTATTGATTAAATTAGTATTGGTCTCTATCTCACGCAACGAGAAAAACATAGTTGTCCAGTCCCTTTCATTAATTGACAGAGTTATACATAGCTTTATCTGCCATTGAAACAAAGTAGGTTTATCGTTCCAGTCAAATTAGGCTTAGTAGGACGTAGCGGGCAATTTGTATAGTAACCATGAAAGTTTTCGCCAAACGCCGTTGAATGATCAAAATACAATTTTGTTGTTTAAATCGTTTTGTGGAATTAAAAGTGCCCCGATCGGACCGCCATGATACATTTTTAATTGTTGTATTCAAGTATTAAAAATATTAACATCGAAATTAGATATTATACAGGGTGGAATTTTGTAATGCCACCTGAAGGGGAAGTACTCTCAATACCGTAGATAGAAAATTTTACTCAAAGAAAACATTCCTTTATTTTTGAAAAGAAAGAAAACTGCATTCAAAGATTTTCAAAAATTCGCTTGCCGCATCCGGTAATCGAACCGACTAAAATCTGTGAAAGTTGCACCCTGTACTTTTATTGCATCGATCGTTAGGATCAATTATAAGGATGAAATCTCTCTAACAAATTTCATAAATTAAATGAGAGGAAAAGAATGAAATCTTAAATTATTAATTCAATGGGTAAAGTTAAAGCACTTTTACTCAAAGATCCGTTTTTTAATGTGTTCTTATGTTATTAATTAATAATTATCATTGACGTCATTTATCCATCAAAATGACGAATTACTATTTAGATAAGACGAATGCAATTTGCACGATCACCAGATCTCATCCCTTTAAAATTTTTTTTGTGGGGAATTGTAAAAAATCAAATTTACATTAAATCTTATGTTATTGTAAACGAGTTGAAAATTGAAGTTCAGAATACGATTTATAACATTCACCACAACACGTTATTAAAGGTTACTAGAAATGAATTCGTTAGAAGAATAAATTTGTGTATCCAAGAAAATGGAGCCCATTTCGAACAATTAATTAGTTACTTTATGTACCGTTTTTTGTTAATAATTAATACAATTTAAGATTTCATTGTTTTCCTTTCATTTAATTTATGAAGTTTGTTAGAGAGATTTCATCCTTATAATTGACCCTAACGATTGCTGCAATAAAATTAAAGGGTGCAACTTTCACAGATTTTAGGCGGTTCGATTACCGGGTGCGACAAGCGAATATTTAAAAATCTTTGAATACAGTTTTCTTTTGTTTCAAAAATAAAGGAATGTTTCCTTTGAGTAAAATGTTCTATCTACAGTATTAAGAGTACTTCCCCTTCAGGTGGCATTACAAAATTCCACCCTGTATAATATTTACTATATTATTTAATAATATCTAATTTTGATTCTAATATGTTGAATTTAACTTCTTAGCTAAAAGAAAAACCTTGAAAAGAACAATTAAAATTGTAAGCATAATTATTAATGCTTGTAATATTTAAAATAATTATATTTAAAATAATTATACTACTATATTATATTATAAAATAATCAGCCCCAGACCTATTATATCCGAGACTATCTTGTGTGGTCTAAAGACTCTGTATCCTCAGCCAACGAACGAAAAGCTACAAGTGATAACGTTGGGGAGAGTAATGTGATTTAGATAGAATTATATTATAATGAAACCTCATGCAAAAATTGCGACTTTAGGGTGTAGCTAGGGTTTTTAAAATGTTAGGTCTAAAATACCTCAGCAGTTATTCTTAAAAGGCTCTCTGTCAGTTTTCTCAAGGCATGCTATTTTGTTAAGCCATGCTATAAAAATCCAAAATTTTTTAATATTAACTTAATATGTACCAGATCTTCTGCAATGATTGGTTGATTGTTAAACAGTAGATGATTTTTCTATTTTCCTTGTGTTTGTTGAGGTAGGTCTCACATATTTTGGAATTGCATTATTGAATCAAATTTTTCTAGTCTTTATTTTTACTGTTTGCACTGCAATGTGCAAATGGTGCTTATATGTGGCGTTTTGCATAGGAAAATGAATCATTTACCAGCACATTTACTTTAAGTTTTTCTCTCTTCGTAGCTCCATTCCCGTGTAGTTTAAGACCGTGACATAGGCTAAAGGTATTTCGTTTTTTCGTTAGATATTTCTTAAGTTATACATTTTCTGGAGACAAAAAAAAACTAACAACTTTTCAATAATATTATGAAATAATCACGAAACTATTAGCTACATATTTATTATGACTGAATCTCATAAGAATGTTGATCTGGTTAAGTAGGTAATCTTACAATAAATTCCTTCGTGGTTCCACTTTCAAGTATGTTCTAACGTTATTGTTCATGTATGTTAATATTCATTTTTTTATGTTATTTGACAGAAAACAACAGTTGACAAATCGACGTTTTAGTTGCAAAGTTGTCGTAACTTTAGTTACCTACGTGCGTAACGTGACCAAGGTTACGGCGTGCTTATTGAGGGCTTTTCAAAGCGTCATTAAAAAAAGAACAGTACCGCAAGTTACCGGTAGATGGTGCTGACGTCATATAATATGTCAAAGTTGACATGACATCACTGTACCTTATCTGTGGCTTATGTCACGTGACTGGCTTGTTTCGTTGACGATTGTATTCTGTGGTTTGGTTGTAAAGGTTTTGGTTTTTTATTGTTTTGCTAGCCGTGAGTAAAGACATAATAATTCACGTACGTATGTAATGAACAAAGTAAAAATACTTCGATAACTTTCAAGTTTTAACAGGTTGAAAACAAAGTCTAGTTTAGATCACAGACTGCAAAGAGGTGTTTAGATTATCACAGATTAATTAATATCGATGTGCACAACATTTAAAACGTTTAATGACATTTAGTTCTCCTTGCAGTGCCATCTAGTATTTTTTCAATTAAATCAACTGACAGCTGTCATTGTAAAGCCCTCATTAAGGTTACATAACGTTGATAAATAGGTTGATGTGCTGTCGACTGTACAGGACTTTTTATGTTCACGCCCATCTGCGATCTTAGTTTAATTTTATTTTCCAGAACCATTGAATTTCCAGAACCACTGAAAAGCAATGAAATGGAAAATACACTTAATATGGAGTTGCATTTGTGGGTCCATAACTTTTCCAGATATGTGAGAATCCCATTCATACATGTGTAAATTAATAGCATACCTATATAATTTCTAGCTGCGAATCTTCATGATCTACTGTTCGTTACGTTACTTACCTCCTGTTTGATCCCTCCTGACCTGACAGATACTTACTATAAATACCTGATTTTTAATTCCGTAGAATACTGACAGTTATCATTTTTTGACATGTCAGAGATTACAAACATTACATTACAATGTTTTTGGCCGGGCACATTTTTCAATTTCAATACGAGTGTGAACATCTGAGTCTACACATTTAATTTGTTAGTGAATCTATCCATTTTATAAAGTGTGGAGCTCCAAATTAAAAGAGAATTTAAGGCGAGTGACAATTGGGAATGGATGAAAATATCAGACGTGCTTAATTTTTTTTTGGTGATAGGCATAACCTTCCTTAACGCGAGAAAAAAGTTTCAATTTTTTTGGGTTCGTAGTTAATTTTTAAATAATTTTCCTTTCGTCGTTCTGGGCTCAGTACCTACGGCATATCAGACATATTCCTTGGTCCGCTACGTATGAAAAAAAAATCTGTGGTGCCATTGACAGCTTTTCAAGGTGGATTTTTTTCATACGTAAGGAATAAGGAACATAAGGAATACGACAAGGAATATGTCTGATATGCCGTACTGAGCCCAGAACTACGAATGGAAATATATTAAGTATATTTAAAAATTAACTACGAGGCCAAAAAAATAGAAACTTTTTTTCTCGCGTTACGGAAGGTTATTCCTATCACCAAAAAAAATATCAAGCACTTCTGATATTTTCATCCATTCCCTATTGTGTCCCTTTTCACCACACAAACAGTAAAACAGTACAAGTAAAGAAAACATATTTTCATTAAAATATCTAATCATCATTAATATTAATATCACTATCTTCATCATCATCGTCATCGCTGACATGAATTATTAAGAGAACTAACAGCGGCATACTTCACTTTTCTAAAAAGGTTTACGAAACCTTGAATTCGTAGGCAGTGATGCCAGCTAAAGAATAAAATAAAGTAATTAAAATTAATTCGATATATTGTTCGTGATGTTGAAATATTTGTTATTTTTGTATTAGATCACTTGAGTTAGTAAATATTTAGATTAACCTTTATGTATGTAAAACGTAAAAAATACGTAGCATTTTATTTTTTATTGTCCTCAAATGGGTCAAATTTGTCCCTTTTTCGGTAGAGAACTTTTTCAGTAGCAACACTTATGAAATTTCAGAATCCTACGGAATAAAAAATCTGAGTATAGTAAATAAACCGGCGGATTATAAAATATTGTTATAGAAATATATATTTACTTACAACTGTTTTATAATCAGTGTTGTATACCAGTAGGTATGTATACTATTTTACTATAAATTTTTCTTTGATTAGGTAACCTGTTGCGCCTAGTAAAATTAAACAGCCTGTTTAGTTTGTAAAATGCTGGTGTAAGCAGACTTGATTTAGTTATGTGTTGTAAAATTGTAACAAAAAGTTTTGACGCGTCCAAGTTTCAAGAATACTCACCTACTGAGCTTTGTCGCTTGACAAAACAGATTTAAAGAAGTTCTTGGCTTACAATGTTGCATTAGTTTATATTACGTGAAAACTCTGTAATTTGACCAAATAAAGTAACCTTAGAAACATCTGTGTATCGTTTTATAAGTGCGTTGCGTTTGCAATCCTTGGACAGTTAGGAACTGTTGTTGACATTATATTTTGTGATATTTCGTACGTAATAATTATATTATTTATTAGGTAAAATGTAATTTACCTTGGATCGGAATTAGACCCGTGTTAGCATTTCGAATTTAACAAAAACTATCGAATTTAAAATTAAAAAACAAAATTACTGATATAGATTTGTAATTATAACGTATAAAATTTTTCAACGAATACATACATCAGTGTGCGAAAAATATAAATAGTACCAAAGTACTTTGTGTTATAAGGTGCGAAAGTGTAATGTTTACTTAGCTATAGCTAAGTAAACATTACGCTTTAGGATTTTTTTAACATTGACATACAGGCACATACATTGCTTCTGGCCCCACACTAGGATACCCTGTGTCGTGGGAACCAGAAACAGCGATGTCACAAACGTGTATACATCCAAGACCTAGGTTTCTTTTTTTGTCCCCAGCCGGGATTCCAACCCGGGACCTCTCGCATGGTAAGCAGATGCGCTAACAGCTGCGTCACCGAGGTCGCCGCTTTAAGGCAGAGCATTATAGGAGCATGATATGTATGAGGCATTCATTTTTCGCATATATTTTTTTATATTATGCATAGATTAGCAAAATAAATAAGTTGGTTACCATCTCTATAATCATCTGTGGTGGTTACCTATTTGAATAGCACCAAGTGGAATTACAATTTAAAGCTGCTAGAAAAATCGACCTTTCGAAATAATTTTATTGCAAACTACAACTTATCTATTTATATATAATATATAAATTGAATTCATAGGTAGATTTATGCCCCGTCATCAGCAAGAATAATGCTATTGCCCACTTTATTTTTCGTATCAGACAACATTAACAGTATCGATCGATTGTCATCATAAAAATAACATGAAATTGGCATTTAAGACAAATGCTGACTTGTACCAACACCTAGTTGGTAACTTTAAAAGTTACATTATGAGCTGGTAAAATTTTTTCGGTAACTACAGATGTTGAAGTAGCTCCCCTTGCCATCATTTCTTTTAGGCAGTTATATAGGGTAATCTTTTAACATGGCGAAAAACACATGGAAACTAGCAGTTTTTTTAAATGAAACATATTATTATATTTACAACCCAATTATATTTTATACAATCTCATAAAGCAACCTGATTTTTGCAGTTAAACGCAAATTCATACAGAAGTAGGAACTTCAGCTTTACTTCAGCAGGAACTTCAGCTTCATATAGGAGGTATGTAGATACAAATTTTTAGACTTTGTCAAAGATATTTTAATACACAGCAAAAAGATTGATGTATAGCTGCTGACAGTTCTTCCATACAACGAATGTCAAAAAATATCTATTATAGGTTACATACATAGGTATTCGTCACACCATTATAATTAAAAATACCTACATGTAGGCCATGATATGTAAGATCTGATTTAAAACACCTATCCGATGTCTAGGCCAGTGTATGAACTAAGTAAGTTCCTTAATGTTCTTAGTTAATTGCTATTAATTTGTTATAAGTACCTATTTATACAGGTGTTTATTTGTCGGGCGTTACTTACAAATCAACACAAAGCGCAGGCCTAATCTAAAGCCTCGTATCCACTAGGCAACATTTGGCGCGGAACATGTTGCGCAACATGTTGAGCGACAGCCCGGGACATTTGTTGCGACGCGAAACAGGCGGGCGTCATGAAATGGGGGAATCAATAATGAATGTCGATCAATTTGTGTACTCGTACCTACGTAGGTATATCATTAATTTAAGAAATGTCATCAAGGTAACTGTTTTTTGACTTCGATTAAATTTAATGACTTAAAAAAAGTACACCTAGGCTAAAGTCGATAGCATTTATTAACAAACCTGTTTGGCAGCTGCACAGCTGCAAAATGCAACGTCGGTAAAACGCAGACCGTCTTTTCAAAGGTAAACTTCGTTCGGATTCCACAAACTTGACCTAGGTACGTTGTAAGGAATTACCTGTAAAAATATTTTTGCTAATAGAAATAATAGTACCTACAGGTCTAGACGACTTTGGCTTGTATTCTCTCCAGTTCGGTCTTGTAGGCAACTTTCTCCACCTCGTCCCAGTGCAAAGTGACCTTGTCGAAGAACCTGAAAAGACGCAATCAATGTAGGTATTATGAAAAACCGGAAAAGTGCGAGTTAGACTCGCCTACCGAGGTATCCATGGAGTAAACAGTTTTTTCCGAGATTTTTCCGAACTTCCTAGACAATTTTTTTGTGATTTAGGTAATTACAAATGTGTAGATTTCAGGTTAGGTAATCCCTGTTTTCCATCATTAGCTATTTGACGCCCACTGCAGGATATAGGCCTACCTCATGGTTTTCCAATTTTCTTAATTTTTCTAATCTTCTAACTTACCTATCCTATCAATTTTTATTCCCTTGTGTATAGAATACATAACTATATATTTTTTTGTAATCGTATCTTTTTATACATCAACTTAGAACTTTGATTTTTTCCCAGCTTCAAGGGACTATAGAATTCAACTCCCAAAACCCCAAATTACTCACTTAGACTGCACTTCACCCAGGACTCTCTGCTCGTGATCAGTCAGCCCTTTCTCCAACACATCCAGGGTGTCCTGAAGCTGTTCCACGTTGTAAAAGCCGCAGACGTTGGTATCTACACCCGGTTGGCTGAGGGAGAACCAGGTTGCCAGGCGAGCCAGCTCCACGTTTTGGGACTGAAAGTGAAAGCAGGGTAGGTAAAAATGTTTTTATCACGAACCTCGGAATAAGTCCTTATTCTGAGTCATGAACCGACTAATTAATGTCAAAGAAGCGAAAGAGGTCTGACCTCGGATAGCCGGGGCATAAAAGCAAAGTCTGCCAGTTCACTTTCGATCATTTCAGTCTTTCATTCCGCATTTTCACTTGAAATGAGACGTCCGGATGAGCGTCGAAAGAACTAGATTAAATTTTCTAGCATTCCTATTAGCTAGGCAATTCTCCACTGTATTCAGTTATCCATTTTTACCAAGTGTCAAAATATGCAGTTCGGAGTAGGTTTCTCCTTACTGTTGCGACTGGCGAGGCGCGAGGCGAAGATTACGTAGGAGCGCTGAAGGTCCAACTTCCCTTAGGAATTAATTCGGCATTCAATGTACAATTACCCCTACATTCTGCTTATTACGATTTACTCAATACAGCAGAGCTATATAATATAAAACATCTTGAGCAACCTTCGGAGCTCATGTTTCCTTCACCGTTAGCGAGTGATAAATTGATATTGCTACTAATCCAAATCATAAATGTCTGTTGCTTATAAAACAAAGTGCTAATGGCAGATGCGGACACGCCGAAGTTCGACCATATGACCCTGGTGGGCCGGGTTTCATAAAAATTCAATTCGTAGTTTGAATTCAAGTTTAATACGACAATTCGAAGTAACTAGGTTAGGTACCATACATTGAAATCAGAAATCATTGAATAATCATAACAAAGACAAAATAACAGATGCATTCATGGATTGAATGACATACCTACAAATTCGTTACAAAATAAAAAGAAAACCAAATGGTCGTGGAGTGTCTGCTGCTGCAAAACGCATCTAACTCAGCGGTGTGCTGAGGGTTTATCACATAACAAACTACAAAACTTCAAGATATGTAAGTATTTCACAGTTCGCAATAGGCTAAATTGGACAACTAAATTCAGTGGAGGAGTTAGGTGGTCACATCCCTCTGGTCCCATACCCCAAATATGGTAATACTCTCAGAATGAGGTCATTTGCACAAGTTTACGACGCCCACGCCCACCCAGGGAATAAGTGGTACGTAATCAGACGTGATACCGCAGTCATTCCGACCTTACAATACCTTGCAATACTCTGAAGCCTTTTTACAAATGGCTTTGATGTCATCGCTGGCTGGATGCCACGGCTGGGGTCCATTATTGGTCAGTAAACCCATCCCCGTTGCGGCTGCGTTGATAACACCGACACCTTTACTCTGCGAAAGAGATTTTATTAGTGTAGTTCCAATAATTCCATGCTTTTTTGTTTGTATTATAAGTAGGTATCGGAGTTTTGAAATTTGGCGCCACTGGAGCAAATTTCTAATGTTGCTAGGCTGAACAAAAAAATCTACCTCATCATTTGTTTCTTTTTTCCAACACTCTAAGGGTCCATCCACATTACATACAATAAACAGGCAACGTGTGGGGGTGCAAACATTCAAACTATAACCTGAAATAATACAGACCTAAAACATACATCTGCAAAGGTAGTATGAGGACGCGAGTCGCGCGCGACAACGTCAAAAGTCGCGAGAATTTGACAGATAATGTACCGGAAAGTCGCGACTTTTGACGGTGTCGCGCGCGACTCGCGTCCTCATACTACCTTTGCTGGTGCATTTTTTTATGTTTTCGTTGTAGCCTATAACAAGGTGATTAACATTTTTTTAAATGTAAAATAACACTTTCATTGTTTGATAAATAAAATAATAATACCTACATAATAATAATAATAATACTTGTTAGTAAGTTATTCTATGTGTGGAACTACCTAGAATAACTTCTTATGTATTTAAGAACTATTTTAGTTTCGTCATTGTAACCTGGATAGACTTTGAATGGGAGGATACAAAGACTCGAGACTACAAGGTGTCGATAACAGGAAATTAACTGACCTTAAAATACGATGTGTAGTTCTGCAGCCGATTGTCAAACATTGTCGATTTGGAGTAAGATAGCACGGTCGATATTTTGACTTCTGACTCTTCGATAATTTCCTTCATGAGTTCAATGTCGTAGTCGCAAAGACCGATAAACCGCGCTTTGCCATCCTTGACTGCTTGTTCCAGAGTGGGCAACGTTTCCTTGAGTATAACTGACGTATCTGGGGCGAAAGTTAGGTCGTGAATCTGTAATTTTTGAAAACATGAACACGTTTGTGCTTCTACAACAATGGAAGTAGGATACAATGATCCAAATAGGTGGTTTGTTGCACTGTTGGCTACGTAGTTTTTTTCTCACTGTTTCCTTAAGTAATCCTTGGACTACAGCAAAACAAAGTATCATGTTAAATGGATTGGTTTTCCGGGTTATGGTTCCAGACATCGCTTGTCTCTCTTATCGTCATTATTATAAGAAAACAAAGAGCTCATTAGTATTAAGCTCATATAATCCCTAAACAAATTTGCCTAATGTGCAATACATAACATATACATATAGGCAGATACATTGCTTCTGGCCAAACACTTAGGACACCCTGTGTCGTGGGGACCAGAAACAGCGACAACAAAAACATTTGAACATCCAAGACCTGGGGTTTTTTGACACCAGCCGGGATTCGAACCCGGGACCTCTGGCATGGTAAGCAGATGCGCTGACCTGCGCCACTGAGGTCGTCAAGAAGAATTTTCTCATCATATAATATTATTATTATTACCAAGCTTATTAAAAGTGAATTACCTGAATCAGGTCGACGTACTCCAGGCCAAGTAAGCGCAGCGTGTTATCCACACCAGCAGCAGTCCTCTCAGCAGAGAAGTCAAACATACGCTCCGTGGCCTTCTCATAGCGGCCGACCTTGCTGCCAATGAAGTACGAGTCCCGCGGGATACCTTTGAGGGCCTGGGTGGAGAAGGTACTTATAGAACAAACCGTTGTATTACGCAACTTTCCACTCTATAGCGTTAAGCATTTAGACAACTCCAAAGTGTCAAAATGTGTATGTAGTTGACAGTTTGAAGTAGCCTAAATCAGACAACTCCATATAGTGGAGGACTTACATAATTCGACCTAAAGCTGAAGTTAGTATTGATAAACCGTGTCCGGGAATATTTACGTCCCATGCCCAGGCAACGAGAAACGAAACCTCGCGCCGCGCTAGTGAGCAGGTGCCGAGTATTGTTAAGCTGGCGCTTCACTTGGCTATTCGAATTCGCATATTTTATAGACGATTATCTAATAAAGTCTGCACCTCACTAGGCCCCGCGCATTTGCGTATTTTGCAAATATCATCATCGATTCATTTAGCCACAAGAAGTCCACTGCTGGACATAGGCCTCCTCCATGGATTTCCAAAAAGACCGGTCGGAAGCGGCTTGCATCCAGCGTCTTCCCGCCACTGGTATGAGATCGTCTGTCCCTCTTGTGGCTGGTCGTCCTACGCTGCGCTTGCCGATATGTGGTCTCCATTCGAGAACTTTTCGGCCCCATCGGCAAAATATTCACTATGTATCTATTGTCGGGCTGTTTGATGAATCTTCAGCACAGATTTCGAATGTAAGACGCTCAGTTTATTATAAATCGATAAATTCGCAAGTTCTAAATAGCTAAGTGAAGCTCGAGAACTTAAAAGTCAGAGGCGTTCACATTATCCCAACTCTTTAAATCGCCAATCGCTCTCCCTCTCTTTCTAAGAGAAGACCTGTGGTGTATGCACGAATATCTGCGAATAGTTGAATAAACGTTATCAGCTGTCCTTAAGTAGGAGCAACAATCTATTCCAAGGTTTCACTGTCAGCTCCATAATAAACGAGAGGACTTGTAGATAAGAAGTGGCTAGCTAAGTAGCAAGGCTAGCACGCACTCGATACGCCGCGCCGTGACACCTAAAGGTTATCAATAGTTACAATGAAGTTATCAAGAAGTAAGAGACACAGCTCAATCTATGCAGTACGGTCGACAGTAGGTAAGGTACATCATATTACAAGCGTGCACTCTTTCCGGTTGCATATTATATTATATTGCCACAAAAATATAAAGGACCGTCAGAGTAACGCCACAACATAACCGAAAGAAGGAAGATCGTCATCAAGGCTAAAGGCCAATTATATCGCCGATCAAAGGTCATCGGTGTAAGGTGTAATGAATAAGAACAGATTATATCTGACGTCACAAAGGTCAACCAAGGACATGACAAATGACGTTTATATAGCGGAGTATACCTACATTGTTAGAAGGTTCAAATAAGGTTTCATCTTATAATATTCTAAATACAGGAAGAAGAAGCAGAAATAGTTCTACACCAATCTGGACTTGGCCCCCGTGGTGGAGTATGGCCTATAACTTTCTCAGGGAAGAGACCCGTGCCCCTCGGTGGGGACATAATGGGTTGATGATGAGTTCTACACCCGTTATAGAAGGGGGCTGAGAGGGCTTGTAGCAAAAAGCAAAACACCTTAGTACCGTATAATTTTGTCTCAATTACGACCAGCCTATAGACTTGGGATTTTGGAATCATGAAACTTACCAATAAATCCCCTGGTTAATAATTTTATTACAGCGCAGTATTTGCCTAATCCAGAAGGTATTCAGTGGAAATGGAAGCATGCCATGAAGTACCTGGCTAGGTAGAACACTGACATGCAGTTAAGCATTGTTAACTACGAGTATACTTCATATATTTAGGCACTTAACTAAAGGTAAATAATCTGGATAAATGTTTTTATTGAAATATACACTTGTTAAATCAAAATTTTTACAATTTAAATGTGTTTCATGAAATTACATTTAATTTCACATTAAATAGGTTATGTGTAAATATTTTGGTTTAACAAGTGTACATTTCAATAAAAAGACGTATCAAGATTGTTTACCTTTAGTTAAGTACCTAAACATATGAAATATATGTTTATGATATGTGACGTCATAACAGAATACGCCTCTATAATTAATATTAATCTAGTTATTTTCAAATATCGATGTATGCAATAAGTACAACTTATTAACACAAAGCTACAAGTTACAAATTTTGCAGTTGATTGTATTCGCAAAGCTCGAAGTATGTATTCGCATTCGCATTAATTTTATTTTATGCAAACATAAGCTATAGACCGGTCTATGTAACTCCGCAAATCTGTATTTAGATCTCCGGATCTGTGAATCTGCTAATTTCTCTATTTGTATGTTAAACAAATATAATCCATTTATCTCTGTGACGAAATCCAACAAAAAACTTAAGTCATTGATAAAGGATGATGGGCAAAAATGTATGAAGCGTGGGCCCACTCCAATAAAAATGGCTTGTTTATTAAATTAAAGGTCTACATACATACGTTCATTATCAGGCAGGCGCATGCCAGAATTCGCTGTATGTCTGGAGTTTTTTTTTATTTAGAAAAAGTTGATGTTTTTGGTTGTAAATAGAAGTTTTTGCTTTATAAAACCATTTGTTTTGCTTTTGGCCGTAACGCCTGACGACAGCCTATGAATGTCGTAAGAGGCCGGCCACCTCTTACGACATCCAGAGGCTGAAATGGGTTGGTCATTTACTATTATAGTCAATAATGTAGCATTAAGTGGTTTACTTATTAGCAAAAAAATGGTTTTATAAGCCAAAAACTTCTATTTATAACCAAAAATATCAACTTTTTCTAAATCGAAAAACTCCAGCCACACAGCGAATTCTGGTATGCAACTACCTGATAATGAACGTATGTATCTAGACCTTTAATAATAAGCAAGCCATTTTTATTGGAGGTGGGCCCATTTTGCACATCATCCTATAGTGACAACTTTGGCAAGACAAACATTTAGTTTGAGATGAACTGGACACGCCAAACAAAATGTATATTATTATCATTTATTTATTCGGTGTAAATAATACTTACCATTAAATTATTCATAATATTAGATAGATAGATAGAGAACACTTTAATGTACATAAGAAAGGAGATATTAATATTAATTAAAATTACAGTAACAATACAAAAATATAAAAATAATGTTTGAATTTAAATTCTGCCATGCAACATAATAATGTAATACTTAATTAATTTAATGTACAAAAAATCTATAATAGGGCCGGACTCGGATCCCAAAATTCCTTTTTAGAATCCAAGTACATGAAGTTTTGTACATTGTTTGAAAAAAGGACTACCTATCAGGCCTATCTCCCAGCACAGTCAGGATGCTGTTGGTTTAATCATATACACCATATAAGTCAAGTCTTTGATACTTATGTATCGCGTGTAGGTACTTCAGCTTCCCGCTTCACCTACCTCATTTCCCAGAAATTATGTCAATCGCAGTCTATCTATTCGAAATTAGTGCATACAGCGGAGGGAAAGCGCAGTGACATGATGGTAACAATGTAATCTACAGTCGTATTTTTTATTAAACGTAGTAAACTGACAGTAGCTTGAAAAATAATGTTGCCATGTTCAATGTAATAGTGATGCGTTCAGTTTTGTTCAATCACAGGAATGAATTAATACTTCGTTAACATTACCTTATTGAAACAAAAATCGCTCGTAGCCCCGGCGCCGCCTAAGTGATCTTAAACGATCACGAAGGTTAAGCAACATAAGGGGCGCATACAGTTTATGGATGGGTTACTGTTCTATGACTAATGCTAGTGGCATTTTTCCTAGCGGTACCGTGCTTCCCAAGGCACGCTAAGCAGTTGGTGGCGGTTGCCGTCGATAGATGACAGTTGTAAAGCCAATTCAGAGGCCTAAGATTGAAAAATTCTTACAGTTAGACCAGCCACTAGTCTTACAACCCTACACCAATCCTGACTTGGCCCCCGTGGTGGAGTATGGCCTATATCTTCCTCAGTGAAGAGACCCGTGCCCCTCGGTGGGGACATAATGGGTTCTTTTTATTCGATATTTATATGTTACGCTAGCAGTGCCCGCGACTTTGTTCGAGCCACAGGATTAGCCTATGTCCACCCTGAAGGTTCATCCTATACACTCGTGAAGCCATATTTGCCATAATTTCAAATAGCTAAATATGGCTATTTGAAATTAGATATCTCCTTTCGGATATTACCCTTTACATACAAACTTTTCCTCTTTATAATCTATCTTATATCTAATATCCCTTCTAATGGCGGTAATTAGCATAAATAAGTAAAATTCTTGCTCTGATATACCTAATTTAATCACTATATTATTATTGGAAGACACTGTTGACGAACCAATTTCACATGTCGATTAGCTAATTTTATTACTTACTTACTTACTGCGATGGTTCAGCGACCCGAAGTGGATCTTGGCCTCTGATACAAGAAGTCGCCACTTGTCTCTGGCTTGGCTAATTTTATCACTAATTTTTAATAATTCTGGGTAAAATCCTATCTCTAATTTGACAATTTTACAGTTTGGACAAAAAAAAACTGGTTTGATTTCCTCAGACAAATATGATAGGATGAGTTTATTGAAGTCAAATAACGCGTGAATTTTCAAATAAATATTAAGCGAAAATGAAACAATGTGGTTAGGTGAAGCTTGGTGACAGTAGGATCAGCCACTAGTCTTACAAGCCTCCACCAATCCGGACTTGGCCCCCATGGTGGGGTATTGCCTTTAATATTAAATTATGGCCTATAATAAAAAATATTGTTTTATATTAAATTTAACCAGAAACTAACTAACAGATAACTGTGTCTAATGTTCAATACATCTAGGGGTTATAATTTTTAAGTTTTAAAGTTTGTTGATTACGCTAAAACTGTTTTGAAAAGAATACGAATAAATGGAGTTTCTTTGTTAGTTTCTACTCCATATAATCTATTAATTAAGTACACATTTAAACATTTTGTTTGTACTATGAATAAAATATTGTAATTTGATTAAAATGTTTTTCGTAAATAGTCCTACAAAAAAGCCCATCACAGTGTTTGTCTATTATCTTATGTGTAAGCCATTATAGCCAAAACAGTGAACCATATAATATAGTTTATAGGAGCATACTGCAGTAGCTACTTATAGGTCTATGATTAAGGCTCTGCTTAATTACCGTATTTCTTATGTTGACAATATTGTTACCTTACACTGTAACATCTCAACATTGTCAGCCTGTTATAAAAATATTTATGTGATAATTTTAATGTCATAATGTTTCTTTTAGATTTATAAAAATTTGTAAATGTTATTTATGAGTACAATAAAGAATATTCTATCTATCTATCTATCTTTTCTACGCTACGCTAACGAGCTACTCGAAATACTAATCCTTCGCAGACGAAGTCGCGGGCGCCAGCTAGTAAAAGAGTGATGTCATTGTTTCATTCATTCACTTTGTCACAACACTATTTTTATTTCGTCAAAACCTGGCAACCCAGTAAACGTCAGTTTACTCCGTTTAATAAAAAATACGACTTTAGATATAAGCATACTTTATACGATCCACTGCAGGGCCTTCAAGATCTGTTTACAATAATATTATTGAGCGTGCCTGAAATCCATCATCACTCTCTCGTATGTTTCAAACTAAAAATGGCAAGTATCCTTGCCTCCAACCAAAATTAACTAACTTTAATATTAAGGTCTAAATTATTATAACGGGTACGATGGAACTGTCATCGTCACCTTGTGACAAAAGTTCCGAAAATAAAATAGATTAAAAAAAATTATTATAGGTAATTGTAACTATTCCTAATCATAATCGTATTTGTCCTTCCTTTTAATTAAAATGTAAGTAAGTAATTTTAACTTAAGATCATGCTGCTGTATGAACATGTCTTGGTGTTATAGTTTTATGTGATTTAATGTTTATGTTTTGTGTCCCACTGTTTTATGAATCTGATAAATATATAAATAGAAAAGTTGCGTACCATCCCGACGGTTCTTTCCGAGGAGCCCTGTCCATACCAGGGCGACGTCTCCATGTAGTTGACGCCCCTTCGGAGAGTCTCCCTTATGAGGTGCACACTCTTTTGCTCGTCATGGTCCCTGTAGTAAAAGGGGTTTTAACTTTGAAATAGACGCACACTAGCGACACGCGACAGCAACTGCTCGGCGACTAGACACGACGACAGGCTACGGCCGACAATTTTCATATATTTTGTTCGAAGCTTCGCACACTTGGCGTCAGAGTCGCGGCGTCGCGACGACAAGCTCAAGCCGGGTCCGCTGCGCCATGTTACGCGTGTTACAAAAAACGTAACACGTAAATATAATAAAAATGGGGCGTGGTATAACACGTTACGTGTTACATAACGTTACGTAACGTGTTAAGTAACACGTAAAAAATTAATACCACTCCCCATTTTTGTTTTAATAACGTGTTACATTTTTTGTAACACGCGTAACATGGCGCAGCGGACCCGGCTTAAGAGCAATCGCAAGAACAAGCCATGGCAGACGCGGCGTTGTCGTTTGCATCTGGCGCAAACAGGGTGACAAGTCGCCCTGCTTGCGATGGCAGTAAAATATCCATGTTAAGTATTCATTATTTTACCGCTTGTTACGGTTGTTTTATGATATGATGCCAATTACCACTGACAGTTATTATCACGTACTGGAGTGGGGCCTATCTAGATATACAGATAATATAATATAGGTGCAATGCTGAGGGAGAAAAAAAATTAAAATCATTACGATTGGGCTGAACGGGATCGGTTCTTATTTTCAGCTGGTCGTCTTTGCCTTTACAATGTAAGCTTCCGTACAATCTTTGTACGGAAGCTTACATTGTTGATTTTTAGGAGTATCTCACTTCAATTAAATTGCCTTATTGAAGTCTGGCATTACTGTTTGAATGTAGTTGATGAGGTAGCAATTTCTATGGTATCAAAGGTGGAGAGGGCTATGTCCTCATCATCAACCCATTATGTCTTCACCGAGGGGCACGGGTCTCTTCCCTGAGGAAGGTATAGGTCATACTCCACCACGGGGGCCAAGTCCGGATTGGTGGAGGCTTGTAAGACTAGTGGCTGGTCTTACTGTCAGAAGTTTTCAAGCCGCCCTAAGGCCTCTGACTTGGCTTAACGACTGCCATCTATCGACGGCAACCGGCACCAACTGCTTAACCCTTTCAGACCTGACCTTGAGAATAACAATTAGAAAACCATTGTTATTTTCAAGGTCAGGTCTGAAAGGGTTAACGTGCCTTGCGAAGCACGGAACCGCTCGGAAAAATGCCACTAGCGTTAGTCATAGACGGTGACCCATCTATGGACTGAACGCGCCGTATGTCGCTTAACCTGTGTGATCGTGTTTAAGATCACACAGGCAGCCCCGGCTACGAGCGACTCGGGGGGGGGGGGGGGGGGCTATGTCCAGCAGTGGACTAATATAGCCTGATGATGATGATGATGAAAGGTGGAGATGAGGTACACCTTGCACTCGCTGGGCGGACGACATAGAAGAGACGGTAATAACAAAAGACTGGCAATACCTTGCTCAAGATAGAGATGGCTGGAAGGGTCCGAATTTCCTTACATCTAAGATTTTTTTATATTTTTATTTTCAGTTAGGTATTACTACACCAAGCTGGCCTCCATTTGTAAAGACCAACCAAACCAAAATTTAATATATCAATGTGGAGGTCACGGCGAAAGCAATGAACTGAACAATTCGATCGCCTTCTAATAATAAAGATCATTATTCAATCTTATTGTATACTTTCCGACTTGATTGGCGATGCGACTTGTTAGCCTTCGCTTGAGTTGGACCATACACTACATACATAAAATGGGCTGAGTAGGTTTCTCCTTTGACAGTAAGAGAATGCATGATGACAGCTATCAAGCATTCTTAGCATCAGATACTAAAAGCTTAGTACAGCGCCACCAAGTTATCTGTTCAGGTGGCCAAAATGGTAACTAACTAACTAATAGTAAATCCTGTTCCCCATTTTTTGTTTCATTTATTCACTTACTAAGATTTAGAGATACATTTTCATTAAAATTTAAAGACGAGTTAAAATAATCTCATTTTTCTAAGTAATTTTCTTAAATGTTACTATTAAATTCTCCACTAGCGCCGCTATCAACAGTTAAGATGGTGGCACTGTATTATAATTTTCTTCGTTGTGGTCTGTGGTCATTTAATAGTATGACACTTTATTGTACAACGTACAAGATATTCGGTAATACCCCAATAAACACTTCGATAGGCCGTTTATGACTCTGTTTGTTAATGTTGATATGTGACGGAATATCTTGGTTTTTATCTTGTATACTTAGGTAATGTAGGTACACGTAACTGCAAGTCAGCTAATATACGCGAGCTTAAAGTATATGCGGCATAAGTGCTAATTTGTAGTAAACCAAAAGAGTTAGCCGCAAATGTAGTCACTGTACCAAATAAATCACGCACTATAAGCTGGTGCTATCTTTGTTCACCGCGGAATTTTAGCTTTTGTTGCCTCTGTCGCCCGTTTGTATCGAGTTACAGCTTCCTAGTATCGGTACCATTGTACCGATAAAAATGTAAAGATTGACCTGCTGACCCATTGGTCAGCAGGTCAATCTTTACATTTTTATTGCAACTTCGTCCTCAACGTTACAGTTAATCTGTTCATATGTATAGGTTGATGTGCTGTCAATGGTACGCCTCCCAACGATTACGCTCACTCTGTCACATTAAATTACGACACGCCTAAGTAGGTAGGTATATCGCTGCACAAATATGACAATGTGATCTTTGCAGTTGCCTATTCATAGTTATCATATAAATGTATATACCATTGGAATGCGAATGGTTAGCATACTAACCCTTTCGGAGTGTTGACGTTGGCGATAGCAATTAGTAAGGAAGTTGACAGATAGACCATTGGAATGGTTCAGGATTAAGTGTGCGTAATATTGGAGTAGGAGGTAGTATACAACAAGGACTCAGTGACAATAAAACAGTTATTTCTATACATTTATTTAGTAGACTCGCTCGCTCATGATACCTAGGCTAAAATTGTGTTGAAAAATTTTCATGCAACTTTACCAATGTAATGGAGTGCTAAGTGTAAGCTGTTTAGGGGAAATACCTAATAAAACTTAAGTAAGACAGCACAGCGCGTTTGTATAGCATTGACTAGCAAACCCAGAACATAATATTTTTGATTATTATTTTTCATTGCTTGTAGTCATACAGCCAGCTATATAGTGACTCGATGCTTCTGGTGAATAATTAGTCAATGAATATTTTAGTCAATAATAGCTATTGTAGGTACTCTTTAAAGTTGTCTAAAAATTCATTTACAGATATTGTCTGTCTAGACTAGATTTTGTTGTTTTCCTGAAAAGTTGGAGCTGATGAAGTCTACCTGGTGAAGAGTCCAGTCCAGACCGAACCTTATGTGGTATTGTAGGCATAGTCTATGTTATTACACTCTTATCTTTTAGATACAGACACTAAATACACACGATAGTAGACGAATCATATGTATTACAAAACTATGTTGGAAGTTGTCAAAGTTGCAACATAGTTTTGTCATGATGTAGGACCTGTAGGTATCTCATGCATCTTCTCACCTTGACCATGGCACAGAGGATGGTTAGAAAAGGCACCTACCAAGTTAAATGTCCTATTCACATGTTAAATACTTTAAGAATAAGAATAAAACATAAATTCAAGACAGAATAAAACATTGATCTATATTCTTTTTGGAATAGTAATGTCAGTTAGGTACCTACTCCAAACTTAGGTACTTATTACGATAGTTTCAAAAGAAAACTGTTTATGGCTCAAACGATTACGTGATGGAGCGATGAAAAGATAACGGTCGGTAATGCGACAACATAAAAGAAAAAAGTGCTTTTTTGTAAGATTCTCAGTAAACGTAAAATTGTAATTCTCTTACCCATAGATATTGCTGAACGCTGCCCCGCCTAAGCTCACATGGGTCACCTTCATACCAGTGGTTCCTAATTGGTTGTACTTCATGTTGCAAACACGTTCGAAATTTAAATTACAATTTTAAATATTGCGCAAGCGCCGCCGTTATCGTCTGAACCCGACTGGTCGCCTAACAATACTCAATTTGTTATAAGTATACTCAAGTGGAACAGTAGGCGACACTGCCCGAAGATCCGTTCAAGGTCTCCGATACCGTAGTGTTAATTTACGAAAATTACGAAATATACGCCGCAAGCATCTTGCTTTAGATAAATGATCTATCGGGGCTGCGTTTCATAAAACTACAATTTGTGAATTAGTAACATAACATAACATAAACATTTACATACATGCACATACATTGCTTCTGGCCCCACACTAGGATACCCTGTGTCGTGGGAACCAGAAACAGTGACGTCACAAACATGTAAACATCCAAGACCTGGAGTTTTTTTTTTCTTTCAGTGTGACTTTTCGATGTGTATTGCAGTAGCAGTCTCCCATCTATCTATCTAGTCCTCTGGAATAAATTGCTTTTAACTATGTTGATATTTTTTTTAATAATATACCTAATTAATTTTGGGAGATCGTAGGTTCGATTCCCACTGGGGCCGTCGTACATTTGTACAAAAGTCTTCATTCTGGGTGTATTTCTTTGTTAGTGACATCCTTGCCTGTTTGCCATATCCCAGCATATCCTAGTTAGGGACAAGGTCTGTGTTGTGTGGCAGTTATTATTATTAATACCTATAATCCAATAATAGGGGCGCATGCGCGAGCCGTTGACCGTGCGCGAGAGCAGTCAACGGCTCGCGCATCACCCCGGTCATCCGGCCGCTGCGTGAGCGCGATTAAATTGTTTAATTACTAAATTATTAAAAACAACTGTCAATAAATATCATCAGTAATTTTCCGATGAAACACTTTCCTTATGTCTCCAAACTGGAAACAGAAATGCTATTAATTTTATTTATTCAATACAAATAAATAGGCGAAATGATGGGTCCATAAGAAAACACCTAACGTTTAGTTTCAAAATAGAAATATGAAAAAAAATAATCTGTTACTTTGCAAATGTAAAGGTCGATCTCTGGTGCTTCGCCCCTGTATTGAGATTGATAACGTCAAGCTCATAAATCGCGTCTACAGGCTATATGCAGGACGCGAGAGCAAGAAGGTGCTCATCGCCACCTGCTGTGCTTTAGGTACCATGAGCTTGATAGCTGTGTCAAATCATGTCAACAGCAACCGAGTTTGCTTCAACTGACAACACACTGAAAGTGGTGTGCCCAACGTGTGGATAGAACCACAAGTAAACCGGACATCTCCACAGTGCATGAAAAACTAGCTGATACGGCAAACGTTATTTTACCGTATTCTACGGCCTACGACCTATCAAATATATACAAAAAAACATCATACAAATCGGTGACGCCCGTTTCGGAGGAGTTCGATAACAATGTGACTCGAGATTTTTATATATTAGATAATAATAAGTTTTTTTACTATTACGGTATTTTTATAAAAACACCATTCCTTAAATCACACGCAATAAACGCGTTTTTAATGTTTTGTAATTTCCACGATTCTACCATTTTCATTACTTTCTACTACGTACGTTGGCAACACATTCAGTAGTGCATCGTAAAAAAAAAACAAAAAATATTTCAGAAACGCTGATCGTTTGATGCTGGTGGTCTTGTGCATTTTCGCGTAAATAATAATTCAAGTAACTTTGTTTAATACTAAATCTCGAAGTTTGTTTTTATGAAATAATGCCCATAAATTGCGAAGAATAGTTACAATAATTAAAAGGTAAGCAAACTTAGTGAAGCCTGAACCGGATTTTTCTCTTTCGTTGAATCCTTGATCTTGTTTACTTCTTGGCGAAGACTATTTCGAGCGAACTGGCGAATTATGTAGTTTTAATTAATTATAATAGTGCATGATCCTGTTCTATTTTTATGCATTTTTTAGGACTCTTTTATTTCAGCCTGTCTACTTTTTTCTAGAGAAGTATACCTACAACGTTGAGCTTTTTAAGTAAGAAATAGTAATATAATATTCTAAGCTTTAGGAGATAACGTAGTAGACATTACTTATTTTACATAATTACGGGCTATGCGACAATATTGGTAGTATTTTCGTTTTGGCTGGTTTTATTTCTTACTTTCAGACTGGCTAAGGTACCATGCCAAATATAAATTGAGAGACTTGTCCTATCCATTTGTGTCACTTGTCACCCTAAATTTTTTTCTTGTTTTAACTCTGGGTTAAAACAGACAGTCCCTTTTGTTAACACAAACCAGTATCTACTGCTAACACAAATCAAATCATACATACCTAAAAAGTTGATAAATTAGGAACTTTATGGATCCACTATGGTAATTGGCACAAGTATTTTTGGAGATTTCATAGTTACATAACTTTCTTTATATTATATTTTTATCTTGCAAACTCCATTTATCATCTAATTCCAGTCAAGGGGTTAATTTTATATGTGTCATTCGTTAGAAACACTCTTTGGATCTCATCACAAGGCATGAAGGCATGAGGCATGATGACCATGTCAATAAGAAAGAATATACCAGATCAGCCCAGAAGAAGAGTTAGACCACCCACCAGTTGGTGGACTAAAGATCAGAAAGTCATAAAACAGGACAACTTAACTGCACAAACAACCCAGAACAGAGCTCTCTGATGCAGATGTATAAAGGGACCCAACCCCAGCTGAACCATGAAGAGGGTGGGACAAAGAAAGAAATATCAACTCTTTCACAAATAAAAAAAAACAATAAACTCACAGCTGTATTCCAGAGGGTACGGCAGAGATCTGGGACGGCCACTTGCCACGATCCGGATAGATCATTGTATGTAGAGACCTAAAATGCTGGGGTCGGCACAGCCCATCATGTCCTCTCCCCTATGGGTAATGTTCAAAAGCCACCTAAGATAAACAATCAAAATTTTTTAAACTTTACAGAACTTAAATTCTTTTACGTCCCTTTTACCTTTACATATACACTACCGTGTTCAGCATGATAAGTAAGCAAAAATGTTTTACTCAATTGTCAAAAACCACAAATGATTTTTCTGTCCACTGTTTGGTTCTCTTTTAAGTAACTATCTGGAGTGGAAAAACAAAACTAAGTTATTGTTATTAATTGTAGCTTCCACAATGAGGGCACGGTTGCTCCGGTGCAGACCTTTCTCGGTCCGGCAACTGCTAGTGGTGCTGCTACTTGTGGCGTTTGCTGCTTGTTGCTACTATTACACCTCCGGGCCAGCCTACGGGAAGCCGAACGGTGAGTACGCTTGCAACTCCCCACTTTTCAGCTTGAGTCAACGTTGGGTAGGTGAATTTTCTTCGTTCCGGAGTATGATGTCTAAAATGGCAAACATTGATCAATAAATGTGATTGTTGACACAAAAAAAACAATCTCACACAATCATGAAAATCGTCCCTGGTCCTTGAACTAAGAGGAAAGCGCGCTTTTCCACCCGCAAGACTGACGAAGCAGTGGAACATATAAATTATTGATGTTTATAATGCATTTCGTTCTGGCGGACGATGTAACAAAATCTACATTACAAATGTACCCGAAAATGGTTTCTACTTTTTACGAGTATTAGAACTTTCTCGAGATCGCGAAACAAATAACGGCTATTCCATATATACTATTCAAATGTAAGTGCCTGAATCATCACAAGAGCTCTGAAAAATGCGTCGTACACTGAAACAGCATTCTGAGGCTTGGTCACAAAATATACAGTGTGGCCCTGGATAAAGTGCAATCCCGAAAGGGGATGAAACTAGACCATGAGTCATTGACTAGAAAAATATTAAAAAAAATTATAAAAAATTATTGTAGGATTTATTGGTATTTTAAGATTTTCATGTTTCATTAAGGACTCTATGTACAAAAGTATTGATTTCTTCCAAAATAATGGGTCTATTTCTTTGAAATAAAAAAAAACAGTATGCCTAATACCTGGCGATGACCATGAAATAATAAATAGTCTGCAAAAAAGTAACTATCTTGGGTAAAAAAATGTATTTTTATGAAAAAAATGATTTTTTTAGACGTTTATTTTAAAAAACTTCAAATTACTAAAAAAATGTGCCCTATAACTATGTCATTTTATAGCTTACTTTTATTCTTTACCATTTTAGCTTCCAAATAAAAAAAAAACCAATGTTCTAACTAAAAAAATGGCTAGGAGTTATTTACATTTTAGTAGGTAATAAAAGTCAGACTTTAATCACAATAACTTTATTAATAAAATTATCCGTAATTTACAATTTTGCATTTTTATTTAATGCATTAAATGTTCAAAATGGCCTCCTCGATTTTGCAAGCACATTACTGCACGAATATTAATTTGCTTAGTGGCTCTGCGAATCATTCCTGGATAATTTTTAATGTCATTTGCGCACTGAATTATTCGGTCGTGCAACTGTGCCTCGGTATTTATTGGCGTGCTGTATACTCTTTGCTTCATGACACCCCATAAAAAATAATCTAGGGGTGTCAGATCAGGTGAACGCGCTGGCCAGCCTACTGGCCCTCCTCGGCCAATCCACCGGTTCGGGTAATTTTCCTTCAAAAATCGCCGCACCTCCCGCCCATAATGTGCAGGACATCCATCCATTTGGAGATACATACGCCCACGCCGTCTCGTAGCCAGGGGAACATCTTCCATCAACATGGGTAAATTTTGTAGTAATTCTAAAAAACGTTCAGCATTTAGGGTTCTGGGTAAAATGACTGGACCAATTAAAATGTCGTCGATTAAGACTGCCCATAGGTTTATTGAAAATTTTACTTGAAAAGTAGATGCCCGCTTCAATCGTGGATTTTCGTGAGACCACTGGTGCAAATTTCTGCAGTTTGTAATGCCGTCTCGGGTAAATGTCGCTTCGTCCATCCAAAAAATGCGTTTGGGAAAATTTGGGTCAGCTCTAATTTTTCTTAGAATCCACGTCGACATTACGCATCTTGGACGATTATCTACATTTTCGTGTAAATGTTGCACTCGTTGGTAATGGAAAGGATGCAATCCCTCCTTTTTCAAAATTCGCCAGACAGACGTCTTCGATATGCCATGACGCAACGCTAATCGTCTTATGCTTGTTGTAGGGTCAGCAAACAGATCGTTTAAAATGGCCTCTTCTATCGCATTGTCAATAACGACAGCTGGATGCTCACGGCGATCTCGTGCCAAACCATGTCCAATGTTGGAGAGCCTCCTATGAATCTCTTGAAAATTTCGAGCTGAGGGTATGAGTCTGCCCGGGAAAGCATTTATGTATGCAGTCCGAGCGACTGTTGTGCGACCATGTGACATGCCATAATAATAATGTATGTCGGCTATTTCTCGAGGTGAGAACTCTGTCAATCGCGGCATTTCGTCAATACTTAACAGCAGAACAGGAACAGTCCAAACGTAACGAACAGTAGAAAACGTAACAGTCAACAATGTAACAAAAACTTAATAACAAATCAACGAGAACACAATGCGAGAACGAGAACAGTAGTAGCAGCGGCGAGAATATCGGAGCGACTGTGTAAGTCCTGTTTCGAACCCCCTGCCTCCCCTCCCCTCGCCTTCCCTCTACCTGAGTGTAGAACAAAAGGACGGCGACTGCCGAAGGGCACAGAGTAGGACGGAAACAATGGAAAAAACGGTCTCTACCTGCACGGTAACACGATTAGGCTCCACTTTAAAAGTTCGTAGATAGCGTGTTTTTTTAGTTAGAACATTGCTTTTTTTTTTATTTGGAAGCTAAAATGGTAAAGAATAAAAGTAAGCTATAAAATTACATAGTTATAGGGCACATTTTTTTAGTAATTTGAAGTTTTTTAAAATAAACGTCAAAAAAAATCATTTTTTTCATTAAAATACATTTTTTTACCCAAGATAGTTACTTTTTTGCGGACTATTTATTATTTCATGGTCATCGCCAGGTATTAGGCATACTGGTTTTTTTTATTTCAAAGAAATAGACCCATTATTTTGGAAGAAATCAATACTTTTGTACATAGAGTCCTTAATGAAACATGAAAATCTTAAAATACCAATAAATCCTACAATAATTTTTTATAATTTTTTTTAATATTTTTCTAGTCAATGATTCATGGTCTAGTTTCATCCCCTTTCGGGATTGCACTTTATCCAGGGCCACACTGTATTCACTGTGTCACAAAATCTGTATCATAAACATCCGAAAATAGCTTCTTACTAGTAAATCCAACTTTTAATGAGGAAAAACTCCTTAATAATAATCATCCTGCGTTAATAATATGTAATTGCCGAAATAACCATTATCGCGCCAGGTAAACTGAAAACGCAGTTTTTTTGGTCACAGTTTAGAATAGGCTGAAACTGGTAAACATTTTGCGAATAGGGCACTTGCCTCGGGATCGGAAGAGAGAATGCCCTCCCAAGTTCGAAGTTGAGACAAGCGGGCGAAATGCGCCTTGATCGAGGTACTCATATACTTTGTATTTATACTTTCGAACAATTTAAAAATAAAACAATAAACATTTTTTTTGGAGTTTTTGGGTTCACAGTAAATGCGACAAACAAAGTTACGTGCAAGTTGTACGTCATAGTTTGCACAGTTTTTATACCACGTGACTATATTAACTTTTCGACAAGTTAGGTATATAACGAAAATTACCACTTTTATTTTATCTCTTAAAAAGGTCTCTCATATTAAAACATATGATAGTACTCCGTTCTCCCTTAATTAAAAAAAGGGCGCCTTAAACTAACTTCTCAAGTGTCGTAGACGAGAGTTTCCTATTAAGAGAAAATTGCAGTTTGATTGTTAATATTTCCGAGCGAAGTAGGTAACTTGATCCTCTATTGGAAAACTACTTCTGGAAACTTCTGTAGGTTGAAGCAATACAGCGTAAGGAAATAAAGGAAATAAAGCCCTACAATGTAATTACCTTTTATTGGAATAACCCGCCAATCAGGCCGCGAGCAGTGTGATGTTCCGTCTGCTTTTTATAATTTTATTGACAAAGTTATTTTCAAGGATTTTAGGAACTTTTTGTTATTATGTTGGTCGCCTGTTACTTATTTACCTGGAAGGCCTACTTATCCGTTATAGATTTCCGTAGAAGATCATTATAATATGCGTTTTTTCACCCTTCATTTTTTCACGTTTCTACAATCGACTGTTTACCCGGCGGAGGGGGAGGGACGCTCCCTCTTGTAAAAATTGTGCTTTAAACCGCAATATTTCGCAAACGAAACTTAAACGAAATTTCGATTTAAGAGGGTACAAACGAGAAAAATATCGCATTTTCCATTGCAGTTTAGGATTTAGGTATCTTAGAATATATTAATTAAAGGTTTTCCTACCGTTTTGTCGAAGAAATTAATACCCATATATATGCCAAGTTTCGGCTTTCTAGTGCGTGACGTCGCCGTGGTAAGCTGTGTCTGTACGGACATCGGGAAACTATAAAGGTTCTTTGTTCATTACTGAACCCTAAAAAGAGCCGAAAGTTTGTCACTTTCTGGGTAATAAGTCACTACATGTTAAGTGACGTATTTACACATTAATGTCTATATATTTATCTAAAACAAAAGATGGATTTCTAATAAAATCGTAGTTTATTAACTGAATAAAAGAGCTAAATAAATAGCTTCGTGCTCAAAATGGTAGATCTGTCGCTAAATCGATCCCAGATAGCTATTTCTTTTTATTTGTAATTTGTCGCCAGTACCTACGGTATACATTTAAATCGTTCAATTATTAAAATAATACCATCTGCTACCTATTTGATATATCAGTTTATAAATAATGACAAAATGTTCAATTAGAATAATTGAACATTTTCAACAAAAGATGTTGATGATTGTGACAAGAACTTAATTATGTGTCTTAGTTACTATCGTACTAGAAATTGTTATTTAATACCCATGACGACTAATACCCCCATACGATGACGACGAAAACCCTACATTTCTTGGAGCTTTACGAATTATTGAACACTATTTAAATGTTTTTTTTTTGTAATAAACTCTGAATTATTTTGACTATACAGTTGTCAGGACAAAACTTTTATAATAAATTTTGGGTGATTTATATTTATTTATTGTGGAACTTGCAGTCCCGGCAAACTTCGTACCGCCAAAGTTTTCGTAATATTTCCATATTTTCTCACCATTTAAACGTTCCCTGGAGTTCCACAAATATAAAAAAAAAACAAAAATCAGCCAAATTGGTCCAGCCGTTCTCGAGTTTTAGTGAGACTAACGAACAGCAATCCATTTTTATATATAAGAAAGAAGAAGATTGATTTTATATTGTTTGCCGACTAATGTACCTACATTTCGGCTATAAATCTACTAGTTTTGAAACCCTATTATTTAATAAATGCAAAACCAATTACATTGGTGATAGCTTAAATGATACCCTTAAAGCAATACCGCGTTCATAAAGCCAAAGGATATTCTTTTTTTTATTCGTGTCATTCGGTTCGTACACACGCTTTTTCTCTGGTACACTTAATTACTCCCCATTAGGGCACCACTTTGTTGAAACAAGCGAGTAGTAATTGGCTCTACGATAAATGAAACTTTTCTCCATAAATTTAATTGAAATTTCCATAACAGGTCCACAATAAAAAGTTTAAAAAGTGCAACCCGGCTACGGAAAATTATTTTACGAGTTTGGTCTTCAGAGCAGAAATCAAAAATGGATTTCAACGTAACATTTACCTTCTGTTTGTTGAATGACAATCAATGTCAGTGTCTCTAGGATGTCTCGGGGGAGGCCTGTATCCAGCAGTGGACGAGTACGGGCGGATTGAATTGTACAATGTTAGCCGCCTGCCCACCGCAATGCTTGCTGCCTTTGGGCCGAATTTGTAATGGAGAAAAAGACAGTAAAAAAACAAAATCTCCACTCTAACCTCTTCTCTATCAAAAGTACTAAAATACCTTATGTGGTACGAGTTAACAAAAGAGATGACAAAAGACACAGGAGCAGGTCGAAATGGCTTGACTGCATAGAAAAAGATCTTAAAGGCCGGTTTCTGAATTGAAATTTTTACTACGCCACGCTCTTTTCTGAGAAATTCTACAGTAAGTAGTTACTTAGCGAAATTCTCGATTCAGAAACTGACACTATGAGGGTGGGGAAGGTATCAGCATGGAGAAAAGACGCAAGGAATCGAGCGCAATGGAAGGAAAATGTGGAAGAGGCCGGCTACAACCCCGATGTGTGTCTACACACCGGGTTGTAAGTAGGGAAGTAAGTAGATGAGTGAGTGAGTGAATAATAAGTGTTAGCGATGCAATTTTCCTTTATTTTATTTGTTTCTTTTTGTCAATTCACGTTTGGTTCTAAAATACATAGTGGTGGCTAGTAGCGCCGCGCCCGCACACGTCACAGGGGTACGGGGAAGGGGGAAGCGTATCGCCGCCATCGGCAGTTGCAAAAAGGTGCAACTTGAGCCCATACGTGCGCGCGCGGCTCTTTATCGCCATCACCAAAAATATAATTCGTGTATCACTTTACGCCCGCAACAAAGCCTGGTCTTCGAGCCAGATACTAAACTAACATAAGGTAATGTTTCACTCGCCACGAAGCTTAAAAATGGCGAACTCTCGTAGTGCTACACGAAAAAACGAGGTACCGAAGCAGGAAGAACCAGGTGTCGCAGGTGCGAGTGGTCTTCCCGACAGTAAGGCTTACGAAAACCTCACTCGTAGTGAAGAAAAATCGGAAGATTGTAAGAAGTCATTGGAACGCATGTATCAAATTGATCGGATTGAAGGTAGTACGAAAGTACTTAGTGCTACCGCTCCGCCGGCGCCGCCGTCCTCTCAAGCAGTAATCTGACGGGGAAAAAGCGTCGATATTAAATCAAAGATGCACTCTAACGCTTCATCCAAATCAGCACGACGAATGAAGCTGGAGCTGGAAGCAGCCGAGGCGAAAGCACGTATCGAAATGAGCCTTATCGACAAAAAATTACAGGCTAACCTCGCCGAGTTGGACAACAAAACGGAATACAGTTCACAACCTGAGGAACGAGAAGAACAAAACCGCGCAAATGCTGAAGTAGAACAGTGGATGAACCGCAGCCAATTAGAACTGGAAAAATGGCCTAAACCTGCCCCCCAGCCAGGCCAAACGTCGGGCAGGTCGCAGCCACCGCCATCGCCGCCGCTGCCTGCGGCCGCGGCGCCTCCTACTCCTGGCACCGATAATGGGACAGTTCAACAGTTAGCTAACGCTATCAAGGATCTCGCCACTGCTACTGCTGCTGGACCAAACGCTCAACTATTGAGCCGCCTATCTACCCCGCGAGATATGAATTCCTTCTCTGGGGACCCAATGGAGTGGCTTTACTTTAAGCAAGCGTTTGAAGAATCCAGTCAAGTTTGCCACATAAGTGATAAAGAAAATCTGTGGAGATTGAAAAAGTGCCTCCACGGACCCGCCAAAGAAGCTGTCATGGCATTGTTAATTAGTGCCACTTCACCGAGCGTCATCATGTACGCATACGCTGGAGCTACAGTTCGGTAATCCTGACATAATACTGTCGAGAATCACGCACGAAATAAACAAACTTCAAACGTTGCCGCAAGACTCACAAAGAAATAGTGAAGTTTTCAATAAAAGTACAAAACTACATTGCTGCTGTGAACGCAATCGGTCAAGACGAATACTTGCGAGGCATGAGTATTGTGTCCATCATACTATCCAAGCTACCTACCATCTTGGTATCTAAATGGACCGATTACAGTTACAAGTTACTGATGGAGAATAATAAACCTAAACTAATTATTCTCTCCGAGTTTTTCACCGAAGAAGCCACGAAAACATCCCGCACAGCTGTTAATCTATTGTGCACGCCAAGTAAGAGCTACTACAGAAGTTTAACTCGCAAGCAAACGGATTACAACCGACCGCGACTTTCTCATCAAACAATGACAATACAAAACGTATCCAGTGATGATAACGACATGTGTCGATTTTGCAAAGTGTCAAAACACCCTTTAACCGAGTGCAAAAAGTTTAAAAAAGCGCTGCGCAAGGACAGATGGAACTATGTGAAACGTAACCGTATATGCTACAAGTGTTTAGTGTCAAAGCATAACCGCGATAACTGTTCCGCGCCCGCGTGCCAGAAAGACGATTGTGGACTCGCTCATCACCCTCTGTTGCACTATCCAAAACCAAATAGTGTGATTGTTATTCATCCCGCTGAACCGCATCCGGACTCTGAAACAGTAACGCACGTAAAAGTGAATAACTGCATAGTGTTATTAAAAACGGTGCCTATAAACTTACACGGACCTAACGGTGTTTTTAGTACAGTAGCCCTTCTGGACGACGGATCCTCTGTGTCGTTGATAAGCGGTGCGCTCGCCGCTCGGGCCGGTCTACGCGGACGTAAACAAACCATGCGCGTGTGTGGGCCATGGTACGAAATGGTGTGTGAAAGCGTACTAGTGGACATAAACATATCAAACAGAGACGGAACTATGTTTACGTTGCAAGCGCGTAGTGCTAACGAATTGAACTTACCCGTGCAAAACATATCAGTGTCAAATTTAATGGACTACGATTATATAAACAAAATAAAAAACCAATTGTGTAATGAACAAAGCAAACCGGAAATTCTAATCGGGCAGGACAATTACCACATTATCTTACCTTTGGAGATAATTAAACGTAGCCAAAATGAACCTTACGTCACACGTACTCCGCTTGGTTGGTGCCTTCATGGGCTCACTCGAGTGTCGAGTGAGAACTGCGCCACCACTCACTCCACCTTTTTCCTAACGGAAAAGGACAACTTGAAAGCATCAGAATACGAAAAAATGCTCCACGACATGTCTGAGAAAATTCGACGTTACTTCAACATCGACTCCATGGGTATTTCAGGCAAACCACGTGAAAACTCTGACGATGTACAAGCTCGTACGCAACTCGAACGGACCTCTACTCTGAAAGATGGACGTTGGTACGTTGGCTTACCGTGGAAGAACGCTGACTGCAAGTTGCCGGACTCCTACCCTACGGCAATGATGCGACTTCGAGGCGTCGAAAAGAAAATGACCTCTGATGAAGGGTATGCCGAGAGGTACAAATAAAGAATGCTACATCTTCTACAAAACGATTACGCTCACGAGCTGAACATACCGTCGGAACAAAACCCAAAAATGTGGTACCTACCACACTTCGGTGTGGACAATGCAAACAAGAAAAAACTTAGACTTGTGTTTGACGCAGCAGCTAAGACATCGGGGTCATCCCTAAATGATTACTTGCTGACCGGCCCTGATTTACTCATGTCACTGTACGGGATCATGCTACGGTTCCGTGAGAACAAAATAGCCGTAGCAGGAGATATAAAAGACATGTTCCTACGAGTTAAAATACTGCCGCAAGACCAAGACGCACTAAGGTTTTTATGGAAAGACTTGCCTAATGTACCATCTTCTACAAAGTCGTCAGATGTACCTGTCAAAACATATGCGATGACGTCACTCATATTTGGAGCGAACTGTTCGCCTGTTTTGTCGCGCAATTCATAAAAAACAAGAATGCGCTGCGATTTGAACCGACACTGCCGCAATCCGTGCAAGCTATATGTAAAAATCATTACGTAGATGATTACATTCAGAGTCTGCCAGACGAAGAAACGGCAATAAAGCTAACTCATGAGATAAGCTACATACATGGTCAAGAAGATCTGAAAAACCTGAAAAATAACAAAAGATTAGAAAGAAAAAGCAAGCTACTTACCTTAGCTCCTTACCTCGACGAGCATGGAATCCTCCGTGTGGGCAGCCGCATCAACGCCGCGCCTGATGTCTCTCCGGAAATGAAACACCCTGTAATACTTCATGGACGAAGTCACGTTGCCATATTGATAGTGAGACACTATCACTTTAAGTTTGCTCATGGTAACCAAGAAACTATTGTAAATGAAATTAAACAGAAGTACTGGATAATCCGTTTACGACCGACAGTCAAAAATGTAGTTTCCAGGTGCATGCTGTGCAGAATAAAGAAAGCCCAACCTCAGCCACCCAGAATGTGTGACCTGCCAGCAGCTAGGATGTCTCACCATGAAAGACCTTTCACATTTTGTGGAGTAGATCTGTTCCGACCGATGGAAGTAACAGTTTGTAGAAGAAGAGAAAAGAGATACGGGCGTGATGTTTACATGTTTGACTGTACGAGCAATACACATCGAGATCGTGACAAAACTGACATCCGATGCTTTGATTATGGCGTTGCGTCGCATGGCTGCCAGGCGTGGTTGGCCGCAACACTTGTTCTCGGATAATGGAACGAACCTTCGAGGAGCTAACACGGAACTGAAACGATCAATAGAAGAGCTTGATGAAGACATGCTTAAATGCGAATCCGTGAACTACGGCACTAAATGGACCTTCATCCCACCTACCAGCCCACACTGGGGCGGGGCATGGGAAAGGATGATTCGCAGTGTAAAACAGAACCTATATGTCGTGCTTCGAGAGCGGGCTCCACGTGATGAGGTACTGAGTGTTCTAATGGCTGAAGTAGAGGCTATGGTCAACAGTCGCCCACTGACACACGTGACAGTAGAACCTGAAAACGACGAATCACTTACACCAAATCATTTCCTGATGGGGACTTCAAGTAACCTTCCGGTCCTCGGAGCTTACGACGATTCTGACCTTGACCTGCGCAAGCAATGGAGAGGCTCTCAACGCCTGGCCGACATGTTCTGGAGGCGTTGGGTACGAGAGGTGTTACCTGACATGAGACCGAGGCAATATTGAAGATTGCATCAGCCAAAACAAGCAAATCAGTTTGTTTTGGCTGAAAGCGCATGCGGGCATCGAAGGGAACGAGAGAGCCGATCAGCTAGCAAAGGCCTCGCTGCAACTAAAGACACGACCGCACTACGACAAGTGCCCGGTCTCATTCGTCAAGCGACAGATTCGTCAGAACTCGCTTGACGAATGGAACCGCAGGTACAAGTCGGAAGAAAAAGGTGCCACGACGAAAATGTTCTTCCCGGACGCCAGAGCCGCGCTTCGGATAGTCAGGAGGATGGTGCCCGACAAAGTGGTAGCGCAAATCCTGACGGGGCACGGTGGGTTCGCCGAATATCTGCATCGATTCAAATGTAGGGCGGACCCATCGTGCACCTGTGATCCAGACCAACAGGAAACACTGGAGCACATCCTCTTTGACTGTCCGGTGCACGGCCGGGCACGATATGATGCAGAAATGTCACTCGGAATAGGCATCAACAGAGAGACCGCGCACACAATAATGAGCGACGACGCAAAGAGGGATGTGTTTCTGGAGTTCTGCGGAAGGATCGTTAGAAAAGGTAAATAAAAGAATAAGTAGGTTTCTGGCTACCACTTTGTAACAAAGCGGAGAGCAGAAAATTGGAAAGATAACTGAAGGAACCGCAGAACTCCAGAAACACAAAAAAAAAAGAAGTTATCAAATTCTGAAATTTTAAAAAATTCGTATACTTTGTCTGTGATATTGTTTTGTGTTTCCGTGCTGTCCAAAATAATAAAAATGATTAAATGATAATAATAATATACAATATACAACTTTTACAGTTTTAATTTTAACCATAGACTAGTTGACTCTACTTTATTAAGCATAAGGTCACGTATTTATAAATTATGAAATATGTTAAAATCTTGCCGAAACTTGCTGTTGTATGTTATTCCTGTGCAGTCCAAATTTTTACAACTTATACAATATTAATTTTAATGCGATAATTATTAGTATTTTACATTTTTTTGGTTTTATTTTAGAATTTTACAATGTTTTGGTTTTATTGTAGACGTTACTTTATTAAGTATAGATAGAAAAGACTCTGACAAATTATGTCACAATTCATAACAAATTCTGATTTAAAATTGATAAAACGGCAACCACGGTCTCTAACTATGATAGAGGAAGAACACATAAAAAAAAAGACATGAGACCGAGAAGAAAGTGGCAAGAAGAACAGAGATCCCTACAAGTGGGGGACCTAGTACCTACTGATCGTCGACCCAAACTCCCCACGAAATGTATGGCCACGAGGCATAATAGAAAAAGTAATGCCAGGCAAAGACGGCCGCGTCAGAGTCGTGGAAGTAAGGACTAAGGGCCGTCTGATGCAACGATCTGCGACCCGCATCGTTAGAATACCTACTGGGGATGAGTGCTGAGGCACTAGGGTGGGGCGTGTTAGCGATGCAATTTTCCTTTATTTTATTTGTTTCTTTTTGTCAATTCACGTTTGGTTCTAAAATACATAGTGGTGGCTAGTAGCGCCGAGCCCGCATACTTCACAGGGGTACGGGGAAGGGGGAAGCGTATCGCCGCCATCGGCAGTTGCAAAAAAGTCCAACTTGAGCCCATACGTGCGCGCGCGGCTCTTTATCGCCATCACCAAAAATATTATTCGTGTGTATCAATTTACGCCCGCAACAATAAGTAATTAAGTTAGTACCCTGTACTTATCTAACAACAGCTGATTTGAATGACATGATGACGTAAGTATTAACCCTTCAGGCCTAGAACATTTTATTTTCACGCAAGTGCAGCCGTAAGCGCTAAAGGAACATACATACAAACGTAAGTCACTATCTTTCCTTCTCGTAGTCGGTAAATAACTGTCTGAAACATTAGGTACACACCTCTTCCCTCCGATAGATACCGTCTATCGGAGACAGTACTGGAACATTTCAAAATTTACTATACTCGAGTAATTGGCAGTCAAAGTTTTGATCTTTTAGGACTGTAATGGTTTTAGTAATTAAAAAATAAATAAAAGGAGTGTTCGAGATATTCGTATACTGCACTAGATTGCAGCGGTCTAGAGCAGTCTATTTTTGAAACCTTTGGTGTAAAAACTAGATTTTCAAAATTTGGGATATCTTCCAGTACTGTCTCCGATAGACGATACCTACGTCTGAGTTCAACGTTATGCCTTTGTGATAAGAATGCAAATGTTACGCTATGTTTGGCGGGATATAGGCTATCCTTCTGCGTGTAGTGGGACGTCTGTCAAGCTCTAAGCATACTCGCACCGCACAAAATTCTGAACGATTCAATCGTATAATTAATATCAAATTAGTGTGGAATTTCACAGATAGACGATTGGAATCGCCCAGGATTTGGTGCGCGTATTTAGTTTTGGGTTTCCTTCCTTCGATGATCTAGTTGCATAATAGGCTATTTGACACTAAAAAAAATTGTATTTTGAGTCTTAAAACTGCTTTGAGGATAGTTTACCCAAAAAACCAGGAAAAAATGTCATTATTTATGTTTCTGCAGCCAGTTTATCGAAAACGACCGGGATTGGCTGAATCTATGACGATGTCACAGCTCAGTAAATATGGCGTTTGTCATTCATGTCGTTCTTACGTTCATGGGTTTTGTTTACTGAACAGTGCGAGATGCCGTATTGCCCAAGATAGCGTTTTGGCGGCTTATTTTGAAAGTGAATTTTGGTTTCCTTTTTTTAGAAGAAATACGCGATTGCATTTAAAATTGCCACCTTCTAAGCACTCAATGAACAACAACAAGAAATCTGGGTAGATTTTCACAAATATGTCAAATAGTCTATTGGGATAGTGCAGTGACCTTTTCCATCTAGCTTGAACTTGACGGTAACTGTGTGGAAGTAATATAACTATTACTTTAACTAATAATCTCATGTGCAATTCCTAGTGTACATGCAATAAAGAATAATTATTATAGAATATTCTAGATAGATATCTATCTACGAGTATCTATCTATCGTTGAACTAACTCTGTTCACTCTTGGGATTAGACAGATTTATCTGGAATTCTAAGAGATCATGTATTTAGTTCAATTTTTCTATAGATGCGATCAAACCGCTATTATAAATCGATAAAATACGAAAAGCAATTAAATACTACGGTAACTACGTTAAAACGATTAAGTATTTGAATTCTAGAACGTCCGTTCAACCCATTAATTTAAAGAATATTAACCCCTATGATTAATTTCTTGCCGTTGATAATATTTAAAAAAATGCTTGCGAACACCCAGGGAAAGCCGAATAAAATAAAATTTAAAAGTCAATCACGCATGGTAAGTAAGAGTTTTTCATGTGGCTTTATTTCAGGATGATAAGGTTCAATCCGTGGGGTGCCGGCTTTAGAATAGTGCCCCCCCATCTCAGCCCGTGGGTGCCGTAAAAACCGGCAAAGGGACACATTACTAGGAGGTGGGCAGCAGCTCCTTCTGCGGAAATGCTTCTCACTGCGCTCGCCAACCCGCATGCCAAGCGTGGCGAGTATGGCAAATACCCTCATGGCAGTACATAAAAAAACCAGGCCCCCAGTCCCCGGCAGCTCCGCTATTCCTGGCTACGGTAGCGGCCACGGTAACGGAGGAGCAAGGGGTGCTAAGAATCTCCGGCAGAGATCCGGCTACCACCCCGAACAGCGAAAACGACTGGCCCTGGTAACACACAACATTCGCACAATGAGGACGGAGGAAAAGCTAATTGAGCTGGAAGAGGAAATGGGTAGGTTACACTGGGATATCCTAGGGTTATCTGAAGTCCGTCGAGAGGGCGAGGACACGATAACCCTGAAATCCGGTAACCTGCTCTACTACCGGGAGGGCGAGCGACAGTCCCAGGGTGGTGTCGGGTTTCTCGTCCACAAGTCCCTCGTGAACAACATTTTGGCCATCGATAGTGTGTCGAGCAGGGTGGTATACCTAATACTCAGAATATCTAAGAGGTATTCGCTGAAGGTCATTCAGGTATACGCGCCGACCTCGTCACACTCCGATGAGGAGGTAGAGGCGATGTATGAGGACATTAGTAGGGCCATACATACCTCGGAGACCTATTTTAATGTGGTCATGGGGGACTTCAATGCGAAGCTGGGCAAAAGAAGCGAAGGCGAGATGAGAGTGGGGCAATTTGGTCATGGGCAACGGAACCCTAGGGGACAGAGGTTGGCCGACTTCCTGGAGAAAGAGGGACTCTTTATGATGAACTCTTTCTTTCAGAAGCCACCTCACAGGAATTGGACCTGGTTGAGTCCCGATGGTTCCACGAGAAACGAGATAGACTTCATCCTGACCTCCAAGAGACAGATATTCAATGATGTCTCTGTGATCAACATGGTGAAAACCGGAAGCGATCACCGAATGGTAAGAGGCACATTGAATATCAATGTCAAACTTGAGAGGTCCCGTCTCATGAAGTCCACGCTCCAACCTACTCGTGCCCATATCCAAAACCCCGAGAACTTTCAACTCGAATTGTCAAATCGCTTCGAATGCCTGGAAAGCGCCGCATCGGTGGACGAGATCAATAACAGGTTTGTAGAAACTGTTTGTACAGTGGGCTCGAGGTTCTATAAACCCAACCGAGCGAGCAGACCACAAAAGCTCTCAAACTATACTCTCGACCTCATGGCTAAACGTCGCTCGTTGCAACAGCAGTCCTCCAGAGATGCTGAGTCATATAGGCAGCTCAATAGACACATATCAAAGTCTATGCGGCACGATATTCGTTCCTTTAATACCGAACGTATTAAAGAGACTATAGAGCGGAACAAAGGCTCTAAAGTGTTCGCAAGAGACATGTCTATTGGGCAAAGCCAGCTGACGAAGCTGAAAAGAGAGGACGGCAGTATAGCGTCGACCAAGTCAGAGGTACTGAGGGAGATTGAGGTCTTCTACGGACAGCTATACACCTCAGTCGCAAAACCTGTTAGCAGTTTGCACAAAGACCCAAGAGCCAAACTGACCCGACATTATACCGAAGATATCCCGGACATCAGCCTATACGAGATTAGGATGGCCCTGAAACAGCTTAAGAATAACAAGGCACCAGGAGAGGACGGAATTACTTCAGAGCTTCTGAAAGCGGGTGGAACACCGGTACTTAAAGTCCTTCAGAGGCTCTTCAATTCCGTCGTGCTCGAAGGAACAACGCCAGAAGCATGGAACAGAAGCGTGGTGACGCTGTTCTTCAAGAAAGGGGATAACACTCTATTGAAGAACTACCGACCCATCTCGCTTCTGAGCCATGTTTATAAGCTTTTCTCGAGGGTCCTGACGAATCGTGTCGAACGCAGGTTTGATGACTTCCAGCCTCCCGAACAAGCCGTTTTCCGAAAGGGCTATAGTACTATAGACCACATCCACACGCTGCGGCAAATTATACAGAAGACTGAGGAGTATAATTTGCCATTATGCTTAGCGTTTGTGGACTATGAGAAAGCCTTCGATTCGATCGAGACATGGGCGGTGCTCGAGTCTCTCCAGCGTTGCCATATTGACTATATCGGTACATCGAGGTGCTGAAGTGCTTGTACCACAACGCCACCATGTCGGTCCGAGTACAGGAGCAGAATTCGGAGGCAATTCCACTGAAAAGAGGCGTGAGACAGGGTGATGTCATATCTCCGAAACTGTTCACGAACGGACTGGAAGATGCCTCAAGCTTCTGGAATGGCAGGAACGCGGCATCAATATCAATGGCGAGTACATCAGTCACCTTCGATTTGCCGACGATATTGTAGTCATGGCAGAGACGCTGGAGGACCTCGGCATAATGCTCGAAGACCTCAGTCGAGTCTCCCAACGGATGGGCCTTAAAATGAACATGGACAAAACGAAGGTCATGTCGAACGCCCGTGTTGTGCCCACCCCAATAACAGTGGGGAACTCGACTCTCGAAGTTGTAAACGAATACGTCTACTTAGGACATACAGTCCAATTAGGCCGGTCCAACTTCGTGAAAGAGGTCAATCGTCGAATCCAACTCGGCTGGGCAGCGTTCGGGAAACTCAGAAAAGTCTTTTCCTCCGATATACCTCAATCCCTCAAAACAAAACTGTACAACCAGTGTGTGTTACCAGTGATGACTTATGGCACTGAAACGTGGTCTCTTACCATGGGCCTCATAAGAAAGCTCAAGGTCACGCAACGAGCTATGGAGAGGGCTATGCTCGGAATTTCTCTACGGGACCGAGTCAGAAATGATGAGGTCCGTAGACGAACGAAAGTCGTCGACATGGCCCGGCGGATTGGTGAGTTGAAGTGGCGGTGGGCGGGGCACATAGCACGCAGAACTGATGGCCGATGGGGCCGAAAAGTTCTCGAGTGGAGACCGCGTATCGGCGGGCGCAGCGTAGGACGACCAGCCACAAGATGGACAGACGATCTCATCCAAGTGGCGGGAAGACGCTGGATGCAAGCCGTTTCCGACCGGTCTTTTTGGAAATCCATGGAGGAGGCCTATGTCCAGCAGTGGACTTCTTGTGGCTGAATGATGATGATGATGAAGGTTCAATCTAATTTACTACACCATAGCCTTGTTAAGGGTATCCATCCGGTTCACTAGCGCTAACAAGGAAAAATCCTGTGAAGTACTCCTTATCTATATAAAATAATTGGTGCTCCTCGGTTGACGAGCACGGGTCTTTTTGCTAATTCATCTGTAAAAAACATTATTTTTTTCCTCGATGGCGCTTGTTACATAAACATTAACATAGAGGCACATACATTGCTTCTGGCCCCACACTAGGATATCCTGTGTCGTGGGAACCAGATACAGCGACGTCACAAACATAAAAATCCAAGACCTGAATTTCTTTCCCCAGCCGGGATTCGAACCCGGGACCTATCGCACGGTAGCGAGATGCGCTAACCGTTGCGCCACAAAAGTTGTCAGAGGTTACCGCGGTTACGTCGAGCATGCTGTCTCCTGACGATTTCTATGGAAAGATGTAATGAGATATATCGTGCTATAATATACATCCTTACCTTATAGCCGTCGTGTGTGGAGTCCCTTAGGACATTACATCTTTCCATAGAAATCGTCAGGAGACCACACACGACAGCTATAATATACATCCTTACATCTTCGTACCTTAAAGGTACTGAGCGATACGAAGATGTATATTTACCTTTCGATACCTTTCAATACCTCCCAATACCTTTCCGTATATTACGATATATCTTCCTTCGTAAAGGGTGTTCAAAAAGTTTCTTGGTGCTTCAAAAAACTCCACTAGGAGTCTTATGTCGCTAAACGACATAGGTATTCAGAGTCGTATCTCAAAAAAATCATTTGCTCCACATAAATTTGCTCCATATAAATAGTCTCGCTAAAGGCCGGTTTCCGAATTGAGAATTTCACTTAAATATTTAAATAACGTTCTGTCACGCTCTTTTCTGAGAAACTTGACGAGACAGCACTAGAGTTAAGTAGTTACTTAGCGAAATTCTCAATTCAGAAATCGGCCGTAAGCTACGTTTCGTAAGCCTGAGGAAGGTATAGGCCATACTCCGCCACGGGGGCCCAAGTCCGGATTGATGGAGGCTTGTAAGACTAGTGGCTGGTCTTGCTCAGATCAACTGGTGTTAATCATAAACGGTCACCCATCCGCGCACTGAACGCGCCCTATGTTGCTTAACGTTCGTGATCGTTTAAGATCACTCAGGCGGCCAGGGCAGCGAGCAATTCCTCGATTCAGTCGATTGATACACCTCCTGCGGTTGACTGGTAGAAAATGCTTGTAGCATTAAGTCCGCCGCGTTGCCATTGTAATTTTTACTTATGTGCAATAAACGTATTAATAATAATAATAATAATAATTGATGACCTATGATTTTATAGATATAACATAGGAAGTTACAACTTGTATATAGTGATGGAATATAACATTAAAGTTGCCTTTAACATGAAGGATAGTAACAAAAATCAATCTACCTCAAGAAAAGAAAAAAAGTGTAGCAACACAGTGGTCATCAATTTTGTAATAATATCATGCCTGTCCACTTGCTGGCGATGTCTGATAATTCCGCATATAATTTAAACTCTTCGGAATTTTCCTTACTTTATATGATGTTCAATGCACATCGTTCTATTTTTGGCACATGTGCCAACGCATACGCGCATCAAAATCTCAATCATCTTCTGATGAACTACCTATCTATTAAATCTAGTAGTAAGTCGACAGATCCATAACACCCTGTATAACGCCTTAGCAGCCGGAACGTGTGTCGGTCGAGACGTATGTCAACGAAATGAAGCGAAATATACATTACGTTACCTGTTCCGTGTGTGATACTTTAATATAATGTAAAGCTATACCTCCCGGGATGTAATGTATATTATAGCAGTCGTGTGTGAAGTCCCTAAGATGCGTATACTTTTGATAAATGTGATAAAAAAAAGACATTTAAAATACTTTTACCTATTTTTGGATAAAGAAAATTTGTTTTCAAAATTATTCATTTTGGAATAAATTTATTTCAATCATAAACGCAGTTGTACTTCGTTTTTGATTGAAAAAAAATTATACTGAAAATATTATTATGGTTAATATTTTTAATGCACTTACATTTATAATAAATGTATACTCATTGCACAATGCGGCGGACTTAATGCAATTATCTTGAATAACTGCAATTTTATTATCTTTTAAACCCTTAGACCCCGTTTATCAAAAGTTAAGTCTTTTTATCACAATCACTAAATGTTTATATATGTTGTATCTATTGTGCCAGCGTGACACGTGCATTCTAAATAGGTACCTTACGGGTGACTTTGCAAAGAAGTGATGTACAGTCACCAGCATAAATATATGACGGTGGGCAGTAGTGCAAAAATATCTGATTCGCCATTGAGATCGTAAGAATATGATGACACTTTGCCGGTAAAAATATGTGATGCTTTGTGGGCGGTATAAATATCGTATTTCACTAATTTGCATAAATATCGGACCAGGTCGCTTAAAAATATTTGATCACTGCTAAAATCAAAATAATGTGACTGCTCTTGCTGGAATATATATCTATTCACTGTGAAGGAATAAATATCGAATGATGGCAGGCATAATAAATATGTATAACTTAAACACAAGCAAAAATATGTGACTTTGTCACAAAAACGAGCTACCCCGCTGGTTTCTGTCTTGTCTTGGAAAATATACCTATCAGAATTCTTGCTCATCCCAAATCACGTCTCTATTTAAAACCTTGACTCCCAATAATACCTATTTTTCTTCTGGATAACAAAATATGACTAACTAAAAAGTTGGTCAGTTTCTCTCCTGTACTGAGTGGTCTTACATGCTGCAATATATTACAATTGTATTGTAATTAAACTCTGCGGATAAGTACTGAGTAATTATATTTTTTATAAAATATTACACAAAAAAATACAAAATATTGAATGGGAGCTACCATACAACAAACGTGATTTTTTTCCTATTGTATAATGGTACGGAACCCTCCGTGCGCGAGTCCGACTCGCACTTGGTCGGTATGAGACCAAGACATGGGTTCAAAACATGACAGTTCTAATTATCATTTTACTGACTCGAATTATGAAATGGTAGGTATACAATATTATGTTCATTTTATTGTGACAGACTTGACGGATAAAATGTTTTTTTACGATGTCAGTAAAGTTTTGCGTGCAAGGAGGTTAACATAAATATCATCTCAGTAATTAACCCCGATAAAAAAAAAGATATCAGTACCTATACGGACACTGAACTACACGCACCGACACGCACTAATACGAAATGACAAATCGATAAAATATTTTTGCTTGTGTTTAAGTTACACATATTTATGACGCCTGCCATTATTCGATATTTATTCCTTCCTAATGAATAGATAAATATTCCAGCCAGAGCAGTCACATCATTTTGATTTTAGCATCACATATTTATAAGCGACATGGTCCGATATTTATGCAATTAGTGAGATACGATATTTATACCGCCCACAAAGCATCACATATTTTTACCGGCAAAGTGTCATCATATTCTTATGATCTCAATGGTGAATCAGATATTTTGGCACTACTGCCCACCGTCATATATTTATGCTGGTGACTGTACCACAAACAAACAACCGAAATCAATTAAAGTTAAGCCGCCTTTCTACTTGTCTATTCGCATTCGCCTAGCTGCCGACGAGTCAAAATAGATTCCTAGTGTCACAGAATCACTCCTAAAGATTCCTCAGAAAACCCGGCGATGGCTTGTTAATTTTGCCAAATACGCAAATACGATTGGCTAAGTCAACCGTCGTATTCGCGTTTTAGCCGACGATTTATATTACTTTGCAAGTGTTACAGAATAATGTAAAGCCAATTTAATAGGCCACAATTGACATGTGTCAGTCCTAGCTTCATAGTGAGGTGACCTGCAAAAAACATCGATTAAATCGAATGAATCGATACGGACTTCAAACATTTGTGAATCGAATGCAGCTATTGTGAAAAAGTACGTATAGGTACTGTACTTTTAATTGAGTTCCATTGAAAATCAAATCAAATAAACAATTATTAATCAAAACCTTGACCCATTATTGTCTAACCTACATTTTTAAAATAAAATAAGACACGTACATAATTTAACCAAGAAAAAATGCATTTGTTCACTAGAACTAATAGAATTATAACGAGTGTTGTCATCGTCATCACTGCTGTCCGCTCTCAGAGATATAATTAATTCTTCTTCGATAATGTTGTCTATATCTCACATCTCGTTCAAAATTATCGAAAATTATTTTCTTTGTCTTCTCGACTACTTTGCCAAGAACATTGTACGAGTTTATTTTTTTGCTTAAAAGTCTAATAATATAATGAAACGGGGCTCGGCCTTAAGAAGAAAAATACGTCTAAAATTTTTTTACAAAGATTTGCTCTCGGCCTTAACACGAAAAAGATATTTATAAAACACAACAACGATTTAACTTTGGCCTTCTACAAAGAATTACCTGTATTGACAAGTTGTCTTCGGATACAGAAAAAGGAAAAACGTTAGACCTGGCTGCACGGACGGAAGTCCTTTGCCTATTCTGCTATTAGCAGAAAAACAAGATTAAAAAAAAATATATATAATGAAGCGGATTTTGTTTCTATTCAATTATTAACTGAAAAAAGTGAAGCAATTGTGCAGTTCTAACTTTGAAAAAATAAATAATATTGTGTGCCCTGCGTTACAAGGTTACGTTGATGAATTTTGATGAAGTGTCAAATGTGACCTATTAAATTGGCTTCACTTTAGTGCTACTCGTAAAGATTTGTCAGAAAACCCGGCAGCTGGTTAATAATTGCCAAATACGCAAGAATGATTGCCCAAGTATGGCGCCGTATTCGCGTTTTTGCCGACGATTTGTACATTGCAAGTATTACAGTGCATAATCAATACTCAAGCAAGATTTGCCAGAAAACCCCGCAATGGCTGGTCAGGATTTGCTAAATACTCAAATACGATTGGCCGAGTGAGACGCCAGCTTTGGAGCGTATTGCTTGAAGGTCATAAGTAAACGATGTTGTCTGAGTGCCGGGTGCGGAGTTTGTGCAAAAATAAAAGACAAAGGCCGTATTGCAAAAAAGTAGTCTTATTTATAAAAAGTAGATTCCACTAAAACTCTCTTGATACAGAGATGAACCCAGCTTATAAGAGGAACTCCTCGCATAAACTTTCTTTACGTTTGAGTGGTCGCGTTTTCGGCAAAAAAACCCAGGTCTTGGATCTTTACATGTTTGTGATGTCGCTGTTTCTGGTTCGCACGGCACAGGGTATCCTAGTGTGAGGCCAGAAGCAATGTGTGTGCTTGTATGAAAATGTTTGTTTCTTTATTTCCTTTTCCTACGGTGTACAACAAATCCGTGTACTTTGAGGAGCCCTGCCCGTTGAAAATAATAATTCGTGCACCGAGAATATTGTTGAGCTGCCTCCTCGTCTTCAGTTTGTCTGGTTCAACTCAATTCAAATATTTTTATTCTTTGCTAAATGACCTCGTGGACTTCGTATCACCTATCTTTGTTTTTGCAATAATATAAAAAAAATGTTTTAATATAAAGAAAAGCGTGAAATCGATCAAGCCAGCCGTTGTCGTCTTTCAACTGAAACGCGATTTAGCGAGACCAACGAACAGCAATTCATTTTTACATGACATGTTTCGTAGGATGATTTGATAAAACGCATTTACGCGAAAATTCTAGGGTTATTGCGGAAACACGGATAATTATAATAACTGTAAAAACATAGGATTTTTGCAAAACAGCAGCCGACTAACTGTTGGCGACTGTCTTAGTAACATTGATTTATTAAATCCTTAACTCTGATTGGCTTGATTTTTGCTGGCTGCTCAATTTTATTCTGACAGGATCCCCTGTGGCTTTGAGGTATTATATCAAAGAGTTATAAAGGACAAGAAATTATGCCTCTAAATCTTTGCGTTTTATTGGAAAAACATACGACCCTTTCGAAGCTAAATAAATATCATCGATCACAGAAAGCTTAAAATAATGATTGGGCGTACGACAATACAAATTCTGGGCCAACTTTTTTACTCAAACAGGTCTTACAGATATCAAATATTTACGTTTCGAGCTATACATTATTTTACCTCGACCTCCTTGTCTAATTGACATCGTCCTAAAAAATGACGACTTGTTAATACAGGCGCTGTTAAATTGAAACAATTGCACTATTTATCCGTTCTTTAGTCCATGGTTTAATTGTATTTCTAATACGGACGGCTTCTAAGCTTCCCATAGTTTCAAGAAGGCTTTGCAACGAAATATCGCACCGACCAACTCGACAGCGAAAAACGTCGGCTCGGTCGGTCGATCTTTTGAAAAAAACATAAAACCGCAGTTTTCCGCGTAACCGTCGCGGAGATAACTCAGTCTCGAGAAACCTGTTATGCTTCGGTCGGTGTACAGACAATACGCCTGATCCAGCCTTCCTTCACCGTCATGCTGACATCTAGCCTACTCGCTCACTCCTAGCAGGGTTGAAAGAGACGTTGTTACCGTCGTCGTAGGTTTGAGAGGGTACAATGTTCACTTGACATTGGACGACGCCTGACCTAGGCGCTTATAGTGAATCGTTTGTCGAACGGGCAAGATTGTTTGCGACGGGCTTCTATCCTCCCACTGCCTTACATAAAATATGGCAGGCAATAGCCAGCAACCTGCCGTTTCTTTTTACTCGAAGCCGCTCGCAAGTACCTGATGTCAATGACATAATGCACCGTTCGGTGATGTGAATAAAGGGCAACGTAAAAAAACAAAATACGTCTGTTCCATCTGACGGCCCATATTAAGAGATAAATAAGCGGAAAGCAGTAATAATTTTAGTAATATTGTTATTATAAGTCGAAAAGTAATTTCAGTCGTGTGGTACAAAAACTCTACATACAAATCCGGCGCAAACAGTTTGGTGTCACAGGTTGATAGTCTTAAAAATACAGTGTGTCCCTGGATAAAGTGCAATCCCGAAAGGGGATGAAACTAGACCATGAATCATTGACTAGAAAAATATTAAAAAAAAATATAAATAATTATTGTAGGATTTATTGGTATTTTAAGATTTTCATGTTTCATTAAGGACTCTATGTACAAAAGTATTGATTTCTTCCAAAATAATGGGTCTATTTCTTTGAAATAAAAAAAAACAGTATGCCTAATACCTGGCGATGACCATGAAATAATAAATAGTCCGCAAAAAAGTAACTATCTTGGGTAAAAAAATGTATTTTTATGAAAAAAATGATTTTTTTAGACGTTTATTTTAAAAAACTTCAAATTACTAAAAAAATGTGCCCTATAACTATGTAATTTTATAGCTTACTTTTATTCTTTACCATTTTAGCTTCCAAATAAAAAAAACAATGTTCTAACTAAAACATTGGCTAGGTAGGAGTTATTTACATTTTAGTAGGTAATAAAAGTCAGACTTCAATCACAATAACTTTATTAATAAAATTATCCGTAATTTACAATTTTGCATTTTTATTTAATGCATTAAATGTTCAAAATGGCCGCCTCGATTTTGCAAGCACATTACTGCACGAATATTTATTTGGTTAGTGGCTCTGCGAATCATTCCTGGATCATTTTTAATGTCATTTGCGCACTGAATTATTCGGTCGTGCAACTGTGCCTCGGTATTTATTGGCGTGCTGTATACTCTTTGCTTCATGACACCCCATAAAAAATAATCTAGGGGTGTCAGATCAGGTGAACGCGCTGGCCAACCTACTGGCCCTCCTCGGCCAATCCACCGGTTCGGGTAATTTTCGTTCAAAAATCGCCGCACCTCCCGCCCATAATGTGCAGGACATCCATCCATTTGGAGATACATACGCCCACGCCGTCTCGTAGCCAGGGGAACATCTTTCATCAACATGGGTAAATTTTGTAGTAATTCTAAAAAACGTTCAGCATTTAGGGTTCTGGGTAAAATGACTGGACCAATTAAAATGTCGTCGATTAAGACTGCCCATACGTTTATTGAAAATTTTACTTGAAAAGTAGATGCCCGCTTCAATCGTGGATTTTCGTGAGACCACTGGTGCAAATTTCCGCAGTTTGTAATGCCGTCTCGGGTAAATGTCGCTTCGTCCATCCAAAAAATGCGTTTGGGAAAATTTGGGTCAGCTCTAATTTTTCTTAGAATCCACGTCGACATTACGCATCTTGGACGATTATCTACATTTTCGTGTAAATGTTGTACTCGTTGGTAATAGAAAGGATGCAATCCCTCCTTTTTCAAAGTTCGCCAGACAGACGTCTTCGATATGCCATGACGCAACGCTAATCGTCTTATGCTTGTTGTAGGGTCGGCAAACAGATCGTTTAAAATGGCCTCTTCTATCGCATTGTCAATAACGACAGCTGTTTGCTCACGGCGATCTCGTGCCAAACCAAGTCCAATGTTGGAGAGCCTCCTATGAATCTCTTGAAAATTTCGAGCTGAGGGTATGAGTCTGCCCGGGAAAGCATTTATGTATGCAGTCCGAGCGACTGTTGTGCGACTATGTGACATGCCATAATAATAATGCATGTCGGCTATTTCTCGAGGTGAGAACTCTGCCAATCGCGGCATTTCGTCAACACTTAACAGCAGAACAGGAACAGTCCAAACGTAACGAACAGTAGAAAACGTAACAGTCAACAATGTAACAAAAACTTAATAACAAATCAACGAGAACACAATGCGAGAACGAGAACAGTAGTAGCAGCGGCGAGAATATCGGAGCGACTGTGTAAGTCCTGTTTCGAACCCCCTGCCTCCCCTCCCCTCGCCTTCCCACTACCTGAGTGTAGAACAAAAGGACTGCGACTGCCGAAGGGCACAGAGTAGGACGGAAACAATGGAAAAAACGGTCTCTACCTGCACGGTAACACGATTAGGCTCCACTTTAAAAGTTCGTAGATAGCGTGTTTTTTTAGTTAGAACATTTTTTTTTTATTTGGAAGCTAAAATGGTAAAGAATAAAAGTAAGCTATAAAATTACATAGTTATAGGCCACATTTTTTTAGTAATTTGAAGTTTTTTAAAATAAACGTCTAAAAAAATCATTTTTTTCATAAAAATACATTTTTTTACCCAAGATAGTTACTTTTTTGCGGACTATTTATTATTTCATGGTCATCGCCAGGTATTAGGCATACTGTTTTTTTTTATTTCAAAGAAATAGACCCATTATTTTGGAAGAAATCAATACTTTTGTACATAGAGTCCTTAATGAAACATGAAAATCTTAAAATACCAATAAATCCTACAATAATTTTTTATAATTTTTTTTTATATTTTTTTAGTCAATGATTCATGGTCTAGTTTCATCCCCTTTCGGGATTGCACTTTATCCAGGGACACACTGTATAGTCTTTATTCGAGAACATCTTCAATTAAAAACTTCAAGAATCCAATGGAAGGACTAACTCTAATAGGTTTATTTTATTTTAATAGTATGTTCGATACATACGCAAGTAATTGCGTAAGCATTAAATACCTTAATAAGCAATTTAATTGAAGCGGTGAAGTGAAATGTTGTTTCAACGCAGTACAAGATAAAGTGCCGCCGCCGCCGTGTATTTGTCGCCGCTTAACTGGTAAAATTAGCCGGTCGTATGAACTGACAGGGACGGACGTTCATTAGGTGGCGTTATCCAATTAAAGGGCTAAAGGTTATCCAGCCATGAACTAAACGATCCATAACCTGGCTAACCCAGTGGTAGCACTGACGCCGTATGTTTTGGTAGGGTGACCAAGGTATGTTCTCGCTACTCCAGCTTAGCCGTGACCATTACGACTATTCATAAAACATAAACATTTACATACAGGCACATACATTGCTTCTGGCCCCACACTAGGATTCCCTGTGTCGTGGGAACCAGAAACAGCGACGTCACAATTTCGGAACGGAATTCAATGTACCTAATAAGTAATAAATGTAATAAAAAATAAATATAAAAGAAATAATAAATAAAAATAATAAAAAAGTACCTAGTGTGGGGCCAGAAGCAATGTATGTGCCTGTATAAAAAAAAAAAAATTAGATCCCTTAAATTTATAACTGTGCAAGAGATTCTTCGGGGTTCGGCTGGCAACACCAGACCGAACAGCTGTTATTGAAAGCAGCTCAGTAGTTTTATATAATTTTATTTGTATTTCTAATGTTTATTGTGTCATTTAAAACGTAGTTATTGCTAATAATAAAGTGTATATTGAAATAAAACAGTGAAAATATACAAATTCAAGGAGAACTTGATAATTTGTACTGGACTATCGAACTGTCAAACAGTTCGAATTGCAACGGCATAATCGGGGAAGTATTGTTTTAACATTGTATATTTCACCTAATACCGCACTTCATACTCCATAAAGTCATTGTACATAACCTCACATACGTGAGATACGTCCTATACATACACTCAGGCACTGTTTTGACTCTCTTTACTTGACGAAAAGTGGAAGAAAAGTTGACGACAAAACCAAGCCTCAGCCATCAAAAACTCACACTGCACATCTACAAACGTGTTGTCAAGTCACTATCGGCAAATACCTACTATTTCAACGATCAGACACTGACACCGATTCCCGGTTTTCCAGGCTAGTAACATGCTGACCCGGGGCAAGATGACTGCGCGTGGCATGGAGCTGAGATTAAAGGCGACCCTGCTAGAGCTCAAGAAAAGTAAAGAGCTTTGCGATACACTGCTTCTAGAACGATCAGACAGTGAAGAAGAGATTGAAAAACAAATAAAAACAAACAAGGCACTCAAAGAAGAGCTAAGCGAGTTGGACATCCAATGCCAAGACCTTACTGCCCAGCGAGACGAGCTACAACATCAACTCGACTCATTTAACAAGTGCCATGATGTCCATGATATGGCACTACAGCGCATAAAATCGCTTGAACACCAGCTTGCTGAGGCACACCACGAGATCCAGCAAATCAATGAGCGAGAAGAACAAAAGGAAACATCTAAAACCTTGTCTTTGTACAATGAAATGATGAGTGAAGCTGGGATACCAACTATTGACTTAACTACAACCAGCGATAAGGCCTTCACTAACGAGAACAACAGCGGTATGAAAATGAACAGTGCAAATAAAATCAGAAAGTATATAAAAACCAAGAAATACATTCAGAAGGTGCAAAAACTGATAAAACAAAGCCGGAAAAGTATAGAACGTGTACCTCTTTACCGCCAAAAGATGCAACTAGAAAAAGAAATGGCTGAGTGTCAAAAGGAACTATTTGACAACAAAGTGGACCATGAGCTAGCGATGGCTGAGCTACAATTGCAAGTGGAAGATCTGAGATTTCAATTACTGGACATCACTTGTAAGTACTCAGTCTCACAGACCCAGAACATTGACTGCATTTCATCTGTAAATGGGTTGATTGCTTTAAGCAAGGACAATCTGGAACGCATTGAGTCGAACATGGTCCACATTTCGGATGACTCTGAGGAAGAACTAACCTTGTCACCTCTGCCACCACCGTCTAACCTGCCTGGAGACCCAGCCCTTCTACATCCGAGCTCCAACCAGCAGCTGATCTGTGAAAAAGTTAGTCCACAGCCAAGTCTACAGCCGTGCATTGTGCCAGACATACCAGCCTTTATACAGCTAGATTGTGCACAACGGCATGGAGGAAAGCCAAGCGGACGACTTGAAAGCGGGGGCAGAGCTACAGCAACCAAAGACACCAAAATGACATCACCACAGTCGGGCCTCACAAGCAGCTTGGTTGAAGACAACAACACATCCTTTAGAACTCTAATTTACTCTGATAAAATAGGTGTAGGTTTAGGAACTAGGCTTCAGAACAACTTAAAACAGCATGTAGAAAATGTATGTATGCCAAATGCATCTTATATTCAAATAGTGAATGTTTTACTTAACAAAAAATATGATAGAAACACAACTATTGTACTATTAATGGGGAACAGCACAGGAATAAAAGAAAGGGACTTAATAAATTATTATGAGTCCATAGTAGCTCTGCACATAAGGAAAATTATCATCTGTGCTTTTCCCTATTCAAAAACTCTTTCAGAAGTGCAAAATTACCGGATATACAAATTAAACCGGCTATTACATAATTTGACCTTTGGTCATAGAGACCAAGTCCATTTCTTTGATACGAATAAATTTATTCAAGACTTTATTTTAACCCGGGACACAATGAGTGTGCCCCTCTCTTCTAAGCGACTAATTGCCAAAATGTTGGCATTCAATGTTTATGACCCTATTATTGTTAATACAATAGCACAGGGACCTCCAGGTCATACAAATTGTAAGACAAGTGACACTTGCCAACCTCTGTACTCAGAGGTTGTGAAAAGAACTAGTAGTAGGTTAAATTTGACCGCTGATTTAAACTGCCAGCGCAGACAAAGGAAAAGCCCTCCTTAAAAAAACTTATTTTAGCTAATCAGAATATACAGGGTGGCTTTTCTGGAAAATTATTAGAACTAGAGTTGTTTTTAGAACAACACAGAGTGGATATACTTTGTGTCACAGAGCACTGGCTACTAGAGACTCAAATGAATTTTTCTGTGAATAATTATCAAATAGCCAGTTGCTTCAATAGAAAGTCTGCAAGCGTGGGGGGTCCTTGATACTAGCAAAAAATAATTTGAAATTTAAAGAACGGAATGATATTTGCAGACTTTCTGTTGAAAAAGTAATTGAAATATCGTGTGTTGAACTGTCTGGACACATTGTAGTAGCCTTGTACAGGCCCCCTACCAGTGATTACAGTTTATTTGAAACCATATTAGAGGATGTTTTAAAGGTAGCTTCTAGCAGCAATAAGAAAGTCATAGTCTGTGGTGACTTCAACATTGACTTGATGGCAGACACCACTTTAAATACAAAATTGACAATTATTTTCAAGTCGTTTAATCTAGCAAATATTTTTTTGGAGCCTTCCAGGATAACTGAAACTACTGCCACCTGCCTAGATAATGTTTACTGCGATTGCGATTTTTCCGATTATTCTACAGTAAATTGTCTAAAGTCAGACCACAGCGGTCAAGTTGTGCATTTTGAAATAGATACAAAAAAGGCCGAACCTGTTATCCTCTGCCGGCCCGTAACAAGTAAAAAATTAGTTTCATTTAAATCAGACCTAGAAAGTAGTATAAGGACTCAAGAAAATTATGAAAATGCTAATGATCATTACAAAGAGTTATTCGAAGTGGTGTCGGGTAGTTTTAAAAAGATTTTTAAATTGCGCCATCTAAAAAGCAAGGACAATAGAGTAGGATTCAGTGAATGGGCTACGTCAGGTATTCGAAAGAGCAGAGACACACTTTATGAATTATATGACAAAAAGACTTATACATATGACGCCAACTTCATACAGTACGTAAAAAAATATTCAAAATTATTTAAGGCCGTCTGCCATAAAGCTAAATGCGATCATATAAAAGGTAAAATCCTAAAATCACCGAATAAAGTAAAAACAATTTGGACCATAATAAATAGAGAAACGGGTAAAGCAAAGTTAGGAGACCGAGATATTTCACTTAAGATTGATGACAAAATAATAACATCAAATGAAGGTATCGCTGCAGCTTTCGAACAGTTCTTCACTAATGTCCCAATCATAACTACAGCTCCGTTAGACTCGTCACCTGATCGTGCGGCGACATTATTAAGGGACAATGTCCCCGCATGCGAACACGATTTTACGTTTAATTACATAGAGCCCCATGACATTGTTAAGAATTTTAAATTATTAAATCTTAAAAAAACCGAGGACTTATGGGGTATGTCAGTAACAATAGTTAGTTCAGTGATAAATATCCTAGCTTTGCCGTTAGCACAGATTTTCAATAAATGCGTAGATGAAGGAGTATTTCCAGACCTCATGAAATATAGTAGGTTAGTACCCTTATTTAAAAGCGGTGATAAACAAGATCCAACAAATTTTAGACCCGTTTCAGTCCTACCAGTATTAAGTAAAATATTTGAAAGAATTATCTTAGATCAATTACTTACTCATTTCAATAATTACGAACTCCTGCATAGTCAGCAGTTCGGTTTCATTAAAGGGCGGAATACAACAGACGCTGGAGTCATGTTAGTTAAACATATTTTCAGTGCGTGGGAGGATCATAATGATGCGATAGGAGTATTTTGTGATCTGTCAAAGGCATTCGATTGTGTAGACCACAAAACATTACTCTCAAAGTTAAAACACTATGGAATAAAAAAATTAAGTCTAGATCTTTTAAAATCATATTTAGAAGGAAGGGTTCAAAAAGCAGAAATAAATCGTATTAAATCGTCAGGCTTACTTGTAAAAATGGGAGTCCCGCAGGATCTATCTTAGGGCCGTTCCTTTTCCTAGTCTATGTAAATGATTTACCGTTTTTGGTACAAAAAATGTGTGAGATAGTGCTATATGCTGATGACACGTCACTTGTTTTTAAAATAAAGAGACAGGAAAGTAATCTTGCCGAACCAAATAATGCTCTCTCGCACGTTCTAGATTGGTTTACAGTAAATAATCTATTGTTAAATTCAAAAAAGACAAAATGTGTGAAATTTGCCCTACCTAACGTAAAATTAGTTGAAAAGAACATTGTAATTGAAAATAATAAGCTAGAATTTGTTGAAGATACTGTATTTTTGGGCATCACAATCGATGCCAAACTACAATGGGGTCCACATATTATAAAATTGGCACATAGACTAAGCTCCGCAGCATATGCCGTGAAAAGAATCCGAGAACTTACTGACGTTGCAACTGCTAGGCTTGTTTATTTTAGTTACTTCCATAGTATTATGTCCTATGGTATAATACTATGGGGCCGGGCAGCAGACATTGAGACTATCTTCATCTTGCAGAAGAGAGCGATCCGATTTATTTACAAGCTAGGTAGTAGGGACTCGCTAAGAGATTTTTTCAAAGAAACTAACATCTTAACAGTTGCAAGCCAATACATTTATGAAAATATTATGTACGTTCGGAAAAATATTAAGGACTTCGAAACTCTTGGTAGCCATCATAACGTTAATACTAGGAATAAACATAAATTGTCATTTCCACGATTTAGACTTGCAAAAGTTAATACTTCCTTTATGGGGCACTGTATAAGGTTCTACAACAAGATACCCCAAGATATATTAGAGTTACCCCCAACGCGATTTAAGAATTGTGTTAAGCACACTCTTTGCAAAAAAGCTTATTATAAAATCAACGATTATTTAGAAGACAAGGACGTATGGCATTAAATAGTAGTTTAATATTAAATTAAATCAGAGGATAAATGTGTCTAGTGTTCAACACATCCAAGATATTATTTTGTATGTTTTATTTGTATTAGCTTTAAGGTGATTTGAGAAAAGATGGTCAGAGTGGAGTTTTTTTTTCGCTGCCTTTTTCTCCACTACAGACGGCCCCAAGGCAGCGGCTAACGTTATACATAACTGTATGTACATTGACAGTCAACAAGCAGAATGTAAATTCTTTACGTTGAAATAAATTCTTGATTCTGATTCTGATTCATTTGAAACTAAACTTTTATTTGCCATAGGTAACTTATCCCTTACGTATGGCAAATAACCATTGTAGAATAACAGTCGCTTAACCTACTCGTACATAAAATAAGTAATAACAAGTCAGTTAATCTAAACGGTGGCAAATTAATTTACATATTTTGTATTTTATAAAATGAGCACCTCAGCAGAGCAGCAGCAGTACATCCTTTTTAATATCTATGTACTTTGTTCCTTATAGTTCATTTTCAACCCATTACCTTGGTCACCCTACCGAAATTTAGTTAGGTCAAACAAATCAGCTGTTGCTTAGACGCTATCTTGAAATTCATGTTAAAATAGATGAGGGCTCTTCTTTCAGCCTTTTACTTAAAAGGCTAGTTTTTAGTCGGCCAAGTGAAAATTTTGCTTCGATTTGCTTAGACAATGCTTTATTACAGTTAAAAGGCCAACCATGCAATTTAACTTTCGTTTAGATCTTCTAGGTACAAAAGAAATAACCTTTAGTTAGACGAATAGATATATAGAATACTAGCTGTTGCCCGCGACTACGTCCGCGTGGGCTTTAGTTGAGTAAAGAGCTTGAAAATAAGATAGGGATACTTTTAGCGCATGCGAAAGAGCTTTCATACTAACTTCGCAACCCCCTCTTACACCCTTAAGGGATGATTTTTGAAAATATATTTTACCTGTGTTGCATGACTTTCAATGAAGGACCTTCATGCTGAATTTCATTCGAATAACTTCAAAAATGGCTAAGTTTCATACCAAGTTTCAGTTTGCACCCCCCTTTTTCCCCCTTAAGGGATGATTTTTAAAAAACTATTTTACACGTGTTTCATAATTTTAAATGAAGAACCTTCGTACCAAATTTCATTCGAATAACTTCAAAAACGGCAAAGTTTCATACTAACTTTGAACCCCCATTTTACCCCTTTAGGGGATGAATTTTCAAAAATCCTTTCTTAGTGCTCCCCTAGGCTCCCTAAGGAACTCCCATGCCAAATTTCAACCCCCTAGGTTCAGTAGTTTGGGCTCTGCGTTGATTCTAAGTCAGTCAGTCAGTTTCTCGTTTTATATATATAGATTTTTTATTGTACTCATAAATTACCTTTAAGATTCCGCATATCCATATATGCAAGGAGATATCTGTATATCTGCTTGTAATAAATGGACTTTGAGATGGTTTAGTACCAATACCGCTGGCTAATGGCGAAGAGAAACTTCCGGGACCAATACTTTTATGGAGTAAAAAGAACTTGGCTTAGTAATGAAGTGGGGAGCGGAGTGCTGGCCTGAGAAAATCTTATTACAGCTATAAGGCCGTTTTTCCACGGCCCACCGCAGGACACGACAAAATCTGGACTCTTATAGAGTCTGTTCAATAAGTCAGTTTACATGGGTTAATTATAGGATAGTTGAAAATATTTAAATATATTTCATTTTTATATAAAATACGAAAATAATCTCGATCTTCACAACTGCCTGACAGATAATAATGGTGTTGCCAGTCTGCGATTTTTAACATCTACCCAAATTATGCATGTAACTGACTTATTGAACAGATATTACTACTCAATCAGCTTGCCCTAAAGATTACCAAGGGCTATGAGTGGGCGGCAAAATTTTCATCTAAAATATTCTTAAAACTTATGAAGTTCGATCGTACCCCATACGATCACTTACGGACAATTTAAGGCTGGTTTCTTCGAGCGCACGATTTGCGGATTTGTATGGGACTTATCGCACCCTTGCAAGAACAACGTGATATTTCGAAGGAAACCATTTTTATTCAAAAAAAAATTTTTTAACGCCATTTTATTCGCTCCGAAATCGCCGGAATAATGAGCAAAAGAGATACTGCATCACGATAAAGTGCTATCTCTTTCGGTCATTACTTTGAAACCTTAAAAAAATGCTGTCAGTAACCTACGGGTTCCGAAATAACACGTTGTTCTTGCAAGTGTGCGTTATTATGCCACGCGAGCGCGAATTGAGGGTAGGTTTTTATTTTACAGAAATACAAAACCCAATGAAAAGAATTTTGACGACCGACGTCACTAAGACATTCAGTGATAGTTTATTATACAAAACTCAGTACAGCTGAAATAAAATCATATCTAGTGATCATTTAGACTCAAGTCCGCGATTTTTTTTCATGCTATGTAGTTTAAAAATAATGACCGACAGCCCTAGATACAACATTGAAACTTTTTTTTTTCAGTTTTTAAATACTAACCATTAGGGAGTAAAATGTAATTTAAAACACCTAATTTTGGGGTAATGCCAGCGAACCCACCCTATTGACATTTTCTCGAATGACTAAAAATTCCTATTCGAGAGAGGCAGCCCTACCCCATTTAGGACACATAAAGGAAGACTCCGAGGTCGGGCCGGTCACGATTTGGTGCCGCCTGGCTCGATGAGTAGGATATCCAGGAACTCTCCAGGATTCTTCTGGATTTACAGGATCTCTAGGGACTACGATACAAGAGCAGGAAACAATACGTCCCCGTAACATGCCCGTCACCAGCCCATGTTATGTGTAGTGCTACGTGCGGAGAGTAAATCGCGTCGTAAATTGGTATGTGTAAAAACGCCTTACATTGACTGACTTCGAACTAATAGGATCAGTATCGTGGCACTTTTCCCTAGAGACTATTCGGGACAGTCGCGTTTTACTCTGTTCTAAAGTGTATCTAGGGGCATTAGAGGGATTGTCCTAAAAAATACTTTCTTATTTTCTCAATAATATAGGAAATAGTGGGAGCCTTGGCTGAATATTTAGATTTGGGCAGCTTTAAATAATTTATAAAGCAATAAAAAGGATACTGAGTTTAAGTTAGCGGAATTTCGTCATGCAAGGACAAACGTCACCAACGAGAGATCCTACGTGCGGTCAGTTTCTAGTGATACCTCTGCTCGATACAAAAACTCTCTAAATAAACGAAACTAAAAGACTCCTAATTTGTGCAATTGTAAAACATAAATTATCTTTGTTTCCTTTACAAAATACCGACATGTCAATATCAATGTAAAAAATATCAAAGGTACTTTCATTGACATGTGACACGAACGTTAGAAAGTCCAATTAGCCCCACACTTATTCACAAAAATACAAGAAATCAGTGAGTTTTATCAATTTATAACTGTACCAATATAGGTATTCTCTGATCTTATATCTTTAAAATTCAATATCGTACTCGTATGTTACTATCGTCAAAATAGTCTTCCGAGAATGCATGTAAGCGAATGGACTGTCACACACAGCCAATTAACACCGTTAATTATGTTTAATATTACATTAACACCGGTAATTTGGAGAACCGGTGAACCAAATCCTGAACGATTCAAAATCGTTCGACTGACAAATTCCATACAAATTGCTCTTGCAAACGACAGGACTCGAACAGGATTTTGGTGCGCATAATTAGGCTCCAGGTGAAAAATGACCCCGTCCTTGTGTCACGATTTTCTTGAAATATATTGAACTTTTACGTAAATACGTCTATTATCCTTTTAAATAGGTACCATCATAATAATAGTCGTATCCGTCACCATGTAATTGGAGAGTCCTAACGAAGAGAGACAAAACGAAAGAAAAAATATGTTGCTGAAATAAAAATAACGTTTCTAGATTAACCTCTATATTGTTATTAACATAATATGGGTAATGCCTGAAATAAAGAATTTTTATTTTATTTATTTTAATTTATAGTACGGGAAAAATACTTTGTAAATTTTAATTAAATTCGAAAACGTGTGTGACGTCACAGCTCGACCACAATAAGCAAGTTTCCCTATCTCGCGTCGTCGCCGCCAAAAAAAAAATGTCAGTGCCTGTTTGACAAAGTCACTGTCAATGCCTCACTTGGCAAAGTGAGGCATTGACACAATATTCATACAGGTCTCAGAGCTACGTCACTTCCAGTTAAATAATTTATCTTTTTTAAAATCTTTATCTTATTAAAATATGTGTCCAGGAAGAAATCGAAAAGATACGGGTCTTTTCTTTTTCCCCCCTCTATTCAAAAATAATTTTAAAAAGGCAAGGATTTTTTTTTGTCGCATTGTCCATTGTGAAGGGTCTGTTATGTACTGGGGCTTAGAAATGTCGCACGCTGGTGGTGGGAGGCCATTGCGTTTCCGACCCCGATCCTCCCGACCAAACGTAATATTACTGCGTCTTAACTTAAATTGGAGTTGCATTCTTAGATTAAAACACAGGTTGCATTGCTTTTTTTTAAGTAGCCTCCATTATTTTGTCCCGCTGCGGGGCAAAGGCCTCCCCCAGTTCAGTCCAGAGTTTTCTGTCCTGAGCCACCTCAGACCACTCCGGCTGGTATTGGTCGAGATCGTCTCTCCAACGTCTTCTGGGCCGGCCTCGACTTCGATGTCCGTCTTGCTTGTGGAACCCACTCGGTTGCGAGTCTCGCTCACCTTCCGAGCTCATTTGACTGACATGACCTGCTCAGCCCCATTTTAATTTCGCTGTCTGGACGCCCACGTCGATTATTCGGGTTTTGGTGCGTAGTAACAAGAAGAATTATTGCATTGCTTTTATATCAAAGAAATCATAGTAACTTAGGAAAAAATAAAAATAAGACCAGAAAAATAAGTGTTTTGTTATTGAATTCTGAACGTTTTGTAGCAAAGGTACATATGTACATAAATAAAAACATTATTTTATGAGATAAGTCAAATATTGATAAACGCTTCTTACGTTATAAGGCGTTGCATGCAAGTAGTAACGTCCTAGTTTGAGACCGATTTGTAGGCATAGCGAGTTTTGGGACCACGTATTGACTTTTGACAGGTTATAATTATGAAAAGTATTCATAGTAGTCTTACAGAATTAATATAACCACGTTTATTTATCTTCTAACATACAATGTCTCCATTGAAACATTTTCTTGTTCTTCGTTATTTCGCTAGCCATATAAGAGAGAGCCCATATAGGGAGAGCTTTGATAGGTTCTGTCGGAAAAGACGCGGAGGAAATTTCTACACTAGATTTAGTGAGGGGAGGGGAATGAAGTTAGTGGATTCATTTCTATCGCACTGGGAAACAGAAACGGAAAACGTTGTAAACTTTTTCGGACGAGTCCCGATAAAAAAGCACCCGTAAGTTGATCCGGACTAAAAGTTTACAGTAAGTAGTGCTTACGAAAGTTATAGTTCAGAAACAGAAAACGTCATTGGGCTCTTTCTGGGTGCGTGCGACTCGTTTAGCATCGTGGATGTAGGAATATTGTAAAATTATAGTGGTTTGATTGCTAATTTTCCTTAATCTAATGATTAAGAAATACCTGTGTAATTTCCTTTTTTATGTACAATAAAGTGTTCTCTATCTCTATCTATCTATCTAAAAATCTCGTGATACACCGTTCGTTATCGAACTCCTTGGAGAAGGACTCACCGATTTTTATGTTTTTTTTTGCGTATATTTGGTCTCAGACTTGCCATATTAATGGCCGTAGGTCGTAGGCTATTGGGGTCTACTAGTACTAAATTATTTACTGAGCATTTCTTCCCAAGAAACATTATCGAGATATTTAAGCTTTCTTTTAGAACGAATTTGAAATATTAGCGCGCAATAGATCCGGATCTCAAACAAGCTAATCTGTTTTTTATTAATTTCGCGTAGTATAATAAGTACGCTGAAAATTGAGCGTCGTCAGCGTGTTAGCATTTTAGACATTTATTTGAATAAGTCACTAATTTAAATTGGTAAATGTGTAGTGTCCAAACACTATATAAAACAGCTACTTTAGCCATTTTAACAGCCTGTCTAGTACAGGAATATGTCAATCTTCTTTTGCTTCTTCAAAGCTCTCCCGTGGCAAAAGTGATTTAGTCAGAAGTGAGTATTGACAAGGAGATCCGTAAAGATGAGGGGAATTTAATACTACACCCAGCGAAACCGTCTCACAGCCCTCTTTCATTTAATTTTGGCGCGCAAATGGAAAGCCGGTAAAGCGAGCGCAGAAATATCGCTTCGAATTGTTATACTTAGACACACCACACCATCCAAGGTTTTTTTATTTGTACTACAGGTTTTCTCTTAGAGAGGTCACTTATCATCGTCATCAACCCATCATATCCCCACCGAGGGGCACGGGTCTCTTCCCTGAGGAAGGTTTAGGCCATACCACAGAATACATAATAGTTAGCCATACTCCACCACGGGGGCCAAATCCGGATTGGTGGAGGCTTATTAAGGCTAGTGGCTGTTCTTACTGTCAGAAGTTTTCAAGCCGCCCTAAGGCCTCTGACTTGGCTTAACGAGGTCACTTATATGTATCACTTATCCATATCTATTCTGTCGTTCTTTGTTTCTTTCTTTTAATTGTAATTGTAATTAATGTAGTAATTCTGCCCTCGTAACGTGAAACACAGTTATAGCCATTACTGCGTTTTTACTTTGGATGCAAAAATAAACTACAGTCTGTTAGCTTTTAGAATATACTTCAACTGAGCAATCAAAAACCGATTATATTGCAATAAGGTAAGGCTTATTTTGTATTGTAATTTATAACTTTACATAACTTTTCAAAATAGTGAAGAATAGTTTTATACAGAGCAGGAAGTAGTATTACACTCGTGTGCTTTCGGCGAAAACCGAAGCCTACTCTAGAGCCCGAGATATCTAAAAGCTAACAGACTATACCTACTTGGTGGCATATCTATCTATAAGTAAAAAAATAATTGTATATTTCTCGTTTCTTGTTTCGTTTGTTTGTTCGTTGTAGTGTTTCTCGTAACGGGGACAGAATTACAGTGAAAAGCAGTTTTTCAGGCTTTAAATTTTAGTTCAGTAATCGCCCAAAACGTCGGTTACGGTACCAAGTGCATGCGTGTACAGGCTGATCTGCTGTCGACTGTACCAGTAGACCATAAAGCAGACAACGAACGGAAAAGCGGGCGACAATGGAGCATTCTTTGTTAGTCAATAAAGGAAATGTCCACTAAACTTTTAAACTCACTACTAATAAATACATAGTTAAAGTAATGATCGGGATTTTCAACATGCTCGAATGGCAACATTTTTTACTCTTCGGTTGCCCCCAAGAAACGTCAACTTGACACGGGCCCCTGTGTCAAGTTGACGTTTCTTGGGGGCAACCGAACAAAAAAAGCAGTTACACTTTTGCCTTTTATTCTGTCTCTTTTTCACCCATGATCGCTACGTAAGTTTGTTTCATATACATCTTGTATGTGTGCGTTGTGGCTTGCTCCATGGTTCTACTCCCTCCACGGTTGAATCCAATGTCTTAATGTGTTGCTAGTACGCACAAACCAAATTACCCCATTTTACATCCAAGTAAAAATTGTTTGTGTTACGTAGGTGTTTTTTTTAGACTGCTCTTAAGAGGAATTTAAGGATTTTGGTCACACGAGTCTTCTATTCACGGTAAAAAAAAACTACCGAGTAAACCTATATATTTTATAACGGTAACACCGCGTAATTTTTTTTTTGCATCGAATTAAAAAACTGTTGATTCCACGTAAAAAACGGACTTCAGACAAGTCCGTGCTGAAGTATGATGCTGATGACGATTATGTATGACCATAGGCTTTGCAAAAAGTGGCCTGATGTGTACTGAAATGAAATTACGTCCTTTAGCGACGTGTCGAACGATCGCACCCAATAGCCTCCATCATTTAATTTTGAAGTGGTCCATCGATACGGCGGCGCGTGTCGGCTCCACTCTGAATGGACGCTAGACTTTACAATACATACCAGACCGCAATCCAGAATGGACCTATTGAAAATACCTCCCATTATCGCAGAGTGTACCGAATGCATGAAAAGAAAAATACCTTCATATAGGTTCCGTCCGTGCTTGGTTAGTTTTGAGTCTTGTGTGATTTTGTAAGATCTTTATTTAGCCAAACATTACTAATAGTTTTAGTAGAAATCTAAATATCTTTATTGAGAAATTCAATTTGCCACAGTTAATTGTGAAGCCCTTGCTCTCGAAGGATAACCCGTGCTTCAAGAGCAAGTGTCTTCCCTTAACTAAGTGTTACAGTGAGGTGCAAATTAGTGCTAAACAATGTACCAGACAAAAAGTAACACGTCTGCAGATAACAGAGTGTGTGTGTGTGTGTGCGCGTGTGTGTGTGTGTGCGTGCGTGCGTGCGTGCGTGCGTGCGTGCGTGCGTGCGTGCGTGTGTGCGTGTGTGTGTGTGTGTGTTGGGAAGCCCTTTGTACTTTTATTAATTTTTATTTAGGTCTCTCCTCCCACACTACACAATCACTTGACCTGGTCCCAAACTACAATACCCTGTGTTATAATAACCGTACAAGGACATTACAAACATCGCAAAACACCCAGGCTGTGGCCATTTGTACAAATGTACGGCGGCCCCCTGTGGGAATCGAACCCACTACCACTTTGTTGGTAGCTAAGCGCCTTAACTGCTGGACCAACGAGGCAATCGAGTAGCTATATACGCAAATCCGAGTGGTCAAGTGAGGCGCCGGCTGACATAGATGTTTATATAACGAATTGAAATCGATGCAATTCAGTTGTCAATAATAATTATGCTAACCTCTGATGGCGCGAAGGCAATTTTCTCCGATCGATTATGTTTACAGAGCCACTTAGAAAATCCTCTCGAATAAACAGGCTCCGCTGTTTTCCTTACTATGATGTGATTACGTAGATCCAACGTTCACGAACACTTGTGCACGCGCTTCTATGCGCGTTTTGTGACATTTCTGACATAACGAGAAAACCCGCAATAATCTTCAGAATAAGGACTTATTCTGACCAATAACCTAAACCAAATTAAATTTGAGTGACATTGTATTTATACCATAGACATAGAATAAAATAAATCACAAAAAACATAGTATACTCGTAAATACGTATGCCACAGACTTTTACCTAGTACAAACATATTTTATTTTGTTATTGAGTTAATATTTCGCGAAACACGAAAAATAATTTTCCCACGCTCATCATATTTTTGAACGACCAATTCGATGTCCCCCAATTATTCTATATACCTTCTATATATTCAATTATTGTCTGTTTCGAGTTTTCTACCGCTAATAGTAGATTAGTAGCCAAGGGCTGTAAGGCATCAATTGCAGCCCGAGATATTTAGGTTGCAATTGATGCTTACACCCGAGCTAACTACTCTGCTTTACATCTCGATTGTGAGGTAAGTAGAAAAAACCGGCATTACAAGAATAAAAAATTTACTCGTTTTTCTTTTCGCCACTTCATGAACTCGTCGTAAGTTTTCAAATATCTCTCTTTAGAACATTCAGGCAAAATATTGTTAATTGCTGCTTCAGCTTCCATTTTCATTGAATCGGGAGTGCAGCTTATATCTTCATCACTTCACTTGCAGAACTCATGTTTTTTTCCTAATTAGCACGTAATTATAGAAAAATCCCAAAACCAAACAATATTTAAAGTAAAAGTTGTCTATTCCCGCCTTTTTTCATCTTTTTTTTTAATTATTTTTTTCAAGAACGACATTGAGCTTCGCTTTTCGATATTTAAAATTGATGACTATTTACTCATACGAAGACAAGGCTGATTAGCGAAGCGACCTCTTTTGTCATTGAGCTGAATGCATGATGTCTATTGCCAGTATGATGCCAGTTCGATCCCGGGCTGCAATTGATGCCTTACAGCCCTTGGCTACTAATCTACTATTTCTGCAGTCCGTAGTGCACATAATATGATTGTACGCTTGACCCCGGTCTGGTTGGAAGGCCGGCCTAAGACCCAAGGGTCAGTGGCGGGCTTGACTGCGCTAAATTGACGTTTTATTGCCTGTTCAGTGTTACAGAGCGGTAACTGTATCTATGCATTGAAACTGCGTGTGCGAATGACTTTATTTTAGGTACTTATTACAAATTTTCATCTACACTTATTATAAAGGGAAATGTATGCAAGTTTCCATGTTTGTGTAAGATTATTTAATTCGGAGATAATAATAGGTCTTTACCTATGAAATTGCCGTTCTGCAGTACTGGCCATTTCAAATCAAAATAATTTTTGTTTGGCTAAGAATTCTAATTTCAAATTAATTTTATTTTAAGAACATGGAATTCTTTTTCCAAAAGTAGTCATTTGTTTATTGATTAGTGTTACATTTTCATCGCATTTCAATCTTTTTCGTCATCATGGATACGTAAAAAATTCGACTAATTATGGAATATGAGTACCGTTGTAGCAGCAACGCGGCACAAGCGGCACGCAATATCAACGACGTTTACGGAGCTAACACTACAAGCCAACACACCACCTGTTATTGGTTTGCTCGCTTCCGTTCTGGAAATTTCGACCTGAATAATGAACCTCGACGTCGTCCGAAGACTTTGGTCGACAATGACGAATTAAAGGCGATTGTGGAAGCTGATGATACACAATCTACGGCTGAATTAGCAGCAGCTTTCGACGTTAGCTACAAAACAATATTGGTCCATTTGTGTCAAATTGGCAAGGTAAAAAAGCTTGACAAATGGGTGCCCCACAAACTCAATGATCGCCAGCGCGAAGTACGCGTCGAGACATGCCTTGCTCTGCTCAACAGATACACAAATGAAGGAATTTTGAGCCGCATTGTTACCTGCGATGAAAAATTGATTCTGTTTGATAACCGCAAGTGCTCAGCAAGTTGGTTGGATCCTGGTTCAACACCTAAACAATGCCCTAAACGAAAACGCACCCTTAGAAAATTGATGGTCACTGTTTGGTGGTCTAGCGCCGGTGTGATTCATCACAGCTTCTTACCAAACGGGGTGAGCATTACTGCAGATGTGTACTGTGAAAAACTGAACACAATGATGGAGAAGCTGGCACATCTCCAACCAGCATTGGTCAATCGCTCGTCTCCGCTGCTCCTGCACGACAACGCGCGACCTCATACTGCACAGCAGACGGTCTCCAAGTTGCAAGAACTGGGGTTGGAATCTCTCCGTCATCCACCCTACTCACCAGACCTTGCGCCTACAGACTACTACTTTTTTCAGAATTTGGACATCTTCTTGGCGGGAAAAAAATTCAATACCCGAGAGGCAGTACGAAATGCCTTTGAAGAATTTGTTGCCTCCCGTCCAGCTGATTTCTTTAAGAAGGGCATCAATAAACTGCCACTGCGTTGGCAAAGATGCATTGATTGCATGGGTGATTACTTCGATTAATACAATAAAAAATACATGAAAAAAAATCGTTTAAATTTTTTCATACAAAACGGCAATTTCGTAGGTAAAGACCTAATACAAAAGCATGACACTTATTTTAAACTTCATGATAAAAATTATTAAGTACTAGGCATGCATCCAAAAACATATTTATTGAAATATACACTTTTTAAATATATTTTTTACAAATTAAATGTGTTTTTATAACATTACATTAAATTAAATTTTAATTTCTCATTGATTTGGTAATGTGTAAAGATTGTGGTTTAATAAGGTGTACATTTCAATAAAAAGGCGTATCAAGATTGTTTACCTTTAGTTAAGTACCTAAACATATGAAGTGTAGAAAAGGAAACAACTTTTACTTTGCTAATTCTAAAATAGCAAAACCTATACCCATTGTGTTATAGTAGATATGGTATCAAATATTCAGGGTTTTATTCAAAGTCAAACAAACCGTTCACGGCGCGCGTTATGTCCGTTTGAGTTCGCTAAAGGTTATCAATTGTAATTGTGACCCCACCTCCGCAGCCGGTGGGAGTTTGCAACAAAAGACAACACTATTCTCTCCACTTTTGAGTCTACATCCGATTGTTGTGGTTTATCCTTGCGAGTTCACTGCGATTTTCTTGTGGAATCGCTTATTTGCCTACTATTTTTATTTAGAAAAGAGCTCACTCTGACTATAAACGATAAGCCTCTGTCTGTGCAGTCGAGTCCACTTCGATTGCGGGATTTTCAATTGAATGCTGGCTCTTTACTTGGCTGTTCGTATTCGCGTATTCGCCGAAGATTTAGAATACACTCTGAGCTTAGCCAAAATAACTGCTTAAGATTTGTTGGGATAAACATTTAAACACAAACATAAACATTTACACACAGGCACATACATTGCTTCTGGCCCCACATTAGGATAACCTGTGTCGTGGGACGCAGAAACAGCGACGTCACAAACATGTAAACATCCAAGACCTGGAGTTTTTTTTTCTCTCCAGCCGGGGATCGAATCCGGGACATCTCGTATGGTAAGCAGATGCGCTAACCGCTACGCCACAGAGGTCGTCGAATACCCGGCAATGAATGGTTAATATTACACACACACATGAGTGGCTGAGTGTGGTGCCGGGTTAAGTAGCTTTTAGTTGCTAGGTCTATTATTCTGTCTCACTCGTCTTTTAAATTATTGTAAAAACACGGCAATACACTTTTGATAAATGGGGCCTGAGGCTGTGCTAGTTAACTTATGAATATTCTTTACATCAGACAAGAAACGTAAACGAAGAAATAGAACGTTACGTTGAAAAGATTCATAGGTAAATGGGCGACCTTATTGCAAATGCAGGAACGATTTTTTATTAAAAATATTACAATTACGGACATCTAAGATATAATTGCGTTATCCTGCAAGTACCTTTAGATTGTAAATATGATCAACTAAATTCATACTTTTCGAAACTACTTTGCGTTATTGAATACCGATTATGGGAAAACAAAAGTGTATTTGGAATGACCGCAATTTCATTATCGAGCAAAGCCGCAGACCACACTCATGAAAAGTATAGCTACTTATTTTATACGGACATTAATAATGAAAGCCATGCCTGTAGTAATATCAGCCCTAATCTAACCTGTAAAACCTTTACATTTTGTTTGCTATACTCCGTTCCAAGAAACAAGGTCCCGAACAAAATCGTCCATGTGCGCCTATTGGTTAACACTCTGCCAGAGACTAGAACATAAGGTAACATAACATTTACATACAGGCACATACATTGTTTCTGGCCCCCCACTAGAATACCCTGTGTCGTGGGACCCAGAAACAGCGACGTCACAAACATGTAAACATCCAAAACCTGGGTTTAATTTTTTTTGTCCCCAGCCGGGATTCGAACCCGGGACCTCTGGCATGGTAGGCAGATGCGCTAACCTTTGCGGCACAGAGGTCGTCATTAAATTTCGTCGTTAGAAGGGATTGGCAAGTTCGAGCTGAAACTCACATTTTTCGAGCTTTTCTCATTCTAGTTTTACCATTTTCCGTCGGACCTCTTCCGCACTTACCACATTTCTCTTCGTGGACCTCCCCCGCGTCGATTGACACCCCTCTGGTGTCGCTACGGTGAAATTTCATCCTTTCTCCATAGTAACCTTCCGTCGAAAAGTCTACCTAAGCGGTGCTTGTTTCCTATACAACACCAAATATTTTTGTTTTAAATTCTCACCAACCCCCTTGTGTCGCACCTTCATAGAAGCGCCCTATCATCAGCTCCCTGGATCTGAAAACAAAATAAAGTTAAATTCAGTAGTTTCAGCGATATTAAATAAAACACTTGCATTTTTACGCAAAACTCACATTTTTCGAGCTTTTCTCATTCTAGTTTTCCCATTTTCCGTCGGACCTCTTCCGCACTTACCACATTTCTCTTCGTGGACCTCCCCCGTTTTTGAAAGCTGAAGTTTCTCTTTGCTAACAATATTATTTGTCTTTATTATATTATTAGTGTATATTATTTAATCTAGCTTACGAGTATTCTACATCATCTCCACTCAAACAATTTAGCGCAGTGTTTATTCTATAAAATTAGACATAATATTTGTTAGTAGTTAATGTAATTTTTGTTGTAGCTGACCCAGGCAAACGTTGTTTCGCAATATATATATATTTTCACTTAGTTCTATGAAAAATAGATAACAACCTATTCTCAAACCTACCGTACATATACATATAAAATTTCATCAAAATCTATCAAGCCGTTTCGGTGTAGTATGCGCACTAACACTGTGACACGATAATTTTATATATTAGACGAAAGAAGAAGATATACACACCCGAAAACTGAGCTACTACTACTCATCAAAACGAAAAACTTTTAATACTTTGAACTATAGCGTTCAGTCGATAAAACATCGACCTTACCTTACTTCGACGGTTACCTTAATTTGAAATCATAACGGTCAGAAGACAACTTTAAATTGACAATTTGCGAGCTTTAACGAACGGTGTTATTAAAGGGGTCCCAACTGGTCCCAGGTCGACCCAAAAAAAGCAGCCAAGCGAATTGCCAGGAACAGGCCTAATGGTGTATGCCCCGCGAAATTCGATTTTTGTTGTTTTGTTCGTTTTTTTAAGAACCGGTTGAATCCCAAGACTTGTTTGGTCAGATTTGGTTTCAAAAATTGTTTTCTTTTTAAAGTTTTTACAGCTGTATCGAAGTTGTTAGTAGTAGTTAGAAGCTGCAGATTTTTTTTATATCGGATAGTAGTCTCGTTTAGAAAAATTCCGCGATTTCGTCCCCATCTTTAATATCAGTGATCAAAAAAGTATTGAAAGTCAAATGAAGAATGAGGACCAATGCAACGGCTTCTAAAAAAATAAGCATAATCTGATTAAACAGAGGGTGATTGAAATACTGTAGGTTCAGTGCCTCCAGCATTCAGTCAGACTTGTTTTGGAGTCAGTCTGTAACGTTTTGACGCTGGACTTTATTTACCTTAGGCCCACGATCTCCAATGTGTTGGCAGGCAAGCCCGACTGTTAATCAAAAGAACTAATCCTGAAAACTAATTAAAAATTCTATTATGCTCTTCATTCCGCACCACGCGACAATTACCAGTAGCTGATAAAAATTCCAATTACGTCTTCAAGAGTCGTCGTGTGTACGTTATCGCTGTGTGAGATACCTACTCAATTCATTAATTTAACTTTGATGAAAATAGTAGTTTGGCGACTTCTCAAGTTTGTAATATTCCTAAACATGAGATGGCCCGTTGTAGGAAGTTACTGTTTTGTGGCTTGCTTTTACCTGGGTCAACGAATTTGCAATGGCTCGCCGCAGTTAGAGTTGACAGAGTATGAGGAGAATGAGGATCCGAAGTATACGTATATTAATTATGGTAAGTTGTCGTTGACTTTCGACCGCGCTTTCACGGCTGTACCTAAACTAAATATTCTAGGATGCCATACGCATTACAAAGGGCTGGCGAGGTACGCGGCAACGATACGAAGTAAAACAAACCTTAAATATACAGGAATATTTTTTCACCAGTACAATAAATCAACATACATAATACTAAGTCCAAAATACAAATACCAACATTTTTTGCTACTACCCCGTTGGTACGAAAAAATCAAAAATACCAATGTCTGAACTTATCCGCAAATCTTAAAGAAATGTGGACGCATTACGCATGAGCATAACTAAACGCACAAACTGGCAACTGCGCGCGGTTTGCATGAAGGAAAAGAAGCGGCGGCGGCGGCGCAGCTAGTAGGTATGACTTATGTCATCATCAACCCATTATGTCCCCACCGAGGGGCACGGGTCTATTCCCTGAGGAAGGTATAGGCCGTACTCCACCACGGGGGCTAAGTCCGGATTGGTGGAGTGATGAATGACTTATGTACTCGTATGACGTAGCAAAAAAAATCTTACTTGATCCCAATTCTTCCTTCATACTTGCACGGGCTTAGGACCGTCACCGGCGTGGAATGCTTGCACTGGTTGGTAGTGGTATGGATGCATGCCTGCCGTATTTAATTATTTCCACACCACGTACTGGCTAACGCCAAAGTGCGCCGTGCGTGCCGCGTCGTTCGTGCTCCTTCTAGGGTCTTCCTCGAAGAACGCGAATATCTGTTCCTCGATCTCCACGGCCAAGGGAGGTCTCCCTCCTCGGCCTCGAGCGTGCGCTGGTGCAGTGAACTGTCCGTAGTCTAGTAAATGCTGCGTCACTCTCATGAATGTCCTGGTGTTGGGTATTTGAGGTTCAATAAAACCGGTATTTATCAGGCGGGGCAAACTTTTTTCAGCGTATACTCGCCGAGCTGCAGCTGTATTTTCCCCACTGAGAAAGTAACTACGAACCATTTCGTAATACTCGCGGTTTGTAAACATCGTGTTGCGCGCGTAATTTTCGACTGCAGGAAGTGCGGAAACAGCGCACGTGCACGTGTATCGATAATACCAATGATATGGTAAAATTTATTGTACTGGTGAAAACGTCACCCGGTATATAGATGGTAAGGCACACCACATTATCAAGAGTAGGTAAATGCAAAAAATATAACTTCGTTTTGAACCAGAAATGTTCTCCTGCTTTTGACACAAATTATGTAACTTTCAACGACTATTTTAAAAGTATTAAACAGCAAAGGATACTTCATATTTGTAATAATATGTTTTGGTATAACAATAAACATGATTTGATGCAAAAATCTTTAATTATGTACAATAAATTGATCTTTATGAGTAGCAACCAATTATTTTTTTTGTTCAAATCGGACCAGGCTGTAGGTTCTTGGAAGATATGGGTTAAGCAATTAGAATTCACGCATTTTCTAGGTTACCCTGAATATTATACTTTATAACCTCAGGTCAATCTACACGGGACGAGGTCAAGGTTTTTTCATACAAAACTGATATACCGGCTTTTACCAAGATTTATACTGTTGATTTACGAGTGAGTATCATTCCCTATACTTATTACTCACAGCAAATATGATTCCAATAGTGTATGTCAAAATAGTATCGAATTGGTCAGGTTAGACGACTGGAATCTGTTGGCTGTTTGAGTTTGGGCACCCACACATAAACACGATACGACGTCGCGTCGTACCACAATGCGACGTCGTTTCACGTTGCGATGTCGCGTCGTGGAAATGTTTTACAGTCGACAGCACATCATCCTATACACCCATGCACTCTACCCTGTTGCATTACGGGCGATTTTGCAACTAAAATGTGAAGGTTGACGTGCTGTCGACTGTACATTTCCACGACGCGACATCGCATCGTGAAACGACTCGCATCGTGGTACGACACGACGTCGTATCGTGTTTATGTGTGGGAGCCCTTTCTCCACTGCCATGTATGTAGCAAGAATATAAATTACAATAATAACAACCTCCATACAACATAATCACTTGTACGGCGTCTCTATAAAGTAACTTTCCACTATATTGCATATCTATCTTCACTTTCTCTGTGTGAAAATATTTAATAGAGTGAACTGAAAAAAAAATTATGTACAACCCAGAGCAGACATACAGGTTTGCCACATTAAAAAAAACTCGGATCCGGAGATATCAAAAAAGTAGTTTTATGTTTCTGACAATCATCATCATCATCATCATCATCATCAGCCCACCGCTGCCCAGTGGTGGGTCTTTTCCCCCAAATGCCATTTCACACGGTCTCTCTCCCATTGAAAAAAACATGCAAAAAAACTAAATAATATATTTTTTTACATAACAAAATTAAAAATATAAGCTTAAAAACCTTATGAAGCAAGTAAGACGCGTAGGTGTGTGTGCATAAATGTGCATAAATAAAATATTTCCGGACCATAAAGCCGGAAATTAAGATGGCAACCCGAAGCTCTGACATGCCACTCCGGGTCAAACCCGGAGGCGACCAGCACGGTCCCAAGCTATTTTGCCGTGTTTTATGGTAACTAGCCAATGACATTACAAACATGCCTATATAATGGCACAGACCTTTTAAAATCAACAAATAAGTATATTAAGTTATTTCAGTTGACCCTGATAAAAATCCTACGATCAAAAAAGAAAAAATATTTTTAACGTGTAGTCACTACAAACAAAAAAAACCGTAAAGATACACACTTTTTGAATGTAAAAACTCGTAGAAAGTGGTCTAAATGACAATCTTTAACTGACAGGTTTTAGGAAATGCGCTTTTTATGAATAGGTAACCCTGTATATAACTTGAATGATTTTTAAGACACTGTCTCCAACGTCGTTCGTCTGGTCCCGCGGCTTTCCACTGGAACACGTGAAGTTTACAAGACTGCGAGTGGCCTACTGGAACCCAATATCCACCATGCGGCTGGAGTATAATCCTGAAACAGCTCAAGTCACTTTTAACATCAGAATGCCCTTGACTATATCGGCCATTTGGATCAGAGCGTGGTGCGAGCCCTTGGGGGACTGGAGATAAGGGTTCGCCATGAAAAATCCTAAAGAAGAAGCGATGTCATGGAGTATGCCACTGCTATCTTAATAAATTTTAAGCAGCTAAATGTTGAGCGAATTTTTTTCGCACCATACGGTCTATAATTTTAGAGGTCTGAAACATATTCTAACTTCGTCTTGTTTCGGAAAGGTCAGATACTATGTACTGGAGCTCGCGCATTGCGGTACTCGTATTCGTCCACTCCTGGCATAGACCTCAAGGCACGCCACTTCCTCCTGTCCTCAGCCATCCTCATCCAACCGCTGCCAGCAATCTGCCTCAGACCTTCGGTCCAGCGAGATGAGCCTAGATTCCGCTAATTGTAGTACAATGACAACTGTATGAACAAAGTGATTTAGTTTCATTGCTGCTTCAATTCTACGCAAGCACGAGCATAAATAATTCTAGGCCACAGTGGGATGAAAAATGAAATCACGTGACCCGACCGTGCATCTGTCATCATACAATGCACTAAGAGAATCGAGGCCCTTGGTGGGCGTCCTTCGCTGCTTTTGCCGCAATCACAAACATAACACTAATGCGTTGAGACTTTAAATATTAACAGAGTGCGTTAATATTTAGACTTTAAATATTAACAGAGTGCGTTAATATTTAAAGTCTCGCAAAGCATACAGATCTAAGGACGGTGGCACCTCCCTGTGCAGTAACTGTATACTAAAAGTCAGCGAAAAGTACGCAGTTAAATCTAACTGAACAAACCAGCTTTCTTTTGCGGCAAAGAAAGGACGGTTTCTTCCACGTGCTCCTCACAAAGAATTCCAAACCTTATTACTCTAGCCAAAAGTCCTTTTTCAACCCCTCTTTGTTCTGCTCGCTCGACACGCTATCTAAAATGTGTACTTCAGACACCACTTTGACGCAAAGAAAGTAAATGAGCGTTTTGCGAGAAAAAGTCAACGAACTTTTCACCGCTCACTCGACTTGGTCTGGACTTCTGGAGAAATGTTTGAAAACAGACCACGATTCCTTTCTAATAAGCTCGATTTTATAAGCTACTAGACGAAAACCCGGCTTCGCTCGGGTAAAATGTAGACGCAAAATAATATTCCACTATGTTTTTTTATATGGTGACGCCTCTGTATTTATCAACCACCAGTAGATATAAATCTCTTAATACATTCAGATACATAAGCTCACACCTGTATCCCAGAGGAGTAGGCAGAGACCACGGACTGTCACCTGCCACTATCCTGACAAATCATTTTCGCTTCATCGACATCCATTAGTCGTTGCATGTACCCACATCGGTTTCGAGTACTTTTAATCTTGCCCTTTGCTAATACATCCCCTATTTGGTCGAAGTATGTCCAACTGGGGCGTCCCTTACCGGCCCTTCCACTCACATTCGCCCGATATATTTACTTTGTCAGTCTTTCTTCGTTCATCCTCTCCACATCTCCAAACCAGCGCAACATTCCTTTTTTCAATTCTAGTCACTCACTACATCCTCTTTCTCTACATCCTCGGTCTCTGATCACTATTGCGTGTTCTGTCATTCAAAGTAACACCACACATATTTCTTAAGGATCTCATTTGTACTGCACTAATCCTAATTTCATGATTCTTCTGCCATACCCAAATCTCGCTACCATGCTTACATCAGTATTGGAACCAGCACACTATTACGGATAGCCAATCTTGCTCTTTTGGACATGTTCTGGCTACTCACGAAGGAATGCAAGGCGAAAATCGGATACTTATCATAACTTTGTCATGGGTACCTCATCACAAATTACTAACTAAATGAGCTTCCTTCATAAACTTAACAGCTAGTGAATCTAATGACGTATTCAATGAGACGTAGAATCCACTTGGCTAATCAACTAAAAACAGCTCCCCTCTTTGGCTTTACAGCTTTTAGTTTTGTATTGACCACATGTTTTTCTTCATAATTTTAATTTTTGGTATTTTTCTTGTCTAGTGGCTTTTTCATTTCAATAAGTTTATTGGTACCTATAACTAAGCAAAACAATAAAGATCAATTTATGACTTTGATTTCCTTTTTCAATTATTTTTCAGACCCTTCCAAAACTCAATGTCAATTATTGTCTTCCCGCCAATGAAAAACACCACAGATTACTTACTACACCTTCTCAGTTGGCACAGATTATAATAACCTTCTTGGATGCCACGGTATTCCACACACCATGTAGTTAACAAATTAGATCAAAGGGCCGGTTTAGATTATCTTAGTGTTTAGGAGAGTGCTTTACTTTACACTCTGTTGCAACATTATGCTGAATCGGGCCCATTTTGGGGGCTCAACCTTTAATGTATTTTATTATTATTTTCATGTTGTACAGTTTATTTATTTTTACGTTTTTTATGCTTTCTGTGTTATTTTTTTTTATTATTGTACGCACTCTGTTTTTTTATTTGTTTTGAGTATCAAATAAATAAATTTTCTTTTTTTCTTTCTTTCTTTCTTAATTTCTTTCTTTCTTAAGGAGAGTGCTTTTGTAGAAACGTGTAAGCGCCACTTGCTTTAGTACGTTTTACGGTATAGTACGGTTCTAGTTGCCTTTCAATTAGAATCAAAATAGAATTGGTTTCTATTGTTCTATCCAGTAACACCTGAGCGCGTTACTATCCTCGTTACTTATCTGTGTATAAACTAAAAATTTAGTGAGAACTTTAAGAGAGTGCGCAAGTGACCCGTGACGGGTGCGTGTTGTTTTCAATAACTCGAATTATCAAACTTACTTATGTTATCCATTAAAACTCATAGTATTTTGAGTATAATAGCGCATATTTCGCGACGTCGACGAAGTGACACTCTACTGGAAGAAATATAAACGTTCACTCGAATGTCTAGTAATGTACTAATGCACTTGCCTCTCTAATTGTATTATAGCACTCTCCTAAACACTAAAATAATGTAAACCGGCCATAACAGTACACAATGAAAACTTGTGGCACTAACACAACAATGATGACATTGACATGTTTACTTAGCAACGCCATTGTTGAATTTAATAATTTTTATATTGATGCTGCTCGATAATACGAATTATCCGCCCATATGTTGTCGACTCAGATCAACTATTTTTTTACGCTCTTTCATTTGGTGTGCATATCGTTCGAGTCTACCGTAGACCCGAACGAAATTATTAATATAGATACTTATATCAAAGTAGCAATTGACACTGCTGAATTTGAATACGAATCATTGCATAATTCGATACTGAAAATAGGTGTCCAATAAAAATGTCCATAAGATACACGAAAAAAAAACAGTCCCAAGTTATTTTAATTCTTAAGATTTTAATTCTGCACTCCTTCGCCTAGGGCCCCACTGCTTATAGGTATATGTAAAGATTAAGACGTGTTCGGACCACCTTCCCCATATCATCTTACGTAATAAATGATCAGAAATTACCGTTATGAAATAACAGCGCGCAATACCTACATAGTGTCGTCCAATAAAAGAAATTCCCGAAGCCCAGCTAACAGTGTAGCTGAAATGGAACTTATATACGATGTGCGATGTGGCCTTTATGAGAGTTCATTAATATTCACTCAACATCGTGGACGTGTCCCAGCTCTCAATTTCAAGCCTAACGCGGCTTACAATGTACGTAAACGAAGACTGATAAATGGAAATGGAGGGAAACTATTGATTGGTCTAGCTTGGAGCGGGTGCCGTGCACAGACGTTGTTATTGAATCGTGTAGATTGAAAAATATTCCAAAGGATTGTCACTTCAAAACTAGGCAACCATTCCGTCAATGGTACGAAAGTTAAGGCAGAAAGTGAAAAATAATATTATCTACGCTGACATTAAAAGAATTCTTCTTTGTGGGTTAAACAGAAATATAATCAATAATTCAAATAATTTTCACAAATAACATTTTGCAGAGTATTTTGCAGAGAGTGACAGGCGCGAGGGGGAGCTCCGGTCGTATTGCCTTCAAAAAGGCCAAACATAAAAAAGTCCAATATATTCGTGTACAATATTGTGCCTGTTGGTCTGTGTCTGAACTAATTTCAGGGCTCCAAACTTTGCAATAAAGCCTATTACACAATGAAAAAAAAAAAAAGGTAGGTAAATATATGCGTGTACAATATTGTGCCTGTTGGTCTGTGTCTGAACTAATTTCAGGGCTCCAAACTTTGCAATAAAGCCCATTACACAATGAAAAAAAAAAGGTATAAGAATAAGAAATAAGGAATAGCACAGAAATCAATTGTTTTCCTTATTCTTGATTGTGTCTTGCTCAACGGTGCTGCCTTTGCTGGATTCCGCTATTCCTTGTTCCTTATTTCTTATTCTTATACCTTTTTTTTTTTCATTGTGTAATGGGCTTAAGTGTCATCAGGCTCTGATAGTCAAAATTACGTAGAACGAGTTAGATTAGAAGAATTTTTTAAAAATACTGGCGTAATTACCGAAAATCCTGATTCGAAAGGCCTTGGTGCTGCATAAAACAACCTTGTAACTTATTGTTGACAAGCGGGATTTGAGATTTAATATCCTAGCGACATTAAATTCATCCCTATATCCATTTCGAGGGGAGACGGACCGCTTCGTAGAGCAGTGCGCTCATTAGCCAATGACTATTTTCTTTGGGAGCTCTTTTCGTAGAATGGAGTATAGCAATAGGACTGGATTAGTTGACGGATCGCCCCCTCACGATCCGCTGCAAATTATATTACAGTGTGTCACGGGCAACGTGAGTCATCATCCGCCAAGCTCTAGACTATTAACGCTCTTATAAAAAGATAATAAACAATACTGTACGTATTTTACGGGCTTATTCAATAATCATGCGGTGGTGGCGCATCTGTAGAACATTCACGTGTGGATTGCATGCCCGCACTTATTGACGATAATGGCTTAACAAGTTCAGTTCTGGTACAAACGGGAGGATGATGGGGTGGAGAACGCGAACGGTGGAAGGAAAGGAGTCGCGAACTACAAGAGTGGCAACCAACCAACCAACCAACCAAGTGGGGCCAAGTTTTTTCTCGCCACCTCGTAATCGTATTATTGCTAAGTCAAAATAATGTTAAGATGTTAAAAAATAACAAGCATACGTTTATGAATAACTAAAATTCGGACTGTGAAACAAATGAGTTCCAATTTTTTTTAATAATTTTTACATAGCCGGCCACATATCGTACCTCCTCTAGAAAACAGTCATATCACAAAAAACATAGTTTTGAGAAAAACGCAAATTAAGTGATTTCGGTCTTACATTTTTTGCCATTGTGGTAATATTATATTAACCATAATGTAATATTAAAATACATTTACCACAGTGGCAAAAAATGTAAGACCGAAATCACTTAATTGGCGTTTTTCTCAAAACTATGTTTTTTGTGATATGACTGTTTTCTAGAGGAGGTGCGATATCGTCTTTACAGGAATAATCGGTTCAGCCGCTTAGAAGAACGTAAATAATATTAAGGTGCTACAAAAATTAAATTAAAAAACCTGCAACAATTTGTGTTTGTTAACAAGCTTAACAAATACATTTGCTTTTATAGTATTTAGTTAGGTATAATAAGGATTTTAAAAGTCGACAAAAAAAAATCAATTAAAAAAAGAAAGTATAGTAGTTAGCGACATCGTAGAGAAGTAGTGAAGAAAGACCTCATAGAGTGCGATGCTTCTGAAGAAGATACCGGAAACAGGGCGAAGTGGAGGGAGTAGATGAGGAAGGCTGCCCAAGGAGCCGCTATGCCTTGTGGAGGTGTTGACAGTTTGCCCAACTCATATTTACATTATAGTATCAGGATGTTGTTTGTGAGATTACTGTTAAGTGCCTGTAGGACTGTTGTTGCAGCAAAGCATTGTTGTTTTCCTGCTTTGATAAGAACAGTAAATAGTGTTTTGACATTGCACGTGGTTGATTGCACATGGCTCTTCATCTTTTTAGGTAGATCCTCGTATCTGGAGATTTAAGATCATTTGAGAAAAGATGGAGTTGTTTGTTCCCCTGCCTTTTTCTTCGGTACATTCGATACCAAGGCAGTGGCTAACATTGTAAGTACATTGACAAACAAAATGTAAATTCTTTACGTTGAAATAAATTTCTGATTGAGGCGCTGTCGGAGATTATGCAATTGGATGTCATATATGAGCGGATGTATTATATTTTGTAAAGGGTTTTCGTGAAATAAATTATATTTATCATAAGAAACTCCTATTTCGAAATTCCCTATTTTGTTACATTCTAGGTTTTAGAATAATATAGAAACTCTGTTAATTAACTCTGTTGAATAAAAACATTGTGATGTTGATTTCATTCGAAAATGGGCGTTCTACTCATCGACACAGCCTTTTGGTTTAACAATCCAACAATGATCTAGCTGTTGCTAGTTATGCTGCGCGTGTCAGTAACATGCAGCGCAACTGATTGGCCGGTTTTACATTGCACGATAACCGCACAACATACTGCCTGGTTGTGTCTGTAATTTTTATCGCAATCACAAAAAAAACTTGTGCGAGCGAGACAGCATGCCCGACGTAACTATGATCCATTTGTCTATACTTGACATTTTTCTCAGACTTTAAACGACAATAAATCAAAAACCTTTAGCGGTAGAGGGCTCGAAATAGTTTGCAAATTTAGTGCTAGCGGTATCGAGTTTTCTGACGCTTTTTCTGACGGTTTTTGATTTATTGTCGTTTAAAGTCTGAGAAAAATGTCAAGTGTAGACAAATGGATCATACAGTCATGTAGCGATCGTTCGAAATCAGTTGCTGAAGATACCGAGTCACTCGACAAAGTTCTTTAGTACCTAGCTCTAATGAATTATTAGCCATTAGCGATATAAGCGATATAACGAAAGAATATTGCCTGAACATAGAATATAAACGCCGGATTTGATTTACGGTTTTATTCGTCAATATTTTATATATTATATCTTCTTTCCACATATAATTAGATTATGAACTTGTACGTTTATTTATTTGAATATGTATGTATATAGTTTAAGTGAAGTGTTGTAAAGTTTGTTTGGTATGGGTGCCATCTAAAACACATACCAACACATACAACACCTAGTGGTCTCTTCGCCCATCTAGTGTGAGTGAAGGTTTCACCGGACGCTCCATAAGTCATCTCACGTAAATGCCAAAGTCAAGAAGTTTGTATATTTTTTCAACACGAATATTTAAATTGTACAGTCGCTTCCCTGTCCCCCTCTGTGGTTGTTTAGTAGAAATTGCTTTCAGTAATAAGGCCGCCAACTTAATGCTGTTTTGTGCATCGTTTTAAAAATGATTTTTCTGTTCTGAATTAATATTCTGTCTGTCTATCTAAAGCCTTTGTACGAACGACATGTAAACGATAAATGAGGTACTAATACTTTAACTGCCCGACATCGCTTGACTAGTATTCATATTATGAAGGCTATTCAGGCGATGTCGTGCAGTTACAGTTGTCGCCGAATGTGAGACCGGTCATCAGATAAAAGATGTCGCCCCTGGCACGCAGATCCCTATCAATCTGTACCAGGGCTGCCACCTTTAAAATAACTCAGGCACGGAGATCGGGGGAAGTCGTTTTTATATCGCCCTTGTCACACGTCGATGTAATTTTATCGAAAAAAAAATATGTTGAAGAAAATTACGAATAAAAAGGTAAGTACTTTTTAATATTCTCCCCTTTATAGAATAGAATGCAAAGGTTTATTTGGTAGTTTTATAAATTTATCAGTTAAACATTTAAATAGGTACTAGGAATTTGCACTGAAATGGCCTCCGCCCGACCACAACGCTGGTTTTCAGCGGAAACCGCAAAACGAATCAAAATAACACAAACCAAATACCGGCATCACTGTATCACAATAAATATCATTAAGTCCTGTCACACGAGTCTGGGTGTATTTTTATATTTGTGACGCTTTGCCTGGTTACTATAGCAAAGGGTATGCCAGTTTGGGACCAGTGGGCTCATTATGTAACTTTCGCAACGGATATTCATACGTCTTAAAAAGTAATGTATACCACTTATGTATAGCACTATCTTCTTTTAAGACCCTATGTTAGAGCGAGACAGTACTCCGTACGACGTCAGTTTTTGTCTTGACGTGACTTTTTAAGACGTATGAATGAATATCCGTTGCGAAAAATATTATAATTACATAATGAGCCCACAGGTCAAGTGATTGTATTGTTTAAGTATTATAATTATATTAAAAAAAGAAAAAAACTATTAAAGCCATATTATAAGAACCATATTATGCAAATTATACACGTTTCATACGTAATACATGGTAATACGCATGTCAAATAAACGGAAGGAAATAAAAAGATGATAAGAGTGGAGGTTTTTTGCTGCCTTTTTCTCCACTACATTCGGCCCCAAGGCCGCGGCTAACATTATAAGTGTGTGCACATTGACATTCAACGAACAGAAAATAAATTATTTACGTTCAAATAAATTTCTGATTTCAAAAAAGAAAAGTATAAATATATATGTATATACACCTATCCCAACAGTGGGTAGAGGTGGGCTGTTGTAAATGATGAAAAAAAAAATTACTATTAAAACCAAATGTTTACTTATGCCCGGTTCCCATAATATACGCCTACCGCCTACGATCCGTTTTCCCTACAATTTATTGACGGTTCGTAAGAATTTCGTAGAAATTGTAACCGATTGTAAGCAAAAACGAAGCATTTTGTGAATATTGGAACCGGGCATTAATAAACGTTTTACATTCTACTTGCCGTAATATGTTGGTAAATAAAAATATCGGAGAGTAATAATGCTACCCCGGAGCCCTGAAACGCGCCCGATGCCTCCGGGTCAAACCCGGGGAGGTGGTAGCCCTAATCTGCACTACTCTGTTGAGCCACCTAAAGCGGGACAGATAGCTATGCACCACGCTATGGGCCCCGATAAATGATCTTCATGGTACGGTAGACAGCCAGCAAAAGTAGTATGAGGACGCGAGTCGCGCGCGACAACGTCAAAAGTCGTCACAATTTGACAGTTAATGTACTGGAAAGTCGCGACTTTTGACATTGTCGCGCGCGACTCGCGTCCTCGTACTACCTTTTCAGGTATGGACTGCCTCGTTGTTCTTGCCGTTAAGGCGCTTACCTACAAATATGGGTTCGATTTCCACTGGGGGCCGACATAGATAGATAGATAGAGAACACTGTTGTACATAAAAAAGGAGATTACAAGGGTATTTCTTAATCTAAGTGTACATACCATACATACATACCTAAATACCTACATTTCGTGCAAATGGCCTCAGTCTGGGTTGGGTATCCTAGTTTGGGACCAGGCCAAGTGATTTTGTTGTGTAGCAGCGCCTACAGCATGGCAGACGGCAGTTGTATAGATGACAAATTGAAAAACTCGCATAGGATAAAGAGTTAATACTATTTATCGCATATAAGCCTGTGATTATAATGAGTGCCTGTGAGGGAGGAGTATTCGTTTTAAATTAAATAACATGCTTAGCCGTAGCTAAAAATGTTAGCTTGTCTATTTGTTGCAATGCAACCTCTTGTCGGAATTGAATTCCGACAAGAGGTTGCATTCATTTATATTATGTTACCGGCAATCTGTATAATACGGTATTCTATACAATACCTAGGCAATGTATAGAATACCTAAAACGTAAAGGTAATGTATGAAATATTTCTCATTTTATACTTTGCCGAGTAATTTTTAACAAAGCCAAATTACTAGAGCTTTGCTACACCAGACTTTTTCCGTGTACTGAGAGGAGGCCTGCACCCAAAAGTGCATATTAAATGACATATTAACAGCATGCATTTTTACAATTATTCCAATTTTGTGGCCCCTTTAGACTCTTCTCCTGAACCTGCTGCAAGTATTTTGACGATTTTCTGTTCGACTACATTGAACCACACAATGATTAAAGCGGTGAAAGCGCTTCCAGAGCTAGATTTTTTAAAATGAAATAAAATCTAAATCTACAATGTAAAACACTGAAGACTTTCTCTAGCATACAAATAAAAAACTATAATTTTGTTCTACTTTGTTTCTCAATGTTATTTTATTTCTTTGTTTATGAACATACATACATGCATGTATATGCAACAAAACAAAAAAAATGTATGCTACTGTACGCTTTTTTAATGAAGTTGTGCATCATTGTGTAATGTAGACGACAATGGGTTTTCACATCCATTGAGTTGCCGGTCTGTGAAACTCATTCCCATCTGTTTCATTACATAATTTAATAGACGCGATAATTTTATTGTCACAGAACGCTGCTGGATAGAAAATTATTGCAAATGGCGTCTGCATAAAAACTACACAGCTTACTATTATCGTATTAGGCTTGTCACATGCGGCAGTTTGACAGCCACAGTCGATGGTATCATGGAATAAAAAAAATACATTTTTATTGGTAATTTCACCCAATACTCATACTCAACTCATACTTTCTCTGAGGGTAGAACGTACCCTGCTGTAGGACGTATATAAGCTAAGTTCTACAGCAATTTCCCCACCCGTCGAAAATTGGTCTTAATGCTTTAATGGGGTCCCTCTGGGACGAGAAAGACAGGACGTCCTAAAACTACCTGGAGACGCCAGGTGGCTTTAGGACGTCCACCAGTCCAGCAGGAAGCTACTAGAGCTTGAACTAAGGAGCAAAATCTACCGCTATGGAAGTCTGTTTTGAGAGCCTTATGTCTCTGACAGGATGATGATGTTGGTGATGATTATTTCTAATACCATGCTGAGGCATATATGTAAATACTATTTATACAACTACTTGTACTACAAATTCACAAATATACGTAATTTTGAATGTCGTCTTATTATCCGCCGGGGTTTGAACTGGGCCTCAATTCTGTTAGTGCATTATAGTTAAATTACCGTTACATGGTCGGGTCACGTGACATGTTTTTAAATTCCATTGACGCCTACAATAATTATTCAAGCGCTTAACGCGAGCTTCAAGTCGATGCAAGACTTGAAGCGGGAATGAAACGAAATCGACGCGTTCATACAACTGTTATTGTACTATAATACAACGGCAGAATCTAGGCCCTGATTGGTAGCGCTATCGATAAAGACATTGGGCCCGTTTCCGAGTTGAGAATTTTCACTAAGTAAGTAACGTTCTGTCATGCTCTTTTCTGAGAAATTTAACGAGACAACACTACAGTTCAGTAGTTACTCAGCGAAAATTCTCAATTCAGAAATCCGCCCATTGCCTCATATTGACAATGACGTAGCTGGCCCCGCGATTTTTGTGCCGCTTCAGTAGAAATATACGTTTATTTGTTAATATATACCATGTTTTAGTAGTTATCCTGCTGATGCGGTGGAGACAAATCCAACAAATTAAAGGTCATAGAAATCGGTCCAGCTGTTCTCGAGTTATAAATAGAGTAACTATAGACGAACTCCTAGGGAATGAAGTACCCGCATCGCATTGGTCATTGCGTGCAGCTAGATATAAGCGAAATAATAAGCGAAGACGGGTGTATTGTATATTCAGTCGCTATTGAAGGTGTGACCCTCAATCAAGTAATGGACGCACATGGACGAATTTTTTGGGAACTCGTTTCATGGGTTTGAGTGTGGCCCGACCTTATTTAATATCGACTTTTTTTTGTTTATTTATTCACATTCATAAAATAATTTTCACAATCTGATAGCACCAAACTGTAAAATAGCAACGTACCAACAAATAAATAGTTTGTTGGTACGTTGCTCTCTTACTTTACATTAAAAATACTTATACTGACTTAGCTGGTATTTCCGTACGTATAAGGATTATACCTTGCCAAGGTAGTATTTCTTCACAATATAATTTTAATTATTTCATTTGTAAAAACTTGGTGAGGTCATTCAATGATACGTAAAATAAAAGTAACAATTGAGAATTTTAAACTTTTACTCTTTGGAATTGATTTCTTCTTGGTTTGTATTATTTCGATAGGTACCAGGGGCCTGTTTCATGGAACTACAAGTCATGGTTTACATTCTGTTAGCTTTTAGAATACACCTCGGGCTCTAGAGTAGGCTTCGGTTTTCGCCGAAAGCACACGAGTTTAATACTCAATTGTAAATTTGGACTTCCTACTCTGTATAAAACTTTTCTTCACTATTTTGAAAAGTTTTGTAAAGTTATAAATAACAATACAAAATAAACCTTACCTTATTTCAATATAATCGGTTTAATCGATAATAGCCGAGGTATATTCTAAAATCTAACAAACTGTACTATGAAAAAGTCGATCAAACCACAGATTTACGAGGAGATTATCAAAATAGTCTTTGAACATTCGACTTTAGAACAGGCACGTCGACTCGCCATGATCTCCTTTCCTCCCTTGACCATAAAGAGCAAGATCACCGCATTTTATGACCGAATGTCGCCGTGAAAATGGCTCCGACTTAGCTTTACAACCAATGAACGTAAATAAGGCAACAGTGTTACTTGTAACGGTATTACTCGCTCGCAGCTCGGCGCTGAAAACTTCAGAATTCAGACTTAAGTATCCTGGAGAGGCTTGAGGACACGCGTTTAATCAGAGGACGCTGTGGACTGAGGATCTAGTGACTAGAATTAAGAACAAGAAAATGTTACGTTGGCTTAGACATAAAAGTATATGTAGAGAGATGAAGAAAGATTGACGAAAGAAATATTATAAACTTCGCTATCGTATTAGGTTTAATCCTGTAATGTTAGCTGTAAGTGGATTATCGTAAGCGTCAGGACCCCTGGACCAAATGCGATATTTGATGTTTGAAAAACATTACATTTTAGTACCTATTTGGTACTATTTAGTACCTCAATTGAAATATTTAGTACCTCGATAAACAGCGAAAAAACGTGTGAAGAAAGTGGCCAGACATTCTGACGTCAGGATGTCTGGACCACAATTGTTTAACGTAGTTCCAAGCAATATAGCTAATTTATCTCTTTGGATATATTTAGTACCTATTTAGTACCTCAACATATATTTTTTTCGGATTTTTTCGGTGTAACACAAAAAAGTTACGCGTAAAAGAAATTTTGCGAGGTACAGTAGTAGGTAGGTAGGTGGTGGTAGGGCAGTCTCCTTAATGAATGTTATTAATTCTATGTCATCTACTACTAAGAACTACACTGATACTAAGTAGATACATAGATTGATACTTATAGGAACTGGGAATCTATCGATATCGGGTTGAGTCGATAAAATGGCAAATAGTGAAAATCTTTACCTCGTGTCGTTTGCCTTACATTATTTAACTACTAGACGCAAACTCGACTTTGATCGGGTAAAATGTAGAAGCATAATATTCCACTTTTTTTTTTTGTAAAGTCTAGTTTTTTTTTAAAAACTCTCGCATATGAAATTATTTACAGTTTTCAGTAATGTATCGACCACAAAATTTTATTTAACAATTTTTTTGTTATTTTATTACTTTTTTATGTTCATGGATGTCCGAAGTAATTAAGAACCTCAAAAAAGAAGATGTAGGATCTAGCGTCCCATAGGTCCCGTTGGAAGCCTTTACTTGGAGAAGCGTAGTAGTGATTAAAATCTCCAGCGCGTTGAAAGATTCATGATTTGTAGTTAAACTCCAGCCAAGGATTTGCTATCCTTTTGCTACACATTTTTATGTCCTTGTCTAGCAACGTATGATGTGGTTGGTCGTACTCTCTGCAAGTTTTTTGTAATGGACATTCTGCATTCGTGAGGTATTTAGGGGGAAGAGGAGGGGGTTGAGCCAAATCTTACTAAATCTCAAATGGGGGAGGGGGGGCGTCTTGGCAAATATCTCAAAAATGCCTCCCGTAATTAATGGACGCCCCCTAAGGCCAACGAGACGGGGTAATAAATGTAAACTATGATTGAATGTCAACATTTGCCATTTATTGACTCAACCCGATATCGATAGTTTCACGGTTCCTGTAAGTATCAATCTATCTGTCTACTTAGTATTTAGTGTTGTTAGTAGTACTATGGCATAGAATTGATAACATTCATTAAGGAGACTGCCCTACCACAACCTACCTACCTACTACTGTACCTGGCAAAATTTCTTTCAGGCGTAACTTTTTTGTGTTACACCAAAAAAATTCGAAAAAAATATATCTTGAGGTACTAAATAGGTACTAAATATATCCAAAGAGATAAATTAGCTATATTGTTTGGAACTACGTTAAACAAATGTGGTCCAGACATCCTGACGTCAGAATGTCTGGCCACTTTCTTTACACGTTTTTTCGCTGTTTATCGAGGTACTAAATATTTCAATTGAGGTACTAAATAGTACCAAATAGGTACTAAAATGTAATGTTTTTCAAACATCAAATATCGCATTTGGTCCAGGGGTCCTGACGCTTACGGATTATCTTATATAAAAATGGTTGCTGTTCGTTTGTCTCACTAAAACTCGAGAACGTTTGGCCGGATTTGGCTAAATTTTGTTTTGTTATATTTATATAAAATAAATATAAAGTACCCGAAACGTGCGTGCTTTCGACGACGAATGAATGTTGATGAAGGAAAAAAGAGATCTGATCTATCACGATCGTAGCGAGATACAGATTCCGGTCTCTGCCTACTACTTCGGGATTCAGGCGTGAATTTATGTATGTATGGACTTAGCGTTTGGCTGATTGACATTAAAGAACCATTAATTCAAAAATTTTGACGATAGACTCATTGACTCGATCCATTCGCTTGAAGAAATGTCAACGTTTGCGCAAGATCAACTAATAGGTATAAATCGAAGAAAATACGTGAAATCCAAGAGCAGGTACCTGATTTTTGCAAAGGCCACTTTGTGGTAGAGAGAACTTTACTGTGTACAGGTTTAGATAGATAGAATTTCTTTATTGCCCTCTAGAAAAGACCAAAAGATGCGGCCATTAGATTTCACTTCACAGGTGTATAATAATACCGTCATGTTTTGTCCCCAAAAGCAGGACGGTGCAATATTTAATCCCTCAACATGAGCTCAATATATATAGTCGTGCTAGTTAGAAGTAACACCTAGTCGACCTACTTTCAGGTACCTATTGGGTACAACGTACATAGGCCGGTTAACCGTTGGGGTGGGTAGGGCTGCCACCTTTAAAAAAGTCGGACAGGAAGATGAAAGTGGTGTTTATGTTAACACTTTGCCGCACAAGGGGTATTTTTATTTTAAAAGTTAAACAAATAAATAATTACTTTATATACTTTTTTTTTGTGCATTATACTTTATTTATTGTTTATAAATTAAAGTACACAAGTAGATAATTACTTTATTTACTTAAATTTATATGATTGAAAAAAAAAACTTTTAAACAACATGAAAACCGTATGCGATATGGACACATGTCAAATAAAAATGATATACTTTAATGTATATTTAAGTTTAATTTTGATTACCCACCGTTACAAGAGACTATGGGGCCGGTTTCTGATTTGAGAATTTCACTAAGTAAATACTTAAGTAACGTTCCGTCACGCTCTTTACTAAGAGATTTGACGAGACAACACTACAGTTAAGTAGTTACTTGGCGAAATTCTCAAATCAGAAACGGGCCCATAATGTTTTAACCCGAAGTCCGGACGTTCATTCAAACTCGTTGTATAGTCTACAAACTTACTTTTTTATACTTTCTTATACTTTCTCTTAGAGAGAGAGTATAAATAGGTTTGCCAGGCGTCCCAAACGTGAATTGGCGATTTCATTGAGGTATGTGAATCTCACCTCAGGCACTCGGGTTTCCTCACGATCCTTACACTGGTATTGCTACTACAAACTAATAAATGTACGTAACTAAGAAAACATAGTCATTGATGCGTCTACGCGATGTATTTTGATGAGGTAATACATACTTGTTCTATACTTCTATCTTTCGACACTATAAGAGTTCGAACCTAGACAGCTACGTAAACCCGTAGGTCAAACCCGGAGAGGTGGCAGCCCTAGCGTAGGTCAGTCTGAGGGACTGACTAAGCCATTGTATGTCAAATACAGTAAGATTAGGTATAACTTATCACCTGTTGATCTCAGTCGTGATTGCTTTGCTCGATATTAATAACGGTGACAGGTAGACGCTGTAAATACCCAAATGTTGTATAGATAATTATACGGAACCCTACTTGGCACTTGGCCGACTCGCACTTGGCCGGTTTATTGTTGTTATTTTTTTCTTGATCGATAAGTCTTGGTTACAAAAGCTAACTAATTCCCGGCCCCAATAACCAACCACCAGTTAAAATGTTAACTAGTGATAGGCCACTTAATGGAAAAGAAAAACGGAACATTTCAATATCGCGTTGACAGCTAACTGTCAGTTATCTGTAGATAAGCTATTGGGACCGGGCATAAGACAACAACACATGAACTTAGTAGTCTGAATGCCTGTTTCACCTCAAGCATGTCTTTTATAGGACTTTTTTTTAATTAGGCATCAGTATGCTTCGTACTTCAAGAATGGTTAGTGTGACGTTATGAATTGTCCTGCAGATGAAGCGAAGGTACAAAGAGACTGGAAACCATCTGAGTAGACCTTGTAATGGCAGCCACAGGTGTACACGTGCCAGAGCATACCGTTATTTGGTTTCCACTGTTGTAAATGCAATTGAAGTCCAGCAACAGCTTTATCAGACCCCATGGGACTACATCAGTGACTGTTCAGTGAGAAGAAGACTTGCTGAAGCAAATCTGAAAGCCCAAAGACCAGCAAGTGGACCCAAACTCGAGAGAAACAGAGCATCGAGCAGCGAGACCGCGGAACACACCCGTGAACACGTACAGTGGATGAAGAAGAATGGTCAAGAATTTGGTTCACAGATGAGGCTCGAATCTCACTTTACACTTATTATGATGTAAGGCGATGTGTCTGTAGGCGATTTGATGAGTCATACCTTCAAGCCTGTTTCTCAGAAAGAGTCTTCGGTAGAAGTAGTGTATCTGATGGTTTCCAGGCTGGCATATCTTCCAAAGGTAGCACAGAGTTAGAGGCCATAAAAATGGCACTCTGACTGGGGAAAGTTATGCCCAAGAGATTCTCAATGGGAGACATAAACTTATATGCAATTAAATTATAAATAACCGTTGTCACCAATATCCGTAAACTTTGAGGAGCACTTTTGAAATCACTAGTTTTCAAAATACAGGACCACCTATTTTGGCAAGTAGCAGAATTGATAACTATAATAGACTTAAAGTGATTTTAAAAGCCCTCAAAGCTTGTAATAGCCTTGCAATAGCCTTTGTTGTTTTTTTTATGGTGAGAAATTATTTTTACAATTATTCTACTTTGAACTTGCTTTGTAAAATACAAATTAATACATCCAAGTACAACTAAATGTTTCTTTGTTTAAGATTTTATTGAGAACACACAGTCAGAAACCGGCCCTGATTAACATAAATAATGTAACAATATTATTATTAGTTATCATAATATCATTTTATTAATAATATTATTCAATCGCCAAAACGTGGGCCCAGTTCTAGTAATTGGTGCCTCTGCCTACCCCCTCGGGGATAACGGGCGTGAGTTTATTTATTTAAATATTTTTTTTCAATATTTTTTTTTAATCAGTACTTTAATTATTTTGGCATTTATTTCTAATGTAAGCAATTTATAGTAGGAAATCTATTTTTAAAGTATGTATATTTAAATGTACCCGTAAAACAAAAAGCGCCCTATTATACGCACAGTTACCTTCACACAGTATTACACCTAGGTGGCTGTGAAAACACCGAACTAACTACGTTTAAAACAGTATTTGAACAAAAGTAATTAACGACTATGAGCCGTCGCCGCGCCGCGGCGTGGCGTTGGAAAACAAGTTAAATGATGGCGGATCTACACTCCTCGGTGGATCCTTTCAGTGAGAAATTAAACGTTTATCACGTAGCCGTCCACTCTGTTGGGTTAACCATTTTGACGTTTCCTAAGTGACACAATATGTATGTATTTTTGACAGTTCTCTGTAAGATAAACCGGACAACTCCAAACGGTGGAGGACTAAGGGCCCTGCCTCACCGGGATGCCATGGCCACGTCGCCAGCGACCGTAACCAAGCAGTTAGTAATGAAATGTATGGTGCCTACCTCACTTGGCGACTGTTGGCGACGTCGCCATTCAATACAAACTGCCTGGATACGTGGCTGGCGACGTCGCCATGGCGTTCCAGTGAGGCAGGGCACTAACGCGCCCTTGGAGTCTCTGCCGAGAACGAAATAATACATGATCAGCACGTAAATTTTAGCGAAGCGCTCGTAGCCCCGGCTGCCCGAGTGACCTTAAACAATCACGAAGGTTAAGCAACATAGGGCGCGTTCAGTGCATCGATGGGTAACCGTTCCATGACTAACGCTAGTGGCATTTTTCCGAGCGGTTCCGTGCTTCGCAAGGCACGTAAAGCAGTTGGTGCCGGCTGCCGTCGACAGATGGCAGTCGTTAATCCACGTCAGCGGCCTTAGAGCGGCTTGAAAATTTCTGACAGGAAGACTCGCCACTAGACTTACAAGCCTCTACCAATCCGGACTTGGCCCCCGTGCTGGAGTATAGCCTTTACCTCCCTCAGGGAAGATACGTGCCCCTCCGTGGGAACATAATGGATTGATGATGACGTAAATTGTATATGAGTCACCGACTACATAATATATTTTACATTACCTACATAAGTAAGAGTACACAGAGTTGAATATAAATTTATATTTCTACTATTTCACGTAGCTTCCTAATGCTATAAAGTAGTGCTACCTTGGATCTGCGGCGTAGTGATTTGTGGCGATCGAAACAAAACTTATACTAGGTATCTTTATTAAAATCTTCGAATTTAAAGGTGGTCGTTTACATGTAAATTATTTTTTATGTTTTTAGTCATTTGAATTGTGGCTTAGTGATTTGTGGCGATCGAAGAAAAATCTTGATGTGTTTTTCGATTTTTGTTATCCTATCTTTATGTTTAGGTGTAGGATAGAGTAATAATCTATCGTCATTTGAATTTCCATGTCAGTTTCTACTACGTAACTAAAATTGGAACTGTCAACCACATACTTAAGAGATAAAGGTATTTCTAATTTGCGGGGGAAAGCTAGGGCGAGGGAAGGCGACGAGGTGGCGCCAGGGCAATGTTCACACTCGCGCTCGTCCCGTGAGTGTGGACCTGCCATGAAAGAATAATGTACAATTCATGTATTCATCCAGAGTGGAGTGAGAGAAGTGAATTGGCCCTTTGCAGAGCGGATTAACACGAGTAGTAATGAAGGCCCTGCTTCACAAGGCTTATTACGTTGCATATTAATGTCTAGACCAGCGCTTCCCCAAATTTATTTTAACTGATTGATTGAAGACGTTTATTCATAATTATAAATATACAGTAAAATACAGAAGTTGGTTTCTGCCAAACTGCATAACAGTTTGTTGGCAGGTGCTCTTGGTTTTACAATTTTAATTACTCTTAAATGCTAGGTAAGTAAATACAAAAAATATATTTGAAGCGCCCTACATACCACCCTCTTGCTTGCCCTACGCCTACCTAAGGCTTGGGTTTCTGACGCCCTTGGTAGTTTTCCATTTCTTTGCGACGCCTCCCTCTCCGCACCAACATGCGTGTGTTTAACTTTGTGTATCTTATTTATAAAAACACGATTCTTCTAAAACACTCTTTAAAGACAATCTGTGGTGACGTTTATTTTTATTATTATTATTATTTTTTATTTATTAAAAACTGACCAACGATTGACCCCGATCTCACCTGATGGTAAGTGAAGATGGAGCCAACGTTGTTCCTCGTTGGTTCAGTAAGAGCCTATTCACTCTCTAGCCTTAAAGGCACCCAAATTGTAGCTTTTCGGAAAAACAGAGGAAGGGAGCGAATTCCATTCCTTAGCGGTGCGCATTAGAAACGACGAGGCTTAACGCTTCGTGCGCACAAAAGGTGTCTGTACCACATAGGGATGAAGTCGCTCCCCTCTCCTGGTTGTCCGGTGATGGAAAGGAGATGGCGGGTTAAGATCGTGTAATTCCCGTGCGCACTCTCCAAAATGTATCCTGTAAAATACCGCCAAACAGGCTACCTTCCGTCGGTGTTCGAGGCTTTGGAGTTTGGCCTCTACCAAAGGAGCATCACCAATTAGCTTGCGCGCTCGACGTTCTACGGAGTCCAAAGCAGCCAACTGATATTTGGCCGGGCCGTCCCAGAGGTGACACCAGTATTCCATACACGAGCGGACTTGTGCTTGGTAAAGACTTAAGAGCTGGCCCGGTGTGAAATACCGCCGCACTTTAAACAGGATCCCCAGCTTCTTGGCAGCAGTCTTCGCTTTGGACTCAATACAACGGCCGAAGTTTGTTTTTGACTAATTTTCTTTTAAGAAAATGAAATGTATGCCGTGACTGAAGGAAAGCACGTAGGTTATTTTATTATTGATGAGGTTACCTAACAACCTACGACTAACCTCTTGTGTCGTACAGGTAACGTAAAAGTCGCGGCCAAATTTTGTCTTCAATAGAAACAATTGCTTTCGAGTTTCTCCGCTGTACTAAAGACTAAGGAGTTTATTTATGAAAAAATGAAGTATTGGCTCTCTTACCCCTGGTTTCTCGAACGCTAACAGTCTGTTAATCTATTGTTAACAGCTTCAGTTGTCAAAAGTGCATACAAAAAAAATAACGGACAGCTGTTAACTGTGTGCTTAGTGCGAGTTTTTTTAACTACTCGATCGCGTTAACGTAAACTCATATTCTATAGGAGTGACAAAGCGCGCCACCTATTTGTCTCTCTGTCACTCCTATACAAATTGCAAACGCTCTCGCTATCGAAAGTGAATGAAAAAACTCACACTAAGGGCCCAGTAGGTTAACAGATTGTTAGCGTTCGAGAAACCGGTGGTTAGAGTCTGTTTAAGTAAAATTGTATTTAACCTTAGTGGGCGTTTTAAATTTTCTTGATTTAAAATAAATGCGAGCTAAAACGCTGTTGTGTTTTTTTTTCAAATTTCATATTACGCATTTTATTCATTCTTATGTAGTCTGTGGTTTTGTCAGAAACAATTATTGCTGTAAATTACTAAACCAAAACTGACCAAGTATTTCAAGAGTTTTTTTAAACTTGAAGTTAAATTGAAAAAACTTAAATACACCATGGAAAATCGAAAATGTACCTCCAAAGACGAAGAAAAGAACGTGCAATTGCAGTTTTTTGTCGACATAATCGCTTCATCTGGCAACACTGACAAACACAGCAGCTGCATTCACTGGCAAGTAAAGTGCACACAGATTAAAGCATATGCATAAAAAAGTACAGTGCCACCATCTTAACTGTTCAGTTGATAGCGGCGCTAGTGGAGAATTTAGTAGTAACATTTAGGAAATTTACCTGGACAAATGACAATATTTTAACCCGTCTCTCAATTTTAATGAAAATATAACTATAAATCGTAATAACTAAATAAATAAAACAAAAAATGGGGAACAAAATTTACAATTATTTAGTTAGTTACAAGTTAGCCCACCTGAACTTGGTGGCGCTTAGATATTTAACGAGACTTTAGTTGCGGAGGGTCCAAAGGTGGAGACTTGACTTTATAAATCATAGTTTAGTCAATATCTGTCTTAAGTCCGACCTAAGTCTTATTAAGTGCCGTTTTAGTGTCTCGTACGTTTTCTTATAAGACCGTAAAATTCACCATGAAACAGAATTTTCGGCAAGTCCAGCGTAATCTTCATTTCGTGAAATGACTTTTCGTGACAAGTAAGTTGCAATCATCCTTTAGTACAGTTGACAGCACATCAACCTTGATGCGCGTGCACTCTACTCAGTTTCGTTAGGGGTTATTTTTCAACTATATCGCGACTCTACGTATTAATAGGACTAACTCACAAAGTACTGATTCCAATATATAATTTTTGTAATGGCCGATTCATACCTTAGGTATAATTTGATTTACGTTGCGTCCGTAAGATTTCCTACTTGTGGGTTGACCGACTTTACAATGTTCATCGAATTGTCGTGGAAAACAATGATTGTAGTTCTATAAAACAGTTTCTAATCGATGTCGAATTCAGCAATGTCTCTGTTTTCAAATTAAAGGGACAAAAAGCCAGTAATACCGCGACCTAAAATGGTACATACCGAATTTTCCAAACTTACCATTGTGAATTTGTCAAACATTTCAGCCTCTACATGGTATAGAAATGGAACCAAAATAGGTTAATATAACTATAGCTTAAAGCTGTGAACGCAAAGAAAGACAGTAACCTCTAGTGCTACATTTTCATTCTGTGTAGATGGGTTGTTGTAATACATAGCTGGCGCTAACAACTCTATAATAATAATGCGCTGCATCAGTAGGTATGTAATGAAGGGCTTCCCTGTTTAATATTCAGTCGGGTGTATCTATCGGTTGATTAAATTTGTACACGTGATATGAGTAGACCATAGACCAATGCATATCATAAGTTAATTTCTGTTAGACTGAGTTTCTATTCGTTTCTCACAGGAATAAATCTGTGGCCTGGTGCTAATAGGGCCAATGTCAGTAATCCCCATCCCTACTGCAGCCCTTTTAAAACTAACAAATTTAACTACACCAGTAGAAAGTCATACTGTCTCTACATTAGCCTCTGTACATTTCATCATAGAAAATATTGGTGTTACACTTACGCTCTTTTAACACAAATAAATATGTATATACATTTTTCAATACTTTGGCATCAAAAGCTGATTTTGGGCAAAATCTGACTTTGGCCCTTTTAGCACCAGGCGGCAGAAATATAAACGTAAAGATTTACATAAAAGCACATACATTGCTTCTGGCCCCACACTAGGATACCCTGTGTCGTGAGAACTAGAAACAGCGACATCACAAACAATAAAAAAGTATACATGGGGCACACTAAAAGTTTTGCACTTCTAGCTAATCGGAACTATTTGAATTTCGAATGTTATATTGTTTGAAGCGACTTGAAACCTTCTTAGTAATAAAATAAAAATTGTCGGGAAATCATTTGTCAATTGTTTTTTTTCACACATCAAAGCTCTACGTACGGAACGAAAATGGAGTTGAGTCGAAAAGATTTTAGAGCGATGATTTTTTAGGATTTTAAAAGTTCTCTCTCTCCGCAAGACTGTGCCGCTCGTCTTCAAAATGCTTTTGGGAGAGAAGCACCTTGTTTGAGCACCGTTAGGCGATGGTTTGCTGAATTTGAAAGAGGTCGGGTTTCTTTACATGATGAATTTCGTGAAGGGCGGCCTTCAACTGCCGTCAACGAAAATAATGTGGCTACTGTTAAGCGGCTAATTGAAAAAAACCCGCGGATTACCTATGAGATAATTCTAGGACTATTGGGGATTGGTATGAGCCAAATTCAGAAAATTTTACACGAAGAATTAAAAGTTAGGACACTTTGTTGTCGTTGGATCCCTCATGAACTGACAGCGGAGCAGAAGCGGGCTCGCGTGGAATGGTGCTCACAGATGCTAATGAAGTACGACCACGGACATTCTAATGCTGTTTATGACATTGTCATGGGAGACGAAACGTGGATTTAATGTTTTGAATCCGAAAAAAAAACAGCAATCTTGTGAATGGGTGTTTGAAAATGAGAACAGGCCAACAAAAGTGAGGCAGGCGAGAAACGTTGGTAAAAAATGATCGCATTTTTTTTCTCAGCTACGGGTCCCATCTGCACAATTCTACTTGAAGATCAAAAGAGTGTTAATACCGAGTGGTATTCTACCATTAGTTTACTCAGGGTGTTAGAAAAAGTTCGCGAAAGACGCCCAAAAAGCCGCGTTCTCCTACGTCATGACAACGCTTCTTCACACACGGCCAACAAAACAAAGTCATTTTTAACTTCCGAAAAAGTACAACTTGTCACCCATCCTGCACATATCCCCGACCTAGCACCCTGTGATTTCTGTATTTTCCCCAAAATTAAACATTTGATGAGAGGTTTCACTTTTACCAACTCTGAAGAGGCAGTGATAGCGTTCAATCAGCACGTAGAAAACATGCCTTCAGATCTGTGGTCCTCCTGTTTTAAAATATGGTTCGATTGTATGAAAAAATGTTTAAAATGTAAAGGAGAGTATCTTGAAAAGCAATAAACATAATATTTTGGTTATAACATGTTGTTTTTTTAAGTTACGCAAAACTTTTAGTGTGACCTACGTATTTAGGTCATTCGGCGCATTTATGGAACGGGAGGCTGCAACAGAATTTATGCAAAGATCAATCAGATGTGGAGAGCACTGGTGCGCCATTTTTGGCATGCAATTTCAAGCCATATTTTATTAATTGCAGTATGTATTAATATTCACATAACATGTTATTCTCTGAACATTCCATTTTCACAATAACGCGGACCGCATAGAGCTTCTAGGCATCGAATAATAATTATTACTGAGCATCGTTTATAGATGATTTGTGCTTAATAATTATGAGGTGTAATACTGAATAATTGGACGACCGAGGCGTATTCATAAAGCATGCCTCAATGTAAATTCATGCTCTATGTTTTTGATTAAGCCTTTTATTAAACCGGCCAGCTTTGGACTGGTAGGCAGAGAGACCAGAATCCTGACCGCTTTAGGACTGAATTAAACAGTAATACCGATCTATGTTCGAGTCCGCGATGTAGGCTGCATTACTAAGCAATTAGAACTATGTACTTTGTAAAAATTCGAGCCTGATAGTTCCGCTGCAACTGAAACTTTACGGTCAATAAACCACAATAAAACGTTGCATTGACAACGCAGAGATAATCGGAAATGATAATCAAAGAAAGTATGACATTTAACTGTAGTTAACAATGGGTGGAAATATGTACCTGCATTTAATGCACAATACAGCTAGGAGGGATGCCCAGCCAGTAATTTGTTACGGAATATCTGATCGTGTTGGCAGGTAGTCATTCGAGCTTCCAATTTTAAATAGTAACTATCGCAAATGCTCCCTTTTCTTACGGAGGATTGTAGAGATAGACTAACATAATCTTATCATAAAAATACGATTTATTAAAATTGAAGGGATATGGTAAAGAATTAGAGACGATTTCAACGATAAACTGGGATTTATTGTAGCACAAGAACAGTCGACATTGAGCACGAAAAAGAGAAGGGGACCTCAGACAATCCCTTTTAGACATAAAGATTACGAATAGAGGCAATGGATACATTACACGAGCATTTATGAAGAATCTAAAAAAAACACGGCATAAACGCCGAATAAAATAGTCGGAAATTTGGCAAGTAATATCGTGATGAATACTAGAAATACAGGACAAAAATATCTAAAAACTATACATTTTGAAATAAATCATTAAAAAATTTACAATTGAAGTTCGGGGACAGCACGGAAAAACTGAGTACGGATCCCTAGGTGTGCGAGCTCGACTCACACTTATCCGGTTTATTTATGTAGGTATTGCATATTTACGTATTATGTAATAGTTTTTATTTCCAACTGCAGGGTACAGACCTCTCAGAGAGAGAGAGACATAGTACGGAACCACGCGTGACTATCGCGGATCGGCAATTTCAATATCAAACATTAGAAAAAAATTAACAAAATAAGTAAATTATCATAATTTGTCGTCCTCTGTGGTACAGGGTTAACGCATCTGCCTACCATGCGAGAGGTCCCGGGTTCGAATCGCGGCTGGGGACGGAAAAAACCCCAGGACTTGGATGTTTACATGTTTGTGATGTCCCTATTTCGGGTATCCTAGTGTGGGGCCAGAAGCTATGTACTTGCCTGTGTGTAAATATTGATTTGTTTATTATTATGGTATCAATTACAGTTTGGAAATGTGACGTCACGAAACTAATAATGATTTTGGGTCCGTCCCTCAGTATTTGGTCAGGCTTTCATCCGATACAGTAATGTAGGTAATGGTTGACTTACTATCGACTGTACTAATTATTTGCATTGTTCCTTTATGGTTAGCTACTAACAGTACACATTAACATGAAATGCGCTCAATCGTTGTTAATTATCATTTGTTAGTTCGGGGAACAAAATAATACAGAAGGACTATATTTATAGCACAGCGTTCGTTAAAAAGGGTTTTTTTAATCGATGAGTACAGCACACTCAGTGCAAAAAAAAATTATTATAAAACCAACGATTATTTAGAATTAAAGATGTCTGGTGTTAAAAGTAGATTAATATTAGATATATTTAGAAGAGAATTGTGTCTCGTTTTCAACACATCCATCAGTAATATTTTTTAAGTTGAAAAGCTTGTTATTTAAGCTAAAACTGTTTTGAAAAGAAGAAATGTGGAATTTCTTTATTAGCTCCTTTTTCTCATAATCTATTAATTGTGACACTAACAATTTAGACGTTCATAAAATAAGAATGTTGTTTTTATTGTGAATAAAATATTGAATTTTATTAAATACTTACTTATTTAAAAAAACGTAGAATTAAATATCTACATATTGTTCGTCCGTAATTCATGATTCAATTCGTAATTCATTCAATCATGTTTATTTATGTGTATAATTTGTTTTTCTTTTTTTTATAATTTCCGTTGTAAATGATATTATCTTTCGTGTTTTGATATTACGTCTGCATGTATTTTTACATAAAACTACCTGCCTAACCTGTAACCTACCAGTTATCAAACTGACTGTCAATCTAAAGTAACCAATAGATGTGTAACTATCTCATTCTGTTAAATATAATAAACTTTCAAAATCAGACGAACCACGAATGAACCACCATATTTTTTGCCGCTTTAAAGTGTTTCTTTTTTTTTCAATAGGTATATCCAGCTTTCTTTCGCAAGCCAGTCCATAAGTTAAATAAAACCTCTGATAAGTGACCTCCTTGGATGTTAAGTTCTGATAAGTTACCTCCTTGTTACATCGTTCGGAGTAAAAGATCGTTCCATTTTTAAATAACACTACAGATATGAGTTTAAATTTATTTGGCCGCAAAACACGACAGTAACTGTTATGAATTTTCATAGAACTTTTTCCGGGCGCTGCTCGCGTGTAATTGGCCAGTACAGCAATTTCGATTTATCTCGAAGAAGCTTGTCGAAATAATGCTCAAATATCCGAGCATCTTTGAGAAAAAATATATTGTTACCTAATCGGAATATCCAAGAGTACTCGTATTTAACTGGTGCATTCAATCGGCATTCTGATAAGAATATCGAAGGTCATAATGCGTATTATTACTTCCGTTTCTGGTGTACAAGGCGCGTACTAAGCTTTAACGTAGGTATTATTTGTTCAACATACAGATAAAACCGACGATACAGATGATAAAGCTTATCCTGTTTAGGTTCTAGGTTTTCGATCCTAGATTCTTGATTGTGGGTCCGGAAACACCATTTTAAGAATAAAATTACTTTGGCATTTTGTCTGAGAAAGGTGCACCCATGCAGCTCTTTCAGCGTCACCAATGGCAAAAGTGCTGTCTTTCTTTATACCGACATCATAAATCTCGAAAACCTTGGAAAAGTGCGCTTATTGACATTAGTGTTCTACTCGTAGTGTTGAACACATTAATGAGTACTCGTAGTACATTTTAACTTTATAACTCGGTAAATTAAGCGACCACTCAATAAATGTGGAGTTGTTTTTGTTATAGATATCAGCGTCGCCAACAATAGGCTATTTGACAGATTTCTGAAAACCGTCTCATTTTTTTTGGTGGTGTTCATGGAGTCCTAGGAAACTGGTTATTTTAAATTCTTTCGTGTATTTCTTTTAAAACAGGCAAACAAAAATTTACTTTTGAAATAACCCGCCAAAATGCTGCCTTAGGCATTATGGTGTCGCACAGGAATTATGACGTCACATGTCAGTAAACAAACCACTGAACGTAAGAACGACATGACTGACAGACGCCATTTTTACTGAACTGCGACGTCATCATGCTCGTAGAATCGACCGATCCAGGCCGTTTTCGATAAAATGGCTGCAGATACATAATTATCAAATTTTATCCTGTTTCTTTATGAATAATCATATTTTTTTTTAGTTAAAAGGCGGTTTAAGACTCATAATTTACACACTCTGTCAAATAGCCTATTAAACCAGCAGTAAATAAATGCCCTTTTGCCTTGTTATATGTATAAATGGTAATTGCCGTGTTTAATACATATCTGCTGTGGACAGGAAAATCTAAATTAACCAGCCCAATAAATCTAAACTGAAGAATCGTCCAGGATTCTGAATGCCTAGGATTTCTACGGTCCGGTTTCTCTTACTCTTGCTATCTTTTAATCAACCGTTTCCAACAGTTTTCGGTTGTTTTTTTTATGCACATTTGCCGATCGACAGTTTCTTTTAGTACAGTCGATAGCACATCATCCATGCACTTTACTCCGTTCCATTACAGGCGATTTTAAACTGTGAAGGTTGACAAGCTATCGACTGCACATAAATATATTATTATTAGTTTACATAAAATCGGGGTTGATTTCTATTCCGCTCACTCAGTGCTTCCGACTTGCTCGATGGATTTTGACCTCCTCATCCGACCTACTACGCCATCTCTAAATCCAGGCAGCGTAGTTGACGTTTATTAACTGAGACGTCTTCAAATTAATTAATCTCAAGTCAAGCGTCTGCCTCGGTCAAATAATATTCATGTCGTTGACTATTTGAAAAAGACTGCCGCTGTGTCCTTTCTTAGCAATAAATTGATGCTGAAAATAAGTGACAAATAAAATAAGTCCGACTGAAATCAATAGGTACGCTCACTCATGTTATTACAATAATAAAAAAATCGAATCGATGACACGTTGAGTACATACAAACACAAATAAACTTACGCCTGTATACACCTGGAGGCTCCTTTGCTGGTTCTTCCAGCCATTATTAGTTCATATTTCTAAGAAATGATGCTTCAGTTGTAAAACGAAAAGATATCTATACCAATATGCTCGGACTTTGAATCTCTGCTTCAACTGAGAGAAGGCTTTTCCAAGTCAATGGTAGAGTCTGCTATGAAGATATTGATATCAACTACAACTTTCCGACTAACTTCTACACTTCTACAGTTTCCGTGCCCGACTGAAATTGGGCATAATCAGAAATTGCCGTCGACTGTGCTATAGGGTTACATTTCAGACTTGATCGGCACTATTGACTGCCTTTTTTGCTTTCCAATTACCAATCGGGCTTTGAGGCTTTATTACGGGGCGCGTTCATCAAATACTAACCTATAGGGGAGACAAATACCAACTTACCTCGATCCTGACATCTCTTCTCCTCAAACATCTTTCCCTCGAGGTCTATCGGTGGACTAGTCCGATTGTCACGACAGAGTTTGATTGCCGCCGATTGATTTTGATTGCACATGTGTTCGGAGACCCGAATTTCTCAACTGCTCATTTCTTTACGAAATTCGCTCAAAATATGGCTAAAGATTTCGAAATCACGATATAGTTCAAAAAGTAATTAGGAAGTGCATGGATCCCTTTTGTCGCCCGGAGTGGCGGCATAAACCTAGGAGTTTCGCGAAGCGATTCACACAGTCGTTTAATTGCAAGTCGCAAATAAAGAGAATTAAAGAGCCGAGAGTTGCAATTTTCAAATGTGAGGCATTTTCAGTAATAAAATCTCAAAATGAGAAGTCTGCACTTGCCCAGAAAAGCAAGTGCGTACTATTCATTAGTAAGGAGCTAATTAATTATAATTATCTCTTTCATTTTTATTAATCTGTAAGGAATTATGTTTTATTTTGTAATAAAAATTATAATCACTTTCGGTTCATCGACATTCATTAGATTTGTCAGGATCGTGTCAGGTGGCAGTCCCTGGTCTCTGCCTAGCCCTCTTGGATACAGGCGTGAGCTTATGTTTGTATGTATAAGTGATGAATGGTTTTTGTGGGTTTTTATAGCCTGTCATAGATACTTTTTGGCCAGGGCGCCGTAAAGAAATGAAAAAGTGCCAAGGGCGACAGAGTCAAAACAATAGGAAGCGCTGATGTCGTGCATATTATACAATGTGTCCCGGGGATAAGTGACCACCCGAATTTTTTTGAATATTTGTACAAAATTAAGGATAATTTCTTTTATATTTGGAGCTTACTTACCACCTTTGGTTTTTTTTTATGATTTTTTTATTTTTTTTTGTAAATACGCGTGACGTGCTGCAGTTTTAATTAAAAAAAAAGTGATATTAAGGGGGCATTTATTAGACTTATTTTGAAAAAACTGAAAAAAAGGCGTTATTTTCTTTGAATTTTTTTTTTTTTTATAAATGTTTTATTACATTTTAGTTATGTTTGATAATTTTAATTGATAAACTATGATGTCGGCTAGTCAATAAAGAAAAAAGAATGAAAAAAGATGTAAAAACTTAGGAAATATCTTTAAAAAACTGCAGCACGTCACGCGTATTGACAAAAAAAATTTAAAAAATCATTAAAAAAAAACCAAAGGCGGTAAGTTCCAAATATAAAAGAAATTATCCTTAATTTTGTACAAATATTCAAAAAAATTCGGGCGGTCACTTATCCCCGGGACACATTGTATTAGTCAAAGTGTACACTATTATTTGCCTTTATTAATTACCGAGGTCGATTTATTGTCGGGTGGCAGTATCACAATATTCATTCAATATTCCAACGTCCAATAGGAGACGGCACATAGGGAAGAGTGTTTGTAATATATAAAACTTATTTAATTCGCCATCAACATGTTTCAGAGAAAAGATTGTTTACAACAATGCCGCTTATACAAGTCAACAATCGCCGATAAACTGCTGCGCAGTTTGGCAAATCTGTCAACCTATTTGTTATTTTCTTTTAATAAAATCTTTAAATACAAAATACAATACAAATGATAGGCTTCAGCACGCACGATGAACCCAAAATAATTTTACAAACGGATGCAACACGATTCCACCGTAATTAGACAACCACACACAAACAAAGGTGGAAACCTACCTTGTTATTATTTACACATGGGATATATGAAATGGTAAATAGCCGGCTAATTGCGAGTCGGGCTAGCGCACGCAGGCCGCCATATTTTATTATCTATAGGTACAACATTTGAATATTTCAAGGGTTTGATCCGTTGCCGTCACTAGTATCAAGCAAAAAGTAGGAGTAGGAGTCCCCCCATACCATTACATGACAGACAGACAGACAGACTGTGGGCCTCAATTCTGTTGGTGCATTATAGTTCGACGACAGATACACGGTCGGGTCATGTGACGTGTTTTTCGTACCGTTGACGCCTAGATTGCTTTATTTGAGTACGGTCGTAGATTTGAAGTGGCAATGAAAGTAAATCGCAGTTGCAGTTGTCATTGTACTACAACGCATTAGCAGAATCGAAGCCAGGACGTCGGGGTCTAAAAATGTTTACCAGTTTTCAAACTTGATTCTTTGTCGCAAGATGTGCATTATAGTCTATAATTCTTTAACAATGTACTTATTACCTTTCAAAGTTCCGAAGCCTGGATTCTAACAAGTATCTAAATTAATTTCGTATTTTAAAATTATTGCATTTGTTAAAATGACACAGATCAAAACTCTGTCAAAATAGAAAGTTTGAAAATATATTGAATACATACTATTTTTACAAAATAAATAAAATAAAACCTCCTTGAGGGTGCGAAGAAAGTTTCCTCTAAACTTTGACAAGTTGGTACTCAACTCTTTATTCTGAGCTTCATGCTTTATCTAAGCAAATCAATACAAATATCGACCTTGTGTCGTATAATTGTCCGTAAAATTATGAACCTTATGGTGGTAAACATTTTCAGACACCGACTGTACAAACGGACAGATCTAGGGTCTAAGGTGTTCTTAGAGCTTCAAGTCGTCAATTCGCGATGAGCACTCGTAGTGATTAACCTATACTGTCTCAAAGACAACATGGTGGTTATCTGATGTATCTATTGCGGATTCCACTCTCATCAAATCCTTTGTGAATTGAATCTTGTGTTCGGATGGAGGCTGGAAATTAATAAGCAGTAATCCTCAGTAGCAATGCAACATCTGAAGGGTTTCATTTGTTAGACTTGTAACGGTTTATACCCCTTAACACATTTTTTTTCTATTTCTTTCATTCAGTCTACCTTTTTTAAATCAAAATTTAATATTACATCACCCATTTCTAGATTTCATTTGACATCCATTCCTTTTGACGAGTTCTTGGACTGACAACTTTCTACTTGCTAATTCTTCGAAGTCGTATACAATTTATTAATCTACATCAAACCTCGCAAACTCAAATAAAACCTGAGTACCTAAGCATCTCGTAACCAAATTAGTTTCTGGGGAATATGAATGAAAACTTTCTTCTTGTAAAAACTGACGCTGGTTTGTGATGTTGTCTAGGTTTTTACATACAGTTTTACGAATCTCTTTTTTTGTTAAGGACCTCAAGGGAGTGCAACATTCAGAAAACATCAGTGCAATAAGGTGTTTGTGGGAAAATCGATGTTACCTTTTCCAATATAAGCCTGTAAATATTTGAACCGTTCAATCGTTAATTACGTGAACCGTGATAGTTAGACAGTTGAAATTTTCACTGATGATGTATTTCTGTTGCCGCTATAACAAATACTAAAAAACAGAATCAAGTAAATATTTACGGGGGCTGCCATACAACAGACATGATTTTTTTTGCTCCTTTTTGCTCGATATTGATAACGACCACAGGTAGACGCTTGAAACATTCACAGAATATTAAGTTACTAGTTGAAAACCCGGCTTCGCTCGGTTAAAATGTAGACTCAAAATAATATTCCACTATGTTTTTTTATATGGTGACGCCTCTGTATTTATCAACCACCAGTAGATATAAATCTCTTAATACATTCAGATACATAAGCTCACACCTGTATCCCAGAGGGGTAGGCAGAGACCACGGACTGTCACCTGCCACTATCCTGATTCGCTTCATCGACATCCATTAGTCGTTGCATGAACCCACATCGGTTTCGGGTACTTTTAATCTTGCCCTTTGCTAATACATCCTCTATTTGGTCGAAGTATGTCCAACTGGGGCGTCCCTTACCGGCCCTTCCACTCACATTCGCCCGATATATTTGCTTTGACAGTCTTTCTTCGTTCATCCTCTCCACATCTCCAAACCAACGCAACATTCCTTTTTTCAATTCTAGTCACTCACTACATCCTCTTTCTCTACATCCTCGGTCTGTGATCACACTATTGCGTATTCTGTCATTCAAAGTAACACCACACATATTTCTTAAGGATCTCATTTGTACTGCACTAATCCTACTTTTATGATTCTTTTGCCATACCCAAATCTCGCTACCATGCTTACATCTGTATTGGAACCAGCACACTATTACGGATAGCCAATCTTGCTCTTTTGGACATGTTCTGGCTACTCACGAAGGAATGCAAGGCGAAAATCGGATACTTATCATAACTTTGTCATGGGTACCTCATCACAAATTAGTAAATGAGCTTCCTTCAACAGATAGTGAATCTAATGACGTATGAGACGTAAAATCCACTTGGCTAATCAACTAAAAACAGCTCCCTCTCTTTGGCTTTACAGCTTTTGGTTTTGTATTGACCACAATGTTTTTCTTCATCATTTTAATTTTTGGTATTTTTCTTATCTAGTGGCTTTTTCATTTCAATAAGTTTATTTGTACCTAACTAAACAAAACAATAAAGATCAATTTATGACTTTGATTTCCTTTTTCAATTATTTTTCAGACCCTTCCAAAACTCAATGTCAATTATTGTCTTCCCGCCAATGAAAAACACCACAGATTACTTACTACACCTTCTCGGTTGGCACAGGTTATAATAACCTTCTTGGATGCCACGGTATTCCACACCATGGAATTAACAAATTAGATCAAAGGGCCGGTTTAGATTATCTTAGTGTTTAGGAGAGTGCTTTACTTTACAGGTCAGTTAAGTAAAGCTGGCACGTTCAACACATTTACACGTTGCGCTTGTGTAGTGTCTGTGAATAAGCGCGCGGCGTGACGTGTACTGCGGCACATCATGAAAAGTCGGCCCGTCTCTCTTGCGCGCGGTCTAGCTTATGAGTGTGAAGGGGACAGTTATAGTTTTACTTTTGCTACTGTTTATAAATACAGCGTGAACTTTTATAGTATTCAACCGTATGTGCGTTTCAATGAGGGATTTTTCTGACAGCTAAGAAAAGTAGTTCCAAATAAGCCGTTTTCAGAAGAACTTAATAAAACGAATGGCTGTCAAAGGAATGCAATTTTTGACCTCAGCCGAATAGCCATGTGTGATACATCATCAAATAGGTCTCAGCGAGCTGAATAAAAGTTACTATGAAGTCAACAGCCAAATGTTTGTCCTTTCGGAGTTATATTGTATTGGAAAAAAAACCTAACATTTTCAATACAATATAACTCCGAAAGGACAAACATTTGGCTGTTGGTGTAATAGTAACTTTTGTTCAGCTCGCTGAGACCTATTCGATGATATGACGTATCACACATGGCTATTGGGCTGAGGTCCAAAATTGCATTCCTTTGACAGCCATTAGATTTTTTTTTAGTTCATCTGAAAACGGCTCATTCATCCAGTAACTGACTACTGAGCGTCCGTGACCCTTTTTTACATAATTAAATTATAATTCAATTGTTGAGGATTTCTGGGGTAATTATTTTCTGTTTTGGTAAAGATTTTCTTAGGTGAAATTATTTTTGTTCATGTGAAAATTTATTGAAAATAAACTATTTTGTGACCATTGATTCTTTTTAATACTTTTCGCTCGAATTTGCTAAAAATATATTATAACAAGTAACACATATATTTGTATTTACTTATCTACAACGCACCCATCTTACTAAAACCTAACTCTAGTCTACACTTAAACTAGAGTCGCATTTTGAATCAAAATCATTTATTTTTAAACATACTGTATAGTGAAATTGCATAAGTGTGAGTACTGTGAAAAATAGAATTGGTTTCTATTGTTCTATCCAGTAACACCTGAGCGCGTTACTATCCTCGTTACTTATCTGTGTATAAACTAAAAAATTAGTGAGCACTTTAGGAGAGTGCGCAAGTGACCCGTGACGGGTGCATGTTGTTTTCATTAACTCGAATTATCAAACTTACTTATGTGCTCCATTAAAACTCATAGTATTTTGAGTAGGATAGCGCATATTTCGCGACGTCGACGAAGTGACACACTACTGGAAGAAATATAAACGTTCACTCGAACGTCTAGTAAGGTACTAATGCACTTGCCTCTCTAATTGTATTATAGCACTCTCCTAAACACTAAAATAATGTAAACCGGCCATAACAGTTCACAATGAAAACTTGTGACACTAACACAACAATGATGACATTGACATGTTTACTTAGCAGCGCCATTGTTGAATTTAATAATTTTTATCTTGATGCTGCTCGATAATACGAATTTTCCACCCATATGTTGTCGACTCAGATCAACTATTTTTTTACGCTATTTCATTTGGTGTGCAAATCGTTCGAGTCTACCGTAGACCCGAACGAAATTATTAATATAGATACAGTCTATTTTTTGAAGCGAACGACTAAGTGTCAACATGTCAAAAATTTGGTTTTTCAATATGCCACATTTATAACACTGCATAATATTTAGCAAAGTTATACAAAACGATATGCCTAATAAGTACCATTAAGCAATTAACACAATAACACAGTTATTACCTGATTTTATCCCCCACTTGCAGTTTATTTAACTAATATTTTATTTTATCATGAAAATACCATTTGCTTAAGAGATCTATGCCCCAAAAAATACCTAAAATTTCAGTGGTCCTCAAATAAAAGCGATCCTACTGCTGCCAAATGTGTTCGCAACTAGGAAAGATGACGGACTTTTGTTTAAAGGCCGATTATAATCGACTATTTTATGCTAATGGGCTACGCGAAGTGTAGGATGAAGTATGGAGAGCTGACTACGAACCTCTTTTTTAATTAAAGACAAAAAAAGTAAGATTGACGTTGTTGTTGATGGGAGTGCGACTAAAGAAAATAAAATAGGTAACTTATCTTTAGTCTGTTCAGCATTGTAAATAAGGTATTGGTAAAGTTTTTTGGTCCATCGTCCAGTTGTTTTATACTTTTGTGTTTGTTATTACGAAACGGAAAATAGTATGGGCGAGCGAGCCGAACCCAACGCTGATTCTGCCAAACCGATGTATACGATGCCACAGAATACATAATAGTACAACGATGCAAGCAAAGCTGCGTGCATGAGCTATTTTAAGTGAGATGTAAGTTGTCACGTTTGGGACCTAATAAACTCGGCAAAACGTGGGTCCAGTTCTAGAGACTGGTGCCTCTGCCTACCCCTTCGGGGATAACGGGCGTGAGTTTATTATTTATTATGTAAGTTTGAGAGATGCTGTGTCTTTGTTTACCTTTAGTCGTTCGCTTCATTAGATAGAATATAAATATATTCACTTTAAATATAAATTATTTAAATGTCAAAAAACAGAAAGCTGTTACTTAGAGCGTGACAGATATAGCTTAATACTAAACAAATCTTATGTTATTACTACATACAAAGTAAAAGGTTAGTAGTTTGAATGTATTTGGTGCGTAGGTAGATACAAAAATTAAAATAAAACAAATAATTAATTAAACCATAAAACAAACATGATGTTTTTGCCGTTTTAATAGATAATGGCACGGAACCCTTCGTGCGCGAGTCCGACTCGCACTGGCCGATTTATTTTTCTATAACCTCCTCAGTCCCGTGTCGACGAAATAACAATAGAAACCTATTGTTATTTTCAAGGTCAGGACTAAAGAGGTAAATTAGAGTTTTATTCACACAAGTAGGGACAGGTGTGGGGGTTTCTGAAAATAGATTTTTATATTAATCCCCTTCCGCACATTTTTTTACCGCAAACGATTTATTCGTTTTGAAGAAAGTAAAAAACTTTGGGACACTTTGGTAACACGATGACCACAACGACCACTAGTGCGTCTAGCCAAGCGGATTCGTGATCTGAAGCGTAGGAAAAAATATTAGGCTTCCGAACATTTATTTTCCATTTTTACTATTGCATGTCAAGGCCGGTCAAATCTCTGTGCATATTAAAAGGAAAAATCATAATAAAGCACTATGTCTACGATGTCTGCAGTGGGTTCGTTTGCACATCAAAACGGGTGGATTTTTCAATTTGAATACTGTTTTGAACGATAGTTATGCGTGTTTTTTGTACACAAACAAAACTTACTTTATTAATTTGGCTGTGTCAGTCACCATAGCTCCCTGTTGGCTTGAAGTCTCAGGTCGCTAAAATTATACTAGAGCAAGACTGCCCGACTAGAAAATATGAATTTTAAGCAATAATTCTCCTTGATTTTAAGTAAAGTAAATGGGAAACTTCTGTCAAACTGAAAGTGCATATTTTTGCAACACTGACTGTCATAAACAATTGAAATTTGTACATTACAATCGATCGTGTGTTGCTCAGTTAAAAATTGTAGTTTAATTATGTATAGTAATTCAATTATTTAATTTCGAGATAAACTGATGATGAAACTAAAAAAAAAACAAAAGAGAACTTTTTACAGATAAATAAAGTTTGTATTGTATTGTATTTATTTCATCTTTAGGTACATTCCATACACTTAGACACGTCAATATATGAAGATAGGTAGACAATAATAATTGATAGGAAATGTTACATCTACAAGTTTAAAGCATGCATGCTTATAAAAGAAACAGAATAACACATGAATGTCAAATAGCAGAGTTGAATTGAATTAGAATTGTGTCAAATTATTTACAATTGTCACTGCACAAATTAAATTGAAACAATAAATCACAATTAAATTAAAATTATATGGATAAGTTACATTATTACTACATTAAATTACAAGGTCAATTATATTATCATCATTTAATGCTTCATCTACACTATAATAGCTTTTGTCAATAAGATTTTTTTTTTAGTATGCTACAGAATTCCTTGCAGTCAAACAGTTTTACTTCTTCAGGTAATTTATTAGTAAATTTGATTCCTTGTACGATTTGGATACTTTAGCAAGTCTATGTATGGAAGCATCAGCCTATTTCTATATCTCGTCTCGATACTATGAGTATCTCTAACTTTAGCAAACATATTTAAATTATCTCTTACACATATGAAACTTTGGTATATATATTCACCAGGCATTGTCATTATGCCAACTTCTCTAAACTTTTCCCTGCAAGAATCTCTGTATTTAAGTCCCAGTATGTAGCGCAGTGCTCTTTTCTGCAGCACAAATACTGTGTTCCCTTGAGCTGTTGTGCCCCAGAACATTACTCCGTACATCATAATGGAGTGGAAGTACGCGAAGTAGACATTTTTTGCTGCGTCTGTACCACCTAATTCTTTAATTTTCTTAATGGCGTACGTTGCAGAACTTAATTTCTGTTTCATTTTGTCAATTTGTGGACCCCACGTTAACTTCCAGTCAAGGAACATTCCTAGGAATTTTACCTGATCTACAGGAGTTATATTGAACTCCATAAGAGCCTGCTCTACTTGTAATGGTACATCACCAAATCTTGATCCTAGCGAAAAGCGAATGACATGTGTCTTGTCAATATTAAGCAGCATGTTATTAACTGAGAACCATTCTTTTGTCCCCTTGATAACTGCATTTAGTTTATTAATTATATTTACGTCCATTTTATCTTTTATTATGAGACTTGTGTCATCAGCAAATAGAATTATGTCAATGTCATTATCCACAGAAATTTAAATGTCATTTACATATATCAAGAATAAGATAGGCCCTAAAATTGATCTCTGGGGCACTCTTAGCATTATTTTTTCTGGCTTGATCTATGTCCATTTACCTCCACCACCTGAGTTCTGTTTTGTAGATACGATTTCAGAATTGCTAAAAGGCCTCTTATACCGTAGTGCTCCAGTTTCGATATTAGTATTTTGTGACACACACAGTCAAAAAAAGCCCTAGACAGATCACAAAAGACTCCATAAGTCTTTCGTGCTCCATCCAAGCTCATTAGTATATTCTGGATCAACGTCATTATAGCATTCTTTGTTGATTTTGATTTTTGGAAGCCAAACTGTCTCTCATTTAATAACTTGTTGTCTACCATAAAATCTATTATTTCTTCCGCGATATATTTTTCATAAATTTTGCTGAAAACTGGCAATACTGAAACCGGCCGATAATGATTAGGATCAGTCGCGTCGCCTTTTTTATAAATAGGAACTACTTTGGCATTTTTCATTTCATCCGGAAAACAGCAATCTTTTATGCAGTTATTGATAACTTCTAGTAGAGGAAATGCAAGCTCCTTTTCTAGTAGCTTCAATAAGTTAGGAGACATATACCAGTAGTCATTTGAGTTTTTAGGTTTCATGGTACGAATTATTTTTATTAATCTTTGTATCGACAGTGGTTTCGGTTCAATACTAAAACTTTGACGTGGTATATATTCGTTTAAAAATTCTATTGCCATCTTTTCAGACGAGTTTACTTCACTTGTGATATTATAGGCTATGTTAACGAAGAACTCATTGAAATAGTTGGCTATTTCAGACGGGTCATTAATGAGTCTTTGGTTGGTATCATGTATTTTTTCACAAGTAAATACTGTCCCCCCTTTTCCAGTCTCTTCTTTAATGATTAGCCATGTGCATTTAATTTTATTGTCTGCTTTATTAATCTTATTTTGGATATAGAACCTTTTTGCAAACGTACACACTTTTTTGAAATTTTGCAAATTTTGAAAGTTTGAACTAGCAAGGAGGTTGCATACTTTTTCAGGCGCAAAAAGTTGCTGCGCTTGAACAGTTTTGCTCAGACTTTTAGCCCGTGTTTGTTAATAGTACGAAATAAATTAAAAACTTAAGCTATTACATAAAATAAGGTATTGTGCTTCAATAAATATAGTAAATTTTTAGATGTTTCCATAAAACAAATAGTAAACTTTCACTTCTGGTTTCTTGAATTCTTGGACAAACTGTCTCTTGCAATCAAAATGTAATTTGTTGAATGAAGAATATACATATTATTATCAAATCTATATACCGCTGGAAGATCTCCCTTCAGTTTACACTGAATCCAGAGCATATTGATTGATGTTTACAAAGCGACGGCGACCGAGGGATGCCTTTCAGACGATGCTTGCCGCAGTCAATAAGCTTTGTCCTCTATTTGCTTCGAGCCACCGCCATGCAGTTTACTCTGCTATATCGAACTAACATCTCCCTGCACAAGGTTAATGTCAGATGCGCTGTGACTCTGATAAATCAGATTGGTTAGGCGGCGGCTAGCATCTGCTGAATGGAAATCCGGATGCTGAGAATCAATCAGATACGGTGTACATGTCATACTCTCACTAATTGATTTTCAGCATCAATTTATTATTACTAGATGAAATCCCGGCTACGCTCGGCTTGTAGCAGCGCGTGGGACGCGCGGTGCATAGACGGACAGGTTAATTAGTAGTTCCTGTGCCGCGATTGTAATAACACGTTTGTCATTCATTTCCTGCCAGGGACTACTCCGCAGTGACAAAAATATTGGTGACCCCGACCTGATGTAAATGAAAATGAAAATCTCATAATGATATTCGACATTGTATCGACCAGATGTTTTGCTTCTGCGTTTAATTTTTGGTATTTTTCATATCCATTTGCTTTTTGATTTCAACAAATTCGATCTTTAACAAGGGTCCATACCATTAAAAAAAATCGCGTTTGTTGTATGGGAGCCCCCTTAAATATTTGTGTTATTTTAATTTATCTATTTTTATTATTTAGTTTAACTGAATATTCTGTGAATATTTCAAGCGTCTACCTGTTGCCGATGTTAGTATCGAGTAAAAAAAAATCGCGTTTGTTGTATGGGAGCCCCTTAAACATTTATGTCATTCTGTACTTTAGTATATTTTGTAAATTTCTAACTATCACTGTTCATGAGAACCACCCTGGTGACAGACGGGCAGCGGAGTCTCAGTGATAGGGTCCATTTTACCCTTTGGGTACGGAACCCCAAAAATGAAATAAAAAAAATTAATTAAATGTTATCTTGTTCGCAGGTAACGCGATTGCCGTCGAGAGCGCACCGCGCGTCGCGGTTGAGCGCTACATTGAACCAAGACGGACCGAAAAAGTAAGGGCTACCGGTGAAAAGCAAGGGCGACCCTGTGGCGCAGCGGTTAGTGCATCTGCCTACCATGCGAGAGGTCCCGGGTTCGAACCCCGGCTGGGGTCGAAAAGAACCCCCAGGTCTTGGATGTTTACCTGTTTGTGATGTCGCTGTTTCTGCTTCCCGCGACACAGGTTATCCTAGTGTGGTGCCAGAAGCAATGTATGTGCCCGTATGTAAATGTTTAATCGGTACTATACTCGATTTCACGTAACGAGCTCCCAAATAAAATCGTCCATGTGCGCTTATTGTTTAATGCGCGTGATAGTGGCTACATAGATAGATAGTTTTTTATTGTCTCTCTTTTCGAATTAATGTTACATGGCCAAAACAATGGCAGTTTATATCAATTGTATATGTCCGCAGGGGATCTATCAATTTTGGTTTGTGTTCCTTAACCTAACTTAGGTCGCTAATTAAACTTAATATTTTATAGCTGTTTGAAAAGAGAACTGGAGTGGGACACAGCTTAATCCCTTTAGAGTCTAGGTTGACGAGAAGGAATCGATATCTTGTTTGTGTTTACACACGTAATCAATTTACCTATCCTATCCTTAGACTGCGCAGCATGGGATTATTTTGTCCATACCTCGTATATGCTGGACCAGGTTCATCCAGGCCTTCAAGACCCGCACTATGCAGCTTTGACAGCATATCATAATGCAGGTCGTGAACCCTAAGATGCCAAGGATCCTCGTCCAGCATTTCCCATAGATCTGAAGTAGGAAAATCCCTAGGGAATCCTGCTGCTGTTTTTAAAGCCATTCGATATTGTCTTTCGATAGCACGTAGATTGGTTTTACTAACTCTAGGTAAGAGTTGTACTGGATAGTGGCTACTGAACCACTGCCCTACCCTATGAAGCGAACTGCGGGCTGTCTTCGGTCCGCTCGCATTCACCGAGCCTGCGAGATGCGAGTATTTTTTTCTGTAGGAGTTCGGCTCGTGGAATGAGTATAGCTAGCGCCACGTACAGTCGACGGCAGATCGGCCTATACATTTTAGTTTCAATATCGCCCGTAAAGTAACTAAGTAGAGTGCACGCTTGTATAAAGGTTCATGTATGTTCGTTCGACTGTATGTCCCACTGCAGGCCATCGATCTTCTCTCAGAATCATCATCAACCCATTATGTCCCCACCAAGGGGCACGGGTCTCTTCCCTGAGGAAGGTATAGGCCATACTCCACCACGGGGGCCAAGTCCGAATTGGTGGAGGCTTGTAAGACTAGTGGCTGGTCTTACAGTCAGAAGTTTTCAAGCCGCCCTAAGGCCTCTGACTTGGCTTAACGACTGCCATCTATCGACGGCAGCCGGCACCAACTGCTTAACGTGCCTTGCGAAGCACGGCACCGCTCGGAAAAATGCCACTAGCGTTAGTCATAGATGGTGACCCATCCATGGACTGAACGCGCCGTATATTGCTTAACCTTAGTGATCGGCTACGAGCGATTCTCTCAGAATGATGTATTTGAACTAAAACTTTCGTAGGCTCTACACATTCTAAAGCAAGTGTATCCGGATAATATTCTAGAATGAGCGAATCGCTGAACGATCACGAAGGTTAAGCGACATAGGGCGCGTTCAGTGCATGGATGGGTGACCGTTCTATGACTAACGCTAGTGGCATTTTTCCGAGCGGTTCCGTGCTTCGCAAGGCACGTTAAGCAGTTAGTGCCGGCTGCCGTCGATAGATGGCAGTCGTTAAGCCAAGTCAGAGGCCTTAGGGCGGCTTGAAAACTTCTGACAGTAAGACCAGCCGCTAGTCTTACAAGCCTCCACCAATACGGACTAGGCCCCCGTGGTGGAGTATGGCCTATACCTTCCTCAGGGAAGAGACCCGTGCCCCTCGGTGGGGACATAATGGGTTGATGATGATGATGTAGCCCGTGTAGTGGCCCCATCACACCATCACAAGCCAGTGTATTGCCCATTAATACTTTATTTTAACAATTCGATACATTGCGTAGGCCAATCGGTACAATTAGCATTCCTACTTGTTAATGTGGGTTAATTTTCTACGCAATGTAGGTGAAAATCTTGTAGTCCTACTAATATTATAAACGCAAATGTTTGTAAGTATGGATGGATGGATGTTTGTTTGTTACTCTTTCACGTAAAACCTACTGAATGGATTTTTTTTTAATTTATTTATTAAAAAAAAGTTACAGAGAGAGTTATCTAAGATCCGTTTATTAATTCCAGTAAGTAAAATGACATTTAGAATTGGAAAAGGGCTGCCAGTTAAAATAGTGATGTTTTCAGTCTGTGGATTTAACGTTATAATCAATTTTCTTTTTGAATTGAATCAACAAATTAAATATTAGCACAGAGGAAAAAAGGAACAGAGTGACCACCAGATTTTTAATTTTAAGTAAATCTTTTTACGTATTCTTATTTTTTTGTCACAGGATTTCAACCTGGTGATTATGTAATTAAATAATAAAAACATATTGTAAATGAAAAACAAGTTTTGGGTTTTAGAATTTTATTCTGATTCTGACGAGATAGAACTATCTGAATCGTATACATTTATTTATTTTACAACTTTAAGTCTAAAAAAAATCACCTACGTAACATAAACAATTTTTACTTGGAAGTAAAATGGGGTTATTTGGTTTATGATTATTAATCTGTGATAGTCTAAACATCTCTTTGTAGTAGTCTTTGTTTTAGTCTAAACTAGACTTTGTTTCGAAACTGTTGAAACTTGAAAGTTATCGAAGTATTTTTACTTTGTTTATTACATACGTACGCGAATTATTGTCTTTGCTCATGACTAGCCCATGCATTGTGCATTTTTGTAAAAACATAGGACAGGAACCACAGGTAAGGTACAGTGATGTAATGACATCAGCACCATCTATCGGTAATTCGCGGTACTATTTTTTTTTTAATGACGCTTTGAAAAGCCCTCATAGTCATTGCAGTTGTACTCTGAATTAGTACCAAGATTAGAACCTTGCGCCTGGATTAGCGTTATGCCGAGATTAGGATTTATGCCGCCAGAAATGTTAATCATCGAACATCGCGGTAACAAATCGTCAAGTTCGAGATGTGTTTATTTTTCATGCATATTATTATGACCACAACATACTAATAATGAGCCGTATTCAGAAGAACTAAAAAAAAATAGTATATTTAATTACAAGTGCGGAAAGCCTGTCATTGCAACGAGTTCCGACAAATGTCCGAGCCGAGGCGCAGCCGAAGGCAAGGGTTGACAGTCGGAACAAGTTGCAATGACGGTTCCGCACGTGTACTGAACAACTATTTTTAATACAGTTGCGAAAAAATGGAGCAATTTAATAAAGAAAATCTTTGGAAAATGGCGCCAACCGTAAAAGAGATTTTTTTTCTTCACCAATTCTGGGTAGGCAAAGGGAACTAGCCCATACAGCCAAGTCTTCAGTAATTTTTTTTTTATTGATATGAAATGAAAATGAAATTTATTGAGATGAAATGAAATGGAACCAAACCTAACTCGATTGAATCAAATCATTAATTCTGTTATTGAAACAAAAATTATAGTGGTTCTTTGTAAAAATATTTGCACGAATCATAAAAACTTCGTGGTTGATTTTTTTTCTTTTTAATAGACATTATTTTGAGAGTTAGATATTTTATTGAAAATGTTAGTTTCTTTTCAATACAATATAACTCCGAAAGGACAAACATTTGGCTGTATGTCACACATGACTATTGGGCTGAGGTCCAAAATTGCATTCCTTTGACAGTCGTAATATTTTATTTTTTTAGTTCTTCTGAAAACGGCTCATTGATAATTTTTATTCATCTAACACGACTTTGGGAGCGAATTCTACGAAGGAAAGAAGTGATACAACCTTAGTCTTTATTTTATGTCGATTGTGTACATCCCTATTATTTTTCTTCCAAAACCTGGTCACATAGCAAATGTCATTTTACTGACTGGAATTAAAAAATTCACTATATCTCTTTATACGAGCAATTCTTGTATATATATATTATATATATATAATCAGAATCTCGGAAACGGCTCCAACAATTTTCACGAAATTTTGTAGGCAGATGCTTTCAGGGGCGTTTAATTGATCTAACTAGGTTACATTTTTAGAAAACGTTGTTTTATCCGTGTTTTAAGGCAATTGAAATTGGCTATAATAACATACAGAGGTAGTTTTCGCGTCTATCTGCAAGGTTGGGATAGTCCTGACGGGAAAACGGGCGACCCGTTTCGGGCCGATTTCAAGAGACCCGGTTCGAGTCATGATGTTTTTTTTCAAAGTTCTTTTTTTTGTTGGAAAAGGATTTTTTAATTTTATATTTCATATTCTATATTTCAAAAATACTTTCGTTTACAACATAATTATGTAATGTATGATGGAAATGTTTATTCTACTAATATTATAAACACCACGCTAATATAAGCTACTCGAAGTACTAATCCGGCGCAGACGAAGTCGCGGGCATCAGCTAGTAAGCCATAAATAGCGTATGACTGGTAAAAAATTCTTATAGCATTAAGTCCGCCGCATTGTGCTATTTTTTTTTTGCAATGTAAGTGCAATAAAAATATAAAGAAATACTTAAAATAAAAATATTCTATATTTGTACCTACACAAAAAAAAAACAATACAAATTAGTAGTTCTATGAAGTCGAGACCCAAGAAGGGCTACAAAAACTGTGATAACTGCTTTATACTCTCCTGCTATCTAGATTCAGTAACCTATGTGTTAAAAAGGCTACGTATAAAAAACAGAAGTATAAGTCTTCCTACAAAATTCACACTCTCAACTAATCTACCTATGAAATGAGCGAAAAGATGTGATGTAGAGTAAAACATTCTGTGATTGGTTCATTCTGTGCGCAATGCGTGACGACATGAACGTAGATTGGGCAAAAGTAAGTGATAGTGTAAGTAGCGTAACTGATGATTGGTTATATACAAAAACGTCGAAGCAATTGATATAACCCGTAGAAATATCTATGTAAGTCGCAACATGGCGATCTGACGGACGTAGGTGCGTAGATATTTTGCCGGGTAATACTGGACGCTCTTCGATTCCCGCCCGCCCGCCGTCCCACAGTTGGGCGTGGACCCATATTTTTGCACTATACATCACTGTAAATTGTGACGTTTTTGCAGATGTTCTAAAGTGTAAAATGAAGTGTTGTTAAAATATTTCGTTTCGTCGACAGTGGCCGGCCCGCGATCCCGAGCCGTGTGTGACACTTCAGGAGACGCACGCTTCTATCGATACCGTCACCACCTACGCCAAGTTCGACTTCCAAGTAAGTTTCAACCATGGATGTAATAATCAAAGAGGATTGAGTACTCTGACAAAAAAATGTCCTGACAAGGAGGCTCGAACTAGTGAATGTCATCTCTTTCTAAGTAGGGTGACCTTGATGTCAATGAAAACCGGACGAAACATAAGGGAAGCCAGCTGGAAGGAACGAGCGAAGTTCTCTCTTTAGGAGTAACTTGGGCATTACTTCCATAATGGGCGACACAGTACCTAGTGGTACGTATATTCATTGACTGAAGAACTTTAATTATACTTATATTTGCATTTAACGAAGTTTTAACATTATAAAATGAAAGCCAAAATCAAGTCATAAAATTAGCTTTAATCCAAAAATAAACACAAAGAAATAACTCATTTAAATGTATAGAATTTACAACTTGCTTATTGAGTGTTAATGGACAGTACATTACATACTGCCCTCAAATAAGGTTTGTAGTGGAAAAGAAGAGTAGAGAGAAGAGTAAAGATAAAACTCAACTTCGACCATGTTAATATACGTTTTTAAAACCTTGAGTGGTATTGCTACAAAAATTACTTAGCATACATTCATGGCTCGATTCGAGTCTGGGCCTTTAATTTGAGAATAAGTAAAGTTCACTATCTTGCATGGATACATGGATACATGCAAGATAGTGAACTTTACTTATATTCACAGTTATTAATAGTGAACTTTTCTTACATTTCTTATCATCAGTTACAGTAGGCTACTTTTTATCGCGGAAATCGCACTCATTCTGCGGAATTAACTTAATCATATTTTGATCTACATAAGTTTACAAATTATTTTCAGTGAACCAATTTAGAACTTTATATCATTATGGTACTCTTGGTCTCGACAAGGGTTAAATTAAAAATTAAAAATGTTGTTGCAGACAAATTTTAGTGTACAAATTGTAAATTCAGATAATAAAATCTAACTTGCCAATACGAATAAAACTCGTGTAGCTAGCTAGATTGATGACAAACATTTGAATGTTTTTTTTTACATTTAAAATATGCATAAACGCTAATATACATTACAAAATAGAATAGAATTATTAAGTAAAAAATTAAATATTCTATTATACCTCCTGTCAATTTTTCTATTCAAACATACTATTCAAGGGTATGCATTCAGTCAGTTTGGGCACCTGCATCGAGCTGTGGTTGCTTCGTTGGTAGTTCTTCCAGTTCAACATTTTCTTCCGTCGCTTAGTACCATTACTTTTTTCGCCACAGGCTGTAAATATTTATTTATTACTTACTTTCTAATAAACTTCTTAGCAAACAAAACACAAAGGTAACAGAAAAGTCCTGTGCAACGTACCTAAAGGGGTTGGTTAGCACGTCAATAAAAAGTAAACTAAGTGATACTTTCTGAGTTATTCCCGTTTGAAAATATAAAATATAAAAAAAAAATTTAATTCATTCAATTGTCCATTATCATCATTTTAAAGTATTTTGCGTTACAACTAGTAATAAATTGGGGACATTTTGTCAAAGAGTATTTGTTGTTTGTGATAATTATTTTTTCTATCGATTAGCATAATGTACACCAAACGGCAACTTTTCATGTACAAACGTACAAACTTTAGGTATGCTACAGAGGTTTGAAGCCTTTTACTCACCACTACAAATGGTACAGGATCTTCCTTCAACCTAGGTAAGACCGTAGGTTTAAAATCTTATTTTCTAAAATACCGGCTTTTGCAGGCTTCACAAAATGCAGGATTTTGTGATGTCGAACCAGAGCCTCATATAGCATCCATCCATTTTAAACGTAAGCTTTCGTTTTTAGTAAAACTGAAAAGAGACCATTGGGTAATCAAACACATGGCCTACATTTTACAACATCATGGTCATAGTATTCCACATAAAATGAGTAAGAGTAAGACACACTCCTTCAGTTTGTGGCTCTCGCTCTGGACACTTTACTCTAGTTGCTTACTTATACGATTTTATGTTTTATTTGAGAACACAAAGAGTTTAGTTTTCTATGGAAGGCTTTTCGTAGTGCTCTATCCTCTTTGATTATAACATCCTTGGTTTCAACTAATAAACCTGTGGCTGTTTGTTTTTGTAGTCGATATTGTGTCCTGCTTGGGAAAGGCCTCTTTAGACTTCCAATCCTCCTTGTCCTTGGACAACTCTTACCACCGGAGTACATATTATGGCACATCTCTCGTCTCACATCTCTCCCCCAACTTTACCCACCAACCCTCATAACTCATAGATCAGAACTCTTTTTTTTTCTAAGCTAAATGGTGTAACATGAATGAAGTTGTCAGATTTTGGTTCATTTTAGTTAGACGTTTTTTAACACACTCTATGTTTCAGCCGTCCTGGGTGAAGACGAAGGAGTTCTGGACCGAGCCATTCGAGGAACGCTACGAGAGCATGCGCAATGACAGCAAGCGACACAAGCTGAAGGCAAGACTTACCGCAATAATATATCCCACTAACTCTAAATAGAGGAGCATTTTGTAATGACTCTTTCTTACAAAACATTCATCATCATCAACCCACTATGTCCCTACCGAGGGGCACGGGTCTCTTCCCATGATCTTCTGTGTTCTTCAGTGTTCTTCTGAGGAAGGTATAGGCCATACTCCACCACGGGTGTCAAGTCCGGATTGGTGGAGGCTTGTAAGACTAGTGGCTGGTGTTACTGTCAGAAGTTTTCAAGCCATCTATCGACGGCAGCCGGCAGTTCCGTTACCAACATGGGGGTATGTGAGCTTTTTATCGTCTGATTAAAGGCTTTGTTTCCGCAGGTGATCGTGGTCCCGCACTCACACAACGACCCCGGCTGGCTGAAGACTTTCGAGCAATACTTCGAGTTGAAGACAAAGAACATATTGAACAACATCGTCGCCAAACTGCACCAGTACCCCAATATGACCTTCGTCTGGAGCGAGATCTCCTTCCTCAACTCTTGGTGGGAGCTGGCGCATCCCATGAAGCAAAAGGTAAATTTGACCTAAAAATTGACATAATAGTTACAGATGATAATTCGTGCGATCTCGCGGGCAGGCTGCGGGCACGGGCCGACGGGCATCTCTGTGCCCGTACCTAGGCATTCACGAGCAGACATGCGACAGACCTGCCCGTGACGGGCGGCCCGGTATTGAATTCCCCGCTTTAGAAAATATAAATCTACAATTAACAATTACTAGATTTTTTTCTATTCTTTTGAATAAGTGTGAGACCACTTCGACCTTCTAACGTCAGTGTTACGCGTTAATAAAAGTATTTTAATATTTTTTTAATGAAAAACGTAACGTTAATTTATCTTTTACGTTTGCACAAATTGTCTTGTATAGAGCTATGACTGCCTCGTCGGTCTGGCCATAAAGGCGCTCAATTACCCCCAAGGAGGTCGTGGGTTCGATTCCGACTGAGGACGTTTGTACTAATGGCCTCAGTCCGGGTGTATTTTCGTGCTTTTGATGTCCAGCCTTATTTTACTTAATTTTATTTTTATTTTATAAGTAACCCAATGGCCCTCTTATAAAACATTTATATTTAATTAAAATTAAACAGGTTTAGCCTCATAAGATTGCCAATTAAGGGCTCACACAGCATTACCTGGTTACTTACTATAGCCAAGGAGAATCTCTTTGCTATAGCACAGGATATCCTAGTTTGGGACCAGGTCAAGTCATAGTGTCGTGTAGAAGTCCTAATATGGTATCCATAGAATCTGACAGCTCGTAGGAAATGTCACACTTCCGGTTTCGTATACTCTGGTTATTTTTTCGCTTTAAAAAAATATTAAAGCAGCTCAAATTGAAATTAATGTTCAGTTCAGTCCAGTCCAGGCTATCAAAGTAACACATCAGCATCATCATCATCATCAACCCATTATGTCCCCACCGAGGGGCACGGGTCTCTTCCCTGAAGAAGGTATAGGCCATACTCCACCACGGGGGCCAAGTCCGGATTGGTGGAGGCTTAAAAGACTAGTGGCTGGTCTTACCGTCAGAAGTTTTCAAGCTTAAATTGAAATTAATCTTCAGTCTAGTTCACGCTATCAAAGAAACACATTTTTTCGAGGAAAAACAGTGTAATTCATGTTTATGTACAAACGACTTACCAGATTGCAATGAAACGGTCAATACGTTTCATTGCAGTTCGATATAGAGATCTCAAATCATTGTGTGATCGTACCGAGAATTGGATACAAACTTATTTAAAAAAATCCAGCAGTTTCGAAACAACGTCTAGTTTAGATCACAGATTTAAATTACAAAGAGCTGTTTAGATTATCACAGATTTATAACGTTGTACAACATTTACAGCGCACTTGCAGCGCCATCTAGTTGTTTTTAATGAAATCAGATCACTTTACAAACGTCGTAAACGTCGAAACTATCACTTAGGGAATTCAATAGAATAATCGCTCGTGCAAATACACTGTTTTGTCTATAGTTAGCCTTCGCAACTAACAATTACGAGGAAACTTATGGGGCTCTAATATGTTTTTTATTCTGTGATCATACTTGGTTGTAAGCACGAGCAAAGTGTCTCCTATAAGAACAGCGGTAGTGTCATTGCGTTCCGGAATTTATTTCAATTCAATTCAAAAATGCAATGCTTGTTGATACGGAATATATAGTATTCAGACGAGAACTTATTTCCTCCACCCTGTATCAAAGTCTGTATCTGTAAACACAATTTAACTAGTGAAGGTATAGGCCATACTCCACCACGGGGGCCAAGTCCGGATTGGTGGAGGCTTGTAAGACTAGTGGCTGGTCTTACTATCAGAAGTTTTCAAGCCGCCCTAAGGCCTCTGACTTGGCTTAACGACTGCCATCTATCGACGGCAGCCGGCACCAACTGCTTAACGTGCCTTGCGAAGCACGGAACCGCTCGGAAAAATGCCACTAGCGTTAGTCATACACGGTGACCCATCCATGGACTGAACGCGCCGTTGGTTGCTTAACCTTAGTGATCGTTTAAGATCACTCAGGCAGCCCAGGCTACGAGCGTTATAATATTAGTATAGAAATATACTGGAATTAAATGAATTATTAATTATGTATGTTAGCCGTAGGCATATTCGTTCCACTGTATGGCACAGCCCTTCTCTCAGGTAGAGAGAAGGGCTGTGCCATATTAGATTGCCACGCGTGCCTAATTTTGGATTGGCAATTCATAACGCTGAGGTATGTGAACACCTCAGACACTCAGGTTTCTTCACGATGTTTTCCTTCAAAGCTAGCGAGTGGTATTGGTACTAAAACTTCACGAATGCACGTAACTTTCAAAATAAACAAAGTCAGACGCAAATCAAAAGTCACTCCGGCACTGGGAATCGAACCTGGGGCCTTCGGGGGCTTCGGGCCTGGGGAACCTTCTATATCGTCGGTTCGGGATGGTACTAGAACATTTCAAAATGAGCTGTTATGAGATAACTAGCCTCATAATGAATTAGAAACGATCAAACATTAACTTAGTGCCATAGTGGTTTTTAAGACTTATTGAAGTGTTAGACCCGTTTTCGACTTATTCCATTATTGATCTAGATGGAAAATTATTTTTTTAGGCAAACCGAATACTTAACTCAAAACATGTAATTTTGGAGATGTTCCAGTACCATCCTGAACCGACGATATTCCCCTAGCCACCGCTCCATGTTACCATTTTATCTAAAGGCTCCTACACGTCAGACAACAGATGCGTCCGCGGACGCTGGCAGATGCATCCATAGATGAATTTCCACGAACTGTCCACACGTCTGTAGGCCAATCAGCATATGTTCATTCCCGACAGACGAAACACGTCTTCGCCCCGTTTAATAAATGGATATTGAGACCGTAGCTGCCGCAGCTATTTATTTATTTAGTACTTTTAACTACTACTTGAGTGTACATCGCAGTAGAGTTATTAAAAAGAAATGGAGAAATAGGGGGAGGGCCTGCGTAGTGACAGACAGTGATGGTAATATTCTCCGATCCTACTTGCGTTCCCGGGGTAAAGGTCTTGACGGACGGAACGGACGGACGCACAACAAAGTGATTCGGGGACACACAAAACTATTGCGTTTTTTTCCTTTTGAGCTACGGTACCCTAAAAAGAAGGTTCTGAATAATATTTTGCGCCCGTGTCTGTCACCAGGCAGTATCTTATTGACAGACATATTTACACGCACAGTGGAAATTTTCACAGATCTAGGTAGGTACGCTAAAAACAGAATTCTATAAAAACTTAAGGGAGACCCGCTTATTTTTTTACTTAATTCTGTTTATAACATGACCTTTCAGTGAGATAAAAGGCCGGTTGGCCCGCTGAATCGCTCGTAGCCCCCGCTGCCGGAGTGATCTTAAATGATCACGAGGGTTAAGGACCATAGGGCGCGTTCAGTCCATGGATGACTGACATGGATTCAGACGCTAGTGGCATTTTTTCGAGCGGTTCCGTGATTCGCAAGGCACGTTAAGCAGCTGGCGCTGGCCGCCGTCGATAGATGGCAGTCGTTAAGCCAAGTCAGAGGCCTTAGGGCGGCTTGAAAACTTCTGACAGTAAGACCAGCCACTAGTTTTACAAGCTTTCACCAATCCGGACTAGGCTCCCGTGGTGGAGTATGGCCTATACCTTCCGCAGGGAAGAGACCCGTGCCCCTCGGTGGGGACATAATGGGTTGATAATGAAGGACCGGTTTCTGAATTGAGAATTTCGCTAAATAACTACTGAACTGTAGCGCTGTTCACATGGAGACCACATATCGGCAAGCGCAGCGTAGGACGACCAGCCACAAGATGGACAGACGATCTCATCCAAGTGGCGGGAAGACGCTGGATGCAAGCCGCTTCCGACAGGTCTTTTTGGAATACCACGGTGGAGGCCTATGTCCGCAGTGGACTTCTTGTGGCTGAATGATGATGATGATGTAGCGCTGTCTCGTCAAATTTCTCAGAAAAGAGTGTGACAGAACGTTACTTAAGTATTTACTTATAACTTGTTGTTTTTGTGCGTTTCTATAATACTGTTTTTCGTTCGTCTGTCCGCAGGCTCTGAAGAAGCTGATAAAGCAAGGACGCCTCGAGATCACCACCGGCGGCTGGGTCATGCCCGATGAGGCTTGCACGCATCTGTACTCGCTTATCGACCAATTCATTGAAGGTAATCTTTACAGAATCGTGTTCAAAGTGGGGAGATTCGGTTAAATACTTAAGTGATTGACTAAATTAAAACTGTACCTTTTTATAATCTTTACAGAATCGTGTTCAAAGTGGGGAGATTCGGTTAAAAAATTAAGTGATTAACTAAAGTAAAAAAACTGTACCTTTTTATAATCTTTACAGAATCGTGTTCAAAGTGGGGAGATTCGGTTAAAAAATTAAGTGATTGACTAAAGTAAAACTGTACCTTTTTATAATCTTTACAGAATCGTGTTCAAAGTGGGGAGATTCGGTTAAAAAATTAAGTGATTGACTAAAGTAAAACTGTACCTTTTTATAATCTTTACAGAATCGTGTTCAAAGTGGGGAGATTCGGTTAAAAAATTAAGTGATTGACTAAAGTAAAACTGTACCTTTTTATAATCTTTACAGAATCGTGTTCAAAGTGGGGAGATTCGGTTAAAAAATTAAGTGATTGACTAAAGTAAAACTGTACCTTTTTATGGCAATAAGTTCCTTATTATTATAAAGCTCCCCGGCTGGGGAGAAAAGAAAACTCCAGGTCTTGGATGTTTACATGTTAGTGACGTCGCTGTTTCTGGTTCCCAGGACACAGGGTATCCTAGTGTATGTAAATGTTATGTTATTATCAAGGAGAATTAAAGACTCCTTGGTTATTATTAAGGGCCAGTTTAGGAATTGATAATTTCGCTAAGTAACTACTTAACTGTAGTTCTGTCTCGTCAAATTTCTCAGAAAAGAGTGTGACAGAACGTTACTTGTATTTGCTTAGTGAAATTCTCATTTCAGAAACCGGCCTTCAACCTCAATTATAAGTAAGCTGTAGTCACGTTGCCGAAGAATCTTAATTGGTTTATTTGACTGATTCGTTGGTCTAGCGGTTTCACGCCTGACTACAATGCCAGAGATCGTGGGTTCGATTCTCACTCGGCTGTGCATTTGTACAAATGACCTCAGTCTGATTATTGACATGTTTGTGATGTCCATGCCCGGTTGCCATAGCAAAGGGTGTCCTCGTTTGTCATCAGGGCAAGTGATTGTATTGTGTGGAAGTTCTTTATTATAACATAACATAACATTTACATACAAGCACATACATTGCTTCTGGCCCCACATTAGGATACCCTGTGTCGTGGGAAGCAGAAACAGCGACGTCACAAACATGTGAACATCCAAGACCTGGGTTTCTTTTTTTTCGTCCCCAGCCGGGATTCGAACCCGGGACTTCTCGCATGGTAGTCAGATGCGCTAACCACTGCGCCACAGAGGTCGTCAATTATGTAATATATAGGATCCTCTGAAAGTGGTAGGTCTCTTTCTTGACTTTGATTATATTTCAAAGAACATTTTATTAACGTTCACGGAAAGCGAACGGGCCTGGAATGTGATATAAATGCGTAGTTAATATTATTGTTCCAAAACGTAAGTAGGCAGAATAACAGAGTAAAATTGCCTAGGACTGGCAAAAAATTTTTCATTCCGAGTGAAAACCTAACGTTAAGCAGTTCTTAATATCTGCCGGCTTAACCTGGCATCCGTTTTGTCCGCGCTCGCCGCAGATACATTGGTTCTCGTGAGAGTACTTCTCTTAGCGTAGACAAGAGCCTTGTACACATCTACCACGTTCGGGGGTCTGAGTGCGTATACTGAGTTTTGTCGTTCACTTTCGATAGCGAGAGCGTTTGCGTTTTGCATAGGAGTGACAAAGCGCGCCATCTATTTGTCTCTTTGTTACTCCTATGCAAATCGCAAACGCTCTCACTATCGAGAGTGAATGAAAAAACTCAGTATAAGCACTCTGGTCGCTGCAAGGCTTTGGGAAAGTCGTTCCGAAAACAAAGAAACTAACCACAACCGTATTTCACTAGGGCATCTGTGGGTGAAGAAAAATCTCGGCGTGGTGCCCCGCAGCGGATGGTCCGTCGACCCGTTCGGGCACGGGCCTACGGTGCCCCATTTCCTGGACCGCAGTGGGCTCACGGGAACCATCATACAACGCATCCATTACGCCTGGAAGCAGTGGCTGGCTGAGAAGCAGGTCTGTGGGAAAGAATTTGGGCTGGAAGAGTACGAGAGTACGCCTAGGATTGATATTTGATTTTACAACGCATCAATGACACCTGTGTGCTTAGTGCGAGTTTTTTTAACTAACTCGATCGCGTTAACGTAAACTCATATTCTATAGGAGTGACAAAGCGCGCCACCTATTTGTCTCTCTGTCACTCCTATACAAATTGCAAACGCTCTCGCTATCGAAAGTGAATGAAAAAACTCGCACTAAGGGCCCTGTAAATAATGGGCTGAAATGAAGGTCAGGTCGATGACCACTGGGTCTCAAAAGTCACTATAAAGTGCATTTATCAATATTGCGCCTGGAAGCAGTAACTGGCTGAGAAACAGGTCATATAATCATATAATTCCAGATGTAATTTATGTCACAGCGCATCAATGTCGCCTGAAAACAGTCTGCTGAGAAGCAGTAGTGACCGGACTACAAAACTGGCCAGTAGGGACTAAATAGTTCTTTTCAGAGCGGTCTTTGGTATTCCTGATGACTTTAAAAAAAACTACAAAAATATTTATTTCAGATTACGGAATATAACATAAAATTTGCATTGAGCACTGCACTAGGAAATCCTGTATCGCAGGCTCTCGACTACGTTTTGCTGACATAGTAGTTTCAGAGAGTCTCTATTGTTACTGACAAAAAAAAGTAAATAAATTTGTATTAAGAGTACTAAGCATGCAAATTAGTAACACGAGAATCTTCAGGTAATAAAACTCACATACACCTAGAGCTAAGTTTTACTCTTGTAAAGCCAAGTTCTAGTGTCTAATGTCCTTAGCCGGATTATATTTCCGGAATATTATGTTAAAGCTACGGAAACGTCTGAAAAATGTTGTAGTGTTGTAGTCTCCGAAGCGGCATTTCGCGGGGAAAGAAAAAGCAGTGGGGATTATTCGGAGCCTTTTTCTTTCGCATCACAGAGATTTCAAAATATATTCTAAGTAATACTGTAACATTCACTCAAATTACATTTAATGAATGATAAACCTTGTCTCTGACAGGTCGAGGAGTTCTACTGGGTGCCGGGTTGGACGCCGCACACGAAGCCCTCCCTCGTGGTACACAATATGCCATTCGACATATACTCAATCAAGAACACCTGCGGCCCTCACCCCTCAATCTGTCTCAGCTACGACTTCCGCAAGATCCCCGGCGAATACACAGAATACACCTCTAAACACGAGGAAATCACCGACCAAAACCTGCACGCCAAGTCCAAAACATTACTAGAAGAGTACGAGCGAATCGGCACCCTGACCCCCCACAACGTCGTCCTAGTCCCCTTAGGTGATGACTTTCGCTACGAGTACGTCGTAGAGTTCGACGCCCAGTATAAGAACTACATCAAGATGTTCGAATATATCAACAGCCACCCGGAGCACTTTAACAACGCCGAGGTCCACTTCGGAACCCCGAGCGACTATTTCCGAGAGGTTAAGAAGCGCCACCAGACCTTGCCCAGCCTCAAAGGAGACTTTTTTGTCTACTCCGACATCTTCAGTGAGGGTAAACCCGCCTACTGGTCCGGTTACTACACCACGCGACCCTACCTCAAGATTCTGGCGCGACAATTCGAGCACCAGCTCCGCACATCAGAGATCCTATTCACCCTCGTCTTCAACCACGTCAAACAGACAAAGAACCTCAAACTGGCATCGTCGGAGAAGCGACTCGAACGCTCCTATGAGCAGCTGATCCAGGCGAGGCGAAACCTCGGCCTTTTCCAACACCATGACGCCATCACCGGCACCTCTAAAGCGCACGTCATGTACGATTACGGAACGAAGATGTTCACCAGCATTTACCACTGCATGAGACTGCAAGAGCTGGCTCTGACCACCCTCTTGGTACCCGATGAGAGCTTTCACGCTCAGAACATCCTACAAAGCGAAACTGAATGGGAGACCTTCGGCGAGGCACCCAAGAAATTGCAGGTCTCGTTAAGCGATAAGAACAAGGTCGTATTGTTCAACCCCCTGATAGAGGAGCGTACGGAAGTGATCACACTGCGCTCCAACACGACCAGCGTCAGAGTCTACGACACATACAGGAAGGAGTACCCTCAGTACCAGATCAGCCCCAATATAGATGTTCTGCAAAACGGTAAACACGCGGTCAGCGAGACTACGTTTGACGTCCTGTTCGTGGCAACAATACCTCCACTCACCGCGATCACGTATCAGTTGGAAGAGCATGTCAATGCCTCCCATCACAGCCTAGTGTTTTGCAACAGCTGCGAAGACGAACCGACCACCGACCGACGACCCAAGAACTTCGTTGTTAAGAAAATGATGCCGGGCGACATCCAACTCGAGAACAAAGTGCTCAAACTTCTGATAAACAGGAACACCGGGTTTTTGCGGCAAATTTACAGGAAGGACATTAAGAAAAAGAACGTCGTGGACGTGAGTTTTGGTGCCTACAACAGCGCGCAACGGCGTTCAGGCGCGTACCTGTTTCAGCCGGATCTCGATGCGCCGGAGAAAAATGTACTGTCCCAGTACAGCGACTGGAACACGCCCGACGACAGCATAATCATAGTCTCCGGGCCGGTAGCTACCGAGATCACGATGCTCTACCTGCCTTTCATGGTCCACACCGTGAGGATATACAACATGGACGACTCCATACTCTCTCGGGCCGTCCACCTGGAGACCATCGTCGACTTCGACAGCCCGCCCAAGAACCGGGAAACCGAGCTCTTCATACGCATCCAGACCGACATACAGAACGGCGAGACGCAACCGCAGTTCTTCACCGACCAGAACGGCTATCAGTACCAGAAGCGAGTGAAAGTGAACAAGCTCGGGATAGAAGCCAACTACTATCCGATCACTACTATGGCGTGGCTGGAGGACGAGGACACGCGGCTGACTTTAGTCACGAACCACGCGCAGGGCGCCGCAAGCTTCGAGCCCGGCCGTCTGGAACTCATGCTGGACCGCCGGATGCTCTACGACGACTTCCGCGGACTCGGCGAAGGCGTCGTCGACAATAAGAGGACGGTCTTCGAGAACTGGCTCCTTCTGGAGTCCGTCCACGAGGGACGCGCCAGGCGGGACGCCGTCTTCGATACACAGCCGACGCCGTATCCGCTGCCGTCGCAGGCCGCCGACTTCCTCAGTCGCGCCATGAACTACCCCGTCGGTGTTTACATCGTGGACACCAGCGAGAGTGGCCCCGTCGACTTGAGCACCCACAGTCGGCTCGCGTCCGATTTCCCACCCGGGCTCCACCTGGTTACACTCCGGACTCTCACCGACGACATTCTCGACCAGTTCCCGAGCACAACCTGCCTCATGGTCCTGCATCGACCCGGGACCAGCTGCGCCGTGGGCACCCGCCGGGCTCTCTCCGCCCGCTTCACGGAAAACAGCAAGTTCGACGGCGTCGACATCGCGAATATAACAGCGGTAAGTCTCACCGGCTTGGAGACCCACGAGTCTCTGCAAAGGCTCGACGAAATAGTTGTTAACGAAATGGAGCTGAAGACGTTCAGGGTCAAGTTTTGAAGACTGCTAGGGTAGCTGTAGGTTGAACGTGTGAGTGTCCACAGCGTGGGTGTGCCAGTGTCGTTGCAGTCTCGTCGACGTAGACAAGGGAAGAAAGAATTTAGAAACTAATTGTGAACTTATTAATGATGACTGTTAGATAGGCATGCCTATATTATATAAATATTAAAAGAAAATCTCAAATTAGCAGAATCTCAAAACAGTTAAGTACAGCGTTGTCATAATAATTATTTAACATGTATCTACCTCAGGACCAAATGTTTTAAATAATCGTTTTCATTTATTTAATTTAATATAGTACAATTTGTAAATAATATAATTTTTGATTTTCAACGTTTACTGCAAAAATTCTTTCCTCTTTTAGTTCTTATTATAGTAACATTTTAATTATATTAGTTCACAAAATATTTTTATTAAACAATTGGGTTATTAATCTCAACTCAATCAAGGTACTCAAAGGATATTTGTCACAAGTGTACATAATACATATCTTGAAAGTGAACCTTGCTTAAGTGATAAGTACATGACATGAAATATTGTGTCTAATCTCGAGTGACGGGGTCATTTGGGCCCCGACCTGGAGATTAAACTTATAAGTAGACACATGTAGACATATATTATTTTCCTTCTAGAGTAGGTACTCTTATCATCAAACTATTATGTCGATGATGATAATGATCCACGATTTGAATGAACAAGATCAAATTTTACATGATAGACATCACAAAAATATTGGAAATATTGTAAATGTTTCAAGCGAAGATGATAATATCACCATCCATGCATCACTATCTGCTTAGATTGCACACAATATGGACAGGTTTCTTACTTTAAGTGTATTTAGAAAGGTAAAAGTGATATTTTGTGATCATCCAGCGTTTTGTGAATTGTACTCCCGTGGCATAATACATTGTACTGAGTATTCTAATTAATTATTATCTCACTTTTTATAGTTACCTTTTTATTCGTTTATAAGATGACGCAGCGATTTTTTATTATTGTAGCAAACATGATCTGAGTTGGTTGTATTTAACTGAGTGTTTTTAAGTTTATTACGAGACATCACAACAATGTTGTTAGCAGGCTTTGGCCTCTGTCCTCCAAGAGGTTCCCAGTTAATAGAGAACAGGTTTATTATATTTAGTAGATAAGCAAATTATGGTATGCTGTCTGACAAGCTCAGATACTAGTTAATAAATTAGGGTTGAGACAAAGACTAGCTAGCGCCACCAATAAAACAATTCATGCCTTCTTTTATAATTTGTTTTTTTTTTTTGCAAGTGTCACCCAAAAATCTCAATAATAATACCTACGTCGAAGATACATAATTTATTTATTAAATAAACTAATGAAACAAATTTAGGAGTGGAACATTGTAGTCTAGGGCGAGTAACCTTATACAAAACTTTATTTCCTCAAAAAAGGCATTGTATTAAAATAATAATTAAAGATTGTATTGTGCTTTGTGGAGGTATTAGTTAGCCCCCTAAAGGGTTAAGTAGAAGCGCCAACGGAAAAAATCCTTCATTAATATGATAAACCGTATTAAGGTAATAGGTATTTTGGTACCTACAGTAGAACTTAATGTTAACTCCGGGTAGACCGTTAAATGTCTAATAATAATTAGGGTTTTTAATTGACGTGGCTTTCTTTTTTTATGATTACGTTTTATAATCAGTGAGAGTAAAACGTATGAATGTCTAAATATCGTCAAAATGGGCACTGTCGTAAATATTGACTATAGTTATAAATTGTTCGGTACTTTATGTGTTAATATAATGCTACCATCATAAAACTATAATATCAACAGATTTGTTGTATGTTTGTTAATTAATATGTGACTTTAATTCGGCCTTTTAACCATCGTGTGACGTGACGTGTCTTAAATTAAGACGGCCTCTGTGGCGCAGTGGTTAGCGCAACTACCATCCAAGAAGTCCCGGGTTCTAATCACGGCTGGGGACAAAAAAAAAAAAGAGAAACCCAGGTCTTGGATGTTTACATGTTTGTGACATAGCTGTTTCTGGTTCCCACGACACAGGGTATCCTAGTGTGGGGCCGGAGGGAATGTATGTGCCTGTGTGTAAATGTTATGTTAAGTGAATTGAAGGTTTAATATTTTTGAATAAAAAACGCCAAGATGTTAAAAACTAGTATTTCTGTATAAAAAAAACAGCCTACGTTAGCACAGATTAGGATTATTCGAAAATAACAGACTCGGCCGTTGACCTTTTTAACGAATATAACGAATAAGGTTCTTAACAACTAAGCTTAATAACAATAAAACTAATTAAATAATTTTCTGGGAATCTTTGGTTTCGCTTTAAAAATATATTAAAGCAGCCCAAATCGGTCCAAAACAAACTTACCTATGTTTTCGAAAAAATAAATATATAAACCCTTCGCCGCAACTACAGACATGAATCTGTAATCGCATAGCGGGACTGTGAAGTGCTGTATCTATAATATTTCTCTGTATATTTCTATGTACATATTTTGGTTCCTTCTTAATTACATTATCCATATATATTTTTGTTATATTTATTAATTAATGTATACTTAATAGTCTTGTCTGTTTCTTGGTAATAAACTATTTTAAGTACTTAATCTATTCTGTACATAAGTATTATGTTCCTTATTTTTCTGTACATAAGTATTAAGTTTTTTAAATTCTGTCATCGCTGTACCACACCGCGGTCTGTGACGCTCGCGGAGTATCATCTGGCACTGACTGAAAATCAGCGCTGAAGGCTTTTCCTTCAGCATAATGCTGAGTCAGCTGCCATTTATAACAGCAGTGACACGCCGTGATCTTTATTTTCCTCCTGTTTTCTTCTGATTCTTTGTTTTGTACTAATTTTATGGTTTAATTTTTGGATTTATTTTGTTTTGTGGCGTGTGTTTTGTTGTTATAATAAATTTTTCTTCTTCTTCTTCTTCTTCTTCTTCTTCTTCTTCTAAACCAAAGCTTTTCTATCAATGTCTATTTGCCAGTGGTTTGCTGCTAAATAGAGCTAGTTCAGTAGTACCCTGCTAATGGACCGCTATGTAGCTTGGCACCTTTATACCGATGGGTCAGTGCAACTTCACTGACCCATCGTTTGAGATTATCAAAGAAATATTTTGGAAATTGCCTAACCCCTCAGGCCTAGAACATTTTTCTTTCACAGCTATATTAGTTATTTACAGAGTAATATTTGAAATTTATCAGTTTTCAATGAATAAAATATGGTCATATAACTGTGGTAGGATCATCATCAAAAATCGATTCAGTGCCGTTGCAAGACCGACCCGCCGGCGGGTCTATGGGGTCCGATGTATGTAGTTTATATTGGACCCGCCAGCTGGTCCTCAGGGCTTGAGGGGTTAAATAAGACTGTGTGCCTAATTGCGCAATGGAAGGCGCTTAAACAACAGCATACCTCAAAAACCGTTGTAATCACAAAACAATTAAGTTTAAGAAAATAATTCATAATTACTGTAACATCATCTAATCAACGTTCACGTCATGCTTGGCGCAGATAATGAACGACTTACACAGTGGGTTAGGGCCGATTTCTCAATTAATTATTTCACTACGTAAATACTATTCTGTCACGCTCTTTTCTGAGAAATCTTACGAGACAGCACGACGGTTAAGTACTTAGCTAGATTCTTAATTCAGAAATCGGCCCTCACTCTCATTTCATTGGTAGAATAAAGGACGAGACTGGTGCCGTTTTTGAGTGAATTTTGCGGTGAGTTTGTAGGAAGCGATACTTGTATGTTTTTTAGTTCAGATTACAATAAGTGATTACCGCATTGTCTAATGTGTTGTATAATTTTAGTTGTTGTCTATAATTCGAAATATATTTTGTTTTATTTATAAGAGTAGTTGAAATAAAATGAGTTAATAATATGAGAGAGTGCCTTTTATTTCATTCTCCATTCGTTAAAATTCTGATAGTTCACTTGAATTCGATTAAAATATTAATTATTATTATAAAACATTCATCTTTAGGTTCATTTAATCCCACTCGCCTCCAATAACTAATTATGCTGGATTGGATTGCAAGTAATAAGCGTCTATTTGACGCGCCGTCTAACTACTATTTGGCAACTTAGTCGTTTTTTACTACTTATACAAACACTAAACTTGCCGATAAAAACCAAAATAAGTATCTTAATGTAAACAATGTGATTGTGGATGTTAGTTTGCTTTACATATAAACACTTGTTTCCTAACTAGGAAGCCTTTATTTTAATGATATAGGGTACTAACGAGTAGCGCTGTTAGTACCCTATATCATTAAAATAAATCGGGCTGAAGAGTATTTAGACTCAAAAATGTTCGCGACCGCGCGGCGGTTGTGTCAGTACACTACGTATCCTTGGTTAGCAAGCATACCGAGTACATTCATTAATAAACAAATGTTGCCTGAATTTTGTATGTTTCTACTTACAGCCTTATTCATAAAAATAAGATTCCACAAAATCACTCGGTATCTTTTCCTAAATAAAATATCCACCACAGGCTATTTTTGCGTTTTTGGAGTGTTGTAAGGGATTGTGTATTTTTAAGGCCCTAAGACTTTAACAATAAACAATTTTCGAACCAAAACTTTTGTATTAAGTGAATCCGGAATTAAGTTATCCGGAACAATAAAATTATCTTAGAAACCCCACAATTCAAGGGCAATAAACAATATAGGTTCTGATCTTTTACAAACCCTTGCCGAAAAGCACTAACAGATAATTTTATATTTAATAATAACTGCAGATAACCTGCAGCCCAAAACTTTGTGTCAAGAAAAGAGGGCTGAAAGCGACTTCGCTTTTGTTGGGAAAAATGCTCCGAGCGCCATAAGTGATAAATGTCTGAAACCGGAATAACTATCAAAAAGCCTAACAGTGGGTTTAATAGGCTTTAATAGAAATTGGGCTTTATGGCCTTTGCCTACACCTAGGAAAGTACGAGGCACAAATTGCCTATTAAAATGTACGTCTGGCGTCCTTCCCGCTCGCAAGGTCGGGAAAATTTTACTTATAGAAATCATTATCTTGTAAATTTTCATTATTTTAAGATGTTAATATTTGTACGCCTTTACGGCAAAATATGCTGAAACTTATTTTATTATAAGAACTTTTATGTACACGCATATTTCACGAATAAATGAATTTGATTTGATTTGAAGGTCTGAAGGTCTTATTGAGAAAAACACGATGCATCTGAAGGATTCTTTAGAGGAAGTTTTTTTAATCCGTGGTTACATTTTGCCTAGCAAAATCTCCACTGGAGACTATTTTAATCGGGCGTTTACAGAGTGTTTCAAGGAATTGTGTTTTAGTCGATTAGGCCGTGAGGCTAGATAATAAAATAAAGCACATTTTAGATATACTTTTGTTAACCTACCCTTACTTAAAGGGGGCCGCCGTATATTTGTACAAATGGCCACAGCCTAGGTGTTTTATGTTTGTGATGTCCTTGCCTGGTAATCAAAACACAGGGTATCCTAGTTTGAGACCAAGTGAAGTGATTGTGTTGTGCGGAAGATATCATTATTACTTTTTGTTTGAGAAAGCAATCAACTTTACTATTCTTCATGAAAAACTGTAAATATTATATATTCAAAACTTTTGTAATCTTTATGTAATAAAGCCTCACTCCACACTATAAAAAGCATATTTATTTAATCATTAAAATGTTTAATTGTGCGAGTGAGTTAATCCAGCGTACTTAGAAAAACGGAGGTTAGTGTCCACCCACATTATTAAAAATAGATTCCCCTAATCAAGTAAGCAACATCAACATGAGTCTATGATTCGGCTATGTCTGCTCGTCATTTCTTTTTTATCCGGCTCGCGATCCATTCCAGCCCCAAATGCAATCTGGAAAAAATAAAGAAGCACTTATTAAAATAAAAACCTCTTTAAGCGCACTACTTTTGAACAGCGAAAGAAGAAAAATAAATAGGTTTATATATTTATCGCCACATATACACATACGTACAACACGAGAAATCTAATCTCTTTAAACGAGCAATTCTTGTATATATATTTATATATAATCAGAATCTCTGAAACGGCTCCAACGATTTTCACGAAATTTTGTAGGCAGATGCTTTCGGGGGCATTTAATTGATCTAACTTGGTTTCATTTTTAGAAAACGTTGTTTTATCCGTGTTTTAAGGCAATTGAAATTTGCTATGATAACATAAAGAGGTAAATTTCGCATCCATCTGCAAGGTTGGGATAGTTCTGACGGGAAAACGGGCGACCGTTTCGGGCCGATTTCAAGAGACCAGGTTCGAGTCATGGTGTTTTTTTTTCCAAGTTCTTTTTTTGTTGAAAAAGGATTATTTTTATTTTATATTACATATTTTATATTACAAAAAAAGTACCGAGCAAAGCTCGGTCACCCAGGTACTTAGTATAAAGCAAGCATCATTATCATCGTAGGCCTATGATTGTCCACTGCTTGACATACCTAGGCCTCCCCGATTGATCCTTCCACTAATCATCGAAATATTTTAGAAAATTGCAGAAGTTACATAGATTGAAGATCATTTATTGTACGTACAAAATATATTCACTTACTTATGTAATATAAAAATGCACCATAAACGATCGACAGCTGTAACCGATTATATCGATATGGTACCAACACTGAAAATCTGACTTACGTCATAGGTATCAAGCTATATTTTCTCATGCGTAAATGTCGAATTTTTTTATAAGTAAATATATTTTGTTATGTTTTTCATTAGAGTGTATTTTGTCACTTTTTTTTTTAAATGATAAGACCTGTATTTTGTTTCAAAACCCATACTCTGGAACAAATTGCTACTAAATATAAACAGGCGTTTTATACGAAAATTTTAGCAAAGTGAAAATAGCTAAAACTATAACTTGCTAAGAATCTTTTTAACACGCATGTAATAAACAGTATTTGTACATTAGTTTTCATGAAAATCAGTACTATGTACCTATCCTGAGTACTTTTTTCTATGTGGCTCTGCCAGAGAGTATGCTCCGTAGGAGCGCCACTTTCAACGTCCATTATTCCGTTTAATAATAATAAGGAGGCTCAGAAAAACATATACACTAAAATCTGGGTGATTTGAAAGCCGCTGTTTAAAAAAGCCATCTATACAGATCGTAACATTAAATTGAAAACTCTTGCTTGGAGTTGAGAAATATTGCTTCTCTAGGTACCTTCTCTCTGTCTTACATAACAATGTCTACCGCACGCCTGCCCCGCTTTGGCTGACTCTTAATCGTTCTCACAGATTCGTATTTGTGTCGAGACATTTGGAATGTGCCTGAATAATCCAACTAGCGTATTCGATAGCTGTGGAGTACTGAGTGCGTATACTGAGTTTTGTCATTCACTTTCTATAGCGAGAGCGTTTGCGATTTGCATAGGAGTGACAAAGCGCGCCATCTAGTTGTCTCTTTGTCACTCCTATGCAAATCGCAAACGCTCTCACTATCGAGAGTGAATGAAAAAACTCAGTATAAGCACTCCGAGCTCGTAGTAGGGAGTTATAGTATATATATATATAATATATATATCACGTCAATTTAAATTAAATAATCCAATAATATCCTCTAAATGATGGCAAAGTCTATCCCTCACGCATATACTCACACACGCACTAACTCACTCACCTATTCACACAAACACACACACACACACACACACACACACACACACACACACACACACACACACACACACAAACACTAACGTCACGCGCGCATGCGATGTTCTGCGTGCGTGCTTATTGCATGTTAGTTTATAATTTATTTTGTTTTATTTCACACCACCTCTGTAAATTTCTTAATAAGACAGACTCGCAATGAGGAACGGGCCTGTGTGTTATAAATACAGGTTAGATGATAACCTAGCTATAGCACCAGATACCAACTAATATCATTTGGGTTCTTCTATTCACACCGAATGGTTGAACTCTATGTTATTTCTATTTTTGTAACCACTACTTTGAAATAAAGAATTTATTTATTTTATTTATTATTATAAATCTACAGATAGGTAGAATATTGACGGTCCCTCTCTCTAGTACAGTATACGATAGACTAACTTTACCTAATAATGTAAACTGCTTAACGTGCCTAAAGACCATACTAAGGTAGCTAAAAGTAGGTTAAACGCATAAACAAAATGTGCGACGCTAGATAGTACAATAGCTTTTGTCAGTTACGTTCATTTTGCTGTCTTTCAAACCACCCAATATTAATTCAGTAGAAACGTTACTTATGGGTTCAAATAGTTTCTTTTAAATGTTACACATTGTGGCAACACTTTTACTAGAGATGTCCTACATGTTTGTCGGCCGGTCGAAATGTTGGTACGAGTTTTCAGCTTGAGCTCTCTACTTCGGAATAGTAAATCACGTTCATTTCATTAGGGCTTTCAAAGTACAAAAATTTGGTGGTGTATTATGGCTTACCCTTCGCCTGTGAGTGCACAGCAGGCTTGTATGTGCCAGGGGTGGTGCTTGATGGAGGTGAGGTCTAACTGCTCCGATATCTCGGCCGCGGTCATTGAGCCCTTCACGTCCTGCAAAATAAACAGTCATGGTATGATGTAACTAGCAACTAGCAGTTTTTGGTGGCGATTAAAAGAAGAAACCTACCACTTTACAAATAAAAGTAGCATTGGAAAGCATTGTGTTGAGTTGAAATAATAAAAAAAAAACACTTCCACAGACCGTAAGAATCATTTGCTCTGGCCCCAGACTAGGGCACCCTGTGCTATGGTTATGAGGCAAGGACATCACAAAGACTGAGGTCATTGGTACAAACCAAGCACCTGTGGCCTGTGGGAATCAAATGCACGAACTGTGCTGTGTTGTAGACAAGAGTGTAAATCGTCGGCACTATACATCATCATCAACCCATTATGTCCCCACCAAGGGGCACGGGTCTCTTCCCTGAGGAAGGTATAGGCCATACTCCACCACGGGGGCCAAGTCCGGATTGGTGGAGGCTTGTAAGACTAGTGGCTGGTCTTACTGTCAGAAGCAAGGAGTAATTCTCCTTGGTCAGAAGTTTTCAAGCCGCCCTAGGGCCTCTGGCTTGGCTTAACAACAGCCATCTATCAACGACAGCCGGCACCAACTGCTTAACGTGCCTTGCGAAGCACGGAACCGCTCGGAAAAATGCCACTAGCGTTAGTCATAGACGGTGACCCATCCATGGACTGAACGCGCCGTATGTTGCTTAACCTTAGTGATCGTTGAAGATCACTCAGGCAGCCCAGGCTACGAGGCTACAGGCACTATACATAGTTTAAACTATGTAATGACGATGTCAACGTTGAAACTAATAAAATGAGACAGTTTTCACGGCGTATGTTTTGATATTTCAGTGTCAACAGTTATGAAATAAAGAGTTAAAGTACACTGAATTGAATAAAGTAACACGCTGTGTGAATTATTATTGATCCAGTTGTGGGAAAAAGGCAGAAGCTTAAAAATTCCAACGTTCCTCTAAAGACTTAACTTTCATAGTTAGCAAGCCCGCTCTAATTTACAAGTTCATAATGTTTACGATCCACGCTATCCAGAAAGTTTTGGCAAAAAAATTGCCCAGAAAAAATAAATTTCGTCGTTATTACCCAATACGTTTTAGTGATATTTTGCGTTTTAATTAGATAGGTACAGATTTATGCAAATGTACACAAATAGAATGGCGCAGATCAGAAAGTGACATTACTTAATGTAATGGGGTGCACAGACTGAATAAAGTGGAGTTATCGTTTGGTCTAATATTTTGATGTTTGAGGAGGCTCGGTGAGATGATTTGACAATTCGGTTCGGGTGCCAAGTGAATTATTCTTACATCATGTGATTCCACATCTTTCAAAATATTTGTTTAAATATTTCCAAGACAATGGATATTATGATAATGGGTACTTATTTCCAAATAGCGACGTGGTCTTATCTCTCCTCTCCACGCTTACAACAGAGCGTTGAAAATTATTTACTTCACGGTTACAAAATGTTAAATATAATATCAGCGATAAGACGCGATAAGCTGCTTAAGGATGTTCTAGGTCATCTGCTGTCAACCGAGAAACTAAGGTTTCTCAAAATAAACTATGCTGAGCATTAGTTCAAAGTTGAATAAAAAAAAGTATACAACGTGTTTTTATAAATAAGATCTGGTTTATTATGCTTTATTATCATGTTTTTCATAGAGGAAGAAAATAATAGAGACGCCAATTTCTTTTATAAGTACATAAGCAAATAATAAATCTTATTAGAAAATTAATTAGAATGTATAATTTATAATTAACTAATTGATTCCGTTACTGATCAACATCGGGCGTCCACAGTACCAGGAAGTCTGCATCGACCTTGATTGATCGACCATGAAATGTTACTAAAAATACGATCTATATATTGTAATCTTGATTTCCTCACATCAAAAGGTCAACTTTATTTATTTCATCAATATCATCATAATCAGCCATTTGACGCCCACTGCAGTTAAGACATATTTGTTAAAATTAAATAAACTATTTATTTCATATTTCAACTCCAAATTGTAGATAGGTAGCTAAAACAACAGTAAGGGTGCAAGCAATTTCAATTTCCTACAGTGATTTAATTTAATGCGTCAACAGAACGGTTCCTGTTGTTGTAGGACCTGTTTGGCGGCCACGCAAAGTCCCTTTACAGTGCTACAGAGCAGGACATAAGAGCGAAAGTCGAACAAAAGGTGGTAGCCATCGGTAAGCGAATGTACTACTGAGCTGAGGGGAATATACATGAAACTTATTGGTGCATCCGTCTGCAGTATAAGCCAAAACATACAAGGTGGCACCGAACCGGCAGTGCCATCCATAAACTAGGTCGCACGAATTTCATGTTTTTTTAACTCCGTCGTCCGTGTCACACGCGGTCACATCTGTGTAAATAAAATGAGTAAACTTTTGATAACCGTGGTCTGAGGTTTCGATGCATAATTTAAATGCGGACCTTTTAAACACACTTTTGTTTTCCTTAAGTACGTAGTTTAAATAAGAGTTGTTTTCAAAGTTATTAATTTTGGAATCAAATTTTCTCGATGAAAGGATTAAAAAAATACGCCTTAAATATCCGCCATATTTTCATCATGCAATATCAAAAGTTGAATAATTTTATTACAATATAATGTAACCAGCCTATATACGTCCCAATGTAGGGCACATGGCTTCTGTCAGTGAGAGAGCATGGGCTTAATCATTGCGCGTGCCCACCGCGGATTGGCGATTTCAAGCCGTTTTTATCACATCATCATCATAATCAACAAGCCATTATGTCCCCACCACTGAGCACGAGTCTCTTCCCTGAGGAAGTTATATGCCATACTCCACCACGGGGGCCAAGTCCGGAATGGTGGAGGCTTGTAAAGCCGGCTTCCCACGGTGCGCGATTCTGCCGACGGCCGACAGCCATGCACCACGCACGCCAGTACAGCGCACCGCCACAGACGTCTGTGCTATCGCGGACCGAGACCCTTCCCACGGTGTGTCGTGGGAGCTGGTCTGCGTCCGTCCGCGATATCGCGGACCGTGGGAAGCCGACTTAAGACTAGTAGCTGCTGGTCTTACTGTCAGAAGTTTATAATATTAAGTTTGTAATTAATAGTTTGTAATTGTGTTGTTTCTAATTTTATTGTTCATTGAGACTTTTATTATTCGTTGTTTGTTCGTTGTTGCAAGCTTAACTATTGAATTAGGGACTCCCTGTAAAGATAGTTAAAATAAATAACAGTTTCAAGCCGCTCTAAGGCCTCTGGCTTGGCTTAACGACATTTTTATCTAAATAATGTTAAATTGTGCGAGTGAGAAACAATAGCCAAGGTAACAGCAGCCTTAGTAGTTGATAAACTGACTTTTAATGTACGAGAAACCAGGGGGGCAGAGTGGATATAGGTATTTCTGTCCTCCTATTACGTAACTGTCCACTGTATTGGCCTGCCCGTTTTCACGTTTCCAAAGTGTCAAATTATTATTCGGAGCAGGTTAAATCGGACGAGTTCACAGTGTAGAAGTGACGTACGAAGACACGGACGCGGCGCGTGGCTCGCGTCCTCGCCCTGAATTATCTGGTAGCCTATGTCCCATGGCTTCAGTACATATTTTATTAAAGTGAATTGAAAGGAATTGAACCCTACAGATGTATAGAATACATGAGTGAGTTTACGAATGTATGCAAGAATTAATTGAAAGTATGCCTATATGCGTCTCGCCTTAGCCTACCAATGTAGGACGTGAGACGAAGCGCGGAAAAAACGCGGCGTATTTTTGCATTAGGACTTAGGGCCCTGCCTCACCGGCACGCCATGGCCACGTCGCCAGCGACCGTATCCAAGCAGTTACTATTGAAATGTATGGTGCCTAACTCACTTGGCGAGTGTCTGGCTACGTCGCCATTCATACAAACTGCTTGGATGCGTGGCTGGCAACGTCGCCATGGCGTCCTAGTGAGGCAGGGCACTTAGGCATTGCCTTAGCATTACAACTGGTTAACAGTACCTGTTTGTTGGCGTAGACCAGGAGACAGGCGCGGCTGAGTTCCTCGTGTGTGAGCATGCAATGCAGCTCCTCGCGACTGATGCCCAGGCGCTGCCGATCCGTCGAGTCGATCACCATTATCACGAACTGCGGGTCAACACACGCTGGTTTGAATCTACCGTGCAAGATGCGGGTTTTGGGGAAGTTGCAGCAAACTCTGATTGGGGTGAAATTGTTTATAGTAATGTGTAATAACTAGCTGGCCCGGCAAACATTGTATCGGAGTAGTTCGATAAGAAAGACACGAGATTTTTATACAGGGTGTATTTGCCGTCTCAAAAATCCACCCTGTATATTAGACTAGCTGATAAAAATTATTTCTTGTGGACCACCCTTATAATTTAGGGTTATGAAAAATAGAATAACCTATTCTCAGACCTACCGACTATGCATATAAAATCTAATCTCTTTAAACGAGCAATTCTTGTATATATATTTATATATAATCAGAATCTCGGAAACGGCTCCAACGATTTCACGAAATTTTGTAGGCAGATGCTTTCGGGGGCGTTTAATTGATTTAACTAGGTTACATTTTTAGAAAATGTTGTTTTATCCGTTTTTTAAGGCAATTGAAATTTGCTATAATAAAATACAGAGGTAAATTTCGCGTCTATCTGCAATGTTGATAGTCCTGACGGGAAAACGGGCGACCCGTTTCGGGCCGATTTCAAGAGACCCGGTTCGAGTCATGATGTTTTTTTCCAAGCTCTTTTTTTGTTGGAAAAGGATTATTTTAATTTTATATTACATATTTTATATTACAATAAAAGTACCGAGCAAAGCTCGGTCACCCAGGTACTTTCATCAACATCGGGCACGCCGTTTCGGAGGACTATGCGCACTGACACGGGGACAGGAGGATTTTAAATATTAGATAATAACTAAGAATAATAACTTAACACTTTGCCGGACAGTCATATGTGATGTGATCTATTGTAATTTTTATTGTTAAAGACTGCTATAGCCGTCCATGTCCGCGAATGTGTTAAGACAATCTCTAGTCCCGGTCGCAAAAGGAGGATACCCATACCCAGCGCTATGGGAGGGAGAAGGATAAGGACATAACGAAAATGGAAATACATACGCCGAGGCCAAGGCCTTTTATATTTATACTTGTATGGTTAAAACCATACAGGATTATTTTCACTGAAAAACCTTGCACATTCAAAATGTAACTAATCTTCGATCGATAAACGAAAAGATGGTTCCAATTTCCTTAGGGATTCTGTGTCGACGACACATCGTAAGTATAACTAGCAAACACACATTAAATATGAAAACACTATTTAATAGGTTTCCGCCTTTCATGTTTTCTTTTCCAATTCTCAACCTTGTCTCTTAGTGTTTTTCAATTTGTGAGTCGCGACCCCTACGGAGGTGCGACGTGAATAGGGGTCGCGTCTCCAAAAAACATTTAAAAACCCTGGCTCTAAACCAGTGTTTTTAAATTTTGTAACCCTACTTTTTTAAACCAAATGTCGCACCACGATCTGGTGTGAGCCATTGGCAATTACAGCTATAAGTCTAAACAAGTTTAGCCCATCCGCTTGAGAGGCACATTGAGTACATTTGTGAGTGGTTGACCAAAAAGGGACCTCAAGGGAAAATAATTGTTTGAAAATAATTGAAGCTTTCAACTCGGCTCGGCTCACAAAAATAAATCATAAAAAAATAACTACGGCACCTAAAAATATTCTGGTTAGACCAAAACAAAGCTAAAATACCAGAGATTAAAAAAAACAAATAAAAAAAATAACGGTCTCCAATCCCTCCAGGTCCCTTTTTGGTCAACCACTCACATTTATTTAATCAACATGATATGTATGCAAGTAATACAGTTTCTTTGCTTTCGCAGAAGCTCAACGGCAAGCGGCAAGCAAACATACAATTTACAATTTTCTTCGCCGCAATTTTGTTAATATAAGCTACATCATCTCAGATGCACAGATATCTATATATACTACACAGTAAGTAATATGGCTAAGTGAAATAAATAAAGTCCAAGGTACCAGCCGAGGCTTGATTGGAATAATATTACAGTCATCGCTGTATGTCGTCCATCAAAGTGTGAAGCACAATGCTTTGGACAATGAAGTTGAAGGGATACAAATAGGGTGATTGAATATTCTTTATTGTATGTTCACCAGGAATACACTACACTATAGGTACATACTACACATTTCGTTGAAAGCGACTTAGAAACCTGTTGTAAGGACTATGTTAGGGGGTGTATCAAGATCTTCTAATTTCAACTCAGCTTGGAAACTCAGTGTGCTATAGTTAACCCTTGAAGCACGAATTTCGCATACTACAGACAATATCAGTTCGTATTTCGCTCAGCCTGAAAGCACGGCGCAGTAGCACATCTGTGTAACTTAGCTATTTGAGAATTATGTACTTACTTTTACTATGGATGGTGTGGAATCAAGTTATAATCTAATCTAATTATAAGCTAAGATAAGAATATTCAAATGTTTCATAATTTGCTTGAATGCTTAGAAAAACACTGTTGATAATGCAGATAATGTCAGTAGCTCGCAAGATTGTGTGTGATTTGATAAGAATTTCAAAGGCGTTTTCATTCATAATACAGGCCAGCCAAATTATTGTTTGATCTTCGGGACTCTTGTTACTTATAGTATAATGAATACACTTGCAATTGTCAGTTATTCTCTGCCAATCGAACCTCATGATTAGTCCGATTAGCGTAAATTATTTTTAAGTTTAAATAAAACTAATGACAATTATAGCTTTCTGCAACAGGGCCCAGACTAATTTATATATTCGATTGTAAAGGTGATAAAATCATACCACTCGTATAACGTTTTGTGACGAGAATCACTGGTATTTATAACTATACTAAATAGGTTATCCATAAAATAACCAATTCTTGACACACATCAATTAGAATCTTTTTTTTATTAATAAAACCACATGCATTGAAGAATTTGAGAGCCTTTAATATAGGATAAAATTATTTACCTAAGGCACATTGATACTGCGCATAAAGCGGACAATTAATTTTAAAATATCAACTTAAGAAAAAAATAGTAACAAAAATATGTTTTTGTAAAAGATGAATTTTGAATTTTCAGGAATTTTGTATTTTATAGATAACCGGGCTGTATTTTATTACAGCAACACATTTCTGTAAATCATCCTTAAAATACATAAGGAATTTTATAATGTAGGTAACTTTCCTTGCAAGAAATTATTTACTAAAAATCTTGTAAATAATTTGTTTGCAGAAATGCATTTATTCAATAACCATATTAAATTCTAGGTCTGTCAAGGTTTTTGCCAAATTTTAGCCAATTAGGTACCAAGGTAGTGAGCACTATGCACTTCTGTTTGATAATGTCACTTACTTCTTACACTAAGAACTGCAATTCATAAGATTAGGTTCAAGGCCATCACAATGGCTCATAACAGTAATAGGCGATGTAAATGTTTCACAATTATGTAATAATAACAATGCAATGTTTCGTAAATATAAGAAGCAACTGAGCTTTCCTCAGAGATTTTAATATACTGTCCTAATAAATTATTCTAATAAACTCAAATTATTCTAATAAACAAAAACTAATAAACTCAGCCATATTCCACGAAACCACTTGAACAGAATAAGTACTGACAGGTCCACCATCACTGTTACAACCCAAGGTTATTTGAGATGAATATTATTGTTACTCTTGTATTCCTAAATGGAAAGGCAAATAACTCAACACATTCGCAAATATTCAATTGTCAATATTAAAGAGGAAGACGGCTGAAAGACAAATTGAGTTTGCTCACTAATAGAATATTATTATACTTTGTTACAGTATACAATAAGTTACAATACTTCGGGCTATGAAGTTGAACATCATCAATTTAACATGTTGCCTGTGCAACTGGTTTTATTAACAATTTCATAGCTCATACGTGTACGGCAAATGTAATGCTTTAACTCAGACGTGCGAGATTTGACAAGCCTAATATTTTATTAGAGGGAGTGAACCACATGTGGTGCACTCACGCCTCACCTAAACCTCGAAATGCCCCACATGTGGGTCACTCACAGGGAACGTGTTAATAATTCTATAATTAAGAGTTAAACTAACCCGAAACTAAAGTATCTGACCTTTTATTTTTTGAGATTTTTTTGAGTTATGACAAAGCTCTGAAGGTATTTATTTAGTGACATTCTCGATTCAGAAGCCAGTGTGAGATGTTTTATTCAAATGTTCTTATTTAGGAAATTATATGAGGCCCATATTACATGATCATAGAACTTTGATCACAGGTGATGTACATTGCTGGTTATAATAATACCTAAGTACCATTACATGTGTCGACACCAGCAACAGATATCATGTAGGATCTTACCTACGTCCGTAGGTGCTATAACTAGTGCCATAAAAAGCAGTATGTTTAGGGTGCATACTGTATCTCTATTTCTATAGTGAGACCATATCCAAATAAGATGCAGATATTGATATCTCTTTGTCAATATTTTATTATTAACCATTAAAAATGCATAACAATTCATAAGTAATGCACTCCACACTGTTACATTGTCGGTCGGAATCATTAATCATCAGCTAAGATGAAAATATCAACATCCATGCATCACTGTCTGCTTAGATTGCACACACTATCGTCGGTCGAAATCATTAATTGGTACATTTCAAAATATTGTTTTGAGTAATTGATGTTTCAAAGATTTCAAAAATTGACATATGTTACACTAAAATCATTGTTTCTCTACTGGAATTAGTCTTTTTGTGACAGATAAAAAATCATTTGATTTGTACCGTTAGTAATTCAGAAATATCTTCAAAATTTCTGCATACTGAACTCAAGAATCATATTATTTTTGGAAATGTTCCGGTAATTATGCATTATGCTGTCAACTGTACAAAAGAATTATTTCAAGAGTCGAACAAGTTGTGTGTATTTACATAACTCTTGAATAGAGTTGAATAGAGAATTGAAACTCTGGAATAGTAATTGCAAATTTTCTTACAAAATAATTAGGTCATAATCGCCTTGTGAGGCCTGTGCTTAGGCCACTACCCCTGCTAAGCAGACGTTGATGTACAAGATGATTCAGGTAATGTATGTTGAGCATAGTTACCTCACTGTTGGTATAATAGGTATTCCAAGCCGAGCGCAGACTTTGCTGGCCACCCAGATCCCACATGACGAAACGCAGGTTCCGCCACACCACCTCCTCAACATTTGACCCAATTGTTGGCCGTGTGTGAACTGCCTCTCCCAGCAGAAGTTGGTACAGTATAGTTGTTTTCCCAGCATTGTCTAGACCGACAAGTACCAACTTGTGTTCTGGAATTCCACACATCTAGTTTAACATTACATAAGGGCGAGGCTTAAACCAGTTAAGTTAATATGCATCTGTTGACCCAGATATGTAGTGCGCGCAAAAAATAAGATACTATTGCAGTTATTACATTGAAAGTTGAGTAGCTAATGAGAATAATTTCTCTGTTTGTAAGTAAACAGTAAACATATGGCGGAAAGCATTACGAAAGCACCTTGATAAAACAATTTAGCCTTTTATTAGATATCTTACTTATATACCCGGAAGTCGACAGACGAAATGTTAAGCTTACCTTCGTTTCCGAATAAACTCCATATTTTTGATATAAGCAGGCCCATCTTGGAGGGTCTGGAGAGACCAAAGGACTTCACAATGCTACGGTCTAAACATGGACTAAAATGGTTTGACGGTCATCGACGGTGACGAGAATAAAAAGTAAATCGCACAGTCTCAAGTCTAACGCTCCTTACATTGTTGATGAACTATTGTAACAAAATAAAACACTTGAAACAGCTAATTCGATAAGATCTAAAAAAAAAGGAAAATTGTGATGAAAATACTTGCACACTTTTAATTGAATGAACAAAACGAACGAAACCAGTTATCTGTGAACGAAACCAATTCATTCATTTGCTTGCTTGACAATCTTGACATTTGAAATAAAAATATTCACTTCACACATTTCGTTCGTTCTTTTACTTTGGCAGGGTTGCCAGTCTTGCCAGTCACTAGCATGGACGTAATACGTGTGGTGCTCTGTAGCAGAGCGACCACCTTAGAAATCTATCTGCTGCAGAGCACCACACCGTAATAATAGTCGCCCAATGTCGCTGATGTTTTTAAAACAGTGTAAGCGTAAAGAGGGCGACAGACGACTGTACACTTGTATGTCAGTCAAAAGCCTGTGCTGTGTGTGCCTGGCTTTGGCCGTCTCGCTACCATCACATGGGCGTAAGATATCTATTACTGTTACATAATTACTTTTCTATTAAACATAATTGTTTTCGTAGTAACGAACCGGCGAAGCCACATATTATAAGTAAGGTGTAAAGTTTGTGAAATTAGGGCCAGTAGAGTAAGGCTATGTAAAGCCAGAAGCCAGGCTCCGCATTTTTCAGAGTGGTTCCGTACTTCCCAAGGCACATTAAGCTGTTGGTGCCGGCTGCCGTCGATAGATGGCAGTAGTTAAGCCAAGTCAGAGGCCTTCCGTGTGAAGTTCCTGGTCTCCCATCGGACGCGTCCCCGGGTGGCGAATAGGGGAACGCCCTCCAGATATGGGGGGTACCGGCTTCAGCCGGCGCGGACCAAAACCAGGAGAGGGGGACGTCCAGCGGCGCTTGCTGCTAGATGTCCAGCGGGGCCCACTTTGGGCTCCGCACTTGACGGTCGGCTCGGTAAATGCGCTAGCGCTGCTACCGGGCCGTCGCCAAACCCGGAACCACACACTGGGTGGGTCTGGGGGCATTCGGGCCGCGAGGAGACAACCTCTATAAAAAACAGGACGGAGGGCCCTCCTTTATGTCCCTCTGATCAGCAGAGGGCATAGAAGGTGGCCCGGGACGGAGCAGGAGGGGCCTCGTCCCTTGGTGATGAGCAGCGGGCGAAAGGCGCGGGGGCGCCCTCGCCCGCATTGCACCGCTCATCACGCCGTCGGACGAGGATGACCGGGCACTCACGGTCGTCCTCAGACCCCTACCCGTGCTCGGGAGGGGCGTGAGGGGCCTGCCGCGTAGGCGGGCATTCGCCGGTGGGGGTCTGGAAGTCAAGGCTGTGCCGGTTTCCCAGGCCCTCGCCAACAAGGCGAAGAGGGAGTGCCGCTGGGTTGTTTAGTGGGTATGCCGTTCGCGGGGAGTCCCCACACTCCGCCCGTCCCCCGACGGAAGGAAATGCCTAATTGCATTTTTCCCAGCGAAAAAAAAAAGTCAGAGGCCTTAGGGCGGGCGCCGGGCGGCTTGAAAACTTCTGACAGCAAGACCAGACACTACATACAAGCCTCCACTCCACCAATCCGGACTAGTTAGCTGATTGCACTGCAGATTGTGTCGTTTTTAAGCTGAGGAATGTGAAGATGTCCACACATAATGTGACATCACGATACTTTCCTTCACCATGGACGTAATATAAAGTCCTTGGTACCTACTAAATGACAGTACATATGTAGAGATTTAATTTAGTCAAACTGTGACTCCAGTTTTCTACCTATTAGTCACAGTTTGTTATCTACTAGGTACCTACCTTAGTGGTTTGTACACATTTAAAAGGTGAGACTGACAGAAAGGACCACGTAGGTAGCTTTAGGTACTTACCTACTACTTTGTGGAATAAAACTGGGTTCCGTTGGCTCTCTTCGGCCAAGGAACCCTAAATAAGAATCGAAAGAAATCTACTTACTTACGATTTTACTGTGTTGTCAATTGTTACATAATTATGTTATCATAACTTAGTACACCTACAATAATTTTGTTATAATTATAAATCAATGCATTTGCAAATACATGCGTTGCATTTGAACAAATACACTCGTGACTAAAAAGTCATATTCGGGAGAGGTCTCATGTGTAGGCATAAGGCTCCTGATGGTTAGAGTTAAGCCTGTGCATGCCTCTTCGGGCCTTTATCAGCCAGATGCAGGAACCTGGGTTGGTCATATGGCAGTGCGTCCCTCACTGATAAAGATGCCTCCACTCGTCGTTAGCACTACCCACCGATCGTTTGGGATGTCAAAAGTGAGTAATACTCGTAGACAGGTAATCATGGCTTTGGTACCCTTTCGGAGTCCGCTGTATTCAGCAGATACCTTCCGAGAAGATATTTGGAAAAATTGCTAGATTGCATAGCGATTTCGACTAAAGGTAGGTAAATAGGTTGACGAAAATAATAAAAAGTCGTTTTAAAAAGTTATAAGCACTAAGATCTTTTCTTAGAAAATTAATGACGTCTGAAACCTATCTTAATAATTTACCCTCACAGTCATGAGTTCCATAGGAGGCAAGATCGCTTGGGAAACTTTGTTTATGTGGAATCCCTGGCCCGTTCCAAACAAGTTAGTCTTATAGATACCCTTCGCGTTCCGCAGTATTCTGTCCAAATAAAAGTCAGAATCGCTGCCGCAATGCAGCTGTATCTCGTGACTTATCCTACAAGTAAAGCTCTGCCGATGAAGCACTAGCAAGGCGCTTGTAGGTAAGTGGTACTTCTTTTTCACGCGTTCTTTGGTCATAATTACCCTGAAGTTGAGCACTGACACATCGCAAGGGAATGACTGCTTTATCAAGGGAAAAAATGGCACAAAGCAGAAACTGGACTGGTTCTTGTCAATCAGGTACATGTCCATAGGGTAACTCAACGAACTGCTCAGATAAGTAGCAGATAAGCTAGGTAGTTTATTCGTATCCACTATCCTATTCGTCGGTAAGAATTCTTCCAGTAGGATGTAGTGCTTATGGCTAGTGCCGCTGCTGTCGGCAACGCCCTCGTCAACTCCTCGGCCGTCGTTGAACAGAACTCTTCTATCCATCATGATCGTGAGCTGACCTTCTTGCAAAGCGGTAACTCCTTGAGCATGATCTGTGATCAGAGTTAATCTATTTCTTTGGTCCTGCAGGAAAGCCATCGTCGTTATCGGGTAAACATTGGACTCTACCCTTCTGCTGATATTTAGGAATCGAGGAGTGTACTGAAAGCCGTTGTTGTCGGTGTAAATCTCGGGCATCATACCGTTGGTAATATCGGTTTGAATAGACATGAATATTTCTAATTCACGGTTTTTCGGCGAAGTCTCCATGTCTATTCTGCTCTCCAGAAAGATTGCGGTAGCCAGGGGGCTCTCTGGGACGTTGAAAATTTTCACGGTATGCTGCAGGAGTGTGCCGAAAACTAATGTTATTTCGGTGGTGACTGCACCAGAGATGATAAGGATAATTTTCGGAGTTTCCTCAGACTTGAATTTTTGAAGGATATCTTGCATAGGGTGCGAGGCGTTAGAGTTGAACAAAAACATGCCTGAATTCTCGGAAGAGCTCTTGAAGGCGCCAAAGTCGATCGAAACTTTTCTCTCCGTGTTAGTCTCCTTCTGTAAAATTGATTTCAAGAACCCCGTAAACCCATCAAATATGAGCCTGCTCTTAAAGTTTTCCAACTGGATGTCGCCGGTTTGAATTTCGTGAACTGTAAAAGGGAAATGGTGTTTTTCTTTGATTGGCTCGTCAACTGTGCAAGCGGAACATATCACCATTGCTGCGCGTTGCTCTACGCTGTATGTCTCAGTTACTTTATAAAGAGCTAGGGTCATTGGTGGGACCACAACAGCGAAAACGATCTTGTAATACCGCTTAGAAAGCTTGATTACGTTACTTGAACTGTACTTCCACATTGGGTTGACTTGAACAGGAGTTTCCTGCCTCATGTGGTCAAGAATTTTCAAGTTAGGTTTCATGGATATTAGTTCGATGATCTCTGTGCGTTCTTGACCGAGTGCATTAAACAATAAGAGATTATCTCCAGGGATGACGCTGCGGAACACGGAGATGAATTCACCATCCCTGTAAACATACTTCTGAAGATACACGGGTGACACAGTCAGTCCCGGTTTGATCGTCAACAGGCTAGCACAGATCTCTTGGACATTCCAGCAATCTTTGGTGGCACTCAGAATCTCATTGTACACTGCTTTTAGGACGGCCGCCGGTAAAGTGCCACTATCCACGTTGCGATCGGATAGTCTGGCGACACTGTGACGAACTTTGACCAAGATTTTGAGGATCTGCGTCGTATTGATGCTTTCGAAAGCGTTGAAGCTGATCGCAAATGAAAATAATATCTCAGTCGTTCGAAGAGTTGACTGTAATCGTCGTAGCAGAATCTTTAGCATCGGTCGAGTTGTGAAGTAACCAGTCCAATAAACAGGTTTGCCGCTGTAGATATCCGCGAAGTTCATAAAGTCTCCTTTCACAGTCGGATAAGTTTTATGTTTCGGCAATATTGCCGTGAAATAATCGCGAACGGTACCAAACCCGACGCTTGCTTTGTAAATTTGCCTGTTGTTATTGATGAAGTCGGCCAGCTTCCGGTAGTTGTCGTATTGGTAATCAAACTCTGTCTGGTCGTCATACCGGAAGGGCCCGCCAATCGGGGCTATGATGACGTTATGGGGAGATGTTGTGCCAGTCTTTGAGTACTGCTCTAACAGCAGCTCCGCTTTTTCTTTTAAATTGTAGTTATTAATGCCTAAATTCTTGTTAATTTTGGCAAAATTAAATTCAGAAGCGCAAATTGTTTTGTTGGGTCCACAAGCCCTGAAACCGGCCGAATTAAACTGCAGGTAATGTGTCATGAGTGCGTGTTTGGGAAGGCGCTGCGTTCCCAACTTTTCCAGGTTGTCATTAAGACTGCTCGGAAAGGAGAGGTCGCTGTCCCAGCTCTGAAGCCAGAGGAAATCGCTATACTGGTACTCCGCAAGATACTTCTCCCAAACATAGTGAACGTTGGTGATAACGGCGTAACATATTTCCGAGGCAGCCAAGAGGTATGCCATAGTAGGACTGTGGGTTATGCTGTTGGTTAGCCAAGCGACTTTTGGGGTGTAATTCAAAGCATCTTTTAACCATTGATGACCTGAAAATTAAAACTATTTGTGTTAGCCTTGATTGAGTTTCTAATGCACGTATTTGTACGGCGAGACCAACCTTCCATAAGTTGATGCACCAGACCAAAAATATGTGAAGTAGCTTCGTCGGGCTGTACCCAGCCGCCCGTTGTTATTTCTAAACGGCCTGATTTGACCAAGCGCCGGAAAGACTAAAAATAATATAGGTACACATTGGTCAGGCTGAGGCCAGTAATCCTGAAGATAGTAAGATATTGAAGTGTGAGAAATTGACGATTGAATTGAAAGACGACCTCTGTGGCGTAACGGTTAGCGCATCTGCTTACCATGCGAGAGGTCCCGGATTCGATCCCCGGCTGGGGAGAAAAAAAAACTCCAGGTCTTGGATGTTTACATGTTTGTGACGTCGCTGTTTCTGGTTCCCACGACACAGGGTATCCTAGTGTGGGGCCGGAGGCAGTGTGTGTGCCTGTGTAAATGTTTATGTTATGTTTATGTTTAATTCCTACTTGCACGCCCAAATAATTATTTCTACGCACTTTAGGATAATAAAACAATTTTTCAACTAACACGCCAAGGAAGGTGCCTACACCAAATTTTTCCGTTTCACATACAGAAAAGTACTAATTTTCAAGTACCTCCATCTTTACAACTAAGCACCTTTGACATTCGGGAGTACTTAATCAATATTATAAATTATAGGGGCTTTAAATGATAGAAGTTTATGTAATGAAGAAGGACACGTTCGAAAATTATTTCGCTGATCACACGGCTTGCTCAGCTCAGTCAGAAAACTTGTTTGTCTGTCAGTCTTAGCAAGATCTCTGTAGCTTGATATTTCCCTATACTGTACAGTGTAACAAAAAGTAACTCACAGCGCGATTACGTTGAGAGGTTGTGCTCCACCATTGACTCAGGTGGGAAACTTCGTGCCACGAGAAGCTCATGTTGGTATAGAAATGCAGCTTTTTCACGATGTTGGATAGAATTTTCCCTACATTCGGGTTTTGATATTGGTCGAAAGTTCTCTTCCATATTGAGTCCACGTGTGTACTGGGTATTAGTATTACCTGAAGATTTAGAGGTAACAGAAATAAACTTTACTTCAGATTTTACGCCGAACTAATGGGAGATGATGCCAAACGTACTTTTAAAGCCGGCCATCTCGAATCCCGCATAAGACTTTCATAGCGGATGTCGAAGATGTGGTTCCAGAAACTCTTTTTAGAACACCATTGAGGCTGAAATTAAATTAGAATCAGAGACTCCTCATTATGATTCGATTCATTGTGGTTCGAATGTTTAACGACTCTCTTACCTCTATCTCAATCTGATTGATTTTTTCTTGCAAATCAATATCAGTTTGTACTTCCTTCAATATGGTACAGGTTGCAGGCGTCAATGATATATTATAATCATACGGCTTCGCTGTCACTCTATCTTCTATCTGAGAGACGTACATCATTTTAGGGGGCATCTGCGGAGGGTGGGAACTTTCGTGGATATTTTCGTTTTCGTTATCAAAACTGACTCGAACTGGCTTCGGACTAGCAAAATCACTCAAAGTTGAAGTATAGTCCGTGGGTGGGTAAACAGACTTGAACACGATGCTGTCGCCATCATCAGACTCTGGATTAAATGGGATGTTCTCTGTGTACGGACTGCGAGTAGTTGTGACGAATGCGTTTTTACTCGGATGGAGTTCGATGGGATCGATTGGAATGTACTCCATGTCCTGTTTAGATTTTGATTTTAGAGGACCTTCGCCGTCCTCATTGTGGTCGGCACTTTCAGGTGAAACTTGAATGAGAGTTTCCTCTTTGGAGAAATAGTCAGGCTTTTTCGTCACGTAGTAATCATCCGTGCCTCTGCCAGAGCTGCCTTTAATCTCGTTGATGCTGTCGAATACATTCAATTGGGGACGCTGCGGCCCAGCAAGCTCGTTATCGATGTGGGGGACAGAAGGCGGCTTTGGAGCGCTGTTCACGAATGGGTTCCTCACCAGGCGACCGATGTGAGAGCTATTAGTGTTAGCTAGACCTATCTTTGCGAGTGAGGATCGGGTCAGAGGGCCTTTGGTACGAGCAGTGTCTATGGCTGATAGGTATTTGAAGACCTTCGCTCTGGGTCTATGTACTTGCTCTGATGGCAGTGAGCGAGGAGGAGGTAGATCTAACTTCTTTGCCTCCACCGGTTTGTAAGTTATAGCAGGGACTGTGACTCTGTTGGCGACTTTTACCGCTGAAATATTCTTCCACGAAAAGTCTGAGCCAGTCCCGGCCTCACTGAATGGTCGTTGCACCATTTTGCTTTGGTTCCGCACGATTTTACGCAAAGCTGCAATGTCAAAGTATTACTTTATTTATTGTAAGCAGTTTCGGTATATTATGAAATAAATTGATATGAATGGCTTAAGAAAAATTGTTGGACAGCGCACTTTTTTCATAGCAATAACTTTCAAGAATAAATAAAATAAGTGTGACAAAAAACAGCGACGTTCCAAGAAAGCCGTTTTTGCAAATAGCCATCGCAATGGACTGAAGGAAAGTGGTGTAGCGCGTAGCCGATAACATTGTTGGGATGTTTTGAAAAAACATTGATTCAACTGGTGTCCATAATGTTGCTGCTCTCAGGTTAGTCACCAATCGCTAGTGTTATGTATTGATTTCTCATTGGTTCGGGTTACATTCTGTGAACTCGCTCGTAGCCTGGGCTGCCTGAGTGATTTTAAACGATCACTAAGGTTAAGCAACATACGGCGCGTTCAGTCCATGGATTCCGTGCCTCCGCGGTCCCGCCCGTGCTTCGCAAGGCATGTTAAGCAGTTGGTGCCGGCTGCTGTCGACAGGTGGTAGCCAAGTCAGAGGCCTTAGGGGGCGGCTTGAAAACTTCTGACAGTAAGACCAGCCTCTAGTCTTACAAGCCTCCACCAATCCGGACTTGGCCCCCGTGGTGGAGTATGTACTACCTTCCTACAGGGAAGAGACCCGTGCCCCTCGGTGGGGATATAATGGGTTGATGATGACTGACATTCTGTTTTGATCAGTGAAACAATATAACTACAACTTGTAACTATGAAAAGTTACATACGAGTATAAGCCTAGGCTATTACAGATTAAAAAAGTAATCTTAAGAAGTAGGAAAAAATATTATAGTTAATTACCTACTATGCTAAATATATAAGTCTTATCATGTATTCGTTTATTTTTCTGGTGTGTACAATAAAGAGTTCTAATCTAATCTAAATGTTATTTAAACCTACCTATTTATATGATGAAGAGGAACTTAGAAAATTGCTAAGCCACTCTATGAACATTTGTAACATTACGAAAACTAAAACCCTGTTCTAAAAATTTAGTTGAGTGCAGGAGGACAGACTACTCAGCAAGAACAACTCGTAACCTGCTTTCGAACTTTCAAAATTACTACCAAGTTCGCAAAAATAAAGGGTGGAAAGCGCAGCCGCGGGCCAAAAGCAGACAACTTCGGGCGAGACCCGGCTTCGAGCTGGGGTCGCTCTATTGATCGAGCCACCCGCCGCCACCACCCCCGCAGCGTGGGCAATGGGCCACCTACTTGTTTGCACCGGCGCAATCGTATCCTGTTTTCTTATAATGCAGCCGATATAAACACGCGCAAGGAAATATTATAACGCGACCAGAAAAATGGTGAGTACCTACCCCCAATCTTGGCTGAATCTTAGCAAAAAGCGAATATCTATCAGCTGCAATGAATTTTAACTGTGTGCTGTATACCTATGTACCTAAGGTGGTCCACCCCTCAAGTTTCATAGCGCGATACGTAGTAAAGTTTTAAGACTGCTCTGCTTTGCGTAGATTATTTCGTCTCATCTCCATCGATGGAGAATGGAGTTGCCGTTCTTTGTTGAGAGATCGGTTCTAGTCTATCTACCTAAAAGCAATCCATACCGAGCGTACATACGCTACGTAGGTAGGTACACGCCTTATGTATTGCTTTTGGGATGCATTTTGCGCAGTTGCCTTTCGCATAGGTACCTATATTATGACCTACATACCTAGCCTAGTAGGTACGTCCGGTGTAACTCAAATCGTCAACGAGAATTACCTACCACCGGTTTCTTGTACACTAACAATATGTTAGTATGGTGTTAGCAGCTGTCAGTTGTGATTTTTGGATGCACGTTGGTCAACTGACAGCTGCTAACACATTGTTAGCGTAGGTACCAGAAAACTACCCTCATATTTTGTAAGCGAGGCACAAAACCGTTTAATTTGTATTGAAATATATTGTACATATTACGAATATCTACAATTGTATACCTATTGTACTGTAGCGATTATAAGATTTTATGGAGGGCTGCGATGGCTTCAAACTGACAGACAAACTCATAGACATCAGTCAACAAACCATCGAACGTGGTGGACATCTTCTTCTCGTGTGTTCACTATCGATTTTGGAAAATAAACAATAGACCACTATAACTTTTATCCTAGCGGCTTGGTAGCCCTGCTACCTGTTGGCTTGGTGGACTTATTTGCAAATGGCGCCTCCACAAAATGTAGCGAACTTTTAGGAAAAAGAAGCTCGTTAGCAACAATAGGTATGTACCTACCTACTTTTATTTTTTATATTTTCGTCGAGAATCGCCTAGCCTAGCTAGAGATCGACTGACATGTGAACAAAAACGTAGCGATTCCCTTTCAATAGGCAATTAAAAATCCTCCTCGACGGATGTGTCGGCCAGCTACCTACCTACTGTAAAGATGAATCGCTACAGTACGTATAGTAGATATACCGTGAAACTGGTAGGTATAATATCGTGGAACTGTATCGTGGTCCTTCTGAATCGTGGTCCAGGGAATTTACGATCTGAAACTTATAATAGGTACCTACCTACTGAAGAACGATGCAATTTTTGTGCAAACTCAAAGTCAACAAAAATTCTCTGCGCATTTTAACGACCGAGGACCAAGACGTTGGTCCTTGGTGTAACAAACACATGTTTTTCAAGGTTTTGTTTTATCAGCCTAGATTCAGAAATTCAGCTTAGCCAGTGTAATAAACAGTAAAAACGAATTCAATGTGGATTAATATTTTCAGGACACGAGCGCGATGACGACTTCAGGTCTTTTGGAATGGGAGTTTTCTTTGCCCTCTGAGCAGATTATCTCGCACGGTTGGTACCACGGGTCGCTGAACCGGACCACGGCAGAGGGTCTGCTGCAGCAGGACCGCGAGTTCCTGGTGCGAGACTCCTCGTCGCAGCCGGACAACTATGTGTTGAGCTGCCGCTCTAATGGGCAGCACTTGCACTTCGTCATTCAGCGGGTGGGTGCAATAAAGAGCTGGCTAACTCTGAACAGGGTGTAGAACTCCCCGTAGAACTTTTAGAACCAGAACAACAGTTCTAGTGATCAACAGAAGCGGATTTTATTATTAAATTTTAAATAGCTGGTTTTCGCGATTCCAATGTAACTCACAATGAAAGTATTTCGTATCTACGAACAGTCATACATAGTTAGATACCGAAAGCAAGATGGCTGTGGCCACCGCCCTTTGTGGCTTTGGCACTCGATTTTGGCATAATAAACGTTCATCGTGCAGTGGGGGCAGCTTGAGAAAATATTGAGATAGACTTCTAATTCGTGATATTGCGGCAGTGTTATCATGTTGACTAGGTAGTTAGTCATTATTCGAGGAAGAAATGTCTATGTGTATAATTAACAAATAATTTCGTTTCCCAGATTGTGGTACACCCAGACACCGTATACGAAAGATACCAGTACCAGTTTGAGGACGAAGCCTACGATACTGTAGCCGACCTGATCACCTCGTACGTCGGCTCCGGGAAGCCCATCTCTGCAGCTTCCGGTGCCAGGATACAGTACCCGGCCAACCGACTCGTGCCGCTTACCAACGCTGTCGCCAACGACGACGCCATTACTTCCCCTGTAGGAGAGGGCTCCAACTACGGAAACTCTCACAGCCTCTACAGCCACTTCGCCGCTAAGCCTGGAATGCAGCTCCGCATACCTTTCAAGAAACAACGATCTCATTCCCTCACTCCCATAGACATGAGCCAACACTCGAACCACGCCAAGAGCGCCAGCGCTGATGGCGTAATCCAAGCTCAGACGCTGCACAAGTTCGGAAAGAACCACTCCTGCGATTCCAACTCAAGCTCCGCGACTTGGGATGTCAACATGCCTACTAGCCCACCGGCGAAACCAGCCCGATACGACGGTCCAAAAGCCGATGATAGGCGTCTAGAACTACAGCGCCTCTACCACGTATCTGGGTCAGATTCTGGGAACGGGTCAGGTGACTCCGCACATAGCTCAGCTCATAGCGATCCTAACAAGTCTAGGATCGATTCAGACTACAGTTTGGTAACACCAACGATCAAGCAGCAGTTCGACTACGATCTCGTGGAAGAAAAGCTTTTGCAAGCTGAGAACATCGATTACACCATCGAGTCCCGAATTAACTTGGCGATGTTCCAGTCCTTGATCATTTCCACTGGCTTGACTAAACCTTTGGAGTCTGAAACCCTGCATTCGATAAAGCTTTTGCTTCGCACATCTGGTCCAAGGATCTTAGCGAACCATCTGACTAAAGTGGACTTGAATTTACTATTGGAAGACACCGTTCAGATTGACGGTCTTGATAAGACTGCTTCGATTCTGGAGCTTTGCTTTCTGCCTCAGGGCCGACAACTGCGTTTGGACGTCATTGAGAGGTGAAAGTCTTGCATATTATTTACATCAAGTATTTTATGTTTGTGTTTCTCCTCGTGTACAATAAAGAACATTCTTATCTTATCTTATCTTAACTACACCACCTTGTTGTAAGCATTTCTCATATTGCTTGTGTATGCCTAGGGTGGAAACCTTTCGTCTGCTCGTGGCAGTGACAATCTTGACTGGTCAGACGAACCAACAGCGCGCGGACACCATAAACGACTGGATCATGCTGGCCGTCGAGACGAAGACTGCCCTGGGTAACCTCTACGGGTTCTCGGCCATCATGCATGGGCTGTGTATGCCTCAGGTGTGATATTTCTACTTTTCTAGGAACCACCAGTGAGGGACATATGAACTGGATACTAATAAGCTTAACTGGCATAAATAATTGTTTGTTTTTTCGGAGTTGTTCCCTAATTAGTTGAAATCACATGCGAATTATTTTTTAGTATTTGTTCAGGGATCTTATATACTCGGCTTCATGAAAATATACAAGTAAAATTTCTACAGCGATAAATGACGGGACAGACATAACTGAAAAACATATATCTGCAGGTGGAGTGTCTGGAAAACGTGTGGCACATCCTAAGGAGGGTGCATACGGACAACGCGTTTATGTTCGAAGCAAAACTGCGCCCCATTTTCAAGGCAATGAATGAGGGAACCAACCCGCTTCCTCCGAACACGACTACGCCGCATGTTCTACCGCCTGTCTTGTGCTTCCATACCTTTGGTAAGAGCTTGCTTCGCGAGGCTCTCTTTCATTAACATTCATTCTTCATGTGCCATCTCCTATCAGAAGTTGGCAACTGGTTTGCTTCTCAAGGCTGCTAATACAATACCTTTAGTTAGGGGGCATAAATCCATCAGACGGTCTATCATTCGCAGTATCAACGTACGTAATAACATTTGGGCATTACTTTGCCAGCCGAACCATGTATCTATCGAAATCTTATCTTCTTCTAAGATACAGGTTTTTCGCCTAGTTTAGGAGACGGGATGCAACGACAATAATATTTAGATTCAGCACCAAACACTAGATTTAGCACCAAACGATTGTCGTCATTTTTACATGTAATTTTTTAATAAACAAAACAATTTGAATCTTATCTTCAATACACGCAGAGAAAGTGTCACGTTCAACCAAAATTATACCGTTTGACTGTGATTGAATCGCGTTGTTCTTTTTCTCATCCGTATACCTATAATCATTAGCCTTTCTTTCCCAGACGGAGAAGGTGGCCTCATGACACACGAGGAAACATTCCCGGGTAGCCTGTTTAATTGCATGGATATGGACTTCCACGCAACAGCTGCACACCTGGAAGCAGCCCGCAACTACCCGGACCAAATCGAGACATTCAAGCGAAACGCCAGGACCGTGGTCCAGGAAATGTCCTCGCTCGGACCAACTCTAGATCCAAACCTCTTGGAGCTATTCAGGACCGAGTTCCATATAAACTTCTTATGGGGCGAACGGGGCGTGCTGACCATACCGAACCAACGTTTTGCACGCCTGACAGATATTTTAACATCTATGGCTACGAAATTGGCTAACCAGAATATGGATGCCGAGGATGACTAAATATGTAGTTACGGGGTGTATAGCGCAGATTTGAGGCAGCTGTATATGACCTGTATAATCATATCATGGGGATGCGCGTATTAGTGCTGGTTTTAACATGTAACCTCGGATTAATCACTGGGCTAACGCAGTCAACACATGTTCGGAGTTACAAATATTCAGAATACTACTTATAGAAAAGCTGTCACTACTGAGTAGTGAATCCGGTGGTTTCCATGATAAAATTGGCACTAATTTGGAAGTCTGATTTTTAATATTGGAATCACAGATGAGCTATTGGTGACTCCTGAATTTTTACCGGCATGTCTATGCAAGTGTTGGGACCCAAAACTTAGTTTTGTGTATTGGTTGACATTCATTGAACCTGCTTCGGCAGCAAAGCTACTAACGCATGGTATATTACAGTGTATACTTACACGATTTTAGTAAATAAGAAATGATATTAACCACTTAATTGAATTAACCGACTTCAAGAAAATAATATTTTGCTGAAGTTTACATAACATAAGACTCGTAGATACGTCTCATTGCATGGCACGGGCCTCTCAGACAGAGAGAAGGGTATGCTATACTATAATTATGGTAAAGAAAGGATGAGCAGCTCGTTTGAACTCAGTTAGTTCTTAACTACAAATAAAAGTTAAAGTTATTCTATATGGTACTCACCACCCAATGATCCTTTGCAACTTCTGTGTCTAAGCTATCATGCCATTGTCCACCAAGATTCCTGATGACGTCACACATTTATTAACACTTTCTCATATAAATATTTGTACCCAGACAATGAATGTAAAATCGAAATAAACGTACCAAAGTATAGTGAATTTTTCTTTTAATTCCTTGTGAGCGTTGTAATGGCGGCACCATAAATTGTAACCCATGAGATTTAAAATCTCTGTTTCATTATTTCATACCTTTTTCCTACGTAGGTACATAGGTATTCCTGCCCCTTTGTCCACTTGGATCCATTACATGGCTCCCTTGATGGATCCTGGTACACTTTTTCTTCCACTTGAATCCATCAAATGGATCCATGTCGACAGACACTTCAAAGTGCACTTGGATCCTCCAAAGATCCGAGTTTTATACGCTAGTTTATCACTGTGAACAACTGACCCAACGGGCCAAAAAGTACTAGGCTTGCATAAGCTTGGAGCGAGTAAAATAAAGTCTAGGAAATTACCTGACTATACTTTATTCACCTTTAGTGGATTGGTTAATATAAAAGGGAACATAACATCTTCAGTTTATGCAAGCCTAGTACTTTTTGTCATCAGAAGTATACCTACTTTTCCACTCCGACCAACTCCATAGTAAAGTTGTTCCGATCGGTACAGTCGACAGCACATCATGGTATACACCCATGCACTCTACTCCGTTGCGTTACGGGCGACTTTGCAACTAAAATGTGAAGATTGACGTGATGTCGACTGTACTACGTGGTTCGAGCCGAGCAGAGCCACCACCTTAGAAACTGATAATTATATCTTAAAAGGATGTACGTCAAACGTACATAGTGTACGTATGCCGTTATGTGCTGTACGTGCCTTATGTAATGATAAAATAGACATTGATTGTGGCTCTGTTGCGGAGCATACTCTCTAGCAGAGCCACCAAAAATATGTACTCTGGAAAGATAAATGCTCCCGTTTTTAGATTAAAACTGTTGTACGAGTACTGTTTATTGCGTACGTGTTATAAAAAATATCTTTTAAACTTTTATTGATGATCTGGGGCATATAAGCCAAGTTCCACTTTCTCGTAAACGATAGTATAGAAAAAAAATGCTAACATATAATAACCAGGCGCTTTCTAAGAAAATTTTGGTAAACGTAAAATATATAAATCCGCTGTCTGATACTGATATTTTTTAACACGTACGCAATAAACACTACTCGTACAACAGTTTTAATCCAAAAACGGGAGCGTTTATCTTTCCAGAGTACATATTTCTGGTGGCTCTGTTAGAGAGTATGCTCCGCAGCAGAGCCACAATCAATGTCTATTTTATCATTACATAAGGCACGTACAGCACATAACGGCATACGTACACTATGTACGTTTGGCGTACATGATTTTAAGATATAAATGATCAGATTCTAAGGTGGTGGCTCTGCTGCAGAGCACCACACGTTTTATTCCTATCGGACCAACTACTCAAATCCACCACAACTATGGAGTAAGTTCAGTGGCGTAATTATAGGGTGGCAGGGCTGGCAAAATGCCACGGGCCCCCGGCCTAAGTGGGCGCCGGCGCAAGAGGCCGCGAGATGAATAAAATTGTTATTAGTAACTACTAAGTGGTTTATTAAAATTAAACTAAGTACAACGTGACGATTTTTACTGATAGGGCCCCATAAAAAAAAATTGCCACGGGCCCCAGATGCTGTAGTTACGCCACTGAGTAAGTTAATAGTAAGTTTGTTTAGGTACTAGTTATGTATGCCGCCACATTGAAGACCGGATATAATATAGTTAGGTAACTACCTACTAGTTTAATAAATAAAGTTTGTTTTTCTACCGCAGGGTAATTTAAGTACATAATTAGCACTTATGTGAAGGTGTGAAATTAGTACTAAATATTGAATGTATAAAAGTTTAAAAATGCCCACCATTACTTCGGTATGAAAGGAAATTTAAACGGGAATATTTTGGGACCACTGTTTACGGCCAATATATTCTTTACTGTTGATTGGAAAAATAAAAGACCATGATAAGTAAAAAGAAGGCATTAAAACCTACTAAACCTAAACTAAACTTCAACTAAGACCAACTCGACCCCAACTAAAAACTTCAGTATCTTCAGGTATGGTCCCGCCATTGTCACATAGACAATGGCGGGACCACACATTTTGTTAAATTAAGTAAATGACAAGACTAGTCCAGGAATTTTAGCACCAAAAATCGGTCCACTCTGCATAAAATCCTTCTACGTGATTTTTCGATTGGATTATGTCAGAGGGTGCCTCCTAAGTATAAAACCGAGTTTCTGTCGCCCGAAACCGTGAGCGTTAGCCGCCATCTTGGAAACCGTTTTTTTGCATATATCTCGGAAACGGTAAGTTTTACGTTAAAAACCGAAGAGAACTTTTTTGTAGAGAACAAAATTTCCCATCTTTTTTATACCAAACTTTTCCCCCTATTGTTGATATTTTCCGATATATTTAAGTAAAAAAAACCAAATTTTTTGTTTTTGCAAAGTCAATAATTTTTGGAGATACGAAAAAAATGTTTGAATTAAAGTTGGAGAGCATAAAATTTTCTACAAATTTTGTATAAAACTTTTTCTTGCAAAATGATTAGTTGCATTTAATTCAAACATTTTTTTCGTATCTCCAAAAATTATTGAGTTACTTTGCAAAAACAAAAAATTTGGTTTTTTTTACTTAAATATATCGGAAAATATCAACAATAGGGGGAAAAGTTTGGTATAAAAAAGATGGGAAATTTTGTGCTCTACAAAAAAGATCTTTTCGGTTTTTAACGTAAAACTTACCGTTTCCGAGATATATGCAAAAAAACGTTTTCCAAGATGGCGGCTAACGCTCGCAGTTTTGGGCGACAGAAACTCGGTTTTATACTTGGGTTTTATACCCTCCGACATAATCCAATCAAAAAATCACGTAGAAGGATTTTATGCAGAGCGGACATCTAAAAATCTAGGACTAAGACGTAGAAATACGAAAAAGCTGTCAAATAATGAGATATAGATAAGATATTTAATTTCTTATGTTTTTAAACTTTTGGTCCCACGGTTATACTCGTAAAGCTCAGATTGATTTTAAAACTAAAGGCGATTAGGGAAGTAGAAATAAGGTTGTATGAACCTACAATGCTTTGATTTTGATAAACTTCATCCTTTTCGTAGGGTCCCGCCATTATCACATGGATAATTTTGATAATTATGTTTTGGACACATTTTGTTAAATTCCAGGTAGGATACAAGAGGTAGAAATTTCTTATTGCAGGTAGGAATAGGTAGTAAAATATTATGAAATAACGAGATGGACAGATTTAAAATCTCATGGTTTAAAAATTAAGGTCCCGTGGTTATAACGCTCACAATTCCTTCCCAACCATCCCAAGGACTCGCGACTGAAAGAAATGAAACAGCCAATATGTTTAATATAAAAATTTAAAACCACTTTTATTCATTCCTAATTAAGTAATTATACACAAAACATGTTGTATTAACATTATTGGCTAGTTTTGAAAATATTGCTTACATTAAATTATAAAAAGTACCTAAGTTGGCCTTTTTACAGTTATCCGTCCGTGCATTCATTACTGAAACGTGAAAAATCCTGGAAAATTGTCTCAAAGTTATAAGAATGGCAGAGATTACTGACGTTGATTGATATCGGTTACTTTTACTTTTTATAGCGTGTTCTCATGTCGGATTTTAATTAAATACTGCGATAAAAGCGATATTCGATCGAATAGTAATGCCACTAAAATAAAAGATGCTACAGTAAAAAAACCGACTAAGGATTTTTTCGTTTCCGATTGTAGAATAATTGCATTACAGCCCTATAACACATTAGCGATTATCGAGCGATTTGAAAGCGATGCGATTGCGCCGCGACGGCACAGACGTTGGCGTCGCCGCGATTATCAGCGTCGACACCATTTTGTACAATCGCGTTCGACAATCCGACCCGCCCCACTTAATACGTATCAAAAGATAAGTACGTGTTTAAGCGGACGTAGCATAGGTGTTTTATTATTTAAAGGTACAATAGCCGTTGATACAATGCATACAAGGTTATTTAAAATTAAAATTCAAAATCGTCCCGTTACTAGGGATACATAGTAGATCTCAGAGTCGTAGTTGATAATTTATTATACCTAGTATTTTTTTCTAAAATTTCGGTGTTTGTGACGTCATCAGAGCATGATGAAATTAGTCTTTGCCTACATACTGAAAGAAAAGAAACAAATGTCATATGTATTTTTTTAAGTAAGGCAAAGGAATCATACTCATACTGCGTTTGCTGACGTAATAGAAAAGTCATGGTCAAGGCTTTATTGAATATCTTAAAAAATATAGACTTATTTACAATTTTGATAAAGAGAAATTGTACTGAAAGCACAATCATCAAAATTGTTTTGAGATTTCCGTTCATGTTCAAAAATTTAGCAGTATGGCTAATAATAATTCTCCTACGGAGCGTACAAAACGCGGCGCACTCGCCGCGCAATCGCATAGCAATCAAATCGCTCGTAAATCGCTAATGTGATAGGGCTCTTAGCGATATAACTTAAAACGTGTACCAAATAATATGCGAACTAAACAAATGGGTAAGTACAGTGAGCCTCACCGCTGGTGCCCCAATCTACTCTAGTACGCACGGCAAGTGCTATCTAAAAAAAGCTACGCGGCGGTATGGACCACTGTCGAATCTGGCTTAATAATTCTAGCGACGGCGGACTAAAGCACATAAGTGAAATAGTCGAAAAACTTATTCTTTACAACATAAATTGATTAAAACAGATTTTTGCTTTTTTTTGTGGAAAAACAAGTACGTTCAATTGATCGTTTCACAGCCTCGTGAGGCCCAATGTCTTCAAGTGATCACAAAATAAATTGTTCTTTTCAAGGTCGGGCCTCACGAGGATATAAGACCGGATATAATATAGGTACCTACTAGTTTAATAAATAATGTCGTTTTTTAACTATCGCAGGGTAACTTAGGTACATAATTAGCACTTATGTGAAGGTGTGAAATTAGTACTAAATATTGAATGTATAAAAGTTATAAGGGACGTGACGCCTCACAGGCTACTACTTTCAAAGTTAAATTTTGTCATAAATTGCATTTGGCCGATTCAAAATTGTGTCGATTTAACTATTGGAATATATATAAAACAATTATAAATAATAACAATCAGTTTTTATAATAGGTCTTTACCTATGAAATTGCCGTTCTGCAGTACTGGCCATTTCAAATCAAAATAATTTTTGTTTGGCTAAGAATTCTAATTTCAAATTAATTTTATTTTAAGAACATGGAATTCTTTTCCAAAAGTAGTCATTTGTCTATTGATTAGTGTTACATTTTCATCGCATTTCAATCTTTTTCGTCATCATGGATACGTAAAAAATTCGACTAATTATGGAATATGAGTACTGTTGTAGCAGCAACGCGGCACAAGCGGCACGCAACATCAACGACGTTTACGGAGCTAACACTACAAGCCAACACACCACCTGTTATTGGTTTGCTCGCTTCCGTTCTGGAAATTTCGACCTGAAAAATGAACCTCGACGTCGTTCGAAGACTGGTCGACATTTACGAATTAAAGGCGCTTGTGGAAGCTGATGATACACAATCTACGGCTGAATTAGCAGCAGCTTTCGACGTTAGCTACAAAACAATATTGGTCCATTTGTGTCAAATTGGCAAGGTAAAAAAGCTTGAAATTGGGTGCCCCACAAACTCAATTATCGTCAGCGCGAAGTACGCGTCGAGACATGCATTGCACTGCTCAACAGATACACAAATGAAGGAATTTTGAACCGCATTGTTACCTTCGATGAAAAATTGATTCTGTTTGATAACCGCAAGTGCTCAGCAAGTTGGTTGGATCTTGGTTCAACACCTAAACAATGCCCTAAACGAAAACTCACCCCTAGAAAATTGATGGTCACTGTTTGGTGGTCTAGCGCCGGTGTGATTCATCACAGCTTCTTACCAAACGGGGTGAGCATTACTGCAGATGTGTACTGTGAAAAACTGAACACAATGATGGAGAAGCTGGCACATCTCCAACCAGCATTGGTCAATCGCTCGTCTCCGCTGCTCCTGCACGACAACGCGCGATCTCATACTGCACAGCAAACGGTCTCCAAGTTGCAAGAACTGGAGTTGGAATCTCTCCGTCATCCGCCCTACTCACCAGACCTTGCGCCTACAGACTACTACTTTTTTCAGAATTTGGACATCTTCTTGGTGGGAAAAAATTCAATACCCGAGAGGCAGTACAAAATGCCTCTGAAGAATTTGTTGCCTCCCGTCCAGCTGATTTCTTTAAGAAGGGCATCAATAAACTGCCACTGCGTTGGCAAAGATGCATTGATTGCATGGGTGATTACTTCGATTAATAAAAATAAAAATACATGAAAAAAATTCGAATAAATTAGTTGAAAATAACATTGTGATTGGAAATGAAAAACTAGAATTTGTTGAAGATACTGTATTTCTGGGCATCACAATCGATGCCAAACTACAATGGGGCCCACATATTGTAAAATTAGCACATAGACTTAGCTCCGCAGCATATGCCGTGAAAAGAATTCGAGAACTTACTGACGTTGTAAACTTTTAGTCCGGATTTACTTACGGGTGTTGTTATATCGGAAGAGTCCGATATAACAACACCCGTAAGTAAATCCGGACTAAAAGTTTACAATGTGTTGTGCTTACGAAAGTTTTAGTTCAAAAACTTACTGACGTTGCAACTGCTAGGCTTGTTTATTTTAGTTACTTCCATAGTATTATGTCCTATGGTGTACTACTATGGGGCCGGGCAGCAGACATTGAGACTATCTTCATATTGCAGAAGAGAGCGATCCGATTTATTTACAAGCTAGGTAGTAGGGACACACTAAGAATTTTTTTCAAAGAAATCAACATCCTAACAGTTGCAAGCCAATACATTTATGAAAATATTATGTACGTTAGGAAAAATATTAAAGACTTCGAAACACTTGGTAGCCATCATAACGTTAATACTAGGAATAAACATAAATGGTCATTTCCACGATTTAGACTTGCAAAAGTTAATACTTCCTTTATGGGGCACTGTATAAGGTTCTACAACAAGATACCCCAAGATATATTAGAGTTACCTCCAACGCGATTTAAGAATTGTGTTAAGCACACTCTTTGCAAAAAAGCTTATTATAAAATCAACGATTATTTAGAAGACAAGGACGTATGGCTTTAAATAGTAGTTTAATATTAAATTTAATCAGAGGATAAATGTGTCTAGTGTTCAACACATCCAAGATATTATTTTGTAAGTTTTATTTGTATTAGCTTTAAGTTGATTTGAGAAAAGATGGTCAGAGTGGAGTTTTTTTTTTCGCTGCCTTTTTCTCCACTACAGACGGCCCCAAGGCAGCGGCTAACATTATACATAACTGTATGTACATTGACATTCAACAAGCAGAACGTAAATTCTTTACGTTGAAATAAATTTCTGATTCTGATTCTGATTCATACAAAACGGCAATTTCATAGGTAAAGACCTAATATTTACTTTAAGAGAAAAACAAAATTAACACTTATTAGTACTTTTATCCTTAATTGACGTGATATCCATTTTTTTACCAAGACGCAGGGATGCGGCAAGCAGTGGGAAGTGGTCAATTGGGTATTTGACAGGATGTCAAATGAGTTACTTTTAAAACGGAATTTTGTACGAAAATACCTGCTTGTGACGTCACATTTCAGAGCACTCTTTTTATGTTTCATCTATTTAAAATTGTAATAACTAGTAAATCATCATCATCATCATCAACCCATCATGTCCCCACCGAGGGGCACGGGTCTCTTCCCTGAGGAAGGTATAGGCCATACTCTACCACGGGGCCCAAATCCGGATTGGTGGAGGCTTGTAAGACTAGTGGCTGGTCTTACTGTCAGAAGTTTTCAAGCCGCCCTAAGGCCTCTGACTTGGCTTAACGACTGCCACCTATTGGCGGCAGCCGGCACCAACTGCTTAACTCAAATAATTTATTGTTGATAGTGTCAAATACCGTGACGCCTGTGAGGCTACACGTCACTGGTTAACGGTTAATGTAATAAGATATTATAAATGGTTTAGAGTAATTTTATAAAAGGTTTAATTGACTGCCTCAAAAATGTTGTGTTTTGGACTTACATATGTGCTTTAATCCGAGGACCCTAGACTGCGGTGTTAAGTATCTATTTATTATAATCTAACGTTGCGTATAAACTTTAAGCTGACAAATTTTATTAAAGGTACTTTCACTAATATTACTATACTTATAATATGTCGAAGGGGTACACCCCTAGAAACAATTCTGAGAATATTGCTGATATTTGCTCAGTAACAACGATATTTATTTCTGTAAATACATGTATAATAAGAATATTGGTGCAAAAAGCTACATTTGTTTCGTTAACATACTGTATATTGTAAATAATATTACTACTTATTGCTATCCAAAAGCGCATTTGCAGTTTGAGGTTCGTACGGGTGTTCGCGTGTGCGTCTGTTAAATTTTATTATCCCGTTTCACGCACTGTCGAACAACTGTAAAACATAAAGGTAAAACATATCGACACGAGCTCGATAACGGTCCACACAAAATACTACTGCTGTAATTGACTAATGTATGGACAGGCATCGCCCCGCGTTGGTGTGATAAAACCCTCATTTTTCTATTATGTTGTCCACCTTAATTAGAGATTTTTCGAACGCACCCTACCCGAAACTCACGTGAGATTTTTTTAAAGGGGTATTTTTTGTGTATATTTGGCCGCCCTTCTGGTTGCCCTGGCCAAGCAGTCGAGTGGCTACTGTGGTACTTAGTAGCGTTTCTACAACCGTGTTAAATAATATTGTAGGAGAATTTGCAATTTTCTACCTCACCCCCACGTGAGATTGGATGAGATTCGGCTCGAAACCCACACATCTCCCTTAACGACTCTTGTAAACAATAGACGCTCCTAGCAGCTGTCAGATGTTTTTTGAACATTTTAAAACACTCTCACAGTTGTCTGACAGATTGTTAATAGACGAGAAACAAAGGGTAGTACTATTTAGGTACCACTAAAGGCACTCTCTAGTAAGTATTGTTGTTATGACGTAGTAGGTATACAAATCAACTGTTATTGTCACAAACTCAGAGAGGGTCGTCCCTTTTTAAGTTTTTGACGGTGTTGCTGGCCGACAAATACATTTCATATTCTAAAACCCCATAAAATAGGAAGCCTAGTTATTTGGGCTTTAACAGAGCAGAGCATACATATTTAAAAAAATCAAAACATAACATCCCACAGCGGTAGCAGAGGCAGAGAGTCTGCCATATGCGATGATGACAGATCTCAAAAAAAGTTTAGAAAGGAAAAATTATAAGACATGTTCTCATATTTCATTTAGATATACGAAATTATTTTTTGACCGTAAAACAAGTCGGAAAGTTAAAGTAATCTTTCGAACGCAAAAATGGCGGTGCCGGCCGGTAATTTATACGATGTAAAAAAAAGTGAACCCTACAAATTTACCACCTTTTAATTTGTCGTAGGTAGATTTGTAGATTTCAATCTCAGAAATCTTATCACTTTAACCTCCTAAATGACTGACCTATAACTATCAACTAAACGCTAGCGCGAAGACTGAGGCAGTTTGTTTACTGTGAAAGGCACCGTGATAACGTGGCCTAACTAGCGTTACATACTTTTACTACTTTTATATTGTACTTTTCTACTACAGCCGAATGTCGTTGACGAGAATTATTGTTTTCTTTATGAGGCTGTGTTATATTTTTCTCTACAAGGCATCCGCGTTTTGAAACAAAGGTGCTCTTAATAATACACTTCTTACACAACTACTTAAATAAAAAGCGTTATGTTCACATGTTAAATTTATGTATGTGTTAAGGGCCTCATCCGTTTCATTAGCGCCACCAAGGGAAACAAATAATCTTTTTTTACAGAGTGTTTTTGCAGTAATTATGTACAATCTCTCAATCGTGTCAATAGGCTATTTAACCAATTTCTGAAAAGCATCTCATATTTGTTGATGGAGTTCATGGATTCCTCAGAAAGTCGATATTTAAAATATCCACTTTCTTTTTAAAAGGACCACAGACCTCGGGCTAGAAAGCATTAATTACTAGACCTAGGTTTTTTCCCTGAAGTCGGCTTCCCAAGGTCCGCGATATCGCGGACGGACGCGGACCAGCTCGCACGACACGACCGTACCGGCGTGCGTGGTGCATGGCTGTCCGTGGTCGTCGGCAGAATCGCGCACCGTGGGAAGCCAGCTTTAAGTTCACGGCTACGGGCCTTAAGAACACTATTATCATGACTGAAAGATTGTACAGACACTTTTTACATTGTATCTGTACAGAAAATAAATGATTTTGTTCCTTGGTGGCGCTTGTGACTCGAATGGAGCCCTTTCAAAGCGTTTATAAGCGTTTCTTTTGAACGCAGAAACGCAAAAAATGTATTGCCGAGCGAATGGTTTTTAGGTTTCTCGTACACTAACAAGCTGTTAATCTACTGTTAACAGCTGTCAGTTGGCCAAAGTGCATACGAAAAAATCGTTTGACAGCTGTTAACAGTAGATTAACAGATTTTTAGCGTACGAGTAACCGGGGGTTAGCCTCTTCTGCACAATATTTATTTTTTTGGTCATTTTAATAATCTACATTTGATAAAAATGAGGTCTGAGGCTTTACTAGATAATAAAATTAATACAAGACAACGAAGTCTTGTATTAAGCCAACAGACCATACGACTCAAAAAAATACAATTTTATTAATCATAAAAAAATTATAGAATGTGGGAGCGAGAAGGCACCCCAGAACTACCTTTATTTTAACAAATATAGCGATTTTATTGCTGCTTCAAGGTCCCTCGCGCAAACGCGTCAAGTCATTGTATGAAGGTATCTATGTATCAACGAGGTATCCATAGGTTTCTTGAACTATATCTTTAACAAAGTAAGCCCCCATGACTTAATCACATAGTTTGTCAATAGAATTATAACACGACAAAAGTCGTTTGCCTCTAATTGGTAGTCTTCAAACCAAAACCAATACAATGTAATTGTACATAAGCCGCGGGCAACCCGCGGAAATTAAATAAGCGTCTCTCGCGAAATGAATCGAATCGCGCGAGGCGCCGAGTTAAATTGCACGGGTTATATTTCTTAAGCCGAAGAGAAGGCATGTGCCAGTGGGACGCATATATGACTCTTTTGAACAACTATGCATCTTAGACTTCACCAGGGGCCAGTTTCATAGGGCCAGTTCATGGTTTAGCATGACAGTTCGATGTAAATTTTATTGCAAATTCGATTAACCCACAGATTAACAAGTAGCCGCTGCTACGCAATGTACAATGCGTGCCAAATAGGAATAGGACTGTCAAGACGCCATTTTGTTCCGCCATCCCCGCCAACTTCATTGACGATGGGTACGGTTTGCAAAAAAATTAATCCAGTAAATATATTGCTTTATTATTTTTGTAGTTGCTCTTTTTTGTATTTTACCTATATATTATCTTCTTTTATCTTTATACAAGTTTTATTCAGATTCTGATTCCTCTACACCGCTCAACACAGTATAGTCACGTCTTTGGAGAGCTGCCGGAGAGTCTTTGGAGTCGGAATCGAATTCATAGCCCTCGCTGCTGTTTTTTATTTTCTATTTATTTAAATTGTTGACAACTAAATCCAATAATACTTGAATTGAATTTTAGGTAGGTACCCATAGACAAAATAAGATTTGTTCAAATTTTTTATTTTGCTGGCTGTACTATTTTGGCCATGTGAAGTTAGTAGCAAGTCCGGTCCTATCCTTAGTTGGCTCGCATAGTACCTCAGTTTATCATAACGCTGAGTCAGCTGCCTTTTGTGACAATTTCGACACACCACAGACTATGATAGCATAGCGTTTGTTATTTTTGTTTTGTTTGTTGTGTAATTTTTCTAATTCTGTTTTTTTTCATTGTTGTCACCAAACCGTTTATTTTTTCTGTGATAATAAATGTGTTTGTATCTTTCTTCCTATAATATACTACGAAATGTAGTTTTACTAAACTCATCCTTCGGGCGGTCGGCGGGTCTGCGCGGGCGCAGGTCGGCCATCAGAACTTGAGCGATTTGGCGAAGAGGGCGGCCGTCGCTTGAGTCTTGTCGCCGTTGAAGCGACGTAGCTCGATTATCGCCTGTCAGTACAGAAATAAATAAACAACTTCCATACAACACAATCACTCGTCCCGGTGCTAAGCTAGGCAAACTATGCGCGATTGATTTTATGTTCATTTCCTAGGTCGACTTCGTTATTGGAGCATTTTGAAATATAGCTACTATATAAACATTTAATAAACATTTACATACAGGCAGATACATTGCTTCTGGCCCAACACTGGGATACCGTGTGTCGTGGGGACCAGAAACAGCGACGTCACAAACATAATTATAAACATCTAAGACCTAGGTTTCTTTTTTTAATGTCCCCAGCCGGGATTCTCGCACGGTAGGCAGATGCGCTAACCACTGCGCCACAGAGGTCGTCAAGAAGGTCGTCAATGAAGAATAAGTAGAAAAAATTTTTACAATTTACATATCTCTTGCTCTGTAAGCAGTCACTTACTTCCCTGAATGCCGGGGTGTATGGATATCATTACAGCATAGGTTTCAAAACATACCATGTAATGTTAACATTACAGCATAGGTTTTGGAATTTGAAAAAAGAACTGTCATACTCATACTGCAAGAAGAATATTTTTTTAAAGTTAATATATTTTTTCTCGGTATCGATTATTTACTCGAATCGGAATCGAGACAATTTATATTAGAATTTATGAAGATTTTATTTTAAATATCGAACTATTTGTTTCGCAGTCACATCGTATGTTAATTGAAATCGATTTAAAATTCAAACTGGCCAGCACGATTTGACGCGCTTGCGTGCCATAAAATCGTGAAGAGTAAAAAAGGCGCTAGGCGCGAAAGTAATTTTTTTTCGTGTTTTAAAAGATGGTTTAAACTATTAAACCTGCTTTTTTGTTTTTTTACTTACCTCACAATCGGTATGTAAAGCAGAGTGTTTACCTCGGGTGTAAGCATCAATTGCATACTCGGGCTAATTAGCGCCCTCGTATGCAATTGATGTCATACAGCCCTTGGTTAACAATCTACTATTAAATGAATCGCCGAGGAATAAAATCCACTTACCTGTTCCCTGGTGAAGCCCAAGGAGACAATTTCCTTTACGTCAGTCTCTCCGAAACGGTCCGTCACAAGAACAGTCCGGCTCGGGTCGCCGAGGCCTGCAACAGTTGAAAATGTCAGTCTAAAAACTTCTGTGAGACATGGCGCCGCGTTTACTTAATGCATAGTTGTAAGCGTCTGCTTACTCGTAGCCCCGGCTGCCTGAGTGATCTTAAACGATCACGAAGGTTAAGCAACATAGGGCGCGTTCAGTGCACGTATGGGCGATCGTCTATGACTAACGCTAGTGGCATTTTTCCGAGAGGTTCCGTGCTTATCAAGGCACGTTAAGCAGTTGGTGCCGGCTGCCGTAGATAGATGGCAGTCATTAAGCCAAGTTAGAGGCCTTAAGGCGGCTTGAAAACTTCTGACAGTAAGACTAGTCTCAAGTCTTACAAGCCTCCATTCCATTCTGTTTATTGGATGTCAATGTACTTCTAATGTTAATGTTAGCCGCTGCCTTTCTGGCCGAATGTAGTGGAGAAAAATGCAACGAAAACCAACTCCACTCTGACCATCTTGTCTCAAATCACCTTAAATCTAATTAATAAAAAAATTGTATGAATATCCATCTTCCTAAGGAGCTCATGACTCATGAGTGCAATCGATACATGCAATGTCAAACATTATTTAATATTCTTACAGAAGTAAGAAAACATCAATGCTGAGGCCAGACACACGGTACCCGTTCACGAGCATAACGCAGGGGTTAGTCATCACCAGTCTCAACTATTAGAGGCAAATAGGCGACCCGGCCACCGCGCCACTATTCGCATGGCCTTTGACAATTGTGTGATCAAATTCTAGTTGTCTATAATAATAGCATAATTTTTGGTATGCAATCACAGCGTCTGAACAACATTTATATAAAATTTATTAAACCCTATATATATATTAATTACGAAATACCAATGACTCGTAGTGGAATCGACAAAACGCAGAGAGACACGAGATGTATTCGACTGTTTCCTTAACTGTTGTGTGATGACAAATACACATTTTTTAATTCCAGTGCTTTATCCAGTCCAATCCAGCAATCCAGTCCTACTGTTTTGTAAACTTTTGTGAAATAAAGAATTAATAATAATACGTATGAATGAAGGAATGTTTAACCATTTATTGCCATGAACAGCTGATATGTTTCACACTTATCCTCAACTATAAGATCATAACTTATGGGAAACTAAATTAATAGCATAGTATTTTATACAGGATCTATAGTGGACGAACTTGGCAATAGGACTGGAGCTCAGCTCATGGTGGGCGTCCTACAGCGCTAATTTCAGCGAAATAGCAATCTTACATGAAAATAATACGAGTATCCAGTGTTATAGTAACCAGACAAATGCGCCACAAACTTTCTGCTAGTTGTATTCAATAAAATAAGGTGAGTAACCTTCTACTTACCGAATCTTTGACTACTGGCAGAAGAGGCGTTGGATTGGTGGCTTGACCCCGCTCCCGTATTCGGTGACTCTGTTGAATTTACATAGCATTATTCCATGTTTCTTACTGAAACCGACTGTGATATTACAATGGATAACAACATGGAAATCAAGTATGAGCTCACCTAAGATGAAAAAGTTTGCGTCTTGGGTGAGCTTATATTTGATTAATTACAATCAAATATATCCTACCGCAACGTATACATACAGTTTACTATACTTTTCTTATTTAAATACTTTAAGGGGAAGTGATGATGGTATATTAATTTCACTCGGCTTTGGTGTACGTAAATTTTAACAGACCGATTATTAGACATCGAGACAAAAGGGAAGCAATAATTTACATTAAGTGGTTGGGTCGCCATGAGTCATACATTCATCTAATTATTTCAGGAAATCATCAACATCATCAGCCATTTGACATCCATCCATCCATCCATTTTGTTTATTATGTACTTTTGTCTTCATTGTGTTTCTGTGAAAATACTAATAAAATCTTTCTTTCTTTCTTTCTTTCTTTCTTTCTTTCATTGGAGGACATATGCCTCCTTCACGGTTTTCTAAGTTTCCCGGTCTTATGCCACCCGGATCCAGTGATTATCTGCCACTGTAACCAGCATTAAAGTCAAATATTTTATTCATAGTATAAACAAATTATTTACTTTATGAAAGTCAAAGTTGTTAGTTTCACAATAAATAGATTACATGGAGTAGAAACTAACTAAAACTAAAAAGGAACTAAAAAGGAATAAAAATATAAAAAGAACATGTTTAGTTAGAGACCAAGGCCGAATGAAACGAATTATACGTGCCTTAGAGAGGAATAATTATAATGACTACTCAAATTTGATGACGAGAGATACTACTGAAAGAACTGATAGTTAGTATTTTCTTTGTTAGATTTTTTTCTATAATACGGATAATGCAGGATGATTTAAAATAAACATCATAAAGACATACCAGACGCGGTTAGCTTCAATATTTTCGTTAGAATTCTCGAGCTTGCAACAACATTATAATTTTGTAAGCTTGGATGTCAAAATGAGGAATCTGCGGGCGGGCCAACTTGTTAAGTGAAGTGAGACCTTATGAATAAGTTTGTTTGTAGCCTCCATAATATGGGTGTCCCACTGGAGGGCAAAGGCCTCGCCCCCATATGGATAAGTTATTAAGAATAAAATTATGGTAAACCGTAGGCAGGCATATTTAAATTTATTTGGAATATATCATGTTCCAGTGGATGTAGAAAACTTTGACGTTGATCAAATATCCCTCACGCTATTATGGCACTTCTAATACCTCTTCTGTACCCTCTGACCCTACTTTGGTATAGAAGTATGTAGTTCTAAAAACATTTGTTTTATTTTAGTACCTACCGTTTTTTTATGGACATTTAGTCTGAAATAAAGTTCTATTTTTTTAATATCTAAGATATAACAATAAAAAAATTCATCAAATTTTTACATTCGGGGTCTCTGAGGTGAAATTTCAGCCATCGGCAATCTATTGCCACATTGCTACGTACAGACCAGTCGATGCGCTAATACTTCTCGATATTTTCACTTACGCATATACCTAGGTACGTAGGTATCGCTCGTGGCCCCGGCACCGCCTGAGTGATCTTAAACGATCACGAAGGTTCAGTGCATGGATGGGTGACCGTTCTGTGACTAACGCTAGTGGCATTCTTCGAAGCGGTTGCGTGTTTCACAAGGCACGTTAAGCAGTTGGCTTCCGTCCATAGATGGCAGTCGTTAAGCCAACTCAGAGGCCTTAGGGCGGCTTGAAAACTTCTGCCAGTAAGACCAGCCACTAGTCTTATAAGCCTCCACCAATCCAGACTAGGCTCCCGTGTTGGAGTATGGCCTATATCTTCGTCGGGGAAGAGTCCCGTGCCCCTCGGTGGGGACATAATGCGTTGATGATGATATAGGTACGTATTTGAAAGAAAACGTGGTCATTTATCGACTAAGTATCAAGTAGCACTGCACTGAATCAAAGGCGAGTAGAAAAAAGGGCAATAGGGTGCTGCCCCCCTGACTCACATCCGAAACGCTTAAATTTTAAAATGATGAAATCGTCACACAAACATATCAGTTTACAACAACGCACATAAAAAAGTTCACGACGTAAACGAAATTGTATCCGAGCCTGCCAAATAAGCTACGTCAACGCTAACCGAACAAGAAAAGCATAGAGCGGTGGGTTACAATTTTTTTAATTGTCCTTTTCTAAGACCACACCACACGTCCTATCTCCTCCGCGAGCGCCCACCTTGCTTGGACTTCTCCATAGCCTCCTTGACTTGACGATCCTCGTGGTCACGCACCGACTGGCTGACGATCTCGTCCTCGGAGAAACCAGAGAGGCGGGCGCACTCAGGAAGCTCGGCCTCGGGGAGGAAGTACGTCTCTGTACCCGTCGTGCCGATTCGCAGCACGTTCCGCTCCAGGTCGATGTTGCACTGGAAGGAAGAGGGCACTGATGATCGCTGTTGAGGTAGGTTGGTTGTCTCGGAATTAGATTCGCTTGGACCAGTCATACTCAAAGTGTGGTGCGCGCACCCTTAGGGGTTGGTCATTTAATTTTGTTGGTAGGGGGTACGCGAAAAGATTTACGTAATGGCGGCTGGATGGCTGGCTAGCACACGCATGATAGCGCGCTCTCACGCGGGTTTTCACATCTAGGATTAAAACCAAATTACAGAAATCGACTTAACCTTGAGCCAAAATGAAGATTAAAATTGTCCGAAATTGCTCCTAAAATCGACTCCATTGACAAGAAACAAGCCCATCCAGCACATTAATATTAATAACATATTTATTGTTGGCACTTTATTGGCTTTTATTAAAATCTATTAAAATAAAAAAAAACTGTGTTAACTAGAATTTCTTATTTTCTATTTGACGGGAGCGGTGTTAGAGGTTCGCATTGGACGATTCGGATTTTTCACATCCGTAAAAAACTAGTAAATAAATAAAAAGGTTTCGTAGGTCTCGAAAAGGCGAAAAATCGAATTACTCTATTATATATTACATATTAAATCAATATTCATAAATTCATAATCTTTATCGCGATTATTTAATTTTATCTTTTAAGACGGTTATTCTTCTTAGTCCTCAAAAAGCAATTCTCATACAAACAGTTTGATTTTTATTTAAAAACGATAGTAAGCAATTATTAGTTAATTAATTAAGAAATTCAATATAAGCCCTACATTTGTTGAGATTTGGTAAGATGCGGTAAGGCCTCGGCGGAGTCCCAAGCTGAAATCTACATTTATGGAAAAAATAAAACTGTAAGGAAAAATAATAAAATGTTAGACAAGAATTAATTATTACTAAAACGTGAGTTTACTAAGTTTATTATCAGGAAAACAAACTGTATGTGATATTTTCAAGCGTAATTTGGTAATATTTTGCTGAAATCCTTCTCCCTCAATTCGCCAGAGCACTTAATGGACAAAACAAAAGAGGTCAAAACATTTAAAGTGTGTAAATCGGTTTAACATTTATGCGGGATAAAGAAACAGACAAACATACATACATGATCCCTGTAAGTAAAATCCTTTTTGCTGAACAGAGAACAGACTCAGTATACAAATGATGGTGCGACACTCAAATTGTGTGGACGATAGGTCCCGCAAGACTCGGCACGAGATTTGATGCTGATTTACCAAGTGCTTCTTAACAATGGCGTGAGACAAGGCTTTCTGTAGTAAAAAAAACAGTGGATATTGCGTGACGTCGTTTTCTTTTATCGTTTGTATTTATTTCGTAATAAAACTGTATTAGACGCTCCGTGACACTGTCAGAATTCCTGATGAAGATGGCAGGAACACTACACCCTATTTACTGAAACGAACGAGTAAGTGTCAACATGTCAAAAATTTGGTTTTTCAATATGCCACATTTATAACACTGCATAATATTTAGCAAAGTTATACAAAACGATATGGCTAATAAATGCCAATAAGCAATAAACACATTAACAATGTTATTACCTTATTTATCCCTCACTCGCAGTTTATTTAACTAAATATTTTATTTTATCATGAAAATAGCATTTGCATAGAGATCTATGCCCCAAAAAATACCTAAAATTTCAGTGGTCCTCAAATAAAAGCGATCCTATTGCTGCCAAATATGTTCAACTAGCAAAGATGTAGGACTGGGACTTTTGTTTAAAGGCCGATTATGATCGATTATTTTATAATAATGCGCTACGCGAAGTGTAGGAAGAAGTATGGAGAGCTGACTACGAACCTCTTTTTTAATTAAAGGCAAAAAAAAGTAAGATAGCCACCCCGACGCCATATTTACTCACGATTGACGTTGTTGATGCGAGTGCAACTTCTCTAAACTATTTTATTTTCTTTAGTGTTTGTCTTGTCTTGTTTGGTTGTCCGTCTGTTTTCATTAAACAGTACCTACCTAAACCTATGTGGGTATACGATGCAAGCAAAGCTGCGTGCATGAGCTATTTTGAGTGACATGTAAGTTTGAGAGATCCTGTGTCTTTGTTTACCTTTAGTCGTTCGCTTCAGTAAATAGATTGTAGGAAAAGTCACATAATCCTTCAATGCAAATGATAATAATACTACATAGATGATCCGGCAAACGTGATTGTGGCATATTAATTAGACTGCGAGTTATTCTCAGAACTACAAAAAAAAGTCACAAAAGAAATCATAAAAATCGGTGAAGCCGTTTTGGACTAGTTCCATAACATACACTGTGACACAAGATTATTATATAAAAGTTTGTGCTCACCAAACCTGAATGTCTAGTCTACTTTATGTTCAAATTGCTCACAGTTGTACCACACCGCTGTCTATGACGCTCGCAGGGCAGCTCCTGGCACTGAATGAAAATCAGCGCAAGGCTTGATTCTTTGCACACTGCTGAGTCAGCTGGCATTTATAGCAACAATGACACGTCGTGACCTTTCTTTTTATAAATTATACGTAGTAATATTTTCGAAAGCATTCGAAATGTGCGTGTATAGAAGGATGCTGAAAATATTCGTAACGAACGTCGCGGTTCTGCAGAGAATTAACAAAAAGATAGAGCTCGTAAAGCTATATACAATACCTTGGTCGTATCATGCTAGCTGACAAATATCATCAGTTGCGACTTATTCTGGAAGGGAAAATTGAAGGAAGGCGAAGACCTGGCCGAATAAAAACATCATGGCTCCAAAATTTATCAGTGGTTCAGCACCAGAAATGCAGAACTTCTGCGAGCCGCTACATCGCGTGACAGTGTAGCCAAAATGATAGCCGACCTCCGATAGGAGATGGCACCGGAAAAAGAAGGGACTCCACACACGGCGGCTATAAGGTAAAGATGTATATTATAGCACGATATATCTCATTACATCTTTCCATAGAAATCGTCAGGAGACCACACACGACAGCTATAATATACATCTTTACATCTTCGTATCTTAAAGGTACTGAGCGGTCTCTAAGCTATACATCCTGGGATGTAATGTATATTATAGCTGCCGTGTGTGAAGTCCCGAAGAAGTAATATTTTCTTGATTAGTTTTTGTTTTATATTGTAGCTTTTGGAATCAATATTTTTTCTTCTTCTTCAGTGTGAAGGAGACAGATATCTCAGCGCTAGAAATTTCAAATCAGGCGCGGTGACTAATACCCATTTTCTCTCTAACATAGTAGGTATCCGTGTCTTGCAGTGGGAAGTAAATATGCCACATTATAGCCACCCCTACAAAAACGTACCTGGTGCCTCTTAAGCATGTCTAGACCGAGCAACATGTCCATTGGCTGCTCCTCGAGCACCGAGAAGGAAGTCGTGAGGAAATCCTTGTCGATCCTCATCTGCACCATGTGGATGCGCCCTATGATCCGCTGCACGCCCACGCCCTTCGCTATACCCGCCCATCTGCCAACGGAGTAAGGCTGTTAATCGCCTGTCAGACGAAACTGTAGCCAGACATTTTCGATGCCTTTCTGTAGTTTCTAAGAACGAAGACGTTAGAAGAACATCTATTCTGCAATCTATTCTTACCAACTTAATTCCAAAATCAAGATATATCAAATAATTGATAAAATCGGGCAATGTGGTAAGGAATTATCGCTAAACACATAAAAATAATATAACGACTAATTGAAAACCTTCTCTTTTTTTCTAAAGTCGCCTAAAAATAATTACTTATATCCGCGTAATGGCATACAAAACCAATAAATCATCATCAACCCATTATGTCCCCACCGAGGGGCTCGGGTCTCTTCCCTGTGGAAGGTATACGCCATACTCCACCATGGGGGCCAAGTCCGGATTGGTGGAGGCTTGTAAGACTAGTGGCTGGTCTTACCGTCAGAAGGTTTCAATCCGCCCTAAGGCCTCTGACTTGTCTTAACGACTGCCATCTATCGACGGCAGCCAATACTAACAAATATTGATGAGTATTCTCACCTGGTGTCAACAAGGCGCATGATGTTACACCGCTCGGCGCAGGCCGCGGACATAATAGTCGTCTGTGCACCTGAATCGATAAACGCCTTCACCGGGTACCTAGGCGGACAAACAAAAGCACTGTAATAATAATAAAGTTCCCTTTTAAATAGAAGTTTAGTACTGTAGAGGGTTGGGGTCGGGGTCACCAATTTAGAGGGTTGCCGTGTTGAGATTGAATAATAGAAGTGCAGCTGGCAGCCGATCGGCGCGCGAACGCCGGACAACATACGGTATGCACATGTGTGACTACAGTACCAAAGTCAAAGGATGAAAAAAGTGGTGAAAATGCTGTTCGGCATTAAGTATAGTCCTTTGTTTTCTGTGCAATGAGGAATTGAATAGTAATAAGTACTGCTGAATGAGGACGGCCGGAGACAGAACGAAGTGGCGTGCCTGGGAGATGCCTATGTGCAAAGTATTTTGGCAATAAATGCAGTTTAGTTTCTCAGTGGACGAGCATGGGCTCATTGATTGAAGTAGCTGAAATCTGAGTGCGGGAGTGGAGTGTAGTTTAAGTCACTACAAGTCTATAATACAGACAGAGATCTCTTCATCATACAACCATAAATGAAGCCATGAGAGTCAGAGTGGCCTATAATTTTTTCAATACCTATCCGAAAATAAATTAATAAGATGCCTAGGGTTAACAAAATCACTTAAAGATTACATAAAAAGTGCGTAAGACAGCAATAATTATGAAATAAATTGATTTAACCAAAGTTATAATTTAAATTAGGGCTCAATTTTTTCTCGTTGACTTTTATAAGCAGTTAGGCCGCTGTGGCTCTCATGGCCTCAAATAATTTATTTACTAAAAACATTCTTCTAGAAAAACTAGCTCTACAAAGAAGTGCCCGAGCATAATTTATATTGGAGAGTGTATTCGAACTGGAGTCCATTACAAGTAATACCTTGACTATGGAAATAAATATGTTATCTTATTTTCTAGCAAGCCCTCAGACCACAAGTATCAAAAGTATACATACATTGGAGCGGTGGTAGACTAGGGAAAGAACAATGGACTCGTTAGCGGGAGACCCATGTTCAACTGCCAGTGCGGGCATGTAGGTACCTATGACTGTGTTCACTAAGTTATGGACAATTGTGAAGTTCCAAGAGGCAGGGAGACGCTGGATGCAAGCCGCTCCCAATCGGTCTTTTTGGAAATCCATGGAGGACTATGTCCAGCAGTGGACTTCTTGTGGCTGAATGATGATGATGATGATGATGGTGGTGGTGGTGGTGAAGTTCTAGTAGCAATACCACTCGCTATTTGTGAAGGAAAACATCGTGAAAATCTGAGTGTTTGAGCTATTCAATACTCAACGCTTGAAATCGCCAATCCTCGGTGGTCGCGCGTGGTCACTCTGTCAGAGGACGATGCTCTCTAGTGGGACGTATATAGGCTGCTTACAGCGCCACCAAGTTATCTGTTCAGGTGGTCAAAATTGTAACTAACTTATAAATTGTAAGTCCTGTCCCCATTTCTTGTTTTATTTATTCACTTACTAAGATTGATAGATATATTTTCATTAAAATTGAAAGACGGGTTAAAATATTCTCATTTGTCTAGGTAAATTTCTCAAATGGTACTACTAAATTCTCCACTAGCGCCGCTATCAACTAAACAGTTAAGATGGTGGCACTGTGCATATATACTGTTAGAATATTAATATCTGCAAACGCCGCGAAATGTCAGACGACAACAGCTAACCATAATAAGGCCTGGTTTACATTTGTTTTATTTCCATGCTTTCTTAGCATGCTTTACATAGAGCTAGAATATAATAGAGACGCCAATTCCTTTTATAAGTGCATAAGCAAATAATTGTACTGTACAATTTTATTGTCAAATCTCATGTGTAATTCCTGGTGTACATACAATAAAGAATATTCTATTCTAAATCAGTAATGGTTGGTTGTTTAATATCGGCCTTACTAATAAAGGATATGAGCTGTGTATACAGCCGTTATGCGAGGTCTGACAAACTGGTTATTTGTACGCTAAATGCGATTAAACCAGAATAAATTGATATACGTCAAATAGTTATTCAAAGTGTATAACTTTTTATTAGTAAGGCCGTAAGTATTTATGTTTTTTTAAAGTACTTTTATGATGGTGCGTAATGGAAGCTATGAATCGGCGTACGTTTTTGCCGTCTCTATTTTATTCAATCTCTATGGAAAGCATGCTAAAAAGCATGAAAATAAAGCAAATGTAAACCAGGCCTAAGTCTCCGCAAATTCAGGGACTTTCTCATTTCACCACGTGACCCTAGCAATGCGCAATAAAACGTCGACTTTTTCAAGGTGCACTTTTTGTTTACGTCTTAATAACAGCTGCGTGCGTGCATCGCGTTTGGAGACTGGCCAACGCTCTGGGGTAAAAACGCGCGCAAATAGCAACTTTTAACAACATTGGGATCAACGCGGCGGTCTAGCGGTATCGTCTCATTACCCCTTCTTACCCACGGTCCACCTCCTGAGACCACGGGTGAACCGTGGGGGGTTTTTTTTTTAACAGACCACCTCTTTGACCACCTGGGTGTTTCTTGGGAAATATTTTTTTTCCACAGTACACCTTGATGTCGAAACTCTTCAAAGTCAAGCGCAAAGAGGTCATGTTATCATTTTACTGATGTAAATTTAGTAAAAAACACGTCCAAAAATTCAATAAATATTATTTATGGCCAGCTTCAAACTTCTGGGGACCGTCAAAAAAAAAAAAAACGTTTAAAAATGTCTTATCGGAGAGGTACAGGTCAGTTATCTAAAGCTGGCACGTTCACAGTACTCACACTTATGCAATTTCACTATACAGTATGTTTAAAAATAAATGATTTTGATTCAAAATGCGACTCTAGTTTAAGTGTAGACTAGAGTTAGGTTAGGTTAGGTTAAATAATTGTAAGATGGGTGTGTTGTACATAAATAAATACAAACATACATATGTGTTACTTGTTATAATATATTTTTAGCAAATTCAAGCGAAAAGTATTAAAAATAAGGTGGAATCAATGGTCACAAAATAGTTATTATTTTCAATAAATTTTCACATGAACAAAAATAATTTCACCTAAGAAAATCTTTACCAAAACAGAAAATAATTATCCCAGAAATCCTCAACAATTAAAATATAGTTTAATTATGTAACAAAGGGTCACGGACGCTCAGTGGTTAGTTATTGGATGAATGAGCCGTTTTCAGATGAACTAAAAAAAAAATCTAATGGCTGTCAAAGGAATGCAACTTTGGACCTCAGCCCAATAGCCATGTGTGATACAAATAGGTCTCAGCGAGCTGAACAAAAGTTACTATTACGCCAGCAGCCAAATGTTTGTCCTTTCGGAGTTATATTGTATTGAAAAAAAAAAACTAACATTTGGCTGTTGGCGGCATAGTATCTTTTGTTCAGCTCGCTGAGACCTATTTTATGATGTATCACACATGGCTATTGGGCTGAGGTCCAAAATTGCATTCCTTTGACAGCCGTTACATTTTTTTTCTTTAGTTCTTCTGAAAACTGCTTTTTTTTTTCAATACAATATACCTAACTCCGAAAGGACAAACATTTGGCTGTTGGCGTCATAGTAACTTTTATTCAGTTGGGCTGAGGTCAAAAATTGCATTCCTTTGACAGCCATTCGTTTTTTTTAATTCTTCTGAAAACGGCTCATTTGGAACTACTTTTCTTAGCTGTCAGAAAAATCCCTCATTGAAACGCACATACGGTTGAATACCAAAAAGATCACGCTGTATTTATAAACAGTAGCAAAAGTAAAACTATAACTGTCCCCTTCACACTCATAAGCTAGACCGCGCGCAAGAGAGACGGGCAGACTTTTCATGATGCGCATGCAGTACACGTCACGCCGCGCGCTTATTCACAGACACTACACAAGCGCAACGTGTAAATGTGTTGAACGTGCCAGCTTTACTTAACTGACCTGTAAACCGTTGTAAAAACCCCACGGTCTCAGGAGGTGGACCGTAGGTAAGAAGCGCTCATTACCTTGCCGGAGGTCGTGAGTTCGATTTCCACACGGCCTCAATTTATGTTGGAGTTGTATAGTATTACTGTCTGCACAGGAATACCGGGATATGTATCCTGTGTCCCATTCAGATTTTTGTCTATATGTACGCCAAGTTTCATGTAAAATCCGTTCAGCAGTTACGGTGTGATTTTTATACCAACATTTACATACAGGCACATACATTGCTTCTGGCCCCACACCATGATACCCTGTGTCGTGGAAACTAGAAACAGTGACGCGTTGCGATGACGTCGCGACGTCACAAACATGTAAACATCCAAGACCTGGGTTTCTTTTTTTTTTTCAAACATCTTTACAAACTTTCACATTTATACATATATAACACATTTTTTTTATTTTCTTACAGGCACCTACATTGCTTCTGGCCCCACACTAGGATACCCCGTGTCGTGGGAACCAGAAACAGCGACGTCACAAACATGTAGGTAAACATCCAAGACCTGAGGTTTTTTTTTTGTCCTCAGCCGGGGTTCGAACCCGGAACCTCTCGCATGCTAGGCAGATACGCTAACTGCTATGAAATGCTGCACCACAGAGGTCGTCATATAAATAAAAATATGTATATTTTTTATAGTGATTTCCATGATTTTTAAAGAGCTTTTATATGGGTCTCTTGGTATCTCCAAAGCAACGAAATGTGAATTTCGTGGAGTCGGCGCGAGGTCCGAATGGCTCGATGAAGCGTTAGGCGCGACACCCCAGAAGCGCCGGTCCAAATGCCGCCTCGGCCCGAAAATTTTCTTTATTTCTAAAGTTCATTTAAAAACTCATTCATATGTGTGTGAGAAATGTTGAGTCATCAGAGCCATTTCGCATTTGGCTATTGTTCACTTGACAGAATAAAAAATAACATACAGCAACAGCAGCTCAGTATGGTATTAAGCTGCATGTTTATTCAAATAATTAGGTCTCTATTTTGCATACCAGTTTTGCCATTAATAACACATAATGTGCTGAGTCGTCATTAGTAAGAAACAATGACCTGATGACTATGACTATTTTTTACGGCAACAGCACAGGAGCAAGCAGCACTACCTCGCACAAAAACAACAAGAGCAAAATGTATACAATAATAAGAGAAAGATTAAGTTACAAGATTTTCTACATGTATACAGGATTTACAATTTATATTGAATGGACTTCGGGATTCGGAAGGTCTGAGAATAGGTTGTTATCTATTTTCATACCCTTTATCTGGCAAAACGACGTTTGCCGGGTCAGCTAGTCTAATATATAAAAATCTTGGGTCACAGTGTTTGTAATCGAACTGTTCCGAAACAGTTTCACTGTCTTCAATGAGGAATATGGCAAACATCCTCACCTTTGCCTGGTCAGCTAGTCTATTATTGTGTAAAATAACCATAGGTACCTAACTAATTAGTTTGAGTTTCAACATAGTACTGCATTCATTATATAAACTTACTCCTGTAAATGGCTAGACAAGGATCATAGTTTGACGCCTTGCAATCTTCTTTCAGAATGTATGATGAAGGTGGCCCTAGTGGTTCTTTTACAGAGACTGGAAATTGGCCATCATAGAGTAGGTGAATTGGTGGCAGCGTCTGGGTAAGGCCTAGTCCTAGATTTAGGCCTGCAATGAGTGGGTCAGCATTTTTTTTAATGAATATTCACTAGAGCGTAGAGATTTGGTTGCGTAACAAAAGTTGTATGTGTTGATGAGTGGAATAGCCCCAATAAGTCCAGTGAACACTCTGAAACACAACAAAATATTCACAAGTCCTTACCCATTGACATGGCAGTTGATATACAGCATGACTACAGTCCCAAAGGTCTCAGGGTTGTACTCCATAGCTGCTTCCATGTTCGCCTCAATATTCTTCTGTCTGATCTCCTCGGCAATCATTCTTTGTGCTTCCGTGTCAAAGGGGTCAGAGTTCATCATCCTGTTTATGAGGGAAATTGTGCATTATGAATAGAGTATGATTGAAATTATAGCACATGATTGAAATTGTTGTTATAGAGTTGGTATTATTCCAAAGATGTATCAAAATACATACATCAGGAGTATATAAATATCTGAAGTTATTTAGGATTCGCTTCATGTAAAATCTGTGAATCGGAACAAAACTTGTTTAGATTCTTTAACTTTTTTTTAGAAACACTAACTTGTTTTGAATCTTAATTACAGTGAATCCAGACCTCAATTAGTAATTATGTTTATGTTGAAGTGCTTCGGAAAGTTTTAAAGGATAATAATGAAATTAACTTAAGTGGCAATCGTTCTTACTTAGAGACCCAAAATAACCATATCACGTGATTAAACTAAACCATAAAGTTTTCCCTCTACATGTTAGGCACTATTATTATTATATTGAAAGTGAATTATTGACCTTATTCTTTGCTGTTGACGTTCCGTTCGAGCTGCCATTTGATCCTTCAGTACCAATGCAAAGGTCTCTATAACAAAGGACAATAAAGACATGGTTATGGTTATGTTATATAAAAAATGATTGTTTCTTTTGATAATAACAAATTTGATATTCATTAAGTAAACATTTTGTTTTTAATATGAATGAAGATAATTTATGTTATTTCATTCATGATGTTCAGACTCCTTTGAGGTGTGACTCTTTGTGCAAAACACTTTTTCATTGTTAAAAAGTAAATTTGGAGCATTTAAAACAGATTGTTTTGCGTAATGTTTCATGAGACCCGGTTTTAGAGACAGATCTATTCCAATCATGAGGCACATGCAATATTTATACTGTGATAATAGGTCTATTCTGCTGGGATCAAAAAGGTTAAATTGAAAACAGAATAATAATAATAATTACAGCTCTTACCCAGGTTTCCACTAAGGAGTGCATCAGCTAGTCGGGGGTTATTCTGTTTTAATAAAGCAAGCTGGTCGGGGTTAGCTAGAAACATCTCCCAGATCATCCGGGGGTCTTCTTGGACGGGTGCACTGTTCCTTGATGACATTCCTGACATGGCTGCTGCGCCGGTGGGCACGTAGATGCGGCTGAAGTCAAGGGAAGCAAGCCCTGTCGGCAGACCTGCAACCGAAAGTGTTACGCTCAGAATTTTCTATACTATGTTATCAAATATTTTTTAAACACAAAAATATTTTGTATCATTTTGTAAAAAAAACATAGTTTGATGGAAGTCAATGTCACTATTTTTTTTAATTTGTAAAGGGCTGTATGCAAGTAGGTTAGTCATCTCCAATGTTTACAACTATCTTTTGAGAATAGACATTGGTTTAACCCTGAAAAAGTGACGTGTTTTTATGTGGCACGCAATAACAGATCTGCGTGACAATAACAAGGCAAGATGACTAAGCAAGTTTGAAAGTGCTAGAACAAAGAAAGACTGGCTCTACTCACTTTGGCTGGCATCTGTGGCGTTGAGTTGCGAGGAATTCCGCACCATATGCAACAAGACGAGCACATCACCGTCATGGACGCCGTGGTCTTTCAGCGACTTCTTGCCGTCCAATAGCGGCTTTCCTTCAAAGTTGAGAGTGATCTCTTTTGCGGGAAATCCCGACTCAATCTCACAGAAGGCCTTGATGTTCTCCAGCTCCAAATCTTCGGACACGTCCAGGACGAAGAGCTCATCGTTGAGAGTTGTAATTGTAACTTTCATCTTGCTGCTTTATCCTGCTGCGGCGCCTTAATAAGTTGTAATGTTGTGTTTATCACGTGTGACCCGGATGACTATTTGATTAGAATTTAGAAATCAAAACCCTGCACATTATAATAAACAGACTCGTTTTACGGTGTTGTTGTTTAATGTTTAGAGCAAAAATAAAACTTGGGAAGAGGTGTTCCAAACACTTGAACGGATTGTGGTGTGTACTTGTGTAGTGAATTTTTTTTTATCAGCGGGCAATTGCGAGGGGAGGGGGGATATTGGCACAGATTAAGGGCGTTTTCCACTACTCCGGGTAATCAGTCAGAAAAAGCCGGATTATGCTTCTCCACTTTATCCGACTATAATCGACAATGGACGTGACGCAGTGCTTTATTAAAATTCCTCGGTTTTTCTATTCGAGGCAGGAGACGTTTTCACACATTCTATTTATGTAAATATAAGGGAACATTTTTGGGTTGTATGCGCGGTGCAAAAACGTGTATTGTATTTTTTCCGTCGATCACGTAAAAAAAACGGATCGGTAAAAAAGATCGGTAAAATACCGTTCCAATCTAGCAAATTATCGGGCCATTAAAAACCGGATGCCGCCAGAGGTAGTGGAGAAGCTTAGTATTCTTGAGTGTTTCTAAATCGGATCGGTAATTAACGTTTGCCGGACCGGAGCAGTGGAAAAAGACCCTTAAGGTGAATCATATTTTGAGATGACGTTTGGCTCCTCTCTCTACAATAGAATAAGATTTTCTAAGAAAAGAAAAAGTCGCAAATTCTTCTAGTCATTATTGTGACTGTATAATACTTATTTTATTGCGTACAAATTTTAACGCGATTCATGGACATGGGCAGGGTTAGCCTGGTTGGGCCATCCACAGCATAGAGGTAGGCCAGTTCACAGACCACCTGACCAGATCCATAATAAAACGTCATAATATTTTCTGTTTATCTGTGGCATTTTTGGGTTGAAAAAAAAGTAGTCTTCACTTTTCTAGTCTATGGTTTAGTTTAGTCTATGAAAATTGGAAAATCAAGCAGAATCTTTTGTGAGTTCGTCAAATGATCGTGTTTGTTTTCTAAAGTATGGTACAGTCTAGACGTTTAGCAAGTTATTAATTTGTCGTTACGAGCAGTGAAACAGGTCATTCGTTGTTTAACGAATTGTTACTTTAGTTCTAAACAAATTGTTTTCGCCTGTGTTACTTGAATGAGAAATCGAGGTTGCAGCATTACACAGTGTTTGGTGAGTTTCCCATGTAACTATAAACAAAATTCGGTGGTATTTATTTACCTTTTCTAGTTTCCTATATCAACTTTACTTGCGAATAAATAATTTTGGTTCCATGCAATTTTGCACCACTATTTTGACTTTGGGTGAAAGTGAGTGACAATCCACTCCAAACAGGTTGACTGCTATTCATTCTTTTCGGTCGTAAAAAGTTGGTATATTTTCAACTGTGGGAGCCTCAAGTCTGATTCTAATGATGACCTATTAAGTGGAATTTTCACAGTTGGCTGCTGGTGAAGTCAATGCATGAATCATTGTTGTCTCACATAGGTACATACTTTATACCTACATATTTTTTCAGCGTTAAATCCGTCTGTATTTTTCTTCACACACTTTCTCTATTTTTCTCAGTCAGAAAGGACTCCACTAAAAAATATTTGAACATAAGTAGATAGTATGTAGAATATTTTTTCCACATTTGCAGTAAGCTCACATTGGGAAAAACACTATCTCTCCTTGTGAGAGATGGTTGGCGTAGGTACAATACTAGGAGTACAATACTAGCTGACTTGACAAACATTATTTTGCCATATTAAAAACCTATTCTCAGACCTACAAAATACACCGAAAAATTTCATAAAAGCCTTCACCTTTTATGAAATTTTTCAGAGGAATTTGGTGTGAACACTGTGACACAAGATTATAAAATATGATTCCCAGGGGCAGTTTCAAATTTCTGCTAAAGCGAAAACCTAACCACAGACATTGAATTTAGAAGGAATAGAAGATCATTCAATAGCTTTTTTTGGCGACTGGTGCTGACATCGCTCGTCGGTAAGATTTGTAACTAACTTATTATGTTTTTGTCTTATACAACCAATTTGAACCATCTGAACCTCATAGTTTCATTTTTCTATGAATAAAAATTACAAATCCCAATGATTTAGTCCATTATTGAATAAAAATGAAAAAACTTTTATAATTACGGAATAATTTTTGTTATTGAGTCAACAAGCACACTCGACATTTAAGCGTCCCGTTAGATGGCCTTGCTTGCTACTCCCCATAGGATGGCGCTAATAAAAATAAATATACCGGTCTACGGTAGATTCGAACGCGTAATTACGTCAAATTAAGGCGCGTAAAAAAAGAGTCGATCCGAGTCGACAACATGTAGCCGGAAAATTTGGATTATCGTGTATTATCAATGTAAAAATTATTTTTCTGTAGGTATAATGGCGTTGCGAAGTAAACAGTCATGTCAATGTCACCAATGTTGCGTTGTTGTCACGTCACCGCAGCATATTTCCGGGAAGACATTGAATTTTGGAAGGGTCTGAGAAGGGAATAAAAGTCTTAGGACTAACTTACACCACGATTTTTAAACGTGTTTAACGGCTAGAAGTATTTAGGTAGATTTCAAACTATACAAACAACGTCATGTTGAAATAAAATCAGCAACTACAGTCAGTTTTTTAATTCAATGCAAACAAAACATGAAGCGGTGTTACCGTTATAAAATATATAGGTTTACTCGGTAGTTTTTTTTTTACCGTGAATAGAAGACTTGTGTGACCAAAATCCTTATCACATCAAAGACATTATAGTGTAATTACTCATAAGAGCAAAGTAAAAAAAAAAACACCTACGTAGCACAAATAATTTTTACTTAGAAGTAAAATGGGTTAATCTGGTTTTTGCGTACTAGCAACATTCAAGACATTGGATTGTATTGAGATTGAGATGTCAACGGGACTGTTTTATTTTTTTGCATAGAACTAAAAAAACAGACTTTAAACACGCTTAACGATTTTGGTGCAAACCTCCCTTAAAATGATCTTCATTGTTTTGCTATTGAAATGAAAAAGCAAACAGATAATATGAAAAATACTAAAAACTAAATGCTGAACAAAAACATGTGGTCGGTACAATACTGAAAGCTGTAATTCCACATAGAGAAAACGGCTTTCTCCTGTTTCCTTGATGGCTCAGGTGGATTGACGACCTCTGTGGCGCAGTGGTTAGCGCATCTGCTTACCATACGAGAGGTCCCGGGTTCGAATTCCGGCTGAGGACAAAAAAAAAAAGAAATGACGTCGTTGTTCCTGGGTTCCACGACACAGGGTATCCTACTGTGGGGCCAGAAGCAATGTGTGTGCCTGTATGTAAATGTTACGTTATGATATTGTAGGTCGCATAATGTCGTTAGATTCACTGGCTGTTAAGTTTATGAATTTATTATTTATTTATTGTTTTCAATTTGTAATGAGGAACCCAGTCATGATACTATTCAAATTCAAATATTGATGTACAAACAAACTAACTTAACTTATGAACGTCAAAGTTGTTAGTTTCAATATTAATAGATTACATGGAGAAGAAACTAACAAATAAACGCCACATTGTATTCTTTTCAAAACAGTCTTAGTTTAATAGGCTATTTGACCGATTTCTGAAAAACATCTCATATTTTTTGTTGATGTTCATGGAATCCTCAGAAAGTGGTCATTTTAAATTCTTTCGTGTATTTCCTCTAAAAAAGGCAAACGAAAATTTACTTTTGAAATACCTATGCCGCCAAAACGCTATCTTGGGAAATATTGCGTCGCACAGGAATTATGACGTCACTTTCCAGGAAACCAACGAATGAACGTAAGAAAGAATGAACGACAGACGCCATTTTTACTGACATGTGACGTCACCATAGAATCGACCAATCCAAGCCGTTTTTGATACAGTGGCTGGCGATACATACCATGCGAGAGGTCCCGGGTTCGATCCCCGGCTGGGGAGAAAAAAAACTCCAGGTCTTGGATGTTTACATGTTTGTGAGGTCGCTGTTTCTGGTTCCCACGACACAGGGTATCCTAGTGTGGGGCCAGAAGCAATGTATGTGCCTGTATGTAAAGTTTATGTTTAAATTTTATAGTGTTTTTTTACAAATAATAATTGTTTTTTTTTTTAGTTGAAATGCCTTAAAGCGGTTTTAAGACTCATAGTTATACGAATAGTTACGTATAAATAATACTGTTTTTTTCCAACTCTCAATAAGCCTATTAAGACAGGTAACGACTTGATTTATAATTCCTGCATTATTGTGCCGGTTAAGTAATGTATCCAACTTTGGCCTTTTTCACCAACGTTTATGCTCTACGCGGCCCGAGGCTGCTCGTTTGAGTGATTCCAATCCCAATGAATTATCGTCTTTATTCTAATAAATATAAGGTTCACATTTGTATGATGGCAAGGAAACTACCGAACGACGCGAAGGAAACGGTCTCTCAGTGACTGGTTTTGTTTGATGCAATTCCCGTATTTATTGTATGGAGATAAGGTTCATATTTAATCGTTAGACTGGTTTAGAGGCTTTAGACTACTTTCTATGAATGCAGTCGGTGTTTCGTCTCGTTTGACGCATGCACGCCGCTCTCCGTCTCGTCGTTAGACTAGTTTAGGGACTAGAATGCTTTTACTTAATGCCATGAAGGAGTTCGAAATTAAAAAATCGGCTTCATAGGATGGCTGTATATCGCACCTTCCCTACAACTTTCTCATACATTTTTTTTCACGTAGCACCTACCGTTACCGAGAAAAAATATAGATGATCAATCAGTCAGTCAGTCAGTCAGTGAGTGAGTATACCGTGTTGTAGCTTTATATATTAGTAACTAGTTTAGGGATTACACAGCTTTAGCTGAGTTTGAAAAACGGTCTGTGCGTTCTTGGCAGTAAAACGGAGTTTATTAAAAGGTGCTTCTTTGGAACGCTCACTCCTGGTCTCTTTGATCTGGGTAACAATTACGTAAGACTTCACTGTATGGAGTTGTCAGATTTGGCCCTGTTGTTACTACCTTATGTCACACTGCTACATTATGGGACTTTGCGTGTTTTTTTTCCTAATATATAATTTTATACATCAACTCCACCTTTTATCTCATCACACTATCAGGTTCATATTAAACGCGTCAAATGATTTCAATCATTTGTCAAATTAGTATGGAATTTGACAGTTAGATGATTGAAATCGCTCAGGATTTGGTGCGCGTAATATAGAGCAGAACGGGCCTTTACATACTCCGTAACACGAACAACACAATTCGCTTCACTAATCTCACATAACTGTATAATCACTTCCAACATTTACAATTTAATTTAACTTTTAATATAAATTATAATTATAAATTCTTAAATCGGGCTGAGTTTCCGCTCGACCACATCGAGCGCCAGAACAAGACTCCAGTTTATCGTCGAGCCCTCCCTTTTATAAGATAAAGGCGAGCGCATGGTATTGGTTGGTCTTTGCGTCAATTTTTGACACATCCGTTTAAAATATAATTCTTATCAAATGGCCACTTTCAAAAAAATTAAATATTAAAAATTATGTAAAATGCATCTTATACATTGCCGGTCGTCCTAAATAATGTTTTAATGTTAAATCAATTAACCTTTGCCGCAAATTCATGACATCTGGAGCTTTAATCCGTTATGTTACGGGTTATTTTAAAACGAAACGGCGCGGACGTCGATGCAACGGAACGTAGCATTGAGTAAATGAAGTTTTAAGTCCCCTAACCTAGTTTAATAGTGAAATAATTATGATCCTTATCTCCATACAATAAAGATGGAAGTTGCATCAAAGAAAACCAGTCGGTAAAAGATCGTTTTTAAGACTAGTTTTTCTAGTTACTAGACTAGTTTCGTCTCGTCGTTGCAAAATACAGTGACGACCCACTCATATGAAACGCCAATTTAATATGTAATAATATTGCCCTATTCAATTGAATTCCATTTTTTTACTGCCATTTGATTTTATTTTGTTTCAAGGTTTGGTCTATGGTTAAGTTAAGGTTTAGCTACAAGGTTTGGTATAAATATAACCTAACCTTATAGCGCCACCCAGTTATCTATGCAGGTGGGCAAAATTGTAACTAACTAATTAATTGTAAATCCTTTTCCCCATTTTTTGTTTTATTTATTCACTTACTAAGATTTATAGATATATTTTCATTAAATTTGAAAGACGGGTTAAAACATTCTCATTTTTGTAGGTTAATTTCTTAAATGCTACTACTAAATTCTCTACTATCTAAAAAGTTTTTAATCACAGGAACATCTATATATTATTATTAGACTTAAAAAAAGTGACAATGTTATTTTTTGACGTAAAATCAAGTTAACTATAACTGCATAGTACTTCGTTTCAACAACTTAATTTTAACTTAATTTTGCGTTGCAATAAAATTAAATATTTCTTCAATTAGCAAATAATAAATAAAAATATACAAAAGAACAATACGAAAATACTCGTAGTTTGCCGCCATTTTTATCTATTGATTTATTTTTTTGGAAACCTGGAACAAAAGTGTTAAGATTACAATAAGGATTTTAAATATTTATTTGTCATCCAAGATAACAATCAAGTACACAAAAATATTAGGTTTAATAAATAATAAGCTACTCCATTCTTGTTTAGCTCCACTTTATCAGAATAATTAAGAAAGAAAGGGCCAACTTCAAACATTTTGCTGAAATAATTTCTTCAAAATAATGCTTTTAGTTATTTTGGAGGCGAGTTTAGCTCAAGATGCTTCACTGTGTAAATGTTTTAACCTTACCTTACCGAAAATACGAAGTTCCATTTTTTTTAAGTATTATTTTTTCACTTTTTCACGGAGCACTTCAGCATCTTGACTCGACAACTAGCTGCACCTGCACGTGACTGCGAGTGCAACTGCCTGTGCTTAGAAACAATTCAAGCATAGTTTGACCCGCCCCCGGGCACTTTTTGAGCGTTGAATCGTTGATAGAATAGTTAAGAATTTTAGGGTTCCGTAGCCAAATGTCAAAAGCGGAACCCTTGTAAGGATACGTCATGTCTGTTTGTCTGTCCGGCCGTATGACACAGACACTTTTTTCCGAAAATATAAGAACTATATTATTGACACTTAGTAAGTAGATGTGTTCTGTGAACCCCATTAAAATTGTCATGCAAAAATATAAAAAAAATCATGCTTAGAATAGACAAAAAAATATTTTTTTCATCAGACCCATCTATGGATAGATCTTCAAAAATGATAAGATAAGATAAGATTATTCTTTATTGTACCAGGAAAATTAAATATAAAACAATTACAAAGATACAGTACAATTGGCGGCCTATTTGCTTAAAGCAATTTCTTCCAGACACCAGATTATGGAGAGTTGCTGAAGAAAAGTGAGACGGGTAGTCGGTGCAAATAAGAACATTTATATAAATACTTCTACTTAATAATAATAATATACATACATACCTTTACATACTATACATATAATAATAATTATAAGCATATTTTAAACATAGGTACCTACATAAAGTAACATAATATACCATAAAGTTCTACCAGAGGATATATAAAGGAAAATAAAGTTATTTAATCTCAGATCGTTCCACAGTCGGGTGGCCCTAAAAGAAAATGAGTTGCCAAAGAACCTCGTCGAATGGCTTGGAATCTTCAGCATCAGAGTCTTGTCAGACCGAAGTGCCCAGCTGTCGGAGTCACTGAGGTAGACAAAGCACTCTTTAAGATAGTGGGGTGGCTGGATTGAAAAGCACTAAGTAGAGAAGATAAATTATGTAAGCATTCCTACAAATCGGATAGGGAGCAACTTGAGCTTTCTATTATAATTAAGTATTATTATTGAGGTTTCTAATATAATTTTTTGAATAGTTTGCACGAGAAACACAAAAGTGGTAAAATGTGTGTCCCCCCTGTAATTAAAACTAAAAAAATATATTTTCACCTCACTTGCTCGGAAAACCTCATTTTATAGCGCGAAATCTGCGTGGAAAAGCCTATTTTATTCGCTAGCGTGGAAAATATTTCTTTTAAATTATAAAAATCCTTCAACGCGTGACTGATTTCCTAATGCAATTTTATCTACACTTAATTTTATGTCGAATAGGTTTAATTATAAATAGAAGAAAGAAAGAAAGAAGAAAGAAAGAAAGTTTAGAAATACTGAGTATTTCAGTTTAAGTTACATACCGCACCCCCAGTACAACAACATCACTTATGCAAAAAGCAAATTTTTCAGGAGAGGCATTTAAAAATTTGCCATCCTATAAAATGTGTATACTTCCTGATTCAAACAAAATAAGTATATAATATCTTTACTACTACCTATAATTGTATCGTATATAATTGTATAAATATATAAAATAAAATATCCCAAATTATTAGTTAGGAAATTTTCTGCATACTCAGCTCATTTTGGCCAATTTTTCATAAGTGACGTTATTGCACCGGGGCTGCGATATTATGACTAATTAATCGATTAAATAAAACCCAATTTTAATGTTTATTTGACATAGAAATTGAAACATAAGAGTGTAATTTCTGAACGCAACCGAAAAAAAAGAAAAATTTAACAAGTTGAAAGTTATCACAATTCACGTAAATTTGTCGGATTCGTCCTATGCTAAGCTATTTGAACTATAAAAATGAGTGATTCTAGCAGCGATGACGATATGATTTCAACACCTACAGAATTAATGGACGTTTACAAAATGCCGAGTTGAGCTTTCTCCCTGAAAAATCACGCGATAAGTATTTATTTTTATTGTTTTTCTTGCCTCTCGCATTTTCCTCGCTGTAGTGAGGTGAAAAGTTGTGTGCTCCGCATGGTTGCAAAATTATTTGTCGTCTCGTGTCTTGAAAGCCTCGCTACGCTCAGGAATCTATTTTTGAACCATTCGCTCCGCTCATGGTTCAATCTTAGATTCCTTCGCTTGCTCAGCTTTCAATTTCAACACTCGCTCCAAATAACCACTTTGCAGCCTTGCATAACAAATAACTATTGTACCTTACCTTCTACCGAAAATTGGTTCGAACGAGATCTATTAAGTAGATTTTTTTTAATTCTTCATAAATATTAAACCTCAATTTACCTTTCATTCAATCATATCAAATATAAAAATAACAAATCAAAAACATTTAACTAGCCCTTAATGGACGAGTCCGACTCGCACTTAGCTGCTTTTGTTATCGATGCCACAGCTTTGTTTGACAATTTGACATTGACAGATGCGTTCCGTTTCAAAATTCAAAAATCTAGAACTGAACGCATCTATTTTCTGCTACTGGCCACTAAATCAAACTGCTATTGCAGAATAAACTTGAAATAACACGTTTCGCTACTTACTACTAGATGTTCTTAGTGAACCTGTAATGAACTGACAATACAGCCATCTGGTGAGAGAAAGCTCTCTAAAACTCTGCTCGGCTCGGCAACTAAGTGGCGGCCCCTGGAAATGGTCCGGCTTTTTGGTCGCCACTTTTTTTGTATGGGAATGGGTTTCTATCTGTATCTAAATTCAATGCCACAGATTAAATAAACTGATTCTGAGGAGTATTTCAGAGGAATCTTGTTTTTGTAAATAAGTCCATAGATTTATAGGCTACTTGTACAAACTAATAAATATTGATGAGTAAACAAATTTAATACGCAATTTATTGAAGATCACGACCCAAAGTACGCATAAAACATGAGAACAGTCATTGAGCAATCTAAAACATAGTAGGTGGGATGGTTAATAGGGTAGTTTCCAGGGTCAAAATAATTTAATTCTATTTAGTCCGTATTTTAGATTATAAAAAAATATTGGATACGTATTTTTTCTTTTTTCGATTTAACAAAAAATAACAAAGATATAGCCCATTGAAGTTACGTGGGACGTCACTCAGTGCTACAAAATGCAGCATTTTATCCAATATTTTTTTATAATCTAAGAGACGGACTAATTACATTTTTTTAGGAAACTAGCCTATTGAACAATTGGGCATGCTACATTTCGTCCCTTAGCTTACAACACCGCTCAAGTCGAAAATTGGCGGTTTTTACATTTGAATGCCATTAGATGGAGCTGCTCATTGCGCGTCTTGCTCATTGGTCACACCCATAAAGTTGGTAAAAATGACTTAAGCGGTGTTGTAAGCTAGGGGACGATTTTCAAATACGAACAGAAATCTCCAAACCATTTCGAGAATTATGCTTTTAGTAGTATTTTAGATTTGCAAATAAGTCTATTTATGATATTCAATAAAAGTCTTGACCTTAAATGACTTTTCTATGATATCAGCAACGAACTGTCATTGCTGGGTGTTAATCCTTTGTATGGGTGTTAATCCTTTTCTTTACTTTAAAAATAATAATAATACCGAACCAATTCAACTGACGTTCATTAATTTTTTTTTACGAAGGCAAAGACTGTCTCCTTAATCATCTTCTGATGATTTCACAAACATCAAAACCTTACCTTAATGTTGACCAGTTATTGTAAAAATGATGTAAATATATTAATTATTCCCGAAAAATAAAAAGTTTTTTTACCTCCTTGTGTTTACTCATGAAAATTTTGCAAGTCCCAGCAGACTGTAAAGTGGTTAATGTGGTAAAGAATACATTTAAGAAAAATAGACTTTGTGTTCCTACACAATTTCTTTCGGTCAATAGTGTTTGGGTTAACGGTGCGTCAGCCGTTTTGTTTTCAGGCTTATGAACGATCGGGATTTGAAGTTATAGGGCTATTGATGCTTCGGTAAATTAACAAAACGGGCATGTGTTTTCGGGCATCTGTTATTTGGATATTGGGCATTCGGGTTTAGGTAGGTGACCCGAGCACTCATTAGTCGCTTCATGAACCAAATGGCCCAAGTACAGGAATAAGATAGATAAGATAGATAGATAAAACATTTATTTAACGACACAATACTAAAAACACAGCTTAACATGAGATGCAAGATACAAAAAGAAAGCAGAAACAAGACACAGGTTTAAATACAAAGCATACACACATTCAAAAACAAAAACAGAACAGAGCATCGTTCAGCTTGTCCAGAAAGAGGAGAAATTAAAGAGTACGGGTTTTGCTCAGGCCTTTTTGTGTGTGTTTTTTTAATAGCTTTCGCTTACAAGCATTATATAAATTAAAAACTTGAGCTATTTCATTAAATAAGGTATTGTGCTTCAAAATAAAAGCAGTGTCCATTCTTGTCGCAGAGCCCGGCGCCGCGGCGGTCGATGTAACCGCGGCGCGATGTCGTCCGCCGGGCAGCTGGTGCCGCAGGTGACGCGGCGTGCGCCCAACGCGAGCGTGCCGCACGCTCCTCCCCACGTCGTCGGCTCCTTCTGCGCCGCCGTCGACTACCACTACGACCCGGCGGCGGCCGTCATCTGCGCCATGTACATCGCGTTTGGCGTCGTCTATACGCTGTTCGGTGAGTACACCACCATTTGTGGGATGACGACGCGAGTCGCGCGTTTTAGAGCCATCGCAAACAGGGCGACTTTTCGTCGCGTCAAGTCGCACGTCAGACGCGACGTTGTCATTTGCTTCTGGCGTCTTGTCGTCGCGACTCCGCGACTCTGACGCCAAGTGTGCGGACATTCGAACAAAATACAATGAAAATTGACGGCCGTAGCCTGTAGTCCCGTATAGTCGCCGAGTTCTCGCCTGTCGCGTGTCGCTAGTGTGCGCCTAGGCTTAATGTCAAAAGTCGCGATCTTCAGTACATTAATTGTCAAATTTTGACATTTTAGCGCCGTAAAACGCGTGATTCGTGCCATCGTACTATCATCGTCAGCTTACCTCGGTGCATTGTTGGTTTTTCCTCATCACGCCAACTTTGGTAGTCTCCCGTCCTTCGCATCCACGGGCCTTCTGACGAACTGATCACACCGTCGGGCCCGTGGATGCGAACGATGGGACTGAAGGGCCCACTGACCGCCGCCGCCGGCCGCCCGCTTCTCGGCCGGCGCCAGTGGAGGAATTATGTCCTCCACTGTATAGAGTTGTCGGATTAAGGCTACTCCGAACTGTCAACACATACATAATCGACACTTCGTAGTTGGCTAAATGCTTGGCAGCCGATTGAATGCCGATAGAGTGGAAAGTTACACAATACAGTGGGCTGTTCCACTTGCCATGCCTTCCCGCCTCGCAAGGAGAAATACACATTATATTTCACGTCGCCACTTCACACTCTGGATTCGGTCACCGATACTAGTTCGGCGTCGGCGTAGCGACATTAGTACTCCATCCACTTCCACTATCACCCGGTACGTACCTACACAAAGGATGAGGTGATTTCATATAGCTAGAAAAAAACGCTGTCATTGTAAAAGAACATTGAATCTTGTTTTAATTGGCTGAGAAATGTGTGTACAATTACAGTTACTAATTATTATCATTTTAAAGCTAAGCGTCCAAGCATCGAAATCGATCCGCACGGAGCGGACGGATTTGTTGCTTTGTATTGATTTCTATAGTATTGCGCGCACTGGATGTCTGGATCGGCATTTCTGCGCCGGAGAGCGATATTCCTTCCGATGACGTCATCCGCAGCCGCGCTTTTCGGATCCCAACCAGTGTTGCCACTTTAGCCACTTTTTAGCTAGATCTGCAAAGGTAGTATGAGGACGCGAGTCGCGCGCGACAACGTCAAAAGTCGCGAGAATTTGACTGTTAATGTACTGGAAAGTCGCGACTTTTGACGTTGTCGCGCGCGACTCACGTCCTCATACTACCTTTGCTGGCCACATTTACAAAGTACATACTCTAAGTACATACTATAGAAAGCGAGGGTTACTCCAAGTATACAGGAAAACATTTAATATAATTTAAATAAATAATAAATAAAAAAAAACTCACGCCCGTTATCCCCGAAGGGGTAGGCAGAGGCACCAATCACTAGAACAGGGCCCACGTTTTGCCGAGTTTATTAGGTCCCAAACGTGACAAGTGGCAAGCCTGTCGCCGTTATCCGGGCTCAATTTATCAGCGAATGGTGTTGCTGTACAAACAACAAATGTACGTAACTAAAAGTCATTGGTACATCTGTGCTTCGAATCCAGACCCTCATGATCTAGAAGCAAGGGCAAGCCCCACTACGCCACCACCGCTTTTTTTATAATTTAGTATATATTACTAATTTTATACTTATGTTTAAAAGTATTATTTATAACCATTGTCTTTATTAGAATCATCCCCAATGCCGGATATAAAAGGCTGGATATGCTATTATAGCATTTGATTTACTGCTAATGACTTTGCTATTACACTAAACAGGGCCAAAAACGATTAAACTATACCATATTCATTTGGGTCTTTGACAAAATGTAAACCACATTTCAGTACTCTTTAGACTATTTTCATTGTCAAAAAAATTATTTCTGTTTTTACGCTAAGAAATAAGTAAAATAGATTAGATAACAGCTAATTTACTTTAAAAATTAGTGTAGAAACCGAAATAACATTTTATGACAATGAAAATAGTATAAAGAGTACTGAAATGTTTTTTACATTTTGTCTAAGACCCAAATGAATATGGTATAAATAGGGTCGAAAAGTCAAGTTAGGGAAAGTGCTAATAAATTGATCTATGATTGTGCGCTTCTATACCCAGTATAACACAATGAAACTAGCTAGCTCGGTAGAAAACTAGAAAAGAACTCACTCGAGCGAAAAGTCATACTGGCCCGTGTTTGAAAACCGTAGAGAAGATCTTACTCAAGCGAAAAGTCATACAAGGCAGTGTTTGATTATGTTCTAAGGTGGGCGCTGTCCAGTTTCATCAATGGCTAATTTTAATCGAAATTGTGAAGCCTAATAAATTGTCGGCTGTACAGTTCGTTAAAGTATTTGTTACAGCGAGATGGTAGAAAGTATGCAATCAAATCTACGAGTATAATGATTGAGAACTAACTGGCTTTTACCCGCGACTCCGTCCGCGTGGACTTTAGTTATTCAGCATGCGGAACAAAATGTTGCAACCCCGTTCACTCTCTTAAGGGCTAAATTTAGAAAAACGGCGAAACACGTGTTCAATCAATTGTGTTGAAGAGTATCTATTTTAAGTTTCAAGAAAATTAGACAACATTTTTTTCTACCTCCCATGCAAATTTTGGCAACCCTTTTCCCCGATCTTATTCCTTGCCTACATTATACGAGTATACAAACCCTCTGTGTAAAATTTCAGCTTCCTAGGTCCAACGGCTCGGGCTGGGCGTTGATGAGTGAATGAATCAGTCAGTCAGGACTTTGAATTTTATTTAGATAGATTTCTGAACTTGTCAAACAAAGACATATTGTAATAAACCTTATATACTGTCTATCTATCTAACTATCTATTTTAAAAATAAAGTAATGGGCATCGCATTCAACTTGTTTTTGTGGCTTTCCGACGGTTTCCACCAGTGTCTGAGTTGCGAACGAAATGGTACATCCGCTTCTTCCACTTTGGTAACCATGGTTTTGTAACCAGTTACAGAAGAAGAATTTATTTTCGTTGTTTTGTAACCAGTTATTAAACAAGACTTTTTTTTCCATTTTCATAACCAGAGCCCCTTAGTCATGTATGGTCTAGGAATGACAACCTAAGAAAAATTAATTAACAAATTCTGCCGAGATTTTTTATCCGTTTATCCGGCGAACATACCGTACAGTCCTAACTACAATCTGATTTTGCTATTTTCCACGTTATAGAAAGAATATTCTATCGATAGAATATTCTTTATTGTATGTATACCAGGAATTATACATGATGAGCATAATAACACTAACAAATAGCCGCGTACTGATTGAGCGAGCAGCCTCGCGAGGCTGCCTCGGACATTTGCCGCAGTACGCGCGAGGCGGCCTCGGTCTGTAAGTTTTCTAATCCGAGGCTGCCTCGCGCGGCAAGGCCGAGCCACCATGAGCATCGACGCTCAGTTTAACTTGAAGTCGAACATTTGCGCATCCGAAAGTCGTCTATATTCACCATACAGTTGTATTAATTTAAGACACTGTTCTTTATCCATGACGCACAACTAACACGCAACGAATAAGCGAGGCAAAACACTTCCGTCTTGAGTGAGCGCGGCAAACGTACTGAGGCGCCTTTGAGCATCGACAAAAACCGACAACGCTCGGCTCGGGCCGCGGCACGCTCGGTCGAGGCAGGCAGCGCGTGCGTTTGCCTCGGGCGAGGCACGTCTTGACCGACCGGATTTGCCTCGCGAGGCTGCTCGCTCAATCAGTACGCGGCTAATGGAGAGAAAACCAACGGTTGTACGATGAGAAGATTGGCAGGAAGGCCGATCTCTCCTGTCGTCGTCTAGTTATACGGCGTCCGCGCGTAAAACCGCATTTTCATACGTTGACTTTTTCATCATTTGTACGCCTCATTAGGCAGAGCATGTACAGAACTAATATCTTTTTAACCATCCTATTCATGAACTCATGCTTCACAAATAAATATCCTTTGTCTTTGTCTTTGTCTTTGACGTCCGACCGTCCCTGTCACTCTGACAGCTGAATGTATACAGGGTGACTTTGATTTCGTTCACCGTAATTGAAGGGGGCATCTTAACAATGATTTAGAAAACCCAAAGTGGACGAACCCAAAATGGACGCAATTCCCAAAACGAATTATATCCAATTTTTATCAAACTCGTATTTAGAATTTTTTTATGCTAGTTTTTCAAGGAATCCAGCAAATTTCTTTTCTGTTTTTCAATTTTTTTGCGAGCGATGCAGTCTTTTTTTTCTGCCGCACAACGACTATTATTATTATCATCTTCATAAAACTTGTGTATTATTTCTTCAACTCTCTTTCTCTTTCGCTCAGCTTCATATTTTGTACGATTAAATCCCTTCGCTGACAAATTGTGCCCGGATAACGGCGACAGGCTTGCCACTTGTCACGTTTGGGACCTAATAAACTCGGCAAAACGTGGGTCCAGTTCTAGAGACTGGTGCCTCTGCCTACCCCTTCGGGGATAACGGGCGTGAGTTTTATTATTACGTATTATTTAAATCCCATCTTTTTATATGTAATGCTTTGTCTCCCTGTCTTCATATCTTATCCCTTCCCATAGCGTTCGCCCGCTGCGGGTAGGCGGCCATTGTTTAACTATTGTTATGCTAATTACCACCATTAGAAGACTTATATTTATGTGTCAGTGGACTGGACAAAATCGTCTTTAAGCAGGTTTTTTTTGGTGTGTTTCAACCTTTGTATCTATTACTTGTATTATTATTTATTTATTCACTAAAAACAGTGCGAAATTACCACAGCATTAGTTTGCCAAACTGTTAATGCAGTTTATCGGCAAGCTCTCGGTAACAGCTAAAATTTGCCTCTGAACAATAACATAACATTTACATACATTGCTTCTGGCCCCACACTAGGAAACCCTGTGTCGTGGGAACCAGAAACAGCGACGTCACAAACATGTAAACATCCAAGACCTGAATTTCGTTTTTTTTTAATAATATCGCCAAATAACGCTTTTTTTATCAATTCCACTTTTTGATTAGGGTCGTTGGCCATTTCTAAAATTTTACTTTTTGGTGTAAGTGCTTCCTTCTTTTATCACTCTATGTTTCAGTCTTCTGTTGCTTGGTTGTTCGCTGGCAAGTTTTTTCTTCAAATTTTCAATGGATCCTTCCTCTTCAGTAGGTATACTATTTCTTTTTTTCCGTTGAACTATAATACTCATAGGTACTCCTCCTTCTAGCTTCAGCTTCTCTTTCATTATTTAATAAAGGAACCTCAGGAATAATTTTCTCTTCTGATGATGGCGGCGTATTTTGGTCCATGTATTCATTCATGTATTTATCAGTATTTTACGAATCTTTTTTTTTTCTATAATCAAATGAATAGGCTACTTCCTTAGTTTTTTCTTGTCTGTCTGTGGTCACGTGGAGTCATGTCTTTTACACATTTCCGTGGTCCTTTTTTTTTAGTTAGTTTAGTCGTTTCTTTTCTTTGTCAACTTTTAGTCCGGATTTACTTACGGGTGTTGTTATATCGGTTTCTTTTCTTTGTAATCTGCCAGCAAAACAAGATAATTTTTATTTTTCCCTATCGCCTCTGGCATGTTTTTTTAACGATTTCCTCTTTACATAATGTTGTTTTTTTTGTAGGCGCCATACTCTACAACAAATACATAGGTATTATCTTTAAAACCATGATTCACACAGTATGAAAATCAGTCCCTAGTTGTGACGTCAGGCCCTAGTCACTATTACGACTAGGGCCTGACGGTTTAGGGACTGACGAAACGAAACAAAATCAAATATAGCCTATTATTTAAAATCAACATCAAAACCAATAGGCGGTCAACATAACAAGGCATACCAACCCCATATTTACAATAAGTAATGAGATCAATCAGTCATTAACTATTTTTAAAACGACTTACCTAGGGCCTGAGAGTTTGACTGGCACACACACTCATGCTATCGTATTGAGTGAGTTATGAAAAAATCTTGTGCCTTGATGCCTCATATTTTTGAATTTTGTATATGACTAGGGCCTGATATTTTTTATCGCTTACACTCTTTGACTTGAAATAATGTGAAGAAACATATTGTTATTATAAATTAAATCGTAATGACAATATTAGTAATGTAATAGTAAACGAATTTAAATAGAGTTTAATCAAATTATTCTTATAGAATTAGTATTACAGTGAAATTAATACTAAATTCGGGAGATCATACATGGCTAGGGCCTGATATTCGGAGTAAGAAGTGGCAATGTTTGGATACAAAGAATATTATGATAAATATTAAAATGAGTGACCGAATAAAATGGACTTTATAACATCCCTTAGTAGTTTCAAATATTGGATAAAATTAAAATAAATATATAAAAATTGATGCTAACATCAAGTTAACCAAATTTCAGATAATAACCCATTATATGTGCAAGTAATCCTCGAAAGCATTTCCTTCCAAACCGTGTCGTGCCTGAGTGGAACAAACTTCCTGACTCTATCGTTAGTGCAGACTCAGTGAACTTTTAAAAATAGACTGGAGAATTGAATGTGTTGCCCGTAAAAGGTATTGGTATTATTTGTTTTTACAGAGATAGAGCTGTCTTTTACTTTTTGTACGATTTTTCAGCTTTCAATTAAAAAATCAGCACAGTGTTTCTATTTTTAGTTGCGACATAGACCCTTAATCCGCTAAGGAGACACGGGTTTGAAGCCCTAAAAATGCGTTTTGAGCACAGTGCATGAAATAGACCCTGTTAATGGCAGCGCATTCAATCTATACTAATATTATAAAGAGGAAAGATTTGTATTTTTGTGTGTGCATGTTTGTAATGAATAGGCTCAGAAACTACTGGGCCGATTTTAATCATTATTTCACCATTAGAAAGCTACATTCTTCGTGAGTAACATAGGCTATATTGGATTTTCAAATAGTTTAGGGTTCCGTACGAAATCTCGAATAATGTAACCCACGGTGTAAAAAAAATACTATCCCGGGCATTTTCCACCGAACTAATATAGTAATTTCCACGGAATCGTTTTTGCCACCCATGTGAGCACCCATGTGGGTCGCTAGTTAAATATAAAATCTCAAAAACAAGCAAGTGCAGTGATTGATAAGACAGTACACGCATCAGCTTTTAATTGCTAGTGTATCAAATAATAACAATAATATTTTAAATCAAGTAAAAGAGACTCATTACATGGCTTTATTATGCATACAAAAGACATTAAAACTATGTTAGTAAGTGCTTAACTAATCTAATCGTAAAGACTGCTCGCTATGACTTCAGAAATTGATTAGTCAACTCGTTAAAAAAAAAGATAGATAAAAAATACTCAGAAACCGGCGTGCGTGCATGCATGTACTGAATGTCGATGAAGCGAAACTGAGGATCGTGGCAAGTGGCAGTCCCTGGTCTCTGCCTACCCCTGGGTTACAGGCGTGAGTATATGTGTAAACCACGTAAAAATTGTTGCTGTGGCGCCACAACGTGACGCGATGGCGTCTCAAATCCATCCACCACACCCCCATCAGTGTTTAAAACTTCAAATGGAATTTTGTGCTATAACAAGGTTTTCCTTGCAGGTTACCGATGCTTCAAGGCAAGCATGTTCCTGAATGGGTTCACTTCAGGCACCGCCATAGTCTACTTGATCTGCCTCCAGGAATATCTCATGCCTCCGTACGGAAATGTCTGTAAGTGTCTCGTCATTTTCCGTTGGAATATAATTATAATAAGTCCCACAATCACGCCAAGTTTGATACCTGAATGAATGTATTAAGTACCGTTTTTCCGATCATCATCATCATCATCATCATCATCATCAAACCATTATGTACCGACCGACGGGACGAGGGTCCCTTATACTTTCGGGTACGGAAGCCTAATAACAATTGACACCTTTTACAGATTCTTATTGTACGAGATACCGCTTGTAAGAAAGGTCATACCTTTAGGCTCTCTTTCACAATGTTCAAATAAAGTTGCAGATAAGCTATCCGCAACCAGGGCTGCAGTTGTAAATTTTAATAAATTTTCCTATATCGAGGGTGCAGTGTTAAAACCCGATAAAAACAAAGAAATTAAAAACACTGACTGATTTTGCTATTTTACACACTATAGATAGAATATTCTTTATTGTATGTACACCAGGAATTATATGATGAGCATAACACTAACAAATGGAGAGAAATCCAACGGTTGTAGCATGTGAAGACGGAAGGCCAATCTCTCCGGTCGTCGTCTAGTTACACGGCGTCCGCGCGTAAAACCACATTTTCATAATGTTGATGTCCGACCGTCCCTGTTGACGACCTCTACGGCGCAGCAGTTAGCGCATCTGCCTGTCATGCGAGAGGTCTCGGGTTCGAAACCCGGCTGGGGAAAAAAAAAGAAACCCAGGTCTTGGATGTTTACATGCTTGTGACGTCGTCGCTGTTTCTGGTTCCCACGACACAGGGTATCCTAGTGTGGGGCCAGAAGCACTTTGTATGTAAATGTTATGTGTTATGTTATGTCGGTCTTTGCACGGAATTCATCGAAAGTCTTTGTGCGTTGTTGATCGACAAAAATACTATCGCGATATTCCAATACTGATTCTATTTCTGTGTGACGCCAATTAGCGTGAATGACTATTGTAGGCAGACTCATTAATAGATGTTTTTGATACCCAGCAGCGATGATTTTATCGACACAGAAACGCTTTTTGAAAATAAATATTTTGGAATGTTTTTGAAGAAGAAGAAAACACTTTTATTACAGCAACAGTTACACAGAACATTAGACATACTGACTGTTCAATACATTGAGACACCACAAAATAAAATACTTAAGAAAACATTTACAAACAATCGTCACGGTGTGTCTCTGCTGCTGCAATAGGCAGAGCTGACTCAGCATACTGCCGAGGGTATTACACCTCGGCACTGATTTTCAGTCAGCGCCTGTCCCATGAAGGTTCCACGCGCGGCACATCATCATAATTTTATTAACTAATTACAATATTATTTCATACATAATATAGGAAAAAAATACGAACTTTTTCGAACGTAAAAACATTTTTAACAAATACCTACAGTTGAATTAATAATAGTGAAGTTACAATTACATAGATATAATAATTAAAAAACATATACATACACATACCGAGACTAAAATACTATAACCAATTACATACATAAATAGAATTTACATAATAATAGTAATAATAAATGTTAAACAACGGCCTTACAAAAGTTATAAGTCAGAGTGATGACGCGATCACTAGTTACGTCGGAAGCGGCGAGAAGTCTGGAGAGGATGGGATAGTCTCTGCTGTTCAAGCAAATATGCCCTGAGCTTGCGCCCAAAGGCATACCTACTGAAACTGCCACGAAAGGTCATTGTTCTATGCGCAGGTACACGAATTTTATCTTTATTAATGTAACGCTGCTGGCGAGATGACCACTCGAGCTTTTTATAAAGGTACGAAGGAGTTTTATTGCGTACTACACCGAATAGCATCGTAGCAAGGTGGAGCCGGCGGCGAGCCTCCATGTTCAGGAGTTTTGCAGCATTCAAGTACGGAGTGATATGGGACCTAGGTGGGACTTTAAAACAAAATCGAGCGCATGCGTTTTGCACTCGTTGTATTAGTCTCTTTGTCCGGCCAAGTATACAACCACCATAAACAACATCACAATAGTTTAGTCTAGATAATATTAATGATTCACTCAGCCTGACACGCAAATCAGTGCTGAGGTAATCGCGAACATTATATAGAATCTTAAGGCGATAGAAGCAGTTACTGACTACATTTCTAATGTGATTTTCAAAACGTAGCTCCCCGTCCATCACTACACCCAAATTTTTTGTTTCTACCACTCTTTCTATTGGTTCGCCCATGATAGCTATACCCTTGACAGGAAGAGCTTGCGTCGTATTATGAATTTGATTTTTAGTACCAAGCACCATATACTTGGACTTGCTAGGGTTCAGCACCAGACAATTCCTGTCAGACCAAGACGCAATACGGTCTAGATCACTGTTGATCAAATCAGCCGCTATAGCTGCATTTGACGGCAAGGTAGGCATGTACAGTTGTGTATCGTCTGCATAGAGATGGCACCTACTGTTTTTGATCTCCCCGACGATATCTGCACTATACAGAATGAACAACAAGGGTCCCAGTGTGGAACACCTCTACTTAACTCATTCACTGTTGAAAACTGCGTTGTGCCGTTACTCCTCTGCAAAGCCACAATTTGCGCCCGGCCCGACAAGTAGCTATCGAACCACCGAACCGCACCATTATCAAATCCATAATACGACATCTTCGATAACAAGAGGGGGGTATTCAGACAGTCGAAGGCCCTGGAGAAATCTAGAAGTACCAAAATAGTACTGTTACTTCTGTCAAGTTCCGTTAACACGTTGTCCACGACGTCCAGCAAAGCAGTGGCCGTACCACGACCCTTTCGGAACCCTGACTGTGAATCCGGTAGTAGGCTGTTTTCTTCCAGGTACTTCGATAGCTGATCACACACCACCCTCTCGATTATCTTGGATATACAAGGGAGGATACTAATGGGACGAAGATCGGATATGTGCACTGGGTGAGGTTTCTTGGGGATCGGAGTAACTTTCGCAGTCTTCCAGTCGGTCGGAAAAATACTCTGTAGACTCCTATTAACAATAGCAGTCAAGACTGTCAGAGTTCTAGGTAGCGTCAGCAGTATCGTATTAATGTCAGTTGAGTCAGTTCCCGTAGCATTAGTTTTTATAGATGTCAGAATTTTTGATACATCGAAGGGAGTCACAGTAGTCAATGTAAAAATACTTGTCTCGTTATGTCGGTGAAATTCAAAGTAAGTCAAAGCAGAGATGGTCACGTCATTCTTTCCTGGCACATTCAGAAAATGGTCGTTGATTGCGTCAGCGTCATTGTGTGAGGGAATGTGAGGGAAGTTCCTGATTCCGTCTATCCGGCAGAACTGTGCGTTTGAGATTCTTCCAAAGACGCTATAAGTGAAGATTGCCGCCACCTAGGTCTTTGAAATTTTGTATTTATATTCGTTGACCCTCAAACTTACAGGAAAAAATAGTGCCATACTGTTACAAATCGTTCAAAATACGAATAAAATCTTACAATTAAAAATAAATATTATACACATTCGCCACCTCCCACAGGTATGGCATTATCACACTTCAATTTTTAATCATTTAGGAGCTGTTGAAAAAAAAATTTAGGGTGGTACAAATCGTTTGCCGAAAAAAAAAATTTGCAGATTTTCGGCGGTATGGCGACCATTTGGAACCGTCCGAAAAGTATGGCATGGTGAGTTTCGTAAATGGCTGCACGACGATAATTAACTGTGCCAAAATTAGCCTGGTACAAATGGTTGAATTTTTATTTTTTTAATTAACGCATTGCGTTGGTATGGCGGGCTGTAAGTCACACCGGAGAAGTATGGCATGACACTACCGCCTACTTTGTTTTTTATGGACTATCGGAAAATACTAAATTTTTTGTGGTGCAAATCGTTTGACACTCGTAATTTATCCGACGAGCTCGACTAACGCGCACGCGATTGGGCCGCCGGTACCAGCGCTATGACCATCATTTTTCTTTTTGTCATTGCGTACTAAGACCCGTGAAGAACCGCCATACTGTTACTAATGACTAAGTAATTTGTGTCACTATCTCTCGGTCTATAGCTAGCACTAAATTTGTAAACTGTTTCGAGTTCTCTACCGCTAAAGGTTTTTGATTTAGTGTCGTTTAAAGTTTAAAAAAAATGCCAAGTATAGATAAATAGATTATAGTAAGCGTTACCACGCTTACTTACTAGTAGTCAGTTTTTTTTTCTACAAATAATAATAACAATAAGTTTTGAATTATCATAATCAATAAGCTTAATCCCGGTCAGCAGAGACGGATGTCGCGTCGTCGGGTGCTCGTCTTTGAATCGGACTCTTCAGACAAAAAGTCAAGTAATGGTATCTGGAATAAAGTTGATAATAGCTTCCACACAACACAATCAGTTGTTCTGGTCCCAAACTAGGATACCCTGTGCTATGGTAACCAGGCAAGGCGCGTTGCAAACATATAAATACACTTAGACTGAGGCCATTTGTACAAATGAACCCACGACCTCTGGCGACCTCTGTGATAAATAAATAGCTATCCATCGCAAGGCACGTTAAGCAGTTGCTGCCGGCTGCTGTCGATAGATGGCAGTCGTTAAGCCAAGTCAGAGGCCTTAGGGCGGTAGTCCATAAAACTTGTGACAGTAAGACCAGCCACTAGTCTTACAAGCCTCCACCAATCCGGACTGGGCCCCCGTGGTGGAGTATGGCCTATACCTGTGGGGACAAAATGGGTTGATTATGATGATGATGATGATGATCCATTTAATGAGTATTAAAAATGTGTATTATTGTTTTATTATGTAGCCTGCATTATTTAGGGTCCGTATGAAAGAACAAACAAGAAAGAAAGAAGAAAGAAGAAAGAAAGAAAGATTTTATTAGTATTGTCACAGAAACACAATGAAGACAAAAGTACATAATAGACAAAATACACAAGAGTCAAAAAAACAAGAAAAATAAAATAGAGACAAAGGAAAACAAACAACCGTTTTTTAAATCTACGGCAGCAGGGCTCCACACAGTAGTGTATGGTGCCCAGCCACCCCCAACAACGTTCATCCTTCACTTTCATTATGACTATGAAAAATTCGGAAAATTAAGAATTAGTAAAATTAAGAATTCTCGTAAAGAAGAGATCGTCCTGATAATCCTATGGAAAATGGCACACATCGAAAAATAAGAATTGGGTCCTAATAGCCCGCTTCACGCGAGTGATAGTGGCCTATCACTCGCGTGAAGCGGAATAAAAAAACTCAATAGAAAAGAAACACGGAACATTTTAATATCGCGTTGAAAGCTGTCAGAGTGCTTATACTGAGTTTTTTCATTTCACTTTCGATAGCGAGAGCGTTTGCAATTTGTATAGGAGTGACAAAGATACAACTAGGTGGCGCGCTTTGTCACTCCTATACAAATTGCAAACGCTCTCGCTATCGGAAGTGAATGAAAAAACTCAGTATAAGCACTAAGCACTCTGTTATCTGTAGATAGGTTATTAGGACCGGTCATTAATCAATTGTTAAAGCTGTTAGTTGACAAAGGCATACAAAAAAAAACAACTGATAGTTTTTTTTACAGTAGACGGGGGTCTCGGGTCTAACTAGAACAACTTCCATCGTTTTTGTCTGTCTCCCAGGCGTGGCGTTGTGCGCAGGCCTTCTCTTCGGGCTAATCACGATGCTGATCCAGTACGTAGGCCTCTTCATGACGGGCTTCCACACGGGACTGCTGCTAGCCCTCGGCGGGCTGGCCATCTACGACCACTTCCTCGACAACCGACCCGCCACGGTGAGTTACTCTGCCCTCGTAAGGAAGAACGCAGTAATAGCCATTACTGCGTTTTTACTTTGGATGCAAAATTGGGCTGGTATATCTATAGGTGAAAAAATAATGGTGGCTGTAGGTCTACTAGAAACCTGAAATTTCAGTAAGAAAATATGCAGTAATGTATGAAATCCTTATAATCCTAAGAAATAAATAGCTATTTACTCAAAACTGCGTTTTTACGATTACTGCGTTCTTCCTTACGAGGGCAGTGCTGCTGTTCCACGTGGAATAGCCACCATCCACGGTTTTTCGTGGTAAAAAAGGCACAGCCAGGGTTCGATGAAAATATGAAATAAAACATTATTTGAAACTAGCTGAGTTGTGATGCCAGATAAAATATTTCGGCTTAATTTGGTTATAACGGCTTGGCCAATTTTGATGAATTTTCATACATATATAATCTGTAGGTCTGAGAATAGGTTGTTATCTATTTTTCATACCCCCATCTGGCAAAACAACGTTTGCGGGGTCAGCTAGTTTTAAATATCTTTCCGCCACCTTACCACTCGCTAACTTTGAAGGAAAACATCGTGAGGAAACCTGCGTGTCTGAGGTGTTTAGATGAGTCTAAGAGCGGAAATCACAGCTCTAACTAATTATCCCACTCGGTGTCACGTCTCGCCCACCTATTTGCGTGCGGCTTTCTGAAATAAATTTTTATTAACAATCATAAATATGATTACTTTATTTATTCTGCCTCCCCGGCTTTCTGTGAAAATGGACTTCGTACGCGCTTCGTTGTAAATTTAATAAATGTGAGAAGATACCCGGCGAGCGTATCGCGCAGTGACAGTGACGTGCGCTTGCGCCGATAGCACGCCCTATTTGCGCCCGGGCCGCTACTTTATCTAAGACTCTGCCTCTTGAGAATACATACCTACCTATGCCAAAAAAAAAGTTATCTAGATGTGAACTAATAATTCTTTGCGAAAAAAATTCAATTCATTTATGCTTTTATGGACTCAATGCAATGGTTTTCCAGTACAACAGGCGAAGAGGAGCGACAAGGATATAATTATAAGCAATGTATGTGCATGTATGTAAATGTTTATGTTGTTGTTGTTGTTGTTACACTTTATTGCACAACAGAAAATACATAATATGACTTAAATAATATGATAATTAACTTAAATAACATAATAATTAAATATGATAAAAAACAACGTGCAAAGGCGGACTTATTTCTAAAGAAATTTCTTCCAGCCAGCCTAGAAATTAATTTTTAATTATGATGACATTGGTAAGGAGTAAATATGAGGGAAAGAGAGAAATATTGTATTATATAGATCACAAATGTTAGTGGAAAGGGCAGCCAGAGGCGCCCCATGTTGATTTACTTTGTCCGAAATATATATTGCACTAAATTTTCCGGAATAAAATCGTTGTGCTACTCCTGAGTATAATCTATCTCTGTGTCGAATTTCGTCTAGGTCCGTTCTGTCGGTCTGGCGTGAACTAATAAGAAACACCCATCCATCCAAACTTTTGCATTTTTATAGCAGGCACCGATACAAAGTACTGTAACCAGCGAGCGTTCATGCATTATGTATCGGTCGGTCGTTACCGAAACCTCTTTAAAATCACGTGTTTTGAGTCAAGTATAATTAAGAATTTAAGATTTTTCCTAACCGCTAATGGTACAAGTAAAACGTTAATTGTAACTATTATTAAACTATTTTGACCAGTAAAACAATGATTGAACGATGATACAATTTTTTTACATGAATGGCCTTAAAAATTACTTTTTGCTCACTTCAGATGACGCCACTGTTGCATGCACCGTAATTTCTGTTAAACTCCATAGTTTTTTTTAAGAAACGATACAATTTTGAGATTTTAATACACAATGACGCTACGCTCAGCGGTAAATTGCAAAAACAAGGGTAATCATATATTTCCCAAAGACGCTACAAGAAGAAAGCAGTGGGTAAATGCTTTGCGAAGATAAAATGGCAGCCTAGTAGCTCTTTTAGGTTATGTGATGAATATTTTTAATAATTGTTGTTGAATACATTTTAAGTTATTATTTTAAGCAAACAAATTCACTGCGCGCAATAACAAAGAAACAAAATGTCTGCTTCTGATGCATCGGACTGCGGTGTCACCAATCACCACATTTTTGTGTTTAACTCCGTTACTCAAAACAGTATATATTGAAATGTCCCAATAATTCAGTACTTGACACGAACCAACAATAAATTATTTGATATGCTCGATTAAAACAAAAATTACGAAATACTTCGGAAAATTTATCTCTTTTAGTCAATTACTAGTTATTACAATTTTTAAATAGATGAAACATAAAAAGAGGCCTCTGAAATATGACGTCATAATTCGGTATTTTCATACAAAATCCCGTTTTAAAAGTAACTTATTTGACATTTTATCAACTACCCAATTAATACGCGTCAATATGCTAATGGAGCGAATGGGTTTGGTCGAGATTATGGTGAAGGTCATACCATCCACCCGGCCTGGTCTCTGCCTGCCCCCCCGGGATACAGGCGTGTGTTTATGTAAGACAGTAGCGCAGCAAGAGCGGCTGCGGAAACGCCCGTCGTTGTAGGAAAAGGGGCGCTCGCACAGAAGTGGCAGCCGATTAGATCCGTTTCATACTTACTACTTTGAAGTGCTAATACAGTGGAGCGGCTTAAAGACATCTGATAGAACTTCACTTACGTATTTACTTAGTAAATTCTCAGTTTTCAAACCGGTGCCTACTGCAATCGTTCAGGTCCATAACCTTTTAGATTTAAAAAAAAAGAACAAGACAGACGATTTGAGGAAGGAACGTTTTGGTAAAGAAACATTTTAGAAAAGGGAGGTCCTGGAACCAGGGGACATTTTGGGAAAGGGACATTATTCTCCTCAGTCTTGACCTTGAAAATAATAAAAGAAAACCTTTGTTTTTCAAGGTCAGGGTTCTTAACTTCGCTCGCTAAATATAACATATTTTTAAAATATTATAATAGCCTCGTATAGCAGTGTTTGTTATAGAAATCCTAATGATCAGCTTCATCGATTTTTATGATTTTTGAGAAAGAAAGCAATGTTTCCCGGGTCAGTTAGTTTTGTAGCTTAATGGCATTGGTTTAATATCAATAGTCAAACGGGTCAGGCGTAGTGTTATTTAAATAACACAATGTGTAGGGTGTCCACAAGGTTTCTATGCTGCGCGTAGCCCTCTAATGCAATTCTCCCGCCCCATTTCCGTCCTACCGCTGGGATAGCCTACTTCTCAACTTGTGCAATGAATAGTTACGCTGACGGAGCTAGGATCGCCAAAGCCATGTTTCGTAAAAATAAATAAATTCAAATCAAATATTTTTAGTCATAATAAAAATAAACTGTTTGCTTTATAAACGTCAAAGTTGTTAATTTCATAATTTGAACAATGAAACTCCAAGTTTATTTTTTTTCAAAACAGTTCTGCTTTATTAACAATTTTTAAACTTAAAAAGTATTACTTATGAATGTGTTGAGTTTTAGACACAATCCGCTCTTTTTTCAAGTATGTCTTAAATGCTAAATATCTCTTCCATTAGACCAAAAAATATTTTAGTATATTTTTTGAGGACCTAAAAGCAACAAAAACATTATTTTAAAACGTTGCTTTGCTAAACAGCCAAAAACGCGGTCCGCCATTTTTGTCTATGGTTTGAAGTCCTAAATATTTGTAAACAAAATTTGACATTCAACATAGGTAGAGTTCGTGCCACGAAAGAAGCATGAGCTAATGAATTTTGGCTTTTATTGTTATGGCCTTAAGGATTTTACCGTGGGACTTGTTTGGTGAAACGATCTTTACCTAGTCCTAAAATCTGTTAGTGATCTGTGAGCATAGTGAAATAACAACAACGCATTCATGATTTCATCAAGTTTACATGCAAAATATACCAATTATCATTATTGCATTGTTCGAGAATGCAAAAACACATCAATAAAGACCCCCGGGAAGTTGTGGATTTGTGTACCCAGTGAAAGAAACAAACGAGAAACTTGGCTCAAACTTGCCAAGAGAGACCCCGATTCTTTATCGACTGAAACTTGGGTGTATTTATGTGAAGATCACTTTAATGTAAGTCCTGTAATATCAATGTACACAGAAACTGTTTTTAGCTGTAATAATGCTTGGTTTGATTTGGTTTGGTTTTGACAAATTGGTACTATCAGCTTCCACGAATCCACCGTCCATGATTGCGCTTCTCAATAAAATGATAAGACACTAACTGCACAAGAAGAGTTTTTGCAAAAACACTAAATCCAATCCAAATCACAATAGAACCTACGCACGCACGACTGACAGATGTTTGTTTACAACCAAAGGTGCTTTCAAGATGGCGGATAGTGTTTTCACCGTTCCGATTTAAAAGCGAAAAATATTTTTTTAATTTGCAAATTTTGCAGCCATCCTGCATATTTACTTAGCAAAGTCAATATATTTCGGTTTCTTATCTTCATACTACAGGAAATATCCATTTATCGCGTTAAATTTGATACGAGTCAAGTAGCGTATTGTCCTCTGGATACCGTATAGATAGGCCATAATCCACCACGGGGCCACCTCTTCCCTGAAATACCCGTACCCCTTGAGACCTGATGGATTGGTGATGATGATGATGACTGTCATAATAATTTGTAACCTAACCTTACGCAATTTTATGCCATTGCGTTTCTTCATTTATGAATAAAAAAATTAACAGTGTTGCCACGTACGATGACACGTACGTACGACGTACGACATACGAGTATAAGAGAGCTGTCTGACAGTCTCGTTTAGGCTGATACGTACAACTGTTGGCTATTAAAGACGATGCTGTGGGTTCGATTCACGAATCCAATGTTTAGCAGTGGACGAGTACGTTCGATTGATTGATATTGCTCTGAACAACGTAATAAAAATAGCAGTTTGCTTAAGTTTTGTAAAAAACTTCTGTATTCATTTTCACTGTTTCATGTCAGCTTTTCGTATCATAGCGTAATATAATAGGTTTCTCTACTGCCTAAGTAAATGCTTTAGTCTGCAGACCATTTTATAGAATTAGTCAATAACAATTTTGGATAAAATGGACGATTTAAAACAAAAAAAGGCGTATTTTGTTCTACGCGACCCCACAGTTCCGACATTTTGCAAATTTGCCCTGATTAATCGGTTTTCCGATGTGGCAGCCCTAGCCGCATCCGGGACGATTGTCTGTAAATACTGGCTCCTCGGATGGATTGGATTGCCGTCTAAAAATATTCACCGTCTCTTCAGCCGGGATTATTATTGCGGCTGATAACGGCACGGCGACGACCGGACGGACGAGGCTACTAGTAGCAAAACATTGTCTTTGTTTTGTCTACTCGTCATTGATAGTATATCCGCCGAAACTTAATTCGGCACCTCGTGCGTTACAATTTATGTCGCATGGGGTAAACTATAAATCCATTTATCTATACTTGGCATTTTTTTCAGACTTTAAACGACAGTAAATCAAAAACCTTTAGCGGTAGAAAACTCGAAACAGTTTACAAATTTAGTGCTAGCTAGTACCTACTAAATTTGCAAACGGTATCGAATTTTCTACCGCTAAAGGTTTTTAAATCCAGTGTCGTTTAGAGTAAAAAAAAAATGCCAAGTATAGATAAATGGATTATAGGGTAAACCATGACGTCGCATGGTACTTATAATGTATGAATCTCGTTTGCGCCCTGTAAAGTAAAACAAATAATTAAACTTATTACTAAATAATGTATTTTTAGATGTTTTTTTTGTGTGCTTTCCATGGCATCATAACACATCACTCATTATATGTATAAGTTCGAAGCAAGCCCTCAATTCTGGTAGAGATAAATAATTAAATATGTACATACTATGTTACACTTCGCCTTCTTTGCAGAAGTCGCAACTTCATCAAAGTAATTTACCAAAGGAATTTGTACAAAGTTTCCCTTTTATAAGTTGATCGCCAATTACTCGTAACTTGTAACAAAGCCTCCTATATGTGCTATTCCTCCGGGAAGAGACCCGTGCCCCTCGGTGGGGACATAATGGGTTGATGATGATATGTGCTATTGTGCTACTGCCCTGAATTTTTCACATTTCTACATCAACTGTTTGGTGGCAGAGGAGGCGGACGCCCTTACCGTCTCTTTGCTAAGCTGCAGACAGACAGACGGGCGGACATGACGAAACTGTAAGAGTTCCTTTTTGAACGGAACTCTAAAAACTAGCGCAATGTCTTGGGATCCATGATGTCCTTTTGTTTATTTTACCAATTCTTCCTAATGTTTATATTGATTCAGAAGTGGATGTTCTTGTTAGAATTTATAATTTATCGTGAGTATCCTACAAAAAGCTATCTGAACATGAGAGCATGTTTCTTGTAATCCCAATTTAATGAGCGAAAATTCTCCCTTTTTCTATCTTTAGGGGCTTTGTTGTAGAAACGTAGACAATGCCCCATAAAGAACGTATTAACTTTTGCCTGCCTACATTTTGGGAACGAAAGTGTATGTCTATTTCTAGTATTTACATTGAGAGGCAATGGGTTGGTCTTTCAATCGTCTTTGAAACGTTTTTGGGTAGGTATAGTGGCTTTAAACTCGAAGTTATGAGACCTAGCCACTTTTGACTTTGGGTGTAACAATTATCCCTCATCATGCCGAAAGTAAAATAAAATAAAAATAAAAAAAATAACAAATAAAGTGGTTTATTTCTACAATACGATCAAGGTGAACAGTTCTAGTGAAAATCTTAAAGAATTTGTTTCCTTCCGAAAGCTGACTCCAACGCCAGAAAAACTGTTCGTCAACCGTTCCCTACTTTCTTACATTTTAATGTTTATTAATTATTTTTTAAAGTGACTACCATATTAAAAACTGTATAGTATTGACCACAGAACAAAAAATAAAGAGTAGAAGTAGTGACATGACCTATCAGTAGGAAAACCAGTGTGACCAAACTCACACACACAAATCAAACGCACACTGTGAATGCCAAGCTGCCATTGGCAAATAAAGGCAATTTTGAAAATGTCTACATCACAAAAGTTCCAAGTAAAATATGAACCTTTTCAATGATATAAACAATATCAAAATCAAATGATAATGATGAAATTAAGTTTGACATACGATCTTTGTTTTGTAGTACCGCTACTCTACATTAGATGGAACTACCGCCGCGTGTGATCGTCGAGAAGCTTTAAGTTCTATGCCATAAAGTCGAATATTGAAAAATAACTATCTGCTATGTTGCTACTCAGGCTAAGGATGGGACATATTGCCATATCGACAAATTATAGAACTGTTTCATAAAGCGACAGTTGAAAATGAATTTGTTATCACAATGTTTCTTAATCATTTTTTTTTAGTACCTACATTGACAAAGTAACTTCCTTCTGGATGATTGGCTACGCAATGTACCTATAATGGAATTCTCATAATCTAACCATAGTCGCTTTATGAAACGAAGCCCAGCAAACTTATCGTGTACAATTTATAGAGAATAAGAAAGCCTATTGTATATTTTTTTTAACTGTAACTTTTATTTGTCTCTTGCTTCTTGTGTGCAATAAGGAATAATTTTTTTTTTACCTAGCCTCGATTGTGTCCACAGAACAGAAAAAAAGAGTAGAAGGAGTGACATGACCTATTAGCAGGAAAACCAGTGTGACCAAACTCACACATAAGCCAAAACCCACACTATGAATGCCAAGCTGCCATTGGTAAATAAAGGCAATGCCGAAAAGGTCTACATCATAAAAGTTCCACGTAACATATGAACCCTTTGGTGATATAAACAACGATCAAAATCAAATGATAATGATGAAATTAAGTTTGACATTAGATCTTTGTTTCGTAGTACCGCTACTCTACACTAGCTGGAACTCCCGCCGCGTCTGACTGTCGAGAAGTTTTATGTGATAGACCATAAAGTCGAAAATTAAAAAACAAGTATCTGCAATGGTGCTTCTCAGCTATGGATGGCCTATCGACAAATTATAGAATTGTTTCGTATAGCGACAGTTGATATTAATTCAATTACAATTCGATGTAAATTACGCAGCCGGTTAGTATATTAACCTACCTTCTGGATAATCGGCTACGCAACGTATATGGAATTCTCATATGAAACTAACCATAGTCGCTTTTTTAATTATTTATTTAAAATGTCGTTAGAGTGCGACAAGTGAGTCGTGGCTCAAGCCTTTGGCGGGAAATTTAAAAATCTTTTAGTTGTTAACCCTGCATATTATAGTCTGAATATAAACCATCTTGATACTTTTCCTTAACTTGATTATTTGTTTAATTAATTTGTAGCCTCCAATGAATTTTGTCCAAACATAAATATAAGCACAACGAAAACATTAACTACATCAAAACCAACATTTCCATTCCACCAAAAACAGGGATAATAAAGATGCACCACATAAACTTATAAACATTTATTAATTATGAACCACAATCAATATCTGATTCAAGAAATTCAATGCCTTGTTTCTTAACGCAGTAAAATTCATTAAAAATGAAACATTGGGCTGGCGAAGGCGTTTTTTTCCTGACGTGTCCCACACACACCTTGCTTTAAGGAACCTTCCTTTTTTATCCTCCTCATTGTATTAACACCAATTTCTGCAATAACAACAATAATTATTAATGTGTTAGTTGGCAGATTATTATCACTTAATAACTGGATTAAGACGTAATCATATCTTTTTTCTCAACATATTTGAGTTCTTTGACTAAGTCTTCGATCTGACGTTTAAATTTTTCGTCATCCGACAGACCTTACAACAAGAAATAATTCATGTTTCTTTTAAAACATTATTACTCGTATGTACATACTAAAATATAGGTAAAATTATGTTAAATAGAAACAAAAGGTTTTTTCTTGTTTAAATCTAGGACGAGTATCAAACTGTTTGGGCTGTACTACTTGCAGCTGAAATACCTAAGTTTGACAGTCAGAGTGTGGCCATATGAAGAATTCGAAATACATCGCGTCCCAGGACTCGCTTGTCAGACTCTATCCATCAACGCTTGTGCTTCACTTATATTATGGAGATGACATTTGCCAACGAAAGTCACGAGACTTCCCCATACATATAAGGAGTAAGCGTTGATTAAATTATCTAGACCCCCCCAGATGATTTTACTACACGAGCACATAAAATCATCTAACTTTGAAATTATGCATGCTGGTTTAGTTTTGATGACAATACGCCAATCTATACTAATAAAAATTACATGTTTTTTGAACTAAAACTTTCGGCACAACACATTGTAAACATTTAGTCCGGATCTACTTACGGGTGTTGTTTTATCGGACGAGTCCGACTAGGTTTCGCTCCGATACGCAGAGCAGTGAGTGGGTGGTGAGCAGAGACGGAGCTTGAGTCTTTCGGTTGCTCGTCTCAAAATGGGATGGGTAAGTTGATCCGGATTAAAAGTTTACAAAAATGACATGATACTGCAGTCAGGACCACATTCTCGCAAAGGAACTAAACAGCGTCAAGGAACATGAACATTATTGTTCATGTTCCTTGACATTTTGACATTTTGCGCAGTATCAAAAATAATTGCAACAAAAAATGTTGTATCAAGAATAATTGCAACAAAAAATAATAATAATAATAATAAAAGATGATAATAAACACTTACATACAGGCACATACATTGCTTCTGGCCCCACCCTGGGATACCCTGTGTCGTGGGCACCAGAAACAACGACGTCACAAACATGTAAACATACAAGACCTGGGATTTTTTTTTGTCCCCAGCCGGGATTCGAACCCGGGATCTCTCGCATGGTAGTCACATGCACTAACCACTGCGTCACAGAGGTCTTCAATTAAAATAAAATAACGACAATTATTTTCTCAAAGTACCTAATTAGACGCAGGTACTCTACCTAAAGTACCGATAATTATTTATTACTGCTAAGTCATAGACATAATATTATCGATAGATTTTTATAATGTTGTGTTCCAGCTGCAATTGCTACTCATTTGAGTAGCATTCAAATGTTGACAGAAATTTGTAGAAAAAGTACACAGACTTCGACGAAAATTGAACATTATATTCCAGTAAATAAAGGTGGTTTTACTTTCTTACTTTCGGATTGCTTTCCTTGTTCATGTCATTACAAATTGAATTTCTATTAAATTAAATACAATGGAAATACTACTTTCCGATGGAATGTTACGGCATGATCGGTACATTTCGGTCCCCAACTTTTATTTTTGCACTCTAACACAGCACAATAAGGCATTTTAGTAGAGTTTTCACAATTGTTTTCTTTACTAGAAGCGCACGGCAACTGAGGTAAGAAAAACTGTCATAGACTACGCTTATGCAATACATTGCTAATGTGAGGCACGCGGGCACTGCCCACTTACGATTTCTACTCTTTTTTTTTGTTCTGTGGTATTGACGAATAGACCCCTTTATCTGGATATCTACACTCAGTTTAGTCGAATATAGAACACACACACCCACACACAGAACTTTTCTTTCACACTGAACAGTCCCACTCATATTAAAAGGCCGACACCCTCTGCGTGTGTTTCCCTTATAATAACTACGTAAGCTATAAGCTTGTCGATGTTTTCAGTTTCCTATTTCTGTTTTTGGCATGTACCTACATCATGATCAATCGTCATCCGAACAGCATGCTATCAATGAATCTCTGAAATCCTGTACCAACAACCGATAGATCAGGGGCCTAATTATGCGCTCCAAATTCTGTCGGAATCCTGACGTTTGCTATCGCAATTCGTGTGGAATTCGACGGTAAGGCGATTGGAATAGTTCAGGATTTGGTGCTCGTAATATAGGCACAGGCTTCCAATAGCCTAACAATATCTTATTAGAAGTAAACCAATTTACAGTCCGTTTTTTAGTACAATGCAAAAAAATAAACCAGTGACGTCGACATCTCAATACAATCTAATGTCTAAATGTTGCTAGTATGCAAAAACCAAATTACCCCATTTTACTTCCAAGTAAAAATTGTTTGTTCTACGTATTCTCTGATTTTTTATTCCGTAGAATTCTGACATTTCATAAGTGAGGGGTGTAAAAGCAAAGCCGCCTCTGTCCATGAAGTGTCAAACTGAGTTATTTAATGCGAAATTCGGTTTTTTTAGTCAACAGCGGTCATATAAAAAGTTTGTTTATTTAAGGAATTAAATAAAGTCGAAGATATTCAAAAGCTGATTTAAAATGCATAATAGATTCGAATATACGCAGGTACAAACTAAACTACATTCACAGGTAAGATATATTCAAAAAGTGGACAGAGTTGAGTTTGCTTTTATACACCTCAAGTGTTGCTACTGCAGAAGTTCTCTACCGAAAAAGGGACAAATTTGACTCATTTGATGGCAATAAAAAATAAAATGCTACGTATTTTTTATGTTTTACCTACAAAAAGGTTAATCTAAATATTTACTTACTCAAGTGACCTAATACAAAAATAACAAATATTCAATATCACGAACAATATATCATCACTGCCTCCGAATTAAAGGTTTCGTAAACCTTTTTAGAAAATGCCGCTGTCAGCTCTCTTAATAATTTATGTGAGCGATGTTGATGATGATGAAGATAGTGATTTTAGTATTAATGATGATTAGATATTTTAATAAATATATGTTTTCTTTACTCGTACTTTTTTACTGTTTGTGTGGTGAAAAGAGACACAATTGTCACTCACTTAAATTCTTTTTTAATTTGGAGCTCCACACTTTATAAAATGGATACATTCACTAACAAATTAAATGTGTAGACGCAGATGTTCACACTCGTATTGGAATTGAAAAATGTGCCCAGCCAAAAAAGGTTTCTAATCTCTGACATGTCAAAAAATGATAACTGTCAGAATTCTACGGAATTAAAAATCAGACTTTAGGTGTTTTTTTTTTACTTGGCTCTTATGAGGAATTAAACTTTAATGTCTTTGATGTGATAAGGATTTTGGTCACACAAGTCTTCTATTCACGGTAAAAAAAATCTACCGAGTAAACCTATCTGTTGTCTAACGGTAACACCGCGTCATTTTTTTTTGTATTGAATTAAAAAACGGTCTGTAGTATTTTAGATAGAGCATTATTCATATCGTCAAGGTTGTATTCTTGTCTCTTAATTTAAAAAATATGTGACGTGTCATCCTGACGTGACGTTTTGAACCAATGGACGGCAAATAATTAACGTGGAAAAGTATTTATGCCAAAATATGTGGTCCTGTATTTTTTCCTTAAGTAGACGGCTGTGTCCTAAAAATCGTTATTAAAATTGCTCCTACAACTTCACAAATGTACGCAACTTCGAAAGCAAGGTCACTGGTCATGCCCGGGTTCGATTCGACGACCTAAATAATGAGAACTCGGCGTTCTACCGCTCCGCTATGACCGCTTAAGCTAAATTGACTCAAGGGTTAAAACTAAAAAAAACTGGAATTTATTTAGTTGTTTTATGTAGGCCATAGTTGTTATAATAAAGGTGTATTTACATTTGTTACAGTATTGGCTCTGCGTCCTGACTTTGCTGGGCTCAGGAATCTTCTTTGCAGTCATTAATCTCTATTGGAAGAAAGGTTAGCATCAACATGAAATAACATTTTTATTCTATGAATAGGTAGTATTTTTATTCTGCTTATCTGACTTATGTTATTATATTACTAATGTTACACGGGTAAATGACATTTAGGTGTAAAAAGTACTTTATAGGTCAGTTAAGTAAAGCTGGCACGTTCAACACATTTACACGTTGCGCTTGTGTAGTGTCTGTGAATAGCGCGCGGCGTGACGTGTACTGCATGCGCATCATGAAAAGTCTGCCCGTCTCTCTTGCGCGCGGTCTAGCTTATGAGTGTGAAGGGGACAGTTATAGTTTTAATTTTACTACTGTTTATATATACAGCGTGATCTTTTTGGTATTCAACCGTATGTGCGTTTCAATGAGGAATTTTTCTGACAGCTAAGAAAAGTAGTTCCAAACGAGCCGCTTTCAGAAGAACTAAAAAAAAAAACGAATGGCTGTCAAAGGAATGCAATTTTGGACCTCAGTCCAATAGCCATGTGTGATACATCATCGAATAGGTCTCAGCGAGCTGAGTAAAAGTTACTAGAGTCTGACAAGCGAGTCCTGGGACGGTTTGATACTCGTCCTAGATTTAAACAAGAACTTTTGTTTCTATTCAACATAATTTTACCTATGTTTTAGTATATACATACGAGTAATAATGTTTTAAAACAAACATGAATTATTTCTTGTTGTAAGGTCTGTCGGATGACGAAAATTTTAAACGTCAGATCGAAGACTTAGTCAAAGAACTCAAAGATGTTGGAGAAAAAAGATATGAATCAGATTTTGATTATGGTTCAGCATTAATAAATGTTTATAAGTTTATGTGGTGCATCTTTATTATCCCTGTTTTTGGTGGAGTGGAAATGTTGGTTTTGATGTAGTTAATGTTTTCGTTTTGCTTATATTTATTTATGTTTGGACAAAATTCATTGGAGACTCCAAACTAATTAAACAAATAATAAACTTAAGCAAAAGTATCAAGATGGTTTATGGCATATAGATGCAGGGTTATCAACTAAAAGATTTTTAAATTTCCCGCCAAAGGCTTGTGCCAGGACTCACTTGTCGCACTCTATGACGTCAACAGCCAAATGTTTGTCCTTTCGGAGTTATATTGTATTGAAAAAAAAAACTAACATTTTCAATTTCAAAAAAATAACATGTATACATCACACATGGCTATTGGGCTGATGTCCAAAACTGCATTCCTTTGACAGCCATTCGTTTTTTTTCTTCTTAAAACGGCTCATTAGTCAGTAGATGGTATTTTTAAGAGAGGGTTTTTGTTTTTCTAATTTGAATTGCCAGTTTATTCTGTGGTCTTTCCTCTTTTCTTTTGGTTCTTGCATTTGATTGTGATTGGACTTCGAACAACTGCTACTGGTGCTAAAATCATGGAAAAAACGTTGAAGAAAAAGAACAAACAGAACATTCGCGTAACCATAATAGAAACCGAATGATGTTGCTCAGTTGATCACAGATTCCTTCCAGTTGATGAAATTACAGAACAGTAATAAAGTTTTTATCTGTGGCAAGCAATTAGAAAAAAACGGTATGGTAATTCATCCAGTAACTGACCACTGAGCGTCCGTTACCTTTTGTTACATAATTAAATTATAATTAAATTGTTGAGGATTTCTGGGATAATTATTTTCTGTTTTGGTAAAGATTTTCTTAGGTGAAATTATTTTTGTTCATGTGAAAATTTATTGAAATTTAAAACTATTTTGTGACCATTGATTCAACCTTGTTTTTAATACTTTTAGCTCGAATTTGCTAAAAATATGTTATAACAAGTAACCCATATATTTGTATTTATTTGTCTACAACGCACCTATCTTACTAAAACCTAACTCTAGTCTACACTTAAACTAGAGTCGCATTTTGAATCAAAATCATATATTTTTAAACATCCTGTATAGTGAAATTGCATAAGTATGAGTACTGTGAACGTGCCAGCTTTAGATAACAGACCAATATTATTTAATCTAAATGGTTGCCAACGCTGCAGTAGTCAATATACTTTGCATTCAATCCGTAGAAACGTTTACGACTGATGAAATCTAAAAACGAAAACACACATCGTTAACGTTGTATGATAGTCTGACAAAGCTAACTTTGCAATGGCCTAAAATATGGTAGATTAAAAAAAGGGGGATGGTATTCTATGTTCATAACCCCAAATTATAGTCTTGATACTTGATCCGGCTTAGATAAGAATTTATATTCAACATTCAAAGTATCAAAACTGTATAAGCAAGCTTTACAATCAAAATTACAGAAACGAGTGTTGCTAGTCTTTCTGTGGGGTTGCCTCTTAATTCCATTGCAATGTTAGCTTTGCCAGACTTTACGTTTTATTATTTGGTGTGGAGGTGCTATTCGGAAACCGGTGATGTGTCACGCTGAAATAGTAATGTCACATGCACACCTCGCTGTTTATAACTACTGCTATTGTCAGCATTTAATTTGTGGCAATAAATAAATCATTCACTCACTGCCTATGAATAACGCTAGTGGCATTTTTCCGAAGCAGTTGGTTCCGGCTGCCGTCGATAGATAGCAGTCGTTAAGCCATGTCAGGGGCCTTAGGGCGGCTTGAGAACTTCTGACTTTAACACCAGCCACTAGTTTTACAAAGCCTCCACCAATCCGGACTTGGCCCCCGTGGTGGAGTATGGCCTATACCTTCCTCAGAGAAGAGACCCGTGCCCCTCGGTGGGGACATAATGGGTTGATGATGAAAGAAATAAAATTTTCAAGATTTTTTTTGTTTTAGTTCTGACCATATTCGGTACGAGCGTGTACGGCGGCGCTGTGATCGCGACCTCACTCGACTATTTCTTCGAGAGGTTTATGATGCTCAAATGGGTGAGTTCCAGTGTTAGTTAAGAACTGAGATAGCCAGTTGTGTATTACCCGGGAAAATATATGCTGAAGACTCCTTGGAACCATATTTTTGTGTTTTATATTTTTGCTTTTATGACTTTTATCGCATGTCACTCATCGTTGTAACATTCTGTTTGTCACCTCATAATCACCCACTTATGTTCTCGTTTTCTGTTATTATATTTTATTTAACCAATTTCACCCTTTCCTTTTAAATACAGTCCACTCCCCAACAATATATATAATCCATTTATCTATACTTGGTATTTTTTTCAGACTTCAAACGAAACTAAATTAAAAACCTTTAGCGGTAGAAAACTCGAAACAGTTTACAAATTCAGTGCTAGCTAGTACTAAATTTGCAAACGGTATCGAATTCTCTACCGCTAAAGGTTTTAATTCAGTGTCGTTTAAAGTCCAAAAAAAATGCCAAGTATAGATAAATGGATTATACGTACCGTGCGACGTACATACATACTTTTATGGGTTAGATCAATTGTTTGATATTTATTCATAGAACCGTTACATTTCTGTATGATCCAGTTATGCTGTCATTTACTATCGCCCGATCAACGTACTAGTCGTCACGAAAGCGCAATCACAGATTGATTTATGCTACAGCACAATTGCGTTCATTTAATTGGTAAAGACTAGTCGAGACATTGGGGCCGTTTTCTATTGTGAATTTTGTATGAAGAAATGGTTCTTTATTCGTAGGTGAAATATAAGGACATTATGATACGGCGACTACGGCAAATATTTATTTTCTATAGTATTTTAATTCTACTGCCCAGATTATTTGGTGAGGAAAGCGCCCTGCGAACCGTTTATAAGTGAACGCAAAATATTTGTTTGACCTTCTTATAGATATTAAATTACAATTTGCAGAAACAATAAATATATAAACTAATCCGAATAATCTAGATGAATCTGAGGAAAAACCATTGGGGCATTAAAGTAACATTTAATTTGTCAATTCAATATTATCTAATGGTATTAAAAAAACTTTAGAGTCCAAGTTTCTTAAGCTTTTCAGAATTTATATCATTGTTCCAATCTTTGGACGCTTTTTACTCAAAATGGTAACCCACCTAGGGTTAACACTGTATTGCTCAACAGAATTCATATGGCTTGGAGAATGAAAGCTGATATAAAACATCACCTCTAGATTATTAGGATGTTAGCAGAGGCAATCTAACCTACATATATGAGGTCTGTTAATGTGTATTAAATGATTTTGTGACACTACATTTTCTTACCTACAGAGCAATTGATAATGGAATCTGATCACTTCAGCACGGGCTTGCCTAGTGTAGTGTTCAGGCACTTACTGTAGTCCTAAACATATACTTACAGTCTGTTTCTTAGTTCAATGCAAAAAAATAAAACAGTCTCGTTGACATCTCAATACAATCCAATGTCTGAATGTTGCTAGTACGCAAAACCGAAATTACCCCATTTTACTTCCAAGTAAAAATTGTTTGAGGGGAGGGCTATGTCCAGCAGTGGACTAATATAGCCTGATGATGATGATGATGATGAAAAATTGTTTGTGCTACGTAAGTGTTTTTTTTCGACTTTGCTCTTATGAGGAATTAAACTTTAATGTCTGATGTGATAAGGATTTTGGTCACACAAGTCTTCTATACACGCTAAAAAAAAATCTACCGAGTAAACTTATACATTTTATAACGGTAACACCGCGTCATTTTTTTTTGCATTGAATTAAAAAACTGACTGTATCGAAGAAATAAATACAGTGGATCCCCGGTAGTTCGGCCCCTGTCCAATCCGGCGGCGCCCCCTGTAATCCGACATCTGACAATCTACGCTAATGTAGATAATAATGATTGAACAGGTTACAACTTGTATACACCACCACTATTGCGTAAGTTCTGTACTATTAATGACATTGATTTTATAATATTATGTAAAATGTAAGCTCTCTGTTGAGTTGTTTAAGTAATGAAGGATGATTTGTACTTCAGATACAACATATTATAATCTTATCATTAGATCTGTAATTTGTCGGATAACATGGTACTCTTTTGTAAAAAGCCGGAGTCTTAGGCCGTAATCTATAATCCGACACATTCAATAGTTCGAAACTGCCCTGCAAAACGTTTGTCGGATTACTCGGAGGCCACTGTAAATAAAGGGTCCGCCAAATAACTTTTTTTTTTGAAAATGCTATAAAAAAAAACTACTGAATATTTTTTCAAATTTATTTTTTTATTTGAAAGTACAATCCCTCCGGTTAATGATGGAAAATAATTTCATTCAAATGGCTGCCTCGGCTGGCCATGCAGTAGCCTACACGACGGCGCTACGTGCCACACAGCCAACGCTACACTTGATGTTTTGCGCCCTGTTTTTGAAAATCGCATTATCAGCCGCAGAGCTGATGTCGTTTGGCCACCTCGGAGCTGCGATTTGACACCGTTGGACTACTTTTTGTGGGGTGCCGTCAAAGATAAGTGTTACGCCGACAAACCAGAGACAATTGACGCTTTAAAGGACAATATTCGTGAAGCCATTGGTGAAATACAGCTGCACACAATCGATAATTACTTAAAAATTGGACCCATCGTGTAGGCTACTGCATGGCCAGCCGAGGCAGCCATTTGAATGAAATTATTTTCCATCATTAACCGGAGGGATTGTACTTTCAAATAAAAAAAGAAATTTGAAAAAATATTCAGTAGTTTTTTTTTTATAGCATTTTCAAAAAAAAAAAAGTTTTTTGGGGGACCCTTTAAATGCGAAGTCCAATTCTTACAAACACAACCTAACTCTGTCCGAACGGCCAGCTCTGGGAGCGTGCGAAGCTGGATCCAGTGTTGGCGCCGCCCTGCAAATACTCGTGGCTGGCGTTGGCGGCGTGGCCGGCCGCCGCCATCGTTGGGCTGACAGCCCAATGCGCGCTCACCGCCACCGGCATCCACCACGAGCAGAGTGAGTACTCGATCACGAATTTAAACAAAAAAACATAAACACAAATACAAACATAAACACACACACACACCACACACACACACACACACAGCTGATCGTTGGAGCTGCTCATTGCGCGTCTAACCATTGGTCACACCTGTAAAGTAGGTAAAAATACTTAAGCGATGTTGTAAGCTAGGGAACGTACAGGCACATACATTGCTTCTGGCCCCACACTAAGATACCTTGTGTCGTAGGAACCAGAAATATCGACATCACAAACATGTAAATATCCAAGGCCTGGGGTTTTTTTTTGTCCCCAGCCGGAGTTCGAACCCGGGACCTCTCGAATGGTAGGCAGATGCGCTATTCGCTGCGCCAGAGGTCGTCAACGAGAAGAGTTTGTTCACATAGTGATCATGTCACCCTAATGGAACAATACTAAAAAAGCAATAGAAGTAACAAAACTTCATCATCAACCCATTTTGTCCCCACCGAGGGGCTTGGGTCTCTTCATCCACCACGGGGGCCAAGTCCGGTTTGGTGGAGGCTTGTAAGACTAGTGGCTGGTCTTACTGTCAGAAGTATTAAACTTAAGAACTTAGTATTAAACTAAATTGTATCTTAATCTGAGAGCGATTTCAACTAAATCAAGTATTGAGTTGGATTCAGTTGACATTGGAGAGCCAAAGCGATGAAACAGCCACATACTTCTAATAGATGTTTGCAACATGGCTGGCGTCACTGCGGCTCGTTATCCATACACTCCATCAGTATGATGGTATATATGATATACATCTTCTGGGACGTTGCATTCACTGTAGTTTGGTGTGTATACCTTCCGCATCATAAGTCCAAACTTGTTCAGTGGAATTTGTATAGAACATAGTCCAAACTGAATGCTCGAATGGAGACCACACATCGGCAAGCAGCGTAGGACGACCAGCTACAAGATGTATAGACGATCTTATCAAAGTGGCAGGAAGCCGCTTCCAACCGGTCTTTTCGGAAATCCACGGAGGAGGCCTATATCCAGCCGTGGACTTCTTGAGGCTGAATTGATTGATTGATTGATAATTCTTTATTGCACAAGAAACAATATCTGTACAAAGGCGAGCTTAATACTATAAAGTATTTTCTTCCAGCTAATCATGTGTGATGTGGAAAGAGTAAGGGGTAGTGCTAGAGAAGTCTTAAGAAAAATAAAAATATAAATTACCTGATTAAATTGAATGATGATGATGATAGTCCAAACATTAATTCTACATCACCCCTTCTAACTCTATTTATGCTTGGCAACTTGATTTACAAATAATTTACACTATTGGGATCAGATGGAAAAATTGGGAGACAGTCAACATCTGACCTCGCTACCCCTTTTTAAGGTTATCATCATCAACCCATAATGTCCCCACTGACGGGCACGGGTCTCTTCCCTGAGGAAGGTATAGGCCATACTCCACCACGGGGGCCAAGTCCGGATTGGTGGAGGCTTGTAAGACTAGTGGCTGGTCTTACTGTCAGAAGTTTTCAAGCCGCCCTAAGGCCTCTGACTTGGCTTAACGACTGCCATCTATCGACGGCAGCCGGCACCAACTGCTTAACGTGCCTTGCGAAGCACGGAACCGCTCGGAAAAATGCCACTAGCGTTAGTCATAGACGGTGACCCATCCATGGACTGAACGCGCCGTATGTTGCTTAACCTTAGTGATCGTTTAAGATCACTCAGGCAGCCCAGGCTACGAGCGATTCGATTGTGAAGCGATTCTTGATTTTAAGGTTAACCTTGACACTTTTTTCGTCGCAGGCATAGGCGCACAGAAGCGTCGTCTGAAGGCGCAACAGGCGCGGCCAGTGACGCGCGAACAACGTAACGAGATGAAGCAGCGAAAGTACCGTTATTTGTACCAGGTGCGGACCGCACACGGCGACGTTATATCGCAGGTGAGTGGCGTCATGTCGCGGGTGAGTGGCGTCTTGTCCCTGGAGAGTGGCGTCATGTCGCTGGTGAGTGGTGTCATATCGCAGATGCGTGGCGTCCCGCGGGTGAGTGATTTCATAGAGTTCATAGTGGGTAAATGGTTCACGTTGCAGTGGTGTAACGATAATACGGTATTTGACACTATCAACAATAAATTATTCGAGATGCTCGATTAAAACAAACATTACAAAATGATTCGGAAAATATATTTCTTTTAATCATTTACTAGTTATTACAATTTTTAAATAGATGAAACATAAAAAGAGTGCTCTGAAATGTGACGTCACAAGCAAGTATTTTCATACAAAATTCCGTTTCAAAAGTAACTCATTTGACATCCTGTCAAATACCCAATACATAACGATATGCCCAGTCTGAACGAGGTGCGGTGGAGTCATGGTGGGGGTAAGTGGCGTCATATCGCGGATGAGTGGCATTATACAATGTGAGTCTTCATAAAGTGCACATATCAAAATCAGGGAAACTACAAAATAAAAAATAAAAAAATAAAATAAAAAATTCAATAAAAAAAATATTTGTATTTATTATGATTTTTTAAAAATGATGAGTTGCACCTGTTGACCCATTTAGATAAATCGTCATAATTTTTAAACTAAGTGCGTTATCGCAGTGAAATAAATTTTGTGATGATGTCTAATAATAAGCCGTACCCATAAAGTACAAATATCCAAGAAAACTAACCCTATAAATTTACAATTAAGTGAAACTTGAAGAAAATCTGTATTTTTTTTCATCATTTTTGCATTTGTTTTACAATTTCTCCTAAAATCATGCTATTGACCCTACTTTTTTTTCATTCTAGCTTATTTTACATGGCATTAGCTTTCTAAAAGTAAAAACTGCACGTTTATTACTCAAAAACCACAGTTTTTATGACCGTTTGAAAAAAGCCCATGCGCATCGTTTTGCTACACACCATTGTTTATCACCTTTTTTACAAATTTTTTTTTTATTTTTTATTTTATTTTTTCCGTCGATGAAATGGGGTTGTAGTTTCCCTGATTTTGATATGTGCACTTTATGAAGACTCACACTGTATAGCGGTGTGGCGTCTGCGCACGCACAGTTTTGCCGAGTAATCAGTTTCTTCGTGTTGTAGCGACGCCAGTCGCGTACCACTGCTCCGCTAGTACAGTTGTGTCCGAATAGGGAATGGATGAAAATATCAGAAGTGCTTGATATTTTTTTTGGTGATAGGAATAACCTTCCTTAACGCGGGAAAAAAGTTTCAATTTTTTTGGCCCCGTAGTTAATTTTTAAATATACTTAATATTTTTCCATTCGTAGTTCTGGGCTTAGTACGGCATATCAGACATATTCCTTAGTCCGCTACGTATAAGGAAGGTTATTCCTATCACCAAAAAAAATATCAAGCACTTCTGATATTTTCATCCATTCCCTATTATGTAAAGTGTATCTTCCGTGTGTGTGGACAATGAAAAGTCGTCCTCGTGAGGCCCGACCTTGAAAAGAACAATTGATTTTGTGATCACTTGAAGACATCGGGCCTCACGAGGATATCCGTTGCAGTAAATTGACACGTAACCCTCTGAGACTATATAGTTTGGTGATAGGCAGGTAGAGCCACTAGACCCAACAGCGGGTAAAACTGGGCTTAGGATAACGAAATCAAATGCCCCACGTATTAGTTGTCACTTGTAAGCATCCTATATACGTCCCAACACGTACGTACAGTATGATTTACATACAGGCGCATACATTGCTTCTCTCTCCCCACACATTGTCGTGGGAACCAGAACCAGAATTGTTTTTGGCACTTGACCCCTTTGTAAATTGGGTATTTGACAGGATGTCAAATGAGTTACTTTTAAAACGGAATTTTGTATGAAAATACTTGCTTGTGACGTCACATTTCAGAGCACTCTTTTTATGTTTCATCTATTTAAAAATTGTAATAGCTAGTAAATGATTAAAAGAAATACATTTTCCGAATCATTTTGTAATTTTTGTTTTAATCGAGCATTTCAAGTAATTTATTGTTGCAAATAAATTTCTAATTTGAGAGAGAGAGAGAGAGAAATAATTTACTCAACATCACAATGCTCAAAAACATAAACAAAACAGTAGGTACTAAGGGATTCTACGCACTACGAAATTCATTCGTTGCAATTTTTAAAGCGCGAAATAAAATCGCAAACTACAATAATTCCTACGCGCATTACGATTTACTGCGAAGCAGGCAGCAGAGGCCGTCGAAACAGGGATTTACAAAATAAAAGTGTCAAATACCGTATTCCACGCCTCAAACATCCTTGCATCGTTACGTTCGCAGTCGTACGTGCAAGCGCTCCAGAAGAAGGCGCAGTGTGGCAACTGGAGTGGCAGTGGCAGCGGCAACGGCGAATGCAGCACTCTGCAGAGTGACTCCACTCACCTGACCGTGCTCGCCTCCGAGCACGCCCCGCCCACTGACTCCGACGACGAGCTGGCGCGCATTAGTGAGTGAACTTGCCGCGGCCATTCAAATTCAAAATTCAAAAATTTTTATTTCAACGTAAAGAATTTTATACTACACCTGCTTGGAAAGTACCTTGATGCTTTATCAAATTTACGGTAGAAAGTACGCCATTGCATATCGAACAAATATGCGGGGAGAAAACGCATCTGAGCGGGAGAGAAAAGTGTATGAAAATCCATTTCTTACGTGGTTTTTCTTTTTTTAATTTTGGGTAAGACTATGCGCCGGTAACCTAAATATCAAAAGGCAAAAAGTTTTTACAGTGAGTTTTTATCTCCAAGTTCGCAAAATGACACTGGCCACTAGCAACAATTTCAATATAAATTTCAATTAGTAAAGATTTCGTTTTTTTTTTCCTTGTAGGTGTAGTATAAAGCACTATGTATCACTCGAGAGAAACTGCGATTCCCGATCTCAGGTCTTTTAAAGCGCTCGCCTACGGCTCGGGCTTCAAACGACACCCTCGACGGTAATCGGTCACTTTCTCCTCTCGGATACATTCTGCTTGTTGAATGTCAATGTACATACAGTTATGTATAATGTTAACCGCTGGGCCGTCTGTAGTGGAGAAAAAGGCAGCAAAAAAATTTCCCACTCTGACAATCTTTTCTCAAATTTTCTCTTCTTTTTTTTTGTTGTTACAATACGCGCTGCGGTGAAACGTTAATAAACAGCGAGACTGACTCGCGCACTAAACCCCGGCTTATACTTCAATTCAGTATGTTAGCTTTTAGAATATACCTCGGGCTCTAGAGTAGGCTTCGGTTTTCGCCGAAAGCACACGAGTGTAATACTACTTCCTGCTCTGTGTAAAACTTTTCTTCAATATTTTGAAAAGTTATGTAAAGTTATCTAGTTTTATAGTTTACTTCATCATTGCCTGCCATCTGACTCATTCATGGTTTTCCTAGCGACAATCGGAATTTTTCAATAGCCTATTTAATTTTCACAGTGTGAAAAAAAACTGTATTATTTATACGTATTCGTATAAGTTATGTGTCTTAAAACCGCATCAAGGCATTTTAACTAAATAAACAATTATGATTTTTGTAAAAAACCAAGATAACATTTGATAATTATGTATCTGCAGCTATTGTATCGAAAACGGCCTGGATTGGCCGATTCTATGATGACGTCACATGCCAGTAAAAATGGCGTGTATCATTCATTCTTTCTTACGTTCATTGGTTGGTTTACTGGCAAGTGCGTCATAATTCCTGTGCGACGCCATATTGCCTAAGATAGCGTTTTGGCGGCTCATTTCAAAAGTAAATTTTTGTTTGCCTTTTGAAAATGACCACTTTCTGAGGACTCCATGAACACCAACAAACAATATGAGATGGCTTTCAGATATCGGTGAAATAGCCTATTGTTCAGTGACACATAAAGGGAGGCCTTTGCCTAGCAATGGGACACAAAGAGGCTATGTAAATTAAGAGTAACATTAAACTAACATGAAATGTAACGTTTTAATTATTGTCTCTTACAGATTAAACGGAATGCAACGTTCGAGCGGGGAATAAGGTATCATTTATTTTTAACTCAAAGCCACATTATTCCGTAATATTGTAATGATCAGTTTTGGAATACTAAAAATGATTCTATAACTGGGCTTGACTCAAAAATGTGTGAATTTGTTGATTACAACTTTATAAAAACGATAATCTCAGTACGTTTATTGAGCGATAAAGTGGCGCACGATTTGACATTTCTTAGACTCTCTAATGTCGACAGATAATTTTTTTAATATTAAATTAAATTAGTAGGTTATATGTCAGTAATCGCATGTTTATTGGATGTCGACACTTTATTCTGTAATGTTTAAGATAAGTGGACTTATTTGTGGCTATCGGGGTTCAAGGCCTAAAAAATCATCGTCTGCAAACTTTTTGTTGTATAGATCTTTTTTTAAATGTTTTACAACTGTTGCTGCTCAATATTTATTTAATCTTAGCCAAAAGTTTTAAAATTTATAAAAAAAACTTCTTTGTCTATTGAATGGAAGGCTTGTTCAAACATTACCAAGGCGAAACAAAATTAAACCACGTTAATTGTAGGGTATCTCAACGATCTTTGTGTTAATTAGTAGAGCCGCCGTGAAAAAAATAGTAACCTCAACTATGACGTTTTTTCGCTGCTGCTTAGTCGTTAATAATGTATATATTCATGTGGTAATTGGATGTAGAGGTTTTCGTGTCGATGGGTAGGACAATCACTACAGGATTTTTTGAAGCAGCTAGACATGGCCAGAGCAGAACTCACTGGCCAGAGAGCATAAAAAAGTGACAGCTATTAACAGTAGATTTGTGTCTGAGGAACCCGGGGGTCCACGGGGGATACCATCAACTCTTTGTTAGGTTTTTAAACTGTGTGCGCGGGCAATAAATATGGAACTCGGTCGAAGTGAAATCAGTTTTCTCAGGGGTTAATAAATCGTGCAATACATAAAATGGGCAATCAATCGGGTTCCATGCACACGGAAATTACTGTAAATTATTGGCGGAGTTTTATTTGGAGGCACATTATCTAGTTGTGCACCATTGACCCCATCTTGTTTGTTTAATATGGAGATATCATAGAGACGTGCTCTTATTCTAGACCTGATAAAATTAAGTACTAAGCATGGCTCTAAAACTATCTCTCCATTCACTTATTTCATTACAAGTAAGTTAAAATAACTTTTCAATAATACCATCCCATGTCGAGCGCGCGTAGAATTTCTTATCACTGCCAAGTTATCTACATGTTTCTGCATGGCCAATTTATTACATAAAACTAATTGACTGTTGGATATGAACACTGCCGGAATATACAACTGATGATAACCTGTTAATATTCCTTGTTCCGACAAAAACGTCCGTGACGTAACTGAGCAGAGTGCACGTATTTAAAGATTGACCGTACCCTCGATATCCGCCCTAGTATCACGGTCTTGAACTCTGCAAACGACGTATGGTTGTGTTGCCTTAAATTGAAATTAAAGGTCAAAGATAAAGAAGACAGGGATAGAAAGCGGAGCTTTAAATGTAGGTGGACCAAGATGTCATGAAACATGGGGAAAGGAAAATTTCGCGTAACTTTGTCCTTTTGTTTCGATCTAAGTTTTGTTATTATTTTTTACTGTTGAATTGTATCTTTTCTTGTCCATTAGAGAACATAATTAAGATTATATTACTGTGTAAAATTGATTACTATAGCGTAATTGAAAGCACACTGAGGTTTTGATGTGATGAAGTTGGTAACTCTTAAAGAGTGTAGATGTGTAAGGCTATACAGTGTTGGTTAGTTGGCTATATCTGAAACATGTCGGTGAGAGTTTGTCACTTACAACAGTTTTAGTTCAAAAACTTTTCATTTATTTAGTGCATAAACCATGTTACATGTAATCGATATTCTTCTAGTAGCAGAATGATTTGCTGAAGGCTGCGATATCTGAGGAAAAACCCTTATAACAAACTCTAATTGGGGTGTTTCAGGAATTGCCCATTTTAGAAATAACTCTGTATTAAGATATATCTGTGTTAGTTAAAGCAAGTTCTGAGAACGGAGAATATTAACGCTTTGAAATCGTCACATTTAGAATATAAAATAAGCTACACCAGTGCAATCGAAATGCTTAGAGCATGATAAGGTAACAGTTATTCAGAACAACTTTGTCACTGGATGCTTGAGTAATTATTTTGTGTAATACTATGCTAAAATGAAATAATAGAGTTAAGTTTTAAACTACATTCTATTCAATATGTGATAAGTTTTATATTTTGTTAGCCAAAGTTTATATTTTAATTGCTCATGCGCATGGCACAAAGCTACTCGTTTTATGTTGTTTCCTTGTTGGGTTTAGTTCTTTTTCTATATTATTTGTAGAGTACTTTAAATTGGAATTGATACAGAAAGCACTATTTCCCTTTGAATTCGTTAGCAAGATTTTAAGGGGGCATTTTTGCCCATGATTCTAAATTCGTTGGAACTACTTAAAAACACAATAGAAAATATTTAAACATTAAGCAGTTGCTTAAGCATTTTTGCTGATAGTACGTTTTCAGTGTGGTCTGTCAGTCTAACTTCAGTCAGTCTGAAGCTTTACGGGATTGAATTTGAATTAATAAACAATTATGTAATAAAGATCCAACAATTTTATACTGCTTTATTTTTAAATTATTGAATCTTTATAAAATCAATTCGACGATTGTAATTGTAATCGATTTCAATTACCATGCACTTTGAAATTTTTCATATTAGGTTTTTGGGTCACCGGCAATTTGGCCAATTATTTTATCTAAAATGAATATTGAGATGCATAGTTTTTTGTTTTAGCTGACTGATTATGAATTTCAGGGGATCCACTGAGTAATTCTAGCGCCACACAGGAAACAAAATGTTATACTAATGGAGTATTTATGCCAAACATGGCTTCTTTTGCCGTTAATACTGCCTAGTCCGAGGTTTGTAGTTCTAGGTTCATAGCCATGGGTTCTAGAAATAACCGTAAACACGATTGAGAGATTGTACAGACACTTTTTTGGAAAAACGATCTGTGGAAAAATATATATGATTGTTTTCCTTGGTGGTAGTAGTGAACCGCATTGAGAACCTTAAATCCAAAAGTCTATTAGGAGATGTTTTTGTCTGCATCTATGCGTATTAATGTTAAAGGTGATGTTTCTGAGAGACCGCACCTATTTCCTCGGTCTTGCTGTGTTGCAGTTTTTCAGCTGTGTTTTATATGTTAGTTATTTTCTTACTTTTTTCAAACTTGGTTGTCCGTTGATGGAAATATTTTGCCAAATTTAGGAGACTGAAAATACATAAAACTGCGCGTCACAAAACAAACTGCCACGCTTGCACACTGCACAAATATTCGAATTTAAGATGTCTCTCTATTTGGTTTTAATGTTTTCTACGCGGTGATTAACCGCTCAAGGTCTAGTCTTTTGCTATTTTGTATTATTCTGAAACAATATATTTCAATATACGCTGTAACATAATGAATATAAACCGTAACCCCAATATGAATAATATATTTTTTAGCAAATTGTATTTTCTGATTTTTTTAAAGAACAGTAATGCACTGTAGTATTTAGTTGACATGAATTGTATATTTTATTTCCTAGAGATTTCCATGGCGTACTTTTTATGTCTTTATTATTTATTTTGAAATGATATATGCCTTATTTGCCAACATTCCTATTTATTATTATGTTTAAATAAACTTGTTTCTTTCCAACGATTTATTTGTTCTGCACTGGTACTCCCTTTCCCAAGAGTAAATAATAATTAGCAGTTAATCTCATTTATTGTAAGGAAATTTACTGTCAGAGATTCCTTTTACAATATAAATTTAATAAAATACCCTATTGTTAAAGTACGTTACTAGTTTTGAAGAAAATAAAATAAAAGGAATATACTTAGATATTTGTTCAGTAAAGTATAAAATAAGTATGTAAAAGGCTTTTTGCCTAAATTAATTTTAATTTATAGGTTTATTTGTCTAAACTAACAATACAGTAAAAGAACACTGCCATTTTTGTGAAAAAAATCTGGTTTGATACCCAATTTCGTATGTTATTCGGTATTTTTTACATACCGGAAAGTAAGTAATTAAGGAAACAGATTGAATATCATTAGTGCACATAAAAAAGATTACAGTAAATAGAATCGGAATCTAATTTGAACGAAGCAGCTCGGAGCTCTCGATTAATTTATATCAATATAAGAAAAAGCTACTTCTGTTGTACTAACTTACACCCCTGAACTGAGTCTTACTGTCAAAATAGTATGGAATTGAACACATAGTCGACCAGAGGGGTGCAATTGCGTAAGTCATCCACTGTATGGAGTCGTGCGATTTAGCCTACTCCGAACTGTCAAATACATCATATTTTGACAATTTAGAGTTGCCTAAATGCTTTAACCGATAGAGTGGAAAGTTACGTAATACAAGTGCAGGACTAGTAATTGTGTTGTGTGGACATTATTATTATTGGAATCGCACATGATTCGGTACGTAGGCATAATTAAGTCACGTTCGGCAACGCCCCAGGCTCAAGAATTGCGCACTAAATCCTATAGGAATTCTGAAATTTGAGATAACGATTTGTATGTTCGACAGTCGCATGTTTGGAATCTTATTTGCTGTGATAATTATAGGGGGATCGACATCTGTCAGTAGAAGTGTCGTCGCTGTGGTTGAAAGTTCAGTATTAAAAATCGGGCGACGAAAAATCTTTTTTCACTTAGTTTATTTGTATTCCAGTTAGTCATCCCGTTTTACAGTCCCCAATGCTTGGTACTTACAAGTAACGATATGGAAAGCTGGTCAATAATAATAAATACTTACTGTTAGTTTATAAGACAAGGTTTTTTGTGTACCCTGAATTAAGTAATCATAATGGAACTAAATGCTTTGTTTAATCTAACGAATTGCTCGTAATTGCCTGCTCGAAGGAGTTCAATTATGTCTGTTTTACCCTTATCTCTGTCTACCCTCCCGTCTTTACCGGCGTGAGGCTTTGTAATGCAATGTAGGTACGTTTTATTGAACTATATAACGTTTTATTGCTACAGATTCTGGTAACTTAATTAGAACTAAGCTTAACTTAGATGATAAATGTATTTAGTTACCAGACAATTAATAATTATTTAAAAAAGTTATTGTAATTCAGTATTAAAATATTCTACAAACGGCGGAAAGAAAAGTGAGATAAATTTTTTGGTACAGGAGCAATTAAGGTTTTGTAATATGAACTCTTTAAATGATGTATGATATGCTTCGAGTCTCAAATTGACTCTTTCCTGGATTCACGTGCGGCCTCTGCACGATAGAAAGACATACTCCGGAGGTATTTACGCATTTCAGGCTTGTAATATTAATAGTAGCTGCATAAGAAAGTAGTTATAACGATCAGTAATAAAATGTCACATAAACACCATCAATTTTATCTTCTTGATGGCGTGATTGTGACCGCAGCCCTCGCGGCAGTAGTGCGACAAAAGTTTTAATCGTCCTACCGACTAGTCTTCTTGTCGAACCGGTGAGCATCCATGCATTTGGCAATGAATATTAACATAAACATTTACATACAGGCACATACATTGCTATACAATAACATATTGATGAATCGGAACACGTTTATCTGCGTCGTGACTAGCAGGACTCCAAACTCTGGTTTATGCCTACCTCTATATGCCTCTATGGGGTAGCAGAGTGTTTATGAAAACGCTATGTATCTTAGGAAGAACCTTAGTACCTAATTTAAAAACAGATTCAGTAATTAACTTGTCTTTGCGAAATTCGGTTCAGCGAAAGTAACTAAGATTGTTTTCGGTTTTATAAAAAGATGCTAAAAGATATACTGGATCAACACGTGTGCTAAGTATCAGTATTTAGGGCATGGTCGTGTATGTTGTTCAACAGAAAAGTTAAAGTGAAAATGTTAATAGTATGTTTAGTTAAACATGCGTCGTTTATTAGGTGGTTGCTTTATAAATTTCTTCTACACATAATCACCATCTACTCTACCAACTAACAATATCAAAGTTATCAACTTTATTCTGGATACAAGTGTATACGGAATAAAGTTCGAAGGTTTTTCACAATGTATTGTGCTACGGTGAGTAATATATTAGATTTTTTTTTATGAAACGCAAAAGGCGCTTTACGTTTGATCTATAAAACCTTTGTCGCTTGTCTGTCGTGCCGCGGGTTCAATCGCGCGATTGGTTTAACAGGTGCTTTGCATAAGTTCATGCTCACTCAATTTAAAGATATCCAGTAGGTGAACTTAAATATGCTACTTACCTTTTTACATATTACTGTATCATAGTGATATTACAAGAATCCAGAATTGTAAGAAAAAAGGCAGTACGGTTGTATAAAAATATGACGGTTTAAACGATTGTAATAATTATGATATTTTTATATTAGAGAAGAGATAAATTGGTATAATAGAAAGTCTATTTTCGAATGGCGATGTCAGGACGTATAAGTATATAAATTGAACTAACTTTTACCTATAATAAACATGAACCTTAAAATGCTTGAGGTACTCGTAGTACTTAGTAGGCCCTAAGATATGACTTGACATAACACTTTCCAGATCTTATCTCATCAGAAATAATATCGTAGGAATAATATTGATGTACTGTTTTATTTGGTATATAATCTACATGTAGCTACTTATAAAGGGATTGATCATATACAACATAATATCGGTTAAAATTTAGTCAAAAATTTGGAAAAGTCGTAGCTACAATTCTGGCATCATATTATGAGCCCGTTGATGATTAATTTGACATTTGCATTTAGTGTTAAGGGTGGGTACAGCGCCACCAAGTTATCTGTTCAGGTGGGCAAAATTGTAACTAACATATAAATTGTAAATCCTGTTCCCCATTTTTTGTTTTATTTATTCAGTCACTAAGATTTATAGATATATTTTCATTAAAATTGAAAGACAGGTTAAAATATTCTCATTTGTCTAGGTAAATTCCTCAAATTTTACTACTAAATTCTCCACTAGCGCCGCTATCAACTGAACAGATAAGATGGTGGCACTTTAGAATGTACGACGTGGTACAACGTCACTCCGACATGCAGTCTGACTGTCGACAACACAGATATTCAAAACGTATGACTGTGCCACGTGCTAGGGTTGCTATGTACCTGGTATGTATCTTTAGAACACGTTTTATTAGAAAAAAAAAATAGATTTTACAGTATTTACCTGTGAAATATGATCCCATCGGTATGGAGATTTGCTGTTTCACTGCGATTTTTACATGCATTTTGTAAAATAACGCAAACCATTAACGATACGCGCGCTTGTTGGGTGTAACTGGTGGCAATGTATGCCCGGTAGGCATACGGCGGTCTTACGCTACGCGGTGGCTTGTCCTCCCTCTAGTATTTAATGCTCTGACCTCGACAACGTTAGTTAGACGTATGTAGTTCACGAATGAATGGTAAAATTAAGGACTAGTTTGTAAAACAACATATTTATTCACTCATGTATCTCATTCACCATAATAGTTTTTACTTAAAAAATTTGGGTTATTCCACTAATCCACATGGAACATTTTCATTATCGCTTTGTAATTTTAATTTAACCGATTCAAATGTTAATGTTTTACACGACCATCAATCATAAGACTCATTTGAGACACCATAAGAGGTAGGTATTTGTTATAATAGTCATTGAACGACTCTTTCACTCATTGTCATTCGCGAACTAACGCGAGTTCAAAGACTCGAGAGCTGGAACGAAAGTTCTGCCGAAGAGTTGCTGTACAGTCGACAACCCGTCTATCTTCACATTTTAGTTGCAAAGTCGCCCGTAATACAACGGAGTAGAGTGCATGGATGTACCTATAATAATATGATGATGTGCTGTCGACTGTACGATTAAAGTATGAACTAGTAAGAAGAACAACTTCTTTGTTAGAAATGTACAGCGTTTGCCGCTCGACTGGCGAAATTACACATCCAGCGTATACTCCATCAGTAGATGCAAATGTCAAAGGAAACGTCAACGACATTCTTCTGATGACGTTCGGAGAATTGTCAACATCGCGAGATATTTCTGATCAGGCTAAGTCTACTGGTGTTCTGTGTTCCAAACGTTTCCATACGAAAGCGCTTAGATGAGCTAGAAACATGATTCTGCAAAGGTAGCATGACGACGCGAGTCGTACGTTTTTAACGCCAAAGTCGCGACTTTCCATTATTGTCCTATTTATAAAAAAAGGTCAATTCTAGGAAAACACTTTAAAGACGGATTAAACCGACTTTTTATAAATAAAAGTTACAGTTTTGTGTTAAAAACGCATGACCCGCGCCCTCATACTACTCGTATCTACGTTACCGTTACTTAGCGAAAGTCAACACTACCTAAATAAATAAAATCACACGAAATAATATCATTATTGTACTAATGTATTGACTTACTACACGATTATTCATGTTTCCTGTAACTATAGATGATGACATGAAGAACTCTTCTATGAAGAAGAGTGACGGACGGATTCATGTACCTAATATTTGTTATTTCACAGGTTTTTGGGTACAAAACAAAAGTGGAGAATGGCAGAAAATTAGAGTCATGAAAGGGAGTTCCGATACAAACATAGCTTGGTTTTAATTTATCAACGATTTGCTGGATATGCAATCTTCAGGAATTTGTTTCATCATCGACCCATTATATCCCCACCGACGGGCACGGGTCTCTTCCCTAACTGCCTGGCCACGGGGGAAATCGCCCGCGCGAAAAATCGCGCGGCGCGAACGGCGGGGCGTCAAAGCGAGTTTGTTTTAGTCGCTAGTCGCAGCCGCGACTGAAACAAACTCATAGAAATGTACGTAGCAAGCCACGCGGTTGACGCCCCGCCGTTCGCGCCGCGCGATTTTTCGCGCGGGCGATTTCCCCCGTGGCCAGGCGGTAAGGTATAGGCCATACTACACCACGGGGGCCAAGTCCGGATTGGTGGAGGCTTGTAAGACCAGTGGCTGGTCTTATTGTCAGAAGCTTTCAAGCCGCCCTAAGCCCTCCGACTTGGCTTAGTGCGAGCCTCTTAACTGAGCAAATCTAAACTGCGTTCCAGTAACAGATCCCTGGATGTAAACAAACCCTGGATAGAAATCGTTATAATCCAGTCTTTGGTCCCCCATTCATCTTATTAGTGTAAGAAATAGATACATGTTTTTCTTTTTGAATTTGATTTTGTCTGGGTTAGTTGCACTAGGTACTTTTAAGTCAAGAATAGCTGGATGGATTTGTGATTGTTTGTCACTGCCCCAAATAACAGAATAACTATACAGAACATAGGAAGATTTGACGAAAACAATTCTGATGTGGCCCTTATGTCAAGTTTATGAGGCAAATAGGATATAAAAAACAATTACGTCCAGCGAAGAATATGGTAGGTACAGAATATAGTAGCGTGATACCCGTTAAGTCTGCTGGATTATTGAAGTAGATTTCTAAAACCACCCCGCAGGGGTTTAGTTTAACTTTGGTGGTACTAAAGCCACTTTAAATGGATAATTTCATGATTTTGTATGTAAAATAAAGCATGCATGCAATGTGTGCAATACTTTGGACCTAAGTCCTTTCTGGCCAACACTATTCTAAGAGTATGTTACTTTAATAAAGATTATGTTGTCATCTCTTTTTGAACGTTTGATTTCCGACCTCCTTCAGCGTAATTCTGTGAAATAATAGTAGCCCCTTTGTATAATTTATTTCATTAATATTAAACAACACTTTGGTTTAATTTTATACATAGAGCTCTAATAATTTACACCTTAAGAATAAAAAAAACATTAAGAAATAACTTTTAAAAAGTAATTGTAACATCAATGTAGCTGTTTTTAACGTATACCTACTTCGTGAAATATAACATCAAGATACATACTTAGTATATTTTTAAACACCTAAATTGCTAAAAGTGGAGAGGTATTATATATTTTATTGACTTTTTGTCACGAAACAATTACCAACGCAAGTGGACTGTTTTTAGCGAAATCAAAAAGTGCTTGTTACTAATTTCGGTACACGTATAAAGTAAATCATAAATATAATGCTAAAAAAAATAAGTAACTTTAGTAATATTTCGTCAATTCCAATAAATAATGTGTATAGCTGAGCTGTGGATAAAGATTCACTGAACTTATTCTGTTACTTGAGCTTTTAATTGAACGATATCTTAATAATTACCTAAGTTGGGTATTTTTTAATTATAAATTTTTGTATAGTTGGTTTTTCGGCAGTTCGAATTTATCTGTCTAATAAAACAGTTGTGCGCTTCGTTCATTGAAAAACTTGTTTGCTTGCTCCTAAATTGTTTCCAGCCAGGTACATTTCAAAAGAAATAATTTTGTATTTGAGGCTTCCAAATTCAAAATATTCTCTAAAAGAAGTAACTGGCTAAGGTGTCCTTTCATTTTTTTAAATAGTTTCTTACATATATTTTCTAGAAAATAAAGCTAATTTTCCAGTGACCAGTAACGTTGACCCGCCAGACCTCATTTTGCTGTGTTCGCCAGGGCTCTTCAGATGCAGGTGGTGATCTCTTCTACGTAGGTTGCTGGGAAGATACCTACGGACCCGTTGAGGTCCCCGCTCCACCACCCGTCCTCTTGCTTTTCATGGATGTTGATTATGTCACCTGAAGACAAAGTAGTACGTATGGCTAATTACACGTAACGAGTACCATGAAGTGTCACTGAAGAACCATTGACTTGTTACGTGTCAGGTATCGAAGAGTTCGCCTTATTGTTTTTTTTTTTAAGGTAAAAATAGTGCTTTTGACAAATACGGTTTAAGGAAGCTTATAAGAACAAAATTGCGGATATTTTAGACCGATTTTAATTTTCATATAAGTACCTTCTTAGATAGATAGAATATGTTTTATTGTAAGTACACCAGAAATTGCAAATGAGATTTGACAATAACATAGTACGATTGGCGATTTTTGTTAGAGAAATAGCAATTCGCAAATTAGTACCGAAATGTAGTGCAGTTACAGTAAGTCGCAGGCATGAAAACATAAAAATACTTATGCTAATTCTTACACACCAGTGCCGATTAATAACTCCATATTATTATATTTCTCCGCTCAACTACAGATTACTTTCGCATAGCCCCTATACAGGCCCCCAATTTGTTATTTATAAGTTTTATGAGAACCTAAAAACGCGCTTACAGCCTTGCCCGGGGGACACAACAACTGTAACGAGCGGGATTCCGCCATCTTATTTCACGTAGTGAGAGTATGGAGAATTATGAAGTTAACCATTCGCAGATTAAGGCCTGGTTTACATTTGCTTTATTTTGAAGCGTTTTTAGCATGCTTTCCATAGAGGTAGAACATGATGGAGACACCAATTCATTTTATAAGTACATAAGCAAATAATAAATCAGTAATGGTTGGTTGTATACTATGTACTTTTTTACGATTTTTTGAAAGTAAATTTTTTAAAATATGTGCGTCATAAAAGCTATGAATCGGCATACGTTTTTGCCGTCTCTTATGTAGAAAGCTTGGTAAAAAAGCATGAGAATAAAGCAAATGTAAACCAGGCCTAAGTATAAAAGAAAAGTTACGCAGGGGCGGGTCTCCTCACGCTGCAAACCTCACCTGGCGAGAGGTGTAGCTCGTCGTTTAGCCGCGGCGTGTAGGAGTAGAGCGCACGGCACTTCCCGATGGAGGCCGGGGCTTCGCCCTCGGGCTTCAGTATGTCCGCTAGCTCCACTGAACTGTCGCTTTGGGACGAGAACTCGTCTGTGGAAGAAATAGGTACGGGTTGTGGATTTGAAATTAGCTGCGGAATTGGGTATTTGACAAAATGTCAAATGAGTTTCTTTTAAAACGGAATTTAGTATGAAAATAATGGCTTGTGACGTCACATTTCAGAGCACTATTTTATGTTTGATGTATTTAAAAATTGTACATAACTAGTAAATGATTAAAGGAGATACATTTTCCGAAACTTTTGTAATTTTTGTTTTAATCGAGCATATCAAATAATTTATTGTTGATAGTGTCAAATACCGAATTACTTATGGCAGTCGTGGCTTCCGACACAAGAAGTCGTCACTTGTCTCTGCCCTGCGCGGTCTCCTGCCAGTCACTGGCTTGGAGTTCACGGTCTCAATTTTTTTTGCATTGAATAAAAATCAGAGTGGGCGGGGCACATAGCACGCAGAACTGATGGCCGATGGGGCCGAAAAGGTCTTGAATGGAGACCACACATCGGCAAGCGCAGCGTAGGACGACCAGCCACAAGATGGACAGAGGATCTCATCCAAGTGGCAGGGAGACGCTGGATGCTAGCCGCTTCCGACCGGTCTTTTTGGAAATCCATGGAGGAGGCCTATCGCACCTCCAGAACTAAAGTGACCTAACTCAAAATTCGTGTAAAATGAGTTAAGTACTCAGAATGACTCAAAAAGGCATACTCTTTCGTGCCTACGAGTATATTAAAAAAGCGACTTTATTTGGTCAGAGAGAGATGGAGGAATATTTCGGTCTGTTTTTTCTTGACCAACTCGCTCAGAGCGCCGAATGCATTTCCTTCATTTCCTAAAAGTTGCAAATTTTGGGTTAGGTCACTTTAGTTCTGGAGGTGCGCTATGTCCAGCAGTGGACTTCTTGTGGCTGAATGATGACGGTGATGAAAAAAAGGACTACGTACCGAAGTCGCTGTCCTGTTGGTTGGAGAGGCCGTCGCCGGCGCCGCGCTCGCTCCAGTCGAGCGGCGGCGGGCTGTCGGGTGGCGGCGCCGCCGGCAGCGGCGGCGGCTGCTCCGCCGACACCGGCGTCGTTGGCGCGCTCTGCTAACGACAACCAACTGTTTTAATAATATTATTTCACTTTTGTGTAAAATTTAATAGGGGTTTGCTGAAAATCAGCGTTGTGTTGATCAATCACACAACATTTAGGCTGAGCGTACTCCTTTTTTTGTCATTTTTTAATTTTGTAGGTACTTTATATTATTTAATTTTGATATATTTCGATGATAAAAATAAAGAATTTTCAATTTCAATTTCAACCAAGTTGATGTTTTCAGACGAGACAGCAACAACGGGACGATTTAGAATTTTCGTTTCGTTATACGTAACCTTGCATCAATATTATTGTATCAACCTTGTACTGTTTTACTATGTTATTGTCAGTTCCCATGTGTAATACGCTACTTGGCTCGTATCAAATTTGACGCGATAAATGGATATTTCCTGTAGTATCTAACGTAAGAAACCGAAATATATTGACTTTTCTACATAAATATGCAGGATGGCTGCAAAATTTGCAAATTAAAAAAATATTTTTCGCCTTTAAATCGAAACGGTGAAAACACTATCCACCATCTTGAAAGCACCTTTGGTTGTAAACAAACATCTGTCAGTCGTGCGTGCGTAGGTTCTATTGTGACTCATACTTCTTTCGTGGCACGAACTCTACCTATGTTGAATGTCAAACTTTGTTTACAAACGTAGAGGACTTCAAACCATAGACAAAAATGGCGGACCGCGTTTTTGGCTGTTTAGCAAAGCAACGTTTTAAAATAATGTTTTTGTTGCTTTTAGGTCCTCAAAAAAAATACTAAAATATTTTTTGGTCTAATGGAAGAGATATTTAGCATTTAAGACATACTTGAAAAAAGAGTCAAGTAGCGGATTCTTGGTGTACAAACAATAAAGAATATTCTATCTATTGTAGGCACCTCTAAACAATGCTACAGTCTGTTAGCTTGCCACCGAGTGGGTGCCACAAGGCGGTCGTCGCAGGAGAGGTAGGCCAAGAAGACGTTGGCGAGACGATCTCGACCGATACATGCCGGAGTGGTCTGAGGTGGCACAGGACAGACATCTGGTCTGAGTTGGGGGAGGCCTCTGCCCCGCAGTGGGACACAATCGAGGCTACGTAAAAAAAAACTATCTATTGTAGGCACCTCTAAACAATGCTACAGTCTGTTAGCTTTTAGAATATACCTCGGCTGAGCAATCGCAAACCGATTATATTGCAATAAGGTAAGGTTTATTATGTATTGTTATTTATAACTTTACATAACTTTTCAAAATAGTGAAGAAAAGTTTTATACAGAGCAGAAAGTAGTATTACACTCGTGTGGTTTCGGCGAAAACCGAAGCCTACTCTAGAGCCCGAGGTATATTCTAAAAGCTAACAGACCGCATCCATTGTATCAACGACTATTTTACATAATCATCAACCTATTATGTCCCCACCGAGGGGCACGGGTCTCTTCCCTGAGGAAGGTATGCCCCTGATGAGGGGCCTAGTACGGATTGGTGAAGGCTTGGAAGACTAGTTTTCAAGCCGCCCTATGGCCTCTGATTTGGCTTAACGACTCCCATCTATCGACGGCAGCCGGCACGAACTGCTTAATATGCCTTGATAAGCACGGAACCGCTCGGAAAAATGCCACTAGCGTTAGTCATGGACGGTTACCCATCCATGCACTATTGTACCTACTGTACTATGTTGTCAGTTCTTATGTGTAATTCCTGGTGTAAATACAATCAAGCATATTCTAAGTACCTCTAAACAAGACTACGTCCGCTTACACACATATCATATATAGGTAACAAAAGTTATAGAAGATACGTATAACTGACTTACAAAAAAACCGGTTGGAAGCGGCTTGCATCCAGCATCTTCCTGCCACTTGGATGAGATCGTCTGTCCATTTGGAAATCCATGGAGGAGGAGGAGGCCCATTACCAGCAGTGGACTTCTTGTGGCTGAATGATGACTGACTTACAAGCGATGTACGAATGTCAAGGACGCTTTGCATGTTGCGCGTTGCGCGTTCGTTTTGTCTTCGTTTGTACAGTACAACATTTGACCAGTTAGGGAAAATGACGAATTAGCGAAAATGACGAGTTTCGGATATTGACGAGTTAAAGATTTTCAAGACATTGACGAATCGGGAAAGTGACCAATTAGTGAAATTGACGAATTAGCCAAAATGACGAGTGACTCCCTAACCCCTACCCGCTAAGAAGAAGACTTATAAGGCTCTAATTATATGCGTCCGCGCGACCGAGCGGTTTCGCCGCAGATTCCAGCGACCGCGGCCAAGTCGCTTTTTGATTTATATGAAGCGGCCCGAGCGTCTCCGCGCCGCTATTTAAATAAATCGTTATACACAATAGGGAATGGATGAAAATATCAGAAGTGCTTGATATTTTTTTCGGTGATAGGAATAACCTTCCTCAACGCGAGAAAAAAGTTTCAATTTTTTTGGCTTCGTAGTTAATTTTTAAATAATCTTAATATTTTTCCATTCGTAGTTCTGGGCTTAGTACGGCTTAACAGACATATTCCTTGGTCCGCTACGTATTAAAAAAAAAATCTGTGGTGACATTGACAGCTTTTCAAGGTGGATTTTTTTTTCATACGTAGCGGCTAAGGAATATGTCTGATATGCCGTACTAAGCCCAGAACGACGAATGGAAAAATATTAAGTATATTTAAAAATTAACTACGGGGCCAAAAAAATTTAAACTTTTTTACCGCGTTAAGGAAGGTTATTCCTATCACCAAAAAAAATATCAAGCACTTCTGATATTTTCATCCATTCCCTATTGCTTGTAATTTCGTGGTGTAGCGGCCGGGCCGCTCGGTCGCGCGGACGCATATAATTAGAGCCTAAACGACGGTTAGCGAGTTTATTCAAATTCCTTGCCTTGTTTTCCGCATGTCTTCGGAAGGAGAGATGGGACAGATGCTCGATTCGGAGCTTGCTCGAGGCGCGGCTCATGATCGAGTCTCTCCTCTCTCGCTCTTCCCCGCCGGAGACGCTCTTGGTTAGAGCAGTATAGTTGGGCTGCAGGTTCTTGTTCACCTCGTTCTGGTAGTCAGTCTGTAGCCAAGGGGGTACCTGCGGGAAAAGGTATGAAATGAAAAATTCTTTATTGCAGTAAAAACAATTTTATACAATGGTAATAATAATAGTAACTCCCACGGAACACAATCACTTGACTTGGTCCCAAAGTAGGATAATCTGTGCTATGGAAATCAGGCAAGAACATTACAGACATCGAAAAACAGCCACGCTGGGGCCATTTGTAACGGCGCCTAGGTATCAAGAATGTCAATTGTTATAAACTTCATCATAACCCATTATGTCCCCACCAAGGGGCACGGGTCTCTTCCCTGAGGAAGGTATAGGCCATACTCCACCACGGGTGCCAAGTCCGGATTGGTGGAGGCTTGTAAGACTAGTGGCTGGTCTTACTGTCAGAAGTTCTCAGGCCGCCCTAAGGCCTCCGACTTGGCTTAACGACTGCCATCTATCGACGGCAGGCGGCACCAACTGCTTAACGTGCCTTGCGAAGCACGGAACCGCTCGGAAAAATGCCACTAGCGTTAGTCATAGACGGTGACCCATCCATAAGCTGAACGCGTCCTATGTTGCTTAACTTTCGTGATCGTTTAAGATCACTCGGGCGGCCGGGGCTACAAGCGATTCATGTATACTTTTAAATTTATACAATATAATTGTATCTTAGGTTGTTAGGGCCATATTACACTAGTTCATAGGTAGCTAGACAGATATCCTAAGCGATATCCATTGCTGGAGACGACACGTGTTATGATCCTTATTGTGTTATAAACCAGAAATGTACATCACCTGTAAAATGGGCCTTAGACCTGAGTGTCAGACGTATTCACACACGTCAGCGCTTGAAATCGCCAATCCACGTGCGTACGCGTGTAAATTACACCCATACTCTCTCTGAGAGAAGTTCGGAGCCCTACAGTGGGACTTATACAGGCTGCTTACAGGTTAGTTAGATGGTTTCCACTCCATCTGCTCGAAATGATGCATTTTGATGCCCAAATTTAGGACCCAAAACACGCTATTGTTGTTCAAGCTAAGATGCATCAAAGTAAATAGACTCAAAATTGGGTTTTGAATCTAATTACCTTTACGTACCTTTAAGTAAATAGACTCAAAATCCAATGTTGAATTTATATACTGAAGCACTCATTTACTAAGAAGTCGGACTTCTCTTTCACTCTTGAGTATTCGTCCTACATCTATTTCGCTCCAACCGAAGCAATAAGTTTTAAAACCGAGTTTGGAACGACTTACTGAATTTTCGGTCTCGGTAGTGTTGAATCCCTCGCTTCTTCAGCGATTCCTAGTCAATGGAAGAATCGCCTTAGTTCGCTCTGGATTCAATTTCACAACCTCGACGTTCTTAGTGAACAATCTACTATTTAACCCTCACCTTCAAGACGCTGTGTTGCAGACCCTGCTTGTCCCGTACAACCTGTATATGCGCCGAGAGCGGGTGCTGCGTCGGCGTACGGCTGTCTAACTCGCTGAGACTCGCCGTGATCTTGTACCGGACCGCTTCTAAGTACGTCAGCATAGAACGCACCTGGTGGGTTGGTTCATGGTGTTATTATTTGTATTATTTTTGATCTAAAACTTTCGTAAGCATTTAACTTTATTCCGGATACACTTTTCTACTTGACTTTTGACTTGACTTGACCACACACACACACACACACACACACACACACACGCACACATACACCCTCACTCACACTCAAACACACACAAACACATACACTAAAAAAAAATTATCTTGGTGTTTTATAATATCTATGTTCCTGTGTTCATATGCTTCTATATTTCTATGTTTCTTTGTTCTTTGTTTCTATGTGTCTATGTTTCTATGTTTCGTAAGCGCATTTTCAAATTAATTATTATTTTCTCTTTGTTGTCAAAATATGTGTATTGTGTAGTGAAGTATGAACATTTTTTCATACTTCAGCGAATCAGGTGCAGCAGAAAACCAGCGCTAGTCACCTTTGACTAGCTTTATGCTGAGCTGCAGCCTTTTTCTGTTGTAGCACTCGTATTTATTATGTCATAATGTTATTTTTATGTTTTGTTTGTCTCTAAATATTGTTTTATCTTTGTGTTATGTATGGTCAATTTGTGTTATATGTAGTGTTATAATAGAAATAAATGTTTTTCACTTTCACTTTCACTTTTTGTTGGAAGAGTCTGACCAGGTTTCGCTCTGATACGCAGAGCTTAAGCATTCTGAACTAAAACTGTCGTAAGCTTTATTAACTTTACCTCGGGTACACTTACTTGGTTTCGCTCTGATTCGCAGAGCTTAATGATAGTGAGCAGAATGGTAATATTATTTTTGAATTAAAGTTTTCGTAAGCGTTATTAACTTTATTCCGGATCCACTTACTCGACTTTTTGTAAGAAGAGTCCATACAGGTTTTGCTCTGATTCGCTAAGTTTAATTATAGAAAGCAGAGACGGAGGAGCTTGTGTCGTCGGTTGCCTCTCTCTGACTCCTTTAACTTTTTGTCTTCCGAATTTCCGATAAAAGTCAAGTAGGTAAGTGTATCCCGAATAAATACACAGTGAAAAAAAATTCACTGATTTAACCTATACATTTTATAGCGGTAACACCACATCATCGAATTAAAAAACTGATTTCGGAACTAAGTAGCCGGAACCAACGATCTTCCAATGAGTCACAATGTGGAAAATCCTGCCAGTCAAGTTTTGTTAGGTATTTTTTTTTTGTGATATCTTCAATAAAGGTAATGTAGAGAGCAGCATAATAAGGCATTTAGCATCATGTAGAGACGTGAAGGGAACTTCTGCCCGCTAAATTAATTTATAGCACAAAAGAAAAAACCTTTCAAATCAATCAAGATCTTGTTGATCAAAATCCGCACATTGGTAAAAGAGCTATAACTAAGGGTCGGACATAAAGGTGCAATACGTGCCAAACAAATTACCTTCGCCGCAGGTGGGTTAAAAACGTCCGTAATTTTATTTCCTATTAGCGCCATAGACCACATTCATAAAAAAAGTGCTCAAGCATTGAACATCATCATCATCATCATCACCATCAGCCATTTGACGCACACTGCAGGTCACAGGCCTTCATCATGGTTCACCAAGCCAAAGAAATTCGGGAGAGAATTTTCGGGCATCCCCAAAAAAAGTCAACTATAACATCACTTTCTAACACAGTTTTAATGTATTTTGTCTGCGTACTAACCCTTGTAATGAGTCATTGTTACTTGCAATAAATAAATAAATAATAATAAGCTGCCTCCTCACATGATAGAGCTTGTCAGCGACGTTCTGCTGCGAGTCATCGCCGCCGAAGGTAGGGGTTTGTGTGATGGCCACCGAGAGCTTCTCAAGTCCCTGCTTCGACTTGCGCTCCCGCTCAATGTCTTGTTTCACTAGCTGCAGGATCTTCAACAGGGCCTGTGGAGAAAGCGGAAGTGAAATAGAGTCCGGTGAAAGCGACAAATGGGACCGTCAACTCATCCCATTTATAGTCCGAACTAGGGCCACAAAATGTTGGATTTACATGTCTTAAGTGGGCGATCGACGGGCGAGTAAGACCGCGGCTTTATGGCTCGTCGGTAAAGCTCGCCGGTGTATCATTGCAAAACCGCGGTGTGAAATACCGCTGAGCCTGGCTCGCGGCTCGTCGTCATGCTTTGTTTACTCGGCTCGCAAAACCTGCTTCAGACTTGGAACAGACATGTTTGCGACTGTTTTGCTCGCTAGTCGATCAGCGCCAACGAGCCGCGAGCCAAGTTCGTCGGTATTTAAAACCGCGGTCTTACTCGCCCGTCGATCACCACTTTAGAATTCGGTGTAGTAGACCATCACTATTCAGGGTCCAGGAAAATAAACTTAATGGCCTCCAGAGTTTTTATCTGGTTTCTCCGTGCAAAAACTCTATTGTTATTTTTATTGTTATCAGATGCCATAGCATCCACTGTCTGGGAAAGTGTTAAGCCATGACCTTGAAAATAATAATCGAAAATCATTCTTTTTTTCAAGGTCAAGACTAAAGAGTTTGGAGGTCTCAACTTAGCATCGCAATTTTGAATGCGCCTTGTAGACGAAAAAGCTCTGTCTTATGTTTCTGCTAGACTTCACGGCATCTTATTCTACAAGAAAACCCATGCATTTTACGAAGTTAACATTGGTTTGGGGGTGTTTTGTTCGAGAGAAAAGTGAAAAATTTATAAAAATTCTTTAAAACACTCGATAAGCGCCGATTAAAGTATTTAGATACATATTTGGTGCAGATTTTACAAGGGAAAGATTAAATTAAGAAAGATTAAGCTCGCCTGTGTACAAGCTATTTCTTATTGTTATTCTGTTAAATGTTTCTTGTGCAATAAATTCTAATTAATTAATTAAATTTAGGGCTAGTTTCTGAATTGAGAATTTCGCTAATTAACTACCTAGCTGTAATGCTGCCTCCTCAAGTTTCGCAAAAAAGAGCGTGACAGAAAGTTACTTAGGAATAGGCTATTTGACCGATTACTGAAAGCCATCTCATATTATTTGTTGGTGTCATGGAGTCCTCAGAAAGTGGTCATTTTAAATTCTTTCGTGTATTTCTTCTAAAAAAGGCAAACGAAAATTTAAAAAATAAAAAAAATAAAAAATAAATAAACTCACGCCCGTTATCCCCGAAGGGGTAGGCAGAGGCACCAGTCTCTAGAACTGGACCCACGAAAATTTACTTTCTAAATAAGGTGCCAAAACGCTATCTTATGCAATATGGCGTCGCAAAGGAATTATGACGTCACTTCCCGTAAAACAACCAATGAACGTAAGAAAGAATGAATGACAGACGCCATTTTTACTAACATGTGATGTCATCATAGAAACGGCCAATCCACGCTGTTTTTGATACAATGGCGGCAGATACAAATTATCAAATTTTATCTTGTGTTTTTTTTCAAATCATAATTGTTTTTTTTTAGTTAAAATCGGTTAAGCGGTTTTTATACACATAATTTATACGAACACGTATAAATAATACTGTTTTTTCACACTTTCCACAACTTAGTGGAATTCTTAACTCATAAAACGGCCCTTCATCATCATCAACCCATCATGTAACCACCGAGGGGCACGGGTCTCTTCCCTGATAAAGGTATAGGCCATACTCCACCACGGGGGCCAAGTCCGGATTGGTGGAGGCTTGTAAGACTAGTGGCTGGTCTTACTGTCAGAAAGCCGCCTTAAGGCCTCTGACTTGGCTTAACGACTGCCATCTATCGACGGCAGCCGGCACCAACTGCTTAACGTGCCTTGCGAAGCACGGAATCGCTCGGAAAAATGCCACTAGCGTTAGTCATAGACGGTGACCCATCCATGGACTGAACGCGCCGTATGTTGCTTAACCTTAGTGATCGTTTAAGATCACTCAGGCAGCCCAGGCTACGAGCGATTCCGGCCCTTAGTATCTTCATAATCTATGAAGAGTGCTAAATTTTTTTTTTAATTATAAAGCCATACCTGCTTGCGACGTTCCTTGTTCATCGCCAGTGTGGTGTGCTCGCAGTAGAAGTCTGGCAGCAGCTGTTCGCTGGCGCCCGCGGGCGCCGAGCGGACGCCACGTACCGCGCGCATGTCCGCGTTCGCGTTCGCCTTGCTTATCGGGCTTACCAAAGCATTTGTCGCCTGAAACATAGTGCAGGAATTGTTGAGGAAAAGCCTCTGCTAAGTCCTGTCCCTCGGTGCAACTTGCTTCGCAAGCAATTTTTTTTATTTGTTTTTATTTATTAAAATTACAAGTTGTTTATCATCATCAAACCTATTATGTCCACACCGAGGGGCACGGGTCTCTTTCCCGAGGAAGGTATAGAAGGCTGGTCTTACTGTCAGAAGTTTTCAAGCCGCCCTAACGCCTCTGATTTGGCTTAACGATTGCCATCTACCGATGGCAGCCGGCACCAACTGCTTAACGTGCCTTGGGAAGCATGAAACCGCTCGGAAAAGTGCCACTAGTGTTAGTCATAGACAGTGACACATCCATGGACTGAACGCGCCGTATGCTGCTTAACCTTAGTGATCGTTTAAGATCACTCAGGCAGCCCAGGCTACGAGTCATTAACTATTTAAATTACAAGTTATTTATTCACATTTTATAAAACAATTTGCTCAATTTGATGTACCAAACTGTCAATACAGTTTGTGGGTTCGTTGCTCTCTTACATTATATTAAAAATACTTACGCTAACTTAGCAGATATTTCCGTACCAACAGGACTTGTTAAGTACCTAGTGTTTCTTTAATCATCATCATCAGCATCATCATCAACCCATTATGTCCCCACCGAGGGGCACGGGTCTCTTCCCTGAGGAAGGTATAGGCCATACTCCATCACGTTTCTTTAATACCTACAAATAATACTTACCGTTGTTTCTAGTCGTTTTCTGCCTAGTTTTTCTTCAATACCTAATTATTAGTACCTACCTACACAAATATGGTGTGACTGTTGGGTTGGGAAATCTTACTCGGTCGCCGCGAACGAGCCCGGTCGGAGAGACAAACTCAATTCTTCGAACATATAGGCCAGAGTTTATCGTTTAAAAGAACATTGTTTTACGACTTTTGATGTTTTTTTTAATATTTGCATTGGGATGGCTCAGGGGTTTCTCCCTCAGGACAAGACACGCATTTTTGTCCTAACCTTGAAAAAAAAACAATCGTAGGAAGAAAAAAACAAAGCATAGGAGGATAAGGAAGGCATTATTTGCCTAGAAGAGAATAAACGAGAGAGGTGAAAGTGAGGGTACAACTTACATCAGCCAACTGCGGAGGCACGGCGGCGGTGAGTCTCATGTAGCAGTCGGCTGCACTCTTCAGCTGCGCCAGGCGCTCCTCTTCAAGGGATTCCAGCATACCAGCACCCTTCACAACGCTTGACTCCCATTCTAGCCTGCAAAACGTGGAACGTGGTTATCGTGGACATCTGGCTAGTTAGGTATTTAAATTTTTAGATAATACACGTGTTGGTATATTTAGAGCTTTCGCCATTTTGAATTTAGATCGACCAACCATTTGGTGTTGTAATTTTAGGGGTTTTGAGCATCGGGGTTTTAAGTGTAGATATTTTAATTTTAGATATTGTAATATGTACCCTATTCGTGGACTTGGTCGTGGGTTTTTCCCACTGGGGTGGCCGTACATTTGCCCTCAGTCTACCCAAACATATCCGTGCTATGGCAATCAGGGAAGGACATCACACACATGTTGTAACGAGGTTGTGATACCTCGTCTACTATCTATCTGTTGTAACTATCTGTTGATTGGTTTATCTTCAGGCTATTTACTTTTAAGCCTAGGCGCACACTAGCGACACGCGACAGCGACTAGACGCGACGACAGGCTACAGCCGACAATTTTCATATATTTTGTTCGAAGCTCCGCATGCTTGGCGTCAGAGTCGCTACGACAAGCTAAGCGGCGTCAGACGCGGCAGACAAGTCGCCCTGTTTGCGATGGCTCTAATCGATTAATCTATCTTACCTTTTGTCATCAGGTGCCTCTACTTTTTATCAATGAAAGAAGTCCCCAAACATACACCCAAACGAGTTCTTATTTCACCATCCTGGTAGCTGAGCTTCCTGGGCTTGTTACGTGACAAGCCTGGTTGCCATAGCACAGGGTATCCTAGTTTGGGGATAGACAAGCGATTGTGTTGTGTGGAAGTTGTTACATACTAGATTTTTTTTTTTCTGAACGCTAACTCGAATTTCCTCCGTAGGTTTATTCACAGCAAAAGCGCAGTGCGTCACTACAGGTGTCAGCAATTCGTGGGTTAAGAACCAGAGTAGCGTAAGGGCAAAAATTGAAAAAAAGTCAATGTATTGCAAGCAGATAAACTTCATTTTGGCAGTAAACAAAAATATTTTTTTTGGATACGTTTTTTTGTACTAAGAGAGTCGATCACAATATCGAACCAGTTTTTTTGCACATAAAAATACGAAGGATTTAAAAGCGAATGGCGAAAACAATTTTTTTACAATTTTTGCCCTTTCGCTACTCTGGTTCTTAACCCACGAATTTACCTATTCGTTTTGGCATCGGACTGTTCAAACCTTTGGGTTGAAATGGATGCCATTGGATTTGACGGTGCAGTTTGAGCCTTTGGATTGGACGGTTTTTTATTAGACGATAACCTCTAAGTAATAGGCTATTTGCCAGGTTTCTGAAAACTCATACTCCGAATCTTCGTTGGTGTTCATTAAGTGGTCAGAAAATGGTAATTTTAAATTCTTTCATTCAAAAAATTTTAATTTCATTCTGTATTCTTTTTTTTTAATTGTAATTTCTTTTCTGGGCGGTAGATGTGAAAACAAAAACATCGAAAATGTTTGCTCCCAAATTGATTTTAATATAAGTGGACAGGGTGTGACTTTCAATTAACTGATATGTTATAAATACTCGTAGTGACCAAATACCTGCCAGCAACTGTTATCTAAGGTGATAACCACTTTCAACACAATTCGCACTTCACTCATCTCGTGGTGTGGCTATTGCATAATGGAGTCAAGGAATGGTCCTTGACAAAGACACACTGACTGACATGATAGAATTGTTCAACTCCCGGATGGCTGTATTCGAGGAGCAGCTACAGAAATCCATTCCAGCCGCTCTCACAGTGAAAGGTTTGACCACCGAGTTTGCCTCATTCAAGTCATTTGTCAAGTTGGCCCTGCAGAACTTGCAGATGCAAGTGGAGGTGTTAGCACGTGAGACGGATCAGTTGGACATGAGTGGCCGGCGCAAGATTCTCCTGGTGCACGGTGTGACAGAGGGTACCAAAGAGGACACAGCTGCGGTTGTTGTGAGGTTGGTGGTGGATAAGCTGGGCATCCCAGACTTCGACGCTGCTGGTATCCGTCGCTGCCATCGCATGGGAACTGCCTCGAAGGACCGGAAGAACCGGCCAATTCTTGTTAAATTCAAGAATGTCGCTGTTAGGGATCAGTGTGGTTCTCTAAAACCCGACTCAAGGGCAGGGGGCGCTGCTGCCCACCCTCCGGTTTTGTAGTCGCCTTTTGCGACACCCGCGGGAAGAGTCGGGTTGGTGCTATTCTCTAGGCCGACACCACACAGCTCTTGTGATGTCGGCCTAGAGAATAGCTAGTATTCATTAAACTGCAGGCAGATACTGGATGCGGCAAGCTGAAGACAGGGCGCTATGGCGCTCATTAGGGGAGGGCTATGTCCAGCAGTGGACTAATACAGCCTGATGATGATGAATGATATATTCATTAAATATCTTATATAAATTTATTTATCTTATACTATGCAACAGGCTGACAGTAGAGACGTGAGTGATCTTTACCAATCCTTCTCTTCTTCTTCTGATGGTTTGAGCAGTAGCGATAGCTTTCATAGTATAGGTACCCTCACTAGCTGATACACTAGATTATCACTTCTTCTCAGTTGCGAAAAATTTCAATGTTATCCATATTAACGCACAAAGTATTCCGGCACATTTTCCTGACATGCTCGCCTCGTTTCAGTGTAAAAACAATTCATGCTATTCTTTTATCTGAGTCCTGGCTGAAATCGTGTCTCCCTTCTACGTCTTACTCCTTGCCAGGATTTCGACTCATCAGAAGCGACCGTGAAAACGGCCGTGGTGGTGGAGTTGCAATTTATATTCGTGCCCACATCCCCTATTCCATCATGAGCATGTCAGCCCAGTCCCCTAATTCCAATGCAGGTGAACACTTGTTTCTTGAACTTACGTTAACGCACAACAAAATTTTGCTTGGCGTTTACTACAGTCCTTCTCTACATGTCAATTTCTTCAAGTCACTTTTAAAATAAGCCGACAAAACACTATCTTCGGCAATATGGCGTCGCACAGGAATCATGACGTCACTGGTCAGCAAACAAAACCAATGAACATAAGAACGAGATGAATCACAGACGCCATATGTACTGACCTGTGACGTCTTCATAGATTCGGCCAATCCAGGCCATATTCGATAAAATGGCTGCAGATACATAATTATCAAAATAAATGATAACGACCTCTGTGGCGCAGTGGTTAGCGCATTTGCCTACCATGCGAGAGATCCCGGGTTCGAATCCCGGCTGGGAAAAAAAAAGAAACCCAGGTCTTGGATCTTTACATGTTTGTGACGCCGCTGTTTCTGTTTCCCACGACACAGGGTATCCTAGTGTGAGGCCAGAAGCAATGTATGCCTGTATGTAAATATTATGTTATATTTTTTTTAGTTAAAATAAACGGAGCGACAGCGTCAGGACGGAATTGTATGCCGTTTCGATTTTGTACATTTATGTGTTTGTGTGTGTGTGTGTTCATGTGTGTGTGTGTGTGTGTGTGTGTGTGTGTGAGGGTGTGTGTGTGTGTGTGTGTGTGTGTGTGTGTGTGTGTGTGTGTGCAATCTAACTAAGCAATCTATCTACATAGTCTGTTAGCTTTTAGAATATACCTCAACTGAGCAATCAAAAACCGATTATATTGCAATAAGGTAAGGTTTATTTTGTATTGTTATTTATAACTTTACACAACTTTTCAAATAGTGAAGAAAAGTTTTCTACAGAGCAGGAAGTAGTATTACACCCGTGTGTTTTCGTCGAAAACCGAAGTCTGCTCTAGAGCCCGAGGTATATTCTAAAAGCTAACAGACTATACTGGGCTCTGTATCTACCTGGCTCTCTCGGCGTGCACGCAGACGTTGTAATACTCGACTTCAGTCTTCTTCACGGCGTCCTCAGTCTTCCGTTTCTTGACCTGGAGCTTGACGGAGTCCTTCTCGCTGGAGGCGGCCAGCCGGTCGGCGCGGGCGGCGCTCAGCGTCAAAACGGAGTGCGCGTGTGGAATGTGGCCCACGCTCGAGCTGCGTGACATGCTTCTGTGGGTGCGGTCGGCTCTTGCTTACGTTTAGTCGATAAGGGTTGGCTTTGGGGCGCACCGGTCGGAGTTAATTTTTGAACATTAAGGTCTTTCTCCACTGCTCCGGTCCGGCGTCGGAACCGGAATCAGTCATGCAAAAAATATCGGCTGCCAGATTATGCTTCTCCACTTCATCCGACTATAATCGGCAATGGACGTGACGCAGTGCTTTATTAAAATCCGTCGGTTTTTCTATTCGAGGCAGGGGACGTTTAACACACATTGTATTAATGTAAATAAAACAGTAGATATGGGAACATTTTTGGGTTAGATGCGCGGTGCAAAAACGTGTTTGTTTTTGTACCTTCGTCGATCACTTCGGACCAGTAAAATACTGTTCCGATCTAGCAAATTATCGGACCGTTAAAAAACGGATGCCGGCGTAGTGGAGAAGCTTAATAGTATTCTTGTGTGTTTCTAAATCGGATCGGTAATTAACGTTTGCCGGACCGGAGCAGTGGAGAAAGGCCCTAACTTTACTTAGGAATAGGTACTTACTTGACATTTGTCGGAAGAGTCCGACCAGGTTTCGCTCGGATTCGCAGAGCTTAATCACGGTGAGCGGAGACGGAGCTCTCGTCGTCGGATTATTCCGACAAAAAGTCAAGTGTATCCGGAATAAAGTTAAGTTACTTTTTAAGATTTACAAAAAGTGATACTTTTGATAAGGGAGAAAAAGAGAGCAATACCTATTCTAAATAGATGGCACTATTAATGGATAATTGCATAGCCGTAGCTCTCAAACTACACAGATTCAGCATGTCTACCTACAGTACAAGTAGGTACAGTAGCAGTGCCTATTACACGCTGAATTCTGACAAATAAAGTAACAAATATGTATCTGCGTGGTTTTAAAAGCTGCGATTATGTTATTCGCCAGTTCTATGTATCCTCTTGCGGCCCGACCTTGAAAATAACAATATGTTTTTGTACATTTTATTTGACATTGGGCCAGACGAGGGTAACTATCCAAATGCATAGATGTATTTAGATGATTTTACTGACTGCCAAGAAGCCTCTGAAGCAAAAAAGTTCGCTACGCAACACTCATGTTATAGGTATAACAGTCGCATTAGCAGAATATCGCCAGCTCTAATACAGAAGGATCCTTCTACGTTACAATATGAGCGTGTCCAAACCATGAATCTTATTTAATAGAAACGGGAAAAGGACTAGACCATGCGTTGGCCACGCCACACATAGAGGCCAGAGAGAACGATACGATAAGTGACTGACAGTCAGACGGTGTTATTTACAACAAACACCATTCCCTTAAAACGCTCTATAAACATAGTATAAAATAGTATAGTCTTTCATTGTCTATCATAGGCAGGTGGAGGTCCACACGATATCTATAAAAACGTGGAAAATATCGTCATTTGCATTAGGTATCTTAAATTACAAAAATAATGCGAAATCAAAGTTTTAATACCTATTCACAGTAATTCCATTCCATCGCTTGTGCTTGTATGCATCTATTAAAACTTATAAAAAACTACTGCGAATTTATTTTCGCAATAGTTCCATTTACCTAGGTATAAAATAAATAAAAAATTCATAAAAAATAATAAATTCGTTTTAAAAAGTAGTTTTTTCATGTAACTCGGCAAAGTATGTACTACTGCGAATAAATGGTCATACCGATACTCTCAATCAGAGATAGAAACAACTGATCAAATATATTATGATGACACATTCTTGACAGAGCGTATTGATCCAGCTGGCACCATGCAATCAGGCTGTGGCGCTAATCAAAATTCGGTCGTCTGTGCAGGAGATCGTTGAAGTTAGTTGTACAGAAAAACCTTTATCACGATGATTTTTCTTTTAACATTGATTCTACAATGAGATGAAAATTGCGTTTCTGAGCCCGTATGACAGTAATTCTCAAACGCTTCTCATCGACGATTTGAGTGAATGACATTTTGGGCCAGTTTTCGAATTGAGATTTTTTTTAACATAACATAAAATTAACATAACATTTACATACAAGCACATACATTGCTTCTGGCCCCACACTAGGATACCCTGTGTCGTGGGAACCAGAAACAGCGACGTTATAAACATGTAAACATCCAAGACCTGGTTTTTTTTGTCCCCAGCCGGGATTCGAGCCCGGGACCTCTCGCATGGTAGTCAGATGCGCTAAACTAAAGCGCTAATTTCTCAGAAAAAAGCGGAACGTTACTTAAATATTTACTTGGAGAAATTCTCAATTCCAAAACCGGGCCTAATTTTTTAAATCTTCGTATCGTCATTGTTCGCTCTTACCCTCTCGTCAGAGATTAAAAAAAATTAAAATTCATAGGTACAGTAATTCCATTCCATCGCTTGTGCTTGTATGCGATTCGAATTTGAAAATTTTTCGAATTTGTCGAAAATTCGATGTAGGAGGTAGGACGACTTTGCATTTAGAAAACCATTTTTCTTAGCTCTATGACAACTTCGAAGTTGCCGAAATGGGCGAACAGACATCTGCTAATGGTTTGTTTTTTTTAATTGGCAGTTTGTGAGTGCACGCATCACAAGGTGAGGATGAAGATTACTATGTGGCAGTCCATACAGTAGTATGGAGTCGTACCGATCATACTACGAGTAACTACTGCAGTGAACGTCGTATGTATGGACCGCCACCGTTTATATAAGTATTATTCTTTAGAGTCGGGAGTTCATTACGTTGACTACCAGGGTTTTTTCGTACTAGTTTATCTTATATTTGATGATTTTATCATTATTTAATAAAATCAATTTAACATCATTTTAAATATATAAAATAAAATTAACCAATTGTAATAAAATTATATATTGATATTTAATTCAAAATCAATTATTTGTATTATAGTTTTATGGCATGTAGGATTTTTTTTAAAACTGGTATTGAATTTGACCAAGACAATTTCTTGTGTTACAAAAAAAAGAAGAAAAAAGTATATAACTGAGCATGTATTTACATAGTGTAACTTGTAACTCTTTCTTTTTGGGACTAATGGCTTAATACATTAAATTTTATGATTGCATGGCAGTCTTCCTATTTGCTAATCCGAGAGTTGATCGACTTTGTTATGTACAACGAATTGTCATAGGTACTAAACCATGAATTGTATTCCTATGAAACAGTCCCAGGTGGAGCGATTTTTTTATATCATATTTCCACAGACTCTAGAGTCTGATCTAGATCCGTGCCTTTTTTTGTTCCGATATACTTTTTCCCCTTTATTCTTACTCCAATGTGCTAAAACAATCTGGTGGTTGGTGATTTGCAGACCTGGTCTCCAGGGAGGCGTCCTGGAGTTTCTCATTCTCGCGGGCGGCGGCGTGGGAGAGCTTCTTGGACTTGGCCTCGCCGGTGCGCCACTCCGTTAGCGCCCGCGTCGTCTTGTCAACGTTACCATCGATCTGTGGATTAACCACTCAAGCCCATTACACAATGAAAGAATAAGGAATAAGAAATAAGGGAACAAGGAATAAGGAATAGCGGAATCCAGCAATGGCAGCACCGTTGAGCAAGACACAATTCAAGAATAAGGAAAACAATTGATTTCTGTGCTATTCCTTATTCCTGGTTCCTTATTTCTTATTCTTTATTCTTAAACCTTATTTTTTTTCATTGTGGAATGGGCTTCAGGCCTAGAAAACTTTTCTTTCTTTTACAGCCAAGTTATTCACAGAATAATATTTGAAAGAAGAATGTGCAAAATTGTATGAACCTTGGGCCCACCGGTGTAGCATTATAGCAGGTATGTGGATCGATGAGTCATGACATAAGTTATTGAAAAAGTTCTAAGGGAAAGATCAAAATGTATGAGGGCAAAAAAAAACATTTTATTTCAGAGCAATTCACATGCATAGACGAGCGGTTTTTCAACAGAAAGTGGTCTGTTACGTCATGAAAAATAATGTCAAGACACTACAACCCACATGCATACCCCGCCCCTCTCCCACCCCCTCCAGAGATCGAACTCACGATAGCTAGGTGCTCCACTATCCTTCTTTTTTTTTATGGCACTTCAGCACGGATACGGTACCTACTTTAATATGGAAGTACTGTATAAACACACCTCTTTCGCTTCTTCCACTTTTTACTCTCTTCATACGTAAATAAAATATCTGTGTTATTATTATACATAGCCTGCAGTTTTTCGCAGATCGTCATCCCATCTGGTCGAAAGGCGACCTACACTACGTTTGCCGAGTCGCGTTCTCTGCTTGAGAACATATTTAAACGAGCGGTTGTCGATTCTTCGCGATATTAGACCAGCCCACTGCCACTTCAGCTTGCTAATACTCTGAGCTATATTGATAACTTTGGTTCTATGTCGGATGCATTCGTTACGAATCCTATCCTTCAGAGAAACTCCGAGCATAGCTCTTTCCATAGCTCGCTGAGTGAAACTCAAAGCATAGCTCTTTCCATAGCGACTTTGAACTGGTGGATCAACCCTTTCGTGAGTGTCCATGTCTCGGCTCCGTAGGTCATGACAGGTAGAAGTAGAACACACCGATTCAAAACTTTCAATCTCAAAATGCCTCCGTTTGATTATGCTTTACTCACCTCTACCTTGACTTGCTCTTCTCTGTTTAGTCGCTCCAACACATAATTAGTGAAGCCTCGTCGGGGTTCTATTGTATTCTCTTGTTAAAACATGTCTAGTTCCATGTTTTGTCACAGAGCCACTGAACGCGACAAAACACACCATCATCATCAGAATCAACCCATTATGTCCCCACCGAGGGACACGGGTCGTTTCCCTGACAAAGGTATAGGCCATACTCCCCCACAGGGGCCTAGTCCGGATTGGTGGAGGCTTGTAAGACTAGTGGCTAGTCTTACTTCAGAAGTTTTCAAGCCGCCCTATGGCCTCTGACTTGGCTTAACGTCTGCCATCTATTGACGGTAGCTGGCACCAACTGCTTAACGTGCCTTGCGAAGCACGGAACCGGTCGGAAAAATGCCACTAGCGTTAGTCATAGACGGTGACCCATCCATGCACTGAACGTGCCGTATGTTGCTTAACCTTAGTGATCTTTAAGATCACTCAGGCAGCCCAGGCTACGAGCGATTCTAAATCGAAATCTCGAAAAAACACACCATAGTGTCTTCATCATAACCTCTTTAATGTTGATATAAATGCTGATATATTGCCTTTCTGTGAATACATACCTACAGCAATGTCGCTATATAAAAAAATGTTGTTATTGACTTGTTGATCATGTTACAGTTGGTATAAATATGCTACAAGTGTGGGCACAAGTTGCACATTATTCAAAGAATAAAACATGCTCATACAACTGTGGTAATCATCTTCAAAAAAGTGCAGTTGCAAGACCGACCCGCCGGCCGGTCTACGGGGCCTAACGGAATGCGCCGTATAGTTTGCATCGGACCCGCCGGCGGGCCCTCGGGGCTTGAGGGGGGAAAGGTCATAGCCTCATAAATTAGCTGACAGCTGACAGCGAGCTGTCTGCTGCCATTGATGCCAATGTAAAATATATCTAAAGAGCAAATATTTAAAGCCCATATTTGAATGATATTATTTTTGTCGGGTGGGAGCAGAGTCGTGCAAGTGTACTCTGTCTCGGTTCCTCGTACACTAAGGCTGCGGTTCCACTGAGGTTCCGCTCCGCCCCTCAGTGGAACCGCAACCTTAACAGTGACAGCACAAACACAGTCAGCTCGACAGACTTGACAGGAAACGCGGATCCACTTTTGCTCGAATTTTCGTTAGAATTCGAACGAGTACGACTGAATTTTCCTCCACCGAGGAATAATATTCGAATCTTTTTTACAAATTGAATTTGCAATAATCAATCTCTCAAGCATATCAAAAGTGATTTTTAGGACCCACGGCAAAGAACCTTGCTCGCACACAACCTGCCTAAAAAGTGAAGCACTATTAAAGTGATAGAGATATACAACTCTTTTGGCAAAAACGGTCTGTAAAAAGATATGATTTTTTTTTCCTCGCTGGAGGTATTGAACTGGATGGAGCTCCTTGACAAAGGATTAATAGTTTGATCGTGAACGAGAAACAAGTTAGAATCACTGGAGTAAACAATACACTGCGTTTCCACTGAGGCGGAGCGGAGCAGAGCGGAGACGAGCAGTGCCGTGATTCACCATCACATCGCTATGTGATTGGTGAATCACGGACAGCTCGTCTCCGCTCTGCTCCGCTCCGCCTCAGCGGAACCGCAGCGTTCATTATCATCAACCCATTATGTCCCCACCGAGAGGCACGGGTCTCTTCCGAGGAAGGTATAGGCCATACTCCACCACGGGGGCCAAGTCCGGATTGGTGGAGGCTTGTAAGACTAGTGGCTGGTCTTTCTGTCAGAAGTTTTCAAGCCGCCCCTAAGGCCTCTGACTTGGCTTCACGACTGCCGGCACCAACTGCTTGACGTGCCTTGCGAAGCACGGAACCGCTCGAAAAAATGCCACTAGCATTAGTCATAAACGGGGACCCATCCATGGACTAAACGCGCCGTATGTTGCTTAACCTTAGTGTTCGTTTAAGATCACTCAGGCAGCCCAGGCTACGAGCGATTCCGCAGCGTAAGCATTGTAAATTAAATATTATATGTATTATGTACATTTTGTACAGGTGTTGCATTGCATACCCCTCTGTGATACAGGCGTGATTCGGCGTTAACTTATGTATGTATGTATGTATGTTTGTTGTACAGATAGTGTTTTACCTTTTTCCTAAGTTTTAATTGGTTGTCAATGACAGTCTTCATGGGCTTAACTAATTCTTCAGTAACAGCGTTTGAGTAATTCCTGAAAAAAAAAACACAAGTTATTTAAGAACCACGCCTTAGAGAAAAAAGTTAATTTAGACAGGGGTGAACGACTTGCATATTGCTCTACTTTAGATCTTTTTATAACTTCTTTACGTTTAGACGCTGGTTTCGATTAAAACATACACACACATTTTAAAAACAGACACATTTACGTACAGGCACATAATTATGTACACAGTGGGCCAGAGCCCCACACTAGGATACCCTGTGTCGTGGGAACCACAAACAGCGACGTCAGAATCATGTAAACATCCTAGACCTAGGGTTTTTTTTTGTCCCCAGCCGGGACCCGAACCCGGGACCTCTCGCATGGTAGGCAGATGCGCTAACAGCTGCGCTACAGAGGTCGTCGAATTAGCATCCTTTTTTGAACGTCAGACAGAATGGCACATGTAGTCAAGGGTACTTAAATGAGCTACTTAAATTAAATAACGCTGCCTAAATGAATATAATAGATACTAATAACTAGGTATCTTCTTTAAGCATATAAATACTACCCAAAGCATTTGAAATGAACCCCGGCTGGGGACAAAAAAAAACCCCAGGTCTTGGATGTTTACATGTTTATAATGTCACTGTTTCTGGTTCCCACGACACAGGGTATCCTAGTGTGAGGCCAATGTATATCATCATCATCATCATCATCATCAACCCATTATGTCCACACCGAGGGGCAATGGTCTCTTCCCTAAGGAAGGTATAGGCCATACTCCACCACGGGGGCCAAGTTCGGATTGGTGGAGGCTTGTAAAACTAGTGGCTGGTCTTACTGTCAGAAGTTTTCAAGCCGCCCTAAGGCCTCTGATTTGGCTTAACGACTTCTATCTATCGATGGCAGCCGGCACCAACTGCTTAACGTGCCTTGCGAAGCACGGAACCGCTCGGAAAATGTATATGCCTATAAGTAAATGTTAATGTTTATTTACTTACCTATGTATCTCAGCTCGCTTCTCCATCTCGATAGAGACATGCTTCCAGGCTTCGACGCAGGAGCCCACGCTCTCGCGACACGCTTTGTTCAGCTTGGCGCCCAACTTTGCCAGGCATTTCGCGTAGTACACCTCCGCCTCCACTCTGAAAGGTATAGAGCAGAGGTTCCCAAACTTATTTTTCTCGTGGACCACTTTCAAAGTTTTACTATTTTCGGTAGACCCCCTGCTGCTACATTTCTACTGTATTCCCAAAACCTGGAATGTTTCTACACGTGTCGGTATCGAACGCGTAAGTACATGCGGCGACCACTCCGGAGTGGCAAATAGGTAGGAATTCAGGCGCCAGAAGAGGTAAGAGTTACGCAGTAGACAGAGAAGCAGCATGTTGGTGAATATAACGTGGCTTTTTTAGGGCCGTGCGATCTGAATTGCACCTAATTGTAACTGTATTTTGTATTCTGCGCCAAAACTCCTAAATAATATCACCCCAAATTGGGGGTGATAAAAAGAAACACTTTCTCTTGTGTCCTATTTATTTAAATAATACTTGTGGTTATACAAAATTATAAACAATTATTATTACAAACAATTGAAAAATTGACGTTGATAGGTAGTTAAATCCAAGGCGAAAGGGTCGTTTATCGACCAAATTGGATCAAAGATATAAATTGTTGTATGGATGATCCGATTGAGACCACACGTGTCCCCACGCGTCAAGTCCCAACCAATAGTGTCTGGCGAGGCGAGGCCCTAGGCCGAGCGCCGCGGAGTGCGAAGCTCGCAGCGGCTGGGGGTTGGCGCGCGTAAGCCCGCAGGGGGCTCGCCCCCTAGTCTAATATACAAAATGCTCGTGTTACCGTGTTAGTGCGCATACTCCTCCGAAACGGCTTGACCGATTTTGATGAAATTTTACGTGTATATTCGGTAGGTCTGAGAGTAGGTTGTTATCTATTTTTCATAGCCCTGAGTGATAAGGGTGGTCCGCCCCATTTTTTTTAAAGTATAATCCTTACAAATAATTTATGTGGCATAACAACGTTTGTCGGATCAGCTAGTATATGTATAGTTCAGTCAAAACTTTATCAGTTTCCCCCGAATCGCGAATGCACATTGTAGGTAGGTACATCTGGGACTTAATTTTCGGCGTTTCCCACGACATGATTCATCAATTACATATTTGCGCCATTTGAGGTCGAAACGATGGGCACATGGGGCCCTGAGGCGCGCCTGCTGTTCAAGGACCTAGCGGCGTGCCAAGTCGACGCATCAGGAGACCAAAGAGTTGTCGTGTACCTCGGCCAAAGGATAAGCCTGGCCATCCAAAGAGGTAACGGTCGCCAGCATTCTGGGCTCATTAGCGCGGGACAGTGACCTGGGGCATTAGAGAACTTTATCAAAGAGAATTGATTGAAACTAATACTGTTAGAAATTATTTGATGTCCTTATAATTTTTTTCGTTGCCGCATTATATCTAAATAATAATTGTATTACAGACTTTATTTTTGTTTCGAAAAGTAATTTTATGGTTGATTTAAACCATGCTCAAATTATTGATTGGTAGGTAATATTCAATTAGATTTATTTTCGAAAATAAAACGAGATTATCCCTTTCATATCCTCGTTATATCACACATTATAGCGTTTTCTAAACTTTTCTTACACCAGGAAATATCAAACACATCACTCAAAGATGGATTCCCTACATCGATACGAAACAAATAATCTAGACACGCGACAGTGAGTCCAGCCAAGTTCGAGAAAAAGGAACTGGCGACGCAGCAGCCGTGTGTATTATTACAGGAACCACTTCGAGCTACTTTTGACCCCTTCACAACTCGGGTTATTCACCAACTGGACACACATGACTGGACACACCTGTGTCGAGTTGGTTGAACTCAAATTAGTATCATTTATTCTTTCGTCATCTGGACACACAAAGTATTTACGCGTGTTCAGATGGTGAAACGTATTGAAATAATTTTAATGTTTTCGTCAACTGGACACACATTCGAATTTTACCCGAATTTATGACAAAGTACAGTCATGCGCAGAATGTTTTCTGTTACAATCATCATCCTCCATCAAACGTTCCACCGCTGGAAACGGGTAATTTTAATATACTTTTCCAAGAATTTCACAGTAAATAGTACAAAAGTACTAGGGTAGCAGAAGTATGTAAGAGATTGCGGCTAAAATAAAATCTCATGAAAAACATGCGGCTTAGTTCATGGTGTTGCTTAATACTGCGCAGTATTAAACAGGGTTTTTTACTACTCCTACCTACTAACTTTTGTTACCCTAGTACTTTTAACCGCTCTGGACTATACCGTAAGTGTGACTGGGCGTACTGGAAACCACTGAGCGAAGTACTGGGAATTGAAGTAAAACGTAAAGCGACATTATGGGAATCGAGGTTCAGGGAATAAAACTTATGATGAAGGTCCTATAGCAAGAAAAAAAATTGAAACTAACAGCATGAACACTATGATCGTGACTACTGTTAGTGGTCAATAATTCCATGAGCGCGACGATTGTTAACCTGACTGTACCCTTTTCTGCAAAAAAATAGAGTGTGTCCAGTTGGTGAAAACATAAAAATTATTATTTTAGCTTTCACCAACTGGACACACATAAAAATCTTTGTGTGTCCAGATGACGAAAGAATAAATGATACTAATTTGAGTTTCACCAACTCGACACAGGTGTGTCCAGTCATGTGTGTCCAGTCATGTGTGTCCAGTAGGTGAATAACCCCACAACTCTACAACTATTTAACTTACGTAGGTATATAAAATTTGGCACATTTACTAAGCTCCCTTAGCTTGCATAGAATCCAAAATTTCATCAATGTTACACAAACAGTTATTGATATATTAATGTTTAAAAACCGGCATTTTTATGACTGACTGACTGACTGACTCACATATAGATCAAAAACCTAACTCACTTCTTGATGACCTAGAAACTTGATATTTGGCATCAAGGTATACTATTAGGCATATACATACAAAGGAAAAAATCTAAAAACTGAAAATTATTGATATTTATATCCACATAGTATTTAGTTCCAAATTCTGCCAATAGATGGCGCTTTGTAATTCTAAATCGCGCAATGGTTTTGTCTTAACCGATTCTATATAATATCTGTAAACCACTTCCTATGCACGTTTCTTTGAATCGTAATTGAGTTTCTGTAGTCAAGTCGTATGTTCGTAGCCGATTTCTAACCCATCGGTTATCGGTTCTTTGGCAATAACGAACCATGTATGATTAATGATCAATACAAAATCTGTTAAAAAAGTAGTGATATCCCATCAAAAACATAAATGTGATTGAGAGCCAAGTTCAATATTAAGAACAGACGTCGTTATCGACTTCGCCGACAAAAGAATTGAGATCTATATGGGTGCTGCCAAGTTCTCTGTAGAAAAGGTGAGTGCACGTGCGCCGTTTCCGCACTTCCTGCAGTCGAAAATTACGCGCGCACGATGTTTACAAACCGCGAGTATTACAAAATGGTTCGTAGTTACTTTCTCAGTGGGGAAAATACAGCTGCAGCTCGGCGGTTATACGCTGAAGAAAGTTTGCCCCGCCTGATAAATGCCGGTTTTATTGAACCTCAAATACCCAACACCAGGACATTCATGAGAGTGACGCAGCATTTGCTAGACTACGGACAGTTCACTGCACCAGCGCACGCTCAAGGCCGAGGAGGGAGACCTTCCTTGGGCGTGGAGATCGAGGAACAGATATTCGCAGTCTTCGAGGAAGACCCCAGAAGGAGCACCAACGATGCGGCACGCACGGCGCACTGTGCGTTAGCCAGTACGTGGTGTGGAAATTCATACCACTACCAACCAGTGCAAGCATTCCACGCCGGTGACGTTCCTAAGCCCGTGCAAGTATGAAGGAAGAAATGGAATCAAGTAAGATTTTTTTTGCTACGTCATACATAAGTCATACCTACTGGCTGCGCCGCCGCCGCCGCTTCTTTTCCTTCCTGCAAGCCGCACGCAGTTGCCAGTTCGTGCGTTTAGTTGTGCTCATGCGTGATGAGTCCACATTTCTTTAAGATTTGCGGATAAGTTCAGACATTGGTATTTTTGTTTTTTTGTACCAACGGGGTAGTAACAAAAAATGTTGGTATTTGTATTTTGGACTTAGTATTACGTATGTGGATTAGGCTTTAGATTGATGATTATGAAAGCTTTAGATGATCAGTAATTTTATTCGATAAATGTAATCTATTATCGATACCAATAATATGGTAAAATTTATTGTACCGGTGAAAAAATCACCCGATAGATCTCAATTCTTTTGTCGGCGAAGTCGATAACGACGTCTGTTCTTAATATTGAACTTGGCTCTCATTCACATTTATGTTTTTGATGGGAAGGAGTGTTTTACCTAAAACATACCTATTATTTCTTCTAAGTTCTACCTGGTGCATCTTGAGCTCTAAAATAACCGAAAAGCGAAAACCGCTCGAAAAGTTGTCAATTTGGCGCCATTCTGTGGCCATGACAGCTCGCCCAACAAGAAAGGTTACGGACTGGCCACGCACGGGACAATTCGCCCGCGCGAAAAATCGCGCGGCGCGTACGGCGAGGCGTCTTACCGTGTGGCTTGCTACGTACGTACATACATTTCTATGAGTTTGTTTCAGTCGCTAGTCGCAGTCGCGAATGAAACGAACTCAAACAATGAGCCGTTTTCAGAAGAATTAAAAAAAAAAAAAACGGCTGTCAAAGGAATGCATTTTTGGACCTCAGCCCAATAGCCATTTGTGATACATCATAAAATAGGTCTCAGCGAGCTGAACAAAAGTTACTACTACGCCAACAGCCAAATGTTTGTCGTTTCGGAGTTATATTTTGTTGAAAATGTTAGTTTTTTTTCAATACTATATAACACCGAAAGGACAAACATTTGGCTGTTGGCGTCATAGTAAATTTTGTTCAGCTCGCTGAGACCTATTTTATGACGTATCACACATGGCTATTGGGCTGAGGTCCAAAATTGCATTCCTTTGACAGCCATATTTTTTTTTTTTTTAGTTCTTCTGAAAACGGCTCATTGTACCTACGTAGCAAGCCACGGGGCCTCGCCTCGCCGCCGGTCGCCAGGACGAACCAATGTCCCGTGGCCAGGCCGTTAGGTGGTGCGGATCGGCTACGAACAAAACAAACGTCACGGCTCGCTCGTGAGTCCCTACCGGACCCAACCTATTATCCAGTCTGGATTGCGCGCCGTATGTACTTACGTTTTCGATAGCGCCACGCAAAGTGAAACAGGCCTGGTACTAGGTACTTCTATCTCTCTCTCAAATGTTTAAGCGCATGCCCAGTCTATGAGCCGTTTTCAGAAGACCTAAAAAAAATATAATAATATGGCTGTCAAAGGAATGCAATTTTGGACCTCAGCCCAATAGCCATTTGTGATACATCATAAAATAGGTCTCAGCGAGCTGAACAAAAGTTACTACTACGCCAACAGTCAAATGTTTGTCGTTTCGGAGTTATATTTTGTTGAAAATGTTAGTTTTTTTTCAATACTATACAGTGTGTCCCTGGATAAAGTGCAATCCCGAAAGGGGATGAAACTAGACCATGAATCATTGACTAGAAAAATATAAAAAAAAATTATAAAAAATTATTGTAGGATTTATTGGTATTTTAAGATTTTCATGTTTCATTAAGGACTCTATGTACAAAAGTATTGATTTCTTCCAAAATAATGGGTCTATTTCTTTGAAATAAAAAAAACAGTATGCCTAATACCTGGCGATGACCATGAAATAATAAATAGTCCGCAAAAAAGTAACTATCTTGGGTAAAAAAATGATTTTTTATGAAAAAAATGATTTTTTTAGACGTTTATTTTAAAAAACTTCAAATTACTAAAAAAATGTGCCCTATAACTATGTAATTTTATAGCTTACTTTTATTCTTTACCATTTTAGCTTCCAAATAAGAAAAAAACAATGTTCTAACTAAAAAAACACGCTATCTACGAACTTTTAAAGTGGAGCCTAATCGTGTTACCGTGCAGGTAGAGACCGTTTTTTCCATTGTTTCCGTCCTACTCTGTGCCCTTCGGCAGTCGCAGTCCTTTTGTTCTACACTCAGGTAGAGGGAAGGCGAGGGGAGGGGAGGCAGGGGGTTCGAAACAGGACTTACACAGTCGCTCCGATATTCTCGCCGCTGCTACTACTGTTCTCGTTCTCGCATTGTGTTCTCGTTGATTTGTTATTAAGTTTTTGTTACATTGTTGACTGTTACGTTTTCTACTGTTCGTTACGTTTGGACTGTTCCTGTTCTGCTGTTAAGTGTTGACGAAATGCCGCGATTGACAGAGTTCTCACCTCGAGAAATAGCCGACATGCATTATTATTATGGCATGTCACATGGTCGCACAACAGTCGCTCGGACTGCATACATAAATGCTTTCCCGGGCAGACTCATACCCTCAGCTCGAAATTTTCAAGAGATTCATAGGAGGCTCTCCAACATTGGACTTGGTTTGGCACGAGATCGCCGTGAGCAACCAGCTGTCGTTATTGACAATGCGATAGAAGAGGCCATTTTAAACGATCTGTTTGCTGACCCTACAACAAGCATAAGACGATTAGCGTTGCGTCATGGCATATCGAAGACGTCTGTCTGGCGAATTTTGAAAAAGGAGGGATTGCATCCTTTCCATTACCAACGAGTACAACATCTACACGAAAATGTAGATAATCGTCCAAGATGCGTAATGTCGACGTGGATTCTAAGAAAAATTAAAGCTGACCCAAATTTTCCCAAACACATTTTTTGGATGGACGAAGCGACATTTACCCGAGACGGCATTACAAACTGCAGAAATTTGCACCAGTGGTCTCACGAAAATCCACGATTGAAGCGGGCATCTACTTTTTAAGTAAAATTTTCAATAAACGTATGGGCAGTCTTAATCGACATTTTAATTGGTCCAGTCATTTTACCCAGAACCCTAAATGCTGAACGTTTTTTAGAATTACTACAAAATTTACCCATGTTGATGGAAGATGTTCCCCTGGCTACGAGACGGCGTGGGCGTATGTATCTCCAAATGGATGGATGTCCTGCACATTATGGGCGGGAGGTGCGGCGATTTTTGAACGAAAATTACCCGAACCGGTGGATTGGCCGAGGAGGGCCAGTAGGCTGGCCAGCGCGTTCACCTGATCTGACACCCCTAGATTATTTTTTATGGGGTGTCATGAAGCAAAGAGTATACAGCACGCCAATAAATACCGAGGCACAGTTGCACGACCGAATAATTCAGTGCGCAAATGACATTAAAAATGATCCAGGAATGATTCGCAGAGCCACTAACCAAATTATTATTCGTGTAGTAATGTGCTTGCAAAATCGAGGAGGCCATTTTGAACATTTAATGCATTAAATAAAAATGCAAAATTGTAAATTACGGATAATTTTATTAATAAAGTTATTGTGATTAAAGTCTGACTTTTATTACCTACTAAAATGTAAATAACTCCTACCTAGCCAATTTTTTAGTTAGAACATTGTTTTTTTTTATTGGAAGCTAAAATGGTAAAGAATAAAAGTAAGCTATAAAATTACATAGTTATAGGGCACATTTTTTTAGTAATTTGAAGTTTTTTAAAATAAACGTCTAAAAAAATCATTTTTTTCATAAAAATACATTTTTTTACCCAAGATAGTTACTTTTTTGCGGACTATTTATTATTTCATGGTCATCGCCAGGTATTAGGCATACTGTTTTTTTTTATTTCAAAGAAATAGACCCATTATTTTGGAAGAAATCAATACTTTTGTACATAGAGTAATTAATGAAACATGAAAATCTTAAAATACCAATAAATCCTACAATAATTTTTTATATTTTTTTTTTATATTTTTCTAGTCAATGATTCATGGTCTAGTTTCATCCCCTTTCGGGATTGCACTTTATCCAGGGACCCACTGTATAACTCCGAAAGGACAAACATTTGGCTGTTGGCGTCATAGTCATAGTTCTAAATTTTTTTAATTGTATATTATTAATATGGGTCATCGATACCAGAAATAAATGATTTTTATTTTATTTTATTTATTTTTTATAGTAACTTTTGTTCAGCTCGCTGAGACCTATTTTATGACGTATCACACATGGCTATTGGGCTGAGGTCCAAAATTGCATTCCTTTGACAGCCATATTTTTTTTTTTTTAGTTCTTCTGAAAACGGCTCATTGTACGCTCTGTCTACTATGGGGTGAAGCGTGCAGTTGGCAGCACTGATCGCAGGTTTATTGATTAGATTCTTTCTGCACCGTACCTACTGCAAATTCAGAATTCACGCTAATATACGCAGAGTAACGCATAAGCTGAAGCATTTTATTGCTACTGAGAGTTTTGTTCGATTAGGGTAAGTGTATTTTTATACTTTTTTTTAATCCTCACCAAGTTAAATAAAAACTGTAAGCTTTGGACTGCTATCGCAGAATTAATCAAGACACTCACCTCAATGTGTTCACGGAATGGAACTGATACTGTACCGCTTGACCGACTTTGATGATTTTTTTTTATTTATATTCGGTAGGTTTGAAAATAGGTTGATATCGATTTCTTAAAACCTAAGTGAAAAAAGAATGGCGAAATCTCACGCGTCTGATCTGAACGCATCATAGGTACCTAACCGCATCTGGATACAAGTCCAATAATTAACCGGCAGAGCATGCATGTTTTTTTAAATTTACTTCACCACCTAACTGTTAATAGAAATTCTGGACTATGTAAACCATTTCTTTATTTGATTCATCGCTAAAATATTCGGGAGAATGGCTAGTCGAATCGTCCACGTTAATTAGAAATGGTTCCGTCACAGCGTCGGTGGACGATGATCCCATCCACTTCTTTCATCAATAATCAAGTATCTGGGTGACCGAGCTTTGCTCGGTACTTTTTTTGTAATAAAATATGTAATATAAAATAAAAATAATCCTTTTTCAACAAAAAAAAGAACTTGGAAAAAAAACATCATGACTCGAACCGTGTCTCTTGAAATCGGCCCAAAACAGTCGCCCGTTTTCCCGTCAGTACCACAGAACAAAAAAAAGAGTAGAAATAGTGACATGACCTATCAGTAGGAAAACCAGTGTGACCAAACTCACACACACAAATCAAAAGCACACTGTGAATGCCAAGCTGCCATTGGCAAATAAAGCCAATTCTGAAAAGGTCTACATCATAAAAGTTCCAAGTAAAATATGAACCTTTTCAATCATATAAACAATGATCAAAATCAAATGATAATTATGAAATTAAGTTTGACATATGTACGATCTTTGCTTTGTAGTACCGCTACTCTACATTAGATGGAACTACCGCCGCGTGTGATCGTCGAGAAGCTTTAAGTTTCATGCCATAAAGTCGAATATTGAAAAATAACTATCTGCTATGTTGCTACTCAGGCTAAGGATGGGACATAATATGCAATATTATTGCCATATCGACAAATTATAGAACTGTTTCATAAAGCGACAGTTGAAAATGAATTTGTTATGACAATGTTTCTTAATCATTTATTTTTTTTAGTATCTACATTGACAAAGTAACATAATGTATTCCCTTCTGCCAAACTGTACCACAGTTCGATGTAAATTACGCAGCCGGCTACCATATTAACTGTCCTTCTGGATGATTGGCTACGCAATGTTGAATATTTAATTTAAAGATGTCCCTGTAAATGCTCCAAAATGTTGGTAACGTAGGTGTCTTCATAAACGTAATATTAGTTTCACCTTTCACCGTGTGGTGGTGGTGGCGCTAGTGTGTCTTCTTCTTGTGTCAATGAGCCTGAAAGTGTTGTATATTTTTGCAAATAAAAAGCATCGTGTTTTTCGTAAGTAATCTTATTCAGTTTCATTGAAATATAGCAATAATCCCAACACGCAATGTATAATGGAATTCTCATAATCTAACCATAGTCGCTTTATGAAACGAAGCCCAGCAAACTTATCGTATGTATAGTATGTGTATTTTTTTATTTATTTATTTAAAATGTCGTTATCCATCAACGCTTGTGCTTCACTTATATTATGGAGATGACATTTGCCAACGAAAGTCACGAGACTTCCCCATAGATTTATGGAGTAAGCGTTGATTAAATTATCTAGACCCCCACCAGATGATTTTACTACACGAGCACATAAAATCATCTAACTTTGAAATTATGCATGCTGGTTTAGTTTTGAAGACAATACGCCAATCTATACTAATAAAAATGACATGTTTTTTGAACTAAAACTTTCGGCACAACACTAAATGTTTACAACATTTAGTCCGGATCTACTTACGGGTGTTGTTTTATCGGACGAGTCCGACTAGGTTTCGCTCCGATACGCAGAGCAGTGAGTGGGTGGTGAGCAGAGACGGAGCTTGCGTCGTCCGGTTGCTCGTCTCAAAATGGGATGGGTAAGTTGATCCGGATTAAAAGTTTACAAAAATGACATGATACTGCAGTCAGGACCACATTCTCGCAAAGGAACTAAACAGCGTCAAGGAACATGATCAATAAATTTTGCGCAGTATCAAAAATAATTGCAACTAAAAATGTGTTAAATAATAATAATAATAAAAGATGATAATAAACACTTACATACAGGCACATACATTGCCCCTGGCCCCACCCTGGGATACCCTGTGTCGTGGGCACCAGAAACAACGACGTCACAAACATGTAAACATACAAGTCCCCAGCCGGAATTCGAACCCGGGATCTCTCGCATGGTAGTCAGTAAAGATGGGCGATTATGAATGATACTAATCATATCATTCGACTTAGTCGAATTAGACATCCAGATTAGTAACTAACGTTCTGTAGCCTAACCCCTAACACTCGTACTAGTAAACCGCTAACGCTATAGGTAGGTACTACTCGTCGTCGACTCGTGTCGTTCCGCCGCAACTCGGGCTGACTCGGGAATCATTCAAGCAGATGCATACTAATTTGGTCGACTCGGGCGCTTCCGTCGTGAATCGGAACGATTCGGGGTTCAATGTTTACGGTTTTATCGCTTGCTTCCACTTTGAAGCAAAAGCCAAATTCAACCTTACATCAAGGAGTTAAAAGTAAAACCATAAAACGTTGTGTGTAGCTACAAAATTTCGCGCGTAAATTACCGCCATTTTTCTCCCAGTAAGTAATACAGAATCCAATTTGACATAGTGGTTAGTGGTTACTAATTAGTGGTTTCATTCGATTATCAGGATTAGTGATAACTAATATTGAAGTCGAATACGAACGTTAGTAAGTAGAAGATTAGTCGACTTATAATTTCATTCATAATCGCGCATCGCTAAGTCAGATGCACTAACCACTACGCCACAGAGGTCTTCAATTAAAATAAAATAACGACAATTATTCTCCCAAAGTACCTAATAAGACCCAGGTACTCTACCTAAAGTACCGATAATTATTTATTACTGCTAAGTCATACACAAAATATCGATAGATTTTTATAATGTTGTGTCCCAGCTGAATTGAGTTAGCATTTGAGTAGCATTCAAATGTTGACAGAAATTTGTAGAAAAAGTACACAGACTTCGACGAAAATTGAACATTATATTCCAGTAAATAAAGGTGGTTTTACTTTCTCACTTTCGGATTGCTTTCCTTGTTCATGTCATTGCAAATTGAATTTCTATTAAATTAAATACAATGGAAATACTACTTACCGATGGAATGTTACGGCATGATCGGTACACTTTGGTCCCCAACTTTTATTTTTGCACTCTAACACAGCACAATAAGGCATTTTAGTAGAGTTTTCACAATTGTTTTCTTTACTAGAAGCGCACGGCAACTGAGGTAAGAAAAACTGTCATAGACTACGCTTAGGCAATACATTGGTAATTTGAGGCACGCAGGCACCGCCCACTTACGATTTCTACTCTTTTTTTTTTGTTCTGTGGTCAGTACTATCCCAAGCTTGCAGATGAATGCGAAATTTACCTTATCTCTGTTTATCATAGCAAATTTCAATTGCCTTAAAACACGGATAAAACAACGTTTTCTAAAAATGTATCCTAGTTAGATCAATTAAATGCCCCCGAAAGCATATGCCTACAAAATTTCTTGAAAATGGTTGGAGCCGTTTCCGAGATTCTGATTATAGTATATAAATATATATACAAGAATTGCTCGTTTAAAGAGAGTACCTGGATGAACGAGCTTTGCTCGGTATTTTTTTAGTAAATCATGTTTTTTGGAATTTTTTTTGTAGGTATTTCTTTTAGAAAATATATTTGGATACGAATTAGGTGCGTTGATAATAGGGCTCCTAATAATAGTTTTTCACACAAAAAAGGAGCTTGAAAAAAAATGAGAACTTTCATGCACAAGTCTCGAACCAGGGTCTTTCGTTTAAGGTATCGTCCTATTTCCCACCTGGGCTACGACAACCTTACTGATTAATGCGAAATGTACGTTCTTATAGGGTAGCAGTTATTTCTTTGCCCAAAAACACGGTTAAAACGACGTTTTCTTAAAATGAAACCTAGTTGGATCAATTATTCGCCCCCGAAACCCTCTGTTTACAAAATTTCATGAAAATCGTTGGAGCCGTTTCCGAGATTCTGATTATATATGTTTAAATACATACATATATACAAGAATTGCTCGTTTAAAGAGATTAGATTAGATTTAGTAAGAGAAGCCAAGCCGTTACAATAGAGAAAACACAAAATATATTAGAGCAACGCTGGAAGGTCACACAGCTTTCGATATAATTAGGGACTCCACACACGGCGGCTATAAGGTAAAGATGTATATTATAGCACGATATATCTCATTACATCTTTCCATAAAAATTGTCAGGAGACTACACACGACAGCTACAATATACATCTTTACATCTTCGTATTTTAAAGGTACTGAGCGATACGAAGATGTATATTTACCTTTCGATACATCTTAATATATCTCAATACCTTTTCGTATGTTACGATACATCTCTCTTTGAACAGGGTGTTCAAAAAGTTTCTTGGTGATTCCAAAACTTTTTTATATTCTTTAATTTAATTCAAGTTTAATTACGGCGTACGCTAAAAACAACGCTGGCAGGATAGCCATAACTATCCTGCAGCATCAGCTGAGGTTGTGACCCATTATTAGATAGGCTGTACTTGTAATGTTAATACAGCATGTTAACTACTAACATGATACTATTTGGTAATAAATTATTTTCATTTCATTTCAAATCTAGTAATATGTAGGTAACCCGACAGATCTATAACAACACCCTGTATAACATCTTAGCAGCCATAACAACATTACGTTACCTGTTCCGTGTGCGATACTTTAATATAATGTAAAGCAATACATCCCGGGATGTAATGTACATTAATGTATCTTATAGCTGCCGTGTGTGAAGTCCCTTCCACACACGTTTCGATACCTAAGGGATAATAAGCGATACCACACACGACTGTGTGGTCTCCTGACGATTTCTATGGAAAGATGTAATGAGATATATCGTGCTATAATATACATCTTTACCTTATAGCCACCGTGTGTGGAGTCCCCAAGGGGTCCCTAAATGTTATTATAATGTCACAAATTATGAAGTAACGCTGTCAAAACAAAATGACGAAATAAAATAGCATCACGAATAAAACAGGTTTCTAAAAAAAAATCAAATATACTACATCAAATATTTTTGAATATTGAATATCATGGACGTAAGAGGTCCATGATTGAATATATACGTACATCACTAATTTTCAAAGACAATACCAGACAATACAGACAGACCTCGATGAGAAAAAAATATGACAGAATCTCGTCTCGACGCAATACAGAATTGATTATTGATTTTCCGTAATTAACTGGTGATTATTGAATATTTTATTATAAAATACAGTGAATAACAGGCAAAACTTGATGCTACATGAGTTGGAATAATGTTCAGTGAGACTCCGTGACAGAACCTTGAGAAAAATAAATTGAGAAAACGGTTTGTTTACAATTTCTAAAGACGGCTATATTTAGGTATCATGTAAAATTTGTGGTACCCAGACCGACTGAAATGGCTATGAGACTACAGAACCATAGAAATCCAACCCAATCCCTCATTTAGTCTAAGAACGTCTTAATTGTCGATTAATTTCAGTCATATAAAATGAAATTAATTACGTATGTACTTAATAGTTATACATTTTGGCAGGTACCTACAAGAAAACCATGACCGACGTTGACCTTGAGAATATATCGCACTACATACAAAAATTTTACATCCCAAAATTTGAAGTCAATTCTTACCATAAAGTTTTTGTGACTCACATCAATAATCCTGGCGACTTCTACGTTTTGCCGGGCATCTACGAGTATTTTATGAAGTTCGTGGAACATCCTGGACCTCAGTTGGAAGGCCAGAACATAAGAAGTGGTGCTAGTGTTATTTTTGAATCTGAAACTAAGCGAAAACATGTAAGAGGTGAAGTAAGCAACGTAAACGACCAAAATAAGGCTTGTGCTGTCCGAGCAACTGATTACGGATTTGAGGAAGCAACAGTACCTTTTAACAGAATCTACAAACCATACCATGACTTAACCTTGCCACCGCTAGCAATAAACTGTGAGGTTACGGAATGTTATCCTGTTGGTGGTGGCTTGTGGAATCAAGAATCGATAGAATTCATGAAAGATTATGTTGGAAAAGCATTGTTGGGCGAAGTTATAATAAAAGGGCAGACTGGGGGAAAGTACCAGGTGGAACTAAAGAACTTTTCAAATCCTGGCCTTGGCATGGAGATGGTGCTTATAGGATTGGCACAGATGCGTGGCAGTGCAAACAGTGTTAACAAATTGGGTTGCCCTATGCCTGACCTCTTTGGCCTTTTTTAATTTCAAGTATGAATATTGGGGATCAGATTTGTGTAAGAGCTCTTGCAGGAAAAACACTGCAGGCATTTTATGTTGCCAAAGTTGGAGATTACCGCCTCCAAATGGAAGAGAGGTCTAATTTCTTCGATTGGTCAAAGCAATGCAAAACATTAGAAGTGAACAAAATAAAACAGAGTGCAGCCGTCCTTGTTTTTGATAGTTATTATCATTCTTAGGAAAGAGCATTCGTAAAGCAAATTCGAGAAAAAAACAAAGTTGCAGTTCACTATATTGACAATGGCATAGAAAAGACTCTGTCAATGGAAGATTTGATGGAATTGAGTTAAAAATAGTTTTTAAAAAACACTGCAATGGCAATTTATTGTGTACCTTGCATTTTGGGTGTTTTAGGACATTAGCCAAATATTACATAACAATTGATAATGTATATTACTGATTTCTTGATAAATAAAATTTAATGCTTAAAGGCTAGTTTTAATCCCTTTGCACATTGATTGCCCCCTGAGTAAAGGAGAGATATTATTGATATAAAACCTTGCGTCCTAATTATATAACAGCACCTAGTTAGGGAATAAACTTGAATAGGTATTTATTTTCTTAGCAGTTTGCTACATACTGTTTCTAAACATAGTTCTGAGGATGTTTGTATTTTATAGTTGTGTAAATTTTTAGTTACGAAGTAAATTACAATTGAAATTTAATAAAAATATTCAGTCAAATTCACTGACTTAGCTATAAATAGGGTTTGAAAAGTATAGTGTAGTTCCTATTTTATTCACTAGAAGGCGTTATTATCCGTTTACATCGCGGTTGGGTTATGTTTCTGTAAGTATATTATGTACTAGGTATATTAAAACAAATAAAGGTGTTTGTGTTGTAAAGAGAACTAAAACCTCACTAAAACATGATACAGTCGTTCCTGCTCTACCTAAGTGAAATTGTCATAGTTCAGAGTTCGAAATTGTGTCAATTTCTATTACACGAATATATCCGATTTTCTCCAATAGTAGCCGAGGTATATTCTAAAAGCTAACAGACTGTAATGTTGAAATCAAATCAAATATATTTATTAAAAAAAATGTTCACTTTTTGAACGTCAAAGTTGATCTTGTCAGTTTCACAATGAAATGAATAAATTGATTGTGTGGAGAAGAAGCTAACAAAAGAAATACCACATTTATATTTTGAAAAGTTTTATCATAATTAATGGCTATAGGTACAGGGCGTCCCAAAATTATGGGACATGAAGAGAAAGTACCTTAAATATCGTAGATAGGGTATTTTGCTGAAATAAGACTTTATGTTATTTTTAAAAGTCAGTAATTCTGCATTCAAAGATTTTCTAAAAATTACTTACCTCGTCTGGGAATCGAACCGACTTAAATGTAAAAAAAACCACGCCTACTTTTATGATGCCAATCGAGCGAATGGCCAAAAGTGGGTTTTTTTTTGTAAATTAATTAATTAAATGCTCAAAATGTGATCCCTCTTGTCTTACGCAAATCGCCAACCTTTTAATGAGTCCGCTGCTTGTTGATTTTCATTTTTCATTTTCAACTTACATTTAAGTCGGTTCGATTCCCAGACGAGGCAAGTAATTTTTAGAAAATCTTTGAATGCAGAATTACTGACTTTTAAAAATGACATAAAGCTTTCTTTCAGCAAAATGCCATCTACGATATTTAAGGCACTTTCCCTTCATGTCCCACAATTTTGGGACGCCCTGTATACGTAAATTCTACACTATTTTAGACATGATGAACGGGAAACTGAATGCTGAAACACAGACTGTTCGTCTAGTTCAGCAGCAGTCGCTCATTAATATAAAATTGTTAAAACACAAAAAATGTATAGCATAAGGCATACTTTTAAACTTTTTCAAGAATTATATTATGTATTCTTATTACCGGAACTTATTGCAATAAACATAATACGGAATTATGTCACAGCCAAGGAACATAACAAATATTCGTCGGCTGAGACGATATAAACATTGCCTACAGCGTGCATTCTCGTTCCCGCTATTTTTGGCGGGAGTGGCTGGCCCACTTGGCGGCGCACGCGACGGTCTATTTTGGCTACGTGGCCATTGCCATTAAACTTTTCAGGGCGAGCAGCACTCATAGCAATAATAATACAATGACATGGATGGAGCTTAAAAACAGACACACTGACTGAACGCCACAACAATTAGTTTATGAAAAAAATATGTGTAAAAGACAAAAACATTATTTAAGATAAAATATTTAAAATGACATAACGAATTGGAGAGGTAGCGTTCAGCGTTCCTATGCCACGGAGCGTAATAACGCGTAAAGACGATTCCGATGTTTTAATAATGCGCTTTGATGTTCCAAATTAGTTTTGTAAAATAAATAATACACGGTGTTGCATTTCACATGGTCCAACTCCAAACGAAATTCATAGATGGGGGCGTACCAAGGGTTATTCAAATAACCCCCATGTAATGTTCAGCCAAAGTGAATAGTTTTCGAGATATATATATTTTTTTTCGTAATTCTAACACGCTACCCAGAATATGATACATTTTTTTTCTCTCCAACTATTAGGCCTAGGGCCCTTTTTTTCTTATAAAGATACCCAATTAAATGCCCCTTTAAATTAAATATTTGCGTTGAATACGGAGCGGTTATTTTTAAGTCCGCCGGCTTTCTAGCTCAACTTTCGGTGGATAAATAGATAAGAAAATACTATAAAAAAGAAAAAAAAAAGATATAAAATACAATAAATAATTATTATGTATATAGAAAACACAAATATACCTAATTATTAAATAGAAATAAAATATAATATATAGATATACGAGATTCAGATTCAGAAGTCAATAAAACCCTTATTTACTTATAAATTAAAAAATATTATTTTTAAATGCTTATGCATACGCAACGCAGCCTTTTCGATAATAACCTATGTAAAAAATTGATTGATTGATTGATAAAGCTCATAGCTATAATTGTTTACGGAACGTTTAATAATTGAAAACTATTAAAACAAAGATACATGACATATGGGTGAATTTCAACATACCCATTTTTTTTTTCATTTCGGTGAACTTTTTTGTTTACCTTTTTTTTCGTTATTTGCTATACTTTTAATGTTTTATAACTTTATGTATAATGGTAACAATGGAAAACAAAAAAACAAATGAATGGCATTTCAAAGTTATGTGCTGTCACCGAAATGAAACAGTCAATCACCGAAATGAAGGAAGGATTCACCAAAATGAAAATTCAGCGAAATAGTATACAGTATGATGAAAACACGACACGTATTTTTTTATTATATTTTATTTCGGTACAAACAGTTACAATGTTGGTGAAGTTATATAAATAACTAGCTTTAGTCAGCGGCTTCACACGCGTGGAATTTAGGATTTCAAAAAAATGACTGAGCGCTCACTACGACATTATATTAGAAACTTCTAAAATGCATTGTTTCTCTACTATGTTATGCATGTATTATACATATGAACCTTCCCCTTGAATCACACTATCTATTAAAAAAACCGCATCAAAATGCGTTTCGTAGTTTGAAAGATTTAAGCATACATAGGGACAGACAGACAGCGAAAGCGACATTGTTTTATACTATGTCATCATCATCATTAACCCATTATGTCCCCACCGAGGGGTACCGGTCTCTTCCCTGAGGAAGGTACCTATAGACCATACTCCACCGCGAGGGCCAAGTCCGGATTGGCGGAGGCTTGTAAGACTAGTGGATGGTCTTACTGTCAGAAGTTTTCAAGCCGCCCTAGAGGCCTCTGACTTGGCTTAACGACTGCCGTCTATTGACGGCAGCCGGCACCAACTTCTTAACGTGCCTCGCGAAGCACGGAACCGCTCGGAAAAATGCCACTAGCGTTAGTCATAGAATGGTGACCCATCCATGGACTGAACGCGCCGTATGTTGCTTAACCTTAGTGATCGTTTAAGATCACTCAGGCAGCCCAAGCTACGAGCGATTCCCCAGTCTACGAGCGATTCCCCAGGCTACGAGCGATTCCCCAGGCTACGAGCGATTCGCCCAGGCTACGAGCGATTCCCCAGGCTACGAGCGATTCCCCGGGCTACGAGCGATTCCCCAGGCTACGAGCGATTCGCCCAGGCTACGAGCGATTCGCCCAGGCTACGAGCGATTCCCCAGGCTACGAGCGATTCTCCAGACTACGAGCGATTCAAAAAAAACCTTCAGTGCCGACTATTTTATGTATATTTAGGTATGTTTAGGTACTGGATAGGGAAGATAATTTCCAAGAAATCAAAGTTTGTAGAAAAAACAAGATAGACTGTAAAATTACTTAATTATTTTTACTAACTTTTCAAATAACTTCCCATAGTTTTCAGACAATCTAGCAATCTAGTATGAAAAGAGGAAGTTGATAATAAAACCTATCCAGATAGATAGGTAGGGAAGCCGTTTTAATTTTAGTATAAATGCAGCGGTGACTTAACATTATAACTTTTAATATAAACAAGATAGAGAATTTTGCTACGATTTTGGATTATGTTATTGACCCTGTATAAAGAAACTGTGAAAATCACCGAAATGAAACAAATTATCACCATAATTGTTTAAAGTCACCGAAATAAAAAAAAAAACACCGAAATGAAAGTTTTCTTCATTTTGGTGATTTTTTCACCGAATCCACCGAAATTAAATCACCGATATTAAAATACACCTAAAAACATTAAATATTTTGACATATACATAAGTTAGGCCGAGATCTATACTACATCCTTGAACATATTACTAGAAGTGTTTGTGCGAATATAAAATCTACAGTTTTATCTAGTTTATAAATAATATTAATTGATTCACGGAAATGAAAGCAAAATTATCCGGAGTCACCGAAATGGAATACTTACTTTTTAGCGGGAACACGCAGCGACGTAGGAAACCACCACTAGCTCCAAATGCTTGTGCGTGACTGGCGCTTGAGTTACAGAAGCGAGAGTATGTTCAATAGCTCTCCTGTTCGCGACAATCCATATTATTATTTCTTTTTCAATCACCGAAATGAAAAATAAATTGGGGACATTCGTATTTGTCTGACTGTTAACTGGATATAACGATTAAGATTAGGAAATATGTATTAAATTATCCCTCCATTCTTTAGGAATCGAATAAAATAATCCGTATGTATGTACAGTTTTTATCTTTTCCTTAGCTAAAGAAATTAGAACTAAATAAGGTTTGGGGACAGTCACCGAAGATGAAAAATTTCACATTTAGATTGTTTTATTTAATATGTAAGAGTGATCCAAATAAAAACGTATCTGTTGCTTCTTATGGGTAATTACTAATTACACAAACTAAACAATAAAATATAATTTTACCATAAAAAGGCTTTTTACACTGCCATTTTCATACCAGCCGCGTAAAAAATGCGTCTGGGAAATTCACCCAGATATCAAATATTCTTCCAGCCGCTCTTACAGACTTGTCTTGCAGTATCTATTTGTACGCTTGCTCATAAAGTAAATCATTTTTTGAACCGCGGTCAATTTTTTCTATATTAGGTTTATGTACTGACCTATGTGTTTACTGTTACTGTGAAAGTAACAGTAAACACATGTTATAGGTCAGTAATATCTATGGCTCCTCTACACGTCAGCGGACGCTGGCGGATGCGTCCGCAGATGAATTTCCACGAGCTGTCCACACGTCTGTGGGTCGATCAGTCTATGTTCATTCCCGACAGACGAAACACGCCTTAATCCCGTTTAAAAAAAAAGATATTGATACCGTAGCTGCCGCAGATTTTTATTTATTTAGTACTTATAACTACTACTTGAGTGTACAGTCGACAGCACATCATCATATGCACCCATGCACTCTACTCCGTTGCATTACGGGCGACTTTGCAACTAAAATGTGAAGGTTGACGTGCTGTCGACTGTACCTACATCGCAGTAGAGTTATTAAAAAGAAATGGAGAAGAAGAAGGTGGTGGATGTTAACTATAGGTACCTATCTACATATTTTTATTTTTATGTTATTTATTTTTTGGATTCCATAGATAGTTTTCAGCTTGCTACAGCTCAATAAACCTAAAATTTTCTCGTCGCTCATATTGTTAGTCATTTCGGGGGGAATTAAACCACAAGAAGCACGAGTGCACTCTCATTCGCAATTACGATCAAACTGATGCGTCGGCAGACGTGTGGGTGGACAGACGCCGGACGTTCGCGCCGAAACCCTTTGATGTGTGCCACAAAAACCGACAACAATCGGATTCGAAGCGGACGTCCGCGGACGCGTCTGCAGACGTTAAATACCTACCACAGGTGGCCAATCCCCCCTTCTACACGTCGGCGGACGCATCCGGAGATGACGTCCGCGGACGCGTCTGCAGACGTGTAGAGGAGGCTTAACGTGAACTTAACGTCTTTGGGGTCATTTGTACCACGAGGTCAGTTGTAACGTTACAAATGAGCCCAACAGTGTTGGTACAATTGAGCCAGTCTCCATAAACCGGGAAAACCACAAAAAACGCAGTTTCTAAGCTAAAGTCACGATGAAACCTCAGCACATTTGAAGCATCGATAAGTAACCATAAATATTAATCAAGCCAAAGTATTAGCAGGAAATATTTACATTGACCTCGCGAAAACAAAAATTGTCCAATAACTCATACGCTTACCCGTGGTACTATTGTCCCCGGTCTACCCTACTTACATTGATACGAGTCAAACACATTACCCTCCTTTTGGGTTGCAATGCAGTCGGGTAAAAAATATACCTATGTTTTATTTCCATTGTCGGTACTAGAAATGCCTTATGGCCTCTTAAACACGAACTTGGCTTGTCTAGATAGTCTCGCTTGTGCACAGGGTGCCTACCTACTTATAAACAGTTTCATTGAAAACCGTTTCGAAGGATCCGCTCGGATAGCTTCCTCTTAAACAATGGCTTATTGTTTTATTTCATTGTCTGCAGCAACGATGGAAAGTGAACGCAAAATGCCGATTACTCGTAAGATTGGGTATCTAGGAACAGACGACAGCACATCTGTATTTACAGTAGGCTAGCTGACCCGTAAGACATATAAATTACTGGCTGACCCCGCACACGTTGTTTTGCCAGTTACGGATATGAAAAATAGATAACAACCGATTCTCAGACCTACCGAATATACCAAATTTCATCAAAATCGGTCAAGCCGTTTCGGAGGAGTATGCGCACTAACACGGTGAATGGTGACACGAGAATTTTATATATATTAGATAGAAAGAAGAAAAAAAACGAAAGATTATTTTCAGATATAGGTACATTAAAAATCATAACAATCAGTGAAGAAGTTTCGGAGGAGTTTTAAACTGCAATATCCAGGCCTACTCAAGGTCACCTGAACATCCGTGTTCGAAAGTGATTCTGAAAACGCAGCTTGCGCCATCAAGGTCAGAGTGCTTAGAACGAGTTTTTTTAACTACTCGATCGCGTTAACGTAAACTCATATTCTATAGGAGTGACAAAGCGCGCCACCTTGTTGTCTCTTTGTCACTCCTATACAAATTGCAAACGCTCTCGCTATCGAAAGTGAATGAAAAAACTCGCACTAAGCACTCAGGTGGTAATAAAATTATTATCCTTGTTAAAAAACTTTACTTATTCGCAGTTCACCCTGACTCAAAATTGACCAGCTTTTGTTTTTTTAACATATAAAGACCCGGCTAATAAATGTATGAGTCTGATACATTTATTAGCCGGGGGTTTGACTTTTTTACCCTTTACTTTTGCTATTTACCCCAAGTTTGACTTTTGTTATAAGTACTTATATTAGACCAGATCTGGACAATTCTTTAAAAAAACGCGTTTAAGTATGGGGTCTCCCTTGTATTTTAAGATTTGTGTGTTTCTTTTTTTACTAGCTGTCCCGTCGAACTTCGTACCTACCTACCGCCGCAGACTCTGTAGGAACGATTTTTGTTAACATAGCCACAGAATACATAATAGTACATAGCTAAACAGTAAATAAATATGTTATAGGTTGGCGTGAAAAAAGATTAAGGTTAGGTAACATCAAAATATTATCGCACGGGAACGCATTACTGGGATATCAAACATCCTAGATCTGTATCTATCTAGTAATGCCATAATATCTTATAGGTTGGCGTGAAAAAATATTAAGGTTAGGTAACATCAAAATATTATCGCACGGGAACGCATTACTGGGATATCAAACATCCTAGATCTGTATCTATCTAGTAATGCCATATTTCATGTACCTACCTAACTCGGTTCAGCAGTCATTGCGTGATTGAGTAGGAAACATCCAAACATCTTCACAAATTTTCACATTTCAAATTTAGTGCTAGCTAGTAAATTTGCAAACGGTATCGAATTTTCTACCGCTAAAGGTTTCAGTGTCGTTCAAAGTCTGAAAAAAATGCCACAACGTATATCTAGAAAAATGGATTATACACCGCGCGTGGCCAGAAATACTTGGCCGGTTTGCTTAAGGTGGCCTCTTCGATGGGATACGTTTTTTTTGCAAGTTCTCCATTCAATTTTGTGTTATGGGTACACAGAACATAGAGCTCAAAAGGCTATAAGTTTTTCAGTACGAACCTTTCTTGCAAGATGGCTGCCAGCTCCTTGCTGAAATCGCTGCCTTGCTTCACGTAGCGACGCAGTTCATCAAAGCCATTTTGAGCCTGGAAATTAAAATATTATGGTCTATTTACCGCCATTTTACAAGAATAAATAAATAAAGGAATTGTACCCTATGGTCCGTTTATACTTGGGTAAGATATTAATAAAAAACCGGACAAGAGAGAGTCGGGCCTGCCCACGGAGGTTTCTGCTCTCGTAATTTTTTGTTTTTTAGCAGAAAGTGAGATGAACGGATGGACGGACGACAATGTGATCCCATAAGTAATCCTAAAAACTAGATCGGTATAAGGCAACATGTAATTAAGACGACGAACTTTAAAACTAATGTCAAACATTTCGGCGTTTTAGATGGACCAGTCATGGGCCACCAATTTTCAGTTGAGGTAAACCTCTCTAATACTCATAATTTCACCAGGAACTTTTTATTAGTTTTATCTGAATCCCTAATTAAATTTTCCCCATTTTTCGTGATATCCTGGTAAACTTGTACTAGAGGTGAGGCGGTGTTAACGACACGTTTGTTTTGTTGTAGGTGAAATGAAAACAAAATTAATCAGTGTGAACAATAACTTTCATAAAAATACTTAATCATCATACAATAAAAAAGACAATAATATTTATTCAGTCGAGTATTGTTATACTCGTAAGGGACTTAGTCTATAGATATACGTTGAGTGCGTAGCGAAAACAGTGTTAGGTGAAAGATGTTTTCATTCCAATGCTGCTTCACGTCCGCACACAAAAGCACCGTCGTCGTACCCCCAATGTAAATAACAACACCAGTCAATGACACACGGATGGTTGTATCAATAACGCCAGATTATTAGCCTCTGTTGATGCTACGTCCGTGACTTTGCTCTCTTGTTTGTTAGTCTTCCCAATTGTAGTCTATTAATTACTGTACTAACTGAACCTGAACTTGGGTTGGGTAAACATGCTAGTTAATAGCAAAGGCGTGCGATTTCCGCACAGAGAAACGTCCTTGCTATTGTTGAAATGTTTGTTTATTTATTATGTTCGTATACTACTGGAGCTCACTAGTTCGTTTGCGTGGTAGTGGGATAAATTAAATGTATTCTCTAAATGTGATCATCCACGATATGATCATTCACTCATGCAGTCTGACTTAATATATCTGTGGACTGAATACTACTAATAATTGAATACTAATAATTTTACTAGGGGTAAACCTCAAAATAAAATTGTGGCTCAGCTGGTATTTTTATCGTTCCAAATTGAAATTTTTGCACTCGCACAGATGGTGGCTGCTATTAGAATGCGCCAGTTACTCGCCCTTAGGCACGCGGAAGTGTAAACGAGCCTTGAAATAAAAAGTACTAGAGAAATAATTAGCAAAAAGTGATGTAAGGTTACAAGCATCCATCTTCGCTAAACATACTATCACGCAGATATGTAATCTCTCTAACCAAACAATTACGCGGTAAGTATTATACAATGTCTAGGTGCGACTGGTACGAGCTCTCATGGGAAAAGTTATGTATAGTCACTTACGCCTTATTCAATCTTCTATGGAGATGTTTACAGTTTTTGTCAATACGAGGCATACAATGGTTACGCGTTTTGTCTGAACAAGCAAGAGTAAGGTTTTTCCGTTCAATTGATGTACCTATCGATAGAAAAAAAACGGCCAAGTGCGAGTCAGACTCTCACGTTTGTTGTATGGGGGCCCCCTTAAATATTTATTTTATCCTGTATTTTAGTATTGTTTGTTATAGCCGCAACAAGAATACATCATCTGTGAAAATTTCATCTGTCTAACTATCACGGTTCATGAGATACAGCCTGAGCCCTTAGTGCGAGTTTTTTCATTCACTTTCGATAGCGAGAGCGTTTGCAATTTGTATAGGAGTGACAGAGAGACAACTAGGTGGCGCGCTTTGTCACTCCTATAGAATATGAGTTTACGTTAACGCGATCGAGTAGTTAAAAAAACTCGCACTAAGCACACTGGTGACAGAAGGACGGACGGACGTAAAGCGGAGGCTCATTAATAGGGTCGTTTTACCCTTTGCGTACGAAACCCTAACGAATAGAGAGATGGCATAATATACATTATTGCAAAACAGAAATAACATTTTAAGCTGAAAAAACTGGTTTGCTTAAATATTCTTCTTTTTAGTAAAATTTAGATATTTCGATTCCTCCCTTTAGACACTTTTCGAAGGCAGTTTAAAGAGTTGTGGTTAAGAGAAATACATAACGAAGAAGAATCGTGTCTTTATAAATAAGACTTATTTATGTATTTCATAATTTGAAAAAGCTATAAAAAGTAAGAATAAAGACCGTAAGTTCTTTATCTTTACAATGCATTTTGTGGCAATCTAGGCACACCGTAGGCTGCACCTATGGTTTGGTTTTATTTATTTGTTTTGTCTGTATAGTTTTCCATTTTCAACTTTAATTGGACTATAACTTAAGGTTATTAATATAATTTTATTTTTTGACCTGGCATTCATTTTTATTTGATATTAATCAATATCAAATAAAAAATTAAATCAATTTGTGATTTTATTTAAACTGACAATTTAATGTAATTGTTGACCTGAACCTGACCTCGCAGCGGTGGTGGCGTAGTGGGGTTGACCCTTGCGTCTCGATCATGGGGGTCTGGGCTCGAACCACGCATGTACCAATGACTTTTAGTCACGTACATTTGTTTGTTTGTACAGCAACACCATTCGCTGATAAATTGTGCCCGGATAACGGCGACAGGCTTGCCACTTGTCACGTTTGGGACCTAATAAACTCGGCAAAACGTGGGCCCAGTTCTAGTGATTGGTGCCTCTGCCTACCCCTTCGGGGATAACGGGCGTGAGTTTATTTATTTTATTTTTTGTTGACCTGAATTAATATAAATAGGTCATTACATACATTTGTATCCCAGAATCTGGCGCAGATATGTATGAACGATTGAATTGTAAACTTTTAACAACATCGTCCATATTTGCCTACAAATAAATTGTATTTATTTTGTTTTTTATTTTATTGTTGTTGCGCCTATTATTATGTTACTTGTCCGTTAATTTTGTATCTGTGATGTGTCTTGTTGGTATGATAAGTAAATGTATATAGTCTTCTTATTCCCCCTCCTTAGTGTAGTTACTACCAAAGTGAAATTCACAATTCAGAAAACGGTGTTTAGTCGCCCGTAATAAAACTGAGTAGAGTGAGTGTCAGGTGCTATTTAGGCGGGTGCGTAAACTGGACTACATGTTAACCCTTTCAGACCTGACCTTGAAAATAACAATGGTTTTCTATTGTTATTGGCCCTCCGACCAGGTGGGATGATGATCTGCGAAAAACTGCAGGCAGATGCTGGATGCGGTAAGCCGAAGACAGGGTGCTATGGCGCTCATTAGGCGAGGGCTAGGTCCAGCAGTGGACTAATATAGCCTGATGATGATGATGATGATGATTTTCAAGGGTTAGCTCGATTTGCTGTCCTACGTGCAACACAATTTAAACTTGTATTTTGAGGAAGAGGAACCGCGGTGGGCATGGGTGGGGATTAAGCCCATACTCTTTCTCTGAGAGAAGGTCATAGACCGCGCTTACACTTATACAAGGAAGAACATACGCCATGTTGTCATATACAGGGCTACAGGGAAAGTCGTACGGAATATACCTATTAAATGTTATACCTTTTTTAATACCTAAAGACACGTAGAAGATTTTTAAATTATTTGCAGAATAAAATCCATACGTAATTTTTTTTAAGAGTTTCAAAGTGAAAAATATTTAGAGAAAATTATTATTAGCTGTTAAAATTATTAGCCGTTATTAGTAGGTGCAGTTTTTGCTGATATCTTTTATCAATTGACATGCCTTTTAACTAAATACACACAAAGAAAACCCACTTTAGGAGCTCTATTCTAAAAAAAGTATAATGAAAAGGGAAAAAAATTTTTTTTAACCTTCAACGTTCAATATCTCCATAACTTTTAACTTTCGGACCCTATATAATAGGATAAAATCCATCAGAAATAACCTAAATAATAACCTCCTTTAATATTCAGTACGACTTTTCCTGTAGCCCTGTATACATGTATAGTTGTAGGTACACACTCACGGTAATTTGGCGTTACTGGGTAATGCAAAATTACAGTAGCTTCGGCGAATTACATGTAATGTCTAGGGAAACGGGGAACACGACATACCTATAATATCTGACGGAACAGTTATACAGTCGAACAAAACCACGATTTAAGCGAACGCTGCTTCGGTCACGCTTATGAGATAATAGAAAGTTAATGACAGGCAATAAACAATACGTCGATATCAAAGCAAATAAATACGTTCAGTGAAATTGTAGAGTCAGATAATTTTGTGCATGGAAATAATGTTAAATTCAATTCTTTCAGAAATGCATTCGAAATATAATGAAAAGGATATAATAATGACGACCTCTGTGGCGCAGCGGTTAGCGCATCTGACTACCATGCGGGAGGTCCCGGGTTCGAATCCCGGCTGGGGACAAAAAAAAAAGAAACCTAGGTCTTGGATGTTTACATGTTTGTGACGTCGCTGTTTCTGGTTCCCACGACACAGGGTATCCTAGTGTGGGCCCAGAAGCAATGTATGTGCCTGTACGTAAATGTTATGTTATAATATAATCCTTCGTATGTATAATCTATTGCCGATGTAACTACACTATGCCGCGTTTCATAAAACTATGGCATATAGATTACTCAGGGAAATTTTAAATACACTGGCCTGCAAAAGTAAGTATCACACTTTTAAAAATATTTTTTTTCTAAACTATGGGAGTTAGAGATTTAAAATATAAAAAATTATCAGCTTTCTTTTAAACTATAGTAAACTGTACATTACTAAAACTTTTTAATTAAAAAACCAAAAATAAATAATGGATCGTTTAAGTTGTTGTATTTGATTGTAAAAGCGTGGGGCGCTGGAACAGTAAAGACTTTTTGTATGAGGAGCGCCATTCTGTGTAACCTTTGCTTCCCGTAACATCGCTTAACTTGATTTCTCAGCAAGTCTATCTAACTTAGCGTAACAATAGCGTATCGATCAAGGAAAAATTTGAAAACAAAAACAGAAACAAAAAAATATGGTAAAACGAATAAGGATTATTTTTGTTATTAAAGTTTTTTTCGGGCATATCTTAAAAAAAGTTTACCGACTATGAAGTTTTTATATGCAGTATTAAACTCTTTTTCGAGTCCTTTTTATTTCGAAAGTATATCTTGTGTACTTAAAAAGTTATTGCAATTTTAAGAGTGTGATACTTAGTTTTGCAGGCCAGTGTACTTTGCGTAGCCGAGTCTTCGAACCCACAACCGCTGATTTGGTTGCCAAACACGTTAATCGCTTGAGCAACGACGCAGTAGCTAGATGATATAGACCCGTAGATATTTTTTCGATACTTCGACGTTAGTCGGCTTCAAGCAAAAGTTGTATTGATAAATAGGAACCCGTCTTGAGTTTTACCGGACGTTTCTGAAACGCTGCATAGTCGATACGATTGCGATACTACCTATTACCTATAGTCTCCCTTAGATCTCGCACCGCCAAAGTATTGTTTGTTTGTTTGTTAGTTTGTTTGTTTGTTTGTTTGTTTGTTTGTTTGTTTGTTTGTTTGTTGCACTTTATTGCACAAAGAAATAAAACAATACATAAAATCTTAAATAACAGGTATGTGTCGATGTACAAAGGCAGACTTATTTCAAAAGAAATTTCTTCCAGCCAGCCTAAGAAAGGTTTTGAACAATAAAACAGAGAGCGGGAGATGGCAAATAAAGCTCAAAGGGTAATTGTACAAAAACAAGTATTCTTTTTTTTTAGAATTTTTTAGGCAATTTTATATTTTTTTCTCTCCGTAAGAACCGTACGTCAAGGAATATTCTTAAAAAAAGAATTATCGAAATCGGTTCAGTTGTTCTCTAGATTTGCGTTTAGCAAGACATTCTAAGCATGCGATTAATTTTTATATTGTAGATAAAGTGTTCTCTATCTATCTACTATAGTATCGCTTTAATAGCGACTGAAACAAGCCCACCCATCCCGTTATAATCTCACATCACTTCTTGACAAATCCTACTTCATCTGAGAGTCACGTTTTAAAACAAAACGGTGTCTCGCTTGCGATTGATCTACTTCTTTGATGGCAATCTTATTCTTGGATGGATGGGTAACCCAAACTGGTTGCCATGCAGAAACAAGACCCCAGCACATAATTACCGTTTTTAGGGTATCTCAAAAGGAAAAATGAAACCATTATAAGATTTATTCATCGCTCGTAGCCTGGGCTGCCTGAGTGATCTTAAACGATCACTAAGGTTAAGCAACATACGGCGCGTTCAGTCCATGGATGGGTTTCTGTCTATGACTAACGCTAGTGGCATTTTTCCGAGCGGTTCGGTGCTTCGCAAGGCACGTTAAGCAGTTGGTAGCGGCTGCTGTCAATAGATGGCAGTCGTTAAGCCAAGTCAGATGCCTTAGGGCGGCTTGAAAACTTCTGACAGTAAGACCAGCCACTAATCTTACAAGCCTCCACCAATCCGGACTTGGCCCCCGTGGTGGAGTATGGCGTATACCTTCCTCAGGGAAGAGACCCGTGCCCCTCGGTGGGGACATGAGATTTATTTGTTGCCCGTCCGTCTGTCTGTCGGTCAAGACTAGGGCTGCCATCACGTAAATTGCCGTCGCCGGATAAACACGACAATAATCCCGGACAATTGGGCGAAATATGGGGTTTTCCCCGGACGCCTCTGAAAAAGTATTTTTTGCAACAACATATAAGGGACAATATACGCTATTTGAATTTCTATGGTCCATGGACAAATATTATGTTAAACTTATTATATTATTGCGTCCGTATGCATAAGCATTAAAGAATATGGTCTTTTATTTGGCCCACATAGTCTATTCACGATAATTGTTTAATTTAAGACTTTAATCGTTAAAAATAGTTGTAAATGTCCTCCGCTGGCCTCCCCATTTCTAGATTACAATTATTTTATGGCGAGATATTTTTAAATACGTATGCCATTATGTTTCTTTAAATATGATCATATGCTCGATAACATCGAAACATATTTCATCAAAGTATACAGTAAAAGAAAAATTAATATAAAGAAAAATAACTTACTTTCATGTCACGTTACAATAATGTCACTTCATCTGGCGAAACTCAAAGTAGTAAAATTTGACTTAAAACCTCAAATGTATGTTTTTGTCCATGAACTACGCGCATACAATAGTATTAAGTTAGAAACAAGCTAATGACGTTGAGCAAAATTCCTATAATATAGCGTCAATTTGCGATTCACTGTAGGAAAGCGTGTTTCTGCCAGTCGTTGGAGTAAGTCTATGTTTTTGTATTTTATAGTTACGAAATTGTATATTTGCACAATGCAATGTTTATTGTGTGTAGATGTCATGTATTACGTTAAATGGTGATCAGAAAAGCGAGTGATATGTTTTTGTAGGTTTTGTGCGATTTTGTCACTCCTCTGGCGTCACTCCTCTGGCATGTTTTATTTCATGTTTTATTTAATACATGTCCTCTTCTTAGCTATAATCAATAGCCTGTCACTTCCCTGCTTTAATTTGTGACTACTCTGCCAATAGTGTCAGTCCTCTGGTAACACATTTTCCTCTCGTGCTTATGAAATTCAAAAAAATGGAAAAATCTTCTGGCCTTCATCATTAAACATTTAAAAATTGTGTCAATTATAGAAATTATCAATATTGAATGGAACAGATTACATTTCCTTCTGGGACACAAAAAAATCAAATACCGTATATTCACCCAAGACATTGTTATATTATTTTTAATTAGCCTTCTTGAATGTGGGTTATTGTGGATAAATTTTTAAGTAAGATTTATTTCAATTTAGTCAATTTACCGGGTTACAATAGGACACTTTTAAAAACCCCTGCCGGTCGGCCCCCGGATGCCCTTCAAACTTAGACAAATCCGGGGAAATCCGGTCGGATGGCAGCCCTAGTCAAGATCCTTCTTTCTTTCTTTAATAAGGCCGCCAATTAATTGTACCATGAAGCTATGTAAATATTTTGTGTTTTATTTTTCCAGTGTGCAATACGGACCTTATCTTATCTTCTTCCGGGGTCTCGGGAACACGTGGAGGTATCGAGTGGAAATTAAAACCAAGCGGTCTACTGTATAAGTAAACTGTAAAAAATCAAACTACTAGCAACTACTAAGGCCGTTTATGCTTGTCCAGCATCGTCGCTCTTAGCCCTGGCTGCCTGAGTGATCTTAAAAACGATCACTAAGGTTAAGCAACATAGGCCGCGTTCAGTGCATAGATGGGTGACCGTCTATGACTAACGCTAGTGGCATTTTTCCGAACGGTTCCGTGCTTCGCAAGGCACGTTAAGGAGTTGGTGCCGGCTGTCGTCGATAGATGGCAGTTGGTAGGCCAAGTCAGAGGCTCTATGATCCATTTATCTATACTTGACTTTTTTTCCAAACTTTAAACGACACTAAATCAAAAACCTTTAGCGGTAGAAAACTCGAAACAGTTTGCAAATTTAGTACTAGCTAGCACTAAATTTGTAGACTGTTTCGAGTTTTCTGCCACTAAAGGTTTTTGATTATGAACCGAGTCATAAAAGTGCGAGCGAGAGTTCCGATATGCCTGATATGGCCACCGTGGTGGAGTATGGCCTAAATATACCTTCCTCAGGGAAGAGATCCGTGTCCCTCGGTGGGGACTTAATGGCTTGATCATGCTGCTTGTCCAGTTTATAAGATAAGATAAGATAAGAATATTCTTTATTGTACCAGGAAAAACATTAATACAGAACATTAACAATAAGATGCAGTACAAGAGGCGGCCTTATTGCTTAATTGAATAAATAAATATCTGTTCCATACTAAATTCTTGTGATCTGAAAGTGATGTCTTGTGTCAGGATCGTAGCAATTGGCAGTCCCTGGTCTCTGCCCGCCCCTCTGGGATACAGGCGTGAGCTTATGTACCTATTGTATGTGGAAATCAAACGCAGACTTTGATTCTCTCTCTAATATACTAACACTTTTAATGCACTTGGCAACAGCTTTCTTTCGGTTTCACGGCGAGTGAAAAGAGACCTAAAGGCCCAAAAGTTAGGGTGCTCAACGGAATGCGTCGATTGGCCGGTTGCGTCGATTTAGAAATGCTGCGCATGAGTGGAATAGCAATGGCGGCGCACGCGCACGCGCACTTCCGCCGGGAAGTGTGACACGCGCCCGCTATGGGATATAAGCGGGACAGGGTTACATACTAATACTAGCTGAGCCGGCGAACGTGGCTTTGCTATATTCATTAGCCTTCGTCCTACTTTCAGACCTATCTATCTTCAAAATTCAAAGTCGACTGACTGATTCATTCACTCATCAACGCCCAGCCTAAGCCGTTGGACCTAGGAAGCTGAAATTTTGCACAGAGGGTCTATAAACAGGGCGTCCCATGGCTATGCCACATGGAGTAGATGGAACATTTTACTGAAAGAAGACATTATTTTAATTTAAAAAAACATCTAAACTGCATTCATAGATTTTTAAATAATTACACGGTTGAACCGGGAATCGAACCCGCTACACGAGAAAATAAATTACCCTGTAGATTTATCACACCGATCGGAAGGCTTCATCATAAGGATTATTTTTTGCTAAATAACATACTAGGTATCAGAACAGGGTAAAAGAAAGTATAAAACCGCTCTATCTCTATAAAAAAGACGACCTCGGTGGCGCAGTGGTTAACGCATCTGCCTACCACGCGAGAGGTCCCGGGTTCGAATCCCGGCTGGGGAAAAAACAAAAAAAGAAACCCAGGTTTTGGATGTTTACATGTTTGTGAAGTCGCTGTTTCTGGTTCCCACGACACAGGGTATCCTAGTGTGGGGCCAGAAGCAATGTATGTGCCTGTATTTAAATGTTATTTTATGTCATGTTAAAAAAATCATACACAGACCCTTTTACGGGCAACGCATATTTACAATAATATTACAGTTCATATAATTTGCAGTTACGTTTTACCATAGACTGTGTACCTGTAGAATATTTGGTGGACCGTTCGGCTCATCATAACATCATCATCATCATCAACCCAATGTCCCCACCGAGGGGCACGGGTCTGTTCCCTGAGGAAGGTATAGGCCATACTCCACCACGGGGACTGAGTCCGGATTGGTGAAGGCTTGTAAGACTAGTGGCTGGTCTTACTGTCAGAAGTTTTCAAGCCACACTAAGGCCTCTGGCTTGCCTTAACAACTGCCATCTATCGACGGCTGCCTGCACCAAATTGCTTCGCGTGCCTTGCGAAGCACGGATCATCATAACAATGGTTTTTAATTGTTTTTTTCAAGACCAAAACTCAACTCATTAACGTGACTCTAAGGTTATTAAAAAATCGTGTTTTTATAAAAGAGTTGTTAACGTTATTAGAGCTTTCATTGCGTCACGAAGTGTTTTACCTCGGTAGCCACAATTTCTCCCACTGCCAGAGAATAATATGACTATTTACTAAGCATGTTACGACATTTATAGTCGCTTTCACCCAACCCAATGATATGGGCCCGTCGACCGCAAGAGAACAATAACTTGACAACATAGCCGGGTTTAATTATTTTTCTCGCTTCATTGTGATTATGGTTTGACTGGTTTATTGAAATTCAACAGACAAGATGAATAAACATAAACATTTACATACAGACATAGGTATACTTGCTTCTGACCCCACATTAGGATACCCTGTGTTGCGGGAACCAGAAACAGCGATATCACAATTTTTTTTACATCCAAGACCTTGGGTTTTTTGTCCCCAGCCGGGGTTTGAACCCGGGACCGCTCGCATGGTAGGTAGGCAGATGCGCTACCCGCTGCGCCACAGAGGTCGGGATTTACGTGGATCTACCTTCCATACAATAGAACTACAATTCTTCGCCACTTTTACAATCCGATGTATAGTCGACAGCACATGAGCCTTTACACGCGTGATTTCTACTCAGGAGTCAGGGCTGCCATCCGTCCGGATTTCTCCGGATTTTTCCTAGTTTGAAGGGCGTCCGGGGGCCGTCCGTTTTTAAAAGTGTCCGGGTTGAACCTTTTGTGGTCAGGGAAATCCATTTTTGTTGCAAAAAATAGTTTTTCAGAGGTGTCCGGAGAAAAAACATATTTTTCCTAAATGTCCGGGATTTTTACTGTACAAGTAATTTAAAAGCCTCGTATGGAACCAGTTCTGAAACTCCGGTTCTGTAGACGGCCGAAGCGGTTTATCCGGAGTCGGCAATTTAGGTGATGGCAGCCCTACTCATGAGTCTTAAAATACAGACATAACTTGGTTTAAGGGGGTCCGAGCAGTAACGCTAGTAGCGATAGCGCCACCAAACCTTATTTGCCAAAAGTGTCATCATCACCCATCTCTCAAAATAGTCGTTTATAGCACCCACAACGACCGAAAACGGAGGATGCAGTAACGGAACTGCGACTACATGTCATTTATACCTAAAAAGTCTGGGTTTTTATGGGATAGGGCCTGTATATTGGTATTAACATTGATATCAGAAATCATCCGTTAAAGTCGTTGCCTTAGTAGTGAAGAGAGCTTGAGAGATTCCACACTTGAGTGGTTCCAAGGTAGAGCCAATTAAAAAAAAACTTTTTTTGTACCTCATTTATAATCTCACAATTTTCCACATTAATTGTAGTGTTTGTATGATACCAATAAGTTGTGAACTTTATGCAGCAAAAATTAAAATCACCAGTGGATTTTTCTTCTTCTTTTCATTAAACTCCTTTCACGTCTGAATGAAAATCAAACTGGTAGTTGACCTAGCGAAGGTTCGGGAGGGCCGTAAGACCTGCGACGAAGTATGGTGCTCGGCACTGGCGGACAAAAGAGCCAGGAGGCACCATCTCCGTACAGACCCGACGCCGGACCTTTATATGTCCCACATGCGGTAGGGGCTGCCGCTCTCGAATTGGACTTTTCAGTCACTCAAAAAAGTGTCGAAGTCCCACAGGATACTGCTTGAATCGTCCGTAACGGACGCGAAGGCCTATGATGATGATGAGTTGACCTGTCAACGATATTTAACGCAGAGTAGGATGGTGTTCGTAATTCAATTTGGTCAAAAGTGTGGCATAGCTCTCTTTACTTCACCACCCCTTCGCCTAGGCGCATATAGCGACACGCGACAGCGTCAGCGACAGCTCGGCGGCGATTAGACGCAACGACAGGCTACGGCCGACAATTTTCATATTTTTGCTCGAAGCTCCGCACATTGGCGTCAAGCTAGGAGTCATCGCAAACAGGGCGATTTGTCACCGCGTCTAGTCGCGGCGACAAGACGCCAGCTGCAAATGACAACGCCGCGTCAGACGCGGCGACTAGACGCGGCGACAAGTCGCCCTGTTTGCAATGGCTCTAGACGACAAAATATATGATTTTTTTCATTAGTGGCGCTGGTGTTACTGCATGGATTCCTTTAAGCCTCTTGGAATGGTACCATTTTAAAAGGATGAAATCGGCTTACAACGTTGTTTGTCCGATCAACTTGTATATATTAATCCACTGACCCAATAGTTATCCTTGAAGAGCTGATGGTTGGAGGAGCGGATGTGGATCATCTCCTCCAGCGTGCTCTGCCAGCGGTCCATTCCCGCGGCGAGCTTCGTCGACACGTTCTCGCGGTTCATGGCGCAGGCGCGCGCGCATCGGTCCGCGTTTGCATGCCTGGGGGCAAGGAAAATACAGGTAAGTGTCACTCACTACTGACTGACTGCGGCTATCCATTGAGGTAATACGTCCCCCGCCAACTCAATAAAGTCGGCTTCCTACGGTCCGCGATATCGCGGACGAACGCGGACCAGCTCGCACGACACACCTGGGAAGGGTCTCGGTCCGCGGTAGCACAGACGTCTGTGGCGGTGCGCCGTACCGGTCGTGGGTACGTGCTCGTCGGCCGTGCGCGGATATCCGCAGAATCGCGCACCGTGGGAAGAGCCTCGTGCGTGGTGCATGGCTGTCCGTGGTCGTCGGCCGTCGGCAGAATCGCGCACCGTGGGAAGCCAGCTTATGAGAGATGCAGTACAAAATGTAAAGGGCGGTAAGCTGTGTATTTGCTTTACATTTAGCACGATAAGCTGCGTCTATTGACAAATCCATACTTAATCCGATTGCAAAGCGACTGTACTACCTCACCAACAAAGGTCACTAGTACCACAAAAATAGAATAAAACGTACAAAAGTACTTATAACCTAACGCTTGAATCAAATGCTTTGTACTGTCAGATTGAGAATTTTAGAATCTTAAAAACATCACGCGGCATGTCGATCAATATAGCTCCTAAAAGGGATACCTTGGCCTCAGTTCTGTTATTGAATTATAGTTCAATTGCAGTTCAACGGTCGCGTCATATGACATGTTTTTAATTCTTTTGACGCCTACAAATATTAATGCGCTTGCGCGCGTTGAAATGAAATGAACGCGATCATGAAACTGTCATTGTACTATAATGCATTAGGAGAATCTAGGCCCAGTTCTGTCTCACTGTAGTTAATTAATATTATTATTCAGAAAAATGCACAAAAAAATATCATCATCATCATCAAAAATACAATATCATCAACCCATTATGTCCCCACCGAGGGGCACGGGTCTCTTCCCTGAGGAAGGATAGGCCATACTCCACCACGGGGGCCAACTCCGGATTGGTGGTTACGTACATCTGTGACAAATTTGTGACATTTGTTTTGTGAATTGTGAAGTTTTAGTAGCAATAGATACCACGCGCTAATGAAGGAAAACAGCGTAAGGAGAGCCCATTGTTTGAGGCTTACTACTTCAGTGCTTGCTACGTACCTAATGGTTCAACTATTAAGCTAAGTGCGAAAATCTCAGGAGAAACTAAACCACTCGGGCGTTTCCTATGTTGAATTAGAGCCCAGATTTTATACAAGGTGTGTCAAAAATCCTTTATTTAGTTATCCCGCGCGTAACATACATATATTAAAAATTCATGTATTTAGGTTATATTTCTGCCAAACTACATAACAGTTTGATGGCAGATGAATGTATTGCTACCTCTCTCGCTCACTAAGGCTGACATTCAGAGTAGAATCCTAAGTTCACGCTTAGATCAGTCTTAGCAAAGTAAACTAAAGTCGTACTTAGTAAAGTGCCGTAATTTTCGTATTCACAGATGATTCACAGTACTTAAGAAAGTCATCTATATTGTCTATCATTTCTTAGTGATGTACTGCCGCCGTACGGAGAAACGCCGTAACTCAAGTTTTTGGCAAAATTTAGTTAAGAAAAATCTATCTTTCGGTCTATGTAAATAAGGTCTAACTCCTCTAAAAATAAATAACAGGGCGTAAAAAGCCATGATCCAACAAAATTCGCTTGAATTTTAAAATGAAAGGCCGCATTTTGATTGTTATGGCTTTTCACATTATAAATCACGTTTGACTAGTATGAAAGGCCGTAATTGAATCTAAAGATTTTTAAATAACAACAAACCTTAATGTGAAAAGCCGTAATTTCCAAGTTGCGGCTTTTCATGTTATTTTCATATCTGATATCTTAACCTTTATAAAATTATAAGATATTTTTTTTTAAGCAAAACAAAAAAAAAATCTTATAACTATAATTCAGTAATTTCAATAGTAATAATAATGAGTATCTTTAACTTTAACATTACTAAATCATCTACACACTTAAGGAAATTATAGGAAAATGTATCGATCACAACACAATAGGCTATTTGACAGATTTCTGAACACCATCTCATATTTTTTGTCGGTGTTCATGGAGTCCTCAGAAAGTGGTCGTGGATTTCTTGTAAAAAAGGCGAACAAAAATTTACGTTTGAAACAACCCGCCAAAACGGTATCTTGGGCAATATGGCATCGCACAGGAATTATGACGTCACATACCAGTAAACAAACCAATGAACGACATGAACGACAGACGCCATTTTCACTGAACTATGACGTCATCATAGAATCGGCCAATCCAGGCCGTTTTCGATACAATAGTTGCAGATACATAAAATTATCAAATTTTATCCTAAAACTTTCGTAAGCACAACACATTGTAAACTTTTAGTCCGGATCAACTTACCGGTGCTTCGTACTGCAAATCGGAGCGAAACCTGGTTGGACTCGTCCGATAAAAAAAAACACCCGTAAGTTGATCTGGACTAAAAGTTTACTTATCCTGTGTCTATTTTATAAATAATATTTTTTTAGTTAAAATGGCTTAAGGCGGTTTTACGAATACGTATAAATAATACAGTTTTTTTCACTCTGTCAAATAGCCTATTAGAATGTTATAGTACAAATATTAAAATAACCTCCTTGCTTATAACATACAATAAAAACAAACATTCGAATAACTGGCAATAATTAAATCTTTTTTTTTGGTTCATAGCGTTCATTTCGATCATTTTTGTTTTAATTTTGATACCTTTTTTCCATAAAATTAAATTTCATGCCATAATATTAATAGTTAGTTTTCTTAATAGAGTTTTCTTTGGAAAAAATGAAATTAGGGCTTTTTCAAATGAAGAAATATCCAAAATTACATTACTGATGACTTGATAAATTTAACAAGAAAAGCCTTAACTTTCTAATTATGGCTTTCTTGCTTAACATTATATTACTTAAAATATTTTTTTTACTTAAGTGAAAGGGAAATCTGCAAATTATTAGAAAGGCTAGTCTATACGGAAACAAAACACAAACCATAAAAATGTAACATATTTTTCTATAAATTTTAAAACTATTATCATTGGCTTAAAGTTAATATTAATGTTTCAATCTTCAATTCAAACAAGATTTTAATTTACTCAAAACTAGTTTCAACTAAGTTACGGCCTTTCTCCGTACGGCGGCAGTGTAGTTCTTACCGGTTTTTTAAATTTGACATTGCTACACGAGAGCAGGACAACATCATACAATTTTATATATGTCAGAGTGAATAAAAAAATCCCACAGATAATGCTCGTAGAAATTCAGTGAAATGACGTTTGGAGTAGTCTGTGAACAAAAGGCTTAGAAGTGACAGTTCTAAGTTCACGTAGTCACCGATATTGACTACTTACACTTAGCTAAGCACCATTTCATACTAAACTTGCTAAGATTCGATTCTGAATACGAAATGTTTCTAAGTACGTGATTTTGACATTCTGAGACCAGTCTTTGCTTAGTTTTCGTCTCTGAATGTCAGCCTAAGTCCATGCGCAAGCCTTCTGTAACTAGACTGACACTCACTCAGGCTAGGCGAAGCAGACCGCTTATATAACGTTCGGTAACTCGACTGTAGACTGGAAATGACCGTTAACGTCTAAGCCGCGTCCTATTGAATGTAGAGATCCTTCGTACTCTTTGAGAAGGCTGTAGGTAGGTATCAGAGAATTAGGATCTTGAATGATACACGTCAAATAGGTATGTACCTACTTCATTATATTTTTATACCGTCAAGAGTGGCGATGTGGAACTTTCTTCTTTGTCCTACCTTTTCTGCCTATAACTACTATGTAATTGCAAATTTAACCTAAAAATATTCAAATTCATTTTGTACCTATCAAGAGATAGATTGTCAAAGTTGTAGTTGTTTGTTAATTATTAAAAATACTGCATGTGGATCTATCTATCGGTGATGGATCGTAATATTGATCCACGCATTGAGCCGCTGCCTAATTATTATGTACGAGTTGTACGACTGTATAGGGTAAACTATACATTGATTGGCACCTTAAGCAAAACCTTGACTTAATTTGCTTCCTAAGCATTCAATTTCATATTCAATCATTATTAACCATTTTTATTTGTTAGAATATGAGTATAGGTTGGAAATAAAAAATAATTCTTGCTTGTTGTCATAGTTTTATTTAAGAAAAACAATAATAATTTGAAAATGTCTCCAAAACTACAGTCATTGGCATTACAGGTATAAACATTGTCACTAATAATATCAGTCATTGGCATTTATAATTTGTATGTATGTTTTGTACTTAACAATGCTAATTATAAAAAACTACCAAAATGCCCTTTAATAAATTTTTATTCTTAATATTTGTGTTTAAAACTCACTGTGCCAATGACTAGGTGGGTGCCAGCAATACTATGGTTTACCCTATTTAGGACAGCCTGTATGTATTGTATCGTGAAATTAGCGAGAGTTTTCTCTGAATTGGCATTATATGACGGAGTAAAATATAAAATACCAACAATAAACTTATGGGAAATCTTTTTTACACTTTACTGATACAAAGTTTCCCTGTTACAAAATCAATAAAGTTTCGCATTGATTTACTTTGGCCTAATATTGTATTAGGAATGGGTCTCGCAAAGTTGGCTAATAGAACAGATTAGTTGATGTGCTGTCTCGCCATCGCCAGCAGTTCTAAACTTTATCCCGGTTCGTGCGCGTGCTAGGCCTGCAGAAACATTGGCACAAGTTCAACACTGCACTTATCGGCCAGACAGACAGCCGAAATCTTGGGCGCAACAAAATAGTTTTTATTTGCTCATACCTATAGATTGTCCGTGACTTCCGAGAGGTTAAGAAATGGAGAGCGCTACGTAGATGTAGCGCAGATCTGCGCTTTTGGATATTTTAGACTAGTCGCGCTAATATGCGTGTGACGTCATAAAGGCACAGGGTGTTTAAAAAGATGTTCGTTGTGGAGATTGTTCCGAAACAATGTTCGTGGATAATTATGTTGACGTTCAATTAATTAAGCTCTGTTATTCACGGTAATCTATAAATGCACTGAATTTACTGAAAATAGTTTCAATTTGAACTGAAAATTGCAGTTCTCGTCACGCGAGTACATTCCCTGGGAACTTTCTCTTAATCTTAGGGAGTTATTCACTCGTCTATACACATTTTTTTACGTTAGCGACTATGAATTATCATCCGATTCGGGCAAATAATTTTATACAAAAAAGCTGATATTTTCTTCGATATTTCCAAGTTGGTCTCGTAATAGAGGTATTGATGAGTAAAATATCCCTTTGGACGGACGTTTCGGATATCCTTTCTAATTCCAGTTTATTCCAAGGCTAATACTGCCTATTTCATTTGATTGTTGATTGATGATATGAAGACTTTGAAACACGCTTTAAGTATTTTTTTTTTCTATTATGGTGAGCTTTACTAATTTAATATGCATTACAATCTATATAAAGTTACTTCGGTTAGCACTAAAAAAAAAGAACACACCGAACTATTTCTGTAATTAAGTCCGCGATTAGTAAAACTACAATTCATATTTTATTATGAAATTCGATTTAGGTACTATGCGTAGCAGTTTATATGGAGTTGTCATAGTAATCATAGTAGTCTTATAAAATTGGGCCCTATACGACATTAATTACGTGAGTCAGTTAGTTTATGTACATATCCCCTCATTATACTTTTTGTACACTTACCTACCTTTTCACTACATCTTTTCTATCCATCCCAAGGTTGTCTGGAAGAGATCGCTTTTAGCGATAAGACCGCCAATTGTATACGGCAAAACTTAGATATAGTATAAGTCTTACAATGTATTTGTTTGTTTTTCTGGTGTGTACAATAAAGAGTTCTAATCTAATCTAATCTAATTACCAGCCCAATACACAATAAATTGGCGGTGTAAGCAAAACTAGCGAGAATCGCGTGGGATCGCGTGCTAGTCTAAGCGATGGCATTATGCCATCACTAGTGTATTAAGAGTGCCCAGTATTACAGGGTATTGCCTGACCAAAAGTGAGCATATTTCGTAATGAGTGTAATTTTAGAAAAGACCGTCTCTGTACACTTGGGTGTGTTTTGCGCAACACGGCCGCGGCCAGAAACGCCCGAGTATGTAACACTTGGTCTCAGTCTTAACAGTACATTGGCGCTACTACGTAAGTACTTTCCCCCACTGTAGGGAGTTGTAAACATAACCTACTCCAAACCGTCATCATCAGCCACTGCAGGGCATAGGCCTCCCTCATGGTTTTCCAAGCTTCCCGGGCCTCAATTCTCTTAGTGCATTATAGTGCGATGACAGATACACGGTCGGGTCACGTGACGTGTTTTTTATACCATTGACGCCTAGACGGTTTGATGTGTGTGGGCGCGTAGGCTGGTAGCGGCAATGATACTAAATCGCCACGTTCATGAACTTATCGTTGTACTACAATGTATTAACAGAATCTAGATGCTGGTCTTGTGCCGCCCGCATCGAGCGACTCCCTGCCACAGTAACCAGGTCTTCAGATCATCTGGTTGAGGCCCTGCCCACGTTGTGTCGTCCGGTCCCCGGTCGCCAGTCCAAGCCTGGTCGCTACCAGGCTTCAGAGTGCGTATACTGAGTTTTTTCATTCACTCTCGATAGTGAGAGCGTTTGCTTTTTGCATAGGAGTGACAAAGAGACAACTATGTGGCGCGCTTTGTCACTCCTATGCAAATCGCAAACTCTCTCGCTATCGAAAGTGAATGACAAAACTCAGTATACGCACTCTGAGTGCTTATACTGAGTTTGTTTTTCATTTTCACACATTCTAAATCCAATCATTCGCAGTAGTTCCATTGCCGAGTTCCATGATGGAACTACTGCGACTTTCTTTCGCGCTAGTTCTATTCATCCGTACTCGTACAAACCCAAGCAATGGAACCAGTGGCGGATTTACCCTAAGGCCCAGTAGGCCCGAGCCTAGAGCGGCAGATATTAGGGGCGGCAAATCGTGACAAAAAAATCACTGATGAAAGCAAGAAATAACTCAAATGCAAAGTACCTACATATTTAAAGTCTGTGCATAATTATGGTGGACCGCACTGCACTGCAACTAATAGCAACTTTTATAGGAATGCGCCACTAAATTAATTATGTACCTACCTAGTCTAGCGTAAATTAATTATGTACCCAGTCTATATGATAGGTGCTGCCTGCTGTGCTGAGAAAGGGGCGGCACATGGCCTGGGGCTAGAGATGTGCCAGATGGGAAGCTTCCCATTCCCGGCAATAATGGGAAGCTTCCCACTCCCGGCAATAATGGGAACGTTCCCATTATTTCCGGCAACAATGGGAACGATCCCAATGATATGGTCAGGAACATTTTTTCTTATTTCTTTGCCAACTTGCGGGGTTGTTACTTTAAATATTAATTGTAATGTTATTATCGACAGATCCTAAGAATCGTAACTAAAAAAATTAAAAGATGTACTTATTCGACGCGAAATTATTTACTATTTCAAATCATTTTGCGCTATGCATTAAAGAAAGAAAGAGACATCTATACATTATCGAGGAGCTAAATGCGGAGAAGGGATAGCGTGCGGAGGAAGTCAGTATTATTCCACGGTTGGCACTGTGATAGCGTTTTTTTGTTGTTCGTTCGTCAATTTTCAACTTTTAATAAAAAAATGGGGCCAGCATCATTTGAAAAAACAGACACTAACGCTGCAAGCAGTGGAGCTGCAGCAGAACAAAATTTGGAAAAATTAAACAAAATTAATTTTTGCGGGTTTAATAGTCACTAAGGGAGAGACTGTTTCAGAAATTCTTTTATTTACCAAACATACCGTAGAGATAGGAAATTTTAATGGCAAATAATGTGGTAAAATATAGCTGTAATTAGAAATTAAACTTGTGGTTAAAAAAAAGTACGCATAAGGAAATAACTTAAGTAACTTCTGGCAAAAAATATGCTAAATAAATTAATGATGAATTCCCAATAAACATGAGTCAAAATTACAAAATTTGTAAATATTTCGAAAGTGTTCTTTAAATACAACAATAACAGTATTAAAAAATGAAAGAATAGAAAAAAATAAATGTCAAAATAATTCTTTCAAATGACTCCGTTATAAAATAAACATTGAGTTTGATAAGATTTTTAAGAAAACAAAAGTACAAAATACCGGAATCGGCCGTATTAACTGAAACAGCAATCAAAGTGAATGACGTCACGACTAGCTACAACGGCCGTGTTGTTTCACTTTTTGTTGTGACTACGCGTTCCGATTAATTTTCGCATAATTTAATTAGTGGATGTTATTTTTTATTCGTGGCTCAATATCGTGGTTCATAATCAACAATCGAACAATATTTTATTGAGGCAAATCAGCTCTAGTTTACCCAGAGTGGACTTGTTGATATTAAGCGAGTTTCTCGCATCAAATAAACACTTTTGCTCATCTGAATACCAAAATGTGAAAAGTTCTTTCATCATAGAATAGAATATTCTTTATTGCACACTGGAAAAAAATACAAAAAGAACACAAAATATTTACAAAAATTATCATCGTTAGCCTACCGCTGCCCACTGTTGGGTATAGGCCTTTTCCCCCCAAATGCCATTTCACTCGGTCTCTCGCCACTCGCATCCACGGACCTTCCGCCAACTCAACGACATCGTCCGACCGCAGGTCTGCCTACTGACCGTCGTCCTGTTTTCGGCCACCACTCTGTGATTGCCTTGGTCCACCTGCGGTCTTCCCGCCTCGCCAGGTGTCCCGCCCATTTCCACTTCAGTCTTGAGACTCTTTCGCCAATGTCATCAAACCTTGTCATAACATTGGGTACTCAATCTGTGAGTCTAAGACCTAATTTGGTGCATATTCTGCTTTGTGCAGTTTCGGCTCCATATGTGAGAATGGCTAGAACACACTGGTCATATGTCTTGGTTTTTAGACATTGCGGAATCTTTGATTTGAAAACATCGGCAAGATTCCCGAAAGCAGCCCAACCAAGCTGAATCCGCCTCATGATCTCCTTTACCTAGGCTTCTCGGTGATAAGATAAACAACGTTCATGGTAGATATAATCATCAACAACTTCTATCGGGCAATTACCGACAGTGATGTTCGGCATAGTCACCAGATGGTTAGCCATGACTTTTGTTTTGGACATGTTCATCTTGAGACCGACCTCCAGGGACGCTTCGTGCAAGTTTGCGAGCATACACTGAAGATCCGTGGCATTTTTTGCCAAGATGATGATGTCATCGGCAAAATGCAAGTGCGACATATAAACGCCGTTAATATTGACACCCTTCTCACCCCAGTCTAGAGTCTTACGTCTTCTAAGACGTTGGTGAAGAGCTTAGGCGAGATGGTGTCACCTTGGCGTACACTCCTGTTGATATTGACAGGGTTAGTAAGCTCATTTTGGCTTCAGTTTTAGATAGTTTAGCTCTAGTTGTTACACTTGGAGGTGTATTACTACTAGCACTCCCATATTCCGTAAAGCCAGCAAATGCTTTATAAAGTCACAGTTTGTCTCTATCTATAATAACTTTATCTCTCATTATTTTTTTGTTTCGAATATAAACAAACAGTTTGTTCGGTGCTGCTGTTGATGTGTTTTTGCACAGAGAGACGTTTTGTTCACTTTCTTAATTCAGCATAGATATAATGCCGTATCTACATAGTCATTAGGTACGTCACAAGCGATGATATTTTGGAGCGTTTCCGCGCGTATTTCAAATTGAATAGCAAAAAATATCATAAATTTGTACGAAAACTAAGTTTTTTTGTTGATTTTTTTTTTAAATAGTAACGGCCACCTACTAGACATAATAGAAGGAAAATTCAAAGTCTGTCATCATGCCTATTATTGTAACTCCCTTACAAAATATTAATGAATTCAAGTTATTAAATTGTTTTTTTTTTCACTTTTCACACAAACTCGAAACTTGCTACGGCTAATTTTTATGAAAAGTAAAAAAATAAATTTGACTTTTAGAATTTTTTGGTATTTTTCAAAAGTCAGTAACCTCTAACAGAGAAATTTCCCTCCAACATTCGGAATTTAGGACATCCCAAGGGGATTTTGTTTCATATTGAATATCATGCTTCATATGAATCACTAATTAACTATTCCCAAGAACTCTATCTTAGTTAACACTTGAACTAATGCATTGTTCCCAATAATTCCCACCTCTTGGGATCGTTACCGGCAACGATCCCACGATATCTCTACCTGGGGCCTCGCGGCCAAGACTGCAAATCCGCCACTGAATGGAACTACTGCGACTTTTTGTTCTTTTGGATTCGCGCTAGTTCTGTTGATTTTTTTTCGCTAGTGCGTCTCAGCCCAACACACACACGGCCTTTACACCGTGAAACACGCTAAGAACTTCCTACCCTACCAAGTGCTAGCGGATACGAAGCATCCGTGAAACTGTATTCTGTACAACAAATTAGCTGGCCGATCTTTGCATTGACGCCCGGCCTCGATTATGCTAGTGCAAGAGTACAATGACAGATACAACACAATGGTCCGTATTATTCCCTTATTTCATCGTTTTCTATCAACGATTTGTTGGCATGTAGAAAACGGTGAGTGAAATTTTAAATATGTGTCTTTTTTCATGAACATTTTAAACTAAACGGGTTGTTAATGAAACAAAAAATCACCTCCTCTTTTGGGGTACAAAAAGGAAACTATCACCCAAAGTTGTCAAAATTCAAAACAAATTTTGTAATTACCAGTTTTCGTGTAAATTGAAAATAAACAAAAATTTACCCTTAAAATCAATATGATGGTTGACGGAACGGATTGACTAAAAACGCAAAACATAAGCTACCAGTAACCCCGAGTGAAAATTGGCACTTAGCATGTTTCCTGGTTAAATCCTAATTCGACTGGGCTACATACGAGTAGCAACAGCAGAGGTTCCTATTTGAAATAAAATAGGTAAGACTAGGTCCTAGAGCTGGTAGCTACCTCGGTCAGCGCATTAGCCTGGCCATTCAGAGAGGAAATGCTGCCAGTATCTTGGGAACTCTCCCCAACGGCAGCGGTACAGAGACTATTTTTTATATTTTGTTTTTACGTAGTATGTATATAGTGTAATATTTAGTTTAGTTTTAATATTTAGTCTTAAATGTTATGTTGTGTTATTTATTTACAGAATTATATGCTCCCAGGATAGGTACATAAGTAAAGACAAACTATAAAGACATACATACTTACATTTATAGGTATTCACATTCAAATTTGTCCCGTTCTTAGCATTTTTAAGGTGAATAATTTGGATAAATAAAAACATAACTACATACTACGTCTTTCTCACCAAAAAATTAGCAAGATGGCACCTTGGTTTTTTTTTTCATGTGACGCCATCACATGAAGGTTTCGCCTAGTAAATATCAGTACTAATCAATTAGTAAAATTAAATAATGTTTAGTTATTTATGTTTTAAATCGGCGCTGACATGTACGTAGGATAGAAGGGAGGACGAATCTCTTCAAACGCATCCTCGACCGAAGAAGTTAAAAGAATTAAACGGGGCACACAAAGCCGCGAGCGATTCTTCAATAAAACTCGCATGTGTACGAGTAACAAAAGGATTTTACGTGGTCTAGTGAAATCGGTTCATAGAGTGATGGTGTTGAATGGGAATCGATTCGACGCGTCGAAAGTGTTTCAGATTGATCGCCGGATTTCTGTGGACTTTCACTAAGCTGTCGACGTCAGTTTGTGACATCACGGAATTGTCAGGTTCTCTTATAAAAAAATCGGTACATATTTAAGAACATCGGTAAAACCAGTTTAAATATAAAGTTTAAATATATTCTTAGGGAAAAGGATTTTATAAATGATACAGTTGGTACATGAACGTCGTCGGCCAACAAGGAAAGTCGACATTCTAAAACTCTGTTTTGAAACGATAAATGCCTAGTGGCACAACTGTCATCGTGTAAAAACGCGTTTATATTATTAAATATTTTCATACCAGATATAATTTCATTTGCTACATCTCGTCTTTTATGTCGATTACTACAAGTAGCTGCTCAAAATATTTTTCATTGCTCATATGTACTTTGAAGTTTATAGTTAAAATAAATTTTCAGCCTTAGGGGGAGTCGTTTTCAACTGACAGCTGTCAAATAGTGAAAAAAAATAGCTGTATTTTCACAGATTTTCACATTTCTGTTGAAGAATGTTCAAACTTTCTACATAGTCAGTCAATTACAGAGCGATGGAAATATAAAATAACATAAAGTGTTAACTATTAATATTAATGAATTCTTTAAAATATTATACAGATTTTTCATAGATAAATGAATTTGTTTTTCAAGTAGAGCATTTGCCACACCCATGAAAATATTCTCCAAAGAACTTCTGGATTTGAAGTTTAATCGCTTCTTTTTTATTTTGTCTCCTTTTTGTTTATCTTCTTAGTTGCATGGTTTTATAGTATATGTGTGCGTTTGCATTTGTGTTGTATGTATGTGTGTATCTCTGTGTGTGCGTGTAGGATCGAATACGTGTTTTATCTACCTTAAAACAAATCGAAATGGCCAATATACGGTTTGACATCTTTGTCTTCGTTAAGTGCTATTCTGTTCGGACTTGTTTTTTTTTTCATCTTGTCCTTTTGTACCTACTTTAACTGGTTGACTGAAGGCCCAATGAATGTTTTTCTAGTAATTATACTTAGTTAACAATAGTTTGCAGTACTTTTACAAAATACCAATAAGAACTCAACACCACTGTGAGATAACGATAGTTGGTACTTTTTCAAAGTTGAATCCAAATACGAATAGAGTGGAGAAGATTCGGTCTGACACCGATGTCTCGAGAGGCTGATGTCGCGATAAAAGATTATCAATGATGGCGATAGATTTACCAAGATAAATGTATCCCACCGGGCATGAGCAAATTTTCCTAGCGTTTTTAATAGATCGCTGCTTCATCAGTAAAAGAACTATGAGTGAAAAGACAACTTCTCGTATTACCTTGCGATTTAAAAAAAAAACTTAAAATCTAATAAAAAAAATTCTCGTGTTACAATGTTAGGGCGCATACTCCTCCGAAACGACTTGGGCGATTTTAATGAAATTTTCTATATACTCGTATAATCGGTAGATCTGAGAATAGGTTGTTCTATATATTTTTCATAGCCCAAAAAGAAAAAAAAAGGTATGGCGAAACAACGTTTGCCGGGGCAGCTAGTAATACAGTGAAGTTCTAGTTCTACTGTAAAATAAGGTCTCACCACGATAGTTTCTTCCACTTTCGGAGAACCGTTTGTGTATTTAGTAACATAACATGTCAATAACCACGAACATGTAACATTGAGTAATAAAATTATTGTCATTGCAAAACCTTGGCGGCGATTCGAAGAAAAATAAACTTATCGAAGCGATCAGTTGTTGCTACTTGAGATTATAGAAATAAGAGAACCTGTATTGTGAACGGTTTAACTAATTATTTCGTATTGCACAAATGTTAAGTAAGGATTGTAAGCAATTTTTATCAAAAAATCAAAGTTACAAATGCTTAGAATGTTTTCAATGTTATGAGTGAAGGCACGAAAATAGATTAAGTTAGTACCTATTTTCTTTTACGACAGACTATTGAAAATGCACTTGAGCGTAAGTACATATTAGAGGAAACTTATGTATTTTCAAGGTGACCAAAAAATCTATAGGTTAACTATTTATAGAATGAAGCATAGATAATTTAAAGTTTACTGGAAATTTTGGTTCCATTTTGCAAGTTAAAGGAACTTGCCAAATTAACCATCGATATAAAAATATATTCGACCTAGATTATAATATAATTCATTCATTGCCATTATGAACCTTAATAGTCAGAAATCCCGTAAAACCGGAGTTGGAGATATCTAGTAAGTATGTAACTTGACTGCATGAAATATTTTTAGATAGATGAACCTCAATGAACGCAACATAGTGTGGTGAAGATTAAATTATAGTATCTAAAATATTATAAATATAGGTTTGATATTATAATTATGTCTGTTTTATTGTCAAATGTGTTGTCTTTTTTTTTGTAAATCTGTTTACCTAAATGCGTTTAACCTTTAAGTGTGGACGTGGAGTCTCACAGGCTACGCGATGTTTTCGATTTCTTAGTTTCACCTACAATCTATTTACTGAAGCGAACGACTAAAGGTAAACAAAGACACAGCATCTCTCAAACTTACATGTCACTCAAAATAGCTCATGCACGCAGCTTTGCTTGCATCGTATACCCACATAGGTTTAGGTAGGTATTGTTTAAGGAAAACAGACAGACAACCAAACAATACAACACAAACACTAAAGAAAATAAAATAGTTTAGAGAAGTTGCACACCCATCAACAAAGTCAATCGTTACATTTTTTGCCTTTAATTAAAAAAGAGGTTCGTAGTCAGCTCTTCATACTTCTTCCTACATTTCGCGTAGCGCATTAGCATAAAATAATCGATCATAATCTGCCTTTAAACAAAATTCCTACATCTTTGCTGGTTGCGAACATTTGGCAGCAGTAGGATCGCTTTTATTTGAGGACCACTGAAATTTTAGGTATTTTTTGGGGCATAGATCTTTTAAGCAAATTGTATTTTCATGATAAAATAAAATATTTAGCTAAATAAACTGCGAGTGAGGGATAAATCAGGTAATAACAGTGTTATTGTGTTTATTGCTTATTGGAATTTATTAGCCATATCGTTTTGTATAACTTTGCTAAATAATATGCAGTGTTATAAATGTGGCATATTGAAAAACCAAATTTTTGACATGTTGACACTTACTCGTTCGCTTCAGTAAATAGAATATACTTCCCCCCACTCCCCGCGATTGAGCGGCTCAGTAGCTTTTGTTTTAGTTGTAAAACTACCAACGAGGGAGGAGGTTGCGTCTTCCGTTGCATATCACGTAAGTAATGACCATCAAAATATTGACCGGAGCCTGTCAGGCTACACGTCCATTGTTGCTCTATGACATATTTTATAAGGGCGATTATGTTTGTTTCAGGTTTGGTAATACAAAATGTCAAAAAACAATAAAGCCGGTTCTCACTCAAAACGACCATCTACGAGTTTTGTTCAGGGCCCTACGAAAAGAAATATTCGTGTAGGAGACTCATCTTTCAAAAAAGAAGTGAGTGACTTGTTGTTAGCTTCTGAACAGTCTGACAATGAAGAGAATATTGAAGATTTTATCGTATTGGAGTCCGAGCTGATACAAAATCATGAAAGTGACATGACAATGACTTGTAGAATCTGTCCCGCCAAAAAACATAGGATGACTACCCATGTTTGTGTCGGGTGCAACAAACCTGTGTGTCTCCAATGTTCTAGACATTTGTGCACTGACTGCCAATAAATTTACGTTATTAGACTGTTGTCAAATTTTTTTATATTTGTTACCTGAAGTAGGTGTTTTGTGTTTTTAGTTTCTTGTATCTTATATTTTGAGAAAAGAAGACTAATTTTGTTATAGGAATAAGTTTGGCTGTTTTTATACCTAAAAATGTACCCTAAGTAGATTTAGACAGAAAAGTGCCATACTTTTTGATTTTTCGAATTTCTATACTTTTTGAAATAACAGTTGATTAAAAAAGCACGTTATTTTATTGCTCAATACCATAACAATAATATTCCATCAGTTTTAAAGCGATCCTATATCCAATTCCTAAAAAAAAATTGTGCATATAGAAGCCTGTGAGACTCCACGTCCACAGTAGTGTTAAGAAAACATGACGTCCATACTTAAAGGTTAAAAAGTTAATGGTGTTCTATGATCGCTTTCGCTAATGCAATATAGTCCCTTTTATTTTTTATCATTGTTTAAAGGTGTCTAAGAACACTTGTTTTCGGTATCCTACATAGACGAATTCCAAAAATATTAATTTGAATACTTCAAAGGAAATATTATGTGAATTTACCCGTCGGGCCGCGATTTCCTCAATATAATAACTGGATCACAGTCTAACAAATGCAATTCCATTCGACTGTATATCAGGCGCACCAAACGATGCGATCATTGAATATGTGTCAATAGTTGACACCTGTCAAATGGTAAGTAACCTTAATTAAATCAACATCAGAACCGGGCGGAGTTGTCTATTACTTGATATATCTGATACACATCCGAAATATAAATCGAGAAACCAATGAAGCGAAAGACATTCGTCAAGATCAGGGCAAGTTTACCCTGGTAACTGCCTACCCTTCCAGCATAAAGGAGTGAGAGAATTTATTTTATGAACTGTATGTTCGTTTTACTCTTTGACAGATTATAAATGCAAAAGTTTATATAGATGTACAGTCTGTTAGGTTTTAGAATTATACCCCGGGCTCTAGAGTAGGCTTCGGTTTTCGCCGAAAGCATACGAGTGTAAATAGGTACTACTTCCTGCTCTGTACAAGTGAAATTAAGTGTCATATTAGTTCCGATTTCGAAATTAAGTTAATATTAGTTCCGATATTTCTATTATACGAATATATCCGATTCTATCCGATAGTAACCGAGCTATATTCTAAAAGCTAACAGACTGTAAACGTAGTGTAGGAAGTCCTCAGACTCGGTGGAGCGATGATCTTTGCTGGGCGGTTGGCAAGAGCTGGATGAGAGTAGCCGAGGACCGTCCTCAGTGGCGTGGAATGGAGCAGTGGACAATCATAGGCCGATGATGATGATGATGATATGGACGGATATTTGTTACCCATCACGCCAGACCAGCTGAACGGATGAATATGAAATTTGGCACAGAGATAGATTTATAGTCTGGATTAGCCGATAGGCTATCGGCTATAGATAGGTTTTTCCATACTTTAAGGTACGTAGCAATATTGACCTACAGACCGACAGAATGATAAGAAGCGTCTAACAGTCAGCGAATCTCCAGGGAACAATACGAGGTCATCAGATCGCACGTCCGCCGTCGTTCAGTATGTAATGGGGGGTCATGTACGTATTAGATTATACTTTTGTTACCATTAAAAGACACCGTACTAAATATTATCAATCTTTACAACAAACCAAACATAAGATAAGAATATTCTTTATTGTACCAGGAAAAACAAATACAAAACATTTACAAAGATACAGTAGACAATTTCTTCCAGACAACCTTACGATGGAAAATTGCTGGGAGAAATTTGAAAGACTGGTATTAATTTATTACTGATTGTAAAAAAAAATATTTTTGCCAAGTTCCAAACCGACACTACATTTTGGGCACCGAGTCCAAAATATAATTCAGCAATACCTACTTGGTGAAGTCAGTTTTTATTTGTGGTTTATATTTTTTAACATAACATGTTGTATAGATTGAGATATAATATTTGAGTCATATAGAAGCACAGTCAGCAACATCCACTTTAACTGAAAAGCGTACATAAGGTTACTTACAATTAGGTTTGTAGTAGCCTCTAATTAATATGAGTTATATACAGTATGAAATGTAAAAGTAATGTAGTAAAAATACCTGTATAAAAAAGTCCTGAAAGAAGTCTGATTATTCCGTAAAATAGCTAATACTTTTGGATGTGAAAAAAGTGGATGTTGCTGACTATGCATCTATATGACTCATTTGTCTATTGAGTGTGAGAGGGTAAGTATAGGTATGTTTGTGAAATAAGTTTAAATAAGTTAAGTAAGAAATGTAATTAGGGAAATTCTTAATTGAAAAACCGTTAGATGGACGGCAAAGTATCAATTAGGTTCAAAATCATCTAAGATGTTTCCTATGGCGTGTTGGCATTGATCTAATATCGATGACAATGAACTGATTGAATAATTGTACCTACGTTGCTGATGAAGGTCGGTCGAGGGAACCCCAGCTATTGAAGATGTAAGTGTAGAAGGTACTATCCACTTACACGCGACACCTCGGCTTAAGTACTTAATAGGATAATCCGAATTCAGCTCAGCTATCTTTGGGAAAGCCAAACATAAAATATGAGTCGCAAGTACCTACGTGGATATTAGGGAACATAATACGAGAATATTAGCAAAGGGAAGGACGCCAATACTGTGTGAAAGAGATGTAAATGCCTCTCCAGTCCCCTTCATCGCGGATTGACAATGCTACCTTCATCATCAACCCATTATGTCCCCACCAAGGGGCACGGGTCTCTTCCCTGAGGACGGCATAGCCCATACTCCACCACGGGGGCCAAGTCCGGATTGGTGGAGGCTTGTAAGACTAGCGGCTGGTCTTACTGTCAGAAGATTTCAAGCCGCCCCAAGGCCTCTGACTTGGTTTAACGACTGGCATCTATCGACGACGGCAGCCGGCACCAAGTGCTTAACGTGCCTTGCGAAGCACGGAACCGCTCGAAAAAATGCCACTAGCGGTAGTCATAGACAGTGACCCATCCATGGACTGAACGCGCCGTATGTTGCTTAACCTTAGTGATCGCTTAAGATCACTCAGGCAGCCCAGGCTGCGAGCGATTCAATGCTACCTAGGCCGTTAATATAGTTGCAAAGCTAGTGATACGAGTGTGAATCAAGAGTCTTGATTGACCGCCAGGTGCACTCGACCGGCACCGGACCGCTAGCGACCGGCGCGGGCGCAAGCGTAAATGCGATCGATTGCGCGTTACCTACTATTACGATGAAACACATGAAATTCGTAAAAATGAAATCAAAAATAACTTCCGCATAATACAATCACTTGTCCAGCCCTAATCACGTAACCTTCCACTCTATCGGGTAAGGAATTTAGACGACTCTGAAGTGTCAAAATATGTATGTTTGTTTGGCAGTTCGGAGCAGGATACATCAGACAACCCCATACAGTGCGGACTTACGTGATTGCACCCCTGGTACAAACCAGTATACATATAGGTATTTCAGTCACGGAAATATGGTGTGTATGTGTGGGTGCACAATGAGGACATAACTTTGTACGGCGGCCGCCATCCCCAGTGGGAATCGAACCCAGGACCTTGGTAATCTTGGTATTCCGATACCACTAGGCCAACGAGGCAGTTAAAAAATATATCTGTAACTGTCGTAGCACTGTGTTCTCAATTAATCCCTTTTCAAAAAAGGATTAAAGGATCAAAGAAAATGTATTTTGTTATAAATGTAGGGATGGATTGTTTTATGTCACCTCGAGAACATAACATTTATTGATTCGAAGACGGTACCTACCCATAGTTACCTGTGTAATTTCTTTTTTTATGTACAGTCACGAGCAATAATATGTATAGGTAGGTACACTATCACATTTTGTACGACCTACACATTTTGTTTTGTACGGCAAATGTGTACAACAAATTTGTCCTAAATTATCTAACCATTGGTTACATCATTTGAGACAAACTGTCATACACATCTTTCTAGATTGTTTTAAGTTAACATTTTTAGAAAATGTGACAGTGTTTAAATATTATTGCTCGTGACTGTACAATAAAGAGTTCTCTATCCACGGGGACATCCATTTTCGCTATTATAAAATCAATAAGATCCGGTCAAAACGGTCCTTGTAGAACAATCTAAATAGCAAATTATACCGATCAGCCATCGTTCGTATTACATTGCACGCCAAAATTAACAAATGGAAGAGAATGTGTACAAGGTTACGGAAATGACTTCCAATTGGTCACAGAAGACTGGCCGACTTGCACTTTTATTTCGTTCAGACAGACGTTGTCCCGTTTTAACAACCTCCCATCAAGGGCAGTGGCTGACTTTCAACCGTTCTGGGTACCCAAACGCTTAAAGACGTACCAGGTCAACTCGAGTTCGTCTTATGGAGTACTAGCGACCCGCCCCGGCTTCGCACGGGTGGCTAAAACGTTCGTGAAAAATTCCCGGGCTAGTAGTGTTTGTACACCTTGGGTTACATTATTCGAGATTCCGTACGGGACCCTAAACTTTTTGAAAACCTATGTTGCTCACAAAGAATGTAGCTTTCTAATTAAATAATTTTCAAAATCGGCCCAGTAGTTTCTGAGCCTATTCATTACAAACATACACACAAAAATACAAATCTTTCCTCTTTATAATATTAGTAGGTATAGATACAGATATGGATTATGGAGTATGGAGTATCCGTAAGTATTATGGAGATGCAAGCAATGTATGTGCCTGTATATAAATGTTATGTTATGTTAACTATACATTGTTTGATTGTTACGCCTTACTGCACAAAAGTAAAAAAAACATAAAAACGTAAATAAAAGGCAAGTGTCGATGTACAAAGGTGGACTTATTTCAAAAGAAATTTCTTCCAGCCAGCCTAAGAACATTCGTGATATACGAGTAAACATTCTCATAGCACCATGAGAATGTTTAGTTGACAACAATTTAATAAAAAAATATATTGCACTCATTAATGGCACATTCCATGCATACCATTCTCTTTTGCTTACACATTCTATGATTCTACTGTTTAATGATTGTAAAAAACCCTTAAAACGGACTATTCCGTTACTGGACACTTTGCAACTAAAACAGATAGGTTGATGTGGTATCCAAATGGACCAATGTTCAGTAACGAAGCTTCCTAATTTGTATCATCGCGAACAAAACCGTGGGCTCCGCTAGTATGTGCCTAATTATCATCAACCCATCATGTCCTCACGGGGCTCGGGTCTCTTCCATGAGGAAGGTATAGGCCATACTCCACCACGGGGGCCAAATCCGGATTGGTCAGAAGTTTTCAAGCCACCCTAAGGACTTGGCTTAACGACTGCCATCTATCGACGGCAGCCGGCACCAACTGCTTAACGTGCCTTGCGAAGCACGGAACCGCTCGGAAAAATACCACTAGCGTTAGTCATAGACGGTGACCCATCCATGGACTGAACGCGCCGTATGTTGCTTAACCTTAGTGATCGTTTAAGATCACTCAGGCAGCCCCGGCTACGAGCGATTCCTAATTATAATAATTCATTAATCTTCGGCGTTATTTTAAAAAGCGGCTCCTAAGTTCATCGCTAAATTTGGGCAGATAAGTGTAACTAGAGGTAGAGTACAGATTCCGATCTCAAATTCTTATTATATAACTTCGCAAGGTCTTTTAGATAATAGCTTCGCAATTTAATTGCCGGCGAACAGTCGGAGAGAATTTTAATTATATGCAAATTAACCTAACGCTCACTGCAAGTTACATAAAACGGAATATTTTAAAATGTAACCAACTATCACTTGTGTGTGTATGTAAGTAATGAGTTGATGATTTCGTTAACACCTCTCGTATATGCCGCGTGTCAACCGTCAGTTACTTCCGCTAGTCTTAAACCTGTAGAACAATTTGGTTCCACAGTGGAACCAAAATCTGGAACTGGAACTTCCACTTCAGAATAATGAAAGACTTTAGTGGCTCTATGGTGTAACTCTGACGCTACCAATGGGAAGCAATAGATTGATAGATAGAAGATAGAATATTCTTTATTGTATAGTATGTAAATTACATTCTAAATCCGTCAAAAATAAATAGTTTTAAAGAGGAAGAAGAAGAAACTTTATTTATTTGGAGACACAATACCTACTAAAACAAATAAAATCATCACGGCATCTAGAACACAACATTTAACAGGAAACACAAAGAAAATATGGGGAAAATATGCAAAAAGTTTTTCACAGATCGTTTTTGTAAAAAAGTTTCAGCTTAATCTCTCAATGAAGCATTGGTTCCTAAGGACCGTGCCTAATTGAGAATTTCGGTAAGTAACTTCTTAACTGTAGTGCTGTCTCGTCAAATTTCTCAGTTAAGAGCATGACAGAACGTTTCATAAGTATTTACTAAGTAAAATTGTCAATTTAGAAATCGGCCGTAAATCACTGTTAACATTATTGGTGTTACACTTTGTCATATAGTTCTTAAAGAATCATAACTACATGTAAATTTATGAATGCATACATAGCTCTCTTTTCTTTTCGCAATTGCGTAAAACAAACGGCCTCCATACAAGACGCGTATTTTACGCATCTAGTCGACAGCAACTAACTCAAATCATCGATCAAACGAGCTGCTTCATTATCTTTAAATCGGGCTTATTTTGTGTTCTATTTGTATTGTCGTTATATACATTGTAGAGAGAGTTGGCTAATAAAACAAGCTAGTTGGTAGTTTCAAACAAACCTGTTTGAGGTCATTGGAGATTGATAGTTGTATTCGCCCATGAAAAGCTTTGTGTGTGAAAATGTAACACCGTGACGCCCGCTTGTGACGCAGCCGCAGGTGTCCGGACGTGACCTGACTTGGACTCGGGCGTCGAATATTCGATTTATTCGAATGTTCGCCCGTTTTAATTTCGAATATCTTTGGATTGAATATATTGTGAAAATGTTGTGTATTACTACAAAATTGTTTTTTTTTAATAAGCCGCGATGCTCACTCATAGTTCTATATTAACTTGGTCTAATTGCGATTATTTATCAGGTGTTTTAAAAAAAAAATAGTAATAAGTTCTCTTAACCGGTTGACACTATGCGTACTATTAAAAGATCGTTCGGGAAGCAAGTGCAATTAAAAAACAAGAATTTCAATAGAGGGGACGGTTTCAAGCGTTTAAAGCATAATGAGTCCAGTTTTAATGATCTTGAAAAGAACAATTAGAAATCATTATTATGGTGAGTCAAAAGTCCGTGGGCGTAGTGAGTGTTGTTATTGGCTGCGAAAGACTAAGGAGTGACTGGAAGGCAGGCCACCTATCCTCACTACCATAATTGAATGTACTCGCCACATCAGTTTACTCGTGAACACGGCAGTTGCAACGTTACCAAAACGACGGAAATATTATATATAAATATTTTTTTAATATAGTATAAATATAACATTTATAATCTAAGGAGGGGAAAAATACTTTTCTGTATAACATTGCAAATATTCGATATATTCTAATATTAACATACTTATAATACGAACACATACATACATAAATAATTGGGTCTAGTAGGTACCTACATATTATTCGAAATATTCGAATAGTAAAACTCGGCGAATATTGAAAGCCCTAGATATGACGAAACCGTTAGTGGATTTCAGCTTTGCAAATGTTAACAAGCGAAATAAATTTAAATATACCCCAAGAAATATTGACAGATATTCTTACACTAATGTAGTATTCATTACCAAATTACGTACACAAATTACGTGCAATTCTTTGATTTTACAGTCGGCTAAAGCCTCGCTGAAGCGGTCTGTTTTTCACGCCTATTCTTTTCTGTGTGTTTTGCAACCATGGACGTAATACTTAACGTCCTTGTTTGCAACTGGCAGATTGAAACAATGTTTTTTTTTGTCGCAAGTTCGCTGTCCGCTAGTGTCAATGTCAATTTCTATTGGGATTGGGACCGGATTTTCCGTCGCACAACAGCCAAGTATTGCCAATGTGCTAGGCCACAGAACGCAATGGCTTGCAATTATTCCCGACAAATGACTTGAACAAGGTGGACACGTAAAAGCCAAAGCCTGAAGAATCGAAGTCACATGTTAGACCCGAATAACGTTTTTGTGAAGTCAAAATCTTTTATAAAGTTGTTTGTCGGTAATCATAAGAATTGTATTGTAAAATTCAATGCTGTTGGACTAAAAAGTGGCAACACGTTGCGTAAAAAATGATGTGCCTATTAAACTCTGATCTGCAACATAACAACTAGAAACCTATCTAAGAAGGCAATAAATACATGAGAAAATAAACGACACAGGTCAAACGCGACTGGCCACGTCAATAGTTATGTTTGTTGCGAATTCACCCGTAACACAACTGAATAGAGTTAATGTGTGTTTGGAAGGTTTCTGCTGTAGATTATAATGAGTTACTTTAGAAGTTTTACGGCTGCGTAACATTTTTCCATTTTTGAAACATACCTATTACATGGGGCACACTAAAAGTTTTGCACTTCTAGCTAATCGGAACTATTTGAATGTCGAATGTTATATTGTTTGAAGCGACTTGAAACCTTCTTAGTAATAAAAAAAAAATTGGCGGGAAATCATTTGTCAATTGTTTTTTTTCACACATCAAAAAATGGAGTTAGAGTCGAAAAGATTTTAGAGCGATGATTTTTTATGATTTTAAAAGTTCTCTCTCTCCGCAAGACTGTGCCGCTCGTCTTCAAAATGCTTTTGGGAGAGAAGCACCTTGTTTGAGCACCGTGAGGCGATGGTTTGCAGAATTTGAAAGAGGTCGGGTTTCTTTATATGATGAATTTCGTGAAGGGCGGCCTTCAACTGCCGTCAACGAAAATAATGTGGCTACTGTTAAGCGGCTAATTGAAAAAAACCCGCGGATTACCTATGAGACAATTCTAAGACTATTGGGGATTGGTATGAGCCAAATTCAGAAAATTTTACACGAAGAATTAAAAGTTAGGACACTTTGTTGTCGTTGGATCCCTCATGAACTGACAGCGCAGCAGAAGCGGGCTCGCGTAGAATGGTGCTCACAGATGCTAATGAAGTACGACCACGGACATTTTAATGCTGTTTATGTTATGCAACAAAAATGCCAACAAAACAAAGCCATTTTTAACTTCCGAAAAAGTACAACTCGTCACCCATCCTGCGCATATCCCCGACCTAGCACCCTGTGATTTCTGTATTTTCCCCAAAATCAAACATTTGATGAGAGGTTTCACTTTTACCAACTCCGAAGAGGCAGTGATAGCGTTCAATCAGCACGTAGAAATCTTGCCTTCAGATCTGTGGTCCTCCTGTTTTAAAATATGGTTCGATTGCATGAAAAAATGTTTAAAATGTAAAGGAGAGTATTTTGAAAAGCAATAAACATAATATTTTGGTTATAACATGTTGGTTTTTTAAGTTACGCAAAACTTTTAGTGTGACCTACGTATTTATACGGTTTTTCCGCTTTTTAGGTGACGGTGCTTGCTGTTTACATCCCTGGCAAGTATTAAATTGGTAATGGACGTGTTTATTATAAAGTAAGTATTTATCCTGTGTGGGGCCAGAAGCAATGTATGTGCCTGTATGTAAATGTTTATGTTTTAAATAATAAAAAAATCGATTTAATAAAATAAACTGCCCGGAGGCGGCGATATTGGTAGAAAGCGTAGGTAAAGCTCGATTTAAAAAAAATTATGAACACTCTAATAAGATTGAGTTTTTTTTAACTTACGTCGGCGGATTAAAGTACAAGTCAAATTGTCATTAAATCATTGTTCTATCCTATGTTCCAACATACGTTATTAAATTTAAAATAGGTATTTTATGTAAAACAACGACATCGTTGTTCGACAGATCTCTGTTAAAGTAATAAGATAATACTAATATTATAATATGTTTTTTCATGGACTCAAAATTTTTATCTTAAATATCGAAATAGTCTTGCAGTCTTATTGATAGTGACAACACGATTCCTCAAAACACTCCTCAAGTGTAATTTAAATAGTCAGTGGTAAAGGAAGTTTTGAGTTTTGTACCTGTGGATTCTATAATCTTGAGGTGTAGGAGCCTTGGCTGAAACCAAGTTAAGGCAAGCCCGTTGGTATACCGGTAGTCGACGCTATTTAAATGGACGACCTCGTCACCAGCGGCGATCTTGATAGTTTTAAAAGCAGTTAAAAGACAATTATTAAAATAAGGCTGTTTGCTTTTGTGCGCTAACCTTCCAATGTAATGAAAAAGTTAAGGAATAAAGAGGTTTTATTTTTTTTAGGCTCAGGCTTGCCTTACAAAATGCCAAGCGCGATATTTTTTGACAGATTTTATGACTTTTGGTTTGTTTTAACTTTACTCACACTGCCACGTCTGCCACCATCTTATCTGTGCAGTTGATAGCGGCGCTAGTGGAGAATTTAGTAGTATCATTTAAGAAATTTACCTAGAAAAATGAGAATATTTAACCCGTCTTTCAATTTTAATGAAAATGTATCTATAAATCTTAGTAATTGAATAAATAATACAAAAAATGGGGAACAGGATTTATGTACAATTAATTCGTTAGTTACAATTTTTCCCACCTGAACAAATACCTTGGTGGCGCTGTAGTGTGTTCAGCGGGTAGGTGACTCCAGCACAAACTATTGGAGATTCTCTGTTTGAATTTAGTACAAAGTATAAATACCTACTTAAGTAACGTGCTGTCACGCTCTTTTCTAAAGAAATTGGACGAGACAGTACTACAGTTAATTACAATAAATAATATTCTATCTATCTATCTATCTACAGTTAAGTATTTGATTAGCAGAATTCTAAATTCAGAAATCGGCCATTAGTAATTTCCGAAATTAATTTCAAGGAGATTTTTTCATTACTTTATTAATACAATTGCTATGAATAATTTAGTACCTACTACTAATTGTGAAGATTTCTTATTCAAACTATAAATCTCTGCCTTAAAGTTAAAAAACTTAGCCTGTAAATTTGTTGGAGTGCCCCGATCAGTTCACCATAAGGCTATAAGCACGCACTGCGATAAAAAGACGTCGCGAAAAAATATCGCAAGTCTGCGAACAACAGAAATACACTACAATCCGCGCACAGCGAAAACTAATTGTTTGCCATCTAAAGTCGCTCGTGCGAAGTCGTACCCTGTGAGTGGTACCAAGCCCCGCGGCTCTTTTATTTTGTAAATCTACGAGTATGTATCGATGGCCTACGCTACTTCGCAGGAAATCGTAGTGCGCGTAGGAATTATTGTCGTTTGCGAATTTATTTCACAGTTTAAAAATCGCAACGAATAAATTTCGTAGTGCGCGCAAACCCTAATAGTGTGGTTTTAAGTGTTCTTCATGGTCATAAAACAACTGATCAACTTGGTCCTATTTTATAAAAGGCGGGATTTAAACAGATTGGAAACATTGAACAACCGATTTTATCTGAATTCGAAAAGAGAACGAATCTGGAAAATTATCGGCACCTTATCGACATTCGTTCTTATGCAATTTGCAACAAGAATCACGGGCGAGCTCAACAACTTGGGTGCTCTGTACCAAGTAGAGTGCACCCTAGTATGTGACGTGCTATCAACTACATCTACTACTTGTACATCGCGTGTTTCTGCTCGGACGAGAGGCAACGTAAACTCTGGTGTATCACCAATCAAGTAGTGATCATCGTTTTTGCATCGCTGTGGAAAGCTAAACAGGAAATCGAGTGACAGTGGCACTATTCTACAGAATTTTCCATGCTCGGCGATGAGTTATGGCATTCCATATAAGTAGGTCGTCGGAAAAACAATGTGTTTTTGTGTGAACCGTTTCGTTTTAAGTTTTCCTGTAGGTAACGTTTATTTTAGTAATTAGATTGGCGCGGTTTTCTTACTAAATGAAACTTAAAATTTAAATTTCAGAACTTAACTAGAGTAGGTACGGCACAAATTAGAGATTTTTAGGTTTAATACTATCACAGAGAGGATGATCTTTGTCAGATTTCTTTTCTCAGTCTGTTTATTTCTGTTGCCTATTATTATTATTACATAATATAATATACACACACATAATAGCACACCTACTATTAATATTCATCTTTATTGTCGGAGTAGATCTGTGCATATATTGTGTAAGTTATAAAAATCTAAAGCTGTTTCATAAAAAACTGTCTTGAGGAAAGTTAAAACTATAGTTTAAAGGCAGGTATAATCGATATATCTTTGTTATTTTTTGTTTAATCAAAAAAAGATAAAATACGTGTCCAATATTTTTTTATAATCTAAAAGACGGACTAAATAGAATTTAATTATTTTGACCCTGGAAACTACCCTATTGTGAAGTTGCACTTGCGGTTTGTACACCTCTATTTACACGTTTTCATACTTTCTTCTACCCGATAACGAATATTTATCAATCTACCAGCAAATGTCAGATAGTCATGGTCCATTCTATTTTATTTTTTATTGGTGTATTAAAAATAATAATATATCTTTTAATAGAATTGCCTACTTTATAGTTTACTCAACAGCTCATAATTTCGTTCAGCATTTCCTTCAGCTCTCGTATCTTTTGACTCGGGTTAGGTTGTAAATGACAATGAACGAATAAGTTGTTAAATTAAAGATTAACAAATACTCACAAACAGTCCTAGCATGATGAACGATAAGTTAGATTATATTAAATTACATCACATATAAATTTGGGTGTCCGATAAGACAGGATATGTCCTGTCGGTATTCAGAGGGGCCGATTGTTAACAGAAGGAGAAACACGATTGCTCGTTAGCCTTCTATTGGTTAAATGCAATCGGAAGCTACGTCGCCTATTGCCGTTTTCCTCTCGGATATTATAATTAATGCCTTTTCTACTTGGCACAAGAAACTACTTCTAATAAACGCCTAGTATTGCCGAGCAATAATTTTCTACTCATAATTTACTTAGGTAAGTTACTCGTACTATCCACTTTCCTTGTTTGCTTGTTATTGCATCCTTAAGTTCGAATTTTATTGCCAGTAGACCGATCCGTCTGGCTTTTCGATATTTTGCAATAATAACTAAGGAAAATGACCTACAGTTCTTGTGGCGTTGATCATGAATACGGCTGTAAATGTGGACGTGTGTGTCGTAAAATCTGCGGATCGTGTTAAAGTGCTTCTTAATATGTATGTCCTGGGATGTTATTAACCTGTTAAAATAGGATGGGTGTTCGATTCGCATGCTGGCTACCGTACAGTCGACAGCACATCATGGTATACACCCACACACTCTAGCTACTCCGTTGCGTTACGTGCGACTTTGCAACTAAAATGTGAAGATTGACGTGCTGCCGACCGTACCAGGGCCTAGATTCTGATAATGCATTGTAGAACAACGACAGTAGCATGAAAGTGGCGATTTAATTTAATTGCCCCTTCAAATCAACGCGCGTGTTCGTAACTCTAGGCTTGTCACGTGACCCGACCTTGTAACTGCAATTGAACTATAATGCCCTAACCGAATCGAGGCCCAGATCTTACGAACATCCTGTGTGTGCCCAGTGATTTTTACGGTGTCCTTGCCTGGTTAAAATGCACATGGTATCTTAAATTTTATTGTGATCGACCAGTGACTGCGTTGGTGGCAGTTATTAGCGAAGATACGGATATAAACACAAAGTTATTTCTCCACTGTCCTACAGGATTAATAGCTTAATCTTTGATATCTTCTGATTGGTCAACCGTTAGCACGTAATGTGACTGATATAGCTTGTAAGATTAGCAAGTCAAAGTGGCTATGAGCTGGTCACATATGCCGAAGAACTGATGGTCGATGGGGAGCAAAGATTCTTGGGTGGAGACCTTCAACTGGCGGTCGCAGGGTCGTGGCGTCGCAGCGACCAGATGGTCTGACGATCGGTGGCAGAGTCACAAGAAAATTCTTCATTTTACAACCCCATGTTCGGATGTGTCGTACTTACAACGATCTGGTGGCAGATAACAAAGATGTGGACATAGATACTTTTCAGAAATTTTCGTCTTTATAAAAGCTGTCCGTGGCGAATGAATGCTATGTATCTAGCATGCATGCCTGCATGCTAGGTACACAAGTTTAGGGTCCAATATATCTATGTAAAGTTGTGATAATGTGTCTGTACCTTGTTTTGTGTTCTAAATACATAAAATATCAAAAAAAATTTGTTTCACACTGCTCGGCTCAACGATTTTACTGCGTCATTTATTTAGTTTTACTGTTATTACGCGTTAGAGCCGACGTAAGTGGACGAATTATTTTCACCGTCTCAGTGAATTGAGCTTGTATGACTTTCACTAATTCTCGTCGGCTTATTGTCTTGTCTCCGCTAATTGCAAAATTACTAATAATATCTGGGGAAAGTGTTTAATGGTACTCAATTGGGCGCGGTTCAGACTCCGTCAGTTATTTGCGCTACTGTCGAATTAAACATTGCAATGGCGCTTCGCTTCTACTATGTATATTCTTTGTAACGTTGCTTTGGAGATTATGTGACTGTAACGATTGTTTTGAATGACCAAGAGCCCGATGGTCAGACGATGTGGCCAGGTTGCCGGGGGCTCGCTTTACCCCATCAGGTATGGTTATCCCCATCAGGTAGGTATGGTGTGACGGGGAAAAGGCTTCCTAACAGTGGCAGAGGTGGGCTGATGATGAATGACTTTCTTTTTCATATTACCTGTCACAATATTTTACCAATCTGTTTTGTAGCTTGATTAAAATGGTAGTGGAAAAGTCTTGACGTGCTGGTACGTAGCCTGTTCATTAGGTTCCTTTATTTTGTACACAGTAGCACAGTGAAGAGAAGAGATGATGCAATGATTAATACAATAAAATTATAATAAGCGATACTTGGCGATACGTACCTTTATGTTTTTGTTGCTAAGTCATATTAATGTTAATGTATCTACTATATTATTATGTACTATCGGCACTATACAGGTCAACGCTATTTGAATTTTTATGGTCCATGGACAAATATTATGTTAAACTTATTATATTATTGCGTCCGTATGCTTAAGCATTAAAGAATATGGTCTTTTATTTGGCCCACATAGTCTATTCACGATAATTGTTTAATTTAAGACTTTAATCGTTAAAAATAGTTGTAAATGTATACTCCTCTGGCCTCCCCATTTCTAGATTATAATGATTTTATGGCGAGATATTTTTAAATACGTATGCCATTATGTTTCTTTAGATATGACCATATGCTTTTATAAACATCGAAACATATTTCATCAAAATATACAGGAAACATTTTTATTAATATAAAGAAAAATAACTTACTTTCATGTCACGTTACAATAATGTCACTTCATCTGGCGAAACACAAAGAAGTAAAATTTGACTTAAAACCGCAATGGTATGTTTTTGTCCATGAACTACGCGCATACAATAGTGTTAAGTTAGAAACAAGCTAATGACGTTGAGCAAAATTCCTATAATATAGCATCAATTTGCGATTCACTCTAGGAAAGCGTGTTTGTGCCAGTCGTTGGAGTATTTCCTCTGGCAAGTCTATGTTTTTGTATTTTATAGTTACGAAATTGTATATTTGCACAATGCAATGTTTATTGTGTGTAGATGTCATGTATTACGTTAAATGGTGATCAGAAAAGCGAGTGATATGTTTTTGTAGGTTTTGTGCGATTTTGTCACTCCTCTGGCGTCACTCCTCTGGCATATTTCATGTTTTATTTAATACGTGTCCCTTTTCTTAGCTATAATCAATGGCCTGTCACTTCCCTGCTTTAATTTGTGACTACTCTGCCAATAGTGTCAGTCCTCTGGTAACACATTTTCCTCTCGTGCTTATGAAATTCAAAAAAATGGAAAAATCTTCTGGCCCTCATCATTAAACATTTAAAAATTGTGTCAAATAGAGAAATTATCAATATTGAATGGAGCAGATTACATTTCCTTCTGGGACACAAAAAAATCAAATAGCGTATATTCACCCATACAACACTATATATAACTCCAAAACTATAGTAATATCAGCTATGCTGTTTACTATTCAGCTCTTGTACTAGGTAGATGTGGACTCTATTAGGTTACGTTAAGGGTGAATTTTGGAAGGATTACTCACAGTTTTCTGACTGTGCCTCTAACATAACATTTCTAACACCTTGAAACGCTGAATGGATTGCGCTCCATCCGCTGCGTAGGTAGGGCAGAAGCATTGATTAAACACCGACATTCGTCTTCCTCTCGAGACCGCGAGTCTACTAAACTTGAATATTGTTCAAAGTCTATTATGATTGTTTTCAATCTTCCTTTTTCAGATCCTACTTTGGTTTTTATTCACCAGGTATGAATATAATTTGTTTTTTTATTATTATTATCAACCCATTTATGTCCCCACCGAGGGGCACGGGCCTCTTCCCTGAGGAAGGTTAGCCATACTCCACCACGGGGGCCAAGTCCGGATTGGTGGAGGCTTGTAATACTAGTGGCTGGTCTTACTGTCAGAAGTCGGCAAGCCGCCCTAGGCCTCTGACTTGGCTTAACGTCTGTCACCTATCGACGGCAGCCGGCACCAACTGCTTAACGTGCCTTGCGAAGTACGGAAGCGGTCGGAAAAATGCCACTAGCGTCAGTCATAAAACGGTCACCCGGTCATTTGTTATTTATTTATTTACAATGTTCTTGAAATTTCACTGTAATTCATTTCATTACAGATGTAATGTCAACCTCTCACAACGATCTCTCTTGACAATAATTTTACATTGGGTATATAAGTAAAATGGGTATACTCGAACGTGCCTGGCTACCCATAGCATAGCTTGGGAGCCGGGTATACTCAAGTAATTGTATTTTATAATAAAATAAATAAAATGAATAAAAATTCGTGTTGCCTTGTGCCGTCTGTACTTAGACCTCATTTTTCCAAACCATCATCTAGCATTGTCACAAACGATTAGGGAATTAGGGTATCGTCACTTGTTAAGAGGCATCTAAAATGGTTGTATAGTAAGTAAGCAATTGTAAATCAGTTAAACTAGATTACTCAGTCTGAACAGTGGATCTGTGACTCTTATTGCACGAGATATAAGGGCGTAAATGGAAAATTTTGCTCTTTCTTGGGTTGCTAAAGAATCTGAGTTGACAATTGACTCCAATAGAAAGGTCGCAGTAATTAAATTAGCGATGCAGTACTAACTGGGCTGTCTCGACTATACGTACAGAGCAGTCGATCTCACAACAAACTATACAGGGTTTTAGGTATTACGCAGGTAACAAACAAGCGTCTTCAGCGCTTTATTTAAGCGTTTTATTTTCAAGCGTTTTGTTAAGTTTATTCCTTGATTCGGTACTTTACAAAGTATTTACTTAGTAAAATTCTCAATTCAGAAACCGGCCCTCATGCAGTCGTATAGTTAACGATTTTAACTTAACAGAAACTAGACCGAATTGTAAAAGATATTGATAACACCAAAGCAATCCCATATTGAACCAAGCATTCCGACCACTTACAAGAAGGTACTCAAACGAATTGAATACATGTCTGTCAAAAATAGAGCGTTTGAGCTATGTTAAAACAGCCGTACAAATGTGTGTCTCCACATACTTTTGAACAAATATTGACCTTAAAAATATGGTGCTGCATGCTGCTACAAATTACTCTCGCACCGAGTTACCGAGCTAACCGTTACTGCCGTAAGTACAGCAAGACTAAAAAAAGAGCACTATCGGCCAGTTTCTGAGTAGAAATCAAGTGGAAATCAAACCCGCGACCTCCGCTTTGGCAATAAGCGCCTTACCAGCTAGACCAACTAGGTAGTGAGTCATCCGTGAGTGTCCGTTTCATGGCTGGAAGGTCTTAGGTGATGTGCTTTTGACTCTACCGCGGTTTTCTGCGAACTTATAGATGCATTGAAATTGAGGCAATGTCCTTCAATGCATGAACTGATTCTAGGCCAGGGATTCAATTATTGCGGTGCACACTGTAGCATAATGACAGTTGGGTATTTGACAGGATGTCAAATGAGTTACTTTTAAAACGGAATTTTGTATGAAAATACTTGCTTGTGACGTCACATTTCAGAGCACTCTTTGTATGTTTCATCTATTTAAAAATTGTAATAATTAGTAAATGGTTAAAAGAAATATATTTTGCGAATCATTTTGAAATTTTGTTTTCAAATAATTTATTGTTGATAGTGTCAAATACCGTATTTTTTGAAAGCGTCCATTTAATTTCATTGTTTACGCTTGTACAGTATTATTAACCTTAAAAAAATCACTAAAAATTGCTTACTGTTAAAAATAAATTTAATAATAACCGCATTCATACAGTTAATTTAATTAATATTAATCTAGTAAAGGAACAGCGGGAGAACACATGTGTCCGTAAAATTATCTTAAGTTTGTATGTCACGTGACTCGACAGCTAACGCTTTGACGTTCATAATGTAAACGTTTTGTTTGTATTATGAATAAAGTTTTAAAGAATCATCATCATCAACCCATTATGTCCCCACCGAGGGGCACGGGTCTCTTCCCTGAGGAAAGTATAGTCCATACTCCACCACGGAGGCCAAGTCCGGATTGGTGGAGGCTTGTAAGACTAGTGGCTGGTCTTACTGTCAGAAGTTTTCAAGCCTCCCTAAGGCAAGGCCTCTGACTTAACGATCATCTATCGACGGCAGCCGGCACCAACTGCTTAACGTGCCTTGCGGAACGGTCACCCGTCCATGCACTGAGCGCGCTCTATGTTGCTTAACCTTCGAGATCGTTTAAGACTTCGCTCTCGTAGGTTCTCGTTTGAATGAAATCATTGAATTACCCTACGCATTTACTTTTGTTGTCAACTGTACTTTGTCAAATATAAAGAGAGACGGCCCGGTCGTCCCATTACACAGTGTGTATTTGTACATTCCAGAGCACAACAATCTTTACATACGTGCTCTATCTACTCATCATCATCGTCAGCCATTTGTCGCCCACTGCAGGACATAGGCCTCCAGTTTCCCGGTCTGATGCAAGTTACGAGTTAATATGCAACAATTAGGCAATAAACAAAAATAATATTACTTTGATTCCTACATAGCAAATTAATAATTAAGGAGGATATTGCTTAGACATCGAATAGTGTGCAGTAAGTACGGAGTTTTCACAGTAGGTACAAATATTCTGTAAAAAAAAATATATTTTACAGACTATAGTAAGGAGGCCAATATGGCCAGTCGCTTTTGATCATTTCGACTCGAAGGGTTCAAGGCCCCATATTGACTTATACTCTCCGAGTATACAACTACAGACCGGTACCTGTAAAGAGAACTAATTAAAGTAAATACGAACAAGGGTATCGGCAGCATAACCGGCTTGTCTGCGATCGAGTCATAAAGCTGCCCTCCCACCACGCCAAAATAGTGGCAATTAGTGCCAACATAAAGGCAGTAACGCATTTGCTGGGAAGTTTTAATTTTATTTTTAATTGGGTAACAAACTAACTAACCCCTGACCCCTGGTTTTTCGCACGCTAACTCTCACGCTAAATCTCTGTAAATAATTTATCTAATACAAACAGTTTCAATAATTTATCAAACAGCGCCACGTTATACCAAAATCATTATGTGAAAAGGGTGTGCAATACAAAATGTATCGAATTATTTTATTAGTCACACAAAAAGGTCTTTGTAAATGACAAACTCTAACCGACATGATGTGAGGTATTGTTATACTCCGTTCCTCGAGTCAAGCTCCTAGTGCGCGAGGACAAAGTCGCTAGTGGTAAGCGAAACAATAAGCAAAGACGGTCCTCTTCATAGGATATATCAGTGGCTATTGAAATTCTCGCATAGGTATTAACTAATGGGTGCACATGGTCGATTTCCTTTGGGAGCTCTTTTTGTGGAATGGAGTATACCACCATTGTGAATAGTACCAAGCCCGGATTCCATTTCTGTCTTTCTTACAGTTTACGGGCTACAAGTTACTCAATACCAAATCGTTTCCAGTCGTTGGAACCAAATCGTGCAAGCTCAGAAACAGTTGTTCTCGACTAGAGGCACGAGTGTGCTGCGGGAAAGTGGTAATGAACCGGTGCTCTACTCCGAATGAGTCGACAAATAACAGGTACAGGGTGTTGCAGTTAGCTACTGTCATATTGAAAAAATCGCAAGGGATGGTGTTAAAGTCAGTAGAGATGAAGCAGTAGCCATGACTTAGGTCATCACCTTCGATAAATCTGACTTCGATTTCGACATACAACGATGACTTTTCCCACGTAACAGGAGTATCTTAGTGTGGCGCCAGAAGCAATGTATATGCCTGTATGTAAATTTTTATGTTTGTTTTTAAGTTAGGTATATTCGACACGCTAAGAAGAAGAAGTTAGGTATATTTATTTGTTCTTTTGAGTTTTATTTTAGTACCACAAACAGTAATTTGCTTTGTGTAAAAAGTAAAAAAGGTTTTTCTTTCACAGCTAAATTAGTTATTCACAGAGTAATATCTGAAATTTTTCACAGTTTTCAAAGAATAAAACATGCTCATGCAACTGTGGTATGTGTCATCTTCAAAATTAGATTCAGAGTGCCGTTGCAAGACCTACCCCCCGGCGGGTCGATGGGGACTGACGGAATGCGCCTTAGTTTACATTGGACCTGCCGGCAGGTCCTCAGGGCTTGAGGGCTTAAGAGACTATTTGGATCACAAACTCCCCCTCCTCGTCCATATTGTACTTTTTGAGGACGGTATCTTCTCTGCGTATTGGTGAAGCCGCGTTACTTCCATCACATTATGAACCTTCAATATCCAGAATCTTTTTACAAAATCGTCTGCACTGAGAACATGCGACATTTTTATTAACTGACGGTAGGTGTATTTGTCGGCGAATCTCTCGATAATTCGTCAAACGTCAGCTCTACTTCTGTTGATCAACAATAGTTTTGATGAAGTATCATCCTGTAGTAGGTGTATCATAGATACAGTCCACTGCACGTCAAGGTATACGCTATTGTTGCATATTAACTCGTAACTTGGATGGATGCGGGCGGCATCAGACCGGGAAACTGGAGGCCTATGTCCTGCAGTGGGCGACAAATGGCTGACGATGATGATGAGTAGATAGAGCACGTATGTAAAGATTGTTGTGCTCTGGAATGTACAATTACACACTATGTAATGGGACGACCGGGCCGTCTCTCTTTATATTTGACAAAGTACAGTTGACAACAAAAGTAAATGCGTAGGGTAATTCAATGATTTCATTCAAACGAGAACCTACGAGAGCGAAGTCTTAAACGATCTCGAAGGTTAAGCAACATAGAGCGCGCTCAGTGCATGGACGGGTGACCGTTCCGCAAGGCACGTTAAGCAGTTGGTGCCGGCTGCCGTCGATAGATGATCGTTAAGTCAGAGGCCTTGCCTTAGGGAGGCTTGAAAACTTCTGACAGTAAGACCAGCCACTAGTCTTACAAGCCTCCACCAATCCGGACTTGGCCTCCGTGGTGGAGTATGGACTATACTTTCCTCAGGGAAGAGACCCGTGCCTGATTCTTTAAAACTTTATTCATAATACAAACAAAACGTTTACATTATGAACGTCAAAGCGTTAGCTGTCGAGTCACGTGACATACAAACTTAAGATAATTTTACGGACACATGTGTTCTCCCGCTGTTCCTTTACTAGATTAATATTAATTAAATTAACTGTATGAATGCGGTTATTATTAAATTTATTTTTAACAGTAAGCAATTTTTAGTGATTTTTTTAAGGTTAATAATACTGTACAAGCGTAAACAATGAAATTAAATGGACGCTTTCAAAAAATACGGTATTTGACACTATCAACAATAAATTATTTGAAAACAAAATTTCAAAATGATTCGCAAAATATATTTCTTTTAACCATTTACTAATTATTACAATTTTTAAATAGATGAAACATACAAAGAGTGCTCTGAAATGTGACGTCACAAGCAAGTATTTTCATACAAAATTCCGTTTTAAAAGTAACTCATTTGACATCCTGTCAAATACCCAACTGTCATTATGCTACAGTGTGCACCGCAATAATTGAATCCCTGGCCTAGAATCACTTCATGCATTGAAGGACATTGCCTCAATTTCAATGCATCTATAAGTTCGCAGAAAACCGCGGTAGAGTCAAAAGCACATCACCTAAGACCTTCCAGCCATGAAACGGACACTCACGGATGACTCACTACCTAGTTGGTCTAGCTGGTAAGGCGCTTATTGCCAAAGCGGAGGTCGCGGGTTTGATTTCCACTTGATTTCTACTCAGAAACTGGCCGATAGTGCTCTTTTTTTAGTCTTGCTGTACTTACGGCAGTAACGGTTAGCTCGGTAACTCGGTGCGAGAGTAATTTGTAGCAGCATGCAGCACCATATTTTTAAGGTCAATATTTGTTCAAAAGTATGTGGAGACACACATTTTTTGTACGGCTGTTTTAACATAGCTCAAACGCTCTATTTTTGACAGACATGTATTCAATTCGTTTGAGTACCTTCTTGTAAGTGGTCGGAATGCTTGGTTCAATATGGGATTGCTTTGGTGTTATCAATATCTTTTACAATTCGGTCTAGTTTCTGTTAAGTTAAAATCGTTAACTATACGACTGCATGAGGGCCGGTTTCTGAATTGAGAATTTTACTAAGTAAATACTTTGTAAAGTACCGAATCAAGGAATAAACTTAACAAAACGCTTGAAAATAAAACGCTTAAATAAAGCGCTGAAGACGCTTGTTTGTTACCTGCGTAATCCCCGAAAGTACTTATGCGATTTCAAAAAATCTTTCACTAGTGTTTTTAGAATGGGCCTTCAGGGTGGACATCGGCTATAGGCTAATCCGAGCACACTTACTGTTATTTTGGTTTATTCTTTTTTCCAATTACCTATTGAGCTTTATTTGCCATCTCCCGCTCTCAGTTTTATTGTTCAAAACCTTTCTTAGCCTGGCTGGAAGAAATATCTTTTGAAATAACTCCGCTTTTTTACATCGACACTTACCTTTTATTTAATATTTTATGTGTTTTTTTTTCTTTTGCGCTATAAAGCGTAACAAACAAACTAACTGTCAGCTAGCCAGCAAGACATTTTTTGTTTTTTTCGCGTATCTAATAAAATATAACCTTAGTATGTACTACAAATTTAACACGTTACATAAGTAGCTGCCAGTGCATTTCTGTTCTTATTGTTGCTGAAGTAATACTAACACGCTTATCGTGGCAGTGTCGGCTTATCAAGTTAGGTCAACGTGGTTATTGTTATTGCAAACAAAAGTTACTTCTTTCGTCTAAACACATCACACAAAACGGTCTAGGCACCAAATCGACCACTTGTCGACACAATAATAAACGTGACATCAGAATATCTACGTCGGCGTATTCAAATCTATATTTATATACTTTATACTTAATATTATAAAGAGGAAAGATTTGTATTTTTGTGTGTATGTTTGTAATGAATAGGCTCAGAAACTACTGGGCTGATTTTAAAAATTCTTTCACCATTAGAAAGCTACATTCTCTGTGAATAACAAAGAATGAAAATCTGATATACCTATTGGATTTTCCAAACGTTTAGGGTTCCGTTCGAAATCTCGAATAATGTAATCCAAGGTGCAAAAAAAATACTACTCCGGAAATTTTTCACGAAAATAAAATAGCAGTTTCCACAAAAACGTTTTTGCCACCCGTACGAAGCCGGGGTGAATTTTTGTTTACTTTTTTTAGAAGAAATGCACAAAAGAATTTGAAATGTATGAAAACAATCCTTTTGATTGTAGTTCTATGAAACGGGTGAACATAGACTATAATTATTTAATTATACTGTATCCAGCGCGGGTGAAGCCGCGGGCAGAGCTGATACCTAGATTTCTACTTGCCAATAATATCTACTTTTAGAGTTTTTCTTTTGTGTAGCAGAATATGTACTGCGATCTGAGGCTAGGAATTATTCTGGAATATCATGGAAGGGAACACGACAAAGAAGACCTTCCTGTAACCAATATTTAATAAGTCTTCCAATAAGCGGGGGTAATCTATCGCTATCAAGAAATACTAGTTCCTTCAGCTACTTTCGTGTTGTACTATGTTGATCTACTCTCGTGTTGTACCTACATAATCTAAGAACCTCAACAAGTGATTACAATGCGGCAGGTTGTCAGTGTCACGGTTGGTTGAGTCTTTGAGACAGACACTTTTGTGTTTTGTTTGTAAATAATGCGTCGGCACAGCAGTGACGCTCTCTGCTCCGCAGCCTTGTCGCCTACAACCACTGACTGTTTTGGAAACGGCCTGTTCTTCAAAGATCATTAATGTTTTGACTCTATTTATTATTGTTCTATTTTATTGCACACAAAAACAATATACAAGAAAAGTAACATAAAAAAATACATGTAGATACGAAGGCAAGATCTTATCTATTTATTTCCTCTAGAATACTTGCTGTCTCGTGCGGTTATTTTTTATTGCAAAGATGCCAATCAACAAAATGTTTTTTTTACAATCGATCAATCGTTACAATCGAGAGCTTCAAAATGTTTTTTATTTTATTTTCCATAGCACTTAGGTACTGTAACGATCCTACGTAGAAGATGGCTGTTGAAATTTAATTGAAAAATCTGTTTTTTTATTCATTCCATTTCTTTTCTTTAGTTATTACTATAGTTGCGTATCGGCGTTTGAATTCGTGACGTCACTAAGTTACTATGAAATGCAGTTGCCTAAGGAAGCATAAGTTTACTTATTATTAAAGTAATCCAGATTTTTTCATACTTATGACAAGAGGATTTTATGGGTAGCTTATATAACTCCAACAATAAGTACCTACAACATAAAAATACAATATAACTCTAACTTCATACTTCAGAATGCTCCCGAGTATGTCATTAATTTCACACGTTTGTCACTAGAAATAAATTACTAAGTGGTTTGCTCATGTGTTTCACTTTATTTCGTTATCATTCATTACACAAAGCTGTTAAAAGGCGGAAACTTGACGCAATCATGCGCACGCCCATTTTATCTCTATTCGTTACGTTATGGGTCAAACCAAGGGCTGAGTACTTTGACAACTATGCCTGAATAAACACCAGTGTGCGTATACTGAGTTTTTTCATTCACTCTCGATAGTGAGAGCGTTAGCGTTTTGCTTAGGAGTGACAAAGAGACAACTAGATGGCGCGCTTTGTCACTCCTATGCAAATCGCAAACGCTCTCGCTATCGAAAGTGAATGACAAAACTCAGTATACGCACTCTGAGGGCTTATACTGAGTTTTGTCCTTCACTTTCGATAGCGAGAGCGTTTGCAGTTTGTATAGGAGTGACAGAGCGCGCCACCTAGTTGTCTCTTTGTCTTTCCTATGCAAATCGCAAACGCTCTCGCTATCGAAAGTGAATGAAAAAACTCAGTATACGCACTCTGCTATTTACTCACCAGAAACTGACGGAAGCCGGGAAAAAGGGAACGTGGTCTGTATGCAGACAGATTGTCAGACAATATTCAGTCGGGGTGGAAGATCTGTGGATGTATAGGGCAAAGGACCACGCGAGATGGCATTTGGTGACTAAGGCCTACACTAAGCATTGGGCATCAGTAGGCTAGTGATGATGATGACGATTTACTCATCATCATAGGCCTTCGAGTCTGTCGTGGACGATTTAAGCAGCGCCTAAGGATTGTTACACTTTTTCGACTTTCACTAGGGTTGAAAGATTGTTTTTTCGTTGTTCAAACGTTGTTTTTTATACCAATGTCATTTTTTGATCACACCGCAATAAATATAATAAAACTAGCTGCTGACACGGCAAACGTTGTTTCGCCACATAAAAATTATTTGTAGGGATTATAATTTTAAAAAATTGGGGTGGAGCACCCTCATCACATGACTTAGGGCTATGAAAAATAAATAACAACCTATTTTGAAACCTACCGAATATAATATGAAATTTCATCAAAATCGGTCAAACCGTATCGGATGAGTATGCGCACGAGAATTTAATATATTAGGAAGAAAGAAAGAAGAAGCTGAATCGGAAAGGAGGAAGCCGCCACCAGCCATCTTCCACGTACTATGGTGGAAGACACAGCAACAACGGTTACGCAACGTGGGGTCACCGCATCGAGGTCAGCACCTGTCTTTGACTAATTGATTGTCACCGTCGCCGCTACATCCAATTATAGGGCGTTCGCGCCGCGTGCCGTCGATAGAGCTGCTGCAACATTAACAATATTTTCACTGGAAATCCACCCACCTTAGAGCAGCAACATCGACGTGCTGTCGACTGTACGACGACTAGATTCCGTAGTCTGATTAGAAGGAAATATTTCAAACTTTAAACTAAGTAACGGTATAATTGGTGGTCTTATCGCTTAGAACTATCTTCTTCCGACAACCTTTGGATGGAGAGATTTGCGGGAAGAACTTAGTCGGTAGCAGGTACATCAATAAGACAATAAAAAATATTTATATGACAATTACAAGCGAAATATTTAAGTACCTTACATCTTATTTGACTGCGTCGTTGGTCTAGCTGTTAAGGCACTTCTCAGCTTCCAAAACAGAGGTCGTGGGTTCGATTCCCACTGCGGGCCGCTGTACATTTAAACAAATGGCCTCGGTCTTGGTGTATTTAAATGTTTGTGTCCTTGCCAGATGACCATAGCATAAACTTATACATTTAAAACTAATCGCATTTCGCCGACCGCTCGCAAATAGATATATTTTATAAAGGATTAGGATTATAAGTTATAGTTAGATAGATGGAGTTAGATAGAATATTCTTTATTGACATTTGACGACCTCTGTGGCGTAGCGGTTAGCGCATCTGCCCACCATGCGCGAGGTCCGGGTTCGAACCCCGGCTGAGGACAAAAAAACCCCAGGTCTTGGATGTTTACATGTTTGTTGTGTCGCTGTTTCTGGTTCCCACGGCACAGGGTATCCTAGTGTGGGGTCAGAAGAAATATATGTGCCTGTATGTAAATGTTCATGTTTATTGTATTAATAAATTACATTTATAGATTATATTTACGTACCTAAGGGCTGATTTTTCAATAGTCAGATAGCTTTTATCTGAGGAATAAAATTGCGGTTTGACAGTTTATGTATGGAAATTATGTCAAACCGCTATTTTTATTCCTCAGACAAAAGTTATTTGACTATTGAAAATCAGCTCTAAGTATATTTCAAATATAAATAAAATTCAAAGTCCTGACTGACTGATTCATTCACTCATCAACGCCCAGCCCAAGCCGACCTAGGAAGCTGAAATTTTGCACAGAGGGTCTGTATATAATGTAGGCAAGGAATAAGACCGGATTTTTTGAAATTCAACCCCTAAGGGGGTGAAAAGGATTGCCAAAATTTGTATGGGAGGTATAAAGAATGTTGTCTAATTTTCTTGAAACTTAAAATAATATACTCTTCAACACAATTGATTGAACACGTGTTTCGCCGTTTTTCTAAATTTAACCATTAAGGGAGTGAACGGAGTTGCAAAATTTTGAACTGAAGTCCACGCGGACGGAGTCGCGGGCGAAAGCTAGTTTCAAATATAGCAGCTAGCTATTGTATTCACCAGCACTGGTCAGCGAGGCTGGCCCGATTTGATCCCGGCACGCTCCAGTTACCGGCCGGCGTGCGGCCGCGCATCATCGGCTCGGAACAGAGTGGATCTCCCCCACATGGTAGCCATGAAATGATATCTCTATCAGGGATCTGGATGATCAGATCTCGAAGCACTATTAGCGTAGATCTACAGTTTCTAGAGTAGAACACGAGTTGGAGGGAGCAGAACTACATCATCGCGGGTCGGGCACGGGTCTCTTCCCTGAGGAAGGTATCGTCCATACTCCACCACGGGGGCCAAGTCCGGACGGAGGCTTGTAAGACTAGTGGCTGGTCTTACTGTCAGAAGTTTTCAAGACGCCCTAAGGCCTCGGCACCTTAATGTGCCTTGCGAAGCACGGAACCGCTCGGAAAAATGCCACTACCGTTAGTCATAGACGGTGTGACCCATCCATGCACTGAACGCGCCCTATGTTGCTTATAAAATTGGTGATTTTGAAATAATGATCCAAACATAGTTACTCAGAAACTCTCGAAACGTCGAACTCGCCCACTAAGGGTTCTGTAGCATAATCTATACTTACAACATTAGTCACTATAATATTTTAAACGTTTTTAGGGTCCAGCACCCAAAGGGGTAAGGGGCCCTATTACTATGACTCTACTGTCCGACTGTCGTCGTTATTAAGATCGAAAAAAAAACAAACAAAAAAATCATAAAAAAAACCAATCAATCAATGCTTGTTGTATGGGATCTCCACGTAATAATAATTGTTTTTCTTCTTCTTTTTTTCAATTTATGTTTTTTTTTTTTTTTGAAGTGAATATACAAATAAATTATCTGTGAATATTTCAAGCTTCTACATGTTGCCATTATTAATATTGAGCCAAAAAGGGATAACATAATTTATACGGGAGCTCCAATACAATATTTATTTTATTGTTTTTAGTATTGTTGTAATAGCGGCAACAGAAATGCCGGTTTCACGGTTAGTAATAGGGTCCCGTTTTTACCCTTTGGAACCCTAAAAGCCACTCTCATTTTGAACTGTGCGAAATGTTTTCTATTACCTATACATAGTTGCCAGATTGCAAGGTGAACAAAATAATTATATCGCAATCTCATAGATAACCTACATTTACCCACTTACTTACTATTTATTTTATTTATAAAGTCGATCTCATTTTTAATAATGAGGTTTCTCGAAATGTCACTGTCACCTTGAAGTCGTGATCTGGCCACATGTCACTTAAAATGCCGGTTTGTTAATGAAAAATAAACTTGTCCTCTATTTTTATATTTCAGCTCAATAAGGCATCTTGTGTGTTGTGCCAGTGCGTCATCAAGTTATGGCAGATGAGTTCACACACACTTAGTGAATTATTTTTAACAAATAACTTTGTGCTGCATATTTCCCGTCCTGTTCCCGTCCGTAACTCTCGATGTTCTTGCGCCATAATAAATGCAATATTATGTGAAAGTATCAACGACTTTGTACACGTCAACGATACAAAAATGGGGCGCTATGAGGTGTTCAGGTGATTACTGGTGCCGTTTTTACAGAAAGCGAACATTATACATAGATTTCAGCCTAGCACGTGAGACTTCACATGAGCCGTCTTAGCTCTAAAAATAGCTCTCACACACTAGATGTAAAATTATTCAAACAACATAATAATATAAAAGGAGAATAATTCTTGTTTTATTGTTGGTCCTGCTAGAGAGCTGCTGGTAATGCCTTTTTTGTGCGAGCAATATTTAATTTTAAATACTCTTTCAAAGTTTTGTCATTACGACGACGTGACCTCTGCCAACGCCTCTCTACATTTCGTAATTAATTAATAACGATTTCATTCCAAGTACATATCTGCCTATTTACAATGCAAACCTACGCGCGAGGTTAGAGCTAAAATAATGCCACTGGTCCACTCCCGCGCTGGCAATGGCAGTGCATGCATGTGGCCGGTTAAATTAAAATAGACTGCGGTTAATTTTATTTTTGAGAGAGTATTTGATAAGTCATACTTCGATTTCCATTTATCCTGCATCAACATCTTAAGAGTAACTTTAACCGGTTTTTCGTACTCCGATAATAAATGATAGCCTATACTGGCAAGTGATTATGTTATTTGAATCGGTAGTTTCAGAAAGAACATTAGACCAAATTTTGTGTGATTGACTTATTGTTGTCTATCCTTAAGGGTAGATCTACAGATCCCTATAGAAAGAACATTTGTCCAATGAATATCAATTGAACTACGTGTAGTTACGTACTACGTCTCAGTAGACGCAGAAACAACATTGGTCCCACTGAGGGGTCAGTTTTTTATGTCTACTGAAAAGTAAGCAGATTGTGACTAATGTTCTTTCTGAAACTACCGATTCATTTATGGTTAACCTATCTCAGTTGGCCAACAGTGGACGAATACGAACTAAATTATTGATACTGTTCTTATAAGTCTACGTATACCTTTACCTTGAATCGCTCGTAGCCTGGGCTGCCTGAGTGATCTTAAACGATCACTAAGGTTAAGCAACATACGGCGCGTTGAGTCCATGGATGGGTCACCGTCTATGACTAACGCTAGTGGCATTTTTCCGAGCGGTTCCGTGCTTCGCAAGGCACTTTAAGCAGTTGGTGCCGGCTGCCGTCGTCGATAGATGGCAGTTCGTGAAGCCAAGTCAGAGGCCTTAGGGCGGCTTGAAAACTTCTGACTGTAAGACCAGCCACTAGTCTTACAAAGCCTCCACCAATCCGGACTTGGCTCCCGTGGTGGAGTATGGCCTATACTAAACCTTCCTCAGGGAAGAGACCCGTGCCCCTTGGTGGGGACATAATGGGTTGATGATGATGATACCTTTACAAGAAAAAGCTTATGAAACTACATTTAATAAATTTTACTGACTTTTTCTTTGCTGTCTGCACTGTAGAAAAATTGTAGCTCTTATGTTTTTAGGCTGGTTCCACTCTATGTTCACCCATCTTACTTTTGTAGCCTCGCCTCTGAATACATATAAAACACTTAATACATATAAAATAAATATACTGTTTCTTCTCGCATTTATCTCCGGAGAGGCTTATCATAGCAATATCAGTGCTATATTCCTCTCGAAGCCTTTTATCAATTTTTATCGCTTATCAGCGGGCTACGCGTCAATCACTCAGAAATGTCTTTTAACAAATTTGCGAGCGTCTCAGAGCTGAAAGTCTGTCCTCGGGAACTGTTTTTTTATCGCTTAGAATTACACTCAGAACATGAAACAGTTTTGTTTGCGATGAAAAGAAAATATACAAGATGTAATAATGTTTACAAAATTAAATAAGGGCAAGGCTTGGAAGGGGGATGCCCCTCTTCTCGGCGAAGAGTGGGTAGGCAGGGGATCAGGGGATGCGGTCGGCACAACACCGGGAAAACATGAATGAAGCCTATGATGATGATGAACTCTGCGAGATATGGAGATTTAGTTAAAACCTGTATAATTTTCTGGAATGAAGTCAGAGAACTTAGTGTTAGGGACTTCACACACGACGGCTATAATATACATTACATCCCGGGATGTATAGTTTTAAATTATATTAAAGTATCACACACGCAACAGGTAACGTAATGTATACAAGCTGTTAATTTGCAAGCGTGCCATATTTTAGGACGTGATTATACTGCTGATTATAAACAAAAATCAATCATAAAAGAAGAGTCGATTTTTTTTCTTTTGTTCTCTGACGTCACATTTTTTATCGATAAAGAGAACGCCCAGCTCTAATATCGAATTTTCGTGTACTCGCAGAAGAATAAAAGGACGGCGGTTTGGCAACCACGCGCATCCACACAAACCGACGGAGACAACTTTGTCTTCATTGAAATAAGAACGAAAATGTCTTAACTCATCGGCATTCAGTGGTGGCGCGGACTTTAGAACAAACACGCCGCGCGAGCGCACCCCCACCCCCAATTAGCCTAGCCACTCAGTGACCGGACATCCTTTGTGACGTGCGCACGTGCCGATATCGCACGCTCTTTCATTAGTAACTAATGTGCGCGTGCCGCCACCGCCGTGCGCCGTTTCGTAAAGACAATGACGGATAACTACACAAATATTGAGTTAGTCTAAATGGTGCGACTGTACGCCGTGAGTGGCGATAGTTTGCGGCAAGCTGTCGAAATGTTCGCGGAAATGTTCCCGAATCGGCCGAGACCATCTCGCCAAGTAATGCTAGCCGCTACTCAACGGCTCCGAGATTACCGCCAGTTCGACGTGCCCAACCATGCCCAACGTCGAGGCGGAGTAGGACTCAGAGTGGAGCTGCAAGAACAAATTCTTGCCTACTTTGAAAACGAACCCCGTGCCAGCACTCGGGAGGCAGGGCGTCACTTCGGCATCAGCCACGTAACGGTGTGGAATGTGCTAAAGCAGGAGGAACTGCACCCGTTCCACTTCCGAAGAGTACAAGATCTTGTGCCCACGGATGCAGCCCCACGTGTTGCGTTCTGCCGATGGTTGCTTGAAAACCAAAACATTAACATTTTATGGTCTGATGAAAGTTTGTTTACGCGAATCGGCGTGTTCAATGTCCACAATGAACATTGGTGGACCCACCGAGAATACAACCCCAATAAAACCAAACGAGACTCATTCCAACATAGGTTTAGTGTTAACGTGTGGGCCGGCATAATTGGCGTGAACCTGTTGGGGCCTTATTTTATCGAGGGCCGCCTCAACAGCGCTACATACTTGGAGTTGCTGCACCACATGGTTGATGAGATGTTGGAGGACGTGCCATTGAACGATCTTCAAAACCTATATTTTCAGCAGGACGGTGCTCCTCCGCACTACGGACTCATAGTGCGCGAGTATCTCAATGACACTTTTGGTGACCGCTGGATAGGACGCGGAGGCCCAGTGGCCTGGCCAGCGCGGTCCCCGGATCTTACTCCCCTAGACTTTTATTTGTGGGGAGAAGTTAAAAGACTAGTGTATGCTGAAGAAGTAAACAATGCGGCTGTGTTGCGTGAAAGGATTATTTCTGCCTTCCAAACTGTTAGGCAAAATGTGTTTGTGTTGCAAAATTTAAAAAGTAATTTGTGTCGTCGTGCGAGACTTCGCATAGCGCAGAACGGTGGCCACTTCGAACAATTGCTCCGTACAACTTAATCATTGTAAGTACCCTGTAAATAACGTCTCAATTAGTGTAAATAATGGTGATTTCAGACTTTTAACTACGCCGGATCAACGATTTATTTGAAGGTAGGTTAGTACTTGAGTAAGTTATCTACTTCGTACTTTTTTATACTAACTTGTAAATAAACTAATTTGCGCAATATTTTAATACCTACTAACCTCCTAGCAAAGAAATTGGTTGTTTTGTCGGTCCTAAGCCCGTGAGAGTAGGAAGGGAAATCTGAAATCATATGTTTCTTGTTGTTATTGCTGTTTCTTTCACTCGGTGCCAACTTGGCAACGGGGCGGGGTCTCGGTCTTTTCCCATTACGTGCATGTCGCAGCACCTTCCATCTTAGGTTATTCCTATTGAAACCCTAAAAATAAGTATTATTTTTATCGACGGCTTCCTTGAATATGGGAGACTGTTAGTAGAGTGCATTAACTGGTAACATTAATTACTATTTTTTCTTTAAATATGGCACGCTTGCAAATTAACACCCTGTATTTCGCTTCATTTCGTTGACATACGTCTCGACCGACACACGTTCCGGCTGCTAAGGCGTTATACAGGGTGTTGTTATGGATCTGTCGACTTACTTACTACTAGATTTAATAGATAGGTAGTTCATCAGAAGATGATTGAGATTTTGATGCGCGTATGCGTTGGCACATGTGCCAAAAATAGAACGATGTGCATTGAACATCATATAAAGTAAGGAAAATTCCGAAGAGTTTAAATTATATGCGGAATTATCAGACATCGCCACCTAGTGGACAGGCATGATATTATTACAAAATTGATGACCACTGTGTTGCTAGACTTTTTTTTGTTTTCTTGAGGTAGATTGATTTTTGTTACTATCCTTCATGTTAAAGGCAACTTTAATGTTATATTCCATCACTATATAATTTGTAACTTCCTATGTTATATATATAAAATCATAGGTCATCAATCGACTGAATCGATGAATTGCTCGCAGCCCTGGCCGCCTGAGTGATCTTAAATGATCACGAAGGTTAAGCAACATAGGGTGCGTTCAGTGCGCGGATGGGTGACCGTTTATGATTAACGCTAATGGCATTTTTCCGAGCGGTTCCATGCTTCGCAAGGCATGCTAAGCAGTTGGTGCTGGCTGCCGTCGATGGATGGCAGTCGTTAAGCCAAGTCAGAGGCCATAGAGTAAGACCAGCCACTACTCTTACAAGCCTCCACCAATCCGGACTTGGGCCCCCTTGGCGGAGTATAAGGCCTATACCTTCCTCAGACTTACGAAACGTAGCTTACGGCCGATTTCTGAATTGAGAATTTCGCTAAGTAACTACTTAACTCTAGTGTTGTCTCGTCAAATTTCTCAGAAAAGAGCGTGACAGAACGTTATTTAAATATTTACTTAAGTGAAATTCTTAATTCGGAAACCGGCCTTTAGCGAGACTATTTAGTGATTACAGATAGGACTACAAGTGGTGTGGAGCAAATTAAGTTTTTGAGACAGGACTCTGAATACCTATGTCGTTTAGCGACTTAAGACTCCTAGTGGAGTTTTTGAATCACCAAGAAACTTTTTGAACACCCTGTTCGAAGAAAGATGTATCGTAATATACGAAAAGGTATTGAGATATATTAAGATATATCGACAGGTAAATATACATCTTCGTATCGCTCAGTACCTTTAAGGTACGAAGATGTAAAGATGTATATTATAGCTACCGTGTGTGGTCTCCTGACGATTTCTATGGAAAGATGTAATGAGATATATCGTGCTATAATATACAATTATACATCTTTACCTTATAGCTGTCGTGTGTGGAGTCCCTTACTTTGTATGACCTGTCATAGTTTGATTTTGTTAAAACCTGTTTAATTTTCTCGAATGAAGTCAGAGAACTTAGTGTTACTTTGTATGCACATAATAGTTTCATTAGATAACGTTGTGGACTGACAGAGTATTGTAGTGACCAGAATTGAGAAGGGAATAGACGCGTTGCTTTGGACATAACGGAGTTGATGCGGGAACATTGCAGGAACAGGAAATATTGAAGAAAGACATACATCGAGCCAATATGGATGGGAGGACTGGGCCCAAGACATACTTCGACCAAAAAAAAATAAAAAATTGGGGATGTATTAGCAAAGGGTACGAAAACGGCGTGCGAGCAAGCAACGACTATGAATGAAGCAAAATAGGTCTGTCAAGATCATGGCAAGATAAAGGCATTGAATTTTTATAGGCATGTTTTAAGGAAAAAAAACATGATCTTTAAAAAAAGAATAAGTTTAAAGTAGCAAGAAGGTTGCGTACTTTTTGGCAGGCGAGTAGAATCGTGCAGAGCAATAACCACAATAGCTAAAACAAAAAAAAAAGAAGAAAAAACGCCATAGAGTAGCAAGTTGACGCTTGAAATATTCACAGAATAGGTAAATACTTAGCTAAATTGGTTTAGCTTTAAAATAAATAGGTAATTAAATTAAAATATAACAGTGATACTAGGATTACTAGGGCACGACTTGAAAAAGTGTCGACGTACTAAATATGCAATAGGTATAGGATCGGCGGTCACGGCTGCATGTAACTACATAGTATAGGCAGCTAATATACATAGATAAAGACGGTTAACAATAATGATCACAGTCTACATTTTGGATGATGGAAATAATTTTATCTTCCTGCCTCTTGAAAAACAGTTCATAATTCGCGACCTAATTCCTTTCGGAAATAGATACCCTCATTCCATTGGGCGCCGGTCAGCAGAACTACCTCGTTGGTCTATAGCGTAGCGGTAAAATTTTGGCTTCTATGACACGGGTCCTAGATTCGATCCCCTTGCTTTCCTAGTTTGTATATGCGGGAAATGTGTCTCATTTTTTGTCGACGATCCTGCAAATTATAAAGCCCGTTATGTATGATACGCACGTAGCTATAATATATTATATTAATATGCCGTGCTATAATAATATATATTATAGTAAGCTACCACAAACGGAGACGATGCTATAATATTATATTTTTGCTTTCATTTTATTGATGGTTGGTCGGCTTAGATTACTATGCGATAATATAAATGAAGGTATAAGTTAGTTGGTGACGTCATAGAAACATATACGAGTATTGTAGCTGCGTGTGTACCACAGAGTACTTTTTATATACGGAAAGTGTGTACGCTGGGACCAACGATCCAACGATTTTAGGCTTATTGCTGGCAGCGATTGCATGACGATAGAAGAGGAAAAAATGAAATGCTCCTCGCGTGAGGCATGTCTAGCAGTGGATAAACACCGGCTGTTTGAGATTATTCTAATAATTTTTGACACTGCTCTTAACACCACAAAGGTAAGCTTAAACTGAATGAAATATGTCTGTCAGTGTGAATTGTTATGCATTTTATTACGTATCGTTTAGGACTTATAGTATTGATTCAGTTAGTCAGTTGAAGGAAAAATGAGGCATAGCGTTGAGTCACTGTCTTGAATGACTGTGCTTCGAAAACACCCATTAACTTCGGCCCATTAGCTGTTCACAGATACTATACCGATACATACACTAAATCGTGCGGAATTTTTCGAGTTTGAGTAGAATTTTCATGTTATTGGCTTTTTGACTGACTGCCTCATTGGTCTAGCCGTCAAGGCACTTAAGAGCCAAGACAGAGGTCGTGGGTTTGATTCCCATTGGCGACCGCCCTACATTTGTACAAGTAGCCTCAGTCTGGTTGTATCTTGTTTGTGATGTCCTTGCTCGGTTACAATAGCACAGCGTATCTTAGTAAAACATTGATGTAGCAAGATAAATTGTTGAAAAATTATCATCATCAACTCATTATGTCCCCACCGAGGGGCACGGGTGTCTTCCCTGAGGAAGGTATAGGCCATACTCCACCACGGGGGCCAAGTCCGGATTGGTGGAGGCTTGTAAGACTAGTGGCTGGTCTTACTGTCCGAAGTTTTCAAGCCACCTTAAGGCCTAAGACTTGGCTTAATGACTGCCAACTTGAAAAATTATAATGTTTTCATTTTATTATTCATATAGTAAAAAGTTTAGGTAATGCAGTACTCGTACCAACTATGGTCGTTGCTGGAACAAATAAATACAATTAACTTAGCAATCTCGTTTTTTTTCCTGCCGTCTCTGTAGTGTCATTTGGGCTTTAGTTTCTAACGGACTTAGTCGAGACGATATGTAACAAGTGTTCGCTTTCCAATGCGTCGTCAGGTCACTACTTACAAACGCTTCAAGTCGGCGGCGTCAACCTATAAAATACGGAATTCAAATGATTTTTTCTCGCAAATTAAGTACGTAGCTAGAAGAAAAATAAAGCCCTACTTATCTCTAAATCGTCACTCGGATAAGGAAAACGTTGTGAATGTGTATTAAAACGTGTACAACAGACAAGTTACCGGCTATTGCGAGTGGTTTCAGATTGCGTAACGACTCTTGGCTGCAGGTAGTGTTGCGTACAGACCCACCGAATGGAGGCATTCATTCGCCGATCGGAATCTCTCTAAGAGTGTCCTCATAGATTAAATAAAAATAAAAAATAAATAAACTCACGCCCGCTAGCCCCGAGGGGGTAGGCAGAGGCACCAATCACTAGAATGGGCCTACGTTTTGCCGAGTTTATTAGGTCGTGACAAGTGGCAAGTCTTAGCTTAAGAAACTTTCAAACTTAAAAATATTACTCATGGATGTGTTGAACACTAGACACAATTATCAATATTAATTGAAATTAAATTAAAAATCTCTTCAAAGTACATTTAATATTAGTCTACTGTTTAACCCAAATTATCGTTGATTTTACAATAAGCATATTTTATGTTTGTTTACACGGGAGACAAGTTAACATAAACGAGTACAGTCGACAGCACGTCAACCTTTACATTTTAGTTGCAAAGTCGCCCGTAATGTAACGGGGTAGAGTGCATGGGTTTATAGTATAGGATGATGTGCTGTCGACTGTACATAGGCGAGCATATTCTAGCAATTTCGTCCAGCCAGATCCGATGGGGAGGCCGAAGTTTGCTTGCTTTCGGCGAAAGTCGTCGTAAGTCGTCGTGTTCCGTATCGGTGTAGACCTACGGCTGATTTGTTCACATTTGGTCTGTAGCATAAGTTCGGTTGGTCTTTACGCGGCGTAATAGTAACAATTGTCTGGTAACATTGTTGATTACGTTAATGCAGACTAATACTATATTTCATAATCATCATCAGTCCACCGTTGCCCACTGCTAGGCATAGACCTTTTCCCCCAAATGCCAACTCACACGGTCTCTCGCCATTCGCATCCACGGACCTTCCGCTCTCAACGACATCGTCCGGCCATCGGGCCGCAGGTGTGCCCACTGACCGTCGTCATGTTCTCGATACTTTAATACTATATTTTGTCAACAGCATATCGACATTTACCCCTAATTCTATTAAAAACGAACCCCGTTAAATAAGGTAACAACTTCGTAGTCACGAAAATAATTCCAGATGTGTCATACTAAAGTAAGCCCCACCAGTAAGCTGATATTTTTGAGATTGTCCAGTGTGTGGCAGGCTTTACGCTGTCTAATTACCCCGTGCATGCAATTACAGCTTATTTACGAATCCGGTTGACAGGTGTGTCTTTGTCAAAGACGGCGCAGAAATACAGCTCTGTATGAGGCTCGCAAATGGCTGAGCAAGAAAAAAACTTGATGGACGATACCTTCATTTAAGTATGCTAATAAATTAACGTAAGAGATTCTGAATGTCTAATTACCTGAGGTGTTTGGTGAAATTAATGTAGACCTACCTCTAATTCGCGTAAAAATTCCGTCTGTCGTCAATTCGGTATTTCTCAAAAGACAAAATATTAAAGTAATGAATAACGTTATTATAACATCAACTAACTCTTTTACCCCAGAGAGGTAGGCAGAGACCAGGATCTGCCATTTGCTCCGATACTGACAATTCAGATACTGATAAGTAACTATGTACGATGTAAAAAGAATACGCGAGACTTCATGAAAATTTCACATGGAACTAAAACGTTAACTCTACATTTTTTTTAAACAACTGCCGGTCAATGTCTTTGTAAAGAAACGAGTTGTCGTGTCGTTACCGTTATTGTCCAATGTAAAACTGTCCAATGTGGGCATTTGGCCCTCAGTGTGCTCCGGCCTCGGTACATCGAGGGCTTCTATAATTTCATGTCATTAACCGAAGTCTGTTGCAACAATGTCGATTGACGTCCGGGAGCGTTTCGGATATTCATTGTGTTCAAAGTGGATGTACCTAGCTTGTTAGAGATTTTGTGTATTTTCCTGTTCTCCTCTAGTCCGACTTAGACTAGACTGGACAAAATCAAATCCTAAAATTGCTGGTTATAAGCACTCGTAAGTACGACAAAGTTCGTGTTGTTAGACCTTTCGTTAAGTTTCGTTGAACTGAAAGCTCAGAGAAGTTCAAAATAGTAAAAAACAGTATCAGCTGCCTCATGAATGTCAATGCCGCAGGTGGTAACTTTAGTGTGGAACACCAGAACTTATTTATTTAGTATAATTTCAATTTCTGAAACCGCCAGTACCTAAGTATTCTACACACACTTATATCGCTAACTAGTTGGCCCATAAGCAGGATCCGAATCAGATTTACATCAATTAAATCACACCTGGGCTTAGTTTCTACTAAGGCATTGTAGTACGATGACAACTGCATGAATATGGCGATTTAGTCTTATTGCCGCTTCAAGTCAGCGCGAGAACGAATTCTAGGCGTCAATGGTATGAAAAATCACGTCACGTGACCCCACCATGTACCTGTCAACGCAGTAAGATGCACTAACAGAACGGAGACCCTGGAGACAGAGACCTAGAGGGGTATAGGACCATGACGCTAGTCACGCAAGAAATTTCCAGTCCCGATTATCCACATATGGTCAAAATCGGACATTTTAACGCCACAAAACGCCTCATTCCTGTCATCGTGCTACCCCAGGCCTCTTGTCTTGATCCGGACAAGCTTCATTCGCTTCAAAAAATAGTTGTACTTTTTGTATGGCGAAAGTCAACAAGGGAAGCCATACCCACTGTTGAGAATAATTATGTTGACACCGCTCAGCATCTGGCTCCTGCCATGATGAAAACCACTGCCTCTGACGACCTCTGTGACGCAGCGGTTAGCGTATCTGCTTACCATGAGAGGTCCGGTCCGGGTTCGAACCCCGTTTGGGAACAAAAAATAACCCAGGTCTTGGACATTTACATGTTTGTAAAATGTGGATCCAGAACCAATGAATGTGTCTGTGTGTAAATGTTTATGTTTATTATTATGTTTAAAATCCAGAGTTTTAATCTTTTAGTAGGACTTTTGGTGGCTCATACTTCTGCGGAGCTCCGTGAATCACGGCACCGGATTAGACTCACTAATTAGGTAGTTAACTGCAACTTCTGTGGCTTTAGAGCACTCGGTTCTCCTCACGATGTCGTGTGAAAGAGCTGCGCGTGCGTCACTCGTCACATCAATCATAATATTCACAATACACATGCCTCCGAACGGCAGCGTTTGTTCCTCGAAAACAGGGGACGTCAGTTCTGTATGACAGGTTTTTAAAGGAATCTCTTTTACATTTTGAAGGTTTCCACACTTTTTAGAGTGCGTCCTACTGTAATGCAGAAGCCTTCTCGAAGAGACAGAAAAAGAGTCCTAGCTTAGTCACCGCTGGGATAAGCGATTTCAAGCGCTGTGGTTCAGCCATTATGGTTTCCTAAGCGAGAAGTCGGCAGTCAATCTTGCTGACATACCTACACTGGCATACGCCCATCAGGGACTTTTATAGGACTCTTTCTGAAATGTAGCCCTGTATTAACTTCCATAGATGGCCACTTCGTCCCAAATATGCTTCCCCTGGATGGAATCAAACGGTTGCCATATTTTAAATCGTTAAAATATTTTTTTCTGCACATGGTACAATAAAATCCCCAAAGTTACTCGAAAATGGCTGTTTTTCTCGGCAATACAAACGGCTTAATTGTTATGATAAATATCAGCTGAACCTTATATTGTAATACTGCAAAAAAATAGCTGTTGTGTTTAATCTTAAGGAACAGGTGTTTTTCGGTAGATATTTTGAAGCGACCATAACTGTCTAGTAAAATTGTTCGAATTACCGAGCAATTTAATAATGTTATTATTTACATCTAGGGAAATTGCAACTGCCACACAGTATACCTGGTTAGGTTACTCAATGGGCTGTGCGACCTTCAGATGCAAAGGATCGTATACTATACGGTTACGTACGAGTGATCCATCTAAACAGTTCAATCCCGTCATGTCAGGGCATCACGCCAATACCCAACTGCACTCAGACAGAACTATTAGCCCGAACAATAACAGAATAAAGCGTGAAAAATGTGCACATTAAAAACCGCGCTATTATCCAACCGACTACTTACCGATCCGGCGAATGTGGCCCGACGATCGCAAATCGCTGCACACTTTCAATCCGGTAAGAAAAAACTACTGCCACTCAGTAAATGCACCAACGGAAACTGACGTTACTTCACTGGCTTTTCTCTCGGGAAATCGAGGTACTGACGCGGTGCGCGTCTTATGCGCGTTGGACGTGCGAGCGTCGCGAGGTAAAAAGTTTAACTAAATGTGAACGCGACTCTAGTAAGTTAGCGAGCGCACGCGGCGCTAGAGTCGCGGTCAGCTGAGAAGGCCGCTGGAAGCGCTTTCTGCGCTTGAGTTGAGTGCTTTCCCACCGCGGTTAGACTGTGACCGAGTTCGCAACGTACTGTGTTGGTCGTTACGTCCATATACTCTTGGCTGGGCTCGGAAGCGTGGCTCTATGTTTATATGATAGAAACTGAAAAAGCTCGATTGTCTATTTATTTATTGTCAAGCGAGGAGAGTCAGTAGTATCTAACTACTTAGAGTTGCAACTATTGGGGATTTCAATGCCATATAGAGAGACTGCAGCATCTATGGCGTTTGTGATAGAATACCCTAAATGTACAGACTGTGTATTGTCACCACATCGTAAGGACACCTGAGTATCGGAGCTTGCCAATACTCATCGGGCACGCGTGGCGATGAAGTCCATAGCGATACTGCATAATGATAACCTCGTATGTCAAAAAAAACATTTATTTTTGTAAAAATCGAATAAAAACCGTATTTTATGATGTGGCGAACATTTTAGCGCTTTACACAGTGCGACTTGTAGCATCGATACAGTCCCGCGTTTTTGAAACGCGCGACAGCATCGCGAATTCGCGACACCAGCAGTAGCGCAAATGTGTAAAGGTAGACCATTTGCGTATGCATCGATGCTGCATCGCGACAGCATCGCGACGGCATCGATGCTAAAAGTCGCAGTGTGTAAAAGGCCTTAAACTCAACTTTACCACTAATGCCATTATTTTTGAAGCCTTTATTTTTGAAAACCTCGTAACTTTGTACACATAAAAAATAAAAACATCTTATGACATTTAACTGGTGTAATGTAATGAATTTAAAAGATTGGTTAGTAACATAAATAAGTCCTTTTTACCATTGAATTTAAATTAAATGCTTTTTACCAACCAAAACTTGAGACAAAAGCACATAGCACACACATTGATTATGGCACACAAATACTATTCTAAGCACAGATAAAATCAAATAATTTTTCGTTTCCTGTAAAGTACGGTTCTCTGGACATACGAGGTTATCATGTCATGCTACAGCGTCGATATTCTCTCTCTGTCTCTTTCTGAGAGAAGGCCTTTCCAATGCAGCTTACATACATGCTCATAGTATGTACTGTATACTCATTGGACGAAGCCATAGACGCAGAAGCAACTGGTAAGGTTACTACGAGTAAGTAGAGCAAATGCTTTTAAAGTGATTCGACTTACATTTTATAGCCGACCAACCATAGATTAACGACTAGAGAAACTAATTGTACAGTCGACAGCACATCATCCTATACACCCAAGCACTCTACCCCGTTCCATTACGGGCGACTTTGCAATTAAAATTACATAACATAACACATAACATCTACATACATTTCTTCTGGCCCCACACTAGGATACCCTGTGTCGTGGGAACCAGAATCAGCGACGTCACAAACATGTAAACATCCAAGATCTGGGTTTTTTTTGTCCCCAGCCGGGATTCGAACAGGGCTGCGCCACAGAGGTCGACGTGCTAGCTAGTTCTCAAGCGCTGTTACCGCTTAATCCGTCTGCCTTTAGTAGGTTGACGAGGTTGGTCGTTGGCTGTCTGCGGTTGCTATTTCCCACAGTCAGGCGCACGGTTGACCGATTCGCTGCGCTTGTTACCGCGACCGTGTAAAAATAAACAAGTTTATTCCACATGGACGTTCGGTCGTGACAAAAAAAGGCTGTCAATATCTTTGGTAAAACAATAGGAAAGATTTGTTGTAGGTGGGTGTAAGGGGTGGGAATGAATCTCTACATAATCAATCATTCTCCGAAAATTCAACTCTATCCAGTTTGGGTACAAATCCTTGATTTGGAAGTATTTTTCCGATTTCTCTGATTACGTTGTGCCTATCATCATCAACCCCCCATCATGTCCCCACCGAGGGGTACGGGTCTCTTCTGTTTTCATTCTGAGCATGATACTTCCTTCTAGGTTGTGCCTCTGCGCAGATTTTATGGTTGATTCTGGTTGCATCATAAGCTCTCTGTTTAATTTCTAAGTGGGGGGGAATTTCGCATTGACGTTATTTTCAGAGTATGCACTCTATCCAGTTTGGGTACAAATCCTTGATTTGGAAGTATTTTTCCGATTTCTCTGATTACGTTGTGCCCACAGATGGGTAATGACCCGGGTTTTAATCCGCCGGTGGATTAAAACCCAGTTTTGACCCAGTTATTCTCCGTTAAAACCCGATGAGGTGGGAAAAAACTAAAACGTGTAGTATTTTTAAACAACGTGCCACAGATCGGGCACGGAGTGGTAAAGCGATGTACGGCAAGGGTATGTGACGCTTAACAGTGGTTCGTCCCCATGCAAGAGGTTTGACATAGGATCCTTAAAAAACAAAATGCGTTATTTTGGCAAAACAAAACTACGAACGCATTCTATATTAAAAGAGAAATAATAAATACAGATTGACTTTTTTTGATATGGCCCATAATTTATGAGTAATTAATTAAAAACTATTTCTTTAGTATTGAGAATAACATAAAAATATTGATATCTCATGATTCCCTCCTGTTTTCTGATTACGGTTTTCAAAAATAGTATTGACATATTATTTACTACAATTCATCCTTTGACACATGGTGACCCTAACGTGCCCCTTAAGAGATACGGATGATAAATACGGATGATACGAGATAAAGAATCAAATGTGAAGAACAAAATGGCCGCGTTTGAAGCAGATATTACTCCACTCAATTGCTTACGGAAACACCACGATCAACCACAATCTAATGATGACAATGATAGACGGCAAAATAATTCGATTATTTCTGAGATTTCTGCTGTAGTTTGTGATCTTTGCAAAGCACATCCAGTTGAAATTGACGATTTACAAGAGGTTAGAGCCAAGCCAGTCAACGAAGACATGTACGAGTATGAATTAACAGCTCCTTTGACAGGACTAGATGTTCATCTATTAGGAAGAATGGCCGTCATAGTGCAGTGCCTTGTGCGAATGCGGTTCGGCCGAGAGAACTGCGGATCACATCTTCTTGGAGTGTACAAAATACAATTCTTCGTTACGAGTATATAGCTAACATCTACTTGATCTTCTCCTTCCCGCCAATCTCCGATGCGTACTACCGTTTGTATTCTCCTCATTTGCTAGTGTTATGTTCATATTATTATGTACAAACTAACAAAATTAGATTGTAGTTTGTGTACTGTACCGACTAACATCATCAAAACGTATATATTGTGTACGTCATTTGTTACAGCTTGACAGAGTTATAAAAAAAAACTTGTGTTTTCATTAAAGCAATGTATGTGCTTGTATGCAAATGTTAAAATGTTATGTCATTCTCAGAGTTGCTACTTTTCCTTAACTTAGACATTGGCAGAATCCTTAGGGAATCCATAACAGCTGTATTGCAGTGAAACATCACTTATAACACTTTAGTAAATGAAGAGAATATCAACGGTAGTAGGCAACGGAGGTTGGCGAAAAGGGGAAGATCAAGTAAATGATAGCTATATAACAAGGAATTGTATTTTATACACTCCAAGAAGATGTGATCCTCAGCCAGACCGCATTCGCACAAGGCACTGCACAATTACGGCCATTCTTCTTATTAGATGAACATCTAGTCCTGTCAGATGAGCTGTAAATAATAATTCATACTTACACATATCTTCGTTGACTGGCTTGGCTCTAACTTCTTGTAAATCGTTAATTTCAACTGGATGAGCTTTGCAAACATCACAAACTGCAGCCGAAATCTCAGAAATAATCAAATTATTTTGCCGTCTATAATTGTCAAGATTTTGGTTGATCGTGGTGTTTCTGTAAGTAGTTGGAGTGAGTGGAGTAATATCTGCTTCAAAAGCGGCCATTTTGCTCTTCACATTTGATTCTGTATCTCGTATGAACTTGAAAGACCAAGGCCGGAAGATGGCCGCTCATTCTCCCAAACGGTCCCTGGTTTCTGCCTACCCTTCTGGGATACAGGCATGAACTTATGTATGTACCTACCTACATCTACCGCTAACGTGGTTTTATTTTCTTTATCATCCATATCTCTTAAGGGGCACGTTAGTGTCAAAGGATGAATTGTAGTATACGTCAATACTATTTTTGAAAACCGTAATGCGAAAACAGGAGGGAATCATGAGATATCAATATTTTTATGCTATTCTCAATACCTACTAAAGAAATAGTTTTTAATTATTTACTCATAAAATATGGGTCATATAAAAAAAAGTCAATCTGTATTTATTATTTATCTTTGAATATAGAATGCGTTCGTAGTTTTGTTTTGCCAAAATAACGCATTTTGTTTTTTAAGGATCCTATGTCCAACCTCTTGCATGGGGACGAACCACTGTGAAGCGTCACATACCCTTTCCATACACTACTTTACTACCTTGACTTACTCTTGAATATGTATGATAAGGCTCTGAGTAACTACTTCCGTAATGGACATACTGTTTTCTATTATCAAGGTAGCTACTATACCTTGATTTTAATTAGGTGGACTAAACTGACAGTTCAAAAAGCTCTTATTTTTTTAAAATGTTGCCAGAGCAAGATCGTAGTGATGTGACTTGATGTGTTCATTGAATGTTCGATTTCATTCAATCATTCACTCTTCAATTTTATTTCCTTTATTTGGGGAAAATAATTTAACTTAATCCTAATCATTAAATACCTACCAATTAAACAAACATACCTACATCTGAAAAACCTACAAACTTTAGGAAATATTTCGTTTAAGTAACGAGATGACAACCCGACTTTCCACTTTTTTTTTCATAAGGTTTAGATGATAACTCTGTAGTTAACCGTTTTCAACAAATATTTTGGCTAGTGATAGATTCGTATACCATATTGTGTCGTGTCTACTATGTACAGTATCTTCTTTATTTAGTAGGTATTTATTAGTCACATTGTAACACCTCAGCCATAATAAAGTTTTTCCTTCAAAGCGTACTTTATTTTTCATTATATCTTGAAGGATCAATACAATAGTATCATGGCTGGGTTCCTCATCACAAATTAAAAACAATAAAAAAAATTATTAACCTAATAGCCAGTGAATCTAACGACATAATATGCGACTTAGACAATAATCCACACGTGCCATCTAGGAAAATGGAGAAAACTGTTTTCTCAATGTAGAATTACAGCTTTCATTATTGTATTGACCACATGTTTTTGTTCAGTATTTAACTTTGTTGTTTTTTTTTTCATTTGATTTTCAATTTGATTTTCCATTTCAAAAAAATTATAAGCTAAGCAAAACGAAGCTTGCACCAAAATCTTTAAACGTGTTTAGTTGCTAATTTTATTTTAATGTGAAGTCTTTGTATAGTTTGACAATACAAAGCGCTAACGCATTTTAAAATCGAGGTGCAATTCGTCCTAAGACTTTAAAAGTGATTAAAATTTTAAATCTAGTTTTTATTTTATTTTTTCCTATTCCATAACAGAAAGGAATGAATATGGTATGTCTGTCATGTTGTTAAGTTATAAATGTATAATTTTATCACGAAATCTTCTAACTTAAGTATCATTTAATTTTACAGTTTATTCTATCTAATCAGCCCGTAAATAGAGCCCACTGTTGGGCATAGGACTCTTCTCTTTTACGCCACCCATCCGGTCCAGTGTCTCCCAGCCGCTTTCACAATGTCGTCGGCCCATCGGGCTGGTGGTCTGCCCACCGACCGTCGACCCGTTCTTGGCGACCACTCAGTGGCTTCCTTAGTCCACCGGCCGTCTTCCCGCCTAACCAAATGTCCCGCCCGTCTCCATTTCAGCTTAGTAATTCGTGTGCGTACGTAGAGTTTATAATGTAATTTAATTTGTTTATTGGATTGTAAAACAGGTAACAAACAATCAATATGACATACAGAGAGACATAAGATATAAGAATATTAAGAGAGCTTAATAGAGTAGATCTAGAATGTCACCCAAAGCATACACACACGTGAAATCAGGAAAATGTAAACAGGCTTACATAACCAGACGAAGTTTTAAACTTATCTAGCCTCAGATTTAACAAATTTTTTTAAACATTTTTAACAAATTTAAAGGTTTAGGAATATGGTTAAAGAATTACCAAAACTAAATCTTAAATCACTCAGGGCCGGGCGAGCGAGTTACATTACATACACCAGTCTGCAATTGAATGAACGAATGATTGAATGAAAATATTGATTATTCGATCACTCTGAGCACAACACTATTTTTTATTTTCCCTTAGGTGGCAACGCACCAACTGTCGGTTTAGTCCACCTAATTAAAAATCAGAGTATAATTATATGCCAAGTACAACCTGTACCTGTACCTAATATTTTTTTTATGTTATGTTTTTGTGATTTTAATTTAATATTAAATTTCAATAATATATTTAAAATAATTAAATCAAATTGTGCATTGATTAAATTAAGCTGAAACATATGCAATTCACACCAAGTTTCTTGGTTTACCAACACCTATGAACCAAATACAATGGTTGGTGCCATCATAGGTCATAGTGGAAGCCGTTAGAAGAAACTGCATTCCCGCCCGTGACTTAATTCGTGCGTTCTGAGTGATCACCCACCAAAAAGGGCGATAATGGGTTTTAACTGGGTCAAAACGTTTTGACCCGGGTTTTAATCCACTGGGTCGAAATGGGAAAAAACCCACTACCCATCTCTGGTTGTGCCTATCATCATCAACCCCCCATCATGTCCCCACTGAGGGGCACGGGTCTCTTCCCAGAGGAAGGTATAGGCCATACTCCACCTAGGGGGCCAAGTCCGGATTGGTGGAGGCTTGTAAGACCAGTGGCTGGTCTTACTGTCAGAAGTTTTCAAGCCGCCCTAAGGCCTCTGACTTGGCTTAACGACTGCCATCTATCGACGGCAGCCGACGGTTGTGCCTATCGTAGTCGGAAAGTAAGCCCTTATGAAAAAATATGTGATTCTTTCTTAGTACTTATCCTTAATCCTCTACCTATGAAGGCGTTACTTTAGTATTGTAGAGTCCACGCATTCCGGACCCAAGACACCCCCAGAAGACACCCCTGGGGGTGCCATAGGAACTTTGATTCAGACCCGTGGCACCCCTAGAACGTTACCACTCCAAATTAAATAAATTGATCAATAACAATACCGTTACCGTGATGCGTTTACTAACGTATTGCATAATATTCACAATTTGAATGCAGTGCCTAAAAAGCGGAAAAGAGCAGATAGATATCAACAATGATGATGTAATAGTGCGCATTCAATTGCAACTTCTTAACGGAGAAATAACATTAGGCCGCGCATTGGAGAAATTGCGTTAAATAAATATTAAAATTAAACTATGGAGTTTTTTTGGCACTGTTTACCTTGGAGAAAGTGCGGTAAATAAATATTAAAATTAAACTACCTATATTAAGGTTTTTGGCACTGTTTACCTAGGAGAAATTGCGTTAAATAAATGTTAAAATAAAACTATGGAGTTTTTTTGGCACTGTTTACCTTGGAGAAATTGCGTTAAATAAATATTAAAATTAAACTATATCAAGGTTTTTGGCCCTCTTTACCTAGGAGAAATTGCGTTAAATAAATATTAAATTAAAACCCTGGAGTTTTTTTGGCACTGTTTACCTTGGAGAAATTGCGTTAAATAAATATTAAATTTAAACTATGGAGTTTTTTGGCACTGTTTACCTTTAGTCCATTACTATTCTATTGGTTGGTGGGAATCGGTGGGATCATTTGAACTAGTAAATAGACTCATGATACCCCTTTGGTACTCCGTTGTATGATGGGGGAGCGCCACGGGTCCGAATCAAAGTTCCCGTGGCACCCCCAGGGGTGTCTTCTAGGGGTGTCTTGGGTCCGGAATGGAGTCCACGTAGACCGGACGCACTAATAATGGAGAAGTTGCCTGAAAATTATAATAAACAAAATAAATTATATGATTTTTTTTTCAAATCTGTGGAGAGGACATACAATAACACTTATAACCATAAAAATCTTTTTTGCGCGGTCCATATAGGTTTAACTTTTTTGTATTTTTCCAGTTCTGCATTACCCCCTGGCTAACCCTACCAGTTCCAAGTTCCAACACACTGGTCAGTATCACAATATCGTCATAGGAATAAAAGGCAATACTCTACTTTTACAAAATGTTACGAAACTAGAAAAAAGGTTTTGGTTGTTGAGTTTTCTATAGGAAAGAAAAAATATATTTTAACGTTAAAATTATTACTGAAAATGCTATTTATTTAAAATAAAAAAACGAGTTATGTAAGCGTTATTTGAGTGGTTTACTCCCTCCACGTATGTATGACACATCATATGATTTTATGAAATTACCATTGATAAGTTTAAGGATTAAGTTTAGAGGGGATTAAGAGGATATCTAATATAAGCTAACTAGAAAGGCAAATTACTTAAAAATATGTATTTAAACTAATAAAACTAAAAAATATCATTCAACCATTAATCATAGGTATTGCTGCAGGATTTGTCCTCTTTTGTCCCTATGATTTGATAAGAGAAATAAGACAAACTGTCAGTGTCACTAACGTGACAAAACAAGCGGCACAGATTTTTTGTCCGTGACAAACAACTCGAGTCTCTCCTTTGAAATTAATAAAAATATCGTATTTTAAAGCGCGAATTTGCAAGGGATTCCCTGCCATGAACCCCAACACTACGCCTGCAACGACTGGGTCCTCTAAGCCGCCGACTATTGAAGTGTCATCGAAGGGCACCTCGTACACCACTAAAGAGCAATTGCCGGACGTATCGTCACGGAGCTCCTCTCACACCCACTTCTACCGAAGGCAGAGGTTAGTGCGATGGCTCCTTAGAAATATATAATACTTACTTCATAATCAGCATATTATTATCATGTTTGTATTCTATTTTGAATAATATCCCGTAGGTTATTATGACAATTTGTTACATCGTCCATCGCATCCCCCAACTTTACCCATCAACCCTCACAGACATAGGGCCAGTTTATGAATTGAGAATTTTCGCTAAGTAAGTACCTACTAATTGTAGTGCTGTCTCGTCAGATTTCTCAGAATAGACCGTGACAGAACGATACTTAAGTATTTCATCATTATCATCATAGGCATAAGCTTGTCCACTCCTGGACCTACCTAGGCCTCTCCCATTGCACGCCACTGATCACGCCTCGGCTATTCTCATCCAGCTCGTCAGCCGCCATTCGAAGATCATCGCTCCACCGAGTGTGAGGACGTCCTACACTACGTTAACCGATCCGCGTTAATTAAGTATTTACTTAGTGAAAATTCTCAGGCCCAGAAACGCCCATAGAGTTTGCTTGTGAACTCACGATTGATTGATAATAATTTCAATAATCAATTTGGTCAGAGGTAGGTTACGTACATTGAAACAAGAAAAAATATTGGAACCAAAAATAATAATATTTAAACTCCGTACCTACACAAGCAAACCAGCTCCGTTGGTTTGTTTTGTAGAGAAAAACCTCTTTGTTGTGTTCTGTAATACAAAATGTAAGTAGGTACGTGATAGTCAATTTTTTGATATATTTGATTTATGACTACAAATTTCCTGTACGAATTCTTATACCTACTTTATAGAGTTCCGTAGTCGACAAGGAACCCATGCAGTTTCACCATATCCGTCCGTCTGTCCGCGGCCTGGCTCAGAGACCATTTGTGGTACAAAGCGGAAATTTTGCATAGAAATTATATTAATCACGCTGGCGAAACGGTAAAATAAAAACTTTTTTCAGGGTAACACTTAGGGATTTTTTTTTGGTTGTTTGGTCGTTTAAAAATATTGTGGATATAGTTTCTTTTGCAAAATATTAAGCTTTAAATAAAATAAGAATCTGCCGCAACTAGGAGTAGGATCAAAGCTGGGTTTTTTAGACGCACGCGCGCCATTTTTCGCGTACCCTGGCGTACCACTTTTCTACGGAACCCACCTTAGGAAACAATGTTCTAGATGGTCAATTTATTCCATCACCAGGTACGAACCCCACAAGTTCGAGCGAATAACCCGGGACGAGTACCTAGGGGTGCAGGAGTCCGTCTCGCGCTCTTCTCTTTCGTACCACTGCCTCTACGGGAGAGAAGGGAAGACCTTCACGCCGGAGGGCCGTCTCAAGCGCTACTTGACCAAGCAACTCGACCCGCTGCCTGTTGGTTAGCGTTTCATTTACTATGGCTAGCAGAAAAAAATGAAGTCGTAAAATGGAATTTTCGGCTCTTTTTCGGTTTCAGTTTACATAATATTACTAGCTGCCCCAGCAAACGTTGTTTCGCCATTTATACCTACCGAATATACATATAATTTCATTAAAATCGGTCAAGTCGTTTCTGAGGAGTATGCGGACTAACATTGTGACACGAGAAATTTATATATTAGAAGAAAAGAAAAAAGATGACTGTTTTCGAAACTCAAAATACCAGCTAAACACATTTGTAAATTTGAATTTGGAATTCTTGGGGGAGATATTTCAGATCAAAGTGGCCAGTACGACGAAACGCCAATAATTTCATATTAGAAATGCAAGACTTCTTTTATTTGAACTTTACAGAGTCCTCTGAACCTGAACTCTATTAAAAAAAAACTTGGCCTTTTTGGTTTGCCGCGGTTTTTTGGCGGGAGTGGGAAAAAGAAAGAATATTATGGTAAAAAATATCGCCGTAATTTTCTAACTTACAATTCAATTATTTTTTACGGTCTAATAGAATAACCTTTACAAGGGATTATTAAGACCTATTTAAAAAGGGTCCAACACTGTATTTCGTCTATCGGAGACAGTACTGGAACATTTCAATACTATACTCGAGTAAGTAATTGGCAATCAAAATTTTGATCTTTTAAGACTGTAATCGTTTTTAGTAATTAACAAATAAATACTAGGAGTATTCTCAAGATATTTGTATACTGGACTAGATTGCAACGGTCTAGAGGAGTCCATATTGAAACCTTTGGTGTAAAAAACTGGATTATCAAAATTTTGGATATGTTCCAGTACTGTCTCCGAAAGACGATTTTATGTTTCACGTTCTGCGACTAGTCACTAGAATTACCTCTAGAATCCAATCATCTAGTCGGGAAGGACGTTACGCGGGCCTTGCTACTTTTAATAATATGGCATTTAGGTACAGTCTTATAAAAAAACGCTACAGTTTAAAAAGGACTGCATTTCCGTAGTGTTTTAGAGAAACAGTGTTATGCCATTTGACCTTGTTTGACTTTGTGAATGGTGATCCTTGTTTCGGATGAAAGTGTCGACCGAAGTATGTTCCTGACTGTCGCCAGCGCACCAAAACTAGGAAAACCGGGTTAGTATGGTGAGTTTTGGGCACGTACACGTTTTAGTGGGCTCGAGAAAGCGTGCCGGACCTAAAAGTCAGGTCCTTCTATTGGCAAGCACTTCAAATTTTCAATAACAGATTTACGCTTTTGCCGCTTAGATAATTTTATAATTTTAAACCCCAGGTTCTGGATGTTTGTGATGTCGGTGTTTCTGATTCCCACGACACAGGGTATCCTAGTGTGGCACCAGAAGCGATGTATGTGCCTGTATGTAAATGTTTATGTTTATTATAAACTTGACTAAATCGTATCAAGGGGGAGGTAGTGAGTTCGAATCCCGGCAAGTACCAATGACTTTGTTTCATAAGTTACGTAGATTTTCTTCGCGAGAGATGTTGTATATATTTGAATAGCGCGTTAGTACAAATTTTTCATTGGTTTTGGACTTTATTATAAAGTGAGAAGGTTCAATTTATGGTGAGAATTATACGAAGTCGTATAATCCTTACTAAGGGTAAAGGGCTATACCATGGTACCTATTTACATTGTCCTGTATTGTTTTATAGGCTACCAAATAGAATGAAATATCAAAATATTGTCGTGCTTATAGGTACGTATATCATAATAATAATAAGTTAATTTAAAAATTATGAGTCGATTGTTTTGTGTCGATGTAATTCAAATGAAACATTTTTATTCATAATACAAACAAACAAAATGTTTACTTTTTGAACGTCAAAATATTATTCGTTGTATTTATCGGTATTTTGTCGGTCGGCTCCAAACAAAAAACAGACGGGCCGGGCAGTGGGAAGTCATAATGAATTCCGACGCAAACTACTACGACACCACAATATAAATATCCGAAACTATTGCAAGAAACAAGGTAACCTTCGTTGTCTTGTGTGGTGGGTGGGTGGTACGGTATGGTATGGTATGGTGTTTGACCATACACTGTTAAAAGTGGCCGATCTCGTGTTTCGGACTTTTGCATGAATGGTCTAGCTAAACCGTTCCGAGGTGTTATATTTTGCGTTTTATATTGAAACGGTTTTTTTTTTTTAAATTAAGTGTTTTGCTATAAGACGCGTCCAAAAAATTACTTTCTAGACGCAAAAGAAAAAACCATTTAAAAAAAAAATGGATTTAAGAGGTTGGCGACTTTAGCCGACCATATAGTTGTTGGCAGATCCAGAATGGACTGGCTGTATGACGGAGGCGCTGTGCCAGGCCACGGAACTGGCGAAGACCCTGGCATTCCTCGTGCAGGACCCCACTCGCGACCAGCAGCTTCCGCGCCTGCGCACCGTACTCCAAGACTACGTCGCCGCCACAGCCGACGGATTCGTATCCTTTTCAGAGAGACAAGATTAGATGGCAGAGCCCAGGGCGTCGATTCTGCTAATGCATTGTAGTACAATGACAGTTGTATGCTCGATTTAATTTCATCGCCGCTTCAAGTGAACACGCGAACGCGTATCGATAATTCTAGGAGTCATGCGTCCTACATGGACTCATACCTAAGACGGTAGTTGAGTTAAAATTAGACTGGGATTAAATTATAGTAGGTAATATATTAGAAAAAACTAGCCTTTGCACGTACATCTTAAGAGTCGATTTATACAGCATACACTACGTACTACGTAGAGAAAAGGCGTCATATAAATCGGATCAAATTTAGACGTCACAACTTGGACGTAACGCCTTACATTGAATTAAATTCAATGCGCCTTATCAAGTATGATGAATATTAAGATAGGGTAAAGGTTGGCTAAATGGTGAGATATGGCAATATAGTGATAATTTTGGTTTCACCTCTATTTATATTGCCCAGCGCGCATTTTACGATTTTTTAACGTGCCAGCACCATCTTTGTTCCCCGCTCCCTCAATCTGTCTTAAGCCGTTGTCAGTACCGGTCCTTGTTTGCCCGTTCTACGCGCCAAAACACGTAAAAATGGGAGAAAATCGGAGGGTAAATATAGCCATATTGGTAAGCACATGCTATTATCGATATTTCTTTTGATTTTAAAGTGGTTTGATTGAGTTTTCATATAAATGTTAAGCAATAAACGTTGCATCTTTATTTTTTTAAAGCAAATATTTTGGACTTTCTGTTTCTGTCCTTAAGTATTTGGTGATTTTTCTTACAGAAACCAGTAGTCGGGGGAAAAAAAAGGTAAGATGAAGGGTGAGCAGCGACGAAACTACCCCTTCAAGCTTCAAAGAGGCATACTTGAAGGTGGTTAAAGATGGATGGACAGTGTACAAAGCATCTAAGGAGTATGGCATACCATAGTCTACCTATCTTAGAAGAGGCTAATCATGGTGGTGAAAGCATGAGCTTCGGCAAATGGTATAACCAGGAATGTACTGGTACTGACTCACCACAGTCCCTGTGTGATAATTGTGACAGAGTTGACTTTTATGGTTGTGATGATGATGAATGGGCACTAGAATAGTCATGTCACCATAATGTCATATATAGTACCGCCATATTGCCCCCCTGCCACCATATTGGTCGATATCGACATGTGATTTTTAATTTGATTTTCTGATTAATGAGTAAGCCTAAAAGCGGATGTGATTTATAATTAATGAAAAGAAAAGTCTGATTATTCTAATGAGTAGAAGTTTTCTTTAATAAATATTGATTTTCGTATTAAAAATTTATTTTGTTTCTTATTACCACCATAAAGCCAACCTTTACCCTATCTCGTAAAATAAATGTTTTAAGCACCTCCACGGAGGAGGCCTTTCATCTTTTCACATTTTTTCTTGTAGTCACAAAATCCCTAACAAAATATTTTTGTTCTTTTATTTTTAACTATTTATATATCTTCTATAAGGTATAAAAGCGACGTCAATCCAATGTAAGTTGGGCGCAAGTTCCCCATCCAGGAATTGCGATTTATGTAACCCTATTAGACATAAGAATAGGCATAGGTCAGTTCAAGTGAAATAATTAAAAGCAATCAGTCTTTTTCGCATGATTACCAAAGAGCGCATAGTGCGTTCCTTATCACGCCCCCAGAACTTGAAGGACCTAGATCATGTGTGCGTGACTCTTGACTACCTGGTGGAGACTCTGGCCAAAGACCCCTCGCTTCGGGAACCTTTGGAAGAGCTACTGCGTCGCGTTAAGCAGCCCATCCATATGGATCGGGCTTCAGACGCTCCAAGACTCTTTCACATGCTGAGAAATTACATTACTTATCTCGGTGAGTACTGAAAACTATGTCACTAACGTTGGCGACGAGTAATAATTACAACAGTCTAGTAGTGACGACCTCTGTGGTGCAGCGGTTCGCGCATCTGCCTACCATGCGAGAGGTCCCTGGTTCGAATCCCGGCTGGGGACACAAAGAAACCCCAGGTTTTGGATGTTTACATGTTTGTGACGTCGCTGTTTCTGGTTCCCGCGACACAGGGTATCCTAGTGTGGGGCCAGAAGCAATGTATGTGCCTGTATGTAAATGTTTATGTTTATGTAATGATCTTGGGCTGGAGCGCCTCGCGGCTGGGGCTTCTGGATCTTTACCTCATTTACATGGATCACTCTTCAGACGCTCGAAGATTCTTTGACATGCTTAGGATCTACCTACTCGTGCATTACTTATCTCTGTGAGTAGGTACTGAGAGGGCCCTAAGGAACTGTAACAAGGTTGTCTCGTGGCTGGACGACCTCGCGGCCCGGGGCTCCATGAATACCTACTGCGCTCATCACTCCCATCCACATAGATGGCGCCTAGTCACTCCAAAACTATTTGACAAGCTGAGGACCTACATATTTCTTATCTTGTACGCGTACTGAGGACTCTGAAAGGAAAATCAGACATTTCACTAGAACAAACAGAAATTTAAGGTGATCTGAGAAAAGATGGAGTGCAGTTTTTTTTTTTGCTGCTCTATTCTCCACTACATTCGACCCCAAGGCAGCGGCCAACATAACATTAATTTTAAGTACAAGTACATTAAACAAACAGAATGTAAATTATTATTCAAATAAATTTCTAATTTGAGAGAGAGAGAGAGAAATAATTACTCAACGGCACAATACTCAAAAACATAAACAAAACAGTAGGTACTAAGGGATTGTACGCACTACGAAATTCATTCGTTGCAATTTTTAAAGCGCGAAATAAAATCGCAAACTACAATAATTCCTACGCGCATTACGATTTACTGCGAAGTAAATAGCAGAGGCCGTCGAAACAGGGATTTACAAAATAAAAGAGCCACGAGGCTCGGTACCACTTCATAGGGTACATACGATTTCGCATTCGTGCGCGTTTAAATCGCAAACAATTAATTTTCGCAGTGCGCAGATTGCAGTGTATTTCTGTCGTTCGCAGAGTTGCGATATTTTTTCGCAGGCATTTTCAATCGCAATGCGCGCTTAGCCCAACGACTACATAAAGTTCACCTACACTACAATACAAAAAAAGAAAAGGAAGACTTCTAGACGCCAAAAATAAATACTGATTTTTTATTTCTGAAACATTCACTTGAGTTATTGCGCATTTTCTTTCTCATTCCTCGATTACGTGTTACGTTCAAAATTCACGTTCATAATGTTCCACTTTGATGAAAATGGAGCAGGCATCGTAGGGAAAAAAAATAATTTGTGCCACTAGTTGACTGGACTAGATATATTATAAAAAATACTTATAATGACCAAGTTATGTAATTCTCCTTGTAATATCTTACTAGTTACACGCTAAAGCTTCCACGAACTGGATTGACAACGAAGAGGTCACGAAACGCATTGTTTACGAATACAGACTTCCGTGAGTGTCTCCGAAGCGTCTCGAGTCTCAACACACTGTCTGGGATTATCAGAGACACAATTTTTGGTGTCTGTTATTTTTAGGGTACCATTTGTTTTTTTCGAAGGGTCCCTTAGGATTGTTCCCATGCATCAATGTCATGTCTGTGAAGATGGCAATGGGAGGTGTTTGGATCTTCCAGAGCAGGCATTAACAATTGTTATACTGCCAAGGATTAATTGATATCATTCTCATCGTTGATTTACTCAGGTAGAAAGTAGTAGAAAGAACATAAGAGGCGAGAACGTGTGGACTCTCCGCGCTCACTATACCCTACGACATTTCTGCATCGCGCAAACAAAGTGTTACACATAACATACCTAACGTAAATAAAGTCCATGAACAACAATTGGACCGGCAGTCCCTGGGCACACTATCTGCCTGCCGGGAGATTTCGCTATATAGTCCAGCTATTCCTTATACAGGGTGGCATTTTCACCGGTACAATAAATCAACATACGTAATACTAAGTCCAAAATTCAAATACCAACATTTTTTGTTACTACCCCGTTGTTACAAAAAAACAAAAATACCAATGTCTGAACTTATCCGCAAATCTTAAAGAAATATGGACTCATTACGCATGAGCACAACTAAACGCACGAACTGGCAACTGCGCGCGGCTTGCGGGAAGGAAAAGAAGCGGCGGCGGCGGAGCAGCCAGTAGGTATGACTTATGTATGACGTAGCAAAAAAAATCTTACTTGATTTCAATTGAATCGCTCGTAGCCTGGGCTGCCTGAGTGATCTTGAACGATCACTAAGGTTAAGCAACATGCGGCGCGTTCAGTCTATGGATGGGTCACCGTCTATGACTAACGCCAGTGGCATTTTTTCCGAGCGATTCCGTGCTTCGCAAGGTACGTTAAGCAGTTGGTGCCGGTTGCCGTCGATAGATGGCAGTCGTTAAGTCAAGTCAGAGGCCTTTAGGGGCGGCTTGAAAACTTCTGATGGTAAGACCAGCCACTAGTCTTACAAGCCTCCACCAATCCGGACTTGGCCCCCGTGGTGGAGTATGGCCTATACCTTCCTCATGGAAGAGACCCGTGCCCCTCGGTGGGGACAAAATGGGTTGATGATGATGATGATGATTTCAATTCTTCCTTCATACTTGCACGGGCTTAGGACCGTCACCGGCGTGGAATGTGTAAGAATCGAAAGGCCTTACCTTTCCGTCTTTCAGTATTTCATACCAATATCGCTAATATTAACTCAAGGAATTTTGTCTTTCCCGTTTATGGTCCGAAAGTTAAAACGAACCTATAGAATGCGAAGGTCAAGGCATAAATACTTTTCAGAAACAAATACCACGACTGTTAGATTTGTCATCTTTAGTAGTACAGTAATAGAGACTAGTTTAGCTACAGATTATGCAATTCACCGGCGATAGTTTGTAAATGTGGCCTGCATGTGTTAGAGACTCTCTCGGCAGGCAAAGCTTAATATTTTTTGTACTTCTTAGAACAAGTGGGTGTCGTAAAGTTAGAGATTTATGTGTTTAGTTTTAAGAAACAAAGCAATAGTATAGAAATATCAACTTAGCAGGAGAAGGGATCAATCAGCGGACTGGAGCTCGGACCTTGCTCGAGGAAGGACGGCTACGCGATCGAAAGAGTTTTTGACCGCGCGCGCTAGAACGACCTATCAAAGTCTAGACTTTGTGAACTGCAGTGTACTAGAGTCACGTCGTCGGTGTGTGTTTGCGTTTCGTTATACAAATTAAGTCGTCAGGTCATAGGCAGTGCGATTTATTTTAAAACTAGTCTGTGCCGAAAGAGGTTTCTTCAACAAGTGGTTTTCCGTTAGAAAGTGAGATTTAGGGGCGGTCAATGCAAGGACATCGGTGAAGTTATCAATTTTACTTATTACTATCTTGTTGCTATTTAATTATCTTGATATATTTCTATGTATTTTATTGCAATCATACCCCACACCAGCTAACAAATTTCAGAAGGTTTCTCAGTACTAGTCCTGCGTCGTGATGATTTGTCAATCAGATATTAGGGCAGATGGCGAAGGAGTAGCAGATCAACGATGCACTTATCTTATTATTATTTTCTAAGTATCTAGACTGAGAAGATCTACGGGGGAGCGCCGGAGGCGGTTTTCTATTTTATTTCTCAACAGGATCGACGGACGATTGGAGAGCATCGACGTGCGGCGGGTCATCTTTCTTCTTATTTCGTTCACAGGTTTCTATTTATCTCATTTCATGATAGGGTCGGTCGAATTCCAATGTATGGACGAGTGACGTAAGCCTAGCTGTAGGAGCCACGGAGGTTTAGAGGGTTAGGTTTTCCTAGTGTATGGCCCTGGCAGAAGGGTAGAGGGCGATTATCCGGAAGCTTGCCTGGGTAATGACTATGAGGTGGTAGGACCATCTGGAAGCCTGCCAAGGTAATGACTATGAGGTGGTTAGTTCTCCTTTGTTCTCCTGGCATGGCGATGTATTTGTAAAACTGTACCTTATGGATTAGAGGCGTACGTCTTATCAAGTGGAGGTCTTTGATGGAAAGGTAAAATGCGACCATCTGGAAGCTTGCCTGGGTAATGACTATGAGGTGGCAGGGCCATCTGGAAGCTTGCCAAGGCAATGACTATGAGGTGGTTAGTTCTAGTTTTGCTGGGAAGTCTGAGAACTAAGCTTGACAAAACGGAAACCTGTATATTAAATTAGGGACTGGGTACGAGTAGGTAAATAAATGTTTGATTAGTAGAGTAGGATATCGTACTTTGTTGAACGGTAATAGGGGTGAGGATCTCACAAAGGATCATTTCTGGAAAACAAATGAAAGGCGACACCTGGAAGCTTGCCCAGGGGGTAATGACTATGAGGTGCTCAGTTCTCTTCCATTTGTAAGCTTGGGAAGTTCGTTTTTGAGTTTGAGTGCCCAAACCAAGCGCTGTAGAATATTTTTGTTAGAATTTGTGGATGAATGGAGAAGACGGTTTGAATGTGATAGGGTGAAACGTTGTTTTGCGTCCGATGGCTTTGCAGGAGCGAGTTTTTCCATAAACTCGTCGGGATGGGTGTAGGTCTGGAAGGGAGCCCATCATCATGCGTAGTCAATTTTCTTCTAGATTCTCTTATAGAACCTAGAATCCCTCCATGTGAACAAGATCTACGGCATCCCTAGTTATCGAACTTATAATAATTTATTATATTGTCTGACATGTAATTCATATGTACCAAATATGTAATTATTTATGTATATAACATAACATAACATAACATTTACATACATGCACATACATATATGAATCAATCATCTAAGCTAAGTGTAAAATATCGACAAGAGAAGACGTAGGGCTATGAAATGCGTGGCGGTATTTGTTCCTGATAGTGACTGAACGAGCAACGGCGGCACAGAGGTCCCGTCCCGGTCATCGTTTAAAGCTAAGTTGCATGCGTTTAATTCCTTTTGTCTTCGTTTGACTTTTCCTATTTTCTGTTTTGATAATGTATAACACAACGTATGGGTCCTTTCTTTAAATAACTAGACGATCACGACTATTTTCTCTGGCCAATTAATTATCAGAAAACTATCAACCCTTCAGGTTATATTTCTTAATTTTCCATTTTCCCAACATAGGGATGCGGCGTCTCCGCATCTTATTTTATTTGAGGCCACCTCGGTCTTCACAAATGCTTGCACTGGTTGGTAGTGGTATGAATTTCCACACCACGTACTGGCTAACGCCGAAGTGCGCCGTGCGTGCCGCGTCGTTGGTGCTCCTTCTGTGGTCTTCCTCGAAGAACGCGAATATCTGTTCCTCGATCTCCACGGCCAAGGGAGGTCTCCCTCCTCGGCCTTGAGCGTGCGCTGGTGCAGTGAACTGTCCGTAGTCTAGCAAATGCTGCGTCACTCTCATGAATGTCGTGGTGTTGAGTATTTGAGTAAACTTTCTTCAGCGTATACCTGCCGAGCTGCACTGTATTTTCCCCACTGAGAAAGTAACTACGAACCATTTCGTAATACTCGCGGTTTGTAAACATCGTGCGCACGTAATTTTCGACTGCAGGAAGTGCGGAAACGGCGCACGTGCACTCACCTAGGTCAATGCGCGCGGCCTGAATGACCGGCCGGCCAAGCCAAATCGTGCGCCGGCCAGCCCGCCACCCGCTCACGCACCCCACCCCGCCGCCCTCTGCCTAGCACCGCGATGACACCTTGTAATGGGTGTCCATGAGTTACAAATTGGATGAATGATAAATTAATGAAAATGAAAAAAAATATATGGTAATTTTATTTCCATAAATGTAATCTATTATCGATACCAATGATATGGTAAAATTTATTGTACCGGTGAAAAAATCAGGCTGTATAACTATCTATATGTAGAAAGAACAACAATCGAGTCGTAGGTATGTAGGCATGCATTACAGCTTAGTTCAATTTGGAACTTCACGCAAACGCACAATGCAACTAGGCAGCTAGAGTTCCTGTATGATGGATAATATAATTAATCATTTTATAAATGAACAAGGAACAAGATTTTAGAAGACATTCGTAAAAGAAGTTTCCACGAAATATCTTACTTTTTCATTGACGCAGTGGACAAGCGGGCTTAGTAGACATTTTTTAACACCTCGAACCCATTATGCGTGGGCCTGTCACGCTCTTGACCGGTTGTTTCAATCGCGCCGTGCCATTGTTCATATTGGGAGCGCATCACACGCCTTCCAGTGAAAGGACGATTAATTTGGCCCGCACGTGGTAAGTGGACCGCCGAGCTGCCCTCTATTTCGAGCAATGTATGTCGGTGACAATAATATAATTTATACATTCAGAGAAATCAGAGAATAATTATTCCTTCACACAACACAGTCACTGGTCCTTACCCCAAACCAGGATGCCTTAATTGAGCTAAGGTGATAGATAGATAGAAAGCAAAAGTTATGATTAAAATTGTATCTATTTGATTGGTAGAAAATCTTTCCCCTGCAAATGGGATTTCCGAAGAAGTATGGATGCTTCAACGGCTCGATGGTCGTTACCGGCAGTACTTACTTAGTGATTGATAGTAGTAGCAGACATCCTCGACTGAAACAGATGTGGTGGTTGTAATCTCGCCGTAGGGTCTTGGTTTATACAAATGGCCTCAATCTGGGTGTATATACCTATAGTTATCACAGCACAGGGTATCCTAGTTTGGCACCAGGACAAGTGATTTGTGTTGTGGGGAAATTACCAAACTATTTGAGTAAAAGCACCGGAATTACTTCCGGCTGAAAGTCTCTATCGCTTCAATCCCAGGCTACCTCCTAATGTGTCTGGAAGACGACGCCCTGTTCGTCCTGGTGGCAGAGGCGGTTATGTGGCAGCTGGTGGCAGCCAAGCCGGAGCTGCCGCAGGGGTCCATCCCCGCTGGACTCTTCATGGAGGCAGCTGACACCCTCAACCAGATTACGGCGCGGATGCTTGCTCTTACTTCACCTCATCGGTAAATCAGAGGATCTGAGATTATTTGGGCAGACTCTTATTTATGTGGGTATGCGCATTACATAAGTGCGTATGCGTTTAAGCCACAAGCCTTCTCTTAGAAAGACAGTATTGAATGGGCTTAATTACCACGCCTTCCCACCGAGGATTGCCAATCTCAAGCATTAAAATTGTTATCACCTCAGATACTCCGGTTTTGCTTCATAATAGCGAGTGATATTGTTACTATAACTTGGTACTAACTTTATAACTATAATTGGTACTTAAACTCCACCAATCCGGACTAAGCCTCCGTGGTGGTGTATGACCTATACCTCCCTCAAGGAAGAGACTCGTGCCCCTCGGTGGGGACATAATGGGTTGATGATGATGATGATTTGTACTATATAATATAACTTAGAAAATGTCCATAACTTCGAAAACAAGTCATATATACATGGCAGTATGTACAGTCATAATTAGTACTTGTCGGTATTCAAACGCACGGCTTCTTCATAACTTGACAATAATATTATAAAAACTAATGGTATTATGCCGTTTTTAGCGCTTCTTCATTCCCGGTTTACGGTCATGGGTCCTGAAAATCACGATTTGCACGAAACACTCAGGGCAAAAACTATCTGTATATGGCATGTTAATTAAAGAGAGGTACGGGACATCCATTAGCCACTTGCTCGTACAATACAAGGTTTAATACTTAATATACTTAATATACTTACCGAATACTCTGTGTGAGCAATAGACGAATAGCAATGATAATGGTTTCCTGTTGTTATTTTCAAGGTCATGACTTAAGAGGTTAAGCGAGGCTGATGCCTTTAAGTAAGGTTAAGGAAAAGCATCGTTACTTTCGGGAACGTTCCCGATATTTCCTGATGACTTAAGTCTTTATAATGTCTAGGTTCAAGGCGTATCTGGACATAGCTCTTCTACTGGCGTATCATAGCGAAGAATACTGTGAGTTTCCAATATTATTTTTGTGACTCTTTGTTGTTAGTTACAATACATTAAATTATAGAGTAGTTAGACAGCCCATCGTCCGTAGGACGCTCACCAGCTCGCTGGACTGACGACGTCTGGTAGATTGCTGACAGAGGCAGGATGATGGATATTGAATGAGGATGATGGAGGTCAGAAAGAAGTGGAGTACATAGGAGGCCTGTCTTGATGCATAGGTTGACCGGATCATTCTCCTTGCCGGATCTCAAGAAAAATGGGGAATACGAGTATTTATTCCGGAGACAGGCACTCTTGGTCATTCCTGGGAAACGGATTAAATGTTCTTGACAAATTTTATTATGGTCAAAGTAATTTTCGTAATTGATGAATGCTGCGAAGTTGCTATAAAATGATCAGATATTCAATGGAATTGTTAAAATTGGTTTTCACTTCAGCATGGAACAGTTGATATTTTTTTACTATTTTGATTTTGACACCATAGTTAGTAAAAGTGTTTCGTATCGAGGAGCAGAATCCACATGATTCGAAATTGTGGGCGTTTTTTGTTGCACCATGTAGGAATAGTATTTAGGCACTCGGTCCAAGGCTACAAGCATCTAGTACGAAACTATTCAGTAGTGAACCTCCCCGAATTCCCGATAAGCAGTGTTTAGTATAAGAAAAATTGGAGTGGCATCGTCACTTGTAATGTATAAAAATCTGTAATAAATAAAGTTAAAAAAATAGGCATACCTATAGGTTGGTTCAACCGTAACCACATGACATGTCGGAGTTTCATACATTTATTACGGCTTAAGCTGGCTTCCCACGGTCCGCAATTTCGCGGACGGACGCGGACGGCCGACGACCACGGACAGCCACGCACCACGAGAGGCTCTTCCAACTGACCTGTGTCGTCTGTCTGTGCTACCGCGGACCGAGACCCTTCCCACGGTGTGCCGTGCGAGCTGGTCCGCGTCCGTCTGCGATGTCACGGACCGAGGGAAGCCAGCTTTAGAAATGTCTGAGTTACAAATGCACGTTTCCATTTTACCTATGATATGGGAACTATAGAACTTCTTTGCTTGTCGTGATAAGATAACTTCCATATCGCCAGGTATCGACATGATAGCTGAGAATATAATCGAGAACATATTCTACCGCTTCGACCCGTACTACCCAGAAAAGCTTCCGCCTTATGACATCAACCCGGTCAACCCGCAAGACGAGAACGTCAAGTTGGGTAAGTAAGGCAACGTTCAGTTGGCAGTTGGGTACCTAAATAACTAACATCAAGTGAACCTACTTACATAAGTAAGATAACGTCAAGTTGGGTGTGCTACACACCGTGTGTAAGCTACGAGTAACGTCTATTTAGGTGAGTCTGTGGGAAAAAATACGTGGAGCGTCACAGGGCAACATAAAACTATTCGCTAGTGAAATACGCTACAGCGATGCACTCAAATCTTTCAGCACGGTCGTTCTTTCGGTACCTACCAGATGCTCTATGTTAGTTAGACTCTTACGATTTGAATCAAGAAGAATCAAGAATGTTTATCTATTGTGAGCTTAGACAGTGGACAGTCACGTTCTCCGTGTGGGGCAACAACAACTAAGCTGAAAACTAAAACTAGGCAAAACAACTATTCCCTTATTCTTATTCATGTTTCTGATGTCGTTGTTTCTGATTCCCACGACACAGGGTATCCTAGTGTCGGGCCAGAAGCAATGTATATGTAAATGTTTATGTTTTTTAAAGTGTTACTTTTTAGGGGCGAGTACCATCAACATTTCTGCGGTAATGAGTCTGATGCTGATTCTGCTAAAGAAGACTGCCATTTTTTTGGAACATAACCCGTTGCATCGCCCGATCCTGCCGAGCCCTGATAGCCATGGACAAAGGTTTAGTTTGTTTTAACAAAAATAAACTGTATACCTACCGTAAGTGTATTCAAAAAGAGACGTGATAGACGATTCTTCACAAGTTCATAAGCGATTCATTGTCATTCATATTCTTTGTATAGGTATTATGAAGTACAATAGTAGATATGAATATTAAAAGCCTAAAGCATCCATAATATTTTTTGTCTGTACCTATTGCTCAGACCAGATTTGTCAATAGCACTCATTATTAAATACACCTTAACGTGCAAGTCCAATTAATAACGTGTCAATCTATTTTTACATTTATCTCAGTATACTTACTGAAAGGTTTACAATCATCACAAAAGTTACAGTAAGATAATCAAACTGAAAGTGAATTCTTTTTATCTCCTTCCATATAGCGCGTTCATTTGGGCATACCGCTACGAGTGCCGCGCGCGCGATCACAAGCATGAGCGGAACACTCTGACCGCGATCATTGGCGGTCTCTTGCGCGTCTTCGGTGATCAGCTGGCCACGCTGTCTCGGGAGCTGATGCCGGGTGAGGGACAGTGAGGATGAGGACAAATGAGGATAGCTGAGGACACCACGTAGCACGCAGAACTGACGGCTGATGGGGCCGAAAAGTTCTGAAATGGAGACCACACATCGGCAAGCGCAGCGTAGGACGACCAGCCACAAGATGGACAGACGATCTCATCCAAGAGGCATGAAGACGCTGGATGCGAGCCGCTTCTAACCGGTCTTTTTGGAAATCCATGGAGGAGGCCTATGTCCAGCAGTGGACTTCTTGTGGCTGAATGATGATGATGATGATGATGATGATGATGATGATGAGGACACCACGAGCGGAGATGGCAGAGGCATCAAGCACCGGTGTAACAAACTGACCTGTGCGCCTACGGGAATCAGCTGACCTAGGAACTGATTACGAGTGACGATGGCTAAGGACGGGTGTGGATTGACGAGGATGGGTTAGGGTGAATGAGAATGAGTATGTAGAAGCAGTATGAGGCCTCTAGAACGAACGTCTCAATGCTCTTGCGGAACTACCCGACCTGCGTTATTTCCGAGATATGCTGAGTGTTTGAGTTCGACGATACTGGTTGGTAAGGAAGAAGAAGAAGAAAAATTTATTATAACAACAAAACACACGCCACAAAACAAAATAAATCCAAAAATTAAACCATAAAATTAGTACAAAACAAAGAATCAGAAGAAAACAGGAGGAAAATAAAGATCACGGCGTGTCACTGCTGTTATAAATGGCAGCTGACTCAGCATTATGCTGAAGGACAAACCTTCAGCGCTGATTTTCAGTCAGTGCCAAATGATACTCCGCGAGCGTCACAGACCGCGGTGTGGTACAGCGATGAGAGAATTTAAAAAACTTAATTATGTACAGAAAAATAAGGAACATAATACTTATGTACAGAATAGATTAAGTACTTAAAATAGTTTATTACCAAGAAACAGACAAGACTATTAAGTATAAATTAATTAATAAATATAACAAAAATATATATGGATAATGTAATTAAGAAGGAACCAAAATACATAGAAATATACAGAGAAATATTATAGATACAGCACTTCACAGTCCCGCTATGCGATTACAGATTCATGTCTGTAGTTGCGGCGAAGGGTTGGAAGGGAAGGGAGGGGTGGTTTCTGAAGCTCCAGCAGATATGCCCTGAGCTTACGCCCAAAGGCACACCCACTAGTCGCTTCACGGAGAGGAGGAGGAATGTTGTTCCAACACTTGGACGCCGCATACCTGAAACTACCACGGAAAGCCATGGTCCGGTGTGCCGGTGTCAGGATCCTCTCTTTGTGTACATTGCGTTGTCTGGTAGCCCACTTAAGCTTGCTAAACAGATAATATGGGGTTTTTGTACGTATTACTCCAAAGAGTAGTTTGGCAAGGTGCAAATACCGACGAGCCTCCATGTTCAGAAGCTTTGCTGCGTCCAAGTATGGACTAACGTGGGATCTAGGAGGGATTTTGAAACAGAAACGTGCACATGCGGGAAGGGTGAAGACGGCTCAGAGTATAAGTCGAATACACTGACAAATCACAAGCTAGCTGCGGGGGCCTGCATGGGCGTCTGTTGGAATCTGCTGAAGACGCTGTCGTGAGGACCAGGGTGACCAAATGAGGATAAGTCAGAAGAGATGAATACATAACATAACATTTACAAACAGCCATATACACCGCTTCTGGCTCCAAACTAGGATCCCCTGTGTTGTGGGAAACAGAAACAGCGACGTCACAAACATGTAAACATCCAAGACCTGGGTTTCTTTTTTTCTGTCCCCAGCATACGTACCACTACTAATATTTTCACACTTTTCGATTCCGACTCTATGACACAAGTGATAATGTGTGACAAATAATTTATGTCTGCCTACTAAACTTTAAAATATCTGCTAAGGAGCCCATAACACGTGTCCACAGACATATTCTCTCTGGCGGTAGCCACGGAATTGCCACCGCGCGACGATTGGACTGCCACCGTCAGCTTTAATACAGGCCAGCAGGACGTCCTCTTCAAGAAACTCCTAATACTTCTCTCGGTGCACTTTCTAAAGGTCTTCCCGAAGAACCATGATGTACGTGAATGATATTTTTTGAAGGGTTTTGGATTTGCGGCTCTAAAAGGTTCCCTAGCGCTACAAATGAATATGAAATACTTACAGATTGTTATCGGCAACATGGTGGCTTACAAATCTGTTAATCAATCAGCATATCTATTAGTAAATTGTTACTTTTAGGACACACGACTGAAAACCTAACACTAAATTACTAGATAGTATTTCTTTCTGCTGATATATGTTGTTTAACAAGACTTATATCTTTGATCGTAAGTTTCCTGGCATGGGGCATAAAAATTGCTACATGCTTGGTCTAAGATGTCTAAGCTACTTAATTAAAAAATCTGTAAATTAATGTTAATTATTTCATTTGTGGCGCTCTCGGAGCCACGTTAAGTCATAAACTTGGTATATATAGAATCTAAAATTGCATAGCTCATCACTTTAAATTTCAAATAACGAGCTGTGGCTACACATAATTTCTCTGTAGGTAAAGTTAGAATAGTTGGTCCAAGAAAAAGTTAGAGCAACGTAATACATATGTCCTATCCTTCCCCCTTTCCTTTACCCTTCCCCTCCTACTTTTTTGCCCATAAATCCCGTCCACCATGCTGATAGCTCCCACGGAACACTATCCCTTCGTGGTCCCAAACTGGGTTACCCTGAGCTGTTTTAGCCAGGCAAAGACATCACAAACATTTAATACACCAAGACTGGTTACGACTGAATACGGCGACCCTCATTATGTCTCGAAGCCACGGCTTCCGACGTGGTAAATAGACGTGATACTTGACCAACGAGGCAGGGGATTGACAGACTGTTTGTTTAATTAATTTCAGTTGGTGGCAAGCCGTAACTGGCTTCTTGGGCTGACTTACCTTCTGGACCCAGGACTGTGTTCGTTACGAATGAAGTGGGCTCCATCTCTGTTCGCAGACATCCGCACAACCCTGATGCAAGCATTGGTTGTCGCATTGCCACTCACAGATGCTCGGCTGGTCAATGAGTACGGGCTGATCAGGAGGTTAGCGGTTTTGAGGACCGGCTTGTATAGTTCTATCTTTCGTAGTTTTAACAAAGAAATCATGTTTGATACCGACTGTTGTAAGTTTATGAGAAAATGGGTGACTAATACCAAGTCCCAACAACCTGTCTACAGATAACTGACAGTTAGCTGTCAACGCTATATTGAAATTTTCCGCTTTTCTTTTCTATTGAGTGGCCTAACATTTTAACTCGTGGTAGCTGGTTGGTAGGTTATTGGGACCGGGCATAAGTTAGCTTAAAGATGGATAAGTGAGCCAACGTCAAGTTGGGTAGGGTACTGTTGGGATTATGGAAAAACAGATTTTATCGGGCACTAACCTTTCGTGTAGATCTTATATTATTTGTAATTATTTTAAATATTATAAAGAATCAGGAGGTGGAGGTAAAGGAACTATATTTTTTAGGTTGTGAAAAGATCCCAAATATCTTGATGGATAGACCTTAATTGTTGTACATATAAAAGAGAAAATTACACACATAATATTCAAATGTCGCGATACATGTCAGTGCTCATACGGGGGCTCATACAACCTTGATCATGAAAATGATCAGGGGGAGACATCATCATCGTGTTTCCCTCTTGTTATCCTAGTTTCCCGTTGTAGTGCCGCCCGAATCTAGGGACTCCCCGCCCCGTCCCTATAGCCATCAGAGAGGTTAGCTTAAAAGTCTGGTTTTTCTCGACACTAGATATTTTCTTGGCCCTTGAAAAGCTGCTTGACTATCCTAACCTGACCAGGTACTGAATCCTCTCACCAGGATCCTCTGGTACATAGAGTGGTATACGGAGAAGCCGTACGAGCTTGGAACGCTATACTGGTGCGTGAGACTCCTCCAGGCAGCCATCTTCCATCGGGACTCCGTCGCGCGACAACCTGCAGTAAGAGAGCTGCTTGACACTCACGGAATTATCATCCTTATACGTGGGTATTGAGCTGTGAATTGATGATAGCAATAACGGTTGTCTCATACATTTAATCATTCAGTCCTGACCTCGAACGTAGCAATAGCAAAACCATTGCTATTTTCAAGGTCAGGACTGAGGAGTATAATAATGTAGCCTACATACGTCCCACTGCAGAGAACTGCAAATTCCTTGTTTCACGGGAGTAGGTATGGTCTTAATCGCCACACGCGTTCAAGCCCTGATATGAAAACCTCAGACCCTTAGAGTTCCTCACGAAGTTTTCCCTTACGTTAACAGTAACAAAATAAAGGGTCCTGGCTCCAACTGAAAATAGTCCGAGTTGGCAGTTTCAGTTTCAGTGTATTCAAAGTGTAACATAGTGAAGATATGTTATTACATAATAGGTATAAGTTGACTATGCTATGCCATGGGACGTATAGTATTGCATAAGAAAATAAGAATATTGCGATACTGGTTTGTGGGACTACGGTACTCTAAGTAGCCCTCTTCTACTGGAACAAGAGACTCAAATCATGTCGTGAACCGCCATACGCATGAACCTGTATACCGTCGTGGTTTCAAATACCGGCATGTGACTTTGTTTTATAAGCTACGTACCTTTGTGAAGTTAAATTTGCTAGTTGTGAAGAAAAACATTGTGAGGAAACCATATAATACTCGTAGTGTCTGAGGTATTTACATACCTTAGCGCTTGCTACGTAAAATGGCCCAGCTAGGAGGCTAAGTGCTGAATACTCAGGTCTAGATAACTATCCTTAACAGCAGCATGCCATGTCTTCGTCTCATTCCAACGATTTCACAGCGAAGACCCATTTCGCAGAGCTCTGCTACACACTGATGAAGCAAAAGTTTCCGCCTGTGGAGAAGGCGCAGGCGATCTTAGGCCTCTGCCTGCGACTCCTCACCAGCGCCTTGGAAGTCCACCAGGTCGTGACCTGCACGGTCTACCCAAAGATCAAGTGGCCAGGGTCATGCCTCACGCTGGCCCTTGAGATGATGGAACAAATCATGTCTGCGCTCACCAAGAGCTTCATCATCAGTGACAGGTTTGGAGCACTGTAACTGGTTACCACCGTCATCATCATCTTCATTCCACCTTTGCCAAATACCTTTTGCCAGACACATCATTCTTCGCCATCTCTCGCCATTCGCATCCACTGAGTCTGGCCGACTTGATCCCTCAACTTGATGTGTAAATCTGAATTATGGCGTTAAAAATAGTGCACGTATTATTATTATTATTAAATTCTTTATTGCATTTTAACACAGTTTTGCACATAGGCGAGCTTAATGCTAAGTAGCATTTTATTCCAACTAACCTAGTTATTTATGAAAACAATTACAGGTAGTGCAACTTAAATATTACAAAAAATTTTTACTTATATATAGGAAAGAGCAAGACACGCGCGTAATAAGTTGCCTAACGGATTGAATATAGTTAAAATTCTAACTGTTGTTTTTTGTATGAATAGTCACTTTATTATTTTTTTAGATTCGCCTCACTTCGACCTTTTTGGTAGGTATTTTGAGATTTTGACCTTTTTTTTAGTTTCAAAATTTTTTTTTTTATTTTATTCTAATGTTCTGTTGTTTAAAATAGCTGCAGGTACCTACATTATTTTGACATACAAACTGGATTAATTCATACAAGGCCAACCTAAGGAGTGTACCTACTGTGAACTTTTGTGAACTGTTGCTTTACTGCACAGGTACATAAAAGACCTGCAAAAAACACAAGTTTACACAATAAAAAGTGTACAGGGTGAGTTTATGTAATTATAGCAGCGGCACACATTGTACATTGACATTCAGTAAACAGAAGGTGAACACATACTTTATGTTGAGATTTATATATTATTTAAAAAAATAATTTTAGGTGGATGATTCCCGTGCTGAATTTCATTTGGCAAGCGATAGTGTGGAACGGCGATGCGCGGAAGAAATTCATAAAGAACGACGGGATATACAGGCTATTGGACTTGGTAACAGTAAGTGATTTGATGGAATTGATTTAAGCTGAACTTTTTAACTAAGGGAGGCTTGCACCAAAATCGTTAAACATGTTTAGTGGTTTATTTTATTTATATGTGACGTGTTTGTATAGTTTGACATTTACCTAAATAGGTACGTTTAGCCGCTAAACATATTTAAAAATCGCGGTGCAAGTCGCCCTAAGTGTCCAAAATGTTTAATCATATCACTTAGTGCTATGATAGGATTAAACATTTTGAAAATTTATTCAGATGAAATGTTGTTTGTTTATTATAAAACGTGGAGTAATAATACCTAATTATTAACTAATACAATTACCCAGTAACTTATACCCACAATTTATATTTCAACGACCTATCGTTAAATGTCTTTGAGTATCTAGCTATAGGTACCCAAAGGCATTTCTACGATATAGTGAAAAAAGCAACCTTCACCAGTTGCGTTATGATCTTAAAAAGAACAATTAAAAACCGATTTCGGCAAATATTTTTTGTTCGAAGCTATTGGTCCTATTTTCATTTGGTGAAGATGTGATGTTCAGCTTTTCAGCGATAGAGAGTGGAGCTCTTAAATGGACACCAGAAAATTAGGTCTATAATAGCCCCCAATAATTGGGGGCAATCCTTTATTAATAATATGTATATGTAGGTATGTTTTTCACAAAATATAAGTAAATCTAGTCCCAGAAAAATTTGGTGATTTTAGCTAAATAAACGTGAATTTTTTTCACACCACAAAAAATGCAGAAATAATGAAATAATAGGTATTGCAGAAGTGTCTAAAATACATGTGTGGGTCTCGGTAGCTTGACACCGACTCCAAAATATACTTACTTCTGCAATACCTACAAGTAGCTTACTAATTTCATTATTTTTGCTTTTTTAGTGATATACCTACTGAAGCGGTGGTGGCGTAGTGGGGTTGACCCTTGCTTCTCGATCATGAGGGTCTGGGTTCGAACCACGCATGTACCAATGACTTTTAGTTACGTACATTTGTTTGTACAGCAACACCATTCGCTGATAAATTGTGCCCGGATAACGGCGACAGGCTTGCCACTTGTCACGTTTGGGACCTAATAAACTCGGCAAAACGTGGGTCCAGTTCTAGAGACTGGTCGGGGATAACGGGCGTGAGTTTATTATTATTATTATTACCTACTGTTCCTTCGTCAGTTTTGATTTTTATTTAAAAAAATGAGACGTTTTCAGAAGAGCTAAAAAAAAAAATTACGGCTGTCAAAGTAATGTAATTTCGGACCTCAGCCCAATAGCCATGTGTGATACATCATAAAATAGATATCAGCGAGCTGAACAAAAGTTACTATGACGCCAACAGCCAAATGTTTGTCGTTTCGGAGTTATATTTTATTGAAAATTTTAGTTTTTTTTCAGTACAATATAACTCCGGAAGGACAAACATTTGGCTGTTGGCGTCATAGTAACTATTGTTCAGCTCGCTGAGACCTATTTTATGATGTATCACACATGGCTATTAGGCTGAGGTCCAAAATTGCATTCTTTTGACAGCCGTAATATATTTTTTTTTTAGTTCTTCTGAAAACGGCTCATTGCGAGTAGGGTCCTCCCCAAGAAAACCGTCTCCATTGAAACCAGGAGCTCAGTCCGGCGGCGCAGTGTGTCGCATTGGCCATCGTATGCGACGTGGCGCGGGCAAGCGACGCCGTCCACCAGCTGGTGACTTGGCGAGCCCCCATCTCCGCTTCCAAGGCCGTAAGTAAGGATTACCCAAAGTGAGGAGCAAGCATTCAAAAGCGGACTTGTCCACTTAGTAATTTTTTACAGGAGAGACGAAAAACTGATTGAAGGCGACCGAAACGAGTATGCTTTTGATCGAAATCGCTGTTTTTAGAGCTCATTTTCTATAGGATAGGACCGGATCGGAATGAAAATATTTCGACACATCATAGAACAAACCTCAAAAAATCCGAATCTGGAAAAAAAAAACGATTTGCATGGACAAGTCCGCTTTTGAATGCTTGCTCCTCAAGTATAAGTTTACGTGATTGTGCTTAAGCCTAGGTGCACACTAGCGACACGAGACAGGCGACAGCTCGGCGACTAGACGCGACGAAAGGCTACGGCCGTCAATTTTTATACATTTTGTTCGAACAACCGCACACTTGTTTACAAGTGATTTATTTACAAGCTAGGTAGTAGGGACTCGCTAAGAGATTTTTTCAAAGAAACTAACATCTTAACAGTTGCAAGCCAATACATTTATGAAAATGTTATGTACGTTCGGAAAAATATTAAGGACTTCGAAACTCTTGGTAGCCGTCATAACGTTAATACTAGGAATAAACATAAATTGTCATTTCCACGATTTAGACTTGCCAAAGGTAATACTTCCTTTATGGGGCACTGTATAAAATTCTACAACAAGATATATTAGAGTTACCCCCAACGCGATTTAAGAATTGTCTTAAGCACACTCTTTGCAAAAAAGCTTATTATAAAATCAACGATTATTTAGAAGACAAGGACGTATGGCATTCAATAGTAGTTTAATATTAAATTAAATCAGAGGATAAATGTGTCTAGTGTCCAACACATCCAAGATATTATTTAAGTAGTATTTAAGAAGTATGTTTTATTTGTATTATCTTTAAGGTGATTTGAGAAAAGATGGTCAGAGTGGAGTTTTTTTTTCGCTGCCTTTTTCTCCACTACAGACGGCCCCAAGGCAGCAGCTAACGTTATACATAACTGTATGTACATTGACATTCAACAAGCAGAATGTAAATTCTTTACGTTGAAATAAATTCTTGATTCTTGATTCTTGGCGTCAGAGTCGCGGAGTCGCGACGATAAGACGCGAGAAACAAATGGCAACGGCGCGTTTGTGATGGCTAGAGTCCACACGTTACACGTTAAGGAGGAGGCAGGGGGTCGACGAAGTGAGATAGGTTTTGTGTGACAAGGGGGTGGCAGGGGTCCTAAATTTCGTGACGTCACATTTCATAATCTATTATATAATCTAATTACGAGTATAATCTGAAACACGAACTTTGAGCTATTAACGAAAAACTCAAAAGCATTTGCAACTCTCTGTATCTGTTCCTTACTCTATCGAAAATAAATCTAATTCTAGAACTGCTGTTTTAATTCAATAATTTCTAGGTGTAAAATTGCAAAATATGTGACGTCAAACTAGCGTGGGGAGGTAAATTTGCAGATTTGTTACCGTTGGAATGCGATTGGTTAGTAGACTACCGATAAGACAAACCGCACCGGTCATCAGACCATCTGGTCCCTACCAGGTCTGAATTTTAGGTTCCTCGCCCATGGCGACTTTTTGCGGCGATGCTGTCGCGCGTTTGTATCGATACAGTCACGATGCGGTCGCTAGCTGTATGCCCTCGCCCACGTAACAATGATTCAGTCGCTATGCAAACGCGATACCGTCGCGCGTAACACAAAAATGCCTACGATCGCCACAGTGTTGTAATCACAACTAGCGGCCACCCTCCCTCCATTCTTTCACGGTCACGGTTTTTTTCCAACACTATCGCGCGCGCGTTTGTATCGATACAGTTGCGATGCTGTAGGGCGTTAGTAGCGCGTTGGCATTGCTTCTGTAGTGCATTGCGACAAACGCGCGCGCAAACAAAAAGTCACTGTGAGCGAGGGCCCTTAGGATCTTGTTAGGTTTGAACTTTTTGAATCATTCGGAAGAGAAAGAACAGCCAGAATATAAATTTCCAATTTGAGCACATCTTACAGCATCCAGTGGTTACCAAGCGTGGCTCCACGATTGCCGCCCTGCTAGCGAGCATTTTCCGGGACGAATGTCGTCTGCATAACGTAAAAGTGGATGAAGATGGTGTGATTGTAGGTGAGTGTGAGGATCTTACACAGGCCTGTTTCTTTATATAAAGTGCTACAATTTATGATTTTCTATTCGATTTACATTGCAAAGTTGATCTATACTCAGATTAACAACTAGGAGGACTTGACTCGCAATCTATGTACATAGAATGTTATAGAAATAAACATTCCGGTCCGAATCGTTATGATTTAACTAGTTGTTAAGTTCCCCAAAATCGTGGTGAAAACCAGTGCTGTGCTGTGGGTAAAACCGCAGCGTATAGTGAGCTCGAGGCCATGTTATCTCTGCATAGGCATAACATACCCTTTTGGATTTTATTTATTGTTTTTTGTTTTATCGCTCGTAGCCTGAGCTGCCCGAGTGATCTTAAACGATCACTAAGGCTAAGCAACATACGGCGCGATCAGTTTATGTATGGGTCACTCTCTATGACGAACGCTAGTGGCATTTTTCCGAGCGGTTCCGTGCTTCGCAAGGCACGTTAAACAGTGTCGATAGATGCCAGTCGTTAAGCCAAGTCTTACAAGCCTTAGGGTGGCTTGAAAACTTCTGACAGTAAGATCTAAGACCAGCCACTAGTGTTACAAGCCTCCACAAACCCGGACTTGGCCCATACCTCAGTGCTTGAAAACTCACTTCGCGATGGGCTCGCGTGGTGTCTAAGCCCCCCTCTGAGAGGTGCTCTAAATAGTGGGCAAAGGTACTCTTATAACGTTCGCAGACGAGCAGAACCCGCTCCTCTCGAGCGTGACTCTGGAAGCGATGGACGACCCCGAATTCCGCGGCGCGCAATTCTCAGACCCTCGGTCCCCAGTCTGCTTCGCGGCCGCCGACCTCGCCGGTTCGCGCATGTCAAAGGTAACACACACACACACACACACACACACACAATTTTAATATTTGATGTGTTTAGTTCAGATAAATTAGCTAATTGGGAATGGGGAAATGGGGCACGGGATCTTCCCTGAGGAAGGCATAGGCCATACTCCACTACGGGGGCCAAGTCCGGATTTTTGGATGTAGGTAAGACTAGTGGCTGGTCTTACTGTCAGAAGTTTTCAAACCTAGAATGAATGAAAATATTTGCTTGTGACGTCACATTTCAGAGCACTCTTTTTATGTTTCATCTATTTAAAAATTGTAATAACTAGTAAATGATTAAAAGAAATACATTTTCCGAATCATTTTGTAATTTTAGTTTTAATCGAGCATCTCAAATAATTTACTGTTGATAGTGTCAAATACCGTATTGGACAGTCAAAGTGACAACGTAACAGACGATTGGTTGTATACAAAAATGCTCAGAATAAGTCCTTATTCTGAGCAAAAATGTGAAACCTAACCCGGCGAAATATTTATGTACCTACCTACTTCGCAATATGGAGGTCTGCCGGTGGTAGGTGCGTAGATATTTTGCCGGGTACATAATACTGAATATTCTCCTATTGGTAACACAATTGACAAGCTCCGCCCGCTTTCACACAATTTTTGAACGTGCGGTCATTTTTAGCGCTAGTTAGTTAATCATCTATGGTTTATACTGTCGCTGGTTACAGGCTTTCGCGCTCCTGAGTCTACTATCGGAGGATCTCAATGCAAAAGTAACTCTTCTGGACGAGTCCTTCAATCTTTACAAGAACGTCCCGCTCGGCGTCGGAGACGAAGTATGCTATAATATTAGAAAAGAAAAGATATTAGAAAGAACCTTCAGGCTCACACTCACAATGTTCAATTCTTAAAATGTTGAATCCTAAAATGTTGAAATCGCAAAATGTTGAATCCATAGTATTAATGGAAAAATGGGGATAAAAATGTTTGGCCTGCGGATAATTGTTTATTTAAGTATCCCAATAGTACTAGAATATTCATATAAGTCAGGGTGAGCTACACAAAGTAACCTTTCCTCATTTTGGTGGTAGTTGAAATTGAGCACTAGTTTCGGGTGCTCTTTGTAGTAGCTCCTTGCTTTGACGTCTTCTGTGGCGCAGGGGTTAGCGCACCCGCCTACCATGCGAGACTCCCCAGGTTCGAACCCCTGCTGGGGATTTTAAAAAACCCAAAGGCTTGGATGTTTACATAACATAACATTATAACATAACATTTTTGTTTCATCACAATGTTTGTGATGTCTCTGTTTCTGGTTCCCTCGACGCAGGGTATCCTAGTGTGGGGCCAGAAGCAATGTATGTGCCTGTATGTAAATGTTTATTTGCTAATAAGTCCCCTATTTGGTTGAAGTATGTCAATCTGGGGCCTCGCTTACCCAAACACTACAAATGTACGTAACATAACCCTTAAAGCCATCGCAAAGGGGGACTTGTCGCCGCGTCAGACGCGACGTTGACATTTGCTTCTGGCGTCTTGTCGTCGCGACTCTGACGCCAAGTGTGCGGATATTCGAACAAAATATATGAAAATTGACGGCCGTAGCCTGTCATCGCGTCTAGTCGCCGAACTGTCGCTGTCGCGTGTCGCCTAGTGTGCGCTTAAGCTTTACCACGTAGGGTAGTAAGAGATTTTCTTTGGTTTTGTACTTACTTTCAAGGTTCAATTTAAAGTGGGATCTATTGCTCCATTACCTGGTTAAGGGTTAAAATACAAAGCCACCCCCACTTCCTGGCCCTAAACCTCCACAGGTGACCCTGGTGTTGTGCTCTCATTTCCTGACCCTGAAGTTGAGCGAAGCCTGGTACGAGGTAAAGTTGCAATGCAAGGATGCGCTTCCACCTGACAACGAGGCTATCTTGGAGTTCAACGAGATTGGCAGGTGAATTGGTTCACAGAGTTTTTTTTATAAAGGATCAAAATTTTTGAACTAAAACTTTCGTAAGCACAACACATTGTCAACTTTTAGTCCGGATTTACTTAAGGGTGTTGTTATATCGGAAGAGTCCGACCAGGTTTCGCTCCGATTCGCACTCTGGTCGGACTCTTCCGATATAACAACACCCGTAAGTAAATCCGGACTAAAAGTTGACAACAGGATTAAAATTGTTCGGCCCTTATACGTAGCAAGCCTTATAAAGTATGTAAATACCTCAGATACTAGGGTTTTCTCAAGATGTTTGCACAAGATATCTTTTGGCAAATGCACCTAACTTGGACATTGATACATGGCAGGATTCGAACCCACGACCACCCGAACACGTATGTGTTTGTGTGTGTGTGTGTGCAGTAAAGAATATTCTTATCTTATCTTACTATTTCCAGAGGATGGGGGAAAGAAGTCAAACGACTGCAGGAGGAAACCTTGAAGAGGAGGAAGAATAAGGTGATCGTTTTATTTTGCAGCCTGGCAAAAAGGGTACATATGGGGAGCGAAATTGTTATTTGGAAAAGGATAAAACACACCAACCCGGTCGCGGTCGCGGTGGCGGTTGCGGTTGCGGTCCATACAAAATACTACCGCCGTAAGTGACGTAGTTAAGTCACTTACTTACTAGACCGAGACCGCGTTGGAGTTTTATCCTTAAAGGTAGATAGACTTTCGAGGCAAGCGTCTGTAGCGTCAGTGACTGCGTTAGTGGCGCCGCGACAGAGCGTCAGATTAATGTACTATGTAAATGTAGGAAACGGCATTCGAGCGCGGCGGCGCTGCCGTCAGTCGTGGCGTCACTGACGCAGTGTGCATTCATCTGACGCTCTGTCGCGGCGCCACTAACGCAGTGTCACTGACGCTACAGACGCTTGCCTCGAAAGTCTACCTTTAAGGGTAAAACGCCAACGCGGTCGAAAGTGTACCTTTAGACAGCCCTTAATGGGAATAGTCGACGCGTGAGACAGACTCGCACTCATTACCATCTTTACCTTAAGGGCCCACGGGGCCCGTGCCCAGGGCCCCCATTATGAGAGGGCCCCTGAAGGAAAAAATAAAGACAGAAATAGGTACCTAGTTATGTCAGAAAAAAAGAAGCTTTCGAATGTGCAATTTACGTGTTCAAGTTATTTAATGTTTATTGAAGTAGTGGCATTGTTTCAGTTTGTACAAATGCTTATTTTTTCTCGGCTTCGACCAAACTTTGAATTCGCTTTCGGAAACTAGATGGTCTGCACGTGCCAAAGCTAATGGAGACCATAACAAATAGAAGACCAATTTTAGTATATTAATCTACTTTGTGAATCGGCTAAGACGGCCCTGCTCGCACTTGGTCGGTTTTGTTTTAATTTATGTAACTACCTAGTAGGTAATTCACATGCATGAAACATATTTAATTTGGCAACAAACAATTTTTACTTTTTATAGGAAGAAACACACTTACGCGGCGGTCCATACATACGTCTATATACCTAAGTACCTACCTACTAGGTACTGCAGTACCTAAGTACATTAATGTCACCGTTTGGTGTTTTATCCTTTAAGTAATGCCCTGATGTGGTGCCTTTCTATTGATCGCATACTTTTTACGGTCTAAAAACAACATTTTAAAACATTCCTCAGCGGCAGCTTCAATAATAATAATCTTTAGTTACATATGTAAGTCGTTTAACATAATTATCTGTTCTTGGCAATAAATGTTTATTAATTCATTAAATCTTTCCACATGCAATTTACCTCAGACAATTTAAACCTCTCAGCACTGAACGTCTTATTACCGGAATGTCCAGTCGGTCCGTTAAGTCTATTTCCCTGAACGTCCACTTACTTGATAGTCTACTTCCCTGAACGTCCACTTCCTTGATAGTCTATATCTCTGAACATCCATTCCCCGATAGTCCACAATCCTAAATGTCCACTTCCCTGAACGTCAACTTCCTATAGGGAGAGTTTTTTTATTGCGATTAGATATTAATTTTTGTTCTGGCTAGTCCTCTCCGGACTACCTAGCCAGTCACAAAAAGTACTAGGCGCACATAGCTGCTAAGAGGTTATTTCAACAGCCATAAGATACCTCAAAAGAGATCACTTATTACAAAGAGAGTAAATAACTTTTTTCCTGTGTAATTATATAATTATTTATAAGTCCGCACTGAAATTGAAGCTACATTATATGTACAGGTATGTACTCCTAGTACTTTCTGTGACTGGCTAGGTGGTCTGGAGAGGACTAGTCGGAACAAAAATTCAATATCTCATAAATTCCAAACTGTTGTAACTCGTTTTCATTTTTATCCATAAAGTCAGAAGTCCGGGGAACAATCCCTAATGCCTGCATTAAGCACGCCCTTGTACGAATATTGGTGCAATAAATAATCTTAATAATAATAATAATAATGTCATGGGTCCACGGGTAATTAAAATTATACGTGGACCCGGTGATGGGTCGACCCACCGGAACCACGGGTAAACACTGTATTTTCATGTATTATTTTATATTAAACAAAAAACAGTGAGTCGTACTTTATTTTTCTCACATGTAACCTATTTAGAAAAGATATAGCACATTCACAACTGAGCATGAAAACAGGCGTTGATGGAAGTGGACGTTCAGGGACGTGGACATTTAGGATTTTGGACTATCATGGAAGTGGACTCACAGGGAAGTGGACTATAAGGGAATGGACGTTCAGGGAAATAGACTTAACGGACCGACTGGACATTCCGGTAATAAGACGTTCAGTGCTGAGAGGAATTTAATCTGCCTATGAGGACTCGTGACTTGAGGAGTCATTTTGAGGAACCGTTTTTTAACACCGTAAGTCTGAACTTGATTAAAGGATCGTAAAAGTGACGTAAAAGTAAAATATATTTATTAAATACATGTGGATTAATAATGATTAATGTTAGTTTTCATTTCAAACAAAATTAACAATAATAGGTACCTACATACATAACTTAGGCAGTGGTGGCCGTGTCCCCACACTAGGCTGAGCCTGTGTCGCGGGCGGCATTTTTTACACAAAATTGTAGATAGGTATAAATAACACGGCTAACCTCTTTACGTGTCTGTGAACAAAACTCCTTTATACTACACCTGCTTGGAAAGTACCTCGATACTTTATCAAATTTACGGTAGAAAGTACGTCATTGCATATCGAACAAATATGCGGGGAGAAAACGCATCTGAGCGGGAGAGAAAAGTGTATGAAAATCCATTTCTTACGTGGTTTTTCTTTTTTAATTTTGGGTAAGACTATGCGCCGGTAACCTAAATATCAAAAGCCAAAAAGTTTTTACAGTGAGTTTTTATCTCCAAGTTCGCAAAATGACACTGGCCACTAGCAACAATTTCAATATAAATTTCAATTAGTAAAGATTTCGTTTTTTATTTTCCTTGTAGGTGTAGTATAAAGCACTATGTATCATTCGAGAGAAACTGCGATTCCCGATCTCAGGTGTTTTAAAGCCCTCGCCTACGGCTCGGGCTTCAAACGACACCCTCGACGGTAATCGGTCACTTTCTCCTCTCGGTGAACAATGTACTATTCCGGCCAGGACAAGGAGGAAGAGACATCACTCTACGACTTTTTGGGACGCGTGCGTCTGACCATAGCCCTTGACGCCCTGCGCGAACTAAGGTGCTTGGCTCGCACGGCCGATTACACCCACCTTCATCACGCCCTAATACAGGACGCCGTGGACACACACCAGCGACGCGCCGTGCGGGAGCTCCAAATGGACAAGCCTATAGTCAAGACTTACAAGCCGAAGCTCGACGCTAAGGTGACGTTTGGACTCTGAGTGCTTATACTGAGTTTTTTTACACACTTTCGATTGCGAGAGCGTTTGCAATTTGTATAGGAGTGACAAAGAGATAACTAGGTGGCGCGCTTTGTCACTCTTATACAAATTGCAAACGCTCTCGATATCGAAAGTGAATGAAAAAACTCAGTATAAGCACTCTGAAAACGGTTACAGTACAAGGACACCGCACACACACTCACTCACACATCACACTCTCTCTCACACACACACACATAATAGGTAAGGTAAAACATCGTGAGGTAACCTGAGTGTATGATCATGTGTATGTACACACCTTAGCGCTTGCTACGTATAATGGCCAAATTACGAGGATAAGTCCGGAAATCTCAGCCCAAACTAGAACTATGACAGTTCGATGTACATTACGTAGCCATGTCTTCCTTCTTGTTAGTCTGGGGGTTCATCGGCTTTGCAATGGGCATCGAAATGTCATAGTTAACGACGAAGTGATCGACGACGGAGATTCCAAAACTCATACACTTGAACGTTATGACAACTTGTCATCTACACACATTTTTAGTGTATTAACATTTTTTTTAATTAGCCGTTTCTCTGTCCCACCGCTGGGCAGAGGCCTCCCCTTTAGATATCCACTAGCTGTGCCCCGCGGTGTTACCCGCGGTTCATCGATTTTCCCGTAGGAATAAGATATTTCCCCGCGGTAAAACGTAGCCTATGTTTTAATCCAGGGTATCGGCTAACTCCATACCAAATTTTATTAAAATCCGTCCAGCCGTTTCAGCGCTAAAGACTGACAAACATATAAACACACACACAAACTTTCACGTTTATAATATTAGTGTGATTCCTCCCTATTCCCGGCCAAATCTTCCCGCCCCGGTAAATATTTCGTCAGCTCGTCGCACCATCTTCGCCTCGGTCTTCCGCGTCGCCGGTAGCCATTCGGTAACCACGGCACACAGTCGGTGACAATTTATGCCCACCTTTCCGGGTCCATACGTCTAACATGGCCAGCCCAGATTCGCTTTTTAACTTTGTTTTTTTTTTCTCAGAACACGACCGGTCAACACCGAAAAGTGTACAGCAACCTCCCTAAAGAGAAGCTGGAAAAGATAGTTTATTCACCAGATCCTTAATTTTCATCGTTAGTAGTTATGTAGATACTGTCGAACAAATAAATACCGAAACGAATTTTCCGTTTTCTCATGTTTTGGGATATATTTTAAACACAGTGAATAAATAAGCGAAATGTTATTTAATTTAATCAACAAACTGGCCCCTTAAATAGCAATTTAATTTTAATTCTGTGCATATGAAGAATGTCGGTAAAATGCTACTTATGCCACACTCAAGAAAGTGATACAAGTCGTTCAGACAACTTTAATGTCTTAAAAAATTATAATTGGCTACTTGTTATTTAATTTTAATCAACTAAGACTGACCCCTTAAATAGCAATTCTATTAAAATTTTGTGCCTATGAAGAATGTCGGTAAAATGCTACTTAAGCCACACTCAAGAAAGTGATACAAGTCGCTCTATGTCTTAAAAAATAATAATTGGCTACTTGATTCAATTAAAATATAATTTAAAAATCGTATTTGGCGCAACGAAAGATTTTAATACATAAACGATTTGATTTGACGTCACACATACAGCAATAATAAAGTAAACGCCATCATGTCAGTGCAATGTTATGACAAAATGTTAAGACACTTATTTTGAACTCCATTAGAACATCCCTAGACAAACATATAAGCCTCCTACACATAACGATGGATCGAAACGATTAAACAGTGCAACCCGATTTGCGTAGATTTAACGATCCTGTGCCAAATCGTTGCACATTAACTTATCTGTTATGTCAACGTATACTTTACTTTGAAACCAGATCAAAGTAAAAAAGTGCAGAAGAGGGATAGGTATTGATTGCACGGATAAGCAACATATTTAAGTAGATAAAAATCAATTAAATGAAAAGAAAACTTAATGATAGCCGTAAAGATAATATTATCTAGGTACCTACTTACATCTACCAGTTGAAGGTCTGTAGGTTGTACATGTTTGGTATATTTCATACTTAATATCATTAAAAAATTTATAGTATCAAATTCTGTACAACAACTAACTACACTACAACATAATTATTATTAATTAGCTTTTCAAACCAAACATTCAACAATTTGTACTGTTTTAATCAAACTAATGTGGTTCGTTTAATCCAGTATTTTTCCACCTTCGTGAATACCCATGCCCTAAAGATTTTACCTATCCCAAAGACGACCGATAGAAATCAAAATATATTAGTGAAAAAAAGCAGTTTAAATAAGTTTAGGGAATAAGCCTTTCTGAGACTGCAAGGCAATGCCCGCGTCACCGCCAAAAATGTACCTTATATCGATTTAGATTGGATGTCCCATACGATAATTGCGGAGGCTTAAGTTCTGTTAGTAGGTATAGTTCGTGCCACGAAATATGACCCATGAGTTATGTAATGAATTTTGACTTTTATTATTATGTTCTTAAGGATCTTACCGTGAGACTTGTTTGGTCATCTTTAGTGACTGGATTTATACACGCAGTTTGAGATTTGTTGGGCAGCAGGCAGGTTATCTGCAGCTACAAAGGGAGTCACGACTCACGGGTTGAAAATCACTGGTTTAAGAAACAAGTTTTTTTTATAAAATCGAAAGCACTAAAATATTTAATATAAATTATTAACTTTATTCCTGATACACTTACTTGTCGGAAGAGTCCGACCTCTGATTCGCAGAGCTTAACTAATCATGGTGATCCGTGACGCGGACGCGAGCTCAGTCTCTCCGGACTCTTGCGACAAAAGGTAAGTAAGTATATCCGGAATAAAGTTTTTTCTTCCAATAATTAGCTACATTTAGGGATGTCGGGTTTGATGATATAAACGGAACATATTAAATATATTTTATGAATCACAACGGGTAGCCTACATTTTATAGATTTTCTTAGTTAATATGATAGAATCGATACGTAGGAACTTATTGTTTTACTGGGGTTGATGCTAGGTTGATGTCGGCATCGTTACCATATTAGAAATGACGTTGTACTAACGTTTCTTGAAAAATAAAATAATGCCCGGTGATTCTTGGCCACCACAGAATATATCGGTATTAACCGTACGTACTCCCAATTTCTCATGCAAATTCGTAACCGATTACATGACCGTATCGACTGCTTGCGCACGAATTCGTTTTGAAGCTTGTTTCTCACTATGCAGTAAAAGTAACGCTTTTACGAAAACCGCGGCGCTTAATCCTAGCATTAAAACCAAGCTAGTCGGTTCCTTAAATCACTTTCGTTGGTGAATTAATAGTCTCCATACGCGAACGCGTCGCGGTCCATTGCTGATTCACTCTATTTGAATAGGCTATTTGACAGTGTGAAGAAAACTGTATTATTTAAACGTATTCCTATAAAATTATGCGTCTTAAAGCTTTAAGGCATTTTAACTAAAAAAAAAAAGATTATTTATCAAAAAGTAACAGGATACATTTTGATAATTCTGTATCTGCAGCCATTTTGTCGAAAACGGCCTCGATAGGCTGAATCTATGATGACGTCACAGCTCAGTAAAAATGTCGTCTGTCATTCACGTCGTTCTTACGTTCATTGGTTTTGTTTACTGACCTGTGACGTCATGACGCCATATTGTTCAAGATTGCGTTTTGGCGGCTTATTTTAAATGGCTACAGATAGAAAATTATGAAAATTTATCCTGGTTTTTGGATAAATATTCCATTTTTTTGTAGTTCAAATTCCATAAAGCAGTTTTCCAGAATACTTTTAGTTCAGTGTCAAATAGCCTATTCTGACTTTTAAGTGCCACAAAACATGTGACCCGCGGTTTCGACCAAAATGTAGTATCTATATTCATTGTAATTGTTCTTAGTAAGGCTCATGTTAAACAAAGCGAATGAGTTGTTTGAAGTGACGAGGCAGAAGGCTTCAAACGTCGTTTATTTTCTATGAACTTTGTTCACCAGCGCCACCGATGAAAATAAATCATATTATTAGGTAAATCGTGACTGGTGGATGTTACTAGGATTGTCAGTAGCTCTTAGACAATTTCAATAATACTTGGGTTCTACTTCGTCGCACACGTACCCTACCAAAGTCACTTAGACTATGACAATGAGATTCACAGAAATAAATAAAACTCAGAATAAGAACTAAAGAAAGATCACGTGCAAAAATTAACACGTGCCAAATTGTCTGTTGCGTTAAATTAAATCGCCGCAAGCTATGTGTTAAAAAGAGAAAAATATAGTCGTATCTTTGTTGCTTATTTCGAGCGTACAACCCTTAAACTCAGTTGGTTACCTTTGGTTACCATTACGCTACCAAATTGGAGCTGCTCAGAAAATCACGGCTTGCAATGTGCCGCCCAATGTCATTGATTTGGCAGTATGTTTGACAAGAGGTTTGGGACTGCGGCGGTTTCGAGTAGCTTGTATTAATTTAGCGAAATTAAGTGTTAAAACTAATTCTTAAGATAAGATAAGGATATTCTTTATTGTATACGAGAATAAAAACAACTTAAATTATTTACAAGGTAAATTGACGGCCTTGTTTGTATTGAATTGAGAATTATTTTATTACTAATATATAAATTTAAATATGTAACTGCCTGAAAAAAAGGCATATGACTATTAAAGTATCTTCTTTGACCGCTTTCGCCTCAGTGGAGTCTGGCACAAAGGCTTTCCGCTTATCTCTGCTAGGGTAGCTCTAGCCCCTCCGGACTCGTGGTCCCCCTAGATGTTCCCCTGGGGGGACAACGAGGAATTTGCATTTACTTGTAGTCCCCCTTAATTCACACTTGACCGTGAGACGCAATGTGTTATGTATATGGTACGGTAACTTATTTAGTAATATTTATTCTAAGAGACCCCCACCACACTAGCGTCTTTCGAGCGTTGTCGTGCCAGCGTCCGCACAGCGTCGACGCAACGTCGACGCCGCGGCGACGCGACCTGAAGGCGGGTTTACGCAGCGCAGGCGTCGTGCTAGCGCGGTGCAAACGCAATGTTTTTTTTTGGAAAATTCTCCCAATTGTTTTGGAGCCATTGACTGAAAACACATCAGAACAATAAGACCATATTGTGATAACGGCTTGCTTTACTTCAACTACAAAAAAGTATTTTTCAATGTATGATCCATTTGTCTATACTTGACATTTTTCTCAGACTTTAAACGACAATAAATCAAAAACCTTTAGCGTCAGAAAACTCAATATCGTTTGCAAATTTAGTACTAGCTAGCACTAAATTTGCAAACTGTTTCGAGCCCTCTACCGCTAAAGCTTTTTGATTTATTGTCGTTTAAAACAGGACAGAGACAAGTGGCGACTTCTTGTATCGGAGGCCAAGATCCACTTCGGGTCGCTGAGCCATCGCAGTAAGTAAGTAAGTAAAGTCTGAGAAAAATGTCAAGTATAGACAAATGGATCATAGTTACGAAAATTTGCCAAAAAAGAAACGTTGCGCTGGCGCCGCGGTAACGCGATGGGTTTAGTCAGTTTGCATATTGACACCTGCAATGTGGCAGACCACATATCCACTTATCCCGATTTGAGCGATTTGATCACTGTCCAGTGCTCGACACTGTCGACAGTCAACGAAGGAGAAGCACAGTGGCAAGTTACAATTATTCCCACATTTTTCCATCACGTGGCTGATTGCAAATCTTGATTGCAATAAACTAAAACAACATTTTGAAAACATGTGTAGTAAATGAACAGCTTGTTTTGTGTTGTGAACTTGTTAATGTCAAAAGATTTACTTATTGTACATAATTAATAAAAAAAATCTTCTCCGTAAATAAATTATCACTAAATTAGGTTTTAAAAAAAACCAAATCTCTACCAAAACATATAATTCTTATCAAATTACGTTGGCAATGAAAAAGCATGTAAATTAAAAATAATAGAATATAATAAATAAAGAAGAATAGAATATAATAAACCTGATTTTCAAGCTAATCTGGGCACCAAAAGAAAGAACTTATCTACATTTCGGAGGAATTATCTATTACGATGAGCATCAATCTATATTCGGAAGGACTAGACCATTTATTTATTCCGACAAAGTCATTATGTATTTTGGCATCCATTTATTTAATCAATTTAATTAATTGTTCTCTTAGTACTAGAGTCAAAAATTTAACGGCAAAAGTTACGATTCATGTTCATTGGTGGCGCAATAAACCTTACGGCTTGATTATGCGCACAAAATCCTGATTGAATTATGTCGTGTGCGATAGCAATTAGTATGAAATTTGACATTTGGGCTATTGGAATGACTCAGGATTCGGCGCGCGTAATATAGGGGCTGAGATGATTTAGTATAAAAAGCACTGCATATAGCACGGCTAATTTAAGAAAGAAGACTTCCAAGATGTTGCCAGCAATGTTGCTCGAGTGGAAGGCAAGTAGTTCAACAGAGTCTTTCCTTAGTCAACAGTGCTATAAGTGTTTCGACGCGTGCTCTGATATCTCATTCGCTTGCACATTTTTACACTTTCAGTATTGAGAAGCACGTTGAAAAGTGAGTATACTTTGACAAATATGTCTGGTCTGAGGTATTGCAGTAAAATCCGGGACATTAGAGACGTATTTTCGTTATCCTACACCTAGTTTTTTTAAAGCGACAATGGTTCACTAAAACTGAAATTCGTCATCCAGTTTCTCCTTGAAAATCTAAGTATACGACAATCAAAATATGTTCGTAATCTAGTGATGACTCAGATCAAAAGTGTAAAGTATACTCAGTATAGTACAATTATTAAATATATTATTAAGTGCCGGAGGCGGTTGCCAGAAGTAATTAAGCCTTATGTTTACGCGCACCATCGGAGTGGTGTCGTATCCGAATATCATCTCTGAAAGAGACTCGTCAAGTATAGTCGTAGATTTAAAGAAAAAAACTTAATCGGAACAACACTCGCGTATTGTTGACAATCTTTAACTACATCAGAAACACATTGACCTACTGTTTTATTTGGTTGAACCCCATGGGCAATGCCACCAGCAAACATACGTCCCTAGACCGGCTTACGACTCGCTGTTATCAGAGTGTGCATAGCTTTCCGCGAACATAGAGGCGACCATGCTGTCAAACTCGGGTACAGCTTCTTCATATATCTTGAGCTGACGCGACAGTGCCTCAGAATCGGTGGAAGCAGACTGGGTGTCTCCCCAGTCGGGGGCGTCATCGCGGGCCTGCAGTATTTCCTGGTAGAACGTGGCCAGCTCAGTTATTGGGCTGCCGTCGGCGAACGGGATATCCTAGAAAAGGATTACGGGTCAGGTAAAGAAGATTACGGGTAAGGTAAGAAAAGCACACAAGGAACGTCACGAGACGTCAATAAAAGTTACAAATAAAATGTACAATGTACAAGTGGACGGAGGGGTATTTTTGCTAATAGGCCATGCAGCCAGCAATGACCTTACATACTTTAGATGACGCCACTGTTTCATGCACCACAATATATCAAACTCCATAGATTTTCCTAAACAAACAATACAATTTTGAGATTTTAATACACAATGACGCTATTTCAGCGGTAAATGGTATTAAACAAGATTAATTAAAGACGCTAAAAGAAGAAACCAGATAAATGTTTTGCGACGAAAAATTTGGCAGCCTAGAAGCTCTTGTGCTGAACAATTTAAGCCTCAAGATTTTCATGATTGAAATTCCTATAAAGCTAAAGAAGATTCCCTTCTTTTAACACTAATTAGTGTATCTTCTGATACATCTGATGATGGTTGTCTGGAAGAAATTGCTATTAGCAATAAGGCCGCCAATTGTACTGTTACCTTGTAAATATTTTATGTTTGTGTTTCGCCTCGTTTACAATAAATACTATTCTTATTTTATTTTATCTTAAATCGGACAGTGGCGCCACTTATCACAACCTATTTGTTTTTAAAATCGCTTTAAGGCAATCAAACTAAAAAAAAATTTTTATTTTTAAAAACAAAAAAAAAATTTGATAATTATGTGTCTGCAGCCACTGTGTCGAAAACGGCCTGGATTGGCCGGAATGGCGTCTGTCATTATTTTTTTCTTATGTTCATTGATTGGTTTACCGGGAAGGGACGTCATAATTCCTGTGCGTCGCACAGTGTGCGACGCCATATTGCCCAAGATAGCGATTTGGCGGCTTATTTCAAAAGTAAATTTTCGTTTGCCTTTTTTAGAAGAAATACACGAAAGAATTTAAATTACCACACTTTCTGAAGACTCCATGAAAACCAACAAAAAATATGAGATGGTTTTCAGAAATCGGTCCAATAACCTATTCTCCTATAAATATATTATGAATCTACAGTTTAACACCAGACATCTTTGTCTTCTAAATAATCGTTGATTTTATAATAATCTTTTTTGCACAGTGTGCTTAGCACATCTTAAGCCGCGTCGGGGGTAACTCTAATATATCTTGGTGAATGTTGTTGTAGAACCTTATATAGTCCCTCATAAAGGAATCGTTGACTTTTGCATATTTTCTATCGTGGAAATGACGATCATGTTTCTGCAAGTGTCTGTACCATTTCTAGACCACGCTTTTGAAATAGTAATTTCTAGGACCTAAAACACAACATAACATAAAATTTACATACAGACACATAGGTTCTGGACACATAGGTTCTGGACACATTGATTCTGGACCCCACACTAGGATACCCTGTGTCGTGGGAACCAGAAACAGCGACGTCACAAACTATATAAATATCCAAGACCTGGGTTTCTTCTTTTTTTTTGTCCCCAGCCGGGATTCGAACCCTGGACCTCTCGCATGGAAGGCAGATGCGCCAACCGCTGCGCCACAGGGGTCGTGGTTGTAACACAGGCGACTTTACCAACATTCCACCACGGGGCAAGTCCGGGTTGGTGGAGGCTTGTAAGACTAGTGGCTGGTCTTACTGTCAGAAGTTTTCAAGCCGCCCTAAGGTCTCTGACTTGGCTTAACGACTGCCATCTATCGGCGGCAGCCGGCACCAACTGCTTAACGTGCCTTGCGAAGCACGGAACCGCTCGGAAAATTGCCACTTAGCGTTACTCATACATCCGTCACCCATCCGTGGACTGAACGCACCCGATGTTGCTTAACCTTCGTGATCGTTAAAGATCACTTAAGCTGGCTTCCCACGGTCCACGATAAGGCGGACGGACGCGGACCAGCTCGCACGACACACCGTGGGAAGGGACTCGGTCCGCGGCCGTCCGCGTCCGCCCGCGGTATCGCGGACCGTGGGAAGCCAGCCTTAAGGTCATAGCCCACTTAGAAGACTCTGCTACCACCCGGCAAAAATAATACCATTCAAATATGTGCTTTAAATATTGCTGTTTGGATATATTTTACACCAAATTGGCATCCTACATTAGCTGACAGCTGACAGCGAGCTGTCTGGTAATTTATGATGCCAATGTAAAATATATCTAAAGAGCAATGTTTAAAGCACATATTTTAAGGGTGTTATTTAAATGGCTAGCATAGTAATGCTATTTTTGTGAGCAGAAAAATATAATCTGTGAGCAGAAATAGCTAATTGATCAGCAACTCAAGGCCAGCAAACATTTCAAAATCAATCATCAATTTATGTCATTCTGGATCGCTGTAATTATTTTTATACAGCGTATTAATTATATGAACTGCAATGAGCTGCTCCTGTTTAATAAAATTTTGGTAAGCATTCAGAGTGGAAGCAAAATTAATTAATTTTGTGCTACATATACATATAAACGAAGCAAAAATACTGTACTTGTTGCGGAAAATGGACGCATTTCTTACAAAGATTATTTCATTTATTTACTCTCTGAGTGGATGTGTTTGTTTAGGTATGTTTTATTATTTATAGAAGTGTAAATAATTTTTTTTTATTGTTTTAAAAAATAATTCAGATAAATAAAAAAAAATCTAATACAATTAAGTAGGTACCTAAGTACTTAAACTATAATTAAAGACATAGCGAACATTTTCTGCACTTGATCCGCCCACTTTTAACGTACATTGCCGATGTTTCAACAAAAACGCAATCTAATTAGTTATTTTGCTCACCATGTTTTAAATATGCATACCAATCAAATACACTGCTTATAGACATGTTTTATCTGCTGATCAATTAGAAATCTTGCTGATCAAGTAGTTATTTTGCGGACTGAATATTTATTATGCCACCTCATATTATTGTAAGCTGCCTATTTATGATTTAATTTTTTGCCATTTTCAAAATTATTTGCAGAACCAGGATTGCTGCCTGATTTTTTTTATTGCAAACAAAATCTTTGTATGCTGACCAAATTACTTAAATGCTGTTTTTTGTTGCTGACCAAATTATATAATTGCTAACCATTTTAATTACTTCTCATATTTTAATGATATTATTTTTGCCGGGTGGGGGAAGAGTCGTGTAAGTGGGCTATTTAGGCTAGGGCTACCTTTAGGCGGTCGGGGCTACGAGCGATTCTGTACCATATCAGCGGCTAATTACCATCATTTTCGAGTACTTCTGGCTCTCCGAATTGTAGATGTCCTTCGCCGTTGGCATCTCAATGGCCTGAGAGTGCGACGCGCTAGGCGCCGAGGTGCCGGTAACCCCGGCGCCGCCACTCGCCTGCCCGCCCGCGTAGCTCTCCGAAGACGAACGAGGTTTCTTTATCGGCTGCAAAGTGTAATCTATCTATATAAATAAAATTCAAAGTCCTGACTGACTGATTCATTCACTCATCAACGCCCAGCCCAAGCCTTTGGACCTAAGAAGCTGAAATTTTGCACAGAGGGTCTATATATAATGTAGGCAAGGAATAAGACGGTTTTTTTTTTAATTCAACCCCGAAGGAGGCGAAAAGGGTTGCCAAAATTTGTATGGGAGGTATAAAAAATGTAGTTTAATTTTCTTGAAACTTAAAATAAACAAAATAAATACTCTTCAACACAATTTATTGAACACGTGTTTCTTCGTTTTTTCTAAATTGAACCATTATGGGAGTGAACGGGGTTACAAAATTTTGAACTAAAGTCCACGCGGACGGAGTCGCAGGCGAAAGCTAGTCTCTAATAAATAAAATTCTCGTGTCACAGTGATAGTGCGCATACTCCTCCGATTTTGATAAAATTTTACAAATTACTAGCCGAGCCCGCAAACACGGTTTTGCCAGATAGGGGTATGAGAAAACAATCTATTCTCAGGCCTACCTATTGTATACGGGGTGTCCCAAAAATGACACATCACAGTGACACCGGAGGTAGACCTGCCCAAAAGGCATCGAACCAACCTAACATGACATCAGTAAAAGTTGCACGGTTTTGAGATATGGCCAATTTAAACGTGTGTGCGTGTGTGTGTGTGGTAGTGTTTGACCATCAAGGTCATCTGTTGAAATGGAATAGTCACGTGATATACTTACATGTTCAGCTATCGGTTCGTCGGCCTGCGGACGAAGCTCGGGCGGTAGTTGCTTGCTCAAGGTGCTGTGAAGCTCATTTATCATCTCCGTGTCCACAAAAGCACCCGCTGTCAGTGGTTTGTTCAGGTCAATCTTCTTTTTTTCGTTCGGGTCTTTTCTGGAATATCGAGGGATATACACATTCATAAATACAGACAAAAACAGATACAGACATTCTAACTAAAGCTTGCTTCTCACGGTCCGCGATAGTCCGCGATATCCCGGACAGACGCGGACCAGCACGCACGATACACCGTGGGAAGAGCCTCTCGTGGTGCGTGGCTGTCCACGTCCGTCCGCGATATCGCGGACCGTGGGAAGCCAGCTTTAGAAGTCCAACTTTGTTTTTAAATATGTGAATAATCATCATCGTCGGCCATTTGGAGCCCTCTGCAGGACAAGCCTCCTTGATGGTTTTCCAAGTTTCCTGGGCAGGCCCCCCACCAGGGCCTCGATTCTTTTAGTGCATCATAGTACAATGAACAATGACAGACATAGGGTCGGGTCGCGGACGTGTATTTCGCACCATTGACGCTTGGAGAGTTTGATATGTGCGCGTGCGTAGACTTGAAGCGGCAATGAAACTAAATCGCCATGTTAAACCAGTTGTCATTGTAGTACAATGACAACTGCAGAATTTCCCGGGGTAGAAATAGCTTATCTTTCTGAAGAGTATTTTATATTTCCATACCAAAATTGATTTATTTTTCCTAAGGGAAGTTCCCCTAGTAAAAGCAGTTTTTTGAGCTATAAAAGAAGGTTATTTTACTGAAAGAACATTATTTTGTTCTATCGTCAATAGTGTTCGCAGCGTACGTGATGTAAGGCATTTTATGAGTAATTTTTTTAGACCTTGGGTTGTCATTATTCGAGATTTCGCATGGAACCCTACACTTTTTGAAAATCCAATGTAGTCTATGTTACTCACGAAGAATGTAGCTTTCTAATGGTAAAAGAATTTTCGAAATCGGCCCAGTACTTTCTAAGCCTACAAAGAAACTTACAAATCTTTCCTCTTTATAATATTAGTGCAAATACCTTTAACACGACACAATCACTTGTCTTGGTCCAAACTAGGATACCCTGTGCTATGGTAACCAGGCAAGGACATTACAAACATCGAGATACACCCATACTGAGGTCATGACTTACCATAACGCACCTCCAGAACTAAAGTGACCTAACTCAAAATTTGCAACTTCTGGGAAATGAAAAAAATGTATTCGGCGCTCTGAGCGAGTTGCTCAAGAAAAAATAGACCGCAATATTCCTCCATCTCTCTCTGACCAAATAAAGTCGGCTTTTTCATATAGGCATGAAAGAGTATACCTTTTTGAGTCATTCTGAGTACTTAACTCATTTTACCCAAATTTTGAGTTAGGTCACTTTAGTTCTGGAGGTGCGATAAGTGCATAACTATCAGTGCCACCACATTCGTAAGCGCGTTACATATTTTAATAGCTAGAACAGCTACAATCGATCGCACTGAATCGCATGATTGCAATCGCATAAAGCATTTTATAGGAAAATAATTACGATACAGTAATGAAAAATTATTGCATAATACAAGTATCTCTTGATTCAAAAAAGCCTAAAGCCTCAGAAACTCAGCATAGCCTCGTTTATGATACAAACTTGATGATTTCGAGTTTGATACAAAGTATTTTGTTTTATTTATTAGGTACACCAACATCAGCCATGTGTGTCACGCAAATATGATAAAACTTATGATAAACGTAACTTAAAGACGCCAGTTAAAGATAAAAGCTACCGCATTTCTATAGAATCTACTTGTTCGAAAACTAAGAAATCTTGATCAGCATTTGCAACCAATCTTGTATTAATTACAAGTCAAAGTATTCACAATTAGATCATAACATTACAACAAGAATTATCTACAAAAATAAACAGTATTAATAATATAAAATAATGTCACACACACACATACACAATACAAACAAAATAAGTCAATCAAAGGTTCCCATAACGCTGGCAGCATTACCGCGCTGCACTGCTAGGGAGATCATTGTATTAGTAAAACGGCTCACATAACGTGAAGGAAACCACCGTGAGGAAACCTGATTGCGGGGGTATGTAATGTTCAATTCGCGATAAGCACGACAGCAAGGCATGGTCAGCATAACAACACGTGGGTAGACCGCTTGGCTCGTATTCGAAAAGTCTCATTCGTCTCAGGCAGCCCGTTTGGTTTCTAGTGGGTACATTTAAAAATTTGCAGAAGCTATAAAAATTACGTGTCGTGAGGAAATCTGCGTGTCTGGGCTATTCATACCTCAGCGGAAGAAATCGTAAATCCGCTGTGGGAACGCGCGGCGATTAGGCTCACTCCCTGAGAAGACTTGTGCTCTGCACTGGGTCGTAAAGACAAAATGTCTCTTTCTACATACATACAATGTCATGGTACCCATTGGGTGTTCAACAAACCTCAGACAACTTTATGCTCCCCTGGTATTTAGAAATCTTCCACGTGACAATATTATTTTTCATTTGACTTTACATTTTCTGCCATAAGACGATTCTGTCTGTCCAATCAAGAATCTGCCGAAAATAGATTATGCCGTACACCAACGGAGGCACATAAATAAGCTCACGCCTGTATCCCAGAGGGGTAGACCGAGGCCAGGGACTGCCACCTGCCACGACCCTGACAAATCACTTTCGCTTCACCGACATTCATTAATTGTTCAATGCACGCACGTCGGTTTCGGGTTTTTTCGGGTTGTCTCTTACTCTCTGAAAAAATGGCTTCACCTCTTTGTGGGACACATTTCTACTGCAATACTTTCTTTGTCCATCTATCTAAATTAGATCATTCCGCTTTGGCAGAACGTCTTCGGAAAAAAGTATTTTAACGCGTTAATTTATATGTTATACCAGTCACCCTCACCCTGGCCCTCTGCTGCCCTCTTATTAGTCGTTAACGTTCGCAGCTATAATGACATCTATTAGTAGACAAATAACATATCAAACCAATTAACGCTCGCGGAAGCTCGCATCGACGATTTCCATGGGATCTCGCAAAGCGTATCGCATCGGCGAAAATACGACTACAGTTCAAACAATAACAATAATATAAGTACATTGACAATTCATTGACAACAAATAGAATGTAAGCGTAGGCATTAGGAACTAAAATATTCGTAAGCTTTCGCAAGCAATCGCATTAAAGGTGATTATTTGTTCTAGAAGCAAATCGTCATCGAAGAAGCAATAAATATGCCTTTACCCTTAAATTTAAGAAAACAAAGGCATTTTAAAAATACATGAATAACATTATCTTGGCGTGCGCGCCGCGGATCGGAAATTTCAAACTTCAAAAATAGTTTCTTAAAAATAGAACCTTTATACTCGTAGAAAGCTTTGTCGCATCTTACTATCTTTACTAATACTGGCCCTTTTAGCGATGCTGCGGCCAAATTAATCATCATCATCCATTTGACATTCAATCCATTCACTTCAGGTTTTTCAAACGCTAACTTGTCAGTCAATCTACCGTTAGCAGCTGTCAGTGGTCATAAGTGCATAAAAAACACAACTGGCAGCAGATAACAGTAACATAACATACACGTATGTTATGTATAACATTTACATACAGGCACATACATTGCTTCTGGCGCCGCACTAGGATACCCTGTGTCGTGGGAACCAGAAACAGCGACGTCACAAACATGTAAACATCCAAGACCTGGAGTTTTTTTTTTCTCCCCAGCCGTAGATCGAACCCGGGAGCTCTGTCATGGTAGGCAGATGCGCTAACCACTGCGCCACAGAGGTCGTCAACAGTAAAGAGCTTGTGCGAGAAGCGAGGGGTCAGTGTTCCAAAAGCAGATACTTACTTTGGACTCTCATAGGGGAAGTGGTCGCTCTTGACCATAATGGGGTCCGTTGCGGCCTGCTTCTTGCTCGGCGAGAAAGCCATCAGGGTGCGGTAGAGAAGCGAGATCTGTATAGTTCCGCAGAGCGTAGCCAGCTCACTCACTCGTATGCAGCGGTAGCCTTCGCCTGGAAATGCAGAATTATTTGTTTTTATACCTACATGTTGTTGTAAAAACGCAAAAGCTAAATAAGTACTAAATAAAAAAAAATAGATCCTAACGCAATTTCGACTGAGTATTGAATCTGCATTAGAACTGCATTAGAAACTTTTTTTTTTTATTTAGTACTTTTTCGGTTCTGCCAGAATACTCAATACTCAATACTTTATTGCATTCCACAAGTTGTAGGGTGGTTACAATTTAACTTAACAGTTATTTGATGAGATCTTTGTGGACCCTGTAGGGCACGCAACATTTTAAAGTGCTATTTGAAATATGCATTACATTAACTTACAATTGGAAAATATTGAATTAATAATCATGCAATTTTAGTAATTCTATTTAAAAGATTATATTTAAATGTTATTTGTGAGTACAATAATGAATATTCTATCTATCTATCTAAAAAATTAATTATCTTGTTTCATCTATACTATCTTTAAAATATTCTTCTATGGTATAATAACATTTTGATATTAGTATTTTCTTTAAATCTTTATTGAAATTGTTGTCGTTATTTAATTCTTTTAAGTAATTTGGGAGTTTGTTATAAATTTTAATAGCCATTATCAATGTACTGGAAGAGTATAATTGCATTTACCCTCGATATAGCCACAATATTACTTCACAGAACACAATCACTTGACCAGCCCTTATATTACGTAACTTTTCACTCTATCGGGTTAAGCATTATTATTATTATTATTATTATTAATTCTTTATTGCACAAACAATAGTGTACAAAAGGTGGACTTAATGCTAATGGCATTTTCTACCAGTCAACCCACAGGAGGTCCAGGAGAGGCAAAAATTGAGGTGGCATTCAGTTAGACAACTCGAAAGAGTCAAAATCAGAATGTTTAAGACAATTCGGAGTAGGCGTATGAGATAGAGTTGATTGAGGCCTAATCCTGTCAGAACCTTGACATTTGTGGGAACAATTTATATGGAATTTGACAGATTTCATTGAAATCAATCAGGATTTGGTAGGCGTAGACCAAGTCAAAACTAAAGGTGCCCTACCTGTCGACAGCAATTCATTATATTAACACTGCTGATTGAAGAATATCAAGGGTTAAAAAAGTTGCTGAGTTGTAGTGCGAGCTTGACCGACGTCATCAATCCTACATTTTCTATACTTATTTGGTTAGGCGCGGGAACGGACGGTGAAAGTGTCCGACTGGTGGGTAGACCGCCAGCCCGTTAGAGCCTTTTCACGAGCACCCGGCCGCCGGCCGGTCGCCGGGCCGGGTAAAGTAGTAATATATGAGCTCCAATGGCAGCTTTCACATGCACAACGACCAGCCGGTCGTTGGAGCTCATACATTACTACTCCGGCCGGCGACCGGAGTGCATGTGAAAAGGCTTAGGCGGACGACATAGTGATGGCGGGCGGCCGGGAGCCAGTAGACTACGGACAAGAGGCTTATACCCTTTAGTGGATTAGATGATGATGATGATGTTCTAACTTGGGGGAATGTGAATAAACGCCCACCTAAATCCAATTCACGGAAAACCGTAGATTGGATTTAGGCCGACATGGACCACTTATTAAATGTCACCATTTAAATAAACTTTTGTATTAACAATTTTAGTGAAATGCTCACATTTACGATAGTTGTGCATATCGGCCTTACTTTTAAAATTGCAGGTAGGTTAGAAACGAGTTTTTAAATAGCATTTTTAATCTTTCGACTCAAGGGTATTCGCCGTTATTAGCCACGGATTTCGGGTACAGACCTTTAAAGCCAAGTGCAGACCCCAGGACCTCAATTCTGCTAGTACATTATAGTTCAATGACAGATACCCGGTCGGGTCACGTGACATGATTTTTAATAAAAGCGGCATAGAAGCGGCAATTAAATGAAATCGCCGCGTTCATGCAGTTGTCTTTGTAGTAAAATGCATTAACAGAATCTACGCCCTAGCTATTCTGGGGTATCTAGCAAAATGGCCGTTTTCAGCACTAGAGCTAGCGTTTACAGCAAGGGCTTTTAGACAAAAGGGATACAGCTAAAACGATATTACTATAGAAGAGAGTAGACTAAATTCAGATTTTTTTATAGTTAATATTTGATCTATCGCGATATTTAATGTGCTAAGCATACCTTGATTGATCCCAATGTCTCGGCAACGTTGAAGCTGAGGTAGCCGCGGAAAGACTGAAGTGGCGAGCACAGTGCGATATTGTGGCGTCGGCAGGGTCTACCCTCAAGACATATTATATTTTTCGCAGCGAGCCGACACAGAACACCCACCGTAATTAATCCGATAATAAATATTTGTATTTACTAGACCTTACAAACCCCGAGCTTTACCTTTAATGAGCAGGGACGTGACCCTTTAAAGACGACCAGCAAAAAAAATCAGCCAAGTGCGAAACGGATGTTTCGGTTCAACACATCTTCTTTTTCTTAAGGTGCCTCTCTGACTAGCGAAGGTTGGCAGTCAATCTGGCATATTCCACTCGATCCCTAGCGAGGCGAAACGAAATGTTTCGCAGCCACGACTCAACACATAATCACACTAATATTATAAAGGCGAAATTTTGTGAGTGTGTATGTTTGTTACTTCTTCACGTCTAAACGGCTGAAGCGATTTTAATAAAAATTGGTATGGAGTTCGCTGACACCCTGGATTAATTTAATTTAATTTGTTGGTATGTAAAACAGGTAACAAAATTAACACATAGGTTACGTTTTACTGCGGGAAAATATCTTATTACCATGGGAAAATCGATGATAAGGAATTCGCGTATAATGTATGGAGAACTGTCGATTCATCTTTCTGATGCTCAAATTTAAATTTAAATACTTTTAAAAATGTGAATAGTTATTATTTTTACTGTTAATACACTATTTATTATCCGTACTAAACCGCGGGGCACAGCTAGTGTATATGTGAGAGGTCCTGGGTTCGAATCCCGGATGGACAAAATAAAAACCCCAGGTCTTGGATGTTTACATGTTTGTGAAGTCGCTGTTTCTGGTTCCCACGACACAGGGTACCTTAGTGTGGGGCCATAAGCAACGTATGTGCCTGTATGTAAATGTGTATGTATTTGGCACAAATGTCTTTTCGTCCAGTTCGGCTCCGTTGGGGGAAGTCAAGGTCGCTTATAGTATATACATTTTTATGTTCTCCAGTGAAGACCATGAAGTGGCAAAACCAGCGTAGTACGCGTCCGCCAACTCGCTGGACCGACGATCTGTGGCACAGAAGGAAGTGGTGTGCCTTGGAAGGGATATGTCCGGCAGTTGACGAGTAGCAGTTGCAGTTGATCAGTCTTACACACACACAGTTGCGAGTGGCAGTTGATCAGTCTTACACACACACACACATTCGTGCGCGGCAACACGCACACACAAGCTGAGACACACCTAACAGACATAGCAGTTTTGGAACTATCGTCAATGATATTTTTTTATTGTTGTTACTAAAAGCTATGTAAAACTATATTTAGATTTAGAGTAGTGATATTTTTATACATTTGTGTAATCTGTCTTGTGTTCAATAAACCATTTTTTTTTAAATAAATTCTTTTTTAACCGACTTCAAAAAAGGAGTAGGTTCTCAATTAGATTTTTTTTATGTTTGTTACCTCGTGAACCAATTTTGATGATTATTTTATTATTTGAAAGCTGGTGCTTCCCGTGTACTTAGTCTCATTTCAATTTGACCGAAAAATATACATTTGTAATTTAATCCCAAAAAAAAATGTCTTTGAAGTTCGCGAATGCTACGGATTAAACAAGTACCGAAGCTTCGGCGTTCGAGCCCGGCTCGCTCTAGTCCGGGTTTTTTACTTTAATAACACATTGTCTTATTAAAACAAACAACATGTAATGTTGAGACCTGTTAAGGTTTTTTAATACTCTTTATTTTTAAACGATCACGAAGACTAAGCAACATAGGGCGCGTTCAGTGCATGGATGGGTGACGTCTATGACTAACGCTAGTGGCATTTTTCCGAGTGGTTCCGTGCCGACTGCCTTCGATGAAAGCTTTGAAAGTTTAAACCTTTCACATGCGGTGTTTCATCGAAATTATCCACGCTCGTGATGAGTGATGTGTGTCGGCCCGCGGCCAAAAATATAAGCAACTTGAGGGTAGATCTACAATCTCTGTAGAATAAATTGATCGTACTCGCTACTTGAGTTTACCCACGACCAAAGTTGCAGATACGTCGAGAATATCTACGGTAGTTGACTCAACATTAGATAGAGATTAAATTGTACCTACAAAAACTCAATACCTATCACAATAAAAAAGTGTAGATTTTGTATGTGTTTATAACGTGAAATATTGTTACTGTAATTACAAAAATATAGATAGTATAATAATATTTTGAAAGTAATGCGATTGCCTAGCATGCCACGTTATGGACACTCAGTAGCAAAATTAATTGATGTGAAGACTAAACACTACTGTTGGCTCTGTTACGTCGAAGACGCAGAAAGCAGATACAAGTTAACAACAAATCTAGGAGGATTGTTTATCAAGTAAGCAACTGGAATAGAGTGACTACTATGTATGTGTGATAGTGCTTTAAGTCTGGACTTGGATTATCCTCATCATCATCATCAGCCCACCGTTCCCCACTGCTGGGTACAGCCCTATTCCCTTAAATGCCATCTCGCACAATCAGCGACATCGTCTAGACCATCGGGCCACAGGTCTGCCCACTGACCGTTGTTGTCATTGGCTTACCTTGGATTATCACTATTATTATTTGGTCAGGATCCTGGCCCGTGGCTGTCCCTGGTCTCTGCCTAACCCTCTGGGATACAGGCGTTAGCTTATGTATGTATTTATTACAATGAGTGACGAGATCACCAAGAAGACAACACTTAACATGCTCAATCCAATCAATAGAATATCATTGTTATTATCAAGGTCAGGATTGAAGATGTTTCACCAGGTGGTTCACACTGCAACCAACAGGTCCAGATGGAAAGCATTGAGAGACTAAGTGATTGGATTAGTACTATATTAACTACTACCTACTTTTAACAAATAAATACTGACCTAGTACATCAATGTTTGGCTGTCCAGAGTATATCCTGTAGGATATGGCGTAGGAGTCTTTGCCTTGGTCTCTTGATATTTTATACGCCGGCGCTATTCTTGATATAGTTAAAGTAGACTTCAACATCAAACCCATCCTATAGTAGATAGTTGAAATCGACGTCATAGCAGGATCACAATCAGGGTTCATTCTAACAGTCCATAGCTCCAGTATCATTTCGTCTCCGTCATTGGTCCGCAGTGAGATTTCAACAATGAAAACTTTACTTAGGGCTTTTATTATCTCGCCATTCAGGACTCGTTTCGTATCTATTGTCACTTCCGCCAGATCTGGTATCGCCAAGTTGAACTACAAACAATTTGCATACAGATGTGAGATAACGGAAAGTGCTAGTTTATTATTTTTGTATTTACGTTTTGTTTTTGTTTTGTTGTTATATTTTGTTCAATTCAGTCCTATACTTCATAGGTTTAGGTACTTAACCAAAGGCCAACAATCTGAATAAGTCTTTTTATTGAAATATACACTTTTAAAATCAAAATTTTTATAAAATATCTTTATAAAATAATGTTTAATTCACATTGAAATGGTAATGTGTAAAGATCTTAGTCTAATAAGTGTATATTTCAATAAAAAGACGTATCCAGATTGTTTACCTTTAGTTCAGTATCTAAATCTATGAAATATAAATGTCATACTTTTGTAACCAACATTTACAATCTACACATAGAATAATAAAGATAAAAGATATAGTTAAGAGTCATAACATAGCTTAAACTAGGAATAAACCTGTGTCAATAAACAATAATAATTGTATATACATATCAAAACGTAAATGGGTCATTCTAAGTTAAGAGGTACTTTCCATGGCCAGGACAAAAAAATACTTTTTTTTTATACTAACTTCCAAATTAACCTATTTATTACTTAAAACTAAATGTTTTCTTCATGGTCACTTAAATTTATTACAGAAATGTTCGTAGTTTAGTCACAATAAGTTCTAATAGAAGAAAAAAGTATCTCCCCTGGTCTTTCCCCAAACCGAGTTTATTTGTAAACCAGTTATTATGAATGTATTAAAATTCTATAATTACTTTATCATCGTTAATTTTATTCAGAACAATAACTTAGTCACACTGTCTTATAAGTAAAATTACTTATATGTAAATTTTTCACAAATAATATCAACGCCGAAATTTGTCCTCCGTGTTTCGTGTCTCGTCCCCTGGCTTTTTGTTTTCGTTTCAAAATCAGTTTTATTTTGCTAGTTTGTGGAAGTTGCGACCTTAAGTGCATAGGATGTAACGTGAAGCTAGCAGCTACCGGCGCTTAAGGCGACTGCGCAGGCATTTTAGCGGCCATTTCAGTTACGCCGCTCGCTAGCTGTAGAAGTGTTGGGTGAATGCAGTCTTTCCTCTGGCAAGTTTTATTTAGCAATTATTTGTTAAAATACTAATATAGTCTTAAATATTCACTATAAATAGTACAAACATTGTTACTTTTGATTGTGAATTGCGTACGAGAAACACTTTTACGGCTATTTTAGATATCCATCGAAAATATATCTCCCCTGGCGTATTTCCCCTGGCTCTTTTGATGGCAGGGGAGATATTTAATGTCCAGGGGAGATGCATTTGTATGCCTTTTCATAAATACTTCTACATTTTTCTCTGAACCTTTAATTGGCATTATGTATATCTTACCTTTATAATTTAATATGACTTTTTTACAGAAAAAATGGGATCTAGAACTAAAATGACGCGCGAAAAACGGCTCGAAAAAAAACGATAGCAGAACAAATAAGATACCAAAGAATTGAAAATAAAAAAATAAGTACCTACGCTCAACAAAAAATCAAGGAAAGGGAAAATTATGAAAAGAAAGAAAAGGTTTCAGACAGTTTAAGGTTAAGACACTTCAGCAAATGACTCCTGTTCTGTGACTCAGAGCTTTGTCGTAATTTTCAATTGGATACTTTGGATTATTTACAAAGACATAGTAAATTTAGTCTACGTGTTGATGATATATACGGAGCTAGAGATTCAGAAGATGAATCACTAATCAATTTCACATCTCAAGAACACAGCAAGAAGCCTCAAGAAACACTACAGCATTCTGTACCGGCCGTATTAAAACCAAACTGAACAGAGATGATTCAAAGCCCTCAACATCTGGAAAGAAAACATTCTGCAAAGGGGAATTTGTGCTGGTTAAACTTCAAGATTAAAAAACAGAGTAACGTTATGTTGCAATGTACACAAGTGTTGAAGAAGATGATGAACTTCAATTTATATCTCGTAAAATCTGTTATGAAACTGGAAAAACTTTCAGAATCAATGTTGACGACATTTCTTTCATCACCTGGGATCAGGTTTAAAAAAAACTACACTTCTCTGACGTAAAAATGAGACGGCATCGTATTTTTCATGTATTTCATAAATCTATGAATCTAAAAAGTTTGTTTTTGTTACTTTTTAATTAAAATGTTTTTAGAGTTTAAGTACATACAAGAAAAATATAATATATTTTTAAATTATTTTTAAAATAAAATTTGTTACTCACAGAAGTTTTTTTTATTATTTTCATTATTGACTATTGATAGTAAAATTACAGATATTTTTGTTTTGACGGTAATGCTTAGTGAGAACCTTTTTATGTTTTGTACATAGCGCTTACGAAACATTTAATTTTATAAATAAAGATTGGTAAGAAATGACAAGTCTGATTATGAATAATTCATAATAAAAATAAGTAAATTAAGTTGATTCTTAAAGATAATCCTCCTTTTAATATGTCTTTCTCTCATCCCTGTCCATAAAGTATCCTCCCCTGTGCATTTTGTCTCTACCCTGTACTGAGTATTTACCCTGGTCACTTATAAATCGAGATGAAACCAACAAATTGACTGGCCACTTTGTAAACGTGTTCAACTTAAAAGTTTACATACAAAAAATGTATACTTAAGTAAAAATATAAAAAAAAATCCCATGCCGTCACTTCATACAACAGATTACCTTTTAACTGAGAATGACCCAAATATAAAAATCATAATAGTCATTCTATTCTAAATCTATTGTATGATTCTTTTTGTTGAATACTAACTCCTAATCTAGGCAAAAATCACTTATGAAATATGCATTCATGCATAGATCGCTAAGATACATGCTTGACAAAAGCCAAATAGAGAAATTGAGAGCATAGAGCTAAAAAAAAAATAACTTCCATATAACACAATCACTGGTCCTAGTCTCAACTAGGATACCCTTAGATTAGCTTAGACCACATTTCATTGAAAAAAATCTTATTGGAATTGTGAATAGACAGACAGAACAATCTTTATTGTTTGTTCACTAGGAATTACAATAGTTAATGAAAAATTTTGTTGATTTTTTAACCCTGTGACCAGGTAAACTAGAATAATCTCTGCATAGTTATGCAAGGACATTAGAAGTATGATAATACACCCATTCTGAGGAAATTGGAATTGAATCAACCGGGACTCATGAATTGGTAGTCAAGTGAGTTAACCGCTAGACCAATAGTAGCCTAAAAATTCTCTATCTGAGGGATAGCCTGTGCACGACAGTTATAAGCTGAATTACTAAAGGAAATTAAACTAATGTTGTTGGAAAAATATATCCTTACGGAATCGACGCCCATCTGTAATTGCGGTGGCGGGGGCGACTTGCAGCTATCGGGAGATGCAAGCGGCGCCTCATCCTTGTAGCCCGCAACAATTTTCTTGCCCTGCCTACTTTGGACAATGATCTGAGCGACTTTCAGAGTGAGGTACTTTGCGAACCTCTCCAAGGCCGCGCGATCGTGCACACTTAGAACATCCGAAGACATTCTTCGTAATAAACAAAACTTATCAAGCACTTGATATGAAACAAAACATTTATCGACAATCTACATTTTTAGTGCGTAGTGGGCGATGTTTTTCTTCTAACCACATTTTACAGTAACCTAGAAAGTCTTTGTTGATCAACCCAAAGATGAGGCACTATATTATGTAACTTTGAGGACTTCATGAAATTATTCAGTACATAGATGGGACTTTATTTGATTTGTATTGTAATTTTATCGCAAGAAACTCACGACGAGTTTTCACAGCTTTAAAAAAACACTAAGAAATTACGCACGTATGACGTAGAAAAGTTAGTTGCTCCGCTTCTATTGGCTGTACTTTTTTCGTTTCTTTCATCAGATTGGAGTAAATATTTAATGTCGTATTCTGATTGGCTGCTGGTAGCCTGCCGCACGAATAATGACAACTAAACGTTCCGTTTCTTACACGTAGCTGGCCCGTTGTCACCTCTGTGCTTTCTGTCAAATTGTCACGCTACGTTCCATTTAATTTATTTTCAAGTTTTCAGTTTTCCCGAACTCCGTGACAATTTTTGGTGCTGGGCTCATTGTGATAGTACACAGGTAACCTGACTCACTGATTTCAGATTTTGTTGTTGTTCAGAATACAAAAAAATTATCACCCATCATGTGAGTAGATATCCCATCTACCCTGCCTGGCATACACCACCACCCACCACCACCCACCACCACCTTCCTCCACTGGAGTATCTGGGAGGGTGTGGTAGGTTGGTACATGGCAAGGAGAATTTAATTCTCCTTGGTACATGGACACTTTTCGAATGGGGTACCTATACCTTAGGTCTTCTCGCTGATGGTAGGTATATCAGAATGTCCATTTGCTTCGAGCGAACGATCTTAACCAAACAGAAATACCTAACAGTCGTCGAAGTGATTTTGTTGTCTCCATATCACTGGTACCTATCCAAATTTCATACAACTTCATTTGCAGTTTGTCCTCTGTCTCAGATGTTAGAGCAGCTGCATGTTTTATGTACAAAATGAGGCAACCAAGGCTTATCTTGATGCTCCAGACTCAAGTTGAAGTAAGCGAAATATGTTTTTTTCACGAACTTTGTTATCGGTATTCCTCAAAGGTATGTTCGCCGCAAATTCAAAATGTATCTGGATCGGTAAAGCAACAACTTGATGAGTTCGTCATAGCGCAAAACAACGAATTTGTAGAATTTTTAGTGGTTTTTGCGACACGAAAATTGGGTGTTCAACAAACCTCAGACAACTTTATGCTACCCTGATACTTTTAGAACACATCGGGGTTCAAAACAGTCTTATTTTTGTTTATTTTTTTGTTTAAAGCTCTAACAGCACAAAACAGCTCAGTAGTAGTAACGCCGGAAAAAAGTAATTTACCCATATAACAACTTCGATAGTCAGTATTTACAAGGGAAGTAAAAATGTACCCATGTTACTACCTACTTCGATAGCCAGTAGCTAGTACCTAATACGGGAAAAAAATTTACCTGTGTTACTACTGGTAGTAAATTTGGTAGTAACACGGGTAAAAAACGTTATACTTTCCCTGTAAACTCAATAAAGTAAAGCTTCATTTGTGTGAACATTGATGTGCTGTCAACTGCGTGCACGAGGAGCAATGATGGTCTGCCTTCCTTCCTACACCATTTAAGTTGGTCGCACATTTGTCAGTAACGTACGCGCCGCATTTCGTAAAATACGGTAGGCATCCGAACTCCGAAGGAAGCATTCTGATGACGTCATTTAACGCGGCGCGTACGGCGCGTGCTGCCACTCAGTGTTGCCTCATTCGGATCCAAAGAGCCGAATATGCTCCATATAAGTTCGTTTTTGAATTAATGTTGTGAATCCAGTCTATTTTCTTGGAATTTCATTTTTTTCTTCTTCTGCCAATAAGCAGGCTATTACAACAATTTCTTCCATAGCACAATGTCACCGCACCGTTTCACACCAGAGGCAAGAAAAAACTGCAAAAGTTGTTGGCAACACACAGAAATGCGGCGCGTTCGGCGCATACGTTGCTGACAAATATGCGACCCAATTTAAAAATACGGCGCGTGCGGCGCGTACGTTACTGACAAATGTGCGATAACCTTTATAGTGACATCATCTATGCACTTATACTCTATGTATGATCCTAGGTATTAAAACCATAATTCAGTCAGCAGTTTAAAAAAATATATTTTTCAGTCATCACTAGTTAACATAGTTAGGAGAATATAATAATTTATTGGTATTTAATAAAAACTAATCATTAAAAGAGGATAACTACAATTTATGATTGCTTGCTTTGTACATTACAAAGCAAATTAATGTGATGATTGTTGACAATGGTAACTCTTACCACTAAAATGTGCAATAGAAACAGGTAAATGATCGTTTGTCATTTACAACAACTTTTGTTCTCGGAAATAAACAATTTACAAAAATGAAACATTGTTTAATTTGTATGGTTGCTTTTACTAGGTCTGTGAAACTGATTATTATGTTAATTAGTAAGATTCAGCCGATTTTAGAAAATGTTGTTCAAGCCTTGATATTTCAAAACATCAGTTTGGCAGAAAAACTCAGAACAAAAGTGGTTGTGCACCACAAATTCCAATGGAGAACTTGCACTCAATATTGTTTTAAAATAATAGGAGAGCCCATGTTAAAAATATTAAAAGATACACGGTACCTACCTACTTACCTATTTTATTAATATTATTTTAAAAAAATATTTAAAATATTACCCAAGACTAATATAATATAACCTGTCCAAAAGCCAATTTTTCACGGCGCATTTTCGTACCACGTGACTATCGGTACGAAAACGCGCCATACAAAACGGGCTAATGACGTCACAACTTGCATGTAACCTTATAATGACTGATGAAATATTCATCATCAATAGTTAAGTTAACTCGTTAAATAATACATACACCATTATAAGAAAGCGTTTAAAATTCCATGAAAAAGCTAAACCTAATAACTTTATTAAATTTAGAGTATCTTTATTTATTGCATTTTTATGATCCCAATCCATTAAAAGAAACGTCACTCCAATCTAACTTAGACACAAGTTCCCCATTGCATTGTATTAAAAATAGCTTTGTTTAATACACTTGGATCAAACTAAAGGCAGTCTATGAGGGAGTTAAGCCGAGAGTTTTCCGAACGAGTCTTTCAGCTATTCTGTTGAACTGTTCACGGTCCTCGCGCCACATTTTCGCCGCGTCCACGTTGGCCCCGCTCTCGTCATTTGGTTCTGAAAATAGTAACATAAATAGTAGACATTTGAATATAATATAGAGGTACTAGGTAAAGTAACTAACAACATTGTTTATCCTTTTACTTGTCTAGAACCTCCTCTGTCCTGCCCCTATATTACAAGCATAGGATTTCGGCTAGGGTTGCCTATTTTTTTTCTAACAAATAATATAGTATTTTCGAAGCTTTTACTTCTAAAAATATAGTAAATGGCAAAATAATAGGAAAAAAATAGTTGTTTGACTTGAAAAGCGAGCTTTACAAAAAAGTTAAGGCTGGGTTCCGCTTTACGCAAAATATAGTAGTTTCGCCTACTGTTTTTTTTTTTAGAAATATATTATTTGAGCCCCTAATATAGTAGGGTTGGCAACCCTAAATTAGACCCCTGATCTTGAAAATTATAATGCTTTTCAATTGCTATCATATTTACATGCTCTAACTGGGCATCATACCTGGGTCTCGCTCTTCACAGTCCATTGTTTAACCCACTAGGCTACCGCCGCTGGTGCACCCGTGGCTTTGCTTACTCCAAAATTAAGCTGGTTTGGGGGTCAATGCTACCTAGTCCCAGTTTGACGATCCTAGGTTCACGGACATGTGTCCGAAAATAACTATTAACATTATTAAAAGATAAAGAAGATAAAAGAGAAAGACAGATTGTGCTGACACTTTTACCAAAATCGAGTTAACATATTTTTTTCCATTCAAGATATGGTATGGATCACGTTAAGAGCCCTGCCTCACCGGGACGCCATGGCCACGTCGCCAGCGACCGTATCCAAGCAGTTAATATTGAAATATATGGTGCCTACCTCACTTGGCGACTGTTGGCGACGTCGCCATTCAATACAAACTGCCTGGATACGTGGCTGACGACGACGCCATGGCGTCCCAGTGAGGCAGGGCACTTAGTCAAATTATCTCCATCAGTTATGGTCCCTTACCATCAGGATTCACTAACTCTCTAACAACACAACAATATTGTCCATATTGTTGAAAATTTCTTTACAATCAAGCCAAACATAACGGAAAGGAATAACATAACATAACATTGCATTTACATACAGGCACATATACTGCTTCCGCCCCCACACCAGGATACCCTGTGTCGTGGGAACTAGAAACAGCGACAGATGGAACAGAGAAATACCTGCAAGCATGCTGACGACAGAGAGCAGGATCTTCTCCACGCTCTGGACAGGGGACCAGCGTTCGGCGCTGCTTTCGTAGCCCATGGGATCGTCGCCAGGCGCGTGGAGGATCGATATGCACACTCGCCCGTCAGCGTAGACTGGAATTGACCGGAAAACATTGGTTATAGGACACTCCTATTAGAGTGGTAATTACCATACGTAACTTTAAAACTAATTTGAATTGAACAGAAATGCAACTTAGTTTGCAATGTAACTTTACCAAGATTGCGGTTTGATCATGTCCAGAATTGGGAATAAACTAACAACACAATTTAGTCTTGAAAGATGTTTCTATAATCTTACTATCTTACTAATATTATAAACGCGAAAGTTTGTAAGTATGGATGGATGGACGAATGGATGTTTGTTACTCTTTCACGTAATAACTACTGAATGGATTTTAATGAGAGTTTACAATAATATAGCTTAAACATCAGAATAACACATAGGCTACAATTTATAAAGATATTGTGTGTATTGTCCAAAATATGACAATAAGTGTGAAGTACGTAGGAAAAAATCTACTATCTGCGAGATATTCTGGCGTTTTGCCACTCCCAATGTACACATAATGTGATGTATTATGGGAATGTTTATATTAAATAGTCCTGCAAAAAAGCCGGCCACAGTTAGATATGTAGCACAGCCAAAATAGTGAACCATGCATACTGCAGTAGCTGCCTGCGACTGCAACATCTCAATATTGTCAGGCTTTACCCCAGCGATTGTCGGTTCTTCGCGATAAGGCCAGCCCACTGCCACTTCAGCTTGCTAATTCTCTTGAGTCGTATCGATAACTTTGGTTCTCTGGTGTTATGTATGTTGTATCAATTAGTAAAAAATATAATTTAGCTTCATACACAATCTTTCTCTATAAAAGAAATTAAATAAACACTAAAAGCTTCTAAACTTTTCGTAATTTTAAAATCTACATGTGAGTGATTCCACATTATTTTGAATAGAAATAAAATTTTTAACGAGCCAAAGTTTACTTTTTAAGCTGTACACACATTCTTAACTAAAATGAAATATGTACATTGTCATCGTCATAGTCAAAAAAATAATACTCTTTATTTTAATATCACCAAAATGTTCTAAGTACTACCTATGTAGAAAAAAAGCTATTCCTAATGTTGATGAAACACATTTTTTATCTTAGCTATTCTTACTATAAGTTGGGGGAATTTACACATAAGACGCAACCAAGCATTTAAAATTGTACTTAGAATACTCACTGTTAGGGTGGAACATTTCACAAACAAACTGCATCTTTGGCGGGCTTAAGGGGTAATCAGGCGGGAAGGCTAACTTGGCCGGGAAGATGCCACCTTCGAAACATGTCCCTTCTGGCCCACTGGAACAGAGTTTAACACATTGATAAGTCGATACATTGTTGTTAGTTGAACCTGAGGTGAGACGTTCTCGAAAAATACTATCGAGATTTTCGAAAACGGCAATTATTCGAAATCTTCTTTAACATTCTTTGTTATTCGAAAAATGTTACTAATTTTAAATTAGTTAAATGATTTAATACACTTTTATTTACGAGAAAACAATATTGTAGAGACTTGAAATCTTCACTAGCAAAACTGGACGAACCAAACGCGCGCGACTCCGTCCGAAAATTGGGCCGATATGAATATATTCGAAATGATTCGTGTCGCCTGTCGTGTTTTCGAATATTATCACTCAAGCCAACTGAGATTCAGAGAATCCATTTCCGAAACTTCGTTGGACTCGGGTAATCTCGAAAAATCACTGAACTTTTGGAAACATCGCAATCAGGTTCGTTCGGATTGTCAATTTTGATTCATTTTATTGATTGTCAATGAAGTTCTGTGCTCTATGTAAACTATTGAATCTTCTATAGTACTCAATCCCTTCCCAAATGCCGACGAAAGGTAGGATAGTAATATTAGTATAATTAAAAAATATGAAAAATGAACATTAGTAATTTCAGATTATCAGAACATTAGTAAAGAGATGTCTGAGGTTTCCTGAAGAATCCTGAGGTCTAACTAGAACTAGCCATGTTGTGTTAACCTGGGTTAACCATTATGTTTATTTTTAAAAATTATGCTTAGAAGATATTTGGTGCAGAGTACAGGCGTAATGTGCCATAAACCACTGAAATACATCAAATAGGTTGATACTTACGTAATGAGGGCTTCCCATTCAAAAAAGTTCTCTTCGTTGATTGGTCCGGCAATAATACCCTCAGGAGGGTTTAGTGTTAGTTCTGAAAAATATTTTAAAGCCAAGATAAAGTTTTTGGTTTGAACAATAAGGTGTTCTTTATCCTAGTCAGTTTTTAACCCATTACAAGGCTCTGTACCATATATGGCCACCATAATTTGAACTTTATTGCATTGACATAGAGTCCAAAACCAATGAAAATTTAAGACTAGCTCTGCCTTATATAGGGTTAAGCCAGCAATGAAGTTATTTTTTTTAGCAGCTATGTATGTAGTGGTCTTGGTTAAGGCACACCTTCTTCATCCAGCTACCAGCAATATGGCTCAGATCGGTTCCGACAGGTGGTGGGCATCCCATACTGTTTGCCAACTCATGTTCACCACTTGAGCAACGTTTGAACAGTTGGGAAATTAAGGTTCAATTACAAACTTTCTCAGTGAGGGAAACTTTCGCATTTGCATCTACTTAATGACATGATTTATGCATCGTCCAGTGGCACCTTCACTAACACCAGATGGGTGAAGGGACCACATAGATGTTGCAGTACCTAGGACATTGTTCAGATGGATGGATGAGGCTTGCCCAGGACCTATACCATCCTGACAGCTTAGTTGGCCTAGTCCACAGAAAAGACAAGTCAATATGTACAACCACACCGCAAGTTTCCTCACGAAGAATTCCTTCACTAACTGAGGTGAGGTAGGGAAATATACAGTAAGGGAAAATGTGTTAAGAAAACCAGCTCATCATTGCCTTCAATTATTTGAAAATCATGCATGACACAAGTTGATAAGATCTGTCACAAAATATAATCAGCCAAATCAGTTCTCAAAGAATTGAGGTTATGTAAACGGATTCCGACCCACTAATTTGTGTTGAAAGTCAGGCAAAGGCACGGAATGAGAAAGAAATCAAACAGGAATGAGGGCAAAACCAGTAACAGTTATATTGACCATAATGATCTCTTCGTGACAAAGTGAAATTTCGGTATTGAAAATCAATAAACTTACGTTTATACTCGGCCATTAACCGTCGCAGAGCTGAACCAGCCATTGTTTACTATTATTGCTAAAACTTTGTATGGAATTAATGGAAAATAGACGAGTAATAAAACTTGGTGACAGTTTTGTAAAATATAAAATATTGGTGCTAAAAGAAGTTGGCACTTTTGGCAGAAATTGCGTTTCAAATGGTGCGTTCAGGGAGTCGCTATCAGCACTAAAAACCCAAACGCTACTATTGCTGTTCGGAGAGCCAATTGCGTGTCAGCGATTGCAAGCTCCACGAACGCTATTTGCGTTGCGATCGTCGTGATCGCATTCGGCCATCTTGACACATTTGCGCGGGACTTTGCACTGTGCTTGAGTGAAACATGGAGGTGATGGAGGGTCGTAGTGATTTCTTGCGAATTTTAACGATGATAACGCAGGAAATTATGGACGTATCATCAAGTGACAGCGACGACAATGCCGAAGACTTGATTGTGCAAACCCTAAATAAAAGACGGAAAATATGCAGGGTCGCTAATTACGTTGAACGGATAGTACCGGGTTTGACGGCACAACAATTCAAAGCTCATTTCAGGTAAAACTTTTCTTATGTTCCTTCCGAATGCTTATCGTTATTACAGCTAGATTTAAATGAATTGGGGAAATGGTTTAGGATACTTCCTGGTACCTTCGAACATGTTTTGTCTCTAATTGCACCAAGGCTGCAAAGGGAGACCAGAGGAACGCCCATGATTTGCCCGGAGAAACAATTTTTGTTGGCACTTTGGAGGCTTGCAACTCCGGATTCTCTAAGGTGAATTTTAACAACATATATGTAACGTTACGTTGCTTGTAGCTGTAGCTAGCAATAACAGTAATATTCTTTTTTTTTTTGGTATAAAAATGGAGTAGTCGTCAACATGTACAATAATCTCTAATGTAAAGGGAGTATTCTCATCTGTTTAGATCTATCTCCGATCGATTTGATGTTGGCAGGAGTACGGCGCTGTACTGTACTCGACGCGTCGTAGACAGTTTAGTCCAGCTAGCGCCTTCGATAATCAAATGGCCCAATACTGAAGAAGCTGAGGAAATTTGGGCAGGATTTGAAGCTACAAGCGGCTTCCCAAAGGTCATTGGCGCTATCGATGGAACTCATATCAGGATACCAGCTCCAAAAGCCTATCCTGAAGCATACGTCAATCGTAAAGGTCACCATTCAATCCAGCTTCAGGTAATTCTCTTTCTTACTATAACACGAGTAGTTTGTTTGCAAATGGTTGATATTTGCCCAGCGTCGTTGTTCTGAAATTATAAGGAACGCCATAGCAGTTAAATGAGGTTTTGCTGAACTGAAACGAATTTTATCATCCATTAATAATTTTCTTTTCTAGGCTATTTGTGATCACAGATGTCGATTCATCCATTGCTACGCAGGTCACGTCGGTTCAGTACACGATCAGAGAGTTTTTCGCCTGTCTGAAGTTCCGACGTATTTCAACGACGTCGGCAAATTTCCGGAGCAGTGTCATCTGGTTGGGGATTCCGCGTATAAACTTCATCCAAATTTATTAACACCGTATCGAGACAATGGACACTTGACCGAGCGACAGCGAAATTATAATTTTTGCCAATCTTCTGCAAGAATTGCAATCGAAAGAGCCTTCGGTCTTCTGAAAGGTCGGTTCCGAAGTCTGCTAACGGTACTTGCAATCGATCGAGTCGAGAGGATACCGAAACATATTCTTGCTTGTTGCATCTTGCACAATATATGCTTAACCAGAGATAATGATCTGAACATTGAAGTAGAGGAAGAAGAGGCATTGGACTGTAACATCCCCGAAAATGAACGAGTACGCCATGCTGACGATGCAGGACTGATAAAAAGAAATGCGATAGCAGGACAACTACGTGTGAGAAATGTGTAGCTCGTTTTAATTTCCTGAGACATTCTCACTCAAGCAAAGTATATCTTTCATGGACATTTATGACTTGTACTATTAAAAGTGATGAAAGATATGAAATTTTTTTTAAGTATTTGTATGAAAAACAAATAAACAGAAATATATTAATATTAAGAGTGGATACAAAAACAAATTTAAAGTTAATATTTTATCACTGCATTCGAGATCCATTGTCGCAAAGTAATTAATGAATTATTCCTTGCTTGCAAGTTGACTAAGGAAATTTATCATTTTCGTTTGCATTTCCATCCTTTCTTTGTGTCTCCTCTCTTTTCCTTCTTCAGCTGCTTGGCGAGCTTCTAGAAGTTTGTCCAATGCGTCGGATGCTTTACGTTTGCCTAGAAGATTAATCGGTATTTTCAAAAATGCTTTACGCGGAAAAAATCATTGTCATAGTTGTTGAATAAATAATTTTTCATTTTTACTCACGAGTAACTTGGTTAGTTGTACTGGCAACTGATGTGCTACTACTCTCGACATCGTTCTGAGGTGCGGTTGAGGAAATAGTCGCCAGTGGAGCCATGAACGGTTTTTGCCCAATCAGACTTTCCATTGCCTAAAAAATATTCGAAATGTAGTAAAAGTAACGGAAATGGAGAACTCGAAGACATTTTTTGAGCTAGTCATATTTTCGAAGCAATTGCGGTGAAACTGCTATCTGAAAAATGGATTAATATAAATTGTCATACTACTTACGTCATAATACTTCCATGTACGCCTGTTATTGCCTGATTTGCCGTTGTGATCTTTGATGGCCTTGTACGTCCGCTTCATTGTATTCAGTCTTGTCATGCATTGTCTGCCTGACACGTTATGGCCTTTCAATTCCATTACGGCTGAGATTTCCTTCCAGGCTTTGACGTGACTAGTCTTGCCAGAAGACATCGAAGGTTCGCGGAGCCGATACTCTTCTAGGAGCAACAGAATGGCTGATTCAGACCATCTGAAGTCTGTAATATAAATTGAGCACTAGAATACGCAAAACATAATTGTGATAATACAGAAATAGATGATTTTATAGATTTACTTACTTTCCTTGTTTTCAGCGGCAGAATTCTCATTCATTTCCTCAGCTGCGTCGAGTGCATCCTGAGCATCTTCTGTAGAATAAGAAGATTCAATTAGTTATCGGAGCAGATTACGAAAAGCCACATAATCAATTTGAACAATTGCATACCGAGCATTGAATCATTTGAAGTAGCTTGGGAAGCCTCTGAAATTGAATCACCATATTAATGAATGCTAAAATCGTTTGATTGTTTCAAATATGCGTTGAGTAACTGGTGTAGATATTATGATTACATAGAAAACCGAAAAGCTCACCTGCGCCCGCAATACCAAGATTGTATTCTTGTCGGGCAACGTTCAAAAGGTTAGTTGCAAAAGCCAAATCTGTGTGCAATGTAGAAAAAAAGCAAATGAGAAAAAAAACATTCGCAATAGAAATATAGCGCACCGTCGTACTTTCAATGACATTTTTATACCGAGCAGATTGAACGTGCAATATTTGTTCATTACAAGTTCTTTCTGTGGAAATATTGCGCATTGGACATCGAAACGTATAAAATATGCCGTAATTATTAATGAAAAAAAAGCACGGGAGTTATAAAATTTGATGACTGGGAAAACCACTCCAGTTTAGAGAAATAAAAAACATGCTCACGAAAAGAGAATTACATCCATAGACTTAAGATTTCAATCAAGGTAAAACTTACCGTTACGTGCTCTTAGAGCAGTGTTCGGTGACAGTTGCAGCGTGTACTCTTCGTTAACATCAAGATCTTGAAAAACCATTTCGACGGAATTGTCCATTTTGCTGTCAGAATGCCGGTTGCTCGAAGAACGAAGGAGGTTAGGATCACGATGAGTAGTGATAGCGTTCGAGTTCACAGAGTTCGCAAACACTGACGCTGTCATCACACCACCTCGGAAAAAATTGCATTGACAGTGAATTGTCATGACGTCACACACCATTATTGATGACGTCACGAACACGATTGATAGCACCACCGTCGAGCTCCGTGAACAAATTTTAGCGCTAGATAGCGCGGATAGCGACTCCCCGAACGCACCCTTTACCAAGTATTATTGAACGAACGAATATAACTAAGACTATGTTTTAATTTGTCTATGGTAGACAGAATGACGTAGACAGACGCAGAATGATGACAATGAAAATAAAAATAAAACTATTCTGTTTTCAAAATGGGCGTTTTTCCTTTCTTTTTTTTTCTTCCTTGAGATACACTAGATGGCGCCATTCGTTTCTTCATACGAATTTGTGATTCGTTGCAATCAATGTCAAAGTCAGTCCACAGATCACTAAACAAGAGAAGGAACCAGGGTTGCTATTCGGACGAGGTTTCTCGTAATAAAAATAAAAATTCAAACCCACAATCCATAGCAAAGACTCCAAAGTATCCAAAAGCGCACTTATCACCAAACGACAACAGCATTTTTTCTTCTAGGTTACCAACCATCACAAATTCCACAGAACCATAGTATTATTTTTTGCTTTGACGTTTATTATTACGGTACGGCAGCGCCACCTAGGGATCCTTTTAAAACTAAATTCGACATAAGGAAAAACGCTCATTATAATGATTTCGTGAAATTATAACATTTTTTTTGCAGAAAATACATTTTTGTGACACTTTGAAACGAAATGTAATAAATAAGTAGGTACCTACTCAATTCACGCTGAGTTCTCGAGTAACCCAGATAATATTATTAATAGTCTAAATACCTAGGTGCTGTAGGACTCTGTCCATCATCGGAATAAATTCTTGGACAGAGTCCAGAGTTCAATCCCAGCTTTTAAAAATAAATCATAATATTTAACTTGCCAAATTTTATCATTTGTCTATTTTATGACACATGATACAGTTAATTTTACAAATTGTGCAAAAACAACACTGTTGTTTTACCGACATTTTATAACACCTTGTGCAAAAATTCTAACAAATTATAAGTGATCACTATTAAAAAATCGGAACGCTTGTAATACAAGTAAATATTTTATAGTTGATTTCTTAGTATTCGCATTCGTCAAAGAAAATGTTCTACAACCGATTATTTTTTCACGTCCCTAGTATGCAGTTCATTCATTCATATTTTTTGTGATTCTGTTCGTTCAATTCAATGGCGGTTTTCCGCGGTTTTCATTTGAAATTTTTTAAATAGCTGAAGTTAGTTTAAGCAGAAGAAATTGATAAAATATTTGTATGTTATTTCTTATTTAAGCCACAGACCATGAGCTCAATACAAAACGACACTACTGCAATACCTGCAGACTCTTCACAGACTGCCTCTGCGGATACGTCTACGAACGCAGCCAAGGTAAATTTTAAGCCCATTCAATACCTACGTACCTAACTCAAAACCTATCCATTATGTTTTCCTTCTAATCTTTAATTTTCGCGTTTCTCTTTCGCCTGGGTTGGTGGGTAAAGTTGGGGGCGGGGAGCGAAAGGATCGAGGACGACATGGTCGCGAAGTTCGTCTGCCGGGCTTGCAGCAAAAGTTTTTACAACGCGAACGCGCTGCAGAACCATAGGAACCTCCAGCATGACATGGAAGGCTCCAGCAGTGACGGCGACATCGCCCTTCCCTCGCTCGTCACCTTCACGGAACATGTATGGATTTTATGGTTCTTCATTTTCACCTTAGATAATGGTCCCGAGGATATCACGGCAATTTAGAATTTAATGTTAAAAATATTAGAATTAGTTTTGATGAACTAAAAGTATCGAGATAGAACGGCAGTATAGTAGCTAGTGAAACTCAAGTTATTCGGACACTGGCGGTAATTAAGTTGTATGTACAGTCGACAGCACATCAACCTTTACCTATGTTACACGCGTGCACTGTACTCGATTACGTTACGGGCTGTGCAACAAAATTTAAAGCCTCCCACACACAGGCGCCGGTCGCCGGTTTTTACCGGCCGATAATATCGCATGCGTTATTGCGATAATGCGTCCCGATTTCTTGCACACAGCTGCGTTACCTAGGTATATCGCATGCGTTATTGCGATAATGCGTCCCGATTCCTTGCACACAGCTGCGTTTTTATCGACCGATATTTCTTACACAATAACCGTCAAGACTCCAACAAGTCAGCATAGCACATAGGTATCTATTTGTATGTTCTTTCGCTTTAATGAACCTCAAAATATTCATAGCTTTAGTGAAGGAACGACCTGTTTTATATGATTTACGAAATCCACTATAGGTACAGGGCGTCCCAAAATTATGGGACATGAAGGGAAAGTACCTTAAATATCGTAGATAGGGTATTTTGCTGAAAGAAGACTTAGTGTTATTTTTAAAAGTTAGTAATTCTGCATTCAAACATTTTCTAAAAAATAATAAGTATTTTAAAACGCATTTTTGCGTTCCTGCGATACTCCGATATAGGTAATTGCAGGTATGTGTGTAACGAGGTGCATTTGCCTCGTTGCCTTTTTATTATTTTCGGCCACCTACTATTCCAAATTTAATTAGTATTTGACTTTTGCTGCAGTGTTCGGACGTATCTGGCTCAGATTATCCTCAGATTCTATCCAAGCTGCACCTAAACGTCATTCTTTTTCTGTTTTTCACGACCCGGAGTATCTTATTCTCAATGTTATTATATAAATCATCATAAAATATTTAAAAAAGGCACATATTTATTATTTAAGTGTTCTTTTTATATTTCTACTGTATTTTTATATTTATCTTTTATACCTTAGCTAAGACCTTTATTTTTGTATTGTTCCCAGGTGCCTTTCCTTTACATTTAAATAAACCGAAATTCTACCGTGCCCCTGGATACCCTCTTTCACTTTACTTACGGATCGCAGCCCCCAAACCACCCATCGTGCGACACTGGCGCCCAACGTGGGGCACGGTAGAATGTTTATTTAAATGTAAAGGAAAGGCACCTGGGAACAATACAAAAATAAAGGTCTTAGCTAAGGTATAAAAGATAAATATAAAAATACAGTAGAAATCCTCAGCTTCCATCCAAGGTGGACTAAACCGTGATTATTTTCTGTTCTTTTTTCAAGACCCGGATTTCTGTTCTTCATATTATTACGATCAATCATTTTATAAATATACGAAAGGCACAATTATTATGTGCCTTTCCTTTACATTATAAATAAAACTTAACCTACCGTGCGACACTGGCGCCCAAACGTCAAGAACCCCACCCACGCTCCCGAACCTGCGCACCGCTACTCTGATGCTGCTTGAAGACACCCACCCGGTTCCTCAAGATTTGCTATTATTATTATTTATTTATTTTTTCTTTTACCTAATTTTACCAATTTAGACTAAACCCTTTCCAAATTCTAAAAGATTTTATCATCGCCGTCTTAACTTTCGATCTTCTTTCGGCCTAGATTCTTTGACTTTTTATACTTATTTACCTTACAACTCATAACTTCATTCATAACCACCCAATCTCTCTACTTAAAACAAACTAACCATAATTTAATCTTTGATAAAATTTACTTTTTCTTTGTTATAATTAATATACAGGCAATTACAGTTTCAGAAATCATTTAATAATTTTATTTACACTGTTTATATTTCAGATCTAACTATTTCACTTTTCACAAATAATCCTACACACTCCTTAGTAAGCCTGAATTGCGATATGAGCTTCAGACTTCGCAACAGGTCATAACTTGCGTCAATCACTGCATCCTCTTGCTGACACTCGTTACCTCGTCGTATCTATCCCGTTTTAGCCTGAACCTGATATTGAGGAGGTTGAGAAATGCCCCACAATGATTTCAGGACATATTCTTCATGTTTGTCTTTAAGCTTTTTAATCCGCACATATTTAATTCACATTTCTGATAGACATAATTGTCTTTCTATTTATACTGAGCCAAATACAAATTTATTACAATTTTAAAATATTTTGTGAGCATTTGACACTATGTCAACAAATACAATGACATTCAAATGTCAACATTTATTCTTTCCAAAATTCAAAATTAGAACAACCACTTGTTCAAGCCCCATTTTGACACAAATTATTTGGCATCTAAACTCTTTACTTTCTTCGACCTTGCATTAACCTATTGTACATTACTTTTTCTTTTTCCAACCATCTCATCACCCTTTTTGGCCTACCATTATTTTATATCTCACATTTCATAGTTTCATACCTCGCCTTAATTCTTTCTCTCTCTCTTTCTCTCTCTCTCTCTCTCTCTCTCTTCCTTCCTTCCTTCCTTCCTTCCTTCCTTCTTTCCTTCCTTCCTTCCTTCCTTCCTTCCTTCCTTCCTTCCTTCCTTCCTTCCTTCCTCACTTCCTTCCTTTCTTTCCTACTTTCTTTCTCATTTACTTTATTTTGCTGTACTTACATTCACAGCAAGTACCAGTTTTTTCCTAATTAGGAATATTATCTCGTTCAGAGATTATTCTTAAACATTGTGTACTGTGTAGTATTTCTACAACACAAGTTGAATTTCTTCTAATACGTATATACGTGACTTACGTAATGTATATTTATATCATCTTGTATATATGTATATTGTATAAAATATCAGCGGATGGTAACTGTAACAAGCCTAAATACCAAATCATCTTGTATATATTGTATATAATATCAGCGGGTGGCTACTGAAACAAGCCTTAATGCCAAAAATAAATAAATTTGAGAGCGATTTACGAGTATTGACATGGTTATTTACATGGTACTCTAATGCAAGGTATATTTTTGGAAGATTGATATATGAGTCCTATAGAATCAAAAGCGGCAATCTGCAATTTCACTGTTTAGTAGCAAAGTTACAAAAACGATTGCCATGTTTATTTTGAACTATTACAGGTAGCCGTATTTGAAACTAACCTGTCACTTTGAAGTCGATTTACTATGAAAGGCAGCTATATTTGATACTGATACTAAAATACGTCAAAAAGAGTTTAAAATTCCGAGTGTTGCCCTATTAACAAGTCAGATTGCCACTTTTGATTTTATAGGACTCATATGAGTGTGAGATGAATGTTAGTTTAAGTCGTCTCTCTTGTAATATACTCATTATAAATAACATAATTAATTTCTAAATTACTATCACTCATGTCATGCATTACTCTGCAACTTCATTCACCTCATTTCTTCTTCATAAAAAAAAATCCATCTGGACCTTAAGTCCATCAGGATTTTTTTTTCCGGGGCAGACGGGGTATTGTAACGAGGTGCATTTGCCTCGTTGCCTTTTTATTATTTTCGGCCACCTGCTATTCCAAATTTAATTAGTATTTGACTTTTGCTGCAGTGTTCGGACGTATCTGGCTCAGATTATCCTCAGATTCCATCCAAGCTGCACCTAAACGTCATTCTTTTTCTGTTTTTCACGACCCGGAGTATCTTATTCTCAATGTTATTATATAAATCATCATAAAATATTTAAAAAAGGCACATATTTATTATGTAAGTGTTCTTTTTATATTTCTACTGTATTTTTATATTTATCTTTTATACCTTAGCTAAGACCTTTATTTTTGTATTGTTCCCAGGTGCCTTTCCTTTACATTTAAATAAACCGAAATTCTACCGTGCCCCTGGATACCCTCTTTCACTTTACTTACGGATCGCACCCCCCCAAACCACCCATCGTGCGACAAGTGTACGGTCGTTTGCGTCCTGATACAAAACATTCTAGAACTTAATACCTATCTTAATAATATGCGATAATTATTGCCCTTAATATGCGATATTCGCAGGACGGCGAAACGCAACGTTTTACTTCCATTGCGGCGTTATTATCGCAGCAGTGTATAACTCCATGGCCGTCCTAATACAAAATGTACTGAAAACAGATATCGCAATAACGCATGCGATTTTAGCGAAAATGCCACTAGCGTTAGTCATAGACGTTGACCCATCCATGGACTGAACGCGCTGTATGTTGCTTAACATTAGTGATCGTTTAAGATCACTCAGGCAGCCCAGGCTGCGAGCGATTTCATAGGAATGGACAATTTGTTTCTATAGATTTACGTAATAAATATCATAAAGGGGGAGGTGATCGCCTTAATCTTATTAGGCGTGGTTCTTTTTTTCGTGAAACGTAAAGAAACTGTTTTCTCGTGAAGCGTCACAGTTTTTGAAACATGTTATTTTAGTAACAGTTTTTTTTCCGAACTCTTTTACGAGCTCGCCGTTACAGAACAACTGCTATCCGAATGGTTTCTTCGTTAAAACGTTACTTATCATAGCTACATTTTTAATTAGCTACATTTTTCTAGTTACAGAGTTACATCAATAAGGTAATTGTATAATATAACCTGTAACTGACATTATCAAATTTCCTTTAAATTTCATTCATGATTTAGACCGACTGCGTATTTAGAATACCAATGATTTGCTATAACAATGGTATTTACTGTTATGCAATTTTTGTTTTTATATTTTTTTGTCTTTATTTTATTTGAAAACATAGTTATTCTTCTTATTAATAATTTACATAGTAAGTTTTTATTTCTAGAACACGAAAGTCTTCCCCTTCACAGCTGACTAAATATTTAAACTACATTTAAGCAGTGTTTTAAAGAGTGGTGATTGAAATCAAAAATTGTGTTTTTCCAAAAATCTAATCTTTTTTAAAGATTTAAAACGCAAGAAACGGCACGCGACGCTTCGAAGTCCTGTGCCGTGCAACTTCAAAGGACCATAACAATTAAAATCAAAGACCAGTCTCTAGACTCTAAATACACAGTAATTCGTATCAAAGAAGTAATAAATTGAACAATCCTTACAAAAATCACATGTTCACAAAAGAAACTGTTTGGAAAATAACTGTTTTTGTGCTACTTAAAACTTTGTATCCTTACATGCTACGTAACCCGTTATTGGGAACAGTTACGTGAAGTAGCTGCCACGCCTAGGTACTCTTATTTTTTCTTATTTAGGGGAGGGGGCCAGGGTGGTGGCTCGCTAATTGGCTATTAGTAAAAGAAGTTACCTAGCTACGCAATAATTCGATGGCGCCTTGTATCTACTTAGACAAAGGTCGATCTTTTAAGTCTCTGTGTAGGTGGTTATCAACGAAAATACTCCCTTGCCTTTGCGCTTGTCTGGAATTCGAGAAAAAAACTAAATGAATATTTTCACTCAGAGCGTCAACGGCTTGTGCGGATTCAAGTTCGTCCCACTGAACTCGGAAGAGCCGGAGCCGTGTATGGACAACAACAGCGACATGTCCCCGCGCACTTTTACGGAGGACACCACCTTCCTCGTAATAAAAGTGGCGACCGATGTCAACGCGGCAAAGAGGCGAAGACTCGAAGGTGTCGTAAAGAGGACTCGAATGAAGCCTGGGAAACCGACAATTGACTTGAGGTTAGTTCCATACATACATAAGCTCTCGCCTGTATCCCAGAGGGCTAGGCAGAGACCAGAGACTGCCACTTGCAAAGATCGTGGCAAATCACTCGCTTTCTCGAATTCATTAGTCATTGCATGCACGCACGCCGGTTTCGGGTACTTTTTATCCTGCTTTTTGCTAATACATCTCCTATTTGGTCTAAGTATGTTCGCTTGGGGCGTCTCTTACCGCCACTTGCACTCGTATGTCTTTCTTGCTTCATATTTTTTCCATTTCTTCACTTTCTTCACGGTGACTCTAATGATACTTGTAATTTCAATTAACGTAAAGTACAAAACCCGACTTTACAGGAGAGGCAAAATAAGATTTTTTTTCTCGACTTTCATTAATTACGCGTTTTTAAAGTTATATAAAAGTGATTTAGCCAAAATATACCCAAAATCTAAGATGCAAACGATGAAATATTTACTTTTTAGACTAGTGTATTGTTTTAGAAAATCGATTTACCTTGCATCTAAGAAAATTCATTAAAATGTTTTTTACGTCAAATTTTATTATGAGACTCCGAGTAATTTTGGGCGTAAAGCACAACTGAAAATATTTTACTTATTCTCTGCGCCCTAAAAATAGATGTTTAAGAGTAAAGCAATGCCCTCGATTGAGGTGGAGAGTGGTGTGATGATCGTTATCTAGGACCTACTGATTTTTGTTATTATTAAATAGCTTTTAGTACAATCTCCAAGTCTAGTGCAGTGGCCGCAGCGTTCTGTATTGACTGTTTATTTAGCATGCACTTATGTCATTGTTTTCTTTTTTAATTAAACATCCACAAACAATAAACAATAAACATCCTGGCACACACCTTGCTTCTGGCCCCAGACTGTGATATCCTGTGTCGTGGGAACCAGAAACAACGACGTCACAAACATCCAGCGTCCAAGACCGAGGGTGTTTTTGCCCTCAGCTGGGATTTGAACCCGGACCTTTCGCATAGGCAGATTCGCTAACCGCTGCGCCACAGAGGTCGCAGTGAAGTGACTCTACAGTAGCGTTAGTTTGGTTTAATTTTTCGTTTCTCTTTATCAGTGCCTTTATCCATTCTTTTCGTATCCGCCTTGTTGCACTATTTACTTCATGGCATTCTGCATGCTCATTCACCGAATGCTTGATGCCAATTCTATTCGTACCTTAAAACTTTATTTATTTACTACTTTATTCATCGGCCAGAACAAGACGCTGGTACGGAGCTTTAGAACGCCGGCTTCTCATTCCGGAGGTAGAGGGTTCGAATTCGGCATGTACCAATGCCTTTGTTTTCTAACTACATTTGTGAAGTTACAGTAGGAATAATACGATGGAATCCTTCGCATTCCATCGCATCGTGAGGAATGTCTGAGGTGTTCACATACATCGGCCCTTGAAATTCCCTATCCGTGATTTATTACAACTCAAGCAGAGAAGAATAAAACCTCATCAACTTACGGGGCAGCTAATCTAACCCGACTGACCAACCACTCAATTTTGGAATGCAAAGCTGAGTTGTCAGTACCTGCGAGTGTGTGTACCTGCAGTCGTCAGATAAATCAACTCCCACGTTTCCGTAGAAAGCTTACTAGTGGTAATGTAACTCGATAGAGCACACACGTGCAAATGTTATTGTGTAGAGCTGTACCTACATTATAACAAGCATCCCACGCGAGATGCGTCTCGGGCCCCCGGCAGCCCGGGAAAATGCACTGCAGCCACCCTGAGCTTATAATTATTTTCCGGTAGAAGCCTGCACGCAGTCGACAGGTTAGTACGCGCGCTGGGACCGCGTGACGGACTCTATAAAAACTAGTTAAATAATTTCTGTGCAGTGGTCGCGGACTATCTTTAGGGGAAACTTCTCTAACTATCACTTATCTTTAGTTTGAAAAATCTCTTGAATTATCGAAGCCAATCGACAAAATAACTTCAAGGTACTTAGACTTTGACTCACAAAAAAATTAGTGGTGCATGAAATGTGAAAGTAAAATCCCGACGCGTTTGCATTCCCGGCTAACTCCGGCCGTCTTTGCAGGGGCCCGTTCAAGTGCACCTTTTCGTCTTCGTTGCATCCGGACTCCCAATGCCGGCAGATCTTCTTTAACTGCTGCGAGTACTCGCTCCACTACCGGGAGGAACACACGAAGCGTCGCAAGGCAGCCTTGCGTTGTCAGGTGTGCGAGAAACGCTTAGACCGCGACTTCTACCCGACCGTCCCGCTGACTGCTCAGCTCCAAGCTGCTGATCGCTTTTCCTGTCGCCTGTGCGCACAAACGTTTCTGGACAGCGCTCAGTACGACGAGCACAACCGTCTGGCGCACGCCAAGATGAAGCGCTACCAGTGCACCCTCTGCTCCAAACGGTTCACCCAGCAAGGCGGCCTTCAGCAGCATATGCGGATGCACACCGGAATACGCCCGTTCCGCTGCACCTTTTGCATCAAGGCCTTCACGCAGAAGGCGGGACTCGACCAACACCTGCGTACCCACACTAAAGTGAAGCCGTATTGTTGCGTGGTCTGCTACAAGTGCTTCGCGCAGTCCGTGCACCTACGCCAGCATATGCGAACGCACACGAACATCCATCCGTTCCGGTGCCCCCTGTGCAGGAGGCGATTCAAGCAGACGAGCCACCTGAACTTCCACATGAAGTCGCACAAGTCGCTTGCGTTTTCAATGGACTGTTTCGAAGAATACGAGCGGGCTCAAATGTCTGCTCAGTACTTGAACTTGGCGAATCTGCAGCCGGTGGGGGTGGGTGAGACGCTGTACTACGCGGCGGAAGTGGCCCCGGCGCTTCAGCCCTACCTGTTCCCGCAGTCTGGAGTCTTGCCCGGGCCAGGAGGCTTCTACTACTAAGCTGTCTCTTGTTTTAAACCCCTACTTGATAGAAAATAATGTCGTAAATATATGTATCCGTAACAATTTTCGATTAATTTCGGGTAGCGAGGGGGGTTCTATTGTGAAAAAGATAAAATATAAAGATATAACACGTAAATAGATACATAACTGGTACATATAAATAAATATATAACTATAAATATTTATCGTACTTATATAAATATTTATATATATATCGTAAATATATAAATATTGAATTTGGAAAAAATATATTATATATTTCCTTCCATGTACGCATAGACTTAGCTGTCGTGCATGTTCTCTATTGTATTTTAAAGAAAGGAGTGTTTCTACTGTATAAGGTACCTATAGTAGAACGGCGACGGACTCAAGTTAGGTATTTGTTGCTCATATTTTGAAAGCAGCTTGTTACTAACATGACTTCTGACAGTATATTATGTAGAAAAAGGTAAGATTATGTAGCTATAAAGTATCATAAACGATAAATATATAACATATAAACGAATAAATTTATGTAACTATATAAATTGCAAGTTGTGGTGAAAAAACTGTTTCCAGGTTTTGCGTATAGTACGTAAGTACTATAAAATCATTTATCTGTGCTTATTTTTTAAGAACATCATAACGTAAATTGATTATATTTATTGTAAACATACCATCTAACTGGAAAAACTTATCTGAATTGAATTGTCCTACGTGTTTCCATATTGAACGTCTTTAAAATTTCTCGATGTATAGTATAGTGCATGCCCTTGTTGTGTTTAAAAAATGACTACTGTAAAAGGTATTGGAGAATGGTGACGGGCTCCAGTTCGTTATTTCTTGCTCCAATTTTGAAAGCAGCTTGTTATTAACTGACAGTAAATGTAGAAAAAGATAAGGGATGTAGTTGTAACGTATCGTAAACGATAAATGTATAACATATAAACGAATAAATATGTAACTATGCAAATTGCAAGTTGTGGCGAGAAAAACTGTTTACAAGTGTCGCGTATCTTAGTACGTAAATACTATATTAATACTATAATTCGTAAAGACCCTAATTATTATCTGTGCTTATTGTATAAGTACACAATTACGTTATGGATTCTAGTTTATGTAACTTTACCATCCAACTGTATAATCTATTACCATCTAATTGGAATTTCAGTATTGAAAATTAAAAATAAACTTTCCTTCATGGTCCACGTGCTCTGTACCTAAGTACTTATAGAATTATACCTAAAGTCTGATTTTTAATTCCGTAGAATTCTGACAGTTATAATTTTTTGACATTTCAGAGATTAGAAACCTTTTTTGGCCGAACACATTTTTCAATTTCAATACGAGTGTGAACATCTGAGTCTACACAATTAATTTGTGGGTGAATGTATCCATTTTATAAAGTGTGGAGCTCCAAATTAAAAGAGAATTTAAGGCGAGTGACAATTGTGTCCATTTTCATCACACAAACAGTAAAAAAGTACAAGTAAAGAAAACATATTTTTATTAAAATATTTAACCATGATTAATACTAATATCACCTAATATCACTATCTTCATCATCATCATCATCGCTGACATGAATTATTAAGAGAGCTAACAACGGTACAGTTCACTTTTTTAAAAAGGTTTACGAAACCTTGAATTAGTAGGCAGTGATGTCAGCTAAAGAATAAACTAAAGTAATTAAAGTTAATTCGATATATTATTATTGTTCGTGATATTGAAATGTTTGTTATTTTTGTATTAGGTCACTTGAGTAAGTAAATATTTAGATTAACCTTTTTGTAGGTAAAACATAAAAAATATGTAGAATTTCATTTTTTATTGCCCTCAAATCTGTCCCTTTTGTCGGTAGAGAACTTTTTCAGTAGCAACTAGAGATGGGCGCCGAGAATATTCTCAATCTTCTCTAAGTGGAAACTTCCGAGAAGATTGAGAAATTACCGGTAAGTTTCCATATCTTCTCATTTTGGTGAGAAGATAAAATATTGTTAATAAATATTACTTTCTTCATCAAAAATGTGTCTAAAATTGAAGTAGAATGCATTTTAGGCTACACGCAAATATTGCCTACGCGCACGTGCGATCAATAGAGTTTTTATCTTTAGAAGTTTACCGCATGAGATTTGTACGTGGGTTTCTTTTGTGCTTCGTAGTAGTTTATTACAGTCTCGCATTCAAGTTTTAAAACTATCTATTAGACCCTTATTACTACGAAACAGCTGTTTTATGACAATAATGGCTCAAAAATGTCTCTTAGCCCAGTCATTATAGATTTTGACCCGTGAATAATTAGTTCTTGAATTTTTTTTCTTGGGTCCCTCGGGGGATGTAAGTTCAAAAAGTAGACTGAATCAGCCTCCTGCGTATATTCGAAAAAAAAAATTGTTTCCATAAAAACAGCTTTTCTTGAATAACTCGGCCATTTTTGATTTTACAGTAAAATCGTGAGAATAAAATTTATAGGAAATTAGATTTTCTACAAGTTTGGTCCTCACAATTATTCTTGTAGGATCGATATTTAAAAAAAATTAACTGAAAAACCCGACAAATCACACTAATATTATAAACGTGAAAGTTTGTGTGTTTATATGTTTGTCAGTCTTTAGCGCTGAAACGGCTGGATAATTTTATAATTTTAATAAAATTTGTCTTTAAAATTTGATTTTAAAAATCTATTGTATTCAATGAATAACAATTTAAAAACTGTCTAGCGTCTTGTACTAATATAATTAATATAAAGTATGTGTTGTCTTGTGTGTTCTTAATAATGTGTTTTATTTCACGCTGTTCACGCAGGAGCACTCGACCTATTTCTGTCTGTCCTACTTAGGTCGACACTGACTGTTTTTAAATAAATATATTCAAAATTAGGTACAGTATTCTACAGTATGCCACGCGCCGTACATTAGCACAAATGGTCTTAGTCTGGGTGGATTTCCATGTTTGTAATGTCCTTGCCTGGTTACCACAGCACAGGGTCCTAGTTTGGGACCAGGTGGGCGTGGTTGTGTCATATAGAATGTATTATTATTTTAGATTTCTTAGAACACTCGTAACTGTGATACAATATTTCGCTCTTGACGTACTCGATCTCGCAGCTGTGTGTGGGATCACATCCGTCTCAATACAAAAGTTAGGTATAATAATTTTTAACGGAACATCGCAGCAAAGGTAGTATGAGGACGCGAGTCGCGCACGACAACGTCAAAAGTCGCGACTTTCCAGTACATTAACTGTCAAATTCTCGCGACTTTTGACGTTGTCGCGCGCGACTCACGTCCTCTTACTACCTTTGCAGGACGCAAGGTCCAAGCGTCCTGTAACATTCGTAGTCGTCATAATACATAATGTAATTAAAACAGTTATCGCAATAACGCATCCGGTATCGGTGACCGACAACAAAAGCTCGGGGGCGAGAGGCTTTATAGGATCACTTTGTCGTCCGACTTTGTTTTGGTGAATAGGTCTCTTCGCGTGGACGTACCGAGTTGAAATTAAACCATAATACATACCCTCAGGTTTACAGTCCCTTGAAGCTGTGAAAAATGAATCTTCTATGTTAATCTAAAAAAACAGGTTGTTATTGAAAGGTATTACAGACCAATATCTCACAATCGTGTATAGTGATTATGATTTTTAGGACCTAAGGCAAGAACTCATCTAATATAATTATACAAATCTCGTTTGTTATCGAACTCTTCGTATACGGCTGCAGCGATTTCACGAATGTTTTTGTGTAAGTATCTTTTGTAGACCTGAGAAGAGGTCTAGGCTAATTAATTAGCCAAAACGTTTGACAGGTCAGCATTTTTGACATAAATGCCATCAGTCCCAGGTCCGCGATACTAAGTTCTCGGTTGTGCGTTTCTCTGTGAAATTCTGTACATAGCTAGGTAATTCAACTATTATAGCTCCACTTATCATTCCCGGTATGAAAGTTAACCAGTGAACTTTGACTGCGTATTGACGTACTTTGGTAGTAGTGACAACGGCCTTTGTATTGTCGTAAACTCCGGCTTGTGTTGCACGCGGTTACATTTCGGTCGACAGTTTATTGTTTTATGCCCTCGTGTAAACAAATGCAGCTGACTCGGGCGACCGGAGAGATGGCGGACGATCCTTTGTCTTATGCCGGGGCAGACTAACTGAAGGGATTCGTTTCCTCCCCGATGGGAGCGAAGAAATCAATGTCATTGTCACGGTGTAAACAGCGCATTCAAACAGGATTTGGTGCGTGATCACACCTGAATGTGTCTCGGTAACTTCTTTCGGTTGGTGTGTAACCGGCATTATCAAGCTTGCCATGCTTTGAGTCTTGGTATGGGCATAGAATGGCTATGTACTGGTTTTATTAAGACAATAAATTTAACATACATATACTACTAAAATACGAAGAACGTTTCCTGTAGCTTCACTTATCTTGATAACGTTGAAGGAAAACATTGTGAAGATACCTGAAAAAGGAAATTATTGGGGCCGCGTGGTAATGAAAACGATACAGACACATCTCTCTGGCAGAAGGCCCTGCAGTGGGATGTAGATAGGCAGCATTATTATACCTGCAAGAACATAGTTTTTTTTTGACATACCTAGGTAGGTAATTTCAAAACGTCGAAAAGCAATACTTACTATTAATGTGCAAGCATAAAGTAACTTCAGTTTTTGATACCTGTAAAACGTAGGTAACAAAAATAGGCCGTTCGGGACAGCTTCAAAATCAATACTGGAAGAGGATTATATTTCCACGCCCTGTGTAACGTAGGGAAACAAAACAATCCACAAGGCAAGCTTTACCCTAGTCCTTAGCAACGGCGAATCGTAAACAACTGGGATCCCAAGAACGAACTCTAGCACTTATTGCAAAGTAATTGGCTCAAATGGAACGGGATTTTCCGTATCACCTTTACAGGATTAGCTTTCAAGTGCACACCTCTAGAGACATGACGATTTGAGATTGTTTTTCTCAGATTTACTTTATACTTTATTGCACACGAGAGATTTACATTTGCAAAAATCCTGATAAGTTCCGCCGTCCCACGTGATTGAGTGACAATTTCGCTTTTGTAACAGTAACTACGAGTACCTATACTGTTACAAAAGCGAAATTGTTACTCGATCAAGTGGACGGCGGAATTTATCTGGAAAAAATTTGGCACAGATTATAGTGTGGAAAAGCAATAGTCTACTTTTGATCCAGTAAAATACACGTAAAAAAATCCACGAGTTGGTATAAATTGGCTTCTAATTATGGCTGTTCAGTGTTCACTGTCTGGATTTCTCTTGGGGTCTGGGGCGGTAGGCTGGAAGGCTTTTTTAAAGCTATGACACAATTTGTTGAAAACTTTATTGAATCTAATTACTTTTCTAGTTACAAGTAAGTAATAGTGTTAAAGGGTTTAGTTTTATCCATTCACGAAATGTTTTTTTCTTGTACCCAAGCACTATAATTTTATTGTCTTTTGTTGTATTATGTGTGTTCTGTCTTTGGAATAAAGCTTTTCTATTCTATTCTATAATGTAGAGAGTCGTATGACTGATCGCAACCAACGATTCCTCTTTCAATCTATGCTCAGAAACAATAGTGGCTTGTTAGGCTCGTTCGCTAAGTAATTTCGTTCTGGCGATTCGTTTGCTTATTCGCTTCACGTAGGTATATGCCAGCGGCTGAGAATATTGCAGCTTGTACAAAATTAGTGCTGTATTGGGGAGAGTGGGTAGGATTCGTACACCGGGAGCATTCGTACAACGGCCATAATTCGAATACGCAAAATAGTGGCGCCTTCGTATCTGTGTATGTGATGCCTACTCACACGCATAATCTAACCGCGGAGTGGCTCGCCCGTGCGGCTGCCGACTTCGATGTGATAGAACGTTACGTGTTTTCGCTTCGCGTAAGTAATTTTTCGATGCAACTTTAAACGTGTTTTTCTTCTATAAGTTTTGCTGACATTGTTAAACTGATTCTTTGTGGTGTTTGGGTACATATTTCAGTTTGTTATTTCGACATTTACTTGAAGATAATCTCAGCAGTTATTTTTATTTTCAATATATTAGTAAAATTTCTTGGTTGGGGTAGCTTCGTACAGGTCTGAACGGGGTGGATTCGTACTGTACGAATGTGCCCCACGTATTATATACAATCTTTATTGTCGTAGCTGATCGAGCTTGATTTGCCATTGACATGGCGACATCTGCTCAAGGATTAGTAACGCCAGGATTGATCCAACCCTACCCTAAAGTGGCTAGAGATGTGACTAAAAAGTCCAAAAAAAGTAACCAGCAGATACTTCCGAAAAAAAATTGGCTAGATGAAATAGAAAAAGCAAAACAGTTGAAGAAGCAAGCGCAAGAGATAACACAAAGAGATGAAGAGAGCATTAAATTTCATATCGGGTAAAGATACCTATGTATATTAAATAAACCAAAAAGATAGAGGCAAAGTTCCTGTTCTCCCATTGAAGAGAATGCTGAGGGTTCTGATGTGGAGAACGAAACTCCAGTTTTAACTGAATTTGTGAAAGAGAAAGGTTTTATTCTAGTGAAGTTCGAGAAGAAAAAAATCTGTCAAACACTATGTTAGTCAGGTAATTACAAAATATAGTCCCACTGAGTACAAAGTTTCATTTTTAAGAAAGAAATCTGGCGCCTGGCAATTTGTTTTTCCCAATAACACAGACGAAGGGATTGTTTACATATCAGACATCGTATATAAAATATATTGCCGGAACCCAAACATGTACGAAGCTACCCCGTGAGTGGGGTACATTCGTACGATTTCCACTTTTTTTTAAATCGTCATAGCTTGGCCACACTTCCATCTATGAACAAGTCGTCTAAGGTAATATTGTAGGCAAATATAAGCAATCTAGCATTGCTCAAATTGTTTTCAAATAGCGTTTAGTTATTCCGCTATAGGGCTCGAAGTGAAAAGTGTAGGTACGATTCCTACCCACTCTCCCCTACTCATTGGACGTGTGCACACTGCTCGTGGAGTGTCGAAGGTAGTCGACACAAGACCTGTGTTTAAACTACTGCATTTGCGGGTCCAAATATTCGTAGACATAACTTATTGTTTTTGAACTTTGACCTGTGCCAAACTTGGATTACTTCACGAGTGTAAGGGCGACTTGTGCCAAAACACTGGTTAATTAAGTAACGAGATAAATACTTATCCAGGGATAAATGAATAGTTGATTGACTGATGTGTCTGCCATACAATTTGTCTTTGGATAGCTTTGCAAATGTCATGGTACAAGTCGTTTTGGGACTTATGCACGGGATAGAGCTTGGGGTACCTAAGCTTAAAACCTTTAAATAAATAATAAAGAGCGGTCAGATAGGGTTGGCGTAGGTACTCCAGACCTACAAAGGTAGTACGAGGACGCGAGTCGCGACCGACAACGTCAAAAGTCGCGACTTTCCAGTACATTAACTGTCAAATTCTCGCGACTTTTGACGATGTCGCGCGCGACTCGCGTCCTCGTACTACCTTTGCTAGCTTAATTTACAGTCGACTGCACATAAACTTTGCATACATGCACTTTACCTAACCTACGTCAAGGATGAGTGTAACGATGTTGTGAAAATTGACCTGCTCAGCTGTCGACTGTTCATTCAATGTACCAACTTAGTTCGGTTTTTCCGTTTCAATTTCTAGGTATTTTCTCTTTATCCCGACAACATCCCGACACATGGCGCCTCTAGACCTGTGATATTGACGCAAAAGACTGCATTCAATGTTATTGTGTTAACTTGAGAAGCAATGCTTGTCCTTTGAGAGACTACAGTGCGTTGTCGATCCCTGTTGTTACCTCTTTGTTGCTTACATTACAGCCACCATCCCCACGTCATCGAACATGTTCTATTACGATTATACTCTATTACGCGCTCGCAGAAATTCTCTACTGGAGTAGTAACCTGATTTCTCCGAACTGTCAATACATATGACCGGTTTCTGAATTGAGAATTTCACTATGCAAATATTTAAATAACGATCTGTCACGCTCTTTTCTGAGAAATTTGACGAGCCATCACTACAGTTAAGTAGCTACTTAGCGAAATTCTCAATTTAGAAATAGACCCATAAATATTTTTATTCTTTGGAGTCGTCTATGACCAATCCGATAGGTATAGTGCAAAGTTACGTGATATAGGGACTGTTGTGGATTGTTTCTTCATCATCATCATCAACCCATTATGTCCCCACCAAGGGGCACGGGTCTCTTCCCTGAGGAAGGTATAGGCCATACTCCACCACGGGGGCCATGTCGGGATTGGTGGAGGTTTGTAAGACTAGTGGCTGGTCTTACTGTCAGAAGTTTTCAAGCCGCCCTAAGGCCTCTGACTTGGCTTAACGACTGCCATCTATCGACGGCAGCCGGTACCAACTGCTTAACGTGCCTTGCGAAGCACGGAATCGCTCGGAAAAATGCCACTAGCGTTAGTCATAGACGGTGACCCATCCATGGACTGAACGCGCCGTATGTTGCTTAACCTTAGTGATCGTTTAAGATCACTCAGGCAGCCCAGGCTACGACCGATACGGATTGTTTCTTAACAGAGTTGTTATCTAATCGGAGAGGCCAGCCAGTGCTGGAATTAATGTGCGTCTGATTGCCACACACTTAAACCTTCGACAGGAAATATAAGTTACAACTTCAAGAGGCGCCGGCTGACTACTCAGGTAGCACGAAGTCGAAGTCTATACGGATGGCCCCAAAACAAAAAAGGAACGATTTAAACAATGTCGAAGCGCCTCACACGCAGCCGCTGCTGCGTGCGAAGAGATGCGCTGAGCTGTGGCTCTTACGACGCGACGGGACGCTGCCCGCTGATTAGACACTTCCACATCATATGATTGATTGGCAGCCCGATGTGGCGAGGATGCCTTAAGGAAGATGAAATACCCGCCTACAGTCTGTTACCTTTTAGAATATACCTCGGCTGAGCAATAAAAAACCGATTATATTGCAATAAGGTAAGGTTTATTTTGTATTGTTATTTTAACTTAACATAACTTTTCAAGATACAGTGAAGAAAAGTTTTATACAGAGCAGAAGTAGTATTACACTCGTCTGCTTTCGGCGAAAACCGGAGCCTGCTCTAGAGCCCGAGGTATACTCTAAAAGCTAACAGACTGTACGTAACCATTCTCCGAGAGAGCTGCTATTGGAAAGCGGGATCCTTCGGAAGGCCAGCAGTAACATTGACGCACTGCTGGCTTTCTGAAAAGGAAAGGATTTCACAGAATGGCCCAATTTTGGGGCTAAACGGCCAACCACAGAACAAACTGACACCTCAGACGTAGCGAGAGACTGCGAGGGAAGTATCGTAGGCACCTACTCTTAAAGTATTTGTGAAACCCAATAGGCTTTTAGTGACCCACACTTATCTTGTAAATATATAAGTGTAGGTACTTGTGAATATAGTAAAAAAAGTAAAAATATTTATTTAAAATAACACAGTTTTATATAGATTTAGATGCACAGAATTACAAGTTTATGTTTTACTTAATATCTAGGTTTCAATGTCAGCCCCCAAACTAGGCTCTTGGGGACTCTTATTTTCGTTTTTCAAATTTTAAATTACATACACGACGACTGTTTTAAGTGCATCAAAGCGTGCAGTGGATTTACAACGGATATTCATGTACAAAATATTTAATAAGGCATGCACTAAAATTATAATAAAAACTAGTAGCTCCATCTCAGTACTTATGTCTTGTTATTATGTGTTTTTAATAAAAAGCTTTTCGGTATCTTCATAACTCAGGGTTCTCAAGAATTTAGTAACATGTGTTTTGGCCGCGTATTGAGTGAGATTTACGAAATTACAGGGTATCATGAGTTTATTATAAAGAAAAGGGAAAATAAAAGAGGGGAAGCGCTGGGCAAATGATGTTTTACAAGCAGGGACCGGTATTTTCGGTATTCGTCTTGAGGATATTGAATTTGGAATATAGGTTTTGTGGGCAGCGAGTACCGCTTTGCGTATGTAAAGCTGGCGAACACGTAATAGACCACTCTCTTCATAGAGTTTATTGGTAGAGAAGCGGTAGGGCCTTTTAAACATAATTAATATTAACATAATTTTAAACATATTAATTAGTTGTACTCCGGCCTTTTATGGCTTTACTTTTTTATTGTTCTTGAGTTTTTCTGTCTCATGGTAGGTATAAAAGTATTGACAATTCAATGTACCATTTTATAAATGTGAACGTCCTCACTAGGACGCCATGGCGACGGGATGTGCGGGGGCGGCGTTGGATACTTGGAACTGTGCTCTTACGGATATCGGACACCATTAATTGTTCATCTGGAAAAAATACCGGTAATACCCTACAGGTAACGTATTTCTTATGTTTCACAATTAAAAGAGGTACCTAATGTTAAAGCTTTAACACAGAATCTAATAGGAACATACACCAAGTAGCTAGGTACATAAGGTACATACCTAGAACCACATAGGTAATTGGCACACTTCATCATCAACCCATCATGTCCCCACCGAGGGGCACGGGTCTCTTCCCTGAGGAAAGTATAGGCCATACTCCACCACGGGGGCCAAGTCCGGATTGGTGGAGGCTTGTAAGACTAGTGGCTGGTCTTACTGTCAGAAGTTTTCAAGCCGCCCTAAGGCCTCTGACTTGGCTTAACGACTGTCATCTATCGACGGCAGCCGGCACCAACTGCTTAACGTGCCTTGCGAAGCACGGAATCGCTCGGAAAAATGCCACTAGCGTTAGTCATAGACGGTGACCCATCCATGGACTGAACGCGCCGTATGTTGCTTAACATTAGTGATCGTTTAAGATCACTCAGGCAGCCCAGGTTACGAGTGATTCACACATTTGGCACACTCCGTAGTTATAAATGTGTAATAAGATCATGATCGAACAATAATAAGCAACAGAACGTCGCGTCGAAATGTAAACACAGTTATTCGTTCGGTCCGTCATTATATTAATTTTTAAAATAGTAAACATAGCGCAAAGTAAATTCCAAGCATATATTAGTGAAGTTCACGACTCAAACCATCCATCTAACTGAAATTACTTCTGAGGATCGATAAAAATCGTGAGTAATATCGACATCTAAGTGCCTAAATCTCCAAGAAGAAATACCAACGACTTTTATCAGAAAGAGACGACGATAGTAAACGTCAAAAATTGACTGAAGCTGTCACCTCTGACAACTGAACGACCAATCAGAGGCCAAAGCGCGCTGTCATCTAGCCGTCAGTGTCACACACGTTCCATTCAACTCAAATCAAGTTGAATATTACAGACCGTTTACAAAAATATGGCACTAGAGGGTAATAAATGTAATACTAAAATCCCAGATAAGGAATATTTATCATGCCTCGAATGCAAAAACAAATATCATCTAGATTGTTGCTCTATAACTGATAAAAGATTCAGATTAATGACTAAGGAGCACAAAACAAACTGGAAATGCAGAGTATGCCTCGTTAAAAAAAGTAAACCTACCAGTAATGTTACCTACATTAAGAAAGCGAAAACAGGCAGAGTCACCTTCTACGTCGTTAAACTTAAGTGACACAATAGACAAGTCCGCTAATGAAACTCTGAACAGAAGTTGTCCTGAAAATTGCACACATATCAGGGAAGACATAGAGGAGTTGAAAACTAAAATAATACACCTGGAAACAAAATTGGAAATTGCCGACGCGGAGATTGAACGACTCTAGGCAGATAATGATACTATCTCAAAAAGAGATTCAAAGATTAATCAATTGACTCGAATCTGCCGATCAACACCACAGCGCAGTCAATGTACAGACATTCCAAAACCAACCAATAGCATCAGCCCAGACACAGACAATTCAAAACCAACTAGCAACGTCAGCGCATGTCAATCAGAATCATCAGAATACAATTCCCCAATATTGTCAAAAACGCAAAACGTCGTAAACAATATTGAAGCCACGCAGCTATCTTTATTTACGGAAATCTTGGCCAAGAAGTGCCAAGCTAGAACTAAATCATCGGACAGTCTCAACTCAACAGCTAAGGCTATTTTACAACCTGTACCCGGAAAAGACGAATCAAATACCCCTAGGATATGTCTCATTAGCACGGCTAAATGCAATAAAACTTCAAAGACAGCTCAAAAAACCTGTGATGAGAGTTACGACATAATATGCCACTATCTTCTGCCTTCCAGAGGTATTAGACAACTTTTCCAAGGAATAGAATCAAAGGTAGCTGATTTTACAATGAGAGACTACTGCATCATTCTAATAGGTGAAGAAGATTTCAACCGTACCGAAAACTATCACGACTTGGTTCTTTAATTATTATGAGACATCAACTACAAAACATTAGCCACACTACAATAATTATTTGTTCACCTACTTTCAAACAAGGTATAAACAAATATATGTTCAATTCAAGAATTGAAACATTCAACCATCTGCTGGACATTGACAGACATTTTCATATTCAGAAACAGACATACTAACTATTAGACAGCTCTATATATTGCACTCTATATTAAGGGCACACACGTCATTTAAATTTGATGAATCCGTCCTGTCTAAAAGAAGGCATCACAAAACCTCTTTTGCCTCTAAACAGAATGAAAGGCAATCGGCCTTATTATATAACCAAATTAATAAAAAACTAGACCCATACAGTAAAACGTATCATTCCTGCAAATCTGACCTCTTATCCTGGATAGTTAAGCTCTCTTACGATGAAACTGAAACATTACTAAAGGTCTCGGCATAATCAATATAACATGTATCAGTTTATCTCACTATACCAATACACCTCTTACATTACCTAGAAGTGATTTCACTCATCCCAAGACTTACAGTCGCAGGGTTAGAGAGCGACACTACTGTACTCGCGCATACACACACACACACACACACACACACACACACACACCACACACACACCACACACACACACACACTCACTCACACACTCACTCACTCACTCACTCACACACTCACTAGCATGAATGCATGTAATAAATTTAAATTTAGATTACCAATTTGTCAGTAATAACAGATCTTACTAGTATTGTATGTTAAGACCCAATGAAAGAGCGGGATCCACCAGACACAGGTTCTCTAACTTACTTGGTGGGTCTCTGCGCCTCCTGTTGTGACATTGCTGAACTGAATAAACCTTTTTGAATTTTTGAATTTTGAATTGACGTCATTACTTATAAATATGCGTATCTCCTGGATTCTAACCTTAATTTAAATTACGACTTCACAATGTTCCACAAATTTAGTGGCACCCTAAATAACCGAGGACTTAAACAGGTATTCCAAGATATTAATGAAAAAATTACCATTATAAATAGTTGGCATGCAAAATCTAACTCACATTCAGACAGTCTTAAAAATAGCCTTCACAAAGATAAGCAAAGAAAATTTTTTCGTTGACTTTCAATTTGACAAAAGCTTAGGTATTCTACACCAGAATATAGCTGGTGTTTTAAATAAGCAAGTAGATCTAGAATGTGCAATAAACGACCTCAATAATACCAAAGGTACACACATAGATGTAGTTTGTCTATTTGAAACAAATATGTCACGAGGAACAGAATTTAACCTAAAAATTAAAAATTATACCCTAGCCACTTTTTACCCTAGAAAAAATTGTAGAAGGGGAGGTGTAGCTATAATGGTCCGTAACGAAATTGAATTTGTAATTATAAAAGAAATAGGGCAAATGTCGGAACCCTACATATTTGAATGTTGTGGCATAAATCTCTTAAAGTATGGATTAGTATATATACAAATAAAACCCCCACCTCACCAACCTCAATTTTTTTTCACAAACTTAACCAATTACTCGACTTTGCATGCCGACATAAGAGGAAGAAATATGTCCTGTGTGGAGACTTGAATATTGATACTATAAAAAAATCTAATATTGCAACAGAACTGCTAAATGTCCTAGAAACATATAATTTAAGAACTGTGATACAAAAGCCCACCAGGATTACTAATACGTCATTAACTTGCATAGATCAAATAATTACAAATATTCCTAAAGGCCCAGCAGAATGCTATTGGCTACTTTTAAATTGATAAACCACATATTGTCATGTGTTGATAAAAAAATACCTATTTCAGTTATATTAATGGATATGAGCAAGGCATTCGATTTCGTAAGTCATAAAATATTGTTATATAAATTGTACAAATATGGTATACGCGGTCCTGCCATAAAATGGATTTCTTCCTATTTAAGTCACCGAACGCAATGCGTAGATATTCTACGTTATTGTTCCAAATCCAAATCAGTACTTAAATATCGCTTCAGAATTGCTACGGAGTACCACAAGGAGGAATATTGGCTTCTTTGCTTTTCTTGATATATATCAATGACATGCCAAACTACCTGTCAAACGACTGCATTCTATTTGGGTCATACACAAAAGCAGGTTCCAAAAACGTTCACTGAAGAAAAAAAATTATCTTTAAGTTATTTTCCAAAGATAACAAAGCTGTATTTATATTTTTGAACCGACGCAACTGAAGTGATAATAAATATATTTTTGAAACAGTCAGTAATAAAATTATAATTCATTTAAATTATCTCCTGCAGAAAACGGTCCCCTCCTGTAGACTGTTCAGTTTTGTGTTTATAAGTTTGAGTGATTGTTAGATATAATTTTTAAAAATCTAGGACTCCAGAAAGTATATTTCTCGATAGTAATTACATTCAGGAGTAACTCGTAGGTATATGGGTTAACTGTGCGGTTTTTTTAAATGGCCAGCAATCAAAAAATCTCTTGTTATGATAAACAACGTCTCCTCTGTAGACCGTAAAATCAGTTACGTTTGTTCAAATAATTTTGAACGCATCCACTGTATTATTGTATGCTGGCAGCACTGTTTTTCTTGTCACTTCCGCCGATGGCTGTTAAGGAACTGTGCGTGCTGGCTGATTGTTTGTGTTTGAAACCCAATATTTATTGATTTCGTCAAAGATCAGTTGTTCTTTGCTGTTCGTCGTATATTCCGGTAAGTAATGGTTCAAATAAATAAGTGATTTCATGGTATTTTGTAAAATGAGGGACATTTTATGCTTAGCTTACGGCCTGCGAACTAACCTCAAAATTGATGCTAAGAAAATATAGTTTTAATCAAAAAATCTCTCCTGTAGACATCTTTCCTGGAGACACTGTTGTCTACAGGAAAGACGTATAATCTACAGAAGTGAAATTATGAGTTTATTATTGTTGAAATTCTATATAATATAAAATTAGGTAGAAAAACTTAACTGAGAATGCACAAAGGCGGAGTTAATGCTAGAAAGCATTTTGTTCCAATCCGTTTAAAGCCGTTGTTTTGTAAAAAGTTTCTTCATAAATCACAATTAATTTAATTTATTATTTTGGCAACATTGCTGATGATTATCATATTTTTCTTCCAAGAGCAGGTCACACAGAATAGAAACTTTATAAGTATTTTATTACTAAGGCCAGACCCCAACGTTTGTTACAGCTGCCATGCCACGACAAAGTAGAAATAAGACTCAGATCTCTGAGGAAGAAAAAAAAGCTAGGCGACGTCAACAAAAAAAACTTAGTATTCGTCGTGTCCGCGCTAAAATGACTGAAGAAGCTTTGGAAGAAAGACGAGCAAAGGATAGAGAGCGTTACAAGAAAAAGAAGGAACTAGGACTTAATAAGACAATAAATGACTACACCCCAAGAGAACAAAGGCAGATCAGAAAAATATGGCGAGTGAAGGCGATAAAGAAACGTCAGAAAGACAAAGTTAAGAAGATAGCTTTGAAGTTGATGAATGAAAATACGCCACCGTCAACCCCGTCCACTTCACGTGTAGACAGCGGCCGGATAGTAGCGAATCGCAATAGACAAAGACTAAAACTCGAAAATCAATTCCTCAGAGAAAAACTGGAACAATTAGAACGCAAATTGGCAAAATATAGAATGCGACTCGTTAGAGTCTCAAAAAAACATCCAAAAAAGAAACCAGATAGACAAAATAAGCAAGAACCTTCAAAGAAAAGTAAAGAAATAAGGGCATCGATACATGATTTTTTGAGTGAAGATGAAAATAGTCGACTTACTTCAGGTAAGAAGGAAACAATAACAAGACAAAAACAAAAGAAACAGATTCGATGGCTCAATGATTCGATTTTAAATTTACACAAAAAATATCTAAACAAGACAGGCACAGGGGTGTCTTACGAAACATTTCGCAGATACCGACCATTTTGGATACTAGTCCCCAGAGTGAATAATAGAAATACTTGCTTATGTACTACACATACTAATATGATCCTGATTATTCAAGCCCTTCAAAAATCTAAAATCGTTCCATTTAAGTCTGCTTCTGAAATGCTGAAGTCTATGTGTTGTAATGAAGCTCTACAGATTCCCTGTCTTGAGAGACAATGCGAAGAATGCAGAGACAAGGGCTTTGAATTTAGTGAGTTTGAACCAAAAGATACAGTAACATACGAGAGATGGATTACAAAAAATGTGGAAGTAGTTATTAAAGGAAAATCTAAATTATGCAAAAAAACTGTAAAGGAGAGTGTCTGTACGACAAAAAAACTTTTGCTAAATGTTTTCCAAAGCGCATTAACACCTTTTATGAAGCATGTTGCAAATTACATACACCAACTGCGAGCTGTTCAAAAAATTAAACAACAATTGACACCCACAGAAGGATTGCTGCACATAGATTTTTCTGAAAATTACAATTGCAAGTATGGAGAAGAAGTGCAATCAGCGCATTTTGGGGGTTCAAAACCCCAATTGTCTCTGCATACAAGTGTCTACTATAGCACTGATTCAGATCCTCCCATGAACGTGCTGAAACCTACATCAATGTGTACCATTTCTGAAAATCTTAGACATGATCCAGTATTAATATGCACACATTTAAAGCCTATAATAACCAGGATCAAAGAATTATCCCCGGAACTTAAACACCTCCATATTTTAAGCGATGGACCCACTACACAGTATAGAAACAAATCCATGTTTCATTTGATAGCAACTTTCTTGGCACAGAATTTAGAGGCTGACACAATTAATTGGCATTACTCGGAGAAAGGCCATGGAAAAGGTGCTCCTGATGGAGTAGGTGGATGCATCAAAAGAGTATGTGATAATTTGGTGGCTAGAGGGAATGATGTCTCCGACTATAATAAACTGATGAGTTGTGCCAAACAGAACTGCAAGGGCATCGAAATATATGATATAGCTGATAGTAATATTTCCGTGCTTGAAGATATGCTGCAGCATAGTGCAACCAAAGCATTCAAGGGCACATTGAAAATTCACCAACTTAGCTGGAGCATAAGGAAGCCAGAAACAATCCAAGCCAGGCGTCTCAGTTGCTTGATATGTGCGGCCCACATCAATTGTCCACACTATGGAATAGGACAAATTGATATTCAGTTTAAAATTGACTCGCCTCTTCTGGCATCACTGCCAGATCATTCTCGACGCTCAGCTTCACCAGATGCGCATGCCGAGTTGCTGGCACTCAATACGCCTTTAAGTTCGCCTGTGGCTCCTGCAACACCAGATGCAACAGTACCTAATTCACCAAGTCTTAGCTTGACACCATATGAATCAACTTCGGCTGCAGCATACCTCCTAAATCGACCAAAGAAAAGGACCCGACTTTCCTACGATGATAATTCAATGGAGATGCACACAAAAAAACTGTCAACTGCTCTTGTGCTTGATGATGAAGAAGATGATTACGCGATATTTGATTAAAGTTCAAACTTATTCTACAGGAATTGTCTTTTCTGAGGAACAAACGGTTTTTTTCTTAATTTACAGAAGAAAGTGATTTTTATTTTGAATTCTTGTCGCATTGATAATTAATCTATAACATTGATTAATACATTTATTTTTGATCTCAGCAAATAATTATGTTTAGTTTGTTTTAGTTGATTTTTTCTTTTCTGTAGAAATTTTCAACTCTTCTGTTGACGCAAAAAATAATAATATGTGATTTTTTAACAAATAAAACCTAATCGATCTCTGCAAGTGGCTTCAAATATTTTGTAAGTGTTATTTGTTTAATTAAAAATTTGTTTAATAACCTTAGCGTCACTTTTACTTTTTTTTATTTTTGCGCCGTTTATTTTGTGTATGACCCATTTGCAGACGATACAACTTTGATAGTTGAAGGAAAGGATACAACTAAATACAACGAAGAACTAAACAAAACTTTAGAAGAAGCAGTAACATGGCTCTCCGCAAACAACCTAAAAGTAAATATAAACAAAACAAAGTTCATGCAGTTCTGAACTAATAAAGGTAATAAAGAAAATCTGAGTATCACTCATAATGGTGACATACTAGAAGAAGTGGAGGAAACGAAGTTCTTGGGCATCATTATAGACTCCTATTGCAATTGGAAGGCACATATAAATAGTATTTGCATCAACATAAATAAATTTGTCTATGCTTTAAGAAAAGTAGGCATCATAATGTGGGGCCATTCCTCTGACGTCGACAAAGTATTTGTTTTACAAAAACGATGTATTCGAGCGATATTTGGCCTCCGACAAATTGAATCATGTCGACCATATTTCAAAAAGCACAACATTCTACCTCTACCTTGCCTGTATATTATGGAAGCATGTGTTTTTGTATATAATAATAAAAAAATATTCCAGAGTAAACAAGATGTCACTAGCCGCATAGTACGCTCACAGTATAAAAATAAATTACACCGACCAGGTATAAAATTAACACTTACATCTAAAAACTGTTACATGATGTGCATAGATATATATAATAAATTACCTGACATGTATAAAGAAAAAACACTGGGCACTTTCAAAATCCTTATTTTAAGACATCTCATAGAAAACTGTTTTTATTCCGTAAAGGCATATTTAGACTATAAGTCATAAGGATGTTCCTACATAGGCTGTGATTATAGATTTAAGAATACCTAGTTGTTAAAAAAAAATATTGATACTAGTTTAAGAAATTATATGTGTATACACCTGAAAAGGTAGAACTGGTGACCTAAATATGAGCAACTAGAACTGCAAATTGTAACCCATGTTTCAACACAATAAATTCATTCATTCACAGTATTACAAATGTACTCTGTGATTACAATTATACATTCCAATGGTTACGTAAACCACTGGAATTTAAATGGCTTAGGTACCTTCTTCTCTGGAAGATGATCGAATCGCCCGAAGCATCGTTATGCATAGGTTATAATTACGTACATTAAATGTACGTAATATTACAAATTTTGTAAAACGAGTGGCGATGAATAATGCTTATTTCATTTGGGTTCTATTGTATTGCTCTTGCATTGTTTACTACCAAATAGAGGCAAATAACAACCCATGCTCCATTCTACGCAACGAGTCCCCAAAAAAAATTAGTCCAAAGCGCCCATTGGTCGATGCGCGAGAACTTCAATAGCATGTAAATGTAGCGGTCAGAGTACTTATACTGAGTTTTTTCATTCACTTTCGATAGCGAGAGCGTTTGCAATTTGTATAGGAGTGACAAAGAGACAACTAGGTGGCGCGCTGTAAGTGAATGAAAAAACTCAGTATAAGCACTCCGGCTTCGTTTAGGTATAGGTACGTAGTTTCACTTATTTCTGCCCGCGCGCTTTGACCAATGAGATGACTGTATTTTATTCCCTAGGAGTTCCAGTAGTAGGTATATTCTCTAATGATCAACTACTATGCCTTAGTTAGAGACTCGCCCCGTGGGAGATCGAAGGCAGAATAGTCACAATCACGCAGCTCAATCAGAGTGCTTAGTGCGAGTTTTTTTAACTACTCGATCGCGTTAACGTAAACTCATATTCTATAGGAATGACAAAGCGCGCCACATAGTTGTCTCTTTGTCACTCCTATACAAATTGCAAACGCTCTCGCTATCGAAAGTGAATGAAAAAACTCGCACTACGGGCCCAAATGTGCGTTTGTTTACATCATCGCTACTGCAACGTTGTCCAGAACGCTCCTACGTGGCTAGCACGCACTCGGCACGGGGAAGCGAGTCCAGAGGCTCTACTTACGCTGTATACTCAATTGAATGGTTCGTAGCCCCGGCTGCCTCAGTGATCTTAAACGATTACGAAGGTTAAGCAACCCAGGGCGCGTTTAGTACATGGATAGGTGACCGTCTATGACTAACGCTAGTGGCATTTTTCCGAGCGGTTCCGTGCTTCGCAAGGCAAGTTAAGCAGTTGGTACCGGCTGCCGTCGATAGATGGCAGTCGTTAAGCCAAGTCAGAGGCCTCAGGGCGGCTTGAAAACTTCGGACAGTCACTACCTTCCTCAACAAAGAGACCCGTGCCCCTCGGTGGGTTGGGTTGATAATGATACTCAATTGCACAAAACGTACTCCCAAAGAAAAAAAATTCATGTGCGCCCAATGCTTAACCTCTCCAGCCCCTGAGGACTTGCCGGGCGGGTCCGATGTAAACTATAATACGGCGCTTTTCTTTCACCCCCGTAGACCTGCCGGCGCGTCAGTCTTGCAACAGCACTATGAATCGAATTTTGTAGATGATATAGACCACAGTTAGTTGAGTGAACATGTTTTATTCTTTATGACCTCTGTGGCGCAGTGGCTAGCGCATCTGCCTTACATGCGAGAGGTCCCGGGTTCGAATCCCGGCTGGGGACAAAAAAAAAGAAACCCAGGTCTTGGATGTTTACATGTTTGTGACGTCGCTGTTTCTGGTTCCCACGACACAGGGTATCCTAGTGTGGGGCCGGAAGCAATGTATGTGCCTGTAAGTAAATGTTACGTTATGTTATGTTCTTTGAAAACTGTGAAAAATTACAAATGTTACTCTGTGAATAAGTAAGGGACTCCACACACGACGGCTATAAGGTAAGGATGTATATTATAGCACGATATATCTCATTACATCCTTCCATAGAAATCGTCAGGAGACCACACACGACAGCTATAATATACATCCTTACATCTTCGTACCTTAAAGGTACTGAGCGATACGAAGATGTATATTTACCTTTTGATACCTTTCAATACCTCCCAATACCTTTACGTATATTACGATATATCTTCCTTCGTAAAGGGTGTTCAAAAAGTTTCTTGGTGATTCAAAAAACTCCACTAGGAGTCTTATGTCGCTAAACGACATAGGTATTCAGAGTCCTATCTCAAAAAAATCATTTGCTCCACATAAATTTGCTCCATATAAATAGTCTTGCTAAAGGCCGGTTTCCGAATTGAGAACTTCACTTAAATATTTAAATAACGTTCTGTCACGCTCTTTTCTGAGAAACTTGACGAGACAACACTAGAGTTAAGTAGTTACTTAGCGAAATTCTCAATTCAGAAATCGGCCGTAAGCTACGTTTCGTAAGCCTGAGGAAGGTATAGGCCATACTCCGCCACGGGGGCCCAAGTCCGGATTGATGGAGGCTTGTAAGACTAGTGGCTGGTCTTGCTCTATGGCCTCTGACTTGGCTTAACTCACTTGGCCCTACCGTGTCGAATACGACACACCAACTTTAAAAAAATAATTGATCTTTATGAGGGTAGTTTGAGATTTTTTTGATGGTGCGATTTACTGTCGAGGCTTTACTCAGCTGTTGTGAAGTATCAACAGTTAGCAACAGTTGGTTGGTTTTGTGCAAAATAAGATTAAATATTGCGATTATTGCAATGAGTAATAGAAGATAAGTTGACATAATGTTATATGTGTTTTTTTATGTATGTGTGATGTAGGCACAAATGTTGGGTTTCAATACACTTCGTATATGTAAAAAGATTGGAATTTTTTTATCATTTTAGTTCAGTATTTTCGTGTTATTTTGTCTGTTCCGTATAAGACACGGTAGGCAAATATACTACTATGACGACATAGTACTACTATGCTGTAATTACTGTCTATTTGCTGTAGAAAAGTTCTAAAACAACTCTCTCTGAATGAGATACTTGAAGAATTGGAGCAAAATGATGAGGAGGAAGTTTCAGACTCGATAATTATCATGCCACCGGCAAATTTTTACGCCAAAGTTACCGACGAAGACTCTGGTGACGAAGATTTTGTGTTACTACAAAACCTCCCAGGGTCCCAACTCACCCGCTGAATTTGAGCATGTAGACTGCTCGGATGATATGATGGCGAAAATAATATATCTTTAGCACAACTTTCTAAAAGGAGGTGCATCGATTCTATTGATGAAAGCGTATCTGGAGGTTCTTCTGTACAACCATAAATAAAATGTTCCTGGTGATAACCAAACCGAGGAATCGATACCTCCGATCTACTTCCAGAAGTGCTCCAAATATGTCTAGGCTGAAAAATAGAGAATACCTGGAGCTCCAGGGATATTCAGCCGACACACAATATGTGGCAAAACGCAGACGGTTCAGTCAATGACATGAAACTAATGAATGTATGTTTGACAATGATGTGATAGAGTTGCTGATAAATTTGGATTTCATAAAATGTGACGTAACTCTACACCCCAAGACCTGTTTTGAAAAGTATCACACCCCTACTAAATAGTAGGTATAATATAATATTGTAAAGTGTGAAACAATATATGTAATACTGCGAAAAGTGTGAAATAATATAATATTGTGAAAAGTGTAATAAAACAGTTTACACAGCTTTCAATCTTTCATTATATTTTTTTTAGATTGTTCATAAATGTCAAATATTCATCATCAATCATCATGTGGACCTAGTAAAACATCATAGTCGTGAATTTCCCTACCGTGTCGTTTACGACACGGAATTTTCCGGCTTTTCCAGAAGTCAAATAATTTTTTCGACATTTTTTATTCATTATTTAATAACAAAATGTGATGAATACCAAATTTTATATCATTGGTACAAAAAATGTTTATTCAGGGACAAGTGAGTTAACGACTGCCATCTATCGACGGCAGCCAGCACCAACTACTTAACATGCCTTGCGAAGCATGGAACCGCTCGGAAAAATGCCATTAGCGTTAATCATAAACGGTCACCCATCCGCGCACTGAACGCGCCCTATGTTGCTTAACGTTCGTGATCGTTTAAGATCACTCAGGCGGCCAGGGCTGCGAGCAATTCTTCGATTCAGTCGATTGATACACCTCCTGCGGTTGACTGGTAGAAAATGCTTGTAGCATTAAGTCCGCCGCGTTGCCATTGTAATGTTTACTTATGTGCAATAAACGTATTAATAATAATAATAATAATTGATGACCTATGATTTTATAGATATAACATAGGAAGTTACAACTTGTATATAGTGATGGAATATAACATTAAAGTTGCCTTTAACATGAAGGATAGTAACAAAAATCAATCTACCTCAAGAAAAGAAAAAAAAGTGTAGCAACACAGTGGTCATCAATTTTGTAATAATATCATGCCTGTCCACTTGCTGGCGATGTCTGATAATTCCGCATATAATTTAAACTCTTCGGAATTTTCCTTACTTTATATGATGTTCAATGCACATCGTTCTATTTTTGGCACATGTGCCAACGCATACGCGCATCAAAATCTCAATCATCTTTGATGAACTACCTATCTATTAAATCTAGTAGTAAGTCGACAGATCCATAACACCCTGTATAACGCCTTAGCAGCCGGAACGTGTGTCGGTCGAGACGTATGTCAACGAAATGAAGCGAAATATACATTGCGTTACCTGTTCCGTGTGTGATACTTTAATATAATGTAAAGCTATACCTCCCGGGATGTAATGTATATTATAGCAGTCGTGTGTGAAGTCCCTAACTCAGTTGTAAAAGAAAAAGTCGCCGCCCCCGGAGAACAAAATGGCAATCGCAAAATCACAACTTTTGAGGAAAAATAAAAAAATAAACTATTTTCGTTCACTGCGCTGAAGAACAAGTAGCGTGCCTATTGAATGCGTGCTAGGCACGCAGTTACAAAGAAAAAAGGGGTAGAACATGTCGCTGTTAAAAAAGGCAGTATAAAAAGTACGTTAAAATATGTAGTGCGAGTTGGACTCCCTTTATTCACTCTAATGCGGATACACTTACTGGACTGAATCCGGAATAAAATTAATTATGTCTAGTGCTTACTAAAGCTTTCGTTAAAAAAAAGCCCGTTCCAAATTTCCCTTATTATTGCCACGTATAATAATAACTTAAGTTCCGCACAACACAATCACTTGTATTACGTAACTTTCCACTCTATCGGGTTAAGCATTTAGACAACCCGAAAGAGTCAAAATAAGAATGTATATGGGTCAATATACGCTATTTGAAGTTCTATGGGCCATCGAGAAATATTATGTTAAACTTATTATACTATTGCGTCCGTATGCTTAAGAATTAAAGAATATGGTCTTTTATTTGGCCCACATAGTCTATTCACGATAATTGTTTAATTTAAGACATTAATCGTTAAAAATGGTTGTAAATGTATACTCCTCTGGCCTCCCCGGTCGTTGGAGTATTTCCTATGTTTTTGTATTTTATAGTTAAGAAATTGTATATTTGCACAATGCAATGTTTATTGTGTGTAGATGTCATGTATACGTTAAACGGTGATCAGAAAAGCGAGTGATATGTTTTTGTAGGTTTTGTGCGATTTTGTCACTCCTCTGGCGTCACTCCTCTGGCATATTTCATGTTTTGTTTTAATACGTATTTAATACGTGTCCCCTTTTTTAGCTATAATCAATGGCCTCTAACTTCCCTGCTTTAATTTGTGACTACTCTGCCAATAGTGTCAGTCCTCTGGTAACACATTTTCCTCTTGTGCTTATGAAATTCAAAAAAATGGAAAAATCTTCCGGCCCTCATCATTAAACATTTAAAAATTGTGTCAAATAGAGAAATTATCAATATTGAATGGAACAGATTACATTTCCTTCTGGGACACAAAAAAATCAAATACCGTATATTCACCCATATGACAGTTCGGATTAGGAGTAGGTATGAGATATCTGCTGGGGAAAAAAGTCCCAGAATGTAACAGTGTGACATAAGGTGGTGTGACATATCGGGAGCAAAATGGCTAAATCAGACAACTCCATACAGTGGAGTCTTACGTAATTGCACCCCAGTCTCAAACTAGAATACTCTGTGCTATAGTAAGCCGGCAATTACAAAGATGGAAATACTCCCAGAGCTAGGCAATTTGTACTAATCAACTACGATGGCCTCCCCAGTGGGAATCGAGCCCAGGACTTTTGTATTGTAACCGCCACACCGTCGAGGCATACAATTTCTATACGTATTAGGCAATAATTGTGTTTATTTTGCTTGAGTTTAGGATCTGAGCGAGAGCCCGACTAACGTTAACAGCTGTTTCCTATTACTGTTGATATGTGAGTGGTTGACCAAAAAGGGACCTGGAGGGATTGGAAACCGATATTTTTTTTATTTGAATTTTAATCTGTGGTATATTAGCTTTGTTTTGGTCTAACCAGAATATTTTTAGGTGCAGTAGTTATTTTTTTATGATTTTTTTTGTGAGCCGAGCACGAGTCAAAACCTATAGAAACACGAAACTTCAAACGCGATTTTCTCGCAATCAATTATTTTCCCTTGAGGTCCCTTTTTGGTCAACCACTCACATATACGTTACGGTTTGCACTAACAGTTAAATAAATATCGATCAGGGCTTATTTTCTTAAGGAAAAAGAAAAACCATTGACTTGGACAGTGTTAATTATCCCTAAGGACTCGGCGCGTTTGTGCGCGCGAACACAAAGAGGCTGTGCAGAGAAAACTTAATTTAATCTAAAAACTAACTTTTTATAACACTTTTCAAGAACAGATTTTAAGATTAGACGCCACAAAGGTAGTTTACAAGCAAACTCGTAAGCTGTGAGGCTTAAAGCCTGATTAACATTTGCTTTAATTTCGTGATTTTTAAAGCTTTCCATAGCGTAGTTAAAATAGAGACGGGGAAATTGTATGCTGATTCAAAGTTTTGATTGCGCACCATAAAAACAAAGTACTTTTAAAAATCTTAAATATATACATAGTATAGGTACAGTGTGCAGAGTATACAGAGTATTAAGCTTGGACCACTATTAACGCTACACCCTGTATACAGCCAAACATTACTAATCAGTAATAATAAATCTATTATTTGCTTATTTTATTTTATTCGTGAACATATAAAAGGAATTGGCTTTTCTATTATATTCTTCTACCTCTTTGTAAAGCATGCTTAAAAACCATGAAAATTAAATGTAAATGAGGTTTAGGGCGTGAAAATGGCGATCCGAATTTTTTACTACCTTACTGGCCTCACGAGTATGGCGAATAGCAAATTCGAATCGAAGGTTCTATGGAAGGATTTCAATTGTCAGGTTAGGTGACTTTATGTTCGTTAGGCCAAATAAATAATAATAAATTAATTTTTTTTTTAATGCTAAATGAATTATGTTACATACATGTGGATGAAATATATTATTCATGAGATATAGTAGGTTAGTACCCTTATTTAAAAGCGGTGATAAACAAGATCCAACAAATTTTAGACCCGTTTCAGTCCTACCAGTATTAAGTAAAATATTTGAAAGAATTATCTTAGATCAATTACTTACTCATTTCAATAATTACGAACTCCTCCATAGTCAGCAGTTCGGTTTCATTAAAGGGCGGAATACAACAGACGCTGGAGTCATGTTAGTTAAACATATTTTCAGTGCGTGGGAGGATCATAATGATGCGATAGGAGTATTTTGTGATCTGTCAAAGGCATTCGATTGTGTAGACCACAAAACATTACTCTCAAAGTTAAAACACTATGGAATAAAAAAATTAAGTCTAGATCTTTTAAAATCATATTTAGAAGGAAGGGTTCAAAAAGCAGAAATAAATCGTATTAAATCGTCAGGCTCACTTGTAAAAATGGGAGTCCCGCAGAGATCTATCTTAGGGCCGTTCCTTTTCCTAGTCTATGTAAATGATTTACCGTTTTTGGTACAAAAAATGTGTGAGATAGTGCTATATGCTGATGACACGTCACTTGTTTTTAAAATAAAGAGACAGGAAAGTAATCTTGCCGAAGCAAATAATGCTCTCTCGCACGTTCTAGATTGGTTTACAGTAAATAATCTATTGTTAAATTCAAAAAAGACAAAATGTGTGAAATTTGCCCTACCTAACGTAAAATTAGTTGAAAAGAACATTGTAATTGAAAATAATAAGCTAGAATTTGTTGAAGATACTGTATTTTTGGGCATCACAATCGATGCCAAACTACAATGGGGTCCACATATTATAAAATTGGCACATAGACTAAGCTCCGCAGCATATGCCGTGAAAAGAATCCGAGAACTTACTGACGTTGCAACTGCTAGGCTTGTTTATTTTAGTTACTTCCATAGTATTATGTCCTATGGTATAATACTATGGGGCCGGGCAGCAGACATTGAGACTATCTTCATCTTGCAGAAGAGAGCGATCCGTTTTATTTACAAGCTAGGTAGTAGGGACTCGCTAAGAGATTTTTTCAAAGAAACTAACATCTTAACAGTTGCAAGCCAATACATTTATGAAAATATTATGTACGTTCGGAAAAATATTAAGGACTTCGAAACTCTTGGTAGCCATCATAACGTTAATACTAGGAATAAACATAAATTGTCATTTCCACGATTTAGACTTGCAAAAGTTAATACTTCCTTTATGCGGCACTGTATAAGGTTCTACAACAAGATACCCCAAGATATATTAGAGTTACCCCCAACGCGATTTAAGAATTGTGTTAAGCACACTCTTTGCAAAAAAGCTTATTATAAAATCAACGATTATTTAGAAGACAAGGACATATGGCATTAAATAGTAGTTTAATATTAAATTAAATCAGAGGATAAATGTGTCTAGTGTTCAACACATCCAAGATATTATTTTGTATGTTTTATTTGTATTAGCTTTAAGGTGATTTGAGAAAAGATGGTCAGAGTGGAGTTTTTTTTTCGCTGCCTTTTTCTCCACTACAGACGGCCCCAAGGCAGCGGCTAACGTTATACATAACTGTATTTACATTGACATTCAACAAGCAGAATGTAAATTCTTTACGTTGAAATAAATTCTTGATTCTGATTCTGATTCTGATTCTGTGGATTAATAAATTTATATTAATCTTAGTATAAATTTACAATACAATTAAAATTAATGTTTGATAACATTATAATATGTTTAAAATAGTGGTGGCCGTGTCGCCACACTAAGCTGAGAATGCTATGCTAAGAAAATAATAAATGCTACAGAAAATAATAATTTTATTATACACAATTCTGCTGTGAGTCAACTACCGTATTTCAAACTACCGCAGTGGAAATAATCCACTGGGCTGATAAAATGTCAACTTTACATTAAGAAAGCGTTTCTGTGAATCTCGTACAGCCCCTTTTAAGTAACCGCCTTCGCCTGCGCTCGTCACTTTGTTTACACGTTTACTAATGGTTGCAGCGTTATATTCTTTGTGCTGATGGTTTGTAGTTTATCCTGCGGCCATAAATAATAGCTGGCTGAAGCCGAGCGCTTGTTTTTCATTAAATTTTACACAAAGCAATAAGTAGGTATTAAATTAAGAGCGAAAAACGATGTTCAATTTAATTTTCTGCCTCAAATATCCGAAAATCATTGGCGCGGTGGAAAAGGGAATTTATATGGTTTGTCGTAGTAGTAGTGATCTGTGTCTGTCTGTGGTAGACAGACTCTACAGGCAAGGACGTAAACTACCTTCGGGGAATGATACGGTGGTTCTGTCTTTGTCGTCTTTTTCTGATTTAATTTTACCTAAATGTAGGTTTTTTACACATTTATATGTGTGGTTTGATGTGTAAATAAAATCATTATCTATAAAGATAGATAAAAATAAATAACTCTACTAGATAGTAGCGTTGATTTATTTAATCTGTGTTCAATAACTTTAAAATGTAATATTTGTATGTTTAAATTAGATATGTAATTTCTATGTAAGTGGACATCTTTTATACTGAAATGTTTTGTTTTCAATTTATCTGCCCTACCCCGATCTCTCTTTTTAATATTCCAGACATTTCTAAGCTGGCTGGGCCGGCTGGAATGTTTGTTTTGAATAACTAAGGCAGCCATTGTTTTTTCATCATAAACCCGTTATTTGCGGCCGCAGCGGGCGGTGGCGGTCCAAACATACCTGCATCATGTGCGGCAGTAGTATTTTGCACGGACCGATGTAGATGAACATCTATCTCTATCTAGATCTGTGCTAACACACAGACTGTGTGTTACGTGCGACTGTGTGTTATTCGTATGTGTAACGAATACTGGGTTTTAACTAGGTTACAGCTCATTTAGAGTACATCCGTCTGTCTATTCTCTTCTTGTGTCTTTCTATCCACTGCTTAGCAGAAAACAAGACTTAAAACTTAGACAAGTACTAAATGCTGAAGTTTGGCGTTGATACACATAAGATTTAACCACGCCGACAAAACAATAGGATGATTTTTTTAGTGTTAGCAACCAACGTACCGACAAGTACCGACGTAAAGACCCGTAAGGACTTGCCGGTACGGATTACCGGTTGACAGGGACGATTGTGTCTTGTGTTTGTCACATGCTTGACTAATAACTTCTTTAAATTCATTTATTATTATTCTTCATTAAAGATGTTAAATTAAGTTAAAACGTGTATTAAAATAATAAAATTAGACGTGGAATTCTTTGTTAGCATCTTCTCCACGTATATTATTTATTATGAAACTAAGGAATTGCGCGCCCTACGAAATAAATTCGTTGCGATTTTTAAAGCACGAAAAAAATATCGCAAAGTACGAAGCGGCAGCGGCTGTCGAAACAGGGTATTAGAAAATAAAAGAGTCGCGGGGCTCGGTATCATTTCACAGGGTACGATTTCGCATGTGCGACTTTCAATCGCGAATAATTAATTTTCGCAGTACGCGGATTGCGTTGTATTTCTAATGTTCGCAGAGTTGCGATTTTATCCAACGATTTTTATCGCAGTGTGCGCTTAGCCTAACGGCTTAAAAGTACATAAAGTGACTGCTTTGCTTCTACGAGTATAATCTAAATCTGGTGTCACAGGTAACCGATTTTTATGATTTTTTTGTGTTTATCGGCAGGTCTGAGTATAGATCGTAGGCTAATTGATACGAAAAAACAATGTTTGCCAAATTAGCTAGTGATAAAATGAAAAAAAAAATGACCGATCGAGTCCCAACACCAAAAAGATCAATAAATCACAATTTCGGTTTTTTGTAATTCTTTCTCCTGGTCGTGCAAAGAAGTGTTCTCTATCTATCGAAACGATTTTTCAGTTTCAATCTCAATATAATATCAGAATGCACTATAATATCGAGCACCCGATAAGGAAATTGCACAAGTTATAAAATTGCTTCACAGATCTGGTGCAGCTACGCAGGGCCGCATTTGGAGGTCTGAATTCGGCCCTGGAGGCAAGGCTTTGTAGGCCCTGGGGTAACAAGGGAGAGGCACCCTATAACTTTTTGAATAAACGCACTAAACATAAGAAGATGGATGGCAGTCGTTAAGCCAAGTCAAAGGCCTTGATAACTCTTGACAGTAAGACCAGCCACTAGTCTTACAAGCCTCCACCAATCCGGACTTGGCCTCCGTGGTGGAGTATGGCCTATACCTTCCTCAGGGAAGAGACCCCTGCCCCTCGGTGGGGACATAATGGGTTGATGATGAAGAAGAAAACTAAATAGACGATGAAGTTTCATTCAAATTTGTATGAAGAAAAGTCAATTTACTTTTTAAGCAAGAATGGCATTTAATGTTGAATATGAAAAGTAGATTTCATAAAATGGAATTCAATAAAATAGTATTGCAGTCACGAAAACAAATAAAAATCCATGGTGATTTTCGCCCGTTCCTCTATGTCCTCTATACGGACAGACAAGTGGGCGCACTTGTCTGTCCGTATATCGGCTCCCTAGTTTAGAGCCGATTAGTATTAGAAAGCTTGTTTATTATTAATGATAATGCCTACAAAAGGTGGAATCTAAAAAATACTTTTAGCGTAGGTAGCCTATGTCGGATATACCTGAATTAGGAATGCAATTTTCAATTTCTCCTCGCGCCTACACTACAGTGTTAGGCGGGCGTTTCCCCCTTCTCCTGGCTATAGCAAATGTTAGGAGGTAGGGTGGATTGTGCATATCTACGGCACTGCGGTGATATGCACAAGCCAATCGCTACCATTCTATGGTAACTTTAATGTAAGTGAATTTTAGTTTAGTTCGGATTTTGTTTTATTTAATTTAATATTAATTTAATTTTTAAATTCTAAATTTTTTTAATTATATATTATTAATATTGGTCATCGATACCAGAAATAAATGATTTTTATTTTATTTTATTTTATAGGTACGGTTGATTGTGGAAACGTGGCAAAATCGGGTGACGGGTGGACAGGGACACAGGCGTGAGCTTAAATTGGGCATATCTCAAAAACCGTACAACTTTTACTGGGTCATGTTAGGTTGGTTCGATGCCTTTTGGGCAGGTCTACCTCCGGTGTCACTGTGATGTGTCATTTTTGGGACACCCCGTATACGTATGTATTCCATCGTTTTATCGCCACAATTAACAATATCTTTGTAAGACATTTTTGTAAGCGTTTTAAGTCACAATTAGTTAAGACTCTTTACTATGATTTAGGTTTAGAGCCGATTTCTGACTTGAGAATTTCGCTGAGTAACTACTTAACTCTAGTGCTGTCTCACCAAATTTCCCAGAAAAGAGCGTGACGGAACGTTACTTAGGTAACTATTTACTCAGTGAAAATTCTCAACTCTCAACTTGGAAACCGGCCCTAGTCTTGATTTTTGATAAAACTTTTTTTAGCTTCTTTATTTAATTAGGAGGAATCTTACACGTGCCACGTATATGTTAGATAATTCTGCTACAGGTCAGTTGAAAGGAAGGTTTATATTTAAGGATCATGTTTATGAAACATCAAGTCTCGGAGTCATAACAGATTCAATATAGAGATCTTTCACTAAAAACTGTTTTGATATTATCATTGTAGAGCCAATGCTAAAATATAAATAACCGTGGGCTTCATTTTCTCTGATCTTTTTACGGTAGTAAAAAGTATCGATATGAAGTAGCGGTGGTGGCGTAGTGGGGTTGATCCTTGCTTCTCGATCATGAGGGTCTGGGTTCGAACCACGCATGTACCATTGACTTTTAGTTACGTACATTTGTTTGTTTGTACAGCAACACCATTCGCTGATACTATGTAAATTGTGCCCGGGTAACGGCGACATGCATGCCACTTGTCACGTTTGGGATCTAATAAACTCGGCAAAACGTGGACCCAGTTCTAGTGATTGGTGCCTCTGCCTACCCCCTCGGGGATAACGGGCGTGAGTTTTTTTTTAAGTATCGAAAAGTTGTTCCTAGTCGCGTTTTTAAGCATAATTTTTGCGTCATACATACTTAGAGGGCTCAAATTAGGACTTTATGTGGTGCTACAAATGCCTTATACCTAGAATGTATGAAACTCTTATCAATATTTTAATTATTTCGTAAAATTAGAAGATAGATAAAGATAAGATAGTAAACTAAAGTAGGTTTTTTCAGTAAAATTTTTGCATTGTTCAAAACATGTTTTCATTCTTAATTTCTGTATTTTATTCACGTTATATGATGTAAATGTGCATTCTATCTTCCCTGCGTTCCCCCAATTGCACTGAACGGCGAACTAGTGGTCACTGGGTGTCTGTCAATCTCCACAGACGATAATTGAATCTCAGCTTAACTTTCAATTACATGTTCAGAATATTAGGTATTAAAAGAGCGAAACGGACACTGGGGTTTGTAATACGGCATACAGCTAAGTTTAGATATCCACGGCCAGCAGTTATGCCTTTGTTCGTAGCTGTTTGGACCACGTGATCCACGTGGTCCAAACAGACATAAAAACATAGGTACGCATTGTCTCACGTTGGAGAAAATCCACAAAAAAAATCACACGCTATCATTATAAAAAAATGTATGTGTACTATCCGTCGCTGTTTGTAACGGGTATGGTCGGCCTAGAATCCCTTGAGCTATGGCGGAAACTGCAATTAATATTGCATTACTGCCTGTTGCTGCGAAACGTTATAGATAACCCTTCTATCTTGGACAAAATTAGGTTATTTGTACCTGGCAATGCGATGTGGGGCGGCGGAGGGTACGGGCGCCGAGGGCGCCGAGGGCGGCCCGCACCGCCGCCACCGGCTACTGGCCGGGTTATCTGATTTTATCGCTGACCCCGTGGATAGGTTAAACAAAGCAGACACAATTTTTCTAACTATTACATTATTATATTACACTATAACTATTATATTATTAAATTAATTAAGCCAATGAATCTAAGATCACAATAATATACAGGGTGATATTTTCACCGGTACAATAAATCAACATACGTAATACTGAGTCCAAAATACAAATACCAACATTTTTTGTTACTACCCCGTTGGTACAAAAAAACAAAAATACCAATGTCTGAACTTATCCGCAAATCTTAAAGAAATATGGACTCATTACGCATGAGCACAACTAAACGCACGAACTGGCAACTGCGCGCGGCTTGCCGGAAGGAAAAGAAGCGGCGGCGGCGGCGCAGCCAGTAGGTATGACTTATGTATGACGTAGCAAAAAAAATCTTACTTGATTTCAATTCTTCCTTCATACTTGCACGGGCTTACGACCGTCACCGGCGTGGAATGCTTGCACTGGTTGGTAGTGGTATGAATTTCCACACCACGTACTGCGTGCGTACCGCGTCGTTGGTGCTCCTTCTGGGGTCTTCCTCGAAGAACGCGAATATCTGTTCCTCGATCTCCACGGCCAAGAGAGGTCTCTCGCTCCTCGGCCTTGAGCGTGCGCTGGTGCAGTGAACTGTCCGTAGTCTAGCAAATGCTGCGTCACTCTCATGAATGTCCTGGTGTTGAGTATTTGAGGTTAAATAAAACCGGCATTTATCAGGCGGGGCAAACTTTCTTCAGCGTATACCCGCCGAGCTGCACTGTATTTTCCCCACTGAGAAAGTAACTATGAACCATTTCGTAATACTCGCAGTTTGTAAAAATAGTGCGCGCGTAATTTTCGACTGCAGGAAGTGCGGAAACGGCGCACGTGCACTCACCTAGGTCAATGCGCGCGGACTGAATGACCGGCCGGCCAAATCGTGCGCCGGCCGCTCACGCACCCCACCCCGCCGCCCTCTGCCTCGCACCGCGATGACACCTTGTAATGGGTGTCCATGAGTTACAAATTGGATGAATGATAAATTAATGAAAATGAAAAAAAAATATGGTAATTTTATTCGATAAATGTAATCTATTATCGATACCAATGATATGGTAAAATTTATTGTACCGGTGAAAAAATCAGGCTGTATTATCATCTTTATGTAGTAGGTAACACATTAGCATGTAAGTGATTTGGATGTAAATGATTACTTGTTTTAACTGAATAAATAACCAGAAAAATAAATTAGAAAAACAAAACGATTTTTTATAGTAAAAGTATGAAAGTATGGGCAAAACGTGGGCCCAGTTCTAGTGTTTGGTGCCTCTGCCTACCCCCTCGGGGATAACGGGCGTGAGTTTATTTATTTTATTTTATTTAAGTATGAAACTAGAAATGTTGCTATCGTACAATGTGAAAAGGTCCAACGATGGAGAGGCAGCAAGAACAGGCAACTAGGAGAACGCTTTAATAACCTATGAAACAAATTCCCTCTTTAACCTTTTGCTCATTAAAAGTGGTTTCGTTAACATCAAAGCAGAAAATTGCCAGTTGCTATGGCAATGAAATGAAAATAGAAAATATCCTGTCGCGTCGAGTTCACGGAGCATAAATCAATAAATCTGGGCAGAGTGGGCGGACGCATGTAACATCACACAGTTACATCGGAACGTCAGTACTTGCACTTTGAGCTGTGTTTGTAGTAGTTTCGATGCGATCGATGGCCGTATCCATGGAGACAATCTCGGGGCTGTTTGAATCAGGAGCTCAGACGCTGTAAGAGATTACCCACCGAAACGTTGAAGTAAACAAAGGGCCAAGTTCGCAGCAAGGGAATGGAACTGACTTCAAACTTAGATTGAAGTGGTTTTTTTAACAGTAAACATCACAGACAAACTCAAGAATTGTAATATACAACCATAAAAATATATTTTCGGGGTTTTTGAGGCCCTAGAAATTGCGTAAAACCAAGTTACTCTAATAATAAAAAACACATAGTTCGTTTTTTCGTTCTATTATAAACATTGTCAACAAAGGGTGTAAGTAGATGCATTAGTAATTTCGTACCGGTCTACGGTAGACTCGAACGTAATGCACATCAAATTGAAGAGCGTAAAAGATTATTCAATCTGAGTCGGCAACATATAATTAAAAATTAATCAATTTAATTTATCAAATGCTCAAAATGAGTCCCATTTTGTTGAATTTTTTGATTATGTTGTGGTGGATATTTAGAATAATACGCCTAAGTTCTGCTTGTAGCATACTGGTTCTTCTAAACTATTTTTTGGATGGTCAAAAAATAGAATTGATGGGTCATCCACCGTACAGCCCTGATTTGGTTCCCAATAATTTCTATTTATTTCCAAATGTAAAGAATAAATTACGGGGTCAACGATTTTTCGACCCGTGAAGATGCCGTAGATGCGTTCAAACAGCACGTTTTGGAGATACCTCAATCAGAGTGAAAAAAGTGTTTTACAAATTGGTTTCATCGAATGCAAAAGTGCATCGATCATAGTGGAGAATACTTTGAAAAACAATAAAAGCATATTTAGCCATATACATTTGTTTATTTTTTCTATTCCGCATACATAAGTAGCAGCCCTCGTATCTAGGAAGAGGTCACATTACTTATAATTTTTTCCAAGATTCAGAAACCTACTTATGTTCCTGTAAGAGGTCAATATAAAAACGACCCTGCGAGTAGATAATAATAACTTCTACTTCTACACAACACAATCGCTTGACCTGGACCTAGATTCTGTATATGCATTGTAGTACAATGACAACTTACATGTACATCGCGATTTCGTTCATTGCCGCTTTAAGTCTACTCGCGCAAACATCAATCTAGGCGTCAATGGTATGAAAAACACGCCACGTGACCCGACCGTGCATCTGTCATCGTACTGCAATGCGCTAACAGAACCGAAGCCCTGGTCCTAAACTAGGATACCCTGTGCTATGGTATCCAGGCAAGGACACTACAAACATGGAAATACTCTCAGACTGAGGCCATGTGTACAAATGCACCGCGGCCTCCAGTGGGAATCGAACCCACGACCTGTCTTAGTAGGGAAGCGCCTTAACAGCTAGACCAACGAGCCAGTCATGCCTACAGTCCACGACAGATCTAACTTAAATCCTTGCACTACACTCAGTTACGTCACGGGCGATTTTGCAACTAAAATGTAAAGGTTGTTGTGCTGTCCACTGGAATCATCATCAACCCATTATGTCCCCACCGAGGGGCACGGGTCTCTTCCCTGAGGAACGTATAGGCCATACTCCACCTCGGGGGCCAAGTCCGGATTGGTGAAGGTTTGTAAGACTAGTGGCTGGTTTTACTGTCAGAAGTTTTCAAGCCACTGACTTGGCTGAACGACAGCCGTCTGTCGACGGCAGCCGGCACCAACTGCTTAACGTGCCTTGCGAAGCACGGAACCGCTCGGAAAAATGCCGCTAGCGTTAGTCATAGACGGTGACCCATCCATGGACTGAATGCCTCATCAGAGCGAAACCTGGTCGGACTCTTCCGACAAAAAGTCAAGTAAGTGTATCCGGAATAAAGTTAATAATGTGTAGTTTATGACTTCAAACTTATCCAGACTTGACCATAACAGGTTACTATCCCTCCAGAAGTTTTAAAAGATTTTATAGATTAGCGCCATCACGTAATATCACTCGAGAGTATTATAAATTGCTTTCATGTAGCAGACATCTAGACATCTGTACGATGTTCTACTCACTGTAAATTTTAGATGGCGTTGTTAGGTTATTAAAATTGAAATTGAAGTGCATTTTACCACAGGGTGCCCCAGCAGCCAACTAACCTGCATTGTACAGTATCTGTGATAGTACTGAGGCGGTAGACTTTGACATTGTAAACGCTCATGTATGTATCCGCTTACTGACCAGTACTAGCTCTTTAAAAGTTGCAAATGTTATTTTCCTCTTTGAACATTGTTTGATACTGTTAGGACAAAAAAAAAACAAGTCGTAAAACTAGCCACAAGGAGGAAAAACATTCGTAACTTTTTTACAAATTGAATTTGGAAAAAGGTCTCTGTACAATCTCTTTATTGTGTTTTAGTAGTGATTTCTAGAACCCATAGCTGAGAACCTAAAGCCTAAGACTTAGAACTAGATGGCATTAACGCCAAAAACAGCGTTTTAGGCATAATTGCTAAGGTTCGTGACCCTAGGTTCTTTGTCGTGGGTACTGAAAATCACTGTTTGCGTGATTGATACATTTTGCTGACACTTTTTGCAAATTCGGTCTGTAAGAAAAGATACATAGGTAACTAATTGTTTTTCCGCGGTGGCGCTAGTGTCACCGCCTAACCCTCTTAAACACTCGTACCTACCATCTTCCTTTAATATTTGAAACAAAAACATGCGAAAACCCATTAAATTTGTGTAAATATATTTTAGGGAAAATGAACTTATTTTACTTTACATAAAAGTAACTTTTTTACTTGTAAAGTCGACAGCACATCGTGGTATACACCCATGCACTCTACGCCGTTGCATTACGGGCGACTTTGCAACTAAAATGGGAAGATTGACGTGCTGTCGACTGTACTTGAAAAGACTGGTAGATACACCTGAAATGAGCTAAAGTTTGAAACAATTACCTGGCCTCACACAGATGGCGCTAGTAATGGTAATAAAGACTGCCTCGGTCGTGTCCGTATAGTTGGCTTTCACGTGGTCGATTTCAGTAATTTCAAGTATGCCACCGAACTTTGTATCAATAGTGCCTAATAGTGCTACAAGGCACAATTAGCTAGGAAAATATTTCAGGATGTGTCTGCTAAGTAGACATCTAGTTGGCTGCCTCAGTAAGTCGTCTGAATATCTCCGGAAATACTTGATATTGATACACAGTTCTGTGGCACACTCGAAATTACTGAAATCGACCGTGTGAAAGCCAACTATACGGACACCCTCGGTCTAGCTGTGTTACGTCTGATTCCCATGCCGCAGGTCGTGGGTCGATTCCCACTGGGTGCCGCCTTTCATTTGTACAAATGGTCTCAGTTTTTCTCTGTGTTCTTGCCTGGATACTACTTAAACATTTCCATAGAGGCGCATACATTGCTTCTGGCCCCACCCCGATACCCTGTGTCGTGGGAACCAGAAACAGCGACGTCATAAACATGTAAACATCCAAGACTTGGTATTTTATGTTCCCAGCCGGGGTTCGAACCCGGGGCCTCTCGTATGGTAGCTAGATGCGTTAAACGCTGCGCCACAGAGGTCGTCCCGCCCGCCGCTGCGGTATCCTAGTTTGGGACCATGTGTAAGAGTTTTGCTATGTTTTTGTACTCAAACTTTATTGCAATACTCATTACCTATAACTTTATTCCGGATACACTTCCTTGATTTTTGTCGGAAGTCCGACTAGGTGTCGCTCAGATTCGCAGAGCTTAATCAGTAGTAAGTGAATCCGGAATAAAATTAACTATGTTTTATTAATTGTGGTTGCATGTACGGACACCGCTTTCGGGTGCTTTTTACCTCCCCTTTACACTGCCCTCAGACACTATTTGTTGGAAGTATGTCCACCGGGGAACTCCCTTATCCGCCCTTCTACACATATTTCTCGGGTCATGTTTCATTCGTCAGTCTTCCTCAGGGCCGGTTTCTGAATTTAGAATTTCACTAAGTAAATATTTAAGTAACGTTCTGTCACGCTCTTTTCTGAGAAATTTGACGAGACAGCTCTACAGTTAAGTACCTAGTTACTTAGCGAAATTTTCGATTGAGAAACAGGCCCTAAGTCATCCTCTCCATAATCCAAATTTCCAAACCAACGCAGCATTCCTTTCTAAATTCTAGTTATGCCACAGCCTCCATAACCTTTGCATTGACAGCGCTTAACCAAACATCCTGTTTACCCCGAAAAACTACGGTCGTCGTGAGAATGACTATCCTTTGAACTATAGCCCTCGCAGACATATTTGACTCTGTCAGTGGTGTGACGGTCGGTGACTGAATCGATTTTTTTGGCTCCAGTAGGCTTGTACCGCAACATCGCTTAATATCTACAGCTTGGAAACGAATGAAATCATTTGGAAGTAGAGTATTGGATTCCTATTGCGAAATTACCTATGAGATAAACACAGGCTGCTCAGGTTATACTATAGCAGCAGTTGCCCGCGACTGTAGCTCGTGACAATTGTATGCGTTTTATGGGATAAAATAGGAAGACTATTTAGGTATGCTAACTATCATCCAAATCCGTTCTTCAGTTCTAGTGTAATACAATAATAACAACACAATAAAGTAACTGTAGGCCACACGCCTTCTCTCTAAAAGTGTGCATGGACTTAATCACCATGCGTGTTCACCGCCGATTGGCGATTTCATGTGAATAGCTCAGACACTGCGATTTCCACTAGTTGGTTTCCTTCACCGTTAGCGAGTGATATTGCTACTATAAGTTCACAAATGTACATAACTTTAAAAACAAAGTCATGGTATATGCCCGCTCTGGGAATAGAATCTGGGTCTTTCGCTTGCAAGTCCATTGTTTTACTCACAGGGCTGCCATCACTCTGGCAAGGTTATAGCTCTTTATTTTATTTTTGCTATATTGGTGTTGGCAACTGGGTCCGCGCGGGCTATAACCTTCACACGCTGTCGTTGCCCAGCGCATTCGTCGACGGACGCTGCGCACATGGCCCAGGCGTCATAAATTCAATTTACAGCTTACTTACGGCCTGTAGGTACAGTCTACCAACACGAGTGTAGCATCGACGGAACGATATCAACACCCGACAGTTAAAATAATATACGTATTACGGAAAATCAGAGAAACTATCCTTACTTAACCTTTACTGACAAAAATGAAACTCTAAACGTAATTTTTAAATATTACACTCGTGATTAAAGAAAAAATATTACTACTGTCAATCTATCTGTCAGTGAGAGGTTTTTTGCTTTAAAATAATATCGTAACAGAAAATATCAAACATAATAACAGGAAAGTTATTTATTGTACACAAATGGTACAGGTTAGAGGCTACCCATAAATTACGTCACACGAACTTCATGATTTTTGACCCCTCCCTCGTCCTTGTTACAGCTGGTCACATACGTGAGACTCCCCCCCTCCCTAATGTGACGTCACATATTTTGCAATTTTACATGATGAATTATTGAATCAAAACAGCAGTTCCAAAATTTGTTTTATTTCCGACAGAATATAATTAGGAACAGAAAGATAGAGTTGCAAATGTTTTTGACTTTTTCGTTAATAAGCTAACATAACATAACATTCACATACAGGCACATTGCATCTGGCCCCACACTAGGATACCCTGTGTCGTGAGAACCAGAAACAGCGACGTCACAAACATGTAAACATCCAAGACCTGGTTTTTTTTTGTCCCCAGCCGCGATTCGAACCCGGGACCTCTCGCATATATGGTAGGCAGATGCGCTAACCACTGCGCCATAGAGGTCGCCAAGTATATTAATAGTTCAAAGTTCGTGTTTTAACAGTAGGTACATAGATTGTAATACATTTTGAAATGTGACGTCACGAAATTGAGGACCCTTCCCACCCCCTTGTCACACAATATCACACTTCGTCGACCCCTTACCCCCCTTAACGTGTGACGTAACTTATGGATGGCCCCTTACGTCAAGTGAAATTAAGAGAATTAACAATTTTTTTGTGTAATGTTCTGTTCCATGTTTCGGTTGCAATAAAGTACTATTATTATTATTAATAATAAGTAGGTTACTCGAATCGATGTAATCGACGTTTAATTATATCTACATTCGTCTTTCCTACCCGTGTTATTATCATGACGTCCGAAACAACTTAAATATTGATTGATTTTGATTGCGTCTCACTTTCCCAGCCTCTCTCTCTCAGCCCAGACGAAATGACGTCAGTTCACTAACTGACACCATCTCGTTCATGACGTCACTGCTCTGAATGCGCTAGTGACGTCATGAACTCATTCAACTATATTCATCACAAAGATGAGGTTCCCACCCGCTCGTACCCTGAAGCTGCGCTTCTGTAAGTGCCAGTGACGTCACTCCCTCTAGGTGCATACAGGCGCACACTGCATTATCGGGATCGCATCACACACACACACACACGCCTGCACACAACCCTTTGCTAAGGTGAGGTTCCTACCTGCAGCACATAGCCTGCAATACGCATGCACCAGCCTCGTTGTGACCTATGGCAGCCTGATACCAAAAGCCAGTAGTTTTTGGATCAATACTCTTGTCTGCGCAGTTGCCAGACCTCGCCCCATTCTGAGCCTCGCCCAGTCTGTGCCTGGAAATAGCCTTACAGCCATAGGGGGTGTCGTCTGTAGGGGAGCGGGACTAGGACCGCATAAAGTCTAGGTAGCTATGAATTAGTCAACTTTTGCGAGTATGGCAGAGTGGGTAAGCTTTTTTTTTAATGAGCTGCACCTCAACATTATCAGCCTTGAAGAAAGGAGGAGCAGGATATTGCAGAATACTTAAGTAACGTTCTGTTTCGCTCTTTTCTGAGAAATTTGACGAGACAGAGCTACAGTTAAGTAGTTATTAGTAAGAACTTAGCGAAATTCTCAATTCAGAAACTAGCCCTAATCACAAACAATCAGTGACGTACCAATAACAATCATCACGAAAGTTAGAGAATTAAAGTGGAAACATACTGAGGAATCGCTCGTAGCCCCGGCCGCCTGAGTGATCTTAAAAAAACGATCACGAAGGTTAAGCAACGTAGTGCGCGTTCAGTGCATGGATGGGTGATCGTTCTATGACTAACGCTAGTGGCATTTTTCCGAACGGTTCCGTGCTTCGCGAGGCACTTTAAGCAGTTGGTGCCGGCTGCCGTCTATAGATGGCAGTCGTTAAGCCAAGTCAGAGGCCTTAGGGCGGCTTGAAAACTTCTGACGGTAAGACCAGCCACTAGTCTTACAAGCCTCCGCCAATCCGGACTTGGCCCCCGTGGTAGAGTATATTATCTATATGTACCTTCCTCAGGGAAGAGACCCGTGCCTCTCGTTGGGGACATAATAATGATGATACTGAGGAATAAAACAGAAAAAAAATACCAAAACTATAACAGGATTAGCCCAAAAGACGGGGAAAGGAGGAGAGGAAGATCACAAAACAATGGAAGGATGGTCTGCCACAGAGCTTTAGAAGTGTAGCTTTGGCTAGGGCGACGTCGAAGGACCTGAAGGAGCCTACGTCAACGAGACAACTTGACAAGTTTCAGTGTTATGCAAGCCATACACGCTAGGGTATACCTGACAGGTATGCCTCTACAGTTAAACCTATGCGTGTATGTGAAACAACTGTGCAGGTTTCCACGCCTGTTCAGGCAAACCAGAAAATACAAAATCTAATATTTTTTACCTGCGCAGTAACCCTGTACAGGTAAACCGGACCGTGTGTGGCGGTTGCCTGCGCAGGCGTCAGTCGTCCGAGTGCTGTTTTCTTCACAGTAACCATGGTGTGCACCATTGTAGACGAGATTTTTGTTTCAATTTCCTCTTTCTCAATAAAACAAATAATAAACCAATTAAAGCTACGGCATCGAGATCGACTGTCGCGGCCGGAGCCCTGGTTTCAACTGAGAGTTTGTTACAGGTTTCCTACGTGTATGGCCTAGGAAGCATAGTTTTACCTGACAGGCGTAACTGTACAGCCATACCTGCCAGGCATACCCTAGCGTGTATGGCCTCTTTAGACACTATATTTTTTATAAAGAAGAAAAGGTCGTAAATTCGTGTTTAGGGGGTAATATTGAAAATACTTATCCGATTTCAAGTTTACCCGAACTTTAGGGGACATTTGGCTAGTCGGTTGACGCGAACGTAGCCGCGCTCACTGCTAGTGTGAAATAAAACAGTCAATGAAATAGAAATATTAATATAGTTATTCTTTTTTGAAAAATGAGTAATGAGAAATAAAATTGAAAATATTTAACTTTTGGACGTGGTTCTGGTTTTAAATTATTTCCAAGACGTTATTATTATTACTTTAATGTAAAACTAAACTCTGATTTTTTATGGCGTTGAATTCTATAAATTTTTGACATTTCGGAGATTACAAACCTTTTTGGCCGGGCACTTTTTTAAATTTCAATACGAGTGAACATCTGAGTCTACACTTTTATTTGTTAGTGTATGTATCAATTTTATTATTTTATAAATATAATGAATGTATTTACGGAAGTGATAATTACGTCCCTTTTCATCACACAAACTGTAAGAAAAGTTCTACGTAGAAGAAAAGTAGAGAAAACATATTTTTATTGAAATCTCTAATCATCATTAACTAATACCAATATCATCTAATATCACTATCTTAATCATCATCATCGCTGACATGAATTATGAAGAGAGCTAACAACGGCATGCTGTCCTTTTTTTTAAAGGTTTAATAAACCTGAATTAGTGGGGACTTGGGGAGTGATAAAAGTGATTAAAATTAATTCGATACATTGTTTGTAATATTGAACAGTTCACTTCAGTAAGTACATAAATATAGATTTATCTTTTAGTTTTTTTGTTTTAGACTTGCCACTTGTCACGTTTGGGACCTAATAAACTCGGCAAAACGTGGGCCCAGTTCTAGTGATTGGTGCCTCTGAATACCCCTTCGGGGATAACGGGCGTGAGTTTTTTTTTTTAATCTTTTTCTATGTAAAACATAGCATTTTATTTTTTTATTGTTCTCAAATGGGCCAAATTTTACCTTTTTTCGGTGGAGAGCTTTTTTAGTAGCAACACTTATGAAATGTCCGAATTCAATTCGCATTCTTGGATTTAAATCCGAGTACACACACATACACCTGATACACCCGTCTGATTCGTACTCGTATACACCACTACATACCGAGTTGAAACTGATTGTAGTAGAGCGAGACGCCTGCATTTAATCTGAAAGGGACGGACATAATATAGTTTTTTGTTGCTAGTTGCTGTCAAAGTTCGTAGTACAGTCGGCGACACGCCGACCTCCTTTCCTTAAATGAAGTACAGTAGACTGCACAACGTTTACATTTTAGTCCGGTGACAGCCGTACCGTGAGTGAGTAGAGTAGACTGCGCGTACGTAAAGGTGCTGTTGATTGTACTCAATAAGAGCTAAGAAATAGAAGGTGCTCATGGAACCTAATGTTCAAACGCATGGCGCAAGTCAAAAAGTGCACTGCCTGGTACTAGGATAGCATGGCATCGAGCGAGCTACGCAATGCATTTCTAGTTCTTAGGTAGGAAAGTGAAAATCAGGAAATAGCGTCTGTATTTGGAAAACAAGTCTCTATACACAAAGGATAGACCGCCAAATCATGTCGTGAGGCACCGGATTTGTTACTAAGAGCCCAAAAAGAGGGCGATGTAGTTTGGCTCGTTTGCTCGCTCGCTCGCTCGTTCATTCGTTCGTTTGTTTGTTCGTTTGTTCGTTCGTTCATTTGTCCGTTCGTTCATTTGTCCGTTCTTTTGTTCATTCGGTAGCTCGTTCGTTTGTTCGTTTGTTCGTTTGTTCGTTTGTTCGTTTGTTCGTTTGTTCGTTTTTTCGTTTGTTCGTTTGTTCGTTTGTTCGTTTGTTCGTTTGTTCGTTTGTTCGTTTGTTCGTTTGTTCGTTTGTTCGTTTGTTCGTTTGTTCGTTTGTTCGTTTGTTCGTTTGTTCGTTTGTTCGTTTGTTCGTTTGTTCGTTTGTTCGTTCGTTCGTTCGGTAGCTCGTTCGTTCGTCCGATCGATCGTACGTTCGCTCGTTCGTTTGTTGTTTGTTGTCAATGTAGTTGAATGCGACGTACCTGGGTTGGTTCCGCGGCTGCTCAGCAATCAAATTTTAGGTAATTTTTTATAGTGTTATTAATGGCTGAAATAGCCACACACTAATAATTTAATTATTGAGACTTATGTTTTCAATTCCTCTGAGGTTCTACCTTTCCAGCTCGCGACCGTATTATTGAATTGATTGTATACTTGATTGATTGTGTATTTTGTGAAAATGGGGCTCTAGAGATTGAAATTATATGTAATAAAAGTCGTATATAATAACAATAACTTCCACACACTACAATAACTTGACCTGGTACCAAACTACAAACTAGGATACCCTGTGCTATGGTTACCAGGCAAAGACATAGAAAAACACACCGACTGAGGCCATTAGTACGAATGTACGGCTGCCTCCAGTGGGAATCGAACCCACGACCTCTGCCTTCGTAGGTAAGCGCCTTAGCGGCTAGACCAACAAGGCAGCTAGGTATATTTTTAAATGTACAGACGATGTTTTCCAAAATTCCAAACAGGTGTTTCCCGACCCGGTGAGGCTTTTTCTGAGGTCCACTGTACTTTTGTGCATACAGAAAAGCATTGTCAGCGTGAGTGGGAACGCGCATGCGCGTCTGAAGCTTCCTCAAGGTGCACTAACAAACACATGCAGCGATGCAGCTTGGAACTTCATGCAGACACGTATGCATTTGTGTGCGTTCCTGAAGTACGCAAGCGTCAGTAAAGTGCAGACCACACCCCCTGCATAAAGAGTCTATACACTACTTTTTGTAACTAGGTACTAGTTTAAGTTTATTTAAAAATAAAAAAATAAAAATAAAAATAATTTTAATACATCTCATACCTATGCTTTTAAATTGATTAATTTTCTTTTGCAGGGCTACCCACTGTCCTTTACCTCCTGCGGTTGACTGGTAGAAAATGCTTATGGGATTTAGTCCGCCGAAATGTACTATATTATTTTTATAATATAAGATAAGATAAGAATTCTCTTTATTGTACTCGAGGAACAACACAAACATACAATAATTATGTTAGTGCAATGAAAGTTATAAGGTAATTTATAAGGTAAGGTAATAAGGTAAGATAAGTTTTAGCGATAAGGCCACCTTCTGTACTCTTAGATTAAGAAATTCCTTTTATGCACAATAAAGTGTTCTCTATCTATCTAAAAGTACCAATAAATATAAAAAATACAGTTACTACTATAATTCTTGATTCCTGAAATAAGGTAAGATAAGGTAAGGTAATTCAAAAAACACCCTAAATGACACAGGAGCGAATGTGCCTTCGATTACATTTTGTAAATAGGAATAAAATTCAATTATAGTTTGATCTTGAGTCAAAAGCTATCTTCGAAAGACCAACATCAATTCAACGTTGTACGTATAAAGAGTACCATTGACGCCTGGAAGGTTTAATTCGTGCGCGCGATTAAATTAAAGCAGCAATGAAATCAAACCATCACGTATATGGAGTTGTCATTGTACAATGAATAAACAGAAAGTATTTCGAAGTTACATAACTCACCAATTAAAGTAATACCAAGTAATACTAAATTGCAAGTGTATTATTATTATTATTTTTTATTTTAAAAAGCGGTGGTGGCGTAGTGGGGTTGACCCTTGCTTCTTGATCATGAGGGTCTGGGTTCGAACCACGCATGTACCAATGACTTTTAGTTACGTACATTTGTTTGTACAGCAACACCATTCGCTGATAAATTGTGCCCGGATAACGGCGACAGGCTTGCCACTTGTCACGTTTGGGACCTAATAAACTCGGCAAAATGTGGGTCCAGTTCTAGAGACTGGTGCCTCTGCCTACCCCTTCGGGGATAACGGGCGTGAGTTTTATTTTTTTATTTTTATTTTTTTATTTACTAGGAAACCAACAGACACGGTACAGAACAAACAAACAACAGTACATGAAAAAGTTGCGATATAAGGCCCAATAATAGGTTAACATTAAATAAAAGGTGTCCATTCATTTTAACAAACCGTTAAATAATATCATAATCAATGTCTGATGGAAAAGGTCCCTAAAACTAGGTACCCTATTATATCTAGGTCTACATCAAGACCAGGAGTCGGTTCTGATCGCCTAGTACTTTCGGATGGCTCATCCGAGACTCGGCACGAGTGGGGGTTATTATTTCTTGAAAAGTGAAGGTGGAAAGACTAAATGGAAATAAATTATTACAACGTTTTTTTAAAGCATAACCCGAATACTGTTTTTGGCAAACCGTAAAAGTTTCAATGCTACAAGACGCATCACAGAAACAAAATTAAAAAAAAACTAATAAATTAACATAGCCATAGATTATGTCAAGGTTGAAACAAAAGGCACCTGACTCAGCGTTGTGCTGAGGGTGTGAACGCTCAGCGCTGATTTTCAGTCAGTGCCCATTAAAAAAAGTAATTTTTTTTCACATTTTTGTGATCCAAAACATGTGAAAAATACAGATACTGCAAACAATTTTGAACTAAAATTTTCTTAATTACACTACAAAATATACTTTAAAATATTTCTAATACGAAACATTGGAAAAAAAATTAAGGATTTATTTTTAATTTTTTCTTATGTTCTCATAATATGTATTCTATAATATAAAAGCAATGTCACTTCAATCTACAAGTGTTCATCCACATTACTTTTGTGGAAGTCAATCTTTAAAGCCTTGCGCTTTCATGGGACCCTAATATATTTTCTCCGTTATAATATATGTATCTTCTGCCGAAGAAGTTGATTGGCCGCATTTAGCTTAACACATCGATGAGTAATCGCTAAGTCATCGATTACGCGTCCAATTACTATTTTCGATGGATTCTGCTGAACGCGCTTTTGCGCTTGCATGTTGAAGATTTCCACGTTGTATCGTTTAAGTTTAAAAATAAACTATTATGAAAGTAGAAGTAAGTTCAAGTAACCACGTAAATGGACAGCATCAAACATAATTACGTTTGCCAGCAACTTTTTTCTGCGAACGAATCGCTGCTTCTCATCGGAATTCAATCCGATGGAAAAAATTACGTCCGATTGCTATAAGTCGCTGTCAGTCATCGGATTTTTGTAATCGATTACTCATCGATGTGTTCTGCTAAATGTGGCCATTGAAGGAACATTTAGCCGAAGATAAAGAATGTCTCTCAGTTGATTAGATAGTAACCAAACTCGTCTCGAAAAAGTATTCTTGGTATGGCATCTTTAATATACAATAAAATTTTAATAGGCTACAGAAAACTTGACTCAGTTATGTTTAAAAGCTAACTTAAGAAACTCTTATGTACTACAATTTAAATGAATTCTTGAATAAAAACTTAATTAATTTAATAAATTCTGTTCGCGTAACTAATTTTATACGATAAATAAATTTAGTTAACTACCTATTTTCCATGCATTTATTAGCTTAATTATTTTAATTCTCGGCAAACAATCAAGGTGAGCTTTTATCCATGAATACTTTACTTAGAAGAGCGGGTCGTTGAAACTTTGTTTCACTGAAGGCGCCGGCGTAGACATGCTACCCTGGTAACCCAACTGGCTTCACTTGGTTATGTGCCACGTGTTTCTAGGAAAAAATGTTGCGGCTTGAACATTCCTTGTTTTGTGTGGATTTTGTGTGCAATAATAACTTTCTTCGGACGCATACAGACTATAAAAATTATGGAAACCACCTTAACAATAATGAGTATAAAAAAATAGCTTTCCATCTCTCATATTCGGTAAGTAGGTCCTTATTACCCCCAAATGGGGCTTGTAGGTGACCAATTAGCGCTCTAGGGTAATAATGTAGCTAGAAAAGTCCTAGGGCGGTAAGTAATAAAAAAAAAAACTAACCATCATACTGGCAATAGACATGCATCAGCCATTCAGCCCCATGACAAAAGAGGTCGCTTCGCTATTCAGCCTTGTCTTCGTATTAGTCATCAATTTTAAATATCGAACGGCGAAGCTCAATTTCGTTCTTGAAAAAATAATTTAAAAAAAAAAGACGTAAAAAGGCGGGAATAGAAAACTTTTACTTTAAATATTGTTTGTGTTTGGTTTTTTTTTATAATTACGTACCATTTAGGAAAAAAACATGAGTTCTGCAAGTGATGAAGATATAAGCTGCACTCCTGATTCAATAAAAATGGAAGCTGAAGCAGCAATTAACAATATTTTTCCTGAAAGCTCTAAAGAGAGATATTTGAAATGTTACGCAGGTTGATGAAGTGGCGAAAAGAAAAACGAGTAAATGTTTTATTCTTGTAATGCCGGTTTTTTTTCTACTTACCTCACAATCGAGATGTAAAGCAGAGTAGTTAGCTCGGGTGTAAGCATCAATGGACAATAATTCGGGATTTTTTTCCTTTGCTGTATATGAAAAGGAAGCTAAACTGGATAGTCTTACGTTCTTAGTTTTTACCTCAGATAAGATTTTCATTCATGATTTTGGTTTTGAAAACCTTCTCATTCTAAAAGGGCGTATAAGCAAAACGGAACGGAATCATAGTCGTGTATCCACGCCATCCAACGTTGAAGCATTTAAAAAAAACTTCGTTTATGTAGGTACAGTGCCACCATCAGTATCTGTTCAGTTGATAGCGGCGCTAGTGGAGAATTTAGTAGTAACATTTAAGAAATTTACCTAGGAAAATGAGAATATTTTAATCCGTCTTTAAATTTTAGTGAACTAAGTCTATAAATCTTAGTAAGTGAATAAATAAAACAAGAAATGGGGTACAAAATTTACAATTAATTAGTTAGTTACAATTTTGCCCACTTGAACATATAATTTGGTGGCGCTGTACCTACTTCAGTATTTATTTTTTAAAGGCAACAGACTAATTACTTTTGACAGATTCGAATGAATGATACTTTCTGACTTTGTACTAATCTGTGATGGCGTAATGATCTGTATCACTGAGCGAAATTAAATTAAGAAATTATTTTCTCGAAAACTATAGCACCTAAAAATAAACAAAAAATATATTCTTATTTAGTGACCGCTCATATCCATATCCTAGAAGAAACTTTCTTGATTCGCGACCATAGAAATATTGTCCATTGCACCCTCGAACTATAGGCGCCCTCGCTGCGCTCGTGCGCCTAAATATCTCGGGCTGCAATTGATGCCTTACAGCCCTTGGCTACTAATCTACTATTAATCATGTCTTATCGCTTTTCAAGAAGAGATTGTGGCTTTAAGTGTGGTAATTTCGCAGAATTTTGATAGGTAACTCAATTAATATTATTTCAAGATGCTATTGATCAGGGTTCGGTTCCGAACGATTATTTCCGGAGTTTACAAAGGATTATTTATCCTTTGTAAACTCCCGACAACCGAAACCCGAAACCGACGTGCGTGCATGCAACGACTAATGAATATCGATGAAGCGAAAGTGATTTGTCAGGTTCGTGGCAGGTGGCAGCCCCTGGTCTCTACCTACCCCTCTGGATACAGGCGTGAGCTTATGTATGTATGTATCATAATAGTCAGCCATTCGGCCCCCACTGCAGGGCATACGCTTTCTTCATGGTTTTCCAGTTTCCCGGTTTAATTTAAGATGTAAATGGATTTTTCTTTAATTTCGCCACTTTAATGTCATTTAATATATGCAACAAGTAAATAAGATTTAAAGTTAATAAGCTACAGGTTTGAACCTTTATTTTAAAATAAATCTAAATACACTTATTTATCCCTTCATATTTCGACGAGACTAACAGTTTGCGAACGCCTTGATTCCCTGCGCTCCTGGTGTTGGTGCGGCATTCGTGCTGCGTATTGTGAGGGTCGGCGGCGCGGATGTTTTATGCGGATAACTAAATTCCCAAATGAGAATTTTCTTTTCACATAGGGATAACAGCCACTAGTCAAAAAAATACCAAAAAAATACGTATTTTTCGTTAGGGACTTCACACACGACTGCTATAATATACATTACATCCCGGGAGGTATAGCTTTACATTATATTAAAGTATCACACACGGAACAGGTAACGTAATGTATATTTCGCTTCATTTCGTTGACATCGACTCGACCGACACACGTTCCGGCTGCTAAGGCGTTATACAGGGTGTTATGGATCTGTCGACTTACTACTAGATTTAATAGATAGGTAGTTCATCAGAAGATGATTGAGATTTTGATGCGCGTATGCGTTGGCACATGTGCCAAAAATAGAACGATGTGCATTGAACATCATACAAAAGTAAGGAAAATTCCGAAGAGTTTAAATTATATGCGGAATTATCAGACATCGCCAGCAAGTGGACAGGCATGATATTATTACAAAATTGATGACCACTGTGTTGCTACACTTTTTTTTCTTTTCTTGAGGTAGATTGATTTTTGTTACTATCCTTCATGTTAAAGGCAACTTTAATGTTATATTCCATCACTATATACAAGTTGTAACTTCCTATGTTATATCTATAAAATCATAGGTCATCAATTATTATTATTATTATTATTATTATTAATACGTTTATTGCACATAAGTAAACATTACAATGGCAACGCGGCGGACTTAATACTACAAGCATTTTCTACCAGTCAACCGCAGGAGGTGTATCAATCGACTGAATCGAAGAATTGCTCGCAGCCCTGGCCGCCTGAGTGATCTTAAACGATCACGAGCGTTAAGCAATATAGGGCGCGTTCAGTGCGCGGGTGGGTGACCGTTTATGATTAACGCTAATGGCATTTTTCCGAGCGGTTCCATGCTTCGCAAGGTATGTTAAGCAGTTGGTGCTGGCTGCCGTCGATAGATGGCAGTCGTTAAGCCAAGTCAGAGGCCATAGAGGAAGACCAGCCACTAGTCTTACAAGCCTCCATCAATCCGGACTTGGGCCCCCGTGGCGGAGTATGGCCTATACCTTCCTCAGGCTTACGAAACGTAGCTTACGGCCGATTTCTGAATTGAGAATTTCGCTAAGTAACTACTTAACTCTAGTGTTGTCTCGTCAAGTTTCTCAGAAAAGAGCGTGACAGAACGTTATTTAAATATTTAAGTGAAATTCTCAATTCGGAAACCGGCCTTTAGCGAGACTATTTATATGGAGCAAATTTATGTGGAGCAAATGATTTTTTTTGAGATAGGACACGAGATAGTTTTTTGAATCACCAAGAAACTTTTTGAACACCTTTTACGAAGGAAGATATATCGTAATATACGGAAAGGTATTGGGAGGTATTGAAAGGTATCGAAAGGTAAATCCACATCTTCGTATCGCTCAGTAACTTAAAGATGTAATGAGATATATCGTGCTATAATATACATCCTTACCTTATAGCCGTCGTGTGTGGAGTCCCTTACGGAGCTAAAGTTTTTTTTTTTATTTTCGTTTCGATCCAGGGTTCGACTCCCGGCAAATACCAATTATCTTGCTCTCTAAGTATCGTATAGCAGCAACAACATTCACTAATTGTGAAGGAAAACATCGTGAGGAAAGTGTTTAAAATTGCCAATACGCAGTGCGGACGCGGTGGGACGGCTTGCGCCCAAAACTAATAAAAAAAAAGTTTGATCCAAAATAACGAAGAAATTGTGACTTGATGAACGTTACAAGTTAAACTAGGAATCTAGATAATGTCGGAAAAACTGAAGATTACGTAAATGATTTCCTCCTTTTTAGCTTAGTAAAGACAGAAGAGTGCCTTTAATAACGTACCTACTTTTAAGTATTTATCTTTCTTTTTGGCACGACAAAAACTGAAGATTACGTAAATGATTTCCTCCTTTTTAGCTTAGTGAAGACAGAAGAGTGCCTTTAATAACGTACGTAGGTACCTACTTTTAAGTATTTATCTTTCTTTTTGGCACGCCTACCTCAATGTTTGCCTCACCTGGACTTCCTGCGAGTTGACTAGTAGAAAATGCCGTGAACTACGTCCACCTTTTGTACACTATCTTTTATGCAATAAAGAATTAATCATAATAATAATTCACGTAAATTATTATTATGATTAATTAAGTTACGTTAATTATTATTATGATTAATTCTTTATGGGAGGATATTAGAGTACCTTTGTTTTTGTACCAAAGAGGACGCCGAAAATCTCAAACGAGAAAAATACAATGAAAATATTTTCATGTCTCAGAAAGTGGGAAAATCAAGTTGTTGTAAAAATACATATTACTTAATTCAGTTTTTTTTATTGAATTATAAACTTAAAACAATACCGAATAAAAAAATAAAAATAAAATCTTCATACCTACCAAGGCGTTTCGAGCACCGTTCGACGTTACTGTAGTTTGAGCCGTATTGAATATATTTTCTATTTTGCTTTTGAAAACAATACATTAAGAGTTTCTTTGTCATTTTTTTCTCCGCATTATCTATTAATTGTGAAACTAACAACTTTGACGCTCATAAAGTAAACATTTTGTTTGCACTGTGAATAAAAATTTTTAATTTGAATTTAATATCGACTCTCTCATGAGACTAAACACTTTTTTTGTAGAAATTCTCCATTGGTTTTGTGGGCTCACATTGAAAAGGTACTCGTATATCAGGTCTGTAAGATTCCTGCAGTTTTAGTAACAAATATATCTTATTACGACGGCAGCAAGGGCCAAATCACGACATCCGTCCTATGTAGCCGACAGTACAGTCAGTGTAAGCGAAACAAGCGTTGCCGGCTATGCGCTCCTAGTCTCGGAGACAGAAAGTTTTCCTCATAGCCTCTGTGGAAAACTTTGGGGGAAGTAGGACTTTTAATATCGACTCTCTCATGAGACTAAACACTTTTTTGTAGAAATTCTCCATTGTAGTCCAGTCATTTAAGCTTAAATTAGGTAAGAATCTCGGAATTCGAGATACCCAGCTGTAAGTCTGTAAATAGTTGTATATTGACACCCTAAAAGTTGTCTCAAAACCTACATATGGTAGGGTGTACGCAACTATTAAATTTCAAGGTCAAATATCACAAAAATCGGTTTTTTGAGCTTTTTTTGTAAATGTCTCATTTCCTATGGGTTTTTTGCTATTTGTATTTATCATCAATATTGTAGCATACAAAATTCTCTACAAATTTTGTTTAAAAAAATGTTTCATACGGTGAACCGTTTTCGAGATCTGTGATGCTTACGCATCTAGTGCCGTTGCACAGTCTGGGCGCGTCCAGGTTACGCATGAGTATGACAGGCACGCACACCAACTTTGAGTTCCAACCCCTGACAGATTGAGGGAATATAAGAACTCTACAGGGTATATAGTTGCGTCGTCAGTTGTCATCACCGTGTCTTTTGATATGTAGGTCCTCTCCTCACCTGGAACTTGCTCTAATATGTTTTTATTAATTTTTCCTACCATTTATGATAGCATTTTCCTGACGCCGCTGAGTATCAGCTTGCGAAGAAGTTTCCCCAGCTCTGACTTCTGCCTGACGTGCTGCTTACTCACGTCTGCGCTGTTTAGCATGATAGTTGATTTTTGCTGTCTAGCAATTTTCTTGGCTCGAGCTCTTTGTGAGCTCTCTGAAAGATTTGATTTACGTTTGGGAGTCAAAATTAGCCTTTCGGATCAGAGAGTTGATATCCCAAAATGTTGGATCATATGTAGGTTTTGAGACAACTTTTAAAGTGCCAATATACAACTGAAGGGTACAGGAAAAGAAGGGGCTCATCGACATTTGTGTTATTTTGAGAAAAAGCTGTTTAAGGTACAGACTGTATTATCCTGAGTTTCATGGATGATTTTAATGGTGCAATGGGCGCGTTCTAAGATAGTAAGTGGACCAGTATAGAATAAAATGAGCTCCTTTTATCACGGTTTAAGTCGCAATAGGCCCCTTTGAGTGTTTTATTGATTTTTTTGTTATGCCCACATCACAGAAAACCAGCCCCTTTTAGTTTGTTTTGGACATTTCATATTAAGGGCCCGTTCAAAATCTATCAACTGCAATTGTTAGTTTGATTTCCACTAATATGTCGATGAGCCCCTTCTTTTCCTGTGCCCTTCAACTATTTACAGACTTACAGCTGGGTATCTCGAATTCCGAGGTGAACTTACTATAATGACTGGACTATTGGTTTTGTGGGGTCTTATTGAAAAGGTACTCGTATATATCACGTCTGTAAGATTCCTGCAGTTTTAGTAACAAATTATTACTATTGCCGTTATTACGACGGCAGCAACGGCCAAATCACGACATCCGTCCTATGTAGCCAACAGTACAGTCAGTGTAAACAAAACAAGCGTTGCCAGCTATGCGCTCCTAGTACTCGGAGACAGAAAGTTTTCCTCATAGCCTCTTGTACTGTATTCTCATGTTTTATGGGTTACTTACGAGGTTTTATCCATAAAATCCTTGAATTTGTATTATTTTCTTCATATTTTTTAGTTTGTTTGTTTATTTTTGTCATTCTTGACAATACTGTCAGTGACCTTCCGTCACCGACTAACGAGATAGTTTCTAACCATGTAAAAAGTTTTTAATATCTCCCCTGGATCTCTTCCCTGAACCTGGACATCTTTTCGGACCTGCTACACCTAAATCTTCACCGTGGAGTTTCTACTTGACCTGACCGTTAGGAAGAATTAGATGACCTGGCTGCCTTTGGAATTGAATATTTTAAATTCGGAATCACTGAAAATATAAAACTTCGACTTTCAAACCGGACCGAGTTTTCTTTAAAGATGAAACCAGAGGATGGGCGTTCAAGCCTTCGCTTCCAAAAGAAGCAGTACTAAATTAAAGGCCTTCTCAACTGTCATTCGGCTTCGACGCGTCATAAACCGAGCTCTGTACTAAAACTCTAAAATTATGGCATCAGCCCCCTTACTCTTCCTGCTGAGGCCTGGAGGCCTGACTACGAGGGAGCCTTCCACTTGACTGAGTACCCGAGGACTTGACCGTGGGATCTGGAGGGCCGACTCACCTAAGAGCCCACTGCGTGCGAAGGTCAGGCGGGTCTTGGCTGCAGGGAGACCAGCGACGCCTTTAACCCTTAGAAGAGGATCACCAAGGGATCAACGGGCCCTCCTGTAAGTCCTCCGAAGACCGTGTCGCATTGCGACACCCATTCCCTCCAATCCCATTGTAAATATTAGGTAGGCAGGAAGTGCGCTAGATTTAAGTAGTTGTGTAAATATTTTAGGGCAATAAATACTTTTCTTTGTTCCTCCCCTCATCTCCATATTTTTCATTATTAGGGACTACCTATCACTCTGTGGAAAACTTTGGGGGAAGTAGAACCGTCTGTAAGATTTCTGCAGTTTTAGTAACAAATATATCTTATTACGACGTCAGCAACGGCCAAATCACGACATCCGTCCTATGTAGCCGACAGTACAGTCAGTGTAAGCAAAACAAGCGTTGCCAGCTATGCGCTCCTAGTACTCGGAGACAGAAAGTTTTCCTCATAGCCTCTGTGGAAAACTTTGGGGGAAGTAGAACTAACTAACTGGCTGGAACTGCTGTGAACAAGTTGGATATCGTGCTGGGTGGATACTTACATGGTGTCGAAATCGTTCACCGTTTTTCGAAGAAAAATTTTAATCATGATTTAAAATCATAATACGCTGGTTATGAAAAGGTATTCTTTGTTACTTAATGTCTTTTACCAAAATAAAATTTAACCTACCTACAGACAAAAAAATCAGGATGAAAAGTAATCGAAAGTATAAAAAAAACTGTAGTCCAAGGGTCGGCGCGGCCAACAGTAAAGTTGTTTTTTTGCGCAAACCGAACGACATAATCTTGATTTAAATTAAAAACATATAATTTAACAATACTAATACTATATTATATAAAAAAATCAACGTTCCTACTTACCTCATTGTATTTTTTTTACTGTAGCGAACCAAGTCTGATGCGCCTTATTACTAGCTGACTCAGCAATTTTTTTTCCATTGTTTCTTCATTTTTCCTATTCTATTCTCAGACCTACCAAATACACATCGAAATTTTCATAAAAATCGGTGAAGCCGTTTAGAATGAATTCGATAATAAGCACTGCGTGAAGAGATTGGGGGTATGGAGGGGAGGGCAGGGCTATGTCCAGCAGTGGACTAATATAGCCTGATGATGATGATGATGAAGAGATTGTGCTATAATAATTAATTGTTCATTGATGATGATATTAACTTTTTATCATAGACACATAGAACATTCTCTAAAATTATTGCAAACAGTTTCGAAGTCACACTGTGTAAGTGGAAATTTCAGCGCGCTTTGTGGAAATGTCGTGGAAATTAAGCTGGAAAATCTCAATAGATGGAAAATCGTGGGAAAATTAATTTGATCTGAGGGACAATTAATTAATATTCCGTTCCCTCGGTGGTGTTAATTTACTTTTAACATTACAAACCGTTTCGGAACGGTTAATTGGCTAATCAATGTACATCAAATTAAAATAATTAAATAGTCCGGGAAATCGAGGCAGATCCCTGCATTTTTTTTATTAAATCCTTATTTTAATCATTAGAAGGCCTCTGCGCCGTGCAGTGGAATTAATTTTTTTTCTTGCCATTTTGTAAATCCTTGTAGTGTATATTATATTTAATCTGGGAAAGTTTAGCTTTTGGAATATACATTTTTTTATTCCGATACAGTTGGTAACTAAATAACAAACGAGGTTTATTTGCAAAAATCTTGTTCTCTTGTTATTTTTGGTTTGCATTAAATATTTTGGTTTTTTTGATAAGACAACATACATTTACATTTATGTTTTAGGAATGAATAACTCGTTCTTTATTTATCCTCTATACCGGCTCCTATACCGGATGTATGCCGGGTCTATACCGGATCAGAATCACCCAAGGAACAGCTGTGTCAAGCGGCTTCCTTTGATAAAAAAATGCAGGGTTCCATACAAGAGATGCCTCAATTACCCTGACTATTATAAACTATTATTGCACACAAGAAACAGACAAATAAAAGTTATAATTAAAAAAAAAAAGCATATGTAATGTTCAGTCTTGATTGATTTTTAAATTAACATCCTTTACCAGTAGGTATAATAAACTAAAGTCTGATTTTTAATTCCGTAGAATTCTGACAGTTATCATTTTTTGACATGTCAGAGATTAGAAACCTTTTTTGGCCGGGCACATTTTTCAATTTCAATACGAGTGTGAACATTTGAGTCTACACATTTAATTTGTTAGTGAATGTATCCATTTTATAAAGTGTGGAGCCCCAAATTAAAAGAGAATTTAAGGCGAGTGACAATTGTGTCCCTATTCATCACAAACAGTAAAAAAGTACAAGTAAAGAAAACATTATTTTTATTAAAATATCTAATCATCATTAATACTAATATTACTATCTTCATCATCATCATCATCGCTGACATGAATTATTAAGAGAACTAACAGCGGCATACTTCATTTTTCTAAAAAGGTTTCCGAAACCTTGAATTAGTAGGCAGTGATGCCAGCTAAAGAATAAAATAAAGTAATTAAAGTTAATTCGATATATTGTTCGTGATATTGAAATATTGATTAATTTTGTAGTAGGTCACTTGAGTAAATAAATATTTAGATTAACTTTTTTGTAGGTAAAACATAAATAATACGTATCATTTTATTTTTTATTGCCCTCAAATGGGTCAAATTTGTCCCTTTTTCGGCGGAGAACTTTTTCAGTAGCAACACTTATGAAATATCACAATTCTACGGAACAATAGATCAGACTTTAGGTAAGCAGTAAATAGTTATCTAGAATTAATTTACAAATTACTGTTTTTCTTCATCTATTGCAACTACAGGGAACCTGCACAATGCACAATCTACTAGTAGGTACTTTAGGAGCCGCGTGATTTTACCTAACTTAGCAAAATTAACCTCGGATTCATTTTAACTAGCACGTGATAAGAGCGAAAATATAATAAACCGTAGAACCCCTGCTAAAGCTGGCTGTACGAACAGCCGCTTTAGTTTTATGCTCTCCTGGTAGTTTAACCGGTTCTTTCTGCTGGTTGGGGAGGTTATAAACGGTTCTAGGTTATGACAGGTTTTTTGCTTTTTTTTTGTGTTTTTATGGCCTGGTTACACGACCTTTGAACCATATCTTTATTTATAAGAGTTTTTCGTTTTTGTCTTTCACCACTTTCACTATACACTGGTAATTGTATTTTTAATATATTTATACAGTGATTTGAAGGTTGTATTGTCTTTTAGTAATTGTTTTAAGGTAGGCGGGCGGGAGGAATCACTATTTTTTATCACTTCACTTAAATCACTTGCAAGCACTAGTCTGTCAATAAGAAAATTTTGACATTCAAATACCATGTGATCAACGGTAGCTTCCATAGTTCCACAGAATTTACAAACACTGGATTGTATTATTCCGAGCCTGGCTAGGTGTGATGGCGCTCTATTGTGACCGAATCTCAGTCTGTTAATTGAGGTAATGTAGTCACGGCTGGCTTCTTTCAGATCATAGTACCAAGGTTTTCCTGGTAAGGTTTCTTATATACTGCCATACCATTGCCCTTTCGTTTCTTGGTCTTTCTTCCAGAACTCTTCCCACAGCTTATTTATGCTTATACTTAGAGGATACAAATAGTCATTCATAGGAACATTCATGGCATGACGTACATCAACTCTATTTATCCCTTCAAAGGCTACTTTATCTGCAACTTCATTTCCAGTAATACCTTTATGCGATGGTACCCACATAAAAGATATATCTTTACCATTGTGATAATGGTCATAAACGAGTTTTTTTAATATGTACAAAATAAAGTTGCTTCTAAAATTAATATTTAAATGTACAAGACCCTGAATTAGACTTAAGGAATCTGTTACAATTAGAAAATTTCTACAGTTATTTACATTGATTATCCGAATCAAAGCCTGATAAACAGCATAAGCCTCAGCAGTGAATATTGTACAGACATCTTGCAGGACAAAACTCTGTGCAAACTTAATTTGAGGGTCATATATAGCAGAGCGCACAAATGTCTCACCTTTACTACCATCGGTATAAATTGTGTAATAACTATTCTCTGAGAGAAATTGTAACATTTCTGTGTTGTTCATTACTGTACCTAATACATTAATTGGGTGAATTATACATTCGTAATGAAATGAATAGCAGGGCCATGGACACTGCTTTTTTACAAAACAGCAATTATTTTTTACTTCCAGAGCAATGTCATGCAATTCCGGAGTCTTGCCAGCCAAGAGGCTCTCCCCAGATGCCAAAGGACCAGTTACGGCTTTGCCTTTGAGTCGAATATGTAAATTGTAAAGGCGACAGATATTGCCGAAAATATCTTAATTATATTATTATCCCTTTGGAAATTGACATTTTATTATATTGCTTAGATATACGACGCACTAACTTAATTTAAACAATAAATTATTTTTAAAATTGTTTAATCTACCTTTTTATTTCAATTTTATGTTCTTAAATGATAATACACCTATGATTTAGTTACTGCCAAATCCTACTATCACTTGGTGAAGGTATCAATCAGACGCTGCAGTGACAGAGTATACAGTATACCCGAGTTGGTTATAATTAATTAATAGGCTATTTGACAGTGTGAAAAAAACAGTATTATTTATACGTATTCGTATAAATGATGTGTCTAAGAACCGCTTTAAATAATTTTAACTAAAAAAAAAACAATTATGATTTGTAAAAAAACACAAAGTAAAATTTGATAATTTGTATCTGCCGCCATTGTATCGAAAACGGCCTGGATTGGCCGATTCTATGATGACGTCACAATTCAATAAAAATGGCGTCGGTCATTCATTCTTACTTAAGTTCATTGGTTGGTTTATTGGGAAGTGACGTCATAATACCAGTGCGGCGCCATACTGCCCAAGATAGCGTTTTGGCGGCTTATTTAGAAAGTAAATTTTCGTTTGCCTTTTTTAGAAGAAATACACGAAATAATTTAAAATGACCATTTTCTGAGGACTCCATGAACATCAACAAACAATATGAGATGGCTTTCAGAAATCGGTCAAATAGCCTATTTACGATAATGGCTTAAAACCATTCATCGCATGAAATAAATACATTTTTCCTTTGGATTGGTCAGGTTTCCTCACGATGCTTTCCTTCATTAGGGAGGGGTATTCCTACAACTTCACAACTTAGATAACAAAACCATTGCCACAAGCCGGGAGATATCGTGAATGTGGCGCCGCCGCCGGTGTTCTAGCTGCCGATGCCGGTGACAGGGCTTATAACCTGTTATTTATTATTTCTGCTTTCAGTGCCTTACATAACAACACCGTGTTATTTAGTTTTACTGTTACCTAGTAGAGAGCTCGTGACTTCATCGTCCTCGCAGTTCTGCTTTTTACCGATAGATGTCGCTGTACGTCAATTCGGTAATGTAGCGAAGGTCCAGTACCTCACCCAGACTAGTCAATTAAAGTTTCTGTAGCCTAACTGCATATTATCGTTTTTAGGGTTCTTTGCAGTATCGATCTAGTGCATCGGACCAATTGGAGCTGAGCTGACTATTTGAAACTGTAGAGGATAGAAGATGGGCGGGTCGGACGCCATTTTGTTTGTCACCTGTTGCGCCTGAATGTCTTCGATCTATGCAGTCCTGGTACAACCAGTATGGTTCGCTGCGACATTTCAATTCAGTAATATATGCTATGGGGATATTGATATTAAATATCAATTTGAGATAATACATAATACAAATCATCCCTAATAGTAATTAGAAAACTAAACTAAGGCAATTTTCTAATTTAAATATTTTTTAATAATATATATTAAATATCAAAACATTAATTATTATTAGTATTATAAATTAAAGAAATATAATTTGGCATGATATGAATATGAACAACACTGGAGAATATAACCTACCCTTTATACATGGCTGGATACTTTATGTTTTGTACAGTTGAAAATATTTAGTGCTATATTCCAACATAATTTTATTATAGAAGTAGGTAATTACGAACATTTGTAGATGAGTAGAACAAATTTCATGGAGAATATAAATTTCTTGGTAAAAACTTTCTTAAGTAGAACGGAGGTAATGTTTAACAATTGTTATTGTTGCTATTTTTAACCGAACTGACCTTGTACAGTCGACAGCACATCATCCTATATACCCATGCACTCTACTCCGTTGCATTACGGGGGACTTTGCAACTAAAATGTGAAGGTTGACGTGCTGTCGACTGTACACCCCCTTGTATAGGGGAGGGTCGCGAGTGTTTCATCGTGATAACGCTTTAGAGCTATGCTCTCCTAGTACTGAGCGCCGACACTGCTGTTTTCAGAGGTTAGGTTTTGAAGATATGTAGGTATATAAGATTTTTTGTAACAAAATAAATATCTCAGCTTAAGGAATTTGCATTCTTTTCATATTATTTAACATGGTTTAACTAAGTTCTTTCTTATCTTGAAATAATATAATGAACGAATATCTCAAAACTATTTTGAGAAATTGCTTTCCGTACAATTTCTATTTGTCAGTTTTGTAAATAAGGCTATATTTTTTAAGATAGGTACTCAATAAAAAGGCCAAGGCTAAGGACCTTAAATTAATAACCTTTCTATGATGTCAGAAAAGACGAAGGAGAAGAAAAGAAAAGGAGTATTAAATCCTTTCGCTTACAAAAATACCAAACCAAATCAACAGATGTTAATGACATTTGTTTTTTTGTAGGCAAAGTCTATCTCCGTAATCATCCTTTGATGACGTCACAAACACCAAAACTTTAGAGAAATATTAAAAATAGACATAATGAATAAAACTCAAACATACCGAAATTTGTTTTTTAAAATGGTAAATATTTTCAAAATTAATTATAACAACGTTGTATGTATCAAAAATAAATAACATGGCCAAATTGGCTTCTTGTTTGCTTAAAATTTTGTTATTCTAAATAAATAATAAGTCGTTCATCCATTATAGTCGAAAACGACCCGACCCTTTAGTAACCTTAATCATCAGATCATCGACAAGTGGCCCTTCATTCCGTGATAAAATTCTTATTCGAAAACCTAACATTTATGATTTCCACTTGCGTTATTTCCATTTTTGTCTTCTAAATTACTTTGTAAAATGGTATTGTTGCCCATTTCACACAAAGTGTGCTTTTCTGACATCATACTGTTACGTTCATAGATACCTTCTACAGGGGTTATCCGCAATATACCTGCATCCTCTGATGTTCTAGTCCTTGCTCGGCGTCGGGGACCCCGGCCAAACGCTACGAGCTAGCTGTATTGATCCGGTCTGTCTCTCAGAATGCAGTGTCTACCTTTTGATATAAATACCCAGATGCAATGAATGTGAGAGTGAAAGTGAATCACTACTTTCGTAGATACCTTCTACAGGGCTTGTCATGCGCAATAAGACCTGCGTCCTTTGATGTCCTAGTCCTAGCTCGCCGTCCGGGACCCCGGCCAAATCCTGCATGCAGTCATGCAGTGTCTACCTATTGATATAATTTTACTTTCATAGATACCGGGGTTGTTGTCTGCAATAAGACCTGTGTCCTCTGATGTTCTAGTCCTTGCTCACCGTATGGGACCCCGGCCAAGCGCTTCGAGCTAGCTGTATTGATCCGGTCTGCCTCTCAAAATGCAGTGTCTACCTATTGATATAAATATCCAGTTGCATTGAATGTGAGGGTGAAAGTGAATCACTACTTTCATAGATAACTTCTACAGGGCTTGTTATCAGCAATAAGACCTGCGTCCTTTGATGTCCTAGTCCTAGCTCGCCGTCCGGGACCCCGGCCAAATCCTACGAGCTAGCTTTATTGATCCAGTCTGTCTGTCATGCAGTGTTTACCTATTGATATAATTTTACTTTCATAGATACCGGGGTTGTTGTCCGCAATAAGACCTGCGTCCTCTGATGTTATAGTCCTTGCTCACCGGTTGGGACCCCGGCCAAGCCCTGCGAGCTAGCTGTATTGATCCGGGCTGTCTCTCAGAATGCAGTATCTACCTATTGATATAAATATCCAGTTGCAATGAATGGGTGGGTGAAAGTGAATTACTACTTTCATTGATACCATCTACAGAGGTTTTTATCCGCAATAAGACTTTTTTTTGTTAACGGGGTGAAATGCTTTGTGCACCATAACCGCCACCTTTGGGGGAGGGCGACGGCCGTGTGTCGAATTCTCCTCTCCTAATAATAGGAGAGGCATACCTCCTAAAACACCCCGGGGGCCGTCCTGTCGCTCGTGCAATGGGGCCCCGCCGGATCTCGAAAGTGGTGAAACCACAACGCGAATGCCACAGCGGCGCCCCGGCGACGTCGACCCGACTCGCAAGGAGCCGGGCCCACCCTCACTGGAGAAGGGGCATGGGCCCCCCACCCCCTCCCCCCGTCACGATGTCGGACGGCAGGTCCCCCAACCTGCCGTCTGTGACCCTCCCTCAACCTCCTCTATGCCCTCTGCCGAACAGAGGGGCATAGAGGAGGGCCCCCACCGTGTGTTTTTTATAGAGGTTGTCTCCTCGCGGCCCGAAGGCCCCCGGCCCCACTCAGTGTGGGGTTACGGGTGCGGGGCCCATAGTGGACCCCGCGGGACATCCAGCAGCGCAAGCCACTGGACGTCCCCCTCCCTCTGGTTTTGGTCCGCGCCGGCCGAAGCCGGTACCCTCCATATCTGGAGGGCGTTCCCCTATCCGCCACCAGACGCGTCCGTCCGATGGAAGACCAGAAACTCCACACGGATCCGCAATAAGATCTGCGTCCTCTGATGTCCTAGTCCTCGCTCGCCGTCTGGGACCCCGGCCAAGCGCTGCGAGCTAGCTGTATTGATCCGGTCTGTCTGTCATGCAGTGTTCACCTATTGATATAATTTTACTTTCATATATACAGGGGTTGTATCCGCAATAAGACCTGAGTCCTTTGATGTTCTAGTCCTTGCTCACTGTCTGGAACCCCGGCCAAGCCCTGCGAGCTAGCTGTATTGATCCGGGCTGTCTGTTAGGATGCAGTGTCCTCCTATTGATATAAATATTATGCAGTTACAATGGATGTGAGGGTGAAAGTGAATTACTCGGGTCTCTTCCCTGAGGAAGGTATACGTCATACTCCACCACGGGGGCCAAGTCCGGATTGATGGAGGCTTGTAAGACTAGTGGCTGGTCTTACTGTCAGAAGTTTTCAAGCCGCCCCGAAAGGCCTCTGACTTGGCTTAACGACTGCCATCACTCGACGGCAGCCGGCACCAACTACTTAACGTACCTTGCGAAGCACGGAATCGCTCGGAAAAAATGCCACTAGCGTTAGTCATAAACGGTGACCCATCCATGGACTGAACGCGCCGTATGTTGCTTAACCTTAGTGATCGTTCAAGATCACTCAGGCAGCCCAGGCTACGAGTGATTCTATATTAAGACCTGCGAATAAGACCTTCGTCCTCTGATATCCTAGTCCTCGCTCGCCGTCTGAGACCCCGGCCAAGAATAGCTAGCTGTATTGATCCGGGTTGTCTCTCAGAATGCAGTGTCTACCTATTGATATAAATATCCAGTTGCAATGAATGTGAGAGTGAAAGTGAATCACTGCTTTTGTTGGGGAGTGGACTGTATTTTAAAAGAATGGGTGAAATTGGTTAAATAATAGTAGATTAGTAGCTAAGGGCAGTAAGGCATCAATTGCAGCCCGATATATTTATTAGTTCCTACTACTTCTTAAGAGCAATAAAAAAAAAGTACTTACTTTTGGTGGTTGTTTTTTTTTTTTGAGAGTGACGGCCCATGATGAGAATGTAACAAAAAAAATTCATCGTCCCTGTCTTTATGGATCATGAGAAATTAATTAATTTTTTACGGATCTCGTATCATAATTGGTAGATCCAACATTTTCGTCATTGACTTAAAAAAAAGAAGTGTGCTGCGGAAACCTGCCCCAGTAGTAGAAAAACTGGACCATTTCATGAGGATTGTAAAAAGATACAACTCAAAGCCCTATCTCTCCTGAGTCTTTTATTATTGACCTTTATTCTCAGCAAAGTTGCATTTTTTTAAATCAACTTTTGGTCCTTACTAATTTGAGTTACAAAGTACTGTTGTAGGACATAAAAATAAGTCGCAAAAGGATAAAAAAATTACACCAGATAATTAGAATAGACAGTTTAATCAAAAATAAAAAATAAACTTTTTCATAGAAGATGTTCAAAATTTCTACCTCTCACCCGGAGGCAGAGTCGACATCTTCTAATAAAATTTCTTTTTAACAATCTAAAGGCCCGGTGATTATTTTTCACCTGGTAGGTGGCCGCTGATATTCGTCGTCGAAGCTCCTGCTCCGTGTTGCACTCCTTTTCGTATACCACTTCCTTGAAGTAACCCCAAAGAAAAAAATCTATGGGGTTTAAATCGGGTGAGCGCGGTGGCCATTGAATAGTTCCACCGCGACCGATCCAGCGATTTGGAAATACTTCATTTAGGTGACTCCTCAAGTCACGAGCGAAGTGCGGAGGTGCGCCGTCATGTTGCAGCCACATAGCGCTTCTTGTTTCAAGAGAAACGTCTTCTAATAATGGGTCAAGTTCCTCTTGTAAGAATGACAAATAAATTTGACCATTCACTCTTGCAGGCAGCTCGTGTGGTCCTATTAACTGTCCTTCGACGATCCCGGCCCACATGTTGACTCCGAATTTGTGTTGGAAGTGGTCTCGTCGAATAAAGTGAGGATTCACATACTCGTAGTGGTGCAGGTTGTGAATATTAAAAACACCAGTGCGTTGAAACATACTTTCGTCCGACCACATAATTTTATTTAGAAATTCGGGATCTTCTCTGTTGCGCCGGAGCATCTCTGTGCAAAAAAGTTGTCTTTTTTCGTAATCAGCCGGCAGCAGTACTTGCACGCGCTGGACATGATACGGATGCATCATGATCCGTTTTAAAACGCGTTGCACAGTCGTTTTCGGGACACCTAATGTTCTTGAAATTCGCCGTTGACTCGTCGACGGGTCATTCGATATTTCTTGAAGAATTTGATCTTCCATTTCCAAATCATGTACCATAGGGCGCCCGGTTCTCGTCGCGCTACTTCCAGGAATATGGCCCTCCACGTAAGCGTTGTGTACACGCTGGAATACTCTGTAGTCGGGATAGCGATCACGATTCAGAAAACGTCGCCGATATTCTCTTGCTGCTTCACGAGCGTTTCCGTCACAAAAACCGTACACAAAATGCATGTTAGCATAGTCACGGGCTGAGTAAGCCATTTTTAATAGTCCAAATTCACTAATACACAACTGAGTCCAGTAAGAAATGCCAAGTTCGTAGGTGAAAATCCAAAACAGAGTCCAGTAAGAAATGCCAAGTTTTTAGGTGAAAATCCAAAACAGAGTCCAGGGAGAATGCAAAGTTCGAAGCGATAAAAAAAGAGCAGCGCAAAAAGTGACAACCGAATAACCGTGTTAAGTAGCGAACAGCAAGCAGAACACTAAGTAAAAGTTGCTGGAGGCGTGTAAAGGGTCACTAGCAGGTAGCTAGCGCAGGTAGTAAGCCTCTCTTTGTTCCTGGGACCCCATGTCCAACCGGTAAATTCTCATAATACAAACAAAGCTTTTGTTTAGTGTTATTTTATTAACTGGTGGTACCACAAGAAAAGTGACACCGACGGGACAAGAGCTACGAAAAAAGATCGTAACGACCTGTCCGTTGTTAGAACTTAATTTTTAAATCAATTTTTGACTTATTTTTATGTCCTAGAACAGTTCTTTGTAACTCAAATTAGTTAGAACCATAAGTTGATTGAAAAAAATGCTACTTTGCTGAGAATAAAGGTCAATAATAAAAGACTCAGGAGAGATAGGGCTTTGAATTGTATCTTTTTACAATCCTCACAAAATGGTCCAGTTTTTTTACTACTGGGGAAGGTTTCCGCAGTACACTTTTTTTTTTAAATCAATGACGAAAATGTTGGATCAAACAATTATGATACGAGATCCGTAAAAAATTAATTAATTTCTCATGATCCATAAAGACAGGGACGATGAATTTTTTTTTGTTACATTCTCATCATGGACCGTCACTCTAAAAAAAAAACAACCACCAAAAGTAAGTACTTTTTTTTTATCGCTCTTAATAAGTAGTAGGAACTCTTTTCTTGAAAAATCATAAGTTCAAAACCGTTGAGAATTTTACCACCCTGTATATGACCTTATTGGTAGAAGATGACCTTGGCCAACTCCCCATTTCATTTGATCCATGATATTTGGACCACCCTGTATAATAACAGAAAACGAGAACAAAAGTGGGTGATTATGAGGTGACAAACAGAATATTACAATGATGAGTGACATGAGATAAAAGTCATAAAAGCAAAAATATAAAATACAAAAATATGGTTCCAAGGAGTCTTCAACATCCCGGGCTCTTGTGCAGAAATGCACAGATGTACACAATTACCCAGGATGAGAAGCCTCCAAGGTGACCAGCCGGACAAGTTTCCTGCAGGGGCGGCGCAAAAGCCCTCCTGCTGTGGCTACGTCCACCACTCGGACCACCCCGTCTTTCCCTGGGTAGAGTTGGGTAATCCGTCCACGCGGCCACATTCCTCTCGGCGAGTTCTCATCCACTATTATTACGACGTCTCCAATTTAGACATTTCGGTCGTTGCTGTTATTCACTCTTGGCTGCATGGTTGGTAGGATTTCTCGGACCCATCGCCTCCAGAAGTGATCGCTGAGTCGCAGAGCTGCCTTCCAGTTGGCTCTTCCTGCAAGGTCACCGTCATCAAGAGTTGGAAGGAGTTGATTGGAAGAGCTACCGACAAGGAAGTGAAAAGGCGTCAATGTTTCGTCGTCTCGGGCGTCAACTGACACGTGACCGAGGGGGCGTGAGTTTACAATTGCTTCGGCTTCCAGCAACAGAGTAGCAAGAATTTCTTCTTTGGGTGCTCGCTCTGTAAGTACAGCATTCAGGGCTACTTTGACGCTGCGGACTAGCCTCTCCCAAAATGTTGGGGAGTGGACTGTATTTAAAGGAAAGGGTGAAATTGGTTAAATAAAATATAATAACAGAAAACTAGAACAAAAGTGGGTGATTATGACGTGACAAACAGAATATTACAATGATGAGTGACATGCGATAAAAGTCATAAAACACAAAAATATGGTTCCAAGGAGTCTTCAACAACTTTCATTGATACCTTCTACAGAGGTTTTTATCCGCAATAAGACCTGCGTCCTCTGATATCCTAGTCCTCGCTCGCCGTCTGGGACCCCGGCCAAGCGCTACGAGCTAGCTGTATTGATCCGGTCTGCCTCTCAGAATGCAGTGTCTACCTAATGATATAAATATCCAGTTGCAATGAATGTGAGGGTAAAAGTGAATCACTACTTTCATAGATACCTTCTACAGGGCTTGTTATCCGCAATAAGACCTGCGTCCTTTGATGTCCTAGTCCTTGCTCGCCGTCTGGGACCCCAGCTAAATCCTACGAGCTAGCTTTATTGATCCGGTCTGACTGTCATGCAGTGTTTACCTATTGATATAATTTTACTTTCATAGATACCGGGGTTGTTGTCCGCAATAAGACCTGCGTCCTCTGATGTTCTAGTCCTTGCTCGCCGTTTGGGACCCCGGCCAAACGCTACGAGCTAGCTGTGTTGATCCGGGCTGTCTGTCAGGATGCAGTGTCTACCTATTGATATAAATATGCAGTTAGAATGAATGTGAGTGTGAAACCAGTTTTTTCGGTACACCAGATATTTTAATGACCAATTGTTTTGGTGTTGATAGACACTTGACGACCTCTGTGGCGTAGTAGTTAGCGCATATGCCTATCATGCTAGAGGTCCCGGGTTCGAATCCCGGCTGGGACAAAAAAGTAAAAACAAAAACAAAGAAACCCAGGTCTTGGATATTTACATATTTGTGACTTCACTGTTTCTGGTTCCCACGACACAGGGTATCCTAGTGTAGGGCCAGAAGCAATGTATGTGCCTGTATGTAAATGTTATTGTTATTGTTATGTTAATTAAAGTTTTTATCGCAAACCTCTTGGAAATGTTTGTACATATTACACAAAACTCTTTTCGTTTGAACATGTAGTGGTTGTCCTCTACCAATTTCAGGAAATGGTGCCATATTAATTTCCCAAGCTGAATTCAAAATCGATGTAAGTATTCCAATTTGCTTCTGTGGTAAACTGTATTGGTTATTCATGAAGGACACAAAAAATACGAAGACATTAATTACTTGACATTGACAACTATTTATATCTTATCGTGACAATAGTATCATAAGTGGATAGGAATAATCAAACTTGAAAGATAAGCAAGTAATGAGTTTGCAAACCATACGATATAATTATAAATTTCAAAAATGGAATGTCTATTCGCACATTATACATAACTGTATGTACATTGACATTCAACAAGCAGAATGTAAATTCTTTACGTTGAAATAAATTTCTGATTCTGATTCTGATTCTGCACAAATTACACATACACAACTAAATTCAAATTCAAATTCAAAAATTTATTTCAACGTAAAGAATTTACATTCTGCTTGTTGAATGTCAATGTACATAATATAGTTATGTATAATGTTAGCCGCTGCCTTGGGGCCGTCTGTAGTGGAGAAAAAGGCAGCGAAAAAAAACTCCACTCTGACCATCTTTTCTCAAATCACCTTAAAGCTAATACAAATCAAACCTACAAAATAATATCTTGGATGTGTTGAACACTAGACACATTTATCCTGTGATTAAATTTGATATTCAACTACTATTTAATGCCATACGTCCTTGTCTTCTAAATAATCGTCGATTTTATAATAAGCTTTTTTGCAAAGAGTGTGCTTAATACAATTCTTAAATCGCGTTGGAGGTAACTCTAATATATCTTGGGGTATCTTGTTGTAGAACCTTATACAGTGCCCCATAAAGGAAGTATTATCTTTTGCAAGTCTAAATCGTGGAAATGACAATTTATGTTTATTCCTAGTATTAACGTTATGATGGCTACCAAGTGTTTCGAAGTCTGTAATATTTTTCCTAACGTACATAATATTTTCATATATATATTGGCTTGCAACTGTTAGGATGTTAGTTTCTTTGAAAAAGTCTCTTAGCGAGTCCCTACTACCTAGCTTGTAAATAAATCGGATCGCTCTCTTCTGCAAGATGAAGATAGTCTCAATGTCTGCTGCCCGGTCCCACAGTAGTATACCATAGGACATAATACTATGGAAGTAACTAAAATAAACAAGCCTAGCAGTTGCAAAGTCAGTAAGTTCTGGAATTCTTTTTACAGCATATGTTGCGGAGCTAAGTCTATGTGCTAATTTTACAATATGTGGACCCCATTGTAGTTTGGCATCGATTGTGATGCCCAAAAATACAGTATCTTCAACAAATTCTAGTTTTTCATTTCCAATCGCAATGTTATTTTCAACTAATTTTACGTTAGGCAGGGTAAACTTCATACATTTTGTCTTTTTTGAATTTAACAATAGATTATTTGCAGTAAACTAATCCTACTTTATTGTCGTTGCTTTTTAGCTGGCGCAATTTAAAGTTTTTTTTAAAACTACCTGAGACTACTTTGAATAACTCAATATAAACAGGTGACCTACTTAAGTTTTTCACCTATAGCTGTATTGATCCGGGCTGTCTGTCATGCAGTGTGTACCTATTGATATAATTTTACTTTCATTGATACCGGGGTTGTTATTCGCAATAAGACCTGCATCCTCTGATATCCTAGTCCTCGCTCGCCGTCTGGGACCCCGGCCAAGGCTTGCGGGCTAGCTGTATTGATCCGGGCTGGCTGTCAGTATGCAGTGTCTACCTAAATATATCTAGTTGCAATGGATGTGAGCGTAGAAAGGTGTTACTTTCATAGATGTCGGGGTTGTTATCCGCAATAAGACCTGCGTCCTATGATGCCCTAGTCCTCGCTCGCCGTCTGAAACCCCGGCCAAGCCTTGCGAGCTAGCTGTATTGATCCGGGCTGGCTGTCAGTATGCAGTGTCTACCTATTGATATAAATATATCCAGTTGCAATGGATGTGAGCGCAGAGGTGATTACTAGGTATACACGCGTCAGCCTGCCCATTCAAAGAGAGAGGGAAAGCTTCCCACACTTGGGAAGTGTCTCGGCGCTATCTCTGCAAATAGTAGGTAACTCAATAAAATACACTTCTGGACACATCTATTGGCCCACCTTAGAGTTTAGGTTTCGATGGGCCCTACCGAAATAGGACTGCTAGATTGAACAAAAACTAATGATGCAGTTTTAAACCTGATACATTTAACCATCTTTTTCGATCGTATTGTTTTAAATTTAAATTCAGAATACCACACAACATGGAGCTACGCCTAACAAGTCGGGTATTCGCCTTGATGAAGGCAGTTGATTTTTGAATAAAAAACATGTTTCATTAAATAAAGGTTTAATTTAATAACGCGTGTTGCCTCCATGGGCATCTACCACAGCACTCATACGATTAGGTATAGAGTTTATCAACCGCTCTATGAAATTTTGAGGGATCATCTCCCACTCCTCTTCTATGGCAGTTTTCAACTCCTGCATCGTTTGGGCAACTAGTTGACGAGCCCTAACACGTCTTTTTAGCTCGTCCCACATGTGCTCAATGGGGTTCATGTCTGGGCTTCTGGCTGGCCAGTCCATAACTGTGATGTTCGCATCCCGAAGATATTCCCTGACGATGCCGGCCGTATGGGCTCTTGCATTATCATGCATAAAAAGGAAATTTGGGCCCACATAGTCCGCGTATGGCATCACGTGAGGTTCTAAGCACTCACGAATGTACCTTTCAGCATTTAATGTTGGCAGCCGTGGTCCCGTAACAACCTCAAGTTGAGTTTTGCCGCTCGCGGATATACCGCCCCATACAGACCATGAGCCACCGCCAAAAGCAACCCTCTCTTCAAAGCAGCATTGTGCCAAACTTTCTCCCTTACGTTGGTAGACCTTCTTCCTTCCGTCATTGCCATGTAACACAATTTTAGACTCATCAGAAAAGAGTACACGGCTCCAATGCTGCTGAGTCCAATTTAAATGAGTGCGCGCGAAATGAAGGCGCGCTGTTCGGTGGGCTCGCGTTAGTTTGGGGCCATTAGCTGGCTTGTGTGGTACCATATCGCGTTCTTTTAACCTTCTCCGAACGGTTCGAGCGCTCACAGATACTCAGTGGAAGTCGCGAAGTTGGTTTTGTATCTCAATGGAGGTAAGGTGACGATTTCTCAAGCTGGTCGTCACGATGAATCGATCCTGCCTTTCAGTTGTGAACCGAAATCGTGGTTTTCCTTGGCGACGAACAAAGCCGCCAGTCTGTACGTACCTCCGATAAACATTTCGGACCGCAGATCGACTTAAATTAAGTTTAGCACTCACATTTCTTTGGCTGTGTCCGGCCTGGATAAGTGCCACAGCTTGGGCGGCGACTTCAGGCGAAGTATCCATAGATTATTGATAGAACCTCACCTTAATGTTAAGAATAAGTAATGTTTGTTGCAAAACCAAAGAGAAAAATCACACTTTCAAGAATTAAATCCAAGTAAACCAATAAAATCAAGTTTTCTTATTATTCGATTATTTGATATCAACGATTCAACGAACAGGCTCCAATTGTCTTTTGTTTCTTTAAATTCTGTGTTCAAAATTCAAAAAAAGACTATTGAATGAAATTATGAATATGCCAGGTTCAAAACTGCATAAAAACTTTTTGCTCGACCTAATATAAAATTTTAGCTAGGACCAAACGAAACTGAAAATGCAAGGTGGGCCAATAGATGTGTCCAGAAGTGTTGTATCTTCTATTTTATATATCTTGTGTTAAAACAATAAAAGTAATGTATTCACATATCTCAGCGCTTGAAGTAGCCATCGCGATGTGGGCATGCATAGTGAATAAGCCTACTTTCTCTCAGGGAAAAGCACTTTCTTTCTTCTAATATATAACATTCTTGTATCACCGTGTTAGTGCGCATATTCCTGCGAAACGGCATGGCCGATTTTGATGAAATGTTATGTGCATAATTTGTATGTCTGAGAATAGTTTGTTATCTATTTTTCATACCCCTATCTGGCAAAGCAACGTTTGCCAGGTCAGCTAGTTATTTATAATTATATTAAGAGAGTACACTTTTACAGCGTTACTTTCTACACGTGTTACTAGTTGTACAGACTGAGCCTCGACCCTTTGTCTCAATATGTCAATAAACGCTTTCTATTCTATTCTAATAAAGTTAGTAAATAAATAATAAAATCTTGAAATTAACACGAAAACAAGAATAAACTGACCACTAAGACCTAGGCCGTTCGAAGACTCAATCTGCGTTTTAATTAAATTCTACATCAATTTCGGCCGACTAGTACTAATCAAATCAACAGCAACATTTTTCCGTCCACAACAAAGATCTGCAAAACAAAGTCTTGAAAAAAAGAGCAGAAACACGTGGGCAAACATGGCGAGGAAATTATTAAGTTAAATTTCAATGGGTAAAAACCCGATAAACTTGAAATTCACTGTTGATCAATTCTATTAGGTATTTTTTATTGAACAATCATAAAATAACATAACATAACATTTACATACAGACACATATATTTCTCCTGGCTCTGCACTAGGATACCATGTGTCGTGGGAATCAGAAACGGCCACAAACATGTAAACATCCAAGACCTGGGTTAATTTTTTTTGTCCCCAGGCGGGATACGAACCCGGGACCTCTCGAATGGTAGTCAGATACGCTAACCACTGCGCCACAGAGGTCGTCAAATGAATTGCTGCTCAGATAATCTGGAATGAATTGCTGCTCAACTTGATAATTTACCTACTCAATTATATGTATTTGTAATAAAATTATTGCCGATCGACTTCTAATGATAATAGAAAAATACTTTACAAACCAACTCGCGCATGTATCACGAAGAGGGAGGCAGAGGCTTGGACCTAGTTTTAATTAAACAACAATTCATTTACTTATGTAAACTTTTATTGCACTTAAATGAAAAAAAAAAATAGTACAATGCGGCGGTCTTAATGCCTTAAGCATTTCTACCAGTCTGAATGGGAGTAAAGGAAATATTGATAGGTGTGCAAAAGAAAAAAATATTTAATGAAATCAATTTAAAAACAATCTTGTTTAAGGTGTACTAAATAATTCGATGTAGGTACTTTGCGCATCTGAGTTATTAATTTTTATTCAATCTTTTCATTATATCGACTTTGAATGTATATCGGACTATTATATACCAAACCATGCATTGAAGTTATGCAATAGACCACAGGGATGGCCACAACATGAATGTATTAACCCTGCCTGCACGCATCGTAAACAAATACTTATTTCCGCCCGCTAAGTTTTATTTTTTGATTTTTTTCGCACAAGCTGGCATCTGAACCTATAGTCTCAAAGTAGAATATTCTACTGAGTGACAATAATAAAACTTCGCCCATTTCTACAAATAAATACACAGCGCTGTAGGCATCGAAACCTCGACAATTTTGAAGATAGACCATCTCTACCAACTAGGCAGTTTACTAATCAATGCCTTTTCTTCTTTAATACGTAAGATTAAAACCAAGTGCGGGAGTTGCATCCACTTTGCCTGCACTTTATTAACTAAAGGAAATTAATATATTTCTATGTTTTTAATTAAATTTTATCATTGTATCTGTAAGGGCATTTTCCAATTAATTTTATTTTCTCTTTGTAGTCAAATATGTGTAGTGAAGTATTAACATTTTTTCATACTTCAGCGAATTACCGTCCGGCCGCTGGGAGTTTACGATCCTGACAGGTCATGTTAGAACGGACAACGTAACCTTGAAGTGGCGTTAAATTTTCGATTAAAATATTTTTAAGTCCTATTTATCCTTCTAGCAAATAATTGTCATTGAAACTATATCATTGTGTAAACTTACAATTAATGTTATATTTTGCACAGTGATTTAAATATTAAATAAGAAGAAAACAATATTTAATATTCGTGCGTAAAATCCTTACTACGTTGTCACAAGGTTATGTCAACCGTATTTTTTTGTAGTGACGTACCAAAAATAACGAAAATAATAACGGTCGTTTTAACGATACGAAGTTGATGAAGAGGCTTTAGAAAAAGATCATTGCGTTCTCAGAATCTCCCCGCACCACTGCCGTACAAAGCGATTGAGCTGATCTGGGCTCAAATAAAAGGTCGCACAGCTCGCCACAACACTTCACCGCCATTCGGCACAAAAAAGATGATGACCCTTCTTAAAATGCCTGCGAAAATGTCACAAGAGATGACTGAGTGAAGGTCGTCTAAAAAACAAAACTACTTAATCGTGAGTCAGTAGCAAAAGCTAGTTAAGAATAACGTAAGGAATGATAACGTTGATTATCTCCCATCACTAGTCATATAAAACAGACATGTGTCAGGATCGTATACTCCCAGCGGCCAGACATTAGGTGCAGCAGAAAACCAGCGCTAGTCGCCTTTGACTAGCATTTTGCTGAGCTGCAGCCTTTTTCTATTGTAGCACTCGTATTTATTAGGTAATACTATTTTTGTGTTTTCGTTTGTCCCCAAATATTGTTTTATTTTTGTGATATGGCCATTTTGTGTTTTTGTGTTATGGTGTTACAATAATGGAAATAAACGTTTTTCACTTTCACTTATTGACGAACTGGTTGTCTACGACGATTCGTATTTTAGTTAGTTAAGATAAAATATATTGTTTAATGTTTTATGAGCGCTATTTTTATTATATACATTTTTAAGATTTTACAAAATTTTTCTAATCACAAGTGTTTTAAAATTGATTTAAACGCCAAGTAAGTAAAATAGCTAATACTATACTATGTTCTGATTGTTGCTTGTCTTTCATTGGTAGTTAATTTGTCACAAATGTCACTTCACTTGCCTTTCCGTATCCGCAACTTGATTCTGGCTAGCGCTCTGATAATTATATATCTTATTGTAAAATACTAAAAATTAAACTTAAATAATTGCTATTTCAATCTTTCAATCAATCTCTGTTCTGTAACGAACAGAAGTGGCGACCGTGACAGGACCTGCAGTCGAAATCTCACAGGTTCTTTGTTCGTAGGCGCAGTCCTAGCACGTGGCAGCGGCTATACTGTTGCGCAGTTTTGAGATTGGAAACTATCCACTGCGACTACTAGCTCCAGCATCCCGTGTTCCTGACCGTCTACTCATCAGAGCGCCCAGAAGTTCCAGTTTCACCAAGAAACCTTCGGAGAAGAGCCACTTATCTACGAGCTTCACCGCAGCTAGCAGCCGTCGGGCGTTGGCCTAACCTTGCATCATCGCCTCAGAACTACCTATCTGCCGAAAGTGAGCCCGTTCCTATCTATTTCCTATTTCGTTCCTCTTCTATTTGTGATTTTAGTGAGTTCAATTCCTCAATACAAGGTGTTGTGCGTTATTTGAATGTGTGCCTAAAGCGTATGTGGCTCACCATACTGACCTTCGTCATATACCTAGTATTCATTCTAGGTCTCCATCGAGGCTAATTTCATCCACATATTGCTAAGTCACATCACTATACTGCTTTGCGATTAGCACTAGATAATTGTATAACTTGTGACTTTGATTTCACTTTACCTATACACAGCAGTTGCAAGCTAAGTTAATTTGCATATCTTTCTTCCACTTTTCACCGCTAAATCACACTGATTTCTTATCACAAACCGTCCCTAAGCACTGCCTACAACTTATTTTATATTGGTTTAAATTTATAAGAAGATTCACATTGCCTTTATTGCTGGAATACCATTCTGTATCCTTTCATCTTTATAACTGAATCAATGTGAATCAATTAGCTATCGCGTAAACAACCTACATAGCCATAAACGTCTATAATAGGTAAATTCGCACCTTGCTTAATTCTTCCCGTTCTCAATTCCAGCGGACGAGCGCACCTCAGCGACCGCACGTCTATTCCTGCTAGTCGCGGCGTAGCGGTCAAAGCAGCGCTCACGCATTGTTTCCGCGCCTGGCCCTTTCTGCTAGCTGACCGGTTTTGCCAGCTGTCGCCTATCGGGCTGCGCGACGCGGGACATTGTTTTGAGGAGCGTATCGTATTAGAGAAGCATTTATTATTTCTCCTGCTAGCTGATTTTGACATTTTATCGCAAGATGAGTAAGGAGGCAGCCACTGAGGCACCTGCCCAAGGCGGTGTTCTTACCAAAGAGCTTGCCACGAAACGTAGTTCGATTAAAGGGCAACTTACTCGATTTAAAAATCAGTTAAATGAATTTTCTGCGAAAGATACGCTTTCCGAACTTGAGACTAGTAAGCTTGCGATGAAACTGTCCAAAATCGAAGCGCTTTTTCTCGCCTTCGATGAGGTACAAAATCAACTTGAGTGTAGTTCTTCGGACTTGGAAGCCGAACTTTCTACCAGAGAATTACTGGAAGATGAATTTGAATTTTGTATCTCCTCCACACGGTTACTAATTCAAGCTAACTCGCCTAAAAAACCGGATTGTACGGATGATCGAAATTCCAACACTTCTGCTTTTAACAGCTGTAGTGGGAATCATACTTTTGGCTTTAAGTTGCCGGTTATTAAGATTCCGAACTTTGATGGTTCTTATTATAAATGGTTGGAGTTTCGTGAGACCTTTAATTCACTAATCCACGACAATGAAACTATAAAGGACATTCATAAGTTTTATTATTTAAATTCGTATTTGGAGGGCGAGGCGGCCAGAGTTTTATCCAATTTGGAAATTACTAGCAAAAATTATACTGTAGCCTGGGAGATTCTATGCGATCGTTACAATAATAGTCGGCAGTTGATTAATTATCACATGAAATATTTGCTAAATTTTGACAATTTAAAGGAAACTGATAAGTCACTTAGATTTGTCGTCGATCACGTTAATAAAAATTTGCGTGCTTTAGAGACATTAGGTTTACCCACCAGTCAGTGGGACATGCTTTTAATTCACTTGATTTCGGTCAAGCTTGATCCTCAAACCTCTCTCAAGTGGGAGGAGCATAAGAGTAGTTTGAATGAGATTCATACTCTGAAGCAGTTTTTCGATTTTTTGAGAGATCGCGCCGATTTACTAGAATCACTTCGTTTCAAAGGAGGCAAAATGTCTTCTGCGAGCACTTCGCAAGATGCTATTAATCAGCGAAACCATACTAAGCCACAAACAAAATCTTTTATTGTTGCAGCTAAAGACTCCAAGGAGTCACAGTCTCGTCACTCGAGTTGTTTGGTTTGCACTGGGCAGCACCGGGTTCACGAGTGCAGTGTCTTCAAGACCAAAACTCTACAAGAGAGACTGTCTATTGTAGAAGAACACAAATTGTGTCCTAATTGTTTGAGAGGTGGTCACAATGTTAAGCGTTGTCATTTGTCGGCGTGTTGTCGCACATGTAAGCAGCGCCATAACTCTTTGTTACACCAACCTTCTTTAAATTCAATTGAACCGAATGTTATAGCGAATTTAAGCTCAGAAGCTGTCTCTTTGTCTTCTGCTTCGGCGTCTGAGGTGCTTTTATGCACAGCACTTGTGGATGTAGTCAATCCTGATTCTGGTGTTACTTTGACTGTACGAGCTCTGCTAGATAGCGGTTCGCAGTCATCTTTTGTCACCGAGTCATTAAAAAAGGATTTGAATTTAATTTCACAACCCTCAAACACGAATGTTATTGGCATTGGAGAGCAATCATTGCATTCAAATATTGATCGCTGCTATATTAAGGTCCATTCAAAAAATACATCGTTTCAAGCTGATGTATCTTGTCTCGTTTTGCCAAAAATTTCAGGCACCCTGCCCAAGGGGGCTCTTGACGTCAGTCATCTCAAGCTGGATCATTTAAAGTTGGCAGATCCCAAATTTTTCGAGCCTTCGTCGGTCGATATGCTATTAGGCGCTGACCTGTTTTGGAGCATTGTTGGTACGAAGCAGAAATGCTTAGGCAAGGGAAATCCTGTACTTCGTGATTCCAAACTTGGGTGGCTTGTTTCAGGGCCGACGTCTCTATTTAAAAATAGATCTCGGCATATTCATTGCAATTTTTCTAATAGTTTAGATGTTGACTTAAGTCGAGACTTGGAAAAATTCTGGCAGTTGGAAAGTGTTCCTGAGGCCACACCGTTTACCAAGGAAGAAGCTTTGTGTGAGCAGCATTTTCAAGCTTCTACTACACGAGATGGTGACGGACGTTTTTGCGTCAAACTTCCATTGCGTGAAGATAGAGAGAGTCTTGGTGAGTCATTTAACTTGGCCAAGAAAAGATTTCTCCATTTAGAGACACGTTTTAGAAGGCAGCCCTTACTTAAAGAACTCTATTTCGACTTCATAAACGAGTACGGTGACTTAGGTCACCTCTCTGATGACGTGGTGGATACCTCACAGGTAAATTATTTCCTTCCACATCATCCTGTCTTTAAACACAGCAGCGAGTCAACAAAATTGCGGGTAGTCTTCGACGCCTCCGCTCGTACATCCTCGGGATTATCGGTCAATGATTTACAGATGGTCGGACCTAATTTCCAAGATTCATTGGTCACTATTTTGACACGCTTCCGTCAGTACAAGTACGTACTGTCGGGAGACATAGAGAAAATGTACCGTCAGATCTTAATGCACGAATCTGATCGTAACCTTCAATATATTCTGTGGCGTGAAGATGAGTCTCTACCTCTGCGCACTCTAAAATTAAATACCGTAACTTACGGCTTTTCTAGTGCAAGTTTTCTTAGCACACGCTGCCTGTGGCAGCTAGGCGAAGAATATGTCTCTACATCTACTTTCTCAACTTCTGTAAAAGAGGTGATTCAAAAGGATTTTTATGTAGATGATCTCCTCACTGGTGCTGAAACAGAGGAAGAGCTACGCTTTATTCAGAAGGAGGTATCGGAAACTTTGCTGAAGGGTGGGTTTCGTTTGCGGAAGTATAGGTCGAATTTAACTTCACTATTTGACGCCAATTCCATTAACACGCAGGCCGATGACAACCTCATGATAAGCAGCTCTACAAGCACATTAGGTATTGGTTGGGTTCCGACTTCTGATGAACTTCATTTTTGTTTCGACAGTTCCCCCGCTGCTGATGCCTCTACTAAAAGGTCAATATTGTCTTTTTCTTCCAAAATCTTTGACCCTCTTGGATTGCTCTCTCTTTGTACAATTAGGCCAAAGATAATGCTTCAAGAGCTTTGGTCTGAGCACAATGTGGGTTGGGATGACCCAATCCCAGACAAAATTATGCGTAGGTGGTCTAGTTTCGCCGACAATCTTCATTTTCTTGCTGAATTAAAAATTCCAAGACGGGTTTTGGTTGATGACCCCACTTACGTCGAACTTCATTGCTTCTGCGATGCCTCGCAGCGAGCTTATGGATCTTGTATTTATGTTAAATCTATCGATAGAGACGGCAAAGTCGAGGTCAGACTTTTGTGCGCTAAGACTCGCGTTGCTCCGATTAAGCCAACCACTATTCCGCGTTTAGAGCTATGTGGAGCTTTGACTGGCGCTAAACTCACTGCAGCCGTGATTCAAGCTTTACGATGCCAAATCGGACGTGTCGTATATTGGACCGACTCAAAGGTCGTCATTGGTTGGCTTAAGTTATCGCACAGAACAAAAGTGTTTGTAGCTAACCGAGTTGGTACTATAAATGGACTTACTGATGGTGCTCCTTGGCGATACGTTCCTACCTCTTTAAATCCTGCTGATCTGCTTTCGCGCTCCGTTGATCCACAGCACGTGGCTGAGGCGACGTTATGGTGGCATGGTCCGGATTTTCTTCGAAAGGAAGAGTCTGCATGGCCATGCGCAGATTTGGCAGAGGTCGTCGACTTGCCAGAGGTCAAAGCGAACCCCGCTTTGGTGGGGGAGGTACCTCTCGATAGTATTTTTGATTTCACAAAGTTCTCGAGGTTGAGTACTCTACAACGCTGTTATGCATTTGTTTTTAGGTTTATTTTCAATTGCCAAAACAAATCAAATAAATTATCCGATCCTTTGCAAACTGTAGAGCTTGATAAATCGCTAACTTTTCTTATAAAAACTGCACAAAATGAATCTTTTCCCAAAGAATTAAATTTAATTTTAAAAAACAAACCTTTAAAATCTAAATCTCTCTTGTGCTCGTTAACGCCTTTTGTAGATTCACAGGGACTTCTGAGAGTTGGTGGCAGTATTGACACGTCCAACTACTCTTTTGATAAAAGGCACCCAATTTTATTACATGCTAATCAACACCTAACAAGGCTTATATTTCAACAAGAACATCGGCTTTTGATGCACGCTGGGCCTCAACATTTACTTGCTTCCTTGAGGAACAAGTATTGGCCTATTGGTGGTAGAAACCTTGCCCGTCGCGTTGCTCGAAGCTGTGTTGTTTGCCGTCGTTTTGCGGCGAAGCATATGAAAAATGTAATGGGTGATTTGCCTACTGTAAAGGTTGAAGCCGATTTTCCCTTTAGCACTGTTGGTTTGGATATGGCTGGCCCGTTCTTGATAACGGATAGAAAAGGACGTGGCTGTAAAATAACAAAATGTTATTTATGTGTTTTTATTTGCTTTCGCTATAAATGTATTCACTTGGAAGCTGTGAGCGAAATGTCTAAAGATGCCTTTATGTTAACATTGAAGCGGTTTATTGCTCGAAGGGGTATACCACGTCAGATTTATTGTGATAATGGTGGGAATTTTGTGGCTGCTGCGAAGGAGATCCATGATTTCTTTAAATGCAATAAGGAACCTCTACTTGACTTTGCTGCTCATCGAGGCATCGACTTTAGATTTTCACCCGTATACGCTCCTCATTTCAATGGCCAGGCTGAATCAGGTGTAAAGCTGGCCAAATTTCATATTCGTAGAGTCCTAGGGAACACACACTTGACTTTTGAGGAATTGAGCTCATTATTTTCTCAAATTGAAGCTATCCTCAATAGCCGTCCCCTTTGTCCTCTCAGTCCTTCACCCAATGACCTTCATCCGCTCACCCCGGGTCACTTTTTAATCGGCAGGCCGTTGACTGCTATTCCTTCACCGGGCATCATCGACGTCAACCCTCATCGCCTCGACCGCTTTCAACGTTTGGAGCAATGCAGGCAGCATTTCTGGACGAGATGGTCAAATGAATATATCGCCGAGCTCCAACAGCGCACGAAGTGGCGCGAGAAATGCAGAAACTTGCAACTGAACGACTTGGTGTTGCTGAAGGATGACAGCGCACCCCCTCTATGCTGGCGGCTCGGTAGAGTTGTCAAGCTTTTTCCCGGATCGAATGGAGTTCCACGCGTCGCCGAGGCCTCCACAGCTCAAGGCACAGTTCGTCGCTCTCTCAACCGCATGGTTCTACTTCCTGCGCCAGATGACAACGATACTTGAAAGCTCATGAGCTTACGAGCTTTCAATCGCCCCGGAGTTCTGTCTACGACGATTCGTATTTTAGTTAGTTAAGATAAAATATATTGTTTAATGTTTTATGAGCGCTATTTTTATTATATACATTTTTAAGATTTTACAAAATTTTTCTAATCACAAGTGTTTTAAAATTGATTTAAACGCCAAGTAAGTAAAATAGCTAATACTATACTATGTTCTGATTGTTGCTTGTCTTTCATTGGTAGTTAATTTGTCACAAATGTCACTTCACTTGCCTTTCCGTATCCGCAACTTGATTCTGGCTAGCGCTCTGATAATTATATATCTTATTGTAAAATACTAAAAATTAAACTTAAATAATTGCTATTTCAATCTTTCAATCAATCTCTGTTCTGTAACGAACACTGGTAGCTTTGATTTAATACAACAAACTTCATATTCGGGGTCACCAAGGTAAACAGAAGTAGAAAAATATTTCTTGAAGCAATTACTGTGCAGCTGGAAAGACAAACTTCTGGTGACCCCTGAAGCAAGACATGAAGTACGAAGAGTTGTAGACCAGAAAAGTCGAGCGGTGACAGTATTCCTTTACGCTAGCACCTGCCTCTTATGTTGTCCTGATGAAAACGCCTGCTGCAATTCAAGCCCGAATGCATATATAAAAAATGATGTTAAAAATTTACAGTAAAGAATAAACAACATTTTGTTAACGGTTTATGCAACTTGTTAGGCTCAGTTGGAAACAAATACGTAAGTACAAATTAGAACAGCAATAACTTTTATTTGATCACGCGATCTTTTTTGAAGTTTACAACTTTGTTTTTTCCTGCCATCAAGTAGAAACGATCCACCAATCCGGACTTGGCCCCCGTAGTGGAGTACCCGTACCCCTCGGTGGGGACATAATGGGTTGATGATGATGTTGAAGTGAAAACGTAATTGTTCCAAACAAGATTATTGGAGTACCGTACACACGCACACATTCTCAGTAATTTGACTAACTTAAAAAGACTTTTGATGAATTTTAAAAAGTTGCCGGAATGGACTCATTAAATAATTTGTTAAAAAAAAAAAAAAAAAAATAACTCACGCCCGTTATCCCCGAAGGGGTAGGCAGAGGCACCAGTCTCTAGAACTGGACCCACGTTTTGCCGAGTTTATTAGAATTTGTTAAATGTCAAGTAAAGCAAGTTCTTTTAACAAGCCTGACAGATACATTTGATCAATTACGTATTCAAGAATAAACGAATAAATAGCCTATGGTCACCGTTGTCAGTCCAAAAATTTATAAATGGAAAGCTCTGCAAAACTCATGGTGCAACACGCTTTGGACTTATTCTCTGAATAGGCTTATCCATGGATTACCAAAATGATGGTGCGTTCAGATACCGTTTGGCAAGCCAGCCTTAGTGCAATTAAAATCTATCAGTAAACTAAATCGCAGATATCAGTCTTTTACACGTTGTATATCACTGGCTCGTAGATGGTTTTAAGCTAAATTGGGATGTTTAGTCAGCACCTCGCGCCTGCGCAGTCTGGAGCTCCGCCATCTTATTGGGCGTGGCTTGCGCACGCGCTTACATCTGTTTGAAAAAGGAGAAACGCTCTTAACTCTGTAGATAGAAGAGCTAAAATGTGACTGCGATAAAATATCCCGATCGTTGCTGTAAAATATCCATTTACAGTGAAACAATTTAACGTTTTGATGAATAATATCGCTTTTTGGTTGAGTAATAATATTATAACATATTATGTTGAACCATTTAAATAGCTCAAATCCTGTAGAACTAGGACAAAAAGCCCCAGATACTCTAAAATTAATTAAATAGATAATAGTGCTTTTGCGCATTTACTTTAGGAACAAAATACGTAACTATAATAATAGTGTGTGCTATAGCCTCTCCTAGATATTATTATTGATTGATCTTTTATTGACACCTATTTTACTGATCGATACTGCTTGGAAATATCAATAGTTACAATATTTTATCGATACATTTTTTCACCGTCTCATCGCTGATTGCTGCTACGGTGCTACAAGGGGTCTACAACACTTGAAGGCAGCCTCAACTACGGCGTAGCGCTACGCCGTAGCACGCTCTACAGGTGAACGCAAGGCTTCAGGAGGAACGTATGTCAACCATCACAGACGCAACTTTGATATTTATGTTTAATTTTTAAATTTCTTATTATTATTATTTGTATTTATACTCTTCTTGCAAATATCAAAGCGGTAAGTAGAAAATTTTATATTAAGTAACATTCTTTTGAATTGTTTTGAGATTTTTTCTTTACAGATCTTGGAAGAATAAGGTATTTTAACTAAAAATGTGTTTCAAAGTTTAAAATAGTGTAGCAAATAGATACAGATAGTAGAGAGAGAGAGAGAGAGAGAGAGAGAATTTCATTCTACTACATCGTGACTCATTTTACTGTAGTTCTATTATTTTAATAGCAATGTTATTCATTTTAAAGAACCAGATAACTACTTTGCTTATACAATACAACTTTTGCCCACAAAATAGTGTGCGACAAATTGTTATTCAGTCCCTTTCTAAAACTAAAAGTGCTAAATTGTCCAAGAACTTGTTCTAATCTATAACATCTTCTGTCAATACATCATTTATTATTCCTACCATACAGAGGCGTAAACAACCTCCAGCCAACACTCTGCTACCATCTGGTTCAATATAGGTGTTAGTAATTACATACGTGGCGTGAAATTGATTAAAATTAATACTGGTCATTCAGAGGGAAAATGCTGCCAGTATCTTGGGAACTCTCCCCAACGGCAGCGGTCTAGGGACCATTTTTTATATTAAAGCTATATCAGCCTATGGGCACACTAGGCGACACGCGACAGCGACAGTTCGGTGACTAGACGCGACGACAGTCTACATATATTTCGTTCAAATCTCCGCACGCGGCGTCAAATCACCCTGTATGCGATGGATCTTAGGCATTGATATTTTATATTTAGTTTAATAATTAATTTTAAGTTATTTATTTACTATTTAGATGTAAAAATGTATGTAATAGTTTTAATTATTCCACACGAATTCCCCAGAATCGCCAGGCCTGGAGAAAAGCGGAAAAGCGGTTAGGAGAGCCGACCCCAACTAAACTGGGAAGAAGGCCGGTAGAAGAATGGCTTCCACACGACTTAACCATTTGACCTGGCCCCACACTAGAATAACCTGTGCCACGATACCAAGCAAGGACATTACAAACATGGGAAAACACCCTGACTGTGGCTATTTGTACAACAGTGACCCCCAGTAGGAATCGAAAAAAAAATGAAGCCGTAAGCCTAGGCGCACACCAGTGACACGCAACAGCGACAGTTCGGCGACTAGACGCGACGACAGGCTACGGCCGACAATAGGGAATGGATGAAAATATCAGAAGTGCTTGATATTTTTTTTGGTGATAGGAATAACCTTTCTTAACGCGGGAAAAAAGTTTCAATTTGTTTGGCCCCGTAGTTAATTTTTAAATATACTTAATATTTTTCCATTCGTCGTTCTGGGCTTAGTACGAAACTGAAAAAAAAAAACTGTGGTGACAATGACATTGACATCTTTTCAAGGTGGTTTTTTTTCATACGTAGCGGACTAAGGAATATGTCTGAAAAATATTAAGTATATTTAAAAACTAACTACAGGGCCAAAAAAAATCGAAACTTTTTTCCCGCGTTAAGGAAGGTTATTCCTATCACCAAGAAAAATATCAAGCACTTCTGATATTTTCATCCATTCCCTATTTTCATATATTTTGTTCGAAGCTCCGCATGCTTGACGTCACAGTCGTGGAGTCGCGACGAGCAGCTAAGAGCCATCGCAAACAGGGCGACTTGTCTTGCGACGACAAGACGCCATATTATGCAAACGAAAACGCCGCGTCTGACACGGCGACTAGACGCGGCGACAAGTCGCCCTGAGTGCGTATACTGAGTTTTTTCATTAACTTTCGATAGCGAGAGCGTTTGCGATTTGCATAGGAGTGACAAAGAGACAACTAGGTGGCGCGCTCTGTCACTCCTATACAAACTGCAAACGCTCTCGCTATCGAAAGAGAATGAAAAAACTCAGTATAAGCACTCTGTTTGCGACTATACCAACGAGACAGTCACACAGATCTCTGTGCTAGGATTTGGCTGAACTTGTATTTTCAACTTGCTCCCACATTTGTATTGTGTGTTGATATGGCTGTCCATATCAACTTGCGATACAAATATGTGAACATATAAACAAATATAAACAGTGAAACTTAAGTGGATTATTTAATTCGACATATTTTGCCAGTTCCAATCGTAAGTAAACTTTGATAATTAAGAACCAAATTAAAAGAGACTTCGAATATACCTATATGTATAAATAATGTCATTTTCATGCATTAATGTTTGTAATAGGCTTACATACTTCGTCTCATAAATCTTTCAAACGAGGACCGGTTTTGCCTATGATAAAATAATATGTACATATAGGTTTTAAGCATTGTAAAGTAAACAACTTTAAAAATCAATCAAAATTAGAAGAGACTAGGTAGTTTGGAAGTTATTTTTTTTTCACCAAATCGACATTTTGAAACGAACACCTAGTTTTACTTGTTACGTTCATCAAAGCTCAGTTTCTGTGTTAATTTGATTACAAATATTATATTTACTTTGTTAGGGTCCAAAGTCACTGAGAAGAGCCCAGCGCCCGCAGTCCAAAACCGGGCGTATATCTAAGTACTTGCACGAGGCCCGGGGAGAACCGCGGACCTACACTCTGTTACACTAACGTGTCCGTATTAAGAATTATTTTGATTTTCGATTATATTTACAAATTTAAGTTCACTTGCATATTATTATTTTATTTACCATATTTAGACATAGGGCTAACAATTCAGTAAAGTTTAATAGTAAAGCGGCGCAGATATTTGAATAAATACTTAATATAAACTACACGAGACTCGAAAAACTTTTACAGGCATACTTTTGATGTGATAATGACGCGGTTTAATTATTGCTGTTATGATAATGTGATCTTAAGCGACTGTTTACTACGGCGGCCGATTGTTTTGTTTTTGGTTCAGCAACCCGCCTGTAATAGCCCATTCGATAATAATGATTTATTTATTTATCACTAACGCCAAACTTACGTCACTTCAGTAAACTGGAATGTTGTTAATGAAACTCTCTAGCAGCTCAATCCAATTGGTATCCCAATACCTAGACAACAAGAGCGAATTTCGCTTAAAGATCACGTGACATTGTCTCGTCTCAAGCTTGAACCGTAACGTAAGCTAGTGGCTCGTATGTGTCTCGGGAGAAGGTTGAAAGTCGCGCGGCCGCATAAGTTTACACGAGAGCGTGTAAATAAATCGGGCAAGTTTAATGCAAAACTTTTGGTTTACGCTTTATGGTAAATATTTGGGGTAGGATCGTATAACGTTTTATAGATCTAGTAAAACGGTTCGCTAGGTCAAGAGCCGGCCGTCCTTGCTCCGGGTAACTGGTAAATATTATTGTCTACCGGGTTTTCCGCCGCTTGCTTGTGGCTGCCAGCAGACGGCGCCAGCGCCGCTGACGCGACCTGCTTGTTGACATTCGCTGCTGTTTAAAAAAGCACTGCAAGAGAAGCGTACAACACATTTTTAAGAACTCTAGGAGCACTAACGAAACGGCGAACACTCACCTAGTCAATAAAATACGTGCAGGGAAAACGAACAAATTACTCTTTATGGTCCGTCCGTACACACACTTGCGCATCTAAAATTACATGGAACACTCCATCAGTATTGGGCAGAGCTTGCGAAAGCGGCGTTCGAGCCGAGGCGGCGCGGGCGCATGGGCGGGCGTAGGCGGGGCCAGGCGGCGGGGCGGGGGCACGCCGCGCGCTCACTCCAGCGAGCACCGCGCCGCACGCGCACGCGCACCGCACGCATGAAGACCGAGGAGCAGCCTGAGGAGCCGGCGCGCCGCGCGCCCGCCGCCCGCCGCCAGGAGAAGCCGCCCTACTCCTACATAGCGCTTATCGTCATGGCCATCCGCCACTCGCCAAACAAGCGGCTCACGCTCAGCGAGATCTACGCGTTTCTGCAGCAGCAGTTTCCATTCTTCCGGAGCTCATACCAGGGCTGGAAGAACTCGGTGCGCCACAACCTGAGCCTAAACGAATGTTTTGTGAAGCTGCCGAAGGGGCTGGGCCGCCCGGGGAAGGGGCACTACTGGACGATCGACCCCAGCTCGGAGTTTATGTTCGAGGAGGGCTCGTTCCGGCGGCGGCCGCGTGGGTTCCGTCGCAAGTGTCAGGCGCTGAAGCCGCAGTTCGGGGGCGGCGGGTACCTGTGCGGCGGCGGCGGGCTGGGCGCGCTGCCGGCGCCGCAGCCGCAGTACGAGGCGGCGGCGGGCGGAGGGGGCACCACGCTGGACTACGGCCCGTGCGCCTACAGCCACGGCGGTGCGCCGCAGCTGACGTACGGAGGCGAGTACTGCGCGCCGTACGGCGGCGCCGCGCCCGAGCGCGAGTGGCCGCCGCTGCCGTACACGGAGCCCTACCGCCCGCCGGGGCCGCCCTCGCCGCCGCACCACGACCTGCCCGACATCATACCCAACTACCAGTACGTCGCCAATGACCATGGTGAGTGATTTTAGCTTTTGTTTTAGTTAAGATCCGTATTCATCGACTTTAGGAATCTTGCAGTCAATTTATGATGTAGGTAAGACGTCAGGTAATCAAACTCTGCAATGAAAGTTTATGCGTAATTTACTTTATTGAGTGGTGTAAAAATGTCACCGAGCTAGCGACTTGTTAACTTACCTCCCTGCATACATACACCTAAGGTGACGGGTGCGCTGAAATTCCTTTTCACAGCGCATACTATACGGTTTTTGCATTTCGAACGTGAGCTTTTGAAACAATGAAATATTCTGTTCCACTGACATACCTACGTTCTGAAGAGCAATATCAACTAACTTGATATAATAACCAAGTGTTACGGTACAGTAACATCCAATAACTGTTTCTGATGCCTCGCGCTTTTATAACTTAGCGAATGTTGTGTTTTTTTCATTGCTCATGCGAGTCATATTAGGTATTCCCTGAATAGAAAAGTTTGAATAAAAAATAACTGACAATGCTAGCTGTTCCACACATTTTAAAATTAGTGCATGTATCATGTGAAACGTCTGTTATTTCTTCGATATTTCAGAGTTGCTTCATGATTACTGTTCTTTCAGTTCAAAAGTAGAATAATTCTCTAAAGTTTTACCATATTTTTCTAAAACAGCATAATATCGTCGCTCTTATCGTTGAACATAATCACGGCATTTAATAAGCATTCAGATTAATTTGAAGCCGATATTAAAAAAATCTCTACGCAAATATAACTAGGCAAACTTGCTTGAGCGGTGTTGTTTGGTAACTAAGCGCGATAATTGGGTAATTTGAGAAAATATGGTCTTATATACCTAGCGGAGTTTTTTTTCGCTGCCTTTTTCTCCAATAAATTCGGCCCTAAGGCAGCGTCTAACATTACACGTACATTGACATTCAACAAACAGAATGTAAATTCTTTGCGTAAAAATAAATTTGTGATTAATTTGGACGTAGTTTAGCAGAAAGGTTCCAACCCACACAAAGTGAGTTTTGAGATATTTGAGTTTTTAGGTTTAAGCTGATTTACGCTCTCCATACATGTGGGTTGACTACCAAGTGTCATAACTTTGCACATACTCATCGGATCGCTATGCAAGTCTTTAATTCTTAAAGTATAGAGCACAGTGTTCATTTTGGTATCCTTAACTCAAAAATGACGATGTTGTGGGTTGGAACTTTTCAGCTTAACTACGTTCAATTATACTTTTCAAGCGCGAGTTAGTCGAGTAACAAATCTTGCTTTGGAGACCTTCGGAGTCACCACTTATAAGAACATACCTACCTACCTAAGGTAACGCCTGTATCGCAGACGGGTAGGCATAGGAAGAGACCTCGACTGGCAATTGCCACGACGACGTTAAGAACAAGATACTCATGACTCTACACAAACCCATCCCGACTGTGAAGTTATACTTCAACGCCAAACTCACATTATCCCAAACTAGGATACTCTGTGCTATGGTAACCAGACAAGAACAGTAATAACATGGAAATATGTCCAGACTATCCTAACTGAACTACAACCCGAGGCAGTCGAATGTTAGAACAAACTTGATAGAATATGTAACTGATTAGCCGCTGAGTTTTTTATCTAGGCGCAATATTATTATCGTTTTTCTATGCTGACTGAACTCTTTTTAAAACTTAAAAATTACTGACACCTATTTCTATCTGACAATCTATCCACTGCTTTGAATTTCGTAGAATTTCAGTCTATATTTTCGGAGACTCATATAAATTTTATAGAAACACTAGCTGTTCCGGTAAACGTTCATTCCATTAGCATGGAAAATATTAGCCAACAGCTTTTTCTCAATCCCACCAAATATACACAAAATATATTTACGTTGCGTTAAACAGTTAGTCCTGTCGATAGATGGCAGTCCTAAGGCCAAGGTAGAGGCCTTAGGGCGGCTAGAAAACTTCTGTCAGTAAGACCAGCCACTAGTCTTACAAGCCTCCACCAATTCGGACTTGGCCCCCGTGGTGGAGTATGGCCTATAACTTCCTCAGGGAAGAGACCCGTGCCACTCGGTGGTGACATAATGAGTTGATGATGATAATATTTACGTCGTTATGGATGTGAGTTCTATAGCGAACACTAAGAAACGAGATTTTTCGTATTAGTCGATGCGAAAGAAGTGAAACGGTAGATTATTATTAAATGTGGAGGACAAGTGTCTAGTGTTCAACACATCCATGAGTAATATTTGTAAGTTTGAAAGTTTGTTTGTTAAGGTAAAACTGTTATGACGAGAATGAATGTGGAGTTTCCTTGTTAGCTTCTTTTCCACATAAATGTCTGTTTCCACGTAAGCAGTTTATCATGAATAAAATATTTTACGTTGGAAATTTTATGAAAAATATAGATAGATACGTAGAGAACACTTTATTGCACATAAAAAAGGAGATTACACAGTATTATATTCAACATTGTACATAGCGCTATTAATTTATTACGCAATTATAGTTTTGCTAGTTTTCGACGCCCTATATAGGAGAAAATCGCCTCCTACACACAAGCTTTATTGCGTGACAGTATAAAAAAAACAAAAATTATCCGTTTGCCGCGTGTCTGTTGCCACGGAAATAAGTTATATAATATGTTTCATCTATTTAAAAATTGTATTAACTAATTGACTAAAAGAGATACATATCCCGAAATATTTTGTAATTTTTGTTTTAATCAAGCATATCAAATCATTTATTGTTGGTCGTCTCAACTACCGAATTGCCCGTTTTTCAAAGTATGCTTAATTTACTTTGGGCATTTTGTGATACTTTGTAAGAACTGACAAGACTCTCTCCTACCCGCTTATAAGAAAAAATAAGACGTGGTCGAGCCTTTCGCCTCTGCCTGTGAAGCAAACAAGCTGTAGGTAAAATCATTATTTGTCACACTTCAGCTATCTCTGCAACTTCTTCAGGTGACCGTTGAGCTAGCCATCAAAGTCTATAGATAATGTTATTTAGTCTGCATCACACACGGACATTGTTCTTTGTAATACTCAACCGTACCGCCATTCTATGTCTAACGTGTAATCTGTAATGCCAAAGGCATCACCAGAACACTAGCAAGGATATCGTCTTAATTGCGTCTACTATGGTTGCAAAGACACCGCCTGTAACACGAGATTGTCAATAATTTTGCCACGTCAGAAAGCTCAGTCTGCTCAGTGCAGCTTGTTGATTGTTATTATTATACCTTGTAAGTGAAGGCGTTAGAATAAATTAAAATTATAACAATGTAGGTAACTAGATGTAACATAACAATGTTGTGTCTAGTTGATGAATGTTGTGTTAACAACATTCACATACAGGCACATACATTGCCTCTGGCCCCACACTAGGATACCCTGTGTCGTGGGAACCAGAAACAGCGACGTCAGAAACATGTAAACATCCAGTAACTGGTTTGTTTTGTCTCCAGCCGGGATTCGAATCTGGGACCTCTCATGGTATTTCGATCGTACCCAATTACATCTTGCGGTGATAGCGCATCGGTAGAATGCTGGCCGTGTATTCAATAGGGCGTGGGTTCGAATCGCGACAAGAACCGATGAATTCACTACATAGTGAATTTGTAGTATTTGTAATTTAGTTTACATACCTACCAGTAGGTTTTTGTTTAGGATTTTCGTACTTTAGATTTTATACATATTATACAGGCCCATTTTTGCTGTTTCTCAGACTGTCCAAGATTTCCTAGACGAAATATCTTAAGCTTGTCTTTGAGTCTGTTCAATGTTTCGTGTGCATCAAAGCACAATTAATTAATGCTACTCGCTTAATCGTCAGGAATTCCTAATGTATTTTCATATCAAACTAACAGCTGGGTGAGAGTCTAAAATGTATAGCTGTGCAATAGTCATATTAGCACGGTAATAATTCTATTATTGACATAATTGGTAGTCTGGTATCCAATTGCATTGCAATGGTATATAGCCCATGGAACAAACTCAAGTCTCGTGCAAATCGAGCTTCTTCGCTTGAGATGCCTATGTAAATTGCCATTTTACTATTGTTTTATAGACTAGTTATTTGCCTCAATGAGGGGCACCTTGCAAAGCACGGAATCGCTCGGAAAAAATGCCACTAGCTTTAGTCATAGACCCATCCATAGACTGAACGCGCCGTATGTTGCTTAACCTTAGTGATCGTTCAAGATCACTCAGGCAGCCCAGCCTACGAGCGATTCAAGCCAGAACCTAATAGGGCTCGTATTTTAATTATTGTTCCTTAGAAATTCTAAGTGTCTGCATTCCGGATTGTCAACAAATCGTCACCCGTTCAAGGTCTGCCTTCATCAGTACTCTTCAGCTCCTGGATGACTCAGGAGCTTCAAAATTCTAAGTGGCATAGAGAAGGTACAGTCTCTTCACGCATAAACATCAGAAGTGCCATAGAATCCCTTACCTTACCTTCCTGGATCCACTGCGGCGCGGACCAGGTAAGAGGACTCCATACATTTACCACCTTTCGCTAGGGGCCAATCTACATCACAAATTCAAAATTTTTTTCAAGAAATTATAAAAAAACTGATTTAGGTCCGCCTAGAGATTTCACAGCATTGTTAATTTAACTTTTCATTTATTCTCCCAATTTGCTTATTGACTGGTTTTTCCTGTGGGTTATGCCCACTAAACTGTTATAGTATAGGTGCTGGGCAAGCCATCTTCCATCTATAAGAATAGGTGTCTCACCCCTATCTAGCGCTAGTGGTGGTGTCACTGGAAGGAGGCCTGGCTTATTCGCAGTGGTTCCATTTTCGTCGTTTTATTACAAGTTTTTGTCTCCTTAAGTCTCACGCATATCAAAAAAATTACAACTACAATTTGCATTACGGATCTTAAATTACAAAAAAAAAGTTCAATGGAACTAATGCTTATTAAAGCGAAAAAAATTCGCAGTAGTTCAATTTTTTGGGCTTGTACTTACGAATGGAACCAATGTGGAAAAAAAGTCGCAGTAGTACCATCATGGAACCCTGCAATGGAACTACTGCGAATGATTTGTTAATTTCATTAGCTTTAAATCATCTCACTAAGTAGATACAAAGGCCCAAATCACACGCATTTCACTGGTTGCTGCAGTACATTCCCTATACAACTTTTAAATCTCAAGTGGCAATTCCTTAACTCAGCACTGATAACGAGTCGTGAAAAATTCTTAGCAGACGCAGTTACGCCTCTAGATACAGTTTTATTGCACTTCCTGTTGTGCCGTCTTAAGATTACAATGTACAATATATGTTTGCTGTTTACTACCGGTGACTCAATTTGTTCACAGTATATTAAGGGTTCATCCTTACCATGATATAAAACATGGTGAATAAGATAACTCTATAAACAAAATGGCGCATCAAAAAAATGTTTATGTTACCCATTATTACACTTAACCATAAGAAAATGGTATAGTAAATAGTCCGAGCGTATTACGATCGGCGTCAACGAACTCAACTGTTCTTTTATCTTCTTCAAAAGCCTTACATATTTTTTTAACACAGAACGTGTTTCAGAGTCATTATAATGAGTTATAAAAAAAATCAAGTAAGTGAATTATTACATTATTACGTTTGTCACAATGAAATTCGCGATTCAGAAACCTTTTTTTTTTCGCTGGGAAAAATGCAATTAGGCATCTCCTTCCGTCGGGGGACGGGCGGAGTATGTGGGACTCCCCGCGAACGGTATACCCACTTAACAACCCAGCGGCACTCCCTCTTCGCCTTGTTGGCGAGGGCCTGTGAAACCGGTACAGCCTTGACTTCCAGACCCCCTCCGGCGAATGCCCGCCTACGCGGCAGGCCCCTCACGCCCCTCCCGAGCACGGGTAGGGGTCTGAGGACGACCGTGAGTGCCCGGTCATCCTCGTCCGACGAGGTGATGAGCGGCGCAATGCGGGCGAGGGCGCCCCCGCGCCTTTCGCCCGCTGCTCATCACCAAGGGGCGAAGCCACTCCTGCTCCGTCCCGGGCCACCTTCTATGCCCTTTGCTGATCAGAGGGACATAAAGGAGGGCCCTCCGTCCTGTTTTTTATAGAGGTTGTCTCCTCGCGGCCCGAAAGCCCCTCAGGCCCACTCAGTGTGGGGTTCCGGGTTTGGCGACGGCCCGGTACCCGCGCTAACGCATTTACCGAGCCGACCGTCAAGTGCGGAGCCCAAAGTGGGCACCGTTGGACATCTAGCAGAAAGCGCCGCTGGACGTCCCCCTCTCCTGGTTTTGGTCCGCGCCGGCCGAAGCCGGTACCCCCCATATCTGGAGGGCGTTCCCCTATCCGCCACCCGGGGTCGCGTCCGATGGGAGACCAGGAACTTCACACGGAGCGATTCAGAAACCTGCCCTAAGTAACTAAAAGTACCCAACACCGTGCTTGCAATGACTAATTAATGTTGATGAATCGAAAGAAAGAATTGTGGAAAGTGGTATTGACCCGGGGTCTGCCTACCCTTCCGGGATGCAGGCGTGAGTTTATGTGTCACAATATGTATTAGTTTGTATACGCAGCAACAGAGCAAAATATCTCGAGAAAACGGTAACCATTAGCAACGCATTCACTAGGGCATCATAGAGTCGAAGCTCTCATTCAGAGCGATCTCTGAATGAGAGCTTCGACTTGACGAAAATGCAAGAGCCAAGAAAAACAATAAAAATAATACTTCTCGTGCGATTTTTCAGGGAGAAAGCTCAACCCAGCAATTTGTAAACGTCCATTAATGCTGTGTAGGTGTTGAAATTATATCGTCATCGCTGGTAGACTTACTCATTTTTATAGCTCAAAGAGCACAGGATGAATCCGACAAATTTACTTGAATTGTGATGATATGATAACTTTTCCACTTTTTCTTTTTTCCGGTTGCGTTCAGAAATCACACTCTTATGTTTCAATTTCAATATCAAAAAAACATTAAAATTGTATTTTATTTAATGGATTACTTAGTCAAAATATGTAAATTAAACTGAAATACTATTAGTATTTATAATAAAACCTATTTAACATATAATAAAGTATGGATAAAAATATAAAAAAATAAAAATCTATAATCCATGTTTCTGATTGATTGAATTGATTGAATTAACTCGGTCACGCGTTGAAGGAGTTTTTTATTAAACAAAAGTTACATGCACCACAGAGCATTACAATCATCGTTTTCGAAATTCGAATGACTTTTGCGCGCTAGCGGATAAAACAGGCTTTTCCACGCAGATATCGCGCTGTAAACTGAGGTTTTCCAAGTGAGTGAAGTGAAAACAAATTTGTGTTTACACAATTTTTTTTATTTATTAATTAGCATACGCAGCAACAGAGCAAAGTAGCTCGAGAAAAAGGTAACCAGTAGCAACGCATTCACTAGGGCATCATAGAATCGAAGCAATCGCTCTGAATGAGAGCTCATATTGATAGAGTTGAGTAGGTAGGTGCACCAGATGCTTCAGATGTACATACTAGGCCGCCTATAGTAGGTACTACTTTCGGCAAGCCTGTTGCTTATAAGGGCACAAAATCAATAAATTAGCTCGGGGTAACCAGTAGCAACGCATTCACTAGGGCATCATAGAATCGAAGCAATCGCTCTGAATGAGAGCTCACATTGATAGAGTGAGTAGTGCAGCAGATGCTTCAGATGAAGGTCACAAACAACAAAGATTTTAGCTGGTGTGAACTGTTAATCTCAATTACTAAGTAACGACCAGTTTCTGATTTGAGAATCACGCTAAGCAAGTACTTAGCTGTTGTGCTGTCTCGTGAAATTTCTCAGAAAAGAACGTGACAGAACGTTACTCAAGTATTGACTTAGTTAAATTCTCACAATTTACAAATCAAAAACCAGCTCTAAAGACCAGTTTCTGAATTGAGAGTTTCGCAAAGTAACTACGTAACTGTATTGCTGTGTCATCACGTCTCAGAAAACTGCGTGACAGAACTTTACAATGCATCCAAATAATAATATCAAAGTAAAGTACCTACGGAACAACAGAGCAAAATAGCTTGAGGAAAACGGTAACCAGTAGCAACGCATTCACTAGGGCATCATAGAGTCGAGGCTATCGCTCTGCAGGAGAGCTGACTGAGCTGATAATATAATCGGTGAAGACGTTCCGGAGTAGTTCGATAATAAACACTAGATTATTATATAATAGTTTAATTCAAATAATCATGACTTTTTATAAAAAATAAATAAACCCACGCCCGTTATACCCGAGGGGGTGAGCAGAGGCACCAATCACTAGAACTGGGCCCACGGTTTGCCGAGTTTATTAGGTCCTAACGTGACAAGTGGCAAGCCTATCGCCGTTATCCGGGCACAATTTATCAGCGAATGGTGTTGCACAAACAAACAAATGTACGTAACCAAACGTCATTGGTACATGCCGGACTCGAACCCAGACCCTCATGAATTTTTTTACATAAAAGTACCTACGTATTGTTATTATTATAAATTACGAACAGGAACACACATGAATGTTGACAAAGCGAAAGTGGTCTATCAGGATCCCAGCAAACAGTGTGAAGGAACAAATCAGTAAATTAGCTCGGGGTAACCAGTAGCAACGCAATCACTAGGGCATCATAGAGCTGAAAGCGATCGCTCTGCAAGAGAGCTGACATTGTTAGAGTAGGTACTACAGATAAACGATTGGCCAGCTAGTTCGTACAGTCGACAGCACATCATGGTATACACCCATGCACTCTACTCCGTTGCATTACGAGCGACTTTGCAACTAAAATGTGAAGATTGACGTGCTGTCGACTGTACAGGCTCTCAGCGTGAGAAAACCAAAGGCGGGATTCGGAAGTCAGGTGAGGATAGCGAGTCACAAGATTTATTTCACTAAGGGTCGGTTTCTCAAACGCTAACAGTCTGTTACTCTATTGTTAACAGCTGTCAAAAGTGCATACAAAAAAAAACTACTGACAGCTGTTGACAGTAGATTAACAGACTGTTAGCGTTCGATAAACGGGGGTTCAGGACCGGTTTCTGAATTGAGAATTTCACTAAGTAGGGTAAACCATAGTATTGCTGGCACCCACCTAGTCATTGGCACAGTGAGTTTTAAACACAAATATTAAGAATTAAAATTGCTTGAAGGGCATTTTGGTACTTTTTTATAATTAGCATTTTAAGTACAAAACATACATACAAATTATAAGTGCCAATTACTGATATTATTAGTGACAATGTTTGTACCTGTAATGCCAATGACTGTAGTTTTGGAGACATTTTCAAATTATTATTATTTTTCTTAAAAAACTATGACAACAAGCAAGAATTCTTTTTTATTTCCAACCTATACTCATATTCTAACAAATAAAAATGGTTAATAGTGATTGAATATGAAATTGAATGCTTAGGAAGCAAATTAAGTCAAGGTTTTGCTTAAGGTGCCAATCAATGTATAGTTTACCCTAAATACTTTAAGTATCGTTCGGTCACGCTCTTTTCTGGGAAATTTTACGAGACAGCACTTCAGTTAAGTGCCTCCCTCAGGGAAGAGACCCGTGCCTCTCGGTGGGGACATAATGGGTTGATGATGATGATGAGCGAAATTCTCAATTCAGAAACTGGCCCTAAGTTACTAAATTGCGAATATCGCTAAGTGACTAGTTAACTGTAGTGTTGTCTCGTAAAATTTAGAAATGAGCGTGACAGAACGTTACTTAAGTAATTACTAGTGAAATTCTCAGAATAAAATTCGGCCCTAAGTAACGAAAAGTACCCAACACCGGCGTGCGTGCAAACTTGCAATGACTGATTAATGTTGATGTGTCGAAAGAAATAAGTTAGGATTGTGGCATGTGGTATACCCGGGGTCTGCCTACCCCTCCAGGATACAGGCGTGAGTTTATAATTTTAGTTGACGCTTTGTCAAGGAAGAAAAGATGAAAAAGAAAAGACCTACCTGCATATGTAGCTAAATACAACAATAACTACGAAAAAGGAACGGTAGACTTTATGCTACCGACTATACTCAACCAACTACAAAATAATTATCTTGGTTTGGCAAGATTACCCATCTTGCTTCTCTAAAACTAAATAAAACTAAACTTCTCATAAAGAAATGTCAATGAATAAGATTAATAATGGTACCTTAACTAATAACACTATTGTTTTCTCAAACATGCTTGGAAATTTGAGCATTATTTCGACAACCTTCTTCGAGATAAATCGAAATTGCTGTACTGGCCAATTACACGCGAGCAGCGGCCGGAAAAAGTGGAAAAAAAGCCAAAAAGAAAAATTGGCTTGCGATATAAAGCTGCATATATCTACCTATTGAAAAAAAAATGAACACTTTAACGACGCGGCAAAAAATATTGTTGTTCGTACGTGGTTTGTCTGATTTTGAAAGTTTATTGAATTTAACATAATGAGTCCAAGTGATGAAAATGACTGCGATGAACTTATTTTAACGCTACTTGAAATTCAAGAGGCGTCAAGAACCGTAATAGAAAACTTGTTACCGCCAAAATCGAAAGAAAAAAGTTCTGCTTTAGTAGATAGGTACCTACATCTTATCAGAAATCAGAAATTTATTTCAACGTAAAGCATTTACATTCTGCTTGTTTTTATTTCCGCGCATTATTTAAGAAAAATCATATACTTGGCCACAACTAGGCATTGATGGACTCACGTATGTGTGCCTCAACTTTGCCTCGGCCCACATTTCCACGTTCGGCCATCAATGCCTCTTTTGCTGGCCGCTGCAGTAATGTACTATTTATCATCTGTCATACGAGTATTATGTATTATTATTGTACCTATCTAAGTATTTTATGTATATTAGAAATTAAGGAGTATTTAATTAAGGAGTATAAATTAAAAACGGCTCAGGCTTCACGCAAAAACCTAATAAAGTTTTTTTAATACAGTTGCTCAAAAAGTGGCGTATTGCAGGGACGTATAGCGGTCGGGAAGTTGGCTATTACACACTCGTGTTTTTTCTTTACCTTTTCCGCACTCGTGCGTTCTCTTTCCTAACTGTCCAAATAATGTCTATTAAAAAGAAAAAAACAACCACGAAGTTTTTATGTAATTTTTGAAGTTTTATTTATTCATGCAAATATTTCTACAAAGAAGCTACTATTTTTTTTCAATATCAGATTTAATGATTTGATTCAATGAGTTAGGTTAGGTTTAATTTCATTTTATCTCTTTAAATTTCATTTTCATTTAATATCACTAAAAAAAATTCTACTGAAGACTTGGCTGTATGGGCATAGTTCCCTTTGCCTACCCAGAATGGGTGAAGAAAAAAAAAACTCTGCTTATATTCTTTTCATTTACTACGCCTCGGGTACATTAGGCTGCGCCTCGGCTCGGGTAGACATTTGTCGGAACTCTTTGCAGTGGTAGGCTTTCCGCACTTGTATTGAAATATACTATAGTTTGCAAAGCAAAATAGCTCGAGTAAACGGTAACCAGTAGCAACGCATTTACTAGGGCATCATAGAGCCGAGGCGATCGCTCTGCAGGAGAAAATGTAAGAGGAATAATCTTACATTTTCTCCTGCAGAGCAACCAACGTTCACACTAGTATGACGACGTTCCAGTGAGAGTGTAAAAGTGAAGAATAGGAATAAAGTTTCTTATCCTTCACACTGATGTGACAGAATAATGAGAAGGTTAGTCGTCGAGCTGACATTGATAGAGTAGGTGCACCAGATTCTTCAGATGTACTTGAGCCCGCCTATAGTACTGTTTCGTAGTAACTTTTATTAACGTGTTTGGTTTCCTGTATGCAATAAGGAATATTCTTATATTATCTTATCTTATTATAGAGATTTATCAATTTGCACGGCTAGAGATATGTAAGCGAAATAATAAGCGATGACGGTTCGGTTCGGTTCTCAGTTCAGAAACCGGCTCCAAGGGCCAGTTTCCGTATTGCTGTCTCGTCACATCTCAGAAAAGAGCGTGACGGAACGTTACTTACGTATTAACGTACTACATGTATTTACTTGGTGAAATTCCCGATTCAGAACCGGCCCTAAGTAACAAAAAGTTGGCATGCAATGACTAATGAATGTTGATGAGTCGAAAGAAGTCTAGATTGTGGAAAGTGTCTCACCCGGTATCTGCCTACCCCTCCAGGATACAGGCGTGAGTTTCTTTATGTACCACAATATTAGTTAGCACACGCAGCAACAGAGCAAAATAGCTTGAGGAAAACGGTAACCATTAGCAACGCATTCACCAGGGCATCAAAGAATCGAAGTAATCGCTCTGAATGAGAGCTCACATTGTCAGAGTAGGGGCATGCAACAGATGCTTCAGATGTAAAGTCGACAGCACGTCAATCTTCACATTTTAGTTGCAAAGTCGCCCGTAATACAACGGAGTAAAGTGCATGGGTGTATACCGTGATGTGCTGTCGACTGTACTCAAGGCCACCTGTAGTACTATTTCGTAGTAACTTTTATTAATGTGTTTGGTTGCTTGTATGCAATAAGGAATATTCTTATATTATCTTATCTCATTATAGAGATTTGTCAATTTTCACGGCTAGATATAAGCAAAACAATAAGCGAAGACGGTTCGCTGCTTATGGTAGGGTAGTAGGTAGGTATTGAAGGTCACAAACATAAAAGATTGGAGGTGCTGTGAATGGTTAATCTCAATTAGTAATTAACGGCCAGTTTCTGAATTGAGAATCACGCTAAGCAACTACTTAGCTGTTGTGCTGTCTCGTGAAATTTCTCATGAAAGAACGTCCCAGAACGATATTTAAGTATTTATGTAATTAGTGAAATTCTCCGTTCAGAAACCGGAAACTGGCCTACTTTCGGTAAGCCTGTTGTTTATCCGGGATCAATAACACAAAATCAATAAATTAGCTCGGGGCAACCAGTAGCAACGCATTCACTAGGGCATCATAGAATCGAAGCGTTCGCTCTGAATGAGAGCTCATATTGATAGTAGAGATGAGTAGGTGCAGCCTCGGATCTAGGGGGGGGGGGGGGGCAAACCGGGGCGCATGCCCCGGGCGGAAGCTTAGAGGGGGCGCCAAAATTGTTTTTAAAATATTGTTTTTCGCAAATCGCTTAACATCCCACGCACATTATTTTATAAGTAATTATGTCAATTTCAAAATTCCCGGTTGATTACACATCTTCAGTTTATTTACGAACGTATCCAAGTCGATTTTCGAACGCGAGCGTAAGCTCACAGCGATGTCTCTCTGTTAAGCCTGGGGAATCCCCTATAATAAACACGAACAGCCGACCGTTACAATGTGATCTCAGCTTGTTTATAAATTTAGTAAATTTTGGCCGTGTAATACTGTAATAAATTAACTTCAAAAATAAATAAAAAATGCTCAAAACTTAGAAGTTTTTTTTTTAGTTTTGAGCATTTTTTATAAAGATAAAAGAAACATCTCGACTGTCTGGTCTGCGTTTTCTGTATTTTATTTTTAATTGTTTTATGTTTGTGTAATAATAATTATTGTATGTTCCTTAAATGAAAAAAGATTAGCTAATAGTCAAGTAGGTAATAAAGAGTACAAATTCATTGCGTGGTACTTATTTTCCCGAATTTTTGGGCTAGGGGGCGCCAAAATTTAATTTTGCCTCGGTGCAAAAGAAGCGTAGATCCGGGGCTGGGTGCACCAGATGCTTCAGATGTACTACGCCGCCTATAGTACAGTCGACAGCACGTCAATCTTCCCATTTTAGTTGCAAAGTCTCCCGTAATGCAACGGAGCAGAGTGCATGGGTGTATACCATGATTTGCTGTCGACTGTACTACTTTCGGCAAGCCTGTTGCCGGGTGGATTTACAATCCTGTTGAAAATTCACGTTGAGGGGATAAAAAAATACATATTGCTCGAGAATCGTAACTTTTTTACATTTACATGCTTTAAATATACCTGTTTTATAATGCGCTTTAACCCAAACATACTCAAACTCAATAGATTTTTAGTAATAAAATGAATACTGCTATCAAAATCATCACCGTCTGTGAAAAAAAATGCTACTCTTCACTTTTGCCGGCTAAAAGTCGAATACCCGACGTAGGAACTAGATTTTAATTCATTATTTACGTTTAACCATATTGTATATCACTTTATAGAAATGAAAATAATAATTTCTTCGTAAAGTTAATGATTAATTAATTTACAAAATTTTAGTTTCGATATTCGTCAACACCGTCACGGCAACATCAAAGTGAAGATAGTTCTGTATGCGTTGCATTTACGCGGCCAGCGATACCCTGATCTGCTTCCTCAGTTCAATAGCAATCTCCGAAGCGAGTCGCACGTGCATAACACGCTCTCCGAGAGCAAACATTTCGTTGTGAGTGTCCAAAAAAGTTGATTAGACAAAGTTGCCGTCATCACCGTCAGACTGTGGTTCAAGGTAAGTACATAAAATAGCATTACGATTAATTTCAATAAGATCTTGATGTAAGTGAAGATGCTAAAGAATATAGCGGTATCTTATTATGGATATTACTTTTCTAGAAAAATTGACGTAATGTTCGAATCGTCATCACCATACGTATCATCACCGTTTACAAATGATGTGCGATCCCCAACCCGCATGCCCTACGTGGGGATTATGGGATTATGGATTACCCCCAATGATGGCACGACCAAGGAAATGGCCCCCAGTTCCCAGCCGCCTCGCTATTGCATAGCAGGGGCTGCTAAGAATCACCGGGCTACCTCAGGCTGCCACAAACCATTGACCCTGGCAACGTTCAATGGGCGCACTCTGAGGCTTGATCATCATCTAGCGCAGTTGGAAGTGGAGTTAGAGAACATTAAATGGCATGTTCTGGGGTTATGTGAAGTCCGTAGAGAGGGGGAGGACACCGTAACCCTAGACTCGGGCCACCTTCTCTACTTTCTCGGGGGTGATAAGACAGGGTGAGGTTTCCTCGTCAATAAGGGCAGCTCCAAAAACGTTGAAGAAATCTCTAGTATGTCGACCAGAGTAGCGTACCTTATCCTTCGGCTGTCCAAGCGTTACAGCATGAAGGTCATTCAAGTTTACGCACCGACCTCAACACACTCGGATGATGAAGTGGAGGATATGTACGAAGACATATCCAAAGCCTTACATAACACCACGAAGGCTCACTTCAACGTTGTTATGGGGGACTTCAACGGCAAGGTGGGAACCCAGAGTGGCAACGAGTCCCGAATAGGCCCGCATGGTTATGGAGTCAGGAATCACAGGGGGCAAATGCTTGTCAACTTCGTTGATAAAGAGGAGTGATTCTTAATGAACTGTTTCTTCAAGAAACAGCCTCAAAGGAGGTGGACATGGCAAAGCCCCGACACTGTGACTTAAAATGAGATCGACTTCATCATGACGGATAGCAAGCATATGTTCAGAGATGTCTCAGTGATCAACAGGTTCAATACCGGATCCAATCACTGACTTTATGCACTATGAGAAGGCCTTTGACTCTGTCGAAAGCTTGGTAGCTCTGGAATCCTTACAGCGATGCCAAGTAGACTATCGTTATATCGATGTGTTGAGATGTCTATACGAAGCCGGCCCCATGAGTGTCCAAGTACAGGGCCAGCAGTCTAAACCTATCCAACTGCGCAGACGAGTAAGACAGGGGGATGTTATATCCCCGAAACTGTTCACGAGCGCGTTGGAAGACATGTTTAAGACGCTGAACTGGAAAGGAAAGGGCATTAACATAAACGGAGACTACATCTCGCACCTGCAATTTGCATGGCGGAGTCGCTAGAGGAGCTGAACCAGATGCTAGGCCGGCCAGCCTAGCTTCAGCCTCGTGACGTATCGGTCTTGGCATGAATTTGGATAAAACCAAAGTCATGATCAATGGCCACATAGATCCTATACCGATCGTCGTAGATCTGGAAATCGTTTCCGAATATTTCCTCGGGCAGATTCCGCAGTTAGGTAAAAACAATTTCGAGAAGGAAGCCAAGAGGAGGATCCAGCTGGTTTGGGCAGCGTATCGGAAACTACGCCAAGTCTTCTCGTCATCCATACCGCAATGCTTGAGAACGAAAGCTTTCAATCAGTGTGTCCTACCTGTAATAACCTGCGGAGCCGAGACGTGGACACTCACGATACGGCTGGTCCACCAGTTCAAAGTCGCTCAGCGAGCTATGGAGAGAGCCATGCTCGGAATTTCTCTGAAGGATAGAATTCGTAACGAATACCTCCGACAGAGAAGCAAAGTTATCGATATAGCTCAGAGAATTTAGCAAGCTGAAGTGGCAGAACCGACAACCGTTGGGGTAAATGTGTTCTTGAGTGGAGACCGCGACTTGGCAAACGTAGTGTATGACGCCCTCCAACCAGATGGGATGACGATCTGCGAAAGACTGCAGGCAGATGCTGGATGCGGCAAGCTGACGACAGGGCGCTACGGCGCTCATTAGGGGAGGGCTATGACCAGCAGTGGACTAATATAGCCTGATGATGATGATGATGACAAAAAAATTAATAAGTAGATAGTTACCTCTTTGATTACAAAAAATGGACCAAAAACCACCGATGACCACAACAAACCAATGTGATGATTATGTAAAATAATCTTGTTAAATTATGAAAAAAGAAAATTTGGTCAGTTTCTTGGTAATATAATCAATCGCAGAATAACACAGAACAGTAATCAATTACTAAAAAGTAGTTGATTACCAAAAAACTGACCAAATTTCAATTAACTTAGTAATAATAATGGTGATTACGTGTTACTTGTACAATAATTTATGTTTTTTTACATGACTTATTACCAAAAAAACTGACCAAATCTCAATTAACATAAAAATATAATAATAATAATTAAGTGAAAAGTAAAAGACTGTTTAGGATTGTTAGTAAAATTGTGTTGACTTATATCATTAGAGGTAGAAGAAAATGACTGTATACGATTGTTATCAGAATTGTGTTGATTATATCATTAAAAACATTTGATTTCCATATATTTTGTTTTTAATTTGACATGACTACTTAGTTAAAGCATCATCACCATACACACGAAATCATCACCATCCATAGATAAATCACCACCATACCACAGTCGTCATCACCATCTCACCTCTTTTTATTTGAATGATGATATCTTCGGATCGACGTTTAAAATCTTGGTCTAAACACATTGTAAGAACATTATAGTTATCCTACAATGATTTTATCTGGTTTTACTAGCATTCCAATGTGTTTTATTTTTTTTGAAATTTTTGTTCAGAGAAATGTTTGTTGGGTAAATCCACCCTGCCGTCATCTGGGCACAAAATCAATAAATCAGCTCGGGGTAACCAGTAGCAACGCATTCACTAGGGCATCATAGAGCCGAGGCGATCGTTCTGCAGCTGCAGCTGACATTGATAGAGTAGGTGCACCGGACGCTTCAGATGTACTAAGGCAGCCTATGGTACAGTCGACAGCACGTCAATCTTCACATTTTAGTTGCAAAGTCGCCCCTAATGCAACGGAATAGAGTGCATGGGTGTATACCATGATGTGCGGTCGACTGTACTACTTTCGGCAAGCCTGTCGCCGTTGTCCGGGCACAAAATCAATAAGGAAACCAGTAACAACGCAATCACTAGGGCATCATAGAGCCGAAAGCGATCGCTCTGCAAGAGAGCTGACATTGTTAGAGTAGGTAGGTATTACAGGTAAACGATCGGTCAGCTAGTTCGTGCAAGCTCACAGCGTGAGAAAACCAAAGGCAGGATTCGGAAGTCAGGTGAGGATAGCGAGTCACAAGATTCATTTCACTAAGGGCCGGTTTCTCAAACGCTAACAGTCTGTTAATCTGTTGTTAACAGCTGTCAAAAGTGCATACAAAAAAAAACAACTGACAGCTGTTAATAGAGGATTAACGGACTGTTAGCGTTCGAGAAACCGGAGGACCGGTTCCTAAATTGAAAATTTCACTAAGTAAATACTTCAGTATCCTTGTGTCACGCTCTTTTCTGAGAAATTTTACGAGATGGCACATCATTCAGTTAATTAGTTACTTAGCAAAATTCCTAATTCAAAAACAGGCCCTAAGTTACTGAATAACGAATTTCACCAAGTGACTACTTAATTGTAGTGTTGCCTCATAAAATTCAGAAAAGAGCGTGACAGAACGTTGCTTAAGTATTTACTTAGTGATATTCTCAATTCAGAAACTGACCCAAAATAAATTTAAAAATCCAAAAATATAACTCGTTCACTTTACTTACTTAATAATCGCTTAGAATCACTCGTAGCCTGGGCTGCCTGTGTGATCTTAAACGGTCACTAAGGTAAGCAACATACGGCGCGTTCAGTCCATGGATGGGTCACCGTCTATGACTAACGCTAGTGGCATTTTTCCGAGCGGTTTCGTGCTTCGCAAGGCACGGTAAGCAGTTGGTGCCGGCTGCCGTCGGTAGATGGCAGTCGTTAAGCCAAGTCAGAGGTCTTAGGGCGGCTTGAAAACTTCTGATAGTAAGACCAGCCACTAGTCTTACAAGCCTCCACCAATCCGGACTTGGCCCCCGTGGTGGAGTATGGCCTATACCTTCCTCAGGGAAGAGACCCGTGCCCCTCGGTAGGGACATAATGGGTTGATGATGATGATGATGACTTTACTTACTTACCTAACTATGTTATAGTTACTTACATGTCTTAATTATTTAACGAGAGTGCGTTTTCTTCCGTTCGGCTAATGTTTGTTTATTTTGTTACGAGTATCATTGAATCGAGTATAAGTACCTACTTATAGGGATTACCTCATAATCACAAATAGTTTGACACCTATGTGAATAATAATTTAAAATTAAGGACCCCAAGAAAATAAAAGCGATAGTCCGATGACGTAGCCATATTTAGATGGGCACGCTATCGTACGGAATTTTAAAAAACCCAAACATACATCTACGGAAGGGATTATGCTTTTTTCATTCTATGAACCCCTACTAGCCCTCAGTTCATTCCAAGCTTCTCGATATCACGAAAGGAAAGTCGACGGAATTTTGACGCGTACCATCGCGGTAAAAGCTATTGCAACACTGAACACTGCTCCCTGCGACGAATCACCCGTTGGGAATTACAATACCTAGCCTAGGTCCTCTCTCTTCATAGGAAAATTGCGACCTGAATCCTTCGCGTTACAGGTCTGATTGCAATGCATACACCCCGTGACGTCACGGTACACGTAAATTGCACTTTCCAATAAATAGGTTCCGCAGGCGCCCTCCAACCCCTGCGAGCCTAGTCCCAGAAGGCATTTGCGAGGCCGCCCCAGAATTTCCGCTAGCCACCGCTACTTTATGCACTTGCAATAAACGCTAGCTCGACGTGACCGTGTTTACGGTTCAGTCAACTCCGTCTTTGCCTCGTGGCAAAGAGGTGTGGGACACGTCTTAATTACTGGGAGAACATGGCGTGGTGGGAGTGTAGGATGCATTCCAGGGGTGGCAGTCGGGGAGGTCTATATCTCGGGGGTGTAACGCAGTTGGGTGGTGCCCCCCCGCTACGCGGAGAGGAAAAATACAATTTTTCAATGAGTATGGACGTAAACTACGTGGGAGCGGGATGGTAGCGATACATTGCCCCTTTCACTCAGGTGCAATTTTCAGCTATCCCTCGGCTTTCGAGAAACCGGGGTATGGCGCTATCCAGTGCTGATTAGCGCCACCATTTAAAAAACATATAATCTTCTTTTTTAACGCGTCTTTGGAAAAAGTTAATATTATACTTCGCAATAACTATAGTTGCTCCTTTAAGATCTTTGAAGGAAGAAGGTTTATGTACGAGTATGAATATTAATATTAAGTATAAGTATTTATATCAATGTTCTTATTTGCACCGACTACCCGTCTCACTTTTCCTTCAGCAACTCCCCATCGTCGGTTGTCTGGAAAAAATTGCTTTAAGCAATAAGGCCGCCAATTGTACTGTATCTTCGTAAATGTTTTGTATTTGTTTTTCCTTGTAGAATAAAGAATATTCTTATTCTTATCTTTCGTTTAGAAGCGAGCCCTAAGAGTATTTTTGCAAGTAAAAGCTGTTTTTAGTGGAAAAAGATTAAATTCCTAGATTGTTGACCCGAGGTTCTAGACTAGTGTAGACACATAACTAAAGACATGCTTGCCTAATCTTCGATACAAAATAGTACAAGGTTTTCCCTTAAAATAACCTGTTTTATTTGATAAAACGATCATGTTGATATTTGTTGCCCGAGATAAAGTTCTACAAATAGACCAGACACATAAGAGGATTGTTTATATATGCAGCTTCGCCTAAAATATTGTAAGTTATACGTTCTCAAAATGTACACCACTAATGGTAGATAATGATCTATAGTTGATACAGGTGATCTTTACTCTTTGCTAATATTATAGAGAGGATAAGTTTTAATAAATGTCGGTAAAGCGAAAAAGTGATTTGTCAGGATTGTGGCAGGTGGTAGTCCCGGGTCCCTGCCTACCCCTCTGGGATGCAGGCATGAGCTTATGTATGTATATGTATGATAAGTTTGTAATAAAAAGTTGGAAAGGTTAATCATGATCAACCATTTAAAATAAAATAAAATTATGTCCCCACCGAGGGGCACGGATCACTTCCCTGAGGAAGGTGGAGGCCATACTCCACCACGGGGGCCAAGTCCGGGTTGGTGGAGGCTTGTAAGACTAGTGGCTGGTCTTACTGTCAGAAGTTTTCAAGCCGCGCCCCCTAAGGCCTCTGACTTGGCTTAATGACTGCCGTCTACAAGATGGCAGTCATTAACCCAAGATCTACAAGATGGCAGCTGGCACCAACTGCTTAACGTGCCTTGCGAAGCACGGAACCACTCGGAAAAATGACACTAGCGGTAGTCATAGAACGTCACCTATCCATGCATTGAACGCCCCCTATGTAGCGTAACCTTCGTGATCGTTTAAAATCACTTAGGCGGGCGGGACTACAAGCGATTGTAAGGTTGTATGTATGTAATGATCAGATTTCAAAAATTCTTACACCAGCATAGAATTGAGCTTCAGGGTGGACGTAGGATATATCCCTTAACCACAAGAACGGCTCTCCTAGACAAATAACTCTTCTTAAGCCCAAGAACACTGTCAATTGATCTACTAGTAGCTTTGTACTAATCCCATTTCTGTCTAGTATTCCACTTCATCCAGTGGCACGCCTTGTGTTGCCTCTCTTTCATTCGTATCCAAGCCGAGAGGGATGACTGAGGTTAGTGTGTCAGCCTCTTAAATCCACGAATCGACCTGCATTGCAAATGGCGGGCTGCAATAAATATCGATAGGCACATACACGCGCATTCATCTCATACGCCCGTGCATTTAGCTTCAGCGGCATTACAGCTCGATAGCCTTTATAGCCTGCGATCTAAATTCGAGTTTTGAACAAAAGACTGCCTCTCGGAGTTGTGCGTTGTAGGTTGAAGGCAGGATAATCAGTTCTTTATTACATGCCATGTGGGGATCGGCTCGATTCTGAGAAGATCCCTTATGGCTGCTATAAAATTGTGGTGAACATGTGCTGGTGTGCCTGCGCGGGCGCAAGCGGCTGGGCATTCCGGATTTGTGATTTAATCGATCTTTGGATGCCTGCTTGTGAGGGGAAGGAAAATGTTTGGCGTGTGAAAAGCCCTCCGGCCGTCTTGTAAACAAATTAAACAGCGTGCAAATAAACGATGAAAATCTTTGGATGTGCTTCAGTTCCGAGCACAAAATCGTGTGTTACCCTGGCATTTCTATTTAACGTGAATTTTCAAATTTTTTGCCTTTCCCTTGCAAGTGACGGATATCAAACCTATTTTTCAATGGGAATGAACTGAACGAAAATCCTGCGTCGCTTCAGGATATCCGTGATATATTCATCTGTACTGACTGTTGTTACAATTGATCATCACAACCTTTTAGCATCACATAGGTACACTTTAGCTCTGATTGCATACGCCCTAGGTCCTCGAATTGCTATCTACAAACTTTGGCAGCTGACACAGTGTACTTGATATTATCGATAAAGTCTTGCCAAAGTTTATTTCGTTACAATTTTCATTTAAAATCGCTCTCTTTACCAATCGTTTATTGCACTACGCTCAAGTTGTGGCCTTACCTACTTTAATTGTTTAGTAAAGTATGAATACAATTTGATTGATATTTATAACAATTATAATAATTAGATTAGAATGTAATTAGTTACATACTATTTATAATTAGAATGTAAGTATACGTATTGTTGTAGAATGAATAGCTAATTCAAATTTATATATTTTTATTCATTATGACGTTCATAATAAACGTTATTAGTTTTACAAATTAATAGACAGTGTGGAGAAAAAGAAGAAGCTAACAAATAAACTCCACATTTATTATTTAAAAAAAAGTTTTAGCTTAATTAACAAACTTTCAAGACCGAAAATGATTACTCATGGATTTGTTGAACACTAGACACAATTATCCTTTGAATATAAATTTAAAAAAACTCACGCCCGTTATCCCCGAGGAGGTAAGCAGAGGCACCAATCACTAGAACTGGGCCGCCTACAAATACGAGTAGCTGTTGCAATTTGGCGACAATTATATATAAAACTAGCTGCCCCGGCAAACGTTTTGTTGCCAGATAGGGGCATAAAAAATTGATAACAACCTATTCTCATACCTATCGAATATGCACACAAAATTTCATCAAAAACGGTCAAGCCGTTTCGGAGGAGTATGCGCACTAACATTGTGGCACGAGAATTTAATATATCTTCTAATCTTTCATTAGTTAATTACAGACATTGTTATTGCAAAGGCATAAGGTTTAATTAATATCGTGTAAGGATCGTCATGTGTACCGACGTATTTGCGCAGTGACTGGTGCCATTACCTGCGCCAGCGCCGCTCAGTTTTGATATGTTTACATGAGAGCGCCGAGCGCGTTTGTTTCACCCGTTTGATCTTTTTAAATGCAATAGATGCGAGTATTTCGGGCAGATCATGGCGTATCGTACGCTTTCATAAAAAAAAATTAAGGCACGTGTACATCGTTCAAGGGACTTCTTTCAGTTTGATGTTTTCCTGACGGCCTCGATTCTCTTTGCGTTGTAACAAAATCCTCAGACAGGCATGAAAGTACTGCGATTAATGTCTCATTGGGAATATTAACTTCTGATTGTATTACTTACAAGGCCTTTCTTATATGAATCAGCAGTCACAGCCGGTTTATGGCAGGATTCCGTCTTATAAACCGGCTAACCTTCGTTTTAAGAATGTTTGATTTGGATCTACTTTTTATAAATAACGCCGTTACATTGGAGTTTTTTTTTGATAATGTTTTCTCCAAAATTATGTAAACTTTAAAATGGATATCTAGTTTTAATTTAAATATCCCTAACTAATTACAAATACCTAGTTATGAAAAAAAAACTTCACTCTATATCCAATAAAATTATTAAAGTTTTAGATATAGATAACACATTTTTGGAATTACAAAGTAATGTCTATAATCATAGAATTGTCAATCGTCAGAATAATTTTCAATATAGTTTGTACTAGGTACCTATGTTTATTTATTTTTACATTTAAATAGTAAATAAATATCTTAAAATTAATGATTAAACTAAATATAACATAACAATGTATAATGTAGCCTAATTATAAAAAATGGTCTCTAGACCATCTGGGCAGCATTTCCCCTTAATGACCTATGTTTTCCTTTTCTTTGTTGGCCAACCTATTCCTCGTTAACTTGTAGTAGCCTACCTAGCTGTGATAGTTTGATACAATGTGTTAGTAAGAAAATAGGATTTATACATTTCATTCTACCTTTTGGCAGCATGATTTATTTATTTATATCCAAGCCTTATTTTAGTTTTCTAGTCTTTAATTCTCCTTGCTAGTACTAATCGTCTCTGAGCTCTGCCGCGGACAGACAGACAGACAGACGGACGGATATGGCTAACCTATGAAGGTTCGTCTTTGTCTACGAAACCCTAAAATAGAAGAAAATTATTTAAATTACAACAGAAATACAGAGTACCTAAACAAATAGGTAAACATGGTAATACAGCTATTAGCTGAATCATTAGCTGATTTTTCACTGCAACCGTGGCAGTTTTAAAGATTTATTTGGGCAAACAAAATCAATTGATCTAAGATTGATCAATTACCATCTATTAACCACGACATCATCAGCATCCAAAAATTCCTTGCGTATAAATATATGTATGGCCAAATCGGTAATGAGCGGTATGTAACTGCTTCAAATTGCAGTTCTCTAGCATTTAAATTTGTTTGACCACTGTTGGAAGCGATTGATCTTCTGCTATTGTAGTCCGGGTTGATCCTGTTGTAACTCAGGTCCTAGATTATGTTAGAGCACAATTCAATTACAGTTAGATGGTCGGATCATGTGACTTGGTCTTTGATTCCATTGACGCCCAGGATTTTTGATACGCGTGCTCGCGTTAGCTTGAATCCGCAATGAAATTAAATCGTCGCCTTAATGTAACTGTCATTGTACTGCAATGCATTAGCAGAATCTCCGTCTTGGTGGTCTGCCCACATTTCGTGCTCCTGTGCGCGGTCTCCGTAACAGGAACAGGGCTTTACGGCTTCACCTTCCATCCTCTCGACGAATTACGTTTCCGTGCCCATCCACTTTCCAAATTGCAGTTGGGAGAGGCGATTTTATTGATCAAAAACGTGCCTATATAAGCGCTCCTTTTTCTACACCAATTTCCTTGCTTCTCCGTCTGTACATTTAAGAGAAAACATGGCCGCAAGCCTACAACCGTCTTAAAAGTTTTTTCGTCTTTGAAGCGACAACCCTGATGTTATGTTTACGTTTGTACAAAGTCGGGGTTTCCATTCGGAACTCCACGAGAGTTCACTAATGTTTGTTTGAAATGGGACGGGGACTTTTTATTTAGCTGATGTTGGTACGTATTACTTTCTTCGATGTAATACGTACCAACGTATTACATCGAAGACTCTCGGGAGTAAGACTCTCTCACTCCCGCTAACTGTGAAGAAAAATATCGCGAGGAAACCTGGGCCTAGATTCTGTTAATGCATTGTAATACAATGACAACTGGATGAACATGCCGATTTAGCTTCGAGTTTACGCGCGCATGCATTTCAAACAATCTAAGGCTGGTTTTAGAGTCACGCTGACCGTCAGCGCTGATAGACAAAATGTATGATGGTCAGCGCTGAACATTTCATTCATTCATTTTTTCACATCATCATCATCAGGCCTCTTACTAGGCTTGACGACTGCCATCTATCGACGGCAGCCGGTACCAACTGCTTAACGTGCCTTGGGAAGCACGGAAACTCTAAAAAATGCCACTAGCGTCAGTCACAGTCATAATTTCACATGTATTGGTTAAAAAGTTTTCATGAGACAGACTCTTAGGGCTTCTAACTAATGAGACCTAACCCCTCAAGCCCCGAGGACCCGCCGGGGCAGGTCCGATGTAAACTACGGCGCATTCCGTTAGGCCCCGTAACGGCGGCGGGTCGGTCTTGCAACTGCACTTTGAATCGAATTTTGAAGATGATACCTATAGACCACAGTTATATGAGCATGTTTTATTCTTTGAAAACTGTGATAAATTTCAAATATACTCTGTGAATAACTAACTTAGCTGTGAAAGAAAAAGTGTTCTAGGCCTGAGGGGTGTAATCGTTGTAGCTAGCTACACAGATTTAAACTCTGTGTAGCTAGCTAAAACGATTACAGCTGGAGATTTGTTCAAGATAATGAATGCAAGCAACGTGTGAACTGAATGCCGCCGATGTGTGCGGTCCATCCGATATCCGCCGACAGCGCTGCATCACGATGTCTGTAACTGCCGTCAGCGAGGCGTTCCACGTAACGCTCGGTCCACACGGTTGGGTTAAATCCAGCTACAGTTCTACACAATTATAATCTCCACATAATTGATCAATTGACGACCTCTGTAGCGTAGTGGTAAGCGCACTTATCATGCGAGAGGTCCCGGGTTCGATCCCCGGCTGGAGAGAAAAAAAAAACTCCAGGTCTTGGATGTTTACATGTTTGTGACGTCGCTGTTTCTGGTTTCCACGACACAGGGTATCCTAGTGTGGGGCCAGAAGCAATGTATGTGCCTGTGTGTAAATGTTTAAATGTTTAAATTATTTATACCTACCTATAAATCTTTTTTTAGAACTTTGGATAGTGTTCAAGAATTCTTGGAATTATATTTTATATCATTTTTCCTTTTATTGACTTTCCTATCTCATGTCACTGATCTTTATGATATTCTTGCTGTCCCCGCCTCATCACCCATTTGTTCTGCTATTTTACTACTTTATCCTCGTGAGGCCCAATGTCTTCAAGTGATCACAAAAACAATTATTATTTTCAAGGTCGGGCCTTACGAGGATATAGTATTTTTCCCGTTTTAATCAGTTTCCTTGAATAATTATACAGTCCACTACCCAACAAGTAGAACAATGAACTCGGAAGACCCTGGTTCGATTTAAGACTTAATACTTACCTACTTTGTTTTCCAAGTTATGTTGGTAAGTTTATGAAATTATAGGTAACTGTGAAGGGAAACATCGTGAGGAAACGCTGAAGTGTCATTAAACCCATACTCTCTCTCTGAGAGAATTGAGAATTGTGCCCCGCAGTGGGACGTATATAATTCGAGGGTATTCTGGCAGAACCGAATAAGTACAAAATTTAAAAAATATGTTTCTAATGCAGGTATACTCAGTTTCAATGCTCAGTCAAAAGATTTTTCTTTTTAAATTTTGTACTTACTTATTCGGTTCTGCCAGAATACCCTCTATATAATCTATTTACAAATCAGTCCACTTTGTTCAAAAATATCGTTAATTGAGTAGGTAAATAAGAGAATCTCGATAACTTAGCTATTTTGTGTAGTCCTATTAGTCCTTTAGTGTAGTTATATTAGTCAATTTGTCGGGTACTATTGTCATTACAAAGGGTCCTAATGTATGCAACGGACTGCCGTTGAACGGATAAAAAAGTTTCTACCCTTTTAGGGTGCCTAAAAAAGTTAACCCTTGACCGGGATTTTTTGTGACTGTTTTGGGATGTTGGCACGACTTGTGATTTTTTGCGGTTGCTTAAAACCGTTTTACTACATTTTTTTGTGTTGAGATAGTTGGAGCACGATGTGACTGGTTGTAAATTTGGTGCAATATTTGCCAAAAGCGAGGTCTAACTGCACATTTGGAGGCAAAATTCTTAAAATAAGAAGTGCGTTTGGAACAATATGATTATTATTTTATTTTTAAACTTTAATTTTCGTAAATAGTTACTTTTGTTTGGTATTATGTAACTTTAGGTTTGAAATCAACAACAAGCTGACCCAGCAAACGTAAGTTGTTTTGCCATATTAATTTATTTAGACTATGTACGACCTATTAAACATAAAAACCCGTGAAGACGTTTCGGAGGAGTTGGAGAGTTTGTGTTTGTGTGTTTTGTTTGCATTTCTAACCCAAGTGGTAGCAAAACAATAGTAAAAAAATGTTAGTGCACGAGAAATTGAGTGTAAGACTTAGATCGGTGCGCCTGCGACTCACTCGTCGGCCGATGTCTTAGCGGCAATTGGATCGCGCGGTGATATATCACCTCTTTAAGGAGACGATGACAGCACCTACGAGTGGTTTACACAAGCTCTATAATGAGTACAGTAATGTGCACCCGAATATAATGTGAACAAACCTTTGGTACTCAACCGGGGCTAAATCATGGGCCGGATTTCCGTCGGAAGCAGAATCCAAGAATACGGAAAAACCCGTAACGCTACTCCGATAATACCCTTTGCTTGCGACGACCGTATCACATCCGAATTTGGTTCTTAAATTATTGTGTCAAAATTATTTTGTTTATGAGTAATAATTAATTAAACGATTTCAATTCTATTAAATATTGCAATATTTAATTATTGCTACCTGTGGGACATTATGTAATTTTCGCAACGGATATTCATACGTCTTAAAAAGTCAAGTATACCACTACTGTATAGCACTATCTTCTTTTAAGACCCTAACTATGTTAGAGCGAGACACTACTCCGTACGACATCGGTTTTTGTGTTCACGTGACTTTTTAAGACGTATGAATATCCGTTGCGAAAATTACATAATGAGCCCACTGAACCATATTGCACTTAATCTGTGGAATACTAAAGGATCCGTTTGGGCCACTTTAACAATGGTTTTTAATTGTTTTTTTTTTTCAAGATGTTTTTTACAGTTTACTATGATCGCAATTCGATGTACTGCATAGCCGATTAACCCACAGTTAAAAAAGTGAGGAAAGTCTGCTACGAATGTAATGTATTATTGTTATCATGAACTATAAATTTAAGTTTTTTAATGGCGGCCCTGACAAAATAAATATACGCCACTTCAATAAATGCATTGAGGGATTTATTGGAGGGATAGTTGAAACATCCCAAACCTTGAAACTTTTGTTCTACAACTAATTTTTTTTCTAAATTAATCTTTACTTTGCTTTTTTTATTTGAAGCGAGGTACCTATGTAACAAATTATTTAGGACAATGATTTAGTAGTAGTAGTAAAAAAATGATCTGATTACAAAGTAATGAAACAAAATTGACGTTCTCACGTATTTTCCCTGTATACCTCTACAAATAAAAAATCACTGGTGTACCTACTACATTCGTGCAACACGCACACAATATAAAAATTACAAGTTGTGGACAGTATCGGAAGAACGAGAATGTATCATACTTTGTATGTTTACTAAAATCCCCTATCCCCTACTCTACACATTTTTCTCTTTTCAACTATACCTATATATCTACAACTTTCTGCACTCAATTACACTCTCATAAAGTACCTACTCACTTTGTCTCAAGAGTAATCTCAGAAAGAATCGGGTTCATCTCGTCTCTGGGCTGAAAACTCGTAACCATAGACGCTATAACCAAGTACTAAGGTGAAATAATATTAATCTCACATCTACAGTTGTTCTAAGATTGGTGCGGTCTCGATTCGGCAGATAGAGGATACATAGATCTTCGCCTCACACAAGGTTGTTGGCAGCTTTGTTTAAACTAGCCGGCTCCATCGGCCGTCCGAGAACAGACGGGCAGCAGGCCCGCGCAGGCGCAGCTGGCGCATTCCCTTTTCGCCCCATCTTTTCTGCCCTTTGTTTGATTGTTGTGCTAACCGTGTTTTCACGATTCTAGTACCTATACTCGGATCGAGTGACCTATTTCAGCTATTGTCCATGGTTTCTGGAACGCTAACAGTAGGTTAATAGAAGCGTTTTACCTACCAATAAAACGCAGATTAATTTACTTACCTTGTTCGAAGCTTATAGTTACATGAGATAGGTGTCACAGTTTCCCGCCTATAGTGCCTTCTCTTTCTACCCTATTGCGCTATCCCTCTCCTGTTGTCCTACCACCTCGGCAGAAGGGGGGATGACGATTCCGGAAATCGCCTCGCCTTTGCTCGTCATTGAGTCGAATTTAACCAGGCAGAAATTATACTATAAGCTTCGAACAAGGTAAGTAAATTAATCTGCGTTTTATTGGTAGGTAAAACGCTTCTATTAATTTGACTTGACCTTGTTCGAAGCTTATAGTTACATGAGACGTGTTTGTTATCGCCTGGTGGTAGGGTACAACTGGACGCCAATGTGAATGATGTAGTAACTAGGTAGTTCAAAATAATAATATTTAAAAAATGTACTAATTTATTATATATTTAAACCAAAAATAATTGCATTATGATTTCCAAATTAAATTTCACATCACTTTATGAATTAAATTCATTTCATCATGTAATTAATCAACTGGAGTAAATAAATTACAAACACTTTGACTGCTCGGAGCAGGCATTACCTCACGTCTGTAGAAGTTTTTGAATGTGTTTACACTACGCCAGTTACCTCTAGACAGTATCTCCTCCAGAGGGAAATTATCCAACCAGTTTCTAGACGCTACGGCTGAACGAACACTACCCGGTGTTGCGATAATACCTGCTTCAACTAGAAGAGATTTGACCCAGCCTGCAATGATGGCACGGGACGCTGCTTTTACATCTCCTCTTAATGTTAAAAATAAATTATCACATTTAGACGTACTTCTCTTATTTCTTACAAGCTTAATCAACTGATCTATCCAGAAAACTGGATTTAAGTTTGTACACGTTGGATTAGTCAATAATTTCCATCCAGATTGCCTATAATCAGATGCATCAGTCTTCGATCCCCAGATAGGCCAAAAAATTATGGACTCGTCTGATCTAATGCAATGTTTGGCATCAACAGAAAGTAAAGTCAGATCATGAATCCTTCTTCCTGAACTTAAAAGTAGCAACATAGCTGTGTGACGAGAGACTTGAAAGACATTAGATACATCAACTGAGTAACTTTTTAAATACAGCGATAATTGATCAATATTCCAGACTGGTGATTTCTGAATTTTTGGCTTTTTGAGGGAAATCGATTTCAAAATAAGCTTTACTAAGGCATGGGAAGATAAACTACCTGATAAATTAACGTTGCTCAATGTGCAAACTGCAGATTTGTACAAAAGAATAGTATTATATGATAATCCATGGATTAAATGTAAATCAGCTAGAAATTTAGCCAACTGATTGCCATTAGGGCAAGTTGGGCTGCAGTTATTTGTTTCGCACCATTGACGCCATTTCTTCCAAGCTACGCTATATGTTTTACGTGTAGATGGACGCCAAGAGGATTCTAACAGCTGTATCTGATTATGATTCCAGTTAGTTAGATCCCTTGTCCACCCCCACATCTCCACACCTCTAGCTCCATCTCTCGGACGTTGGGAGGTGGAAGGCCTGTCGACACATCCACTAGTACCTTGTCTAGGTTCCATAGAGTGAAAGGTGGAGCCGTGGCTCGATGTCGGAGATCCGCTCTCCAAAATACTTTCTCCCATCTGGGAACTACCACCAGGTAAATGCCTGTCGCATGATTGAGGTGGGCTAGCACTCTGGGCACTAAAAATGGTGGTGGAAACACCCACGCTAACTGGTAGTTCCAAGTCTGAGAGAAGGCATCCTGGAATAAGGCTTTGTGATCTGTCAAGTCCAGGGTTGCGTAGTTGGAAACTACATGAGCTTTTTCCGACGCAAAGAGGTCTATCACGGGAAACCCCCATTTCATGAACACTTTTTCTGTGCATATAGGTTTCAGATGCCATTCTGGTGGCCGACGTAACCTTGAAAGATGGTCTGCGTGCACATTGTACCTTCCGGGTAGGTGAAAAAGGTTCAGATGTATCTGATAAAAGTCTAAGATCTGGAAGACTTGATAAGTCAGGTCTAACAGGGCAGATGATCTTGTTCCCCCTTCGTTCCTTAAATAGGCAAGGACGGTCTTGTTGTCGCACTGAACCATGATCGTGGATTGACGCAGGAGTAGACAGTGATCTTGTAAAACTTTTAATACTGCAAGCATTTCTTTTTGGTTGCAATGTAACGAACGCTCTGCGTCGGTCCATGATCCTGACAAGACCAGGTTGTCCAACTGTGCCCCCCATGCTAAGTCGGACGCATCTGTCGTTAAGAAATGCCTCGGTGGAGGGTAATGAATCGGTGATGCCTTGCGACAGTTTATGAGCCACCACTTCAGATTTTTCTTTGCACAGCAGGGGATTTGGTGATAAAACGAGTCTTTGGTTTTGATCATCAAATTCAACAAGCTTAGGAGAGCTCGATAGTGTAATCGACCTTTTGGGACCGCAAAGCTGGTGAAATTTAGGAGACCCACTAAACTCTGAAGCTCTTTTAGAGTTGTTGTCTCTGTAGTCAACATATGGTTCAGTTTGAGGGTCAGAGCAGAGACTTTGTCCTCGGGTAGGCTCTTTTGATTTGACCAAGGATTCCAATGAATACCCAGATACGTAAGGCTTTTTTCTGGAATCAACAAGGACTTTTCGTAATTTATCAACCACCCTAGTGACTCCAGAACTTCTAACGCCTGACGGACATGAGTCTGAAGAATGCTGAACTTCTGGTTCGCAAGTAAGAAATCGTCCAGGTATACGATTATTCTGATCCCCTGTTGTCGCAGATACTGTGCGACCCAATTCGTAAGAGCAGCGAAGGTTTTTGGAGCTGTACTCAGCCCGAATGGTAAGCAGGTCATTTGAAGCAGTTCGTTTTTGTAAATTAGGCGTAAAAACCTTCGGTGACTTTGAGCAATTTTTAAATGAAAATATGCCTGAGACAAATCTATTTTGCAAAGCCAATCTTTGTGCTGTAGAAAATTTGGTATCCGGTAAATATTCAAAAGACTGAATTTCTCTGTTAATACATACTGATTTAGGGCTTTTAAATTGAAAATGGGTCGCGCAGACCCGTCGTTCTTGGGGACTAAAAATATCGTGGACAGAAAGCTTGGAGATGGCGGAGCAAGTTCTAGGACCTCCTGATCCTTCATTTGTTTTATGACGGCAGTCATGTGGTCTGATTCCGGAATTTGATAAAGACTCGTTGACAATTCTGGGTAAATGAGGGGTGGCTTTTGTAGGAAGGGTATGCGATACCCTTGAATTATGCGAAGAAGGAAGTTCGGTGCTTCTCTTACTTGCCACTGGTGGTAAAAGTCTACAAGCCGACCCGCTCTGAAGCACTTCGAGTCAGAACTTACGTCTCTTATTACTGCCTCTATAGCCAGAGGAGGAAGAGGGACGCTTGTATCCGCCTCGAGCTGGCTGGGGTGGCTCCTGGGGTCTCTGCCCAGATCGGGGGTTCTGCCCTCGAAAGTTCTGCCCCTGTGAGTTGGGTGCGTTTTGCCAATAACCAGTATTATGCACTTGCGGAGGGCACGAGAAATTCTGAACACCCTGCGAGGGTGGCTTGTTTGTCCAGGTTGCAGGTGCGTTACTTACATTCGCACATGACCGACAATTTGTACCCTGCGAGGGTAGCGAGTGCTGTACCTTCCCCTGCGAGGGGCAGCTATTATATGCCCTGCTAGGCCCCGTCTGCGGGACAGCGGCATTGGTATTTCTTTTTTGTAAAGGCCAGAAACATTTCCTTACGCCGCCCGCTTTCTCCACAGCAGCCGAGAACGCGTCAGCATTGAATAGGTTATGACAAGATGGGGGAATTTTCCGAAGAGTAGCTTTCATAAGAGGATCCTTAACGTGTGCCAAAATACCATCCCGACGCATCTGAATAACTTCAGCGCGATGTCCACAAATTAATTGCAATAGATCAGATGAAGCCTTTTGAAATTCACCGTTGGAAAATAATTCCGCCGTCTTGTCATTCAACGAATCAAAATGAACCGTGTCCGTGTCCTTAGCCCAAAGCAACAGATCTTGGAGTGTACTTTGTAGGGCCTGTCTTTGCTTGAGCATGCATAAGGTCAAGGCAGAGTAGGCTTTTTCCGCAAATATCAGATGTCGCAACCTATCGTATGCCTTCACCTCTTCATTAGTTTCAAGGTCAGTGAAGCCAGGTGCTTGATTGTATAGTTTTTGAGTGTCCGCATACCGTAGCTCACACCAATTCTTATCGTCAAAAAGTTGTACATCATGCAGTTGTTTTAAATCCCTTTCAGATGTTTTAGGAACTGAAGGTTCCTTTAATTTCGTTGCAATGTCAAATTGAAATATTGAACTCCTCGAATCATCGTGGTCTACCGTTGGTGTAAACTGCGGTGAACGCACATCGCACATGTAACATGGATTTTGACCTACATCTAATACGTTATTAACGCGGACGTTGTCAGTTTTTGTTAATTGTTCACGGAGATCGGACACTTGTTTGGCTAGTTCATCTAATTTAGACTTTTTGGCCCCCCTTTTTTCCCGGCAGTGCCACCGGCGACGACTTTTCTTGTTTTTTGAATTTGAATCTGAACTTGTTGTCGATGAGCTACTACTAGAGGAACTTGAGGATGTCGATCGGCGTGTGCGCCGTTGACGGCGGCGTGGCGATGGCGAAGCCGCACATGGTGTTTGGCTGCCTGAGGGCTGTGGTGAACGATCAGGCGGCCCTCTATGCTCTACAGAGCGCTTTTCTTCATTACCCATAGCACTGCGCGGTTCAAAAAATAAAAATAGGGTAGAAGTATAACAATTACAAATAAAAACTACGAACGGAAAAAACCGTTACAGGTTGTTTCTTAGAAAATAATGCAAAAACTCACCTGATTTAATAATCCCGTACGTTAGGCTGGAACAGCTAGCACTATAGATTTCCAAGAATAAGGTTTACTTATGAACAGAAACTTTTTAATATTATTACGGACGCACACAGCACGACCGTTCACGGCGGGAAACACGACGCCAATGACGAGCAAAGGCGAGGCGATTTCCGGAATCGTCATCCCCCCTTCTGCCGAGGTGGTAGGACAACAGGAGAGGGATAGCGCAATAGGGTAGAAAGAGAAGGCACTATAGGCGGGAAACTGTGACACCTATCTCATGTAACTATAAGCTTCGAACAAGGTCAAGTCAAATTAATGTATTGTTAACAGCTGTCAGCTGGTAGGTAAAAGTGCAACAAAATAACAACTAACAGCTGTTAACACTATATTAACAGACTATTAGCGTTTGAGAAACCGGGTGTTAGACGCTAGTCGAATCGTGTGTTGTGTATACCGGCAATCTTAGTCAACTCTTATAAAAAACACAATTTTTGTAGGTGTAGGTACTAAGATCACGGTGTTCATGAGTAGCTACAATAGATCACTTCGTCTGAGCGTACTAAGATCGTAAAAACGGGGCTTTGGCGACGATGCGTTATGAATTAATTGTAGTAAAAAGTAACTTATGACAAAACAATCGACAATGAAAAAATATTTCGGATTGTTTTTTACCATCTGTAATAATACTTACTTTATAGTACAATGCTTAAAAATGCCTCTTAGTTACTATTTGACCTCCGAACAAATTGTCACCTATTTGTTTAAGACCAAACATGTAGGCGATTGAGGAACAAACCGGGACGCAAAGTCTGTATTCGTCCCGGCCGATCGGCTCCTAGTTTAGACAAAAATAATATGGTAATGAGCAGTAAACTGTAACTTTGTGCGCTATAATTGAGCCGGTATGGGTATTTCACCCATCTAGTAATAACTATTTAGTTTACAGCTTTTAGATCTATGTTTTTGCGTTATACACTCAACTGATCCAAGCCTTGATTTGAACTCGATATTTCGGTGTCACGTGAAATAAGTTACGTCTGCTTAAAATATTTTGGCGATTTGTTATGCACTGCGATGTACACATCATTTCTATTAAAGATTTTCTGATTTTCATAGCGGTGGTGGCGTAGTGAGTGGGGTTGACCCTTGCTTCTCGATCATGAGGGTCTGGGTTCGAACCACGCATGTACCAATGACTTTTAGTTACGTACATTTGTTTGTACAGCAACACCATTCGCTGATAAATTGTGCCCGGATAACGGCGACAGGCTTGCCACTTGTCACGTTTGGGACCTAATAAACTCGGCAAAAAGTGGGTCCAGTTCTAGATACTGGTGCCTCTGCCTACCCCTTCGGGGATAACGGGCGTGAGTTTATTATTATTATTATTATTTTATTTTCTGACCGTTGACCGTTTAACAATGGCATAAACATAATGGCGCTGTTCCATGCGTGAGTCCAGAAGGAGCGATTGTGATTTTTAAGGGTGGGTTCTCTGATAGTTTCCCTAAATCAGGTCTTTCAAAATACATTGTACTCTCTAATTTTTAGTATTTAAAAACTTAAAAAAAAAACGTTTCAGCACAGTCTATCAAGCAAATCACAAATCTTCTCGAAAAACCAAAGCCAGTAGGTATCTATTGCAATTTTAATTTTTTTTTCTTTTGTATTTTTGACGACCTCTGTGGCGTAGCGGTTAGCGCATCTATCATGTGAGAGGTCCCGGGTTCGTATCCCGGCCGGGGACAAAAACCTAGGTCTTGGATATTTACATGTTTGAGACGTCGCTGTTTCTGGTTCCTACGACACAGGGTATCCTAGTGTGGGGCCAGAAGCAATATATGTGCCTGTATGTAAATGTTATGTTATTTTATGTTACCTTTTCTTATAAGACAATGTTCGCCACTGTGAACTCGACCCGAAGGCAGCGGTAACATTGTACATCGTACGTTCAACACACCGAATGTGTACATTCTTTACGTTGAAATATTATTTTCCTGAAATTTTTCTTAACGCCTAGTTAATCTCTCTTTTTTCCTTCGGCAACCTTTCACAAGGTTGTCTTGAAGAAATTGCTCTTAGCAATAAGCCGCCATTGTATATCTTTTTTTAATTGTAACTTTTATTTTGTATCTTGTTCCTTGTGTGCAATAAAGAATATTCTTATCTTATCTTGTCTCTTTCTGAAAGGAGGCGCCTCGATGTTCAGCGGGATGCGCGGCGTGCACCAGCAGATGTTGTCCGGCGGAGGCCTAGGGGGCTCCAGCGTGGGCCTGACGGGCTTCGGGCTCCACTCCCCGCTGCCGGCGCTCCCGCCGGACCGCAAGGGGTACGCCACGCCGCCGCCGACCTCCGTGCCCAACGAGTGGCGGTATTAAGCACTTACCCTCATTTTCCGTGCCCAACGCATGGCGGTATTAAGCGTCCACCCTCATATCTCCTTGCCCAACGAGTGGCGGTATTGAGCATGTACTCTCGTGTCTCCGTGCCCAATGAGTGGCGGTTTTAAGCATGAATCCTCATTTCTCAGTGCACAACGAGAGGCGGTATTGAGCAACAGGAATATTAAGTCGCGGGGCATGTTGATTTCTTTATTATAGTGTGGATTTCACGCTATGACTTGTGCAAATACAACATTTAAAAATTTGGAATTGTAAATCAGAATATTCACATGCCACGCTAAATACTTTATTTCCATGTAAATCATATTATCATTGTATAAAAATATCATGTTTTTTTTTGTTGAACTGCACGGCTAGCGTTTCCAACAATAGTCAATATGTTTATAAAAGGCTTACCCTTGGTTTCTCGTACACTAACAAGCTGTTAATCTATTGTTTAACAGCTGTCAGTTGGCGAAAGTACATACAAAAAAAACGACTGACAGCTGTTAACAATAGATTAACAGATTGTTAGCGTACGAGAAACCGGTACTCTGGTGCATATCTATATTTCTGTTGACACTGCCGATATAGCTTTTAGGATTTACTACCACCGGTTTTGGATCACAGACTTTGAGGCATAATTACGTGTTATAGAGATCAAATCTTAAGTACTTATTTCTATGTCAAAAACTGGTGGTAAGCTTAGTATGACACTCAAGTGGTGCATCTACGGTTGAGCAATAATATTAGAGGAATGACGATTCATGTTTCTTTAAAGAAAGGAGACTTTAGTTTAAGATAAAATTTATCACCATGGTGTTTTCGTAATATTGACGCAATTGGTGACTGAATTACTACTTTAAATGCTCTTTTTATGTCAGTTTGTCTTAATACTTTCGGTGGTAGCCAATAGGGTAGTTTCCAGAGTCAAAATAATTAAATTCGATTTAGTCCGTAGTTTAGATTATAAAAAAATATTGGACACGTATTTTTTCTTTTTTCGATTAAACAAATAATAACAAAGATATAGCCCATAACAGTTACGTGGGCTATATCTTTGTCATTTTAATGGGCTATATCTTTGTCATTTTTGGTCTAATTTACAAATTAAACAATACGTGTCCCTTATTTTTGAATAATCTAATAGACGGACTAATTACATTTTTTAGGGCAACTAGCCTATTGTGCTCACAGCCCAATTGGCATTAGATTACCATCCAAAATGAATACAATTTGCCAAATCAAATTGCTAATAAGATTTTTACAAAATGTAGATACCAATAGCCTGCGTGCAGTATGCGAGACTCGACTCAGTTTCATATTTTTGACAATAAAGAGCATGTGTACACATTTGAAACTTAGTTAACTCTCTTGTTACATGAAACGTCTTCCAACGTGGTCCTCAACCACGACTGTCCAGTCAAGAGCTTACCGACCATAATGGTACTGACACACGGGATCATTGTAGCACGAAAGCATGCTTTTATTGACCAAGTGCTTTACTCCCAATCTTTTCTGTATTTTTGTATTCGATTTTTTAATCTATCCGTCTTCTTGAGGTTTGATAACCTAAAACTGCATTGTTGTTGTCAGCGTTACTGTGTTAAGAAATCATAAACTTATTTCAAAGTAAAGAATTTACATTGTGTTTGTTGAATGTCAATACCCTATGCCTACAAACAGAAAAGCTTGGGAGAAAAGCACTTGCTCATTATAAGCATGCTTTCGTGCTACTAATGAGCACGTGTGTAAACCATAAAGAAGAATACTGGTACCTATTACGTGTAATTTTAAAATACGGACCTTTCAAAAGTAATTTAGTGCTTACCACCAACTGCGTCAATACAAAACTAAGCGACCATAATAGTTTTAAGTGTGGCCGTGTAAGTGGCTGATGCTTAGCCTTACTGTAGGTACCTACTATGACGTAATTGACCAAAGAATGTGAGTGAAAATGATCACGCCGATAGTTATATTTATATGGTTCAGAAAGTACATTTGTCTGTACAGCCGACAGCACATCAACCTCTACATACGTGAGCTCTAACCAGTTACGTTAACGTTTACTTTGCAACAAACATTTAAAGGTTGCTGCGGTCGACTGTACGCCTTGGATTACACTTCGTACCAGATGGAAATTCCGCTATTAATAGTACCGCAAGCAATCCGTTTATTAATATGTGAAAATCCTTATAAAAATACGATTTCTCTGAAATGCTGGTGAAACGCGGTTCAAGTACTTATAACGTGTGATAACGTATTTCTCTTCATCATAGACTATTTTAACTGTTAATATTAAGAGTGTTTGAAGTATCCAATCGTGTTTTTATAAAGAACATTAACGTTATATAAGTATTATCTGCCTAGTATGCAGGGCATCTATTCAACAACGATGCAAATCGTATCATTGTATGAATTGTGGATTTGTAAAAGCGATAAGATTCGTCAATTGTGAAGGAAAACATCGTGAAGGAACGAACCAGCTTGTCTGAGAACTCCATTAAGTCCATTCTCTCTCAGAGACTTCTGTAGCGGGAGCAATTTAGATACTTTTGTCATAAAATTGGTTCTATACGTCGATTAGAACTATGATACATAAGCGGCTATACCTATGTACTTACGTTCCACTGCACTGGGTCTTCTCTCAAAGAAAGATAGAGAGAGAGAGAGAGAAAGAGAAAGCCTGCTTTTTAACTTCATTGACCTCGAATTGTACGAGTATTTCTAAGTATCATCTAGTGAACTTTCAGTTGGTGCAAGCTATACTAATGAAACCAAGGATCCTACACCTAAGCACTTTTTTATGTCGAGAACTGTATTTTACGATTTCCTAAATTGATCTAGCAAAGCTATTATCTACCTATGTAAGTACTTATAAGTAAAAAATGTGTCTATCGGGGTCTCTCTTTTGTATATTAAATTATGATTAGTGATTAAACAATGGTTCTTTTTTTTTGGTACCGTAGTTATTTTAGCCGTCCCACCACCACTTATGCAGCTGCTGTCATCGGGACACACTCAAGTACCTACTTCACTTGCGCTGCTCGCGTTAAAATAGACCCAGTTTCGCTGCTCATAGAAACACGAGCGTTTTAGAAAACTTATAAAAACAAAAAACCCAACTGAAAGAATGATTATGCAGGACTGAAAATATTTTTTTAGTTAACCATGTTTGTAACCCACTGCTGGGCAAAGGCATCTCCCATGATATTCCAGCCCTCCGTGTCCTGAGCTGATCTTCCATCCGGGCACCAAGATTGAGAGATCGTACTGCAATCTCCGCATTGGCAGACCTCTGCGATATCTGTCGCGTGGAACCCATTCAGCCCGTGTCTGGATCCATTCGACTGGCATTGCCTGCCCAGGACCACTTGAGTTTTGGGGTCACAGCTCCAACACCAGCGATTTTGGTTCTGGAGCAGATCGTTGTGTTTTGGATTCCGCCGATGATCGTTCTTACGCCCAGGATGCACCGCTCCATCAATCGTTGGCAAATATTATCTCATCAAATAAAAACAAATGTATTGCAATCTATTTCTACTACAGCAAATCTGATTTCTTATTTGAGTTGGAATAGATATAAAGTTAGTCCAATCCCGCTGTTTTTAAGGCTTCAAGGCTGTTTTCTTAATATTTTGATAATTTTTCTTTTCTAAAATAAGTTGTGTGGCTGCCTAGAACTTAAAACCCTATCCAGGTTCCTGGTGTACAATAAAGAATAGAAGTAAAAGTATTCTTATCTTTATGGTGTTTTGATTGAAAAAATAAACCTGTCTAAACATTGCCCTGCCTTACTTCCGCAGTCGGGTAAAACAGCTCACAGCACTTATGAGGGCGATAATTGTTCGTGTTTCCTTCCAGATAAGATTGTCGGGGCTTGGCTTGGCGTAGGACCAGTGGCACCCGATGACATGTCAAGTGTACAGTTTTGGCATCTGTCATCATCACACCTCTGTAGGGCACTATCCACACAACGAGCCGGCGGCGACGCGCGGTAGCAACGTTACAAACTAAAAAGCCGTATTTCGCAAATATTAACAATCCGTTACCGGCTTTCCTGACGAATCACAAGCATTGGTTCTGCAGCAACTGCAAAGTATTACAACCAGTATTACGATACCAGCATTTATATTTACCTACCTATAAAATTCTACGTGTAGGTAACTGTTATTTTTAATTCGGGATTTCTCATAGACAAAAGTTCTAAGCCTTATGTTTCAAATGAATTAGATATTCCTTTATGCAGAAAAACTATACGGACGCTGCAACTTTTCAATTGTTTTTAGGTACTGGGTAAAAGCGCGAAAATCATACAGTTTCCAAGTATCCAAGTTACAACGGGCGGGCGACTTACAGGCGACACGATTACAATCTATTTATAAATCATTGCTCTGCATAGAGGCATGTCTGATTCATTTCAAACATTTAGAACCTTTGCCCACGAGAAAGCGCGAATTTCAGAACACAAAAAATACAGTAAATAACACAATTTTCAATTAGTATTTTTTAGGATTTCGTAACATAAACAAAAGGAAAAATAGGACCCCTGATCACTTTGCTGTCCATCCATCCATCCATCCTTTGAAGCTGTGAAAAAATCAAATTTTTCTATATCGTAGCTTGAGTACGTCCGTTTATGCCGCGCAAACAAACACGGAATCATAAATCTGTCCTCATAACGAGAAACCAGTATCCATTAATGCGTTTCTAGTTTGGATGCAAAAATAAGCTACTCGGTGGCATTTTTTTACCTGTCTGTATGGCTACAGACACTATTATTTTTTTACTGCAAAAAATGCCACCGAGAGGCTTATTTTTGCATCAAAACTAAAAACGCAATAATGGCTCTTACTGTGTTTCTCGTTATAAGGGCAGAATTCAGAGAGTACTCTCCGATGACCTAAAACTAAGAAATTTGAAAAGTTATATTGTCTTATGCCACAAATGTAGGGTAAAATCTAAAAAAATATACCTTTATAATTAAATCATTAAAAATAAATTAAATATAACATAACATTTACATACAGACACATACATTGCTTCTGGCCCCACACTAGGATACCCTGTGAAACAGCGACGTCACAAACATGTAATCATCGAAGACCTGGGATTCTTTTTTTTTGTCCCCAGCCGGGATTCGAACACGGGACCTCTCGCATAGTAGGCAGATGCGCTAACCGCTGCGCCACAGAGGTCGTCAATTGTTTTTGGAGTTCGGAACCCTCGGTGAGCGAGCCCGGCTCGAACTTCTCCGGTTGTCTCATAACAATTAAGTACCACTGAGTGTTTAGAGATTGCGCGATGTAAAAACATAAACATAAACATTTACATACAGACACATACATTGCTTCTGGCCCCACACTAGGAGACGCTGTGTCGTGGGAACCAGGAACAGCGCCAAATAACGGAGTAGGTACTCAGAATAAAATTTATATACCTATCTAATATAAATTTTATTCTGAGTTGTTCTTAACACAGAATTAAATAAGGAGGTACTATGAACTTTAATTAATTTACTGTAGGAGGCACCTACTATCTTTTCGTGTTTTGGTATCACGAAGTTTGACGTTAGCCTTTGAGATCTAGTAAGGGCTGGTTATTACCAGCCCTTGGTGCCCTGTAGGTATATGGGCAGGTTTCTGAATTGAGAATTTCACTAAGTACTCGTAACTACTTAACTGTACCTAGCGCTGACTCGACAAACTCAGAAAAGACCGTGACAGAACGTATAATCCATATATCTATACTTGGCATTTTTTTGCATACTTTAAACGACACCAAATCAAAAACCTTTAACGCTAGATAACTCGAAACAGTTTAAAAATCTAGTGCTAGCTTGTACTAAATTTGCAAATGGTATCGAATTTTCTACCGCTAAAGGTTTTTAATTCAGTGTCGTTTAAAGTACAAAAAAAAATGCCAAGTAGGTAGTTATAGATAAATGGATTATAACTAGTGAAATTCTTAATTCAGAATCCGGCCCAAAAGCCCGGTAACCCGCGAATGCACCTCAGAATGCCTGCCGTTGGCGATCCAGAGCGCTCGTGGCCGAAACCTTGAGGGTGTACCCAAAAGTGGACGAAAATGGGCATTGGATTGGTAAATACATACATAGACAAAGTTTATTTGCAACACCAAAAACACACTCCCTCCCTCACCTAGACGAAACACACGAAACCAATAGGTACTAAGTACCATTAATTACGTGTTTTTTTTTATAACTGGATAGTGGAGAAAATCGCACATTACCAATTTATCGGCTCATAGCGCGCATTTTGACGTAAAAGTAAATGTTGGTCACTAGAGACGGGAGTCTGCTCGAGTACCATTATGCAACTGACGCGTTTCATCTGAGATGTCGGCTAGGTCGCTACGTCACACTTACTCTCACTTTTCAAATCAATAGGACGGGATGCAGGGATGCAGGTATCGAGCGCAGTAAGGGATGCAAGATGGGCGGGTCGGCGGCCATTTTCCAGACTTCAGCATCGCCTAGATTCAGTCCCCTAACATCCTATGATGTCCTAATGATTCCGTTGCCATGGATACCACTCTCTAGTCTGAACACAGCTCCAGACCGCGCCGTTGTCAGGTTTGGCTTTACACAGCTCTCTTAGTTTTTATGATGCCTTAGTAAGTCCGTTGCTATGGCTACTGCTTTCCAGAGGAATCATTGGACTTTGTTGATATTTTATTTATCCGTATGGCGATTGTCTAATGGATTCATCTATTAATTGTGAAACTAACAACTTTGACGTTCATAAAGTAAATATTATATTTGTACTATTAATCAAATTTATGACTTTGACTTTTGATTTTATAGAAAAATGCTAAAGGCTTATAAGATAGTAGTCGATATGTAAGACGTATAATGCATTTAATTTTGTTTCTCTAGTGTGTGCTTCCCTTCTTATTTATCCTTAGTTAGTGATTTTTTTAGCGAGACTCGCCACCGAGTAGAACGCACAAGACGGACATTGAAGTCGAGGCCGGCCTAGAAGACGGTGGAGAGACAACCTCGACTAACATCTGGCGGAGTGGTCTGAGGTGGCCCAGGACAGAAAAGTCTAGAATGAGTTGGGAAAGGCCTTTGCGCAGCAGTGGGAGTCGTCTATGACTAACGCTAGTGGCATTTTTCCGAGCGGTTCCGTGTTTCGCAAGGCACGCTAAGTAGATTGGTGCCGGCTGCCGACGATAGACGGCAGTCGTTAAGCCAAGTCAGAGGCCTTAGGGCGGGCGGCTTGAAAACTTCTGACAGTAAGACCAGCCACTAGTCTTACAAGCCTCCACCAATCCGGACTTGGCCCCCGTGGTATGGCCATGTAAAATTAAATTAAATTTCATAAAAACACATTTAATTTGTAAAACTTTTTATTTAAAAACTGTATATTTCAATAAAAGACTTATCCAGGTTGTTTACCTTTAGTTAAATACCTAAACATTATGAAGTATATAAGCATTTGCCAAGTGTTAGAAAGTTTTAAGTATTCAGTCCTCCCGAGCATCGACAGGATCGCCTTTCTCGGTGAGATTTTTAACTTTGCAACTCTGTCTGTCACAAGCTTTGAGCATAATTATCTACAGCGTAATTGTAAAATCGTTAGAAGGTAGGTAAATGTATTTTAAACAAAATCAATTATGAGGAAATGTTATTTTTATTATGAAAACAGCTATTTACTATGTAGTGCTGTGGTAGTAAATTATATTTTAGGAATAATAGGACAAGAATCTGTTTAATCCGATCTTGCTGCTCAGTTCTTTAGCTCTTTAGAGGTCATTCTGTTCGAGACAGAATGGTAACCAAGGGCAACGTGATCACAAGGACTTCATAGAGCACAAGCATCATAGCAGCAATACCTAGAACAGTACAGCTGCTGCATTTCCTAGAGAACTAATCAATAATCGCACATACGCCAAGGACGGTAAGAATTACATTGAGACAGCTGCGACTGCACTACGGAGCAGCAACGTTCGGACAATTTGGGGGGTCTGGCGGTACCTAACTAACAGGGGTGGCGTTTACGAGGATCTCATAGAATAAAAGCATCCCTTTTTATTCCTAACCTAACCTAACATTTTTATTCACATATAAAGAGCGCTGTAAACCATAGGACACTTAAGACTGCATTATGGCTCTGAAACGTCCACGTGATTTGGCGGGACTGGCGATTATGATATTAAAATTTTAAGAGCACATTAAAATAGAAGATAATAGTTGTAGCGAAAAATGGTCACAAACTGGGACCTAGCTATATGTTTTTAAGTAGGTACCAACATTTTGGAGTTTCTCCCATTTATTACGTTTTTTACTTATATTCTTAGTAAAGTAGTACTATTTATCCCGTGAATTTTGTACCTGTTTGCCACGATGATTTTAACTGGACCCAAACTGCGACTAGTAGCTATGTGTCTTAAAAAAAATCTTAATGTTTTTAAACTTTTTAAATAATCCACTAGATAAGATAAAAACATCTTGACAATAGTCACCTTGTCTATATATCGAGTACAAACTGTTAGATTTACTTTTAGTAACTTGCATCGCATTACAGAAATTGTGGCCCACCTCCCGGTGTGCGAGAACACATCATACAATTCAAAATCAGAAAGTAAGACAGGGATAACAAAATTCTGAAAGTTTCTTGCCTCCATTGAATTGCCAGCTCTATCTCATAGATATTAAAATTCAAACTTCAATCCTGAAAACATGGGATTCCAAAGGGAGGATGGGTATGGAGGTGGAGTGCACTTAGTCACAGAATTACCTCGTGTGTTCATAAGTTTTGAGACAAACTTTGTACTTAGAAAATCTAATAAAATATTACTGGCTGAAATTTATTTCTTTTTCCAATTTTGAATTTGGAATGTTAACTTTGAATTTCTTAGATTTTCAAACTCATTTGTTTAAATTTCCTCGTGATGGAGGGAACCAAAGAATTACGTGCGACCGTGATTTCTCTAATTAAGGTGGGGAAAAAACCAATGGAGATTTTCCTTGCGGTGAAATCTTTTGGTGTGAGCCGTAACTTTGTGTATTACACTATCAAACGATACAAATAGACAAGTTCTTTGCAAGATCGCCAAAGAAGTGGTCGGCCACCGAGAGCGACTTCGCCGAAATCCATGTCGCACTCAGAAGAAACTCGCTCTGCAGACTAATATTTCACGCATTTCAGTCAACAGAATACTGAAACATGATCTTAAGGTAAAGGCTTATAGCCGTAGGAAAGTTCACTTTTTAAACGATCGCCTTTGTAAATTGCGACGCGAACTTTGTCCAATATTGCTTAGGAGATACGATGCGAGGAAGATACTCTTCACCGATGATAAAATCTTTACTGTTGAAGAAATGTTCAACCGACAAAACAATAAAGTGTATGCCAAAAGTAGCAAGGATGTCCCAGCTTTGGCACGGAATCTCTCGCGTACTCATCATCCGGTTAGTGTGATAGCGGTTAGGGAGTTTCGTATGAAGGTGTCACTTCGCTCTATTTCTGCCAACAAGGCGTCAAGGTGAAAGCCAAGAATTATCAAAGTGACATTTTAGAGCCTCTTGTGAAACCCCTGTCTCATACTTTATTTCATGATAAGCACTGGGTTTTCCAACAAGACTCGGCGCCATCCCATAAGGCAAAAACCACCCAAGCTTGGTTGAAGGAAAATGTGCCGGCCTTCAGGCTTTCATCGCGGCGAACGAATGGCCCTCCTGTAGCCCCGACCTCAACCCCCTGGATTACTTTTTATGGACTGAATTAGAGCTCAGGGCCTGCCGAAAATCCCACCCAAACTTGGAGTCTCTGAAGCGAGCCCTTGTCCGAGAAGCAAAGCAAATTCCGCTGAAAAAGATTCGTGCCGGGTTTACTAATGTATTGCCAAAAATCGTTTCCCAAAGTATTACTTCCCAAACTATTTTCCGCAAATTATCACTTGGCAAAAAAACATTTCTCAAAACAACTTAAAGCAAATAAACAGTTAGCAAAAGTTATTATGGCAAGTTATTGTTTACCAAATAAATACTTGGTCAAAATTCATTTTATGAAAAAGAGGCAACAAGAGGCAAAGTAAGAACGCATCAAAGTCGAGTCTGTTTTCGATCTTACATAGAGAACCTAACGCTCCGACGCGCTCCGCTTCGCTACGCGCGTCGTCGCACCTATATTTCTGTTGTCACGTATTCCTTACATCGCCGACCCCCCGTTCCATTATTTGAAAATAACACTTGCCAAAATAAAACGTTAGCATAATTAACGTTTGTCTTAATAAAACTTGACGCAGTAAAATTATGCGAAATGATAATTTGACCAAATGAATAAAATGCGAAATGAAAACTTGCTAAAGTTTCATTTGGGAAATGAAACTGATGCCATAAGTTTATTGGGAAGTAAAATTTGGCGAAAAATACTTTGGCTAAACGGCGGTATCCCTTCGTGCCGTCATTGATGAGTGGCCAAATCGTCTAAGGGCCTGTATTAAAAACGGGGTTGACCATTTCGAATAAAAAATATATTTTATTGTTGATTATTATCTACTTAATGTTTACTAAAAATGTTAGAAATATAAGTTAATTATTAAAAAAGTTATGCAACTTTTATTTCGTCTCAAAACTTATGAACACACGAGGTAAGTATAAAGTGCAGTCCATAGCTCTAGGACATATGTACCTGCTGATGGCAGGGTTTCCATGGTCTTTTGCTATCCTAAAATAAAGTCCTTAAAGGCTCTGCTTCCCTAGTGCAAAATTATCTTTCCAGAGCGCAAAACACGGTACCCGCAAAAGAGGTATTCCCGACCTATAGAACAAATTAACTCCACCAATCCGGACTTGGCCCCCGTGGTGGAGTATGGCCTATACCTTCCTCAGGGAAGAGACCCGTGCCTCTCGGTGGGGACATAATGGGTTGATGACGATGACGAGAACAAATTAAAAGCTCAGCAAGTTATCGGCGACAATGCTACTTTATTGCAGAGGTCGAACGTTTTCAAGACATGTTAGTATGCTGAAGTCAAGCAACACATTTTAAGGGTACTTTCTGTTTACTGGCGCGGTCAGACTTTGGTTTGTTTTGTAGTCTGAGCCTTCAATTTACGACCATCAATCAGTTGCTAACTATTTAAATTTTCTTACATGTTTTAGTTTTGTTTCTTAAGATTTTTTTGTGCAATTAAACCATTGGAAACAGAGTAAAGCAGCCAAATTCCTCATAAGGTCGTTAGTTTTAATAGTACATTACTGCAGCGGCCAGCGAAACAGGCATTGATGGACGAACGTGGAAATGTGGGCCGAGGCGAAGCCGAGGCACACATCATACTCGTACGTGAGTCTATCAATGCCTAGTTGTGGCCAAGGCTTGTATATGATTTTTCTCAAATAATGCGCGGAAATTAAACCTATGAACTCATTCTGTTAAATTCAATAAACTTTCAAAATCAGACGAACTACGAACGAACAACAATAAGTTTTGCCGCGTTAGTGTTCTTTCGTGTTCACGAATACTCAGACCTGTTTACTATATTGATTTGGAGACTTCTACTACTATCGAAATAAGAGCTTTTCTCCAGCGAAGTTTTTGAGGTCGATATGTTGCCGAGTATACTCGGAAATGCAATCAGTTTCCGTTGCATTACCAGTTTTGCGTTCTATGATGCTCTAGTAGAGCCGCAGCCGAGGACCCTGTATTGATTCAACCCGTCGTCAGTGAGTTAAGCCCTGTATATGGAACTAATTCATTTGACGTGCCACTTAATGTCGTTGTTAGTTTTTAATTAACCCATTAGAGGATGAATGTCTCTGCATACCCCTCTGGGATACAGGCGTGAGCTTATGGATTATTCTTTAGAGCAGTGTTTTTCAATATGTGGGGGTCTCGACGTCTTGCTCGGGGGGCCGCGGTTTGCCAGCCAAGTAAAAGTAAAATGCAACTTAAAATGAGACTAGATCCACTTATTTGTTTTATGAGTCCCTGTGTTTAGTACTTGGTTTATTGCCATGCAAGGTTTACAGTGATTACATTACAGCTCGTAGACAGGACTTAACTGGAACAATTTAAATAGATATACATTGTATGATACGCACGCGGTTTTTAATTGCCTTCTTAAATCGGACCACAGAGATAGGGTGCAACCCACTCCCGAATTACAATGAGCACATAGTATACAAAACCAGAAGGCATGACAGGGATAGCACCCAATTTGAGAAGTCCAGCCTGCATTGTAGTTCCTAATATTCCCGTTGTATTGCCGAATCTATCTCATAGCCATTAAAATTCAAACTTCAATCCTGAAAACGTTGGACCCCAACGGGAGGATGGGTATGCAGGTAGAGTGCACTAAGCCACAGAAGAAAGTGCAAAGTGCATGCCATTGCTCTTTAACATATTATTATGCACCTGCCGATAGTAGGGATTCCTTGGTCTTTTGCTATCCTGAAAATATACTACCTGCAGTCTTTTGCTCTCCTAGTTTAAAATAATCTTTGCAGAGGGCAAAACACAGTACACCCAAAATAAGTGTTCTCGACCAGTCATACTCGAAATAGTACAGTCGACAGCTCATTTATAAGTGTGCACTCTATTCGGTTAGGGTTACTATTCGGCGACTTTGCGTCTTAAATGTAAAGGTTGAACTGTTGTCGAATGTACAATGAATAGTTCACTGGGTCTTCATAGCTCAAGCGTATTGTAATACATTATTGAGGTGCCACAGGATATGTTACACAGGTATAATTCAGTAAAAATAGAAGTTAGCTACATGAATGTTTTGGGGCGTTGGGGCGGAACAGTTCTGATCTGGCGACTGCGAAGCGTGGGCTGGCCCCCCACCAGAAGATATGACGACCTAGTTACAGTGGCAGGGAGTTCCTAGATGCGAACAGCACAAGACTGATCTACTTGAAAAACCATGAGTTTTGACTCGTGGCTAATGGTGATGATAATAATTTATTAAATCAAGTTGCATGCAAGAAATGCTTTGAAACTTTTTTATTAATAATTTTTACTCTGAGAGCCAATAATTTTGACGTCATTAGTTTTGCTCACTATTTTAATTTTCTAGCGGTATAAATAAATTTGTTGTTTTATTACATGGCATGGTTTATTTTATTACAGGGGCAACTAGATTATAATATATACTGCGAAGAATCGTAAGAGCTACTAAAATACCGTAGATATGCCGATGCACTTGGTGTCTCTAGTTAGTATATCGGTACACTGGCTAGAGATACCATGTTTTAGGCAACCGAGAATTGCACACACACTCGGCCACTGTTCATTAATTATACTTTGGAGCCTTCTACTGTTATCAAAATAAGAGCTGAAATGAAATGAAGTGTCGAAGGTAGAATGTGCTCTCGACTGTACTCAATGCAATAAGCTTTTGAGGTGCATTAGAAGCGTTGCGTTTTATGATACCCTGGTAGAGCGACTGGCGACAAATCATCCTGTGCTAAATTCACCCCGTAGAAGTTTTCTGCCCTGTATATAAAGCACATTTATTTATTTTATTTTTCGTTAGTTATACACCGGTTTCGTTAGTTGTACACCACCATTTATATAAGATTATCTAAAAAAATATATCTTTATTTTAATGTTGCTAGAAACTAATGGGGAAGCAAGTTCATGACACCTGTGCAGTACTCGATGGTTTGATCGTTTGACCAATGAAGCAGTGTTGTGTTGATGGCTGTAATGTTGTTTAGTTCTAACTTATGAGATTGTCGCTGCGTCCTTTCCTTTTTTATTGCGTTTTTGCGTTTAAAAAAGGCAGATTTTGTTATATCAAAATAATAATTAAAAGAAATTAAACAGTTAACTACCTAATATATGGAATTATGTTGCGTTTTCACGACGAAGTATTTCGCCCTGTGCATTAAATAAATATAATATGTAATAACACAAAACTTCAGAATTGGGTATTTGACAGAATGTCAAATAAGTTACTTTTAAAACGGAATTTTGTATGAAAATACTTGCTTGTCATATTTCAGAGCACTCTTTTTATGTTTCATCTATTAAAAAATTGTAATAACTAGCAAATGATTAAAATAATACATTTTCCAAAGCATTTTGTAATTTTGATTTTAATCGAGCATCTCAAATAATTTATTGTTGATAGTGTCAAATACCGTATTGATTAAACTCTTAAAGACAAAAAATTGTGCGAATACTACAGTTCTACGGACAACAACAACAGACGATAAAATCCGATTGATAACCTTAACGATTATTTTGTGAATATTAGTAGAATATTGAATCAATTAACGCTGACAACAGTACACGAGAGTCAAATAAAGCCACCAGCTCCTGGAGTCCTAACTCAATGCTGCTGGACGAAACTGAGTTACTAACAAAAATTGTCTTTGAAGTTCGCAAAAAGCTCGGAAGAAACTCAATTTCCCAACTATTTATAATACGTACTATTAATAATATTCCGTTGACCTGGAACTGTACAATTTTCATCATTACATATCGTCCTATAAGTATTACAAGTGCAGGAAAAAAACTGGAAACGATATATTTGTAAAAAAAAATCATAAAAAATTAATCTTTGAAATGTGGGAAAACTTTACAAAAAACTGTTAGTACGGTATCCTTGGTGGTCGAGCCCGACTAGCACTTGTCCGGTTTTTTAGAACAATATTCATTGCGCACTGTTGAGGCAACCCTGTGCACCGGTGAACCAACAGGGCAGAACGCTGAAAGGAAAACTGCACGCGGCGGCGCTGCAGGGCGGCGAGCCGTATCACGTTATAAATAGCCCGGCGTACCAGGATATCAGAAACTAAAGCGCCTGCAGAGGGATGCAAAAACACAGGATTCAACTTAACGAATCATCAGCAACCCATTTTGTCCCCACCGAGGGGCACAGGTCTCTTCCCTGAGGAAGGTATAGGCCATACTCCACCACGGGGGCCAAGTCCGGATTGGTGGAGGTTGTAAGACAAGTGGCTGGTCTTACTATCAGAAGTTTTCAAGCCGCCCTAAGGCCTCTGACTTGGCTTAACGACTGCCATCTATCGATGGCAGCCGGCACCAACTGCTTAACGTGCCTTGCGAAGCGCGGAACCGCTCGGAAAAATGCCACTAGCGTTAGTCATAGACAGTGACCCATCCATGCACTGAACGCGCCGTATGTTGCTTAACCTTAGTGATCGTTCAAGATCACTCAGGCAGCCCAGGCTACGAGCGATTCACTTAACGAATACCTATTCTATTTTGAGGCCGCCTCTGTAGCATCGTTTGATTATTATCCTTAATCGCGTACAATACGATTAAAATCAGTTAACACTTCGGCCAACCTCGATTATTGTCGTGAATCCCTCGTCTCTCACATAGAGTTATCAATTTACAGATATGATCTGATATATATTACTCGTTGTCTTATTGAATACAATACAAGAACGATATGAGCAGCAAAACCTCCTTTGTATTTCAAAACTAACACAACCTTTATATTGAAATAAGAAAAATTATTTACTATTTTGACAGTCTGCCTTCTTAGTGTCAATAAAACCAGTTTGACGTTATGATACATTTACCGTCCGGCCGCTGGGAGTTTACGATCCTGACAGGTCATGTTAAAACGGACGACGTAACCTTGAAGTGGCGTTAAATTTTCGATTAAAATATTTTTATGTCCTATTTATCCTACTAGCAAATAATTGTCATTGAAACTATATCATTGTGTAAACTTACAATCAATGTTATATTTTGCACAGTGATTTAAATGTGAAATAAGAAGAAATCAATATTTAATGTTCGTGCGTAAAATCCTTACTACGCTGTCACAAGGTTATGTCAACCGTATTTTTTTGTAGTGACGTGACAAAAATAACGAAAATAATAACGGTCCCTTTAGCGATACGAAGTTGATGAACAGGCTTTAGAAAATGATCATCGCGTTCTCAGAATCTCTCCGTACAACTGCCGTTGAGCTGATCTGGGCTCAAATAAAAGGTCGCACAGCTCGCCACAACACTTCACCGCCATTCGGCACAAAAAAGATGATGACCCTTCTAAAATGCCTGCGAAAATGGCACAAGAGATGACTGAGTGAAGGTCGTCTAAAAACAAAACTACTTAATCGTGAGTCAGTAGCAAAGCTAGTTAAGAATAACGTAAGGAATGATAACGTTGATTTTCTCGCATCACTAGTCATATGTGTCAGGATCGTAAACTCGCAGCGGCCGAACAATATGTTTATGAACGCTAATTTCATTCGTGAAAATATTCGATTCTATCAAATTTTATCACAATTAACTTACAATAGTTATGTATCATGGCTTCAACAAATTTAAAGCGTGGTAAAAAATTGTTGCTCAATCTCGTGAAATTGTAAATAATGTTTATAACTATTTTAGAAAAGAACCTAATTTATTTAATTAAGAAGAAAGTAAATATCTTCAACAAATAATGAATGTTCAAATTCATGTCGTTTCTGCATAATATTTTTCTTAGGTCTACCGGTAAGTAATGTCATCTTGGCAGGTGCTATACATTGCGTTTATGATGCTTCAAATTGAATGCTACCTAAAAGAAAACGCGGTAATTTATTTCGTGTCATTTCCGTCTCCGGATTTAGGCGATGATATCCGAGAAAAGCCGAAGTTGCTTAGGTAAAAAAAACAGCCAAGTGTGTCGCAAGTGTGCCAAGATTTAGTAACAGGGTCCATTTTTACCACCCTAAAAAAAATATTCGTTTTTTTCAAAAACAGTGACCGGCGCGGATTTCTAATCTGACTGAACTATAAGCAGCTTTTTCCCTTGAAATGACCAGCCAGTTACATATTCACAAATTAAGCACCATCGGATTAACCAACAAAAGCAAAAAGTAAAGGTACACCTCATACACAGAAAAACGCGAAGTTCCAAAAATTATCATAAAAATGCTTACAGGAGTCAATATTGCCCCGTACAGTCGACAGCACGTCAACCTTCACAGTTTAGTTGCTAAGGCGCCCGTAATGCAACGGAGTAGAGTGCATGGGTGTATACGATGATGTGCTGTCGACTGTACGGTTTTCCGGAAATCCAGCCTCGTTGTAAAGAACACTTTGCTCCCATGTTATCCTAGTACACCACGTCAAAAGTTTTAAACTATTGATTCGCTGCGAAAAGTTTCGGTTCAACTTGAACATTGGTTTATACGACACGACTTCTGTAAAACACCACTAAGAGGTAGTTTAAATATTCTGTGGGAACCTTTATCTCTCAGAAGAAGGAGTACCATAGAAGGATCGTTAAAAAATGAAAACTTGCCACATAGTCTGTTTCGTCAATTTAAATAGCCGCAAGCTACGTGTTAGAAAGAGAAAAATATAGTCGTGTCTTTGTTGCTTTTTTCGAGCGTACAACCCTTAAACGTCAGTTGGTTACCTTTGGTTACCATTACGCGACCAAATTAGAACGGCTCAGAAAATGACGGCATGCAATGTGCCGCCCAATGACATTGATTTGGCAGAGGGTGTTCTGTGTTTGGCAGTGTGTTTGACAAGAGGTTCGGGAGTGCGCCGTTTTCAAGAAGCTTGTGTATTTTATATTTACTAAAGCACCATTTGAAGTGAATTATAGTGGATTCTCATGGTATATAGTATATATAACCATCGGCATGGCGTGTGTTGTGTTAGAATGTATATCTCATTCTTCCCGAGAAGATAATGAAACAACATTCATCAGCTTCCACCGGTAAGTCTCAATTTTGTGTACCTAAAAGGGTATTTTCTCTAAGATTTCAACTATGGGCTACTAGAATTGCAAATTAGCTATTAGAGAATGGTGTTTTCATCATGATTATTGTTATATTTTCGATATAAATCATAATACAAGTTTGTTGTTTGTTGTAGGGGAATAGGGATGGGAGTTTCCCACTTTCTCAGTGAAAAAAAGTATCGATAGTTCGTAGAGCATATTTAGTTATTTCTTGCGTTCGTATAGTTGTTTTAATTGTTAATTATCTATTGCAGGTTACCCGAAGACAGCACAAAATAACAAATGTCGATTACCCAGTATCACGTACAAAGTAGTCTTGGAAAAATTTACACCGCATTTGCAGCAAGCGACTGTTTCATAAACAATAGCAAGTGGCGTAGGTTGGAAACAAGTGCCGTACCTACTTTACGCTTTTCCTTAGCCCGCAGATCATTGGTAAGGTTATAATTATACATTATAATAATACTAAAAACAAAATAAAGTCTACATACTGCACAATTATGTCGACTGAGGTGCACTTTTTGCTGTATGTATGTACATCAGGAATTTCACATGAGACCCGACTGTCTAGTTGGTCTAGTGGTTACTCTACTTGGATAATAAAACAGGTTGTCAGTTCCAGCCTGCAAGGCGCCGTATATCACTTGTAGAATTTTTCTCTGATTATTGCCTGACTGGGTGTTTTTTTCTATCCTGGACAACGTTTAGCAGTTAAAGGTCATAACTAGTTTAATACTATCATAGTCTGATTCTGGTGCAAGTGATTTTTATTATTTTTTATGTGGAAGTTATCAACGTGAAGTACTTAAATAAAAACAATTTTCAGGTTGTGACCTCCGCGGAAATGGACAATGTTCGTGAGCTGCAACCAAGCTGATTTCATTTTAATTTCATAAAATATTATCTTTTACATTATGGCTGACACATTTTTGTTAAAAAAAAACGTTAATAGGTACTTGTAAAACAGAAGTCAGGGATAAAAAACATATACATTATAGTAATACGTGTTGGTTTCTTCTCTATTGAGCTGCAACCTGCCACTTTTTATGTGAAAAGCTTGAAACTACGTACTTTATTTGATGCCAAATAATCTTGTACCAATAAATCGTTTGGTTTCAATTTTTATTTTATTCCATCGAACCTGGACTGATGATGTTACTACAACGGGTGCCTTGAGTAACTATGCTAGGTGGTAGGTATTTATTGGAAACAAATACGTAATCTATTAATACGACACAGGGTATCCTAGTGTGGGGCCAGAAGCAATCTATGTTATGTTATGTTATTAAATAGTTTTTCCTATTTTGATCTTGTTTTATTCATTATACTTTCTTACAGTGCCACCATCTCATCTGTTCAGTTGATAGCGGCGCTAATGGAGAATTTAGTAGTAACATTTGAGAAATTTACCTAGAAAAATGAGAATATTTTAACCCATCTTTCAATTTTAATGAACATATATCTATAAATCTTAGTAAGTGAATAAATAAAACAAAAAATGGGGAACAGGATTTACAATTAATTACTTAGTTACAATTTTACCCACCTGAACAGATAACTTGGTGGCGCTGTATATGGTGATAATTGATGATTTGCAAACATATAAAAAAAAGGTTCTATATTCGCCGTACATATACTTTTTGCCATGTTACCACATAACTTGGTAAAATCTTTTTTCGATTCGCTATAGCCCTATTAGTCCCATTTATATTATTGAAAACCTGATGTAGAATTACTTATAAATATTTATTGTAACTTATATGGTATGTACCACACTTAGCACATAATAACATAACCGCAAGGGGTTCCAGCTGGTTCACAATAAATTATATTTTTTTAGAGATAAATACATTGATAATTAGATAGATAGATAATGGTGATAATAGTGATTATCATGGGCCCATGACTGTAATTTAAATTATTGGAATTGGAATAATGGAATTTAGTCGTAGGTTTTTTGGTACACAGCCATGGGTCCGAAAAATCCCTATTAAACATGGTGATGGGATTGAAAAGATACTTTTTGCAAATTGTGAAAAAGAGGTATGATTTTTTTATCATTTAATATTAATACTTAATTACCACCATTAATTTTAAAAAATACACAGATTATGTAGATCGGAATAAATAATATCGACATCTTTATGGTGTTTGTCGCAGCCCTATCGATTTTGGCTTTGTTCAGTAATCTGTGGCAACCGTGTACGATTGTAACATTTTTAGTGCATGAGTACACTACAGCTGTCTCTTTCTGGCGCAGAGATTTATCGTAAGAGTAACATGGACAGCTATACAACTGTTACTTTTTATTTTATTCCTCCTTCTATGGTACTCCTTCTTCTGAGCTTTATCTCTTTACCACAGACTATTCTAATTTTCAATTAACTTTCATTTTACATGTAGTTGTCATATAGTTGTCATACAGTTGACATATAGTTGTCATTTGTGCAATGAACGGATCGGTCAAGACATGCCGCTTAGGATTTGTAAGGACTCATTTTTGTAGAGACGGATTTGTAGAGACTCTAATGACCCTTTCTGTGACTCAATACTAATGAGTTACAACTTTTAGTTCATTTCGAAACTTTTTTTGTTCATTTTTGTCATTTTCGCCTTTAGCGTGGAGCTCACTGTTAGATAGAATGTTAGCCATTCTTTTATCTAAGGTAAGGCGACGTTTTGCTGGAAGCTGCGACAGCGCGTAAGGGCTGAAACTGCGTTGGGCGGACATCTGCGCGGTCCCATACAAAAGGGCTCCGTCGCGAGCAGCCGCGCGGGGTGCCCCGTGGCGGGGAAGCGGGCCCCGCGCCCGCGTAACTTGTCCCGCCTATACTCTGATTTTTTATTCCGTAGAATTCTGATTATTATTTTATTATTATATATTTATTTTTACAGGGCCTGTACGAAACTTTAGCCCTAACGGATGTTCGGAAAACATTTGTTACAAAAAATTGAACTTTACGCCATGATGGCTGAAAACGGAATCCCGTAGAATTCTGACATTTCATAGGTGTTGCTACTGAAAAAGTTCTCCACCGAAAAAGGGACAAATTTGACCCATTTGAGGGCCATAAAAAATAAAATGCTACGTATTTTTTATGTTTTACCTACAAAAAAGGTAATCTAAATATTTACTTACTCAAGTGACCTAATACAAAAATAACAAATATTTCAATATCACAAACAATATATCGAATTAACTTTAATTACTTTATTTTATTCTTTAGCTGGCATCACTGCCTACGAATTCAAGGTTTCGTAAACCTTTTTAGAAAAGTGTAGTATGCCGCTGTTAGCTCTCTTAACAATTCATATCAGCGATGATGATGATGATGACGAAGATAGTGATATTAGTATTAGTAATGATTAGATATTTTAATAAAAATATGCTTTCTTTACTTATACTTTTTTACTGTTTGTGTGATGAAAAGGGGCACAATTGTCGCGCGCCTTCAATTCACTTTTAATTTGGAGCTCCACACTTTATAAAATTGATACATTCACTAACAAATTAAATGTGTAGACTCAGATGTTTACACTCTTATTGAAATTGAAAAATGTGCCTGGCCAAAAAAGGTTTCTAATCTCTGACATGTCAAAAAATAATAACTGTCAGAATTCTACAGAATTAAAAATCAGACTTTAGCCGCGGTACCGTCGCGGGGGCTTGCGTGGGCTGCGGTAGCGGTAACACTAGCTATACGCTAGATACGGGTTGCGCCCCCACGACTCGAAAATATTGTCTTTTGACACAGAAAGAATAATAATTAAGTAAATAATTCGTCTAATAAATAATTAAGTAAATATTTATATTATTATTTGCTCTCAATTTACTGAACTTTACAACAAATTCCCGGCATAACAACCTAGATTCAATAGAAATGCGCTAATTGGCTGTCGTTTTTTAGGGTTCCATACCTAAAGGCTAAAACGGACCCTATTACTGACTCCGCTGTCCGTCTGTCACCAGGCTGTATCTCCTGAACCGTGATAGTTATACAGTTGAAACTTTCACAGATGATGTATTTCTGTTGTATAACACAACAAATACTGAAAAACAAAATAAAATAAATATTTAAGGGGAGCTCCCCTGCAACAGACGTGTTGTTTTTTTTTTGCCGTTTTTATAGATATGGTACGGAACCCTTCGTGTGCGCCTCCGACTCGGACTTGGCTGGTTTTCTATTGCTCGTCGTGGATTTTCTATTGTAATAATGTACCTATTAAATTCGCGCATCGTTAAAACTGGAGTAGCGACACTGAGTAATCCGGTATCCGCGACGGGGAGCCGGTCGGGTACCCACGGAGCGGAGCCCATCCGCGGGTCCACGCGCGTGACACCGCGGCGGATGCCAGCCACGGGTGCCCGCTTAACGCAGTTTCAGGCCTAAAGGGCGAATATAATAAAATTGGACGGACAGACGGACGGACGGACAGAGGGACAGACGGACGAACGGACGGACGAACGGACGGACGGATAGGGTCAGATAGATAGATATACTGAAAGGCAGATAGACGGACTGTGGAGTTTTAGTAATAGGGTCAATTATTCACCCTTTGGGTCCGAGACCCTAAAAAAATCCCTTTTTTTTAAGCAATGACCGGCGCGGGTTTCTAATCTGACTGAACTATAAACAGCTTTTTCCCTTGAACTCACCAGCTAGTTACATTTTCACAAATTATGCACCATCGGATTAAGCAACAAAAAATTAAAAGTGAAGGGTTACCTTATACTTACTAAAAACGAGACCTACCAAAAATAATCATAAAAATGCTTATGTACAGGAATCAATATAGTGCAGTGGGTTTTTCCGGAAATTCTGCCCGTTGCAAAGAAGACTGCTCGCATGTTGTCCTAGTACACCACGTCAAAAGTTTTAAACTATTGATTCACTGCGAAAAGTTTCAGATTTCATCTTTGGTGGTAAGAATAGGTCGTAGAGTTATGAGTAATTTTTTGTGTACCTATCTTATCTTATATATATATATATTACATTTATTCTGGAGCCAGCTGGATAGATAGCAATCCATACCCTAAGATTTTGGAATTTGGGATAGACAATGATTTTTTAATCGTATTGAAATATTTAGTACTTACGAAAGTTTCAGTTCAAAAACCATTGGCTATTCCGGTACTACAGCACTTTTCATAGAATCAATTCTAGAAGCCCAAGAACACTTCCAAGTGCAGCGCCAAATATGCTGAGTTACCTTTAGCTTCACGTTATCAAAAAGTTCACTTTGTATAAAATTTGATCTAAAACACACTGTGTGCTTTACGTCCTGAACAATTTTCTAGCACGTATCGATCCTCACCTTTGCTATTAAAGCAGGAAACCTCAGCACATTTTCACCCCTGCACCGCGTTGTCTTTGCTTGGGCCTAGTCAAACATATATATATACATACATATGTTTCTTTATGTTTTCAGTGTGCGATATATATATATATATATATATATAATAAGAAGATAGATAGATAGATATATATATATATAAGATAAGATAGATAGACAAAAAATTACTCATTACTCTACGACCTATTCTTACCACCAAAGTTGAAATCTGAAACTTTTCGCAGTGAATCAATAGTTTAAAACTTTTAAAATATATATATCTATATATATAAAAGGAGAAGCTGACTGACTGACTGACTGACTGACATATCAACGCAGGGCCTAAACTATAAGGGTTAGAAACTTGAAATTTTGCACAGGGGTTCCTTTTATACCGTAAGGGAGCACTAAGAAATAATTTTTGAAAATTCACCCCCTAAGAGGGTAAAATGGGGGTGCAAAGTTAGTATGAAACTCTGCCGTTTTTGAAGTTATTGAAATTAAATTTAGTACGAAGGTTCTTCGTTGAAAGTCATGAAGCATGTATAAAAAAGTTTTTCGAAAATCATCCTTTAAGGTGGAAAAAGGGGTTTCAAAGTTAGTATGAAAGGTCTCTGATTTTCAAAGTTATTTCAATAAAATCTAAATTATGTTATAAATATGAATGGTAAGGAACACACAATTTTTTTGTTCTAATTATTTCAGATGCGCTAAAAGTATTCGTGACTTATTTGCAAACTCTTTTTGCAACTAAAGCCCACGCGGACGTAGTCGCGGGCAACAGCTAGTCATGCATATTTGCCGTAAACTTTGAAATTGAAATTGAAATCGGTTTCGATTCTATGATGCCCTAATGAATGCGTTGCTACTGGTTACCGTTTTCCTCGAGCTATTTTGCTCAGTCGCGACCGTTGTAAAGAAGACTTTGCTCCCATGTTGTCCTAGTAAACCACGTCAAAAGTTTGAAACTATTGATCCACTGCGAAAAGTTTCAGAGTTTAACTTTGGTGGTGTTGTTTATAAGAACACGACTTCTCTAAAACACCCCTAAGAGGCAGTTTAAGTATTATGTGGTGACGTTTTTTTCTTCTCCACACCCTATTTTAATTTTCAATTCACTTTCACTTTACAAATAACAATGTCCGGTTGTCATTTGTGCAATGAACGAATCAATCAAGACATTTACAACTTTTCGTTCGTTTCGAAACTTTTTTTGTTCTTTTTTCATTTTTGCCTTAAGCGTGGAGCGCACTGTTAGATAGAATGTTAGCCATTTTTTTTGTCTAAGGTAGGGCGAATATAGTAAAATTGGACGGAGGGGCGAACGGATAGGGTTAGATAGACGGACATACTGAAAGACAGACAGATGGACTGTGGAGTTCTAGTAATAGGGTCCATTATTGCCCAGTCAGTTTTCCGGAAATACTGCCCGTTGTAAAGAAGACTTTGCTCCTATGTTATCCTAGTACACCACGTCAAAAGTTTTAAACTATTCATTAACTGCGAAAAATTTCAGTTCAACTTGAACATTGGTTTATAAGACACGACTTCTCTGAAACATCCCTAAGAGGCAGTTTACATATTATGTGGTCAAGTTTTTCTCTTCAACACAGCTTATTTTAATTTTCAATTAACTTTTACTTTACAAATAGCAATCAATGTCCAGTTGTCATTTGTGCAATGAACGGATCGATCAAGACATGTTGCTTAGGATTTGTAATTAGTAACAACTTTAGTACCTCTATATTGACTACTCTACAAGTATTTATTTAATAACATAACATAACAATGATGGACTAAATATTAAAACTAAACTAAATATTATAGTAAGTACTACATAAAAACTGAATTTAAAAAGTACCTGATTTATTTAAATAAATATCTGAGCAAAATCTCGTTGAACAAAAGTCGTTGCCAAACATAAATATAATTGTGGTGTCTCAAGAATTGCACTGTAGAGCGAACGCGATGCATGCAGGTTGTTTCAACGCCAAATCAATAAAATTAACGGGTTGTAGGTAGCAGGATTAGGAAAACACAGAACATCACTGTTTCGCGTTGCACAATAACGGTAACCGTAGGTGTGTATGTGATTGTGAGTATTCAATGTGAAGGTGTGTAAATGTGAGTCTTGTACGGTAACCGTAAAATAGTAACATTTAGATAATATTTAACATTTACATACAGACACATACAATGCTTCTGCCCCCACGCTAGGATACCCTGTGTCGTGGGAACCAGAAACAGCGACGTCACAAATATGTAAACATCCAAGACCTGGGTTTCTTTTTTTTGTCCCCAGCCGTGATTCGAATCTGGGACCTCTTGCATGTCAGGCAGATGCGCTAACCAATGCACCACGGAGGTCGCCATTTATATTTAAACTTGTCTTATTATGAACTAAGTTATCATAATAAACAGTAAATAATTCACTGAAAGCGAGCAGCAGTCGCCATAGCAACGGACTCACTAAGGCATCATAAAAACTAAGAGAGCTGTGTAAACCCAAACCTGGCAACGAACGGCGCGGTCTGGAGCTGTTTTCAGACTAGAGAGTGGTATCCATGGCAACGGAATCATTAGGACATCATAGGATGTTAGGACTGAATCTAGGCGATGCTGAAGCTCTGGAAAATGGCCGCCGACCCGCCCATCTTGCATCCCTTACTGCGCTCGATAACTGCAGCCTGCATCCCTGCATCCCGTCCTATTGATTTGAAAAGTGAGAGTAAGTGTGGGGGCACCACACTAGGATACCCTGTGTCGTGGGAACCAGAAACAGCGACGTCACAGACATGTAAACATCCAAGACTCGGGTTTCTTTTTTTTGTCCCCAGCCGGGATTCAAACCTGGGACCTCTTGCATGGCAGGCAGATGCGCTAACCAATGCACCACGGAGGTTGCCATTTATATTTAAACTTGTCTTATTATCAACAAAGTTATCATATCGAACCCTATTTGGCAAAACATCGTAAGCGCCAATTTTAAGAAAATAACTTTTTTATCGTAACCGACGCAGTTTGATGCCGTCTACAAAATATGTATAAATTATAACGATTTTTCAATCAGAAAAAAGTTACAAGCCATTTAGTGTTTTATCGTAACCACCAAAAAAGGTGCATACGCTAAAAGAAAAGTTATTTTTCTTTATCGTATCCGCCATGTCTGAAAAAAACGTCACATACGTTACCGCACGAGAGTGAAATAGACGTTTCGAGTTCGAATTCTGGGCAATCAGCTGGTTTAAAACGGTATCAATCAGTCGACATAACGTGGCTAGCGTGCGTACTACTGTTTGATCCCAAAAGGAAACTTAAATTTAGAAGGCAAAACTGCGTTAAAAGTTTATTTTGATTAGTTACTGGTAACTCTCACTGCTATAATTTATTTTGCTTACTATCGCTTGCGTGATTAGCAGGCAAGGCTTAAAAATAACAATTTTTACCTATCCGTAAGAATTTGGACGCTCTTGCGCGATTACCGGACAAGTTTAGTACTATAATTCCAAATTGCATGGGGCTCTTTCTGGGTGGGTTCAGGGGCCCTCTTCAAGTTAATATTCTTTTCGACTGCCTCTTTAGTCCAGTCATCATTCAGCCACTAGAAGTCCACTGCTGGACATAGGCCTCCTCCATGGATTTCCAAAAAGACCGGAGCCGCTTGCATCCAATAATATTTAAAATAAGATGTTTTATTCTTTAAAAACACAATTGCACAGGTAAAATAATAAACTTAAATTAAATCACTTATTTCAAATTACTTTTATCTATTGTACCTAAAGATAAATAAACAACCATAAATTTTATCACTTCTATAAAGGATACAAAATAATTAGTAAACTTTTAAACATTATTTAAAACCTAACCACAATAGCCCTCAGTCAGAATTTTTTTTTTCAACGTAAAGGATTTACATTCTGTTTCTTGAATGATGAAGTCGATGATCGAAGACGCCGTAGATACTTCAGAATCACTGCAGTTAACCGGTCTTTGAATTTTCGAAAATAATGTTATTGTTATCTTTAACATCCGTTTCGAATACGATTATCTCATTCTCATCTTTTTCATTTATTTCTATCATGTCATCGATTGCCTTCGATTCGATCGAGACACGGGAGGTGCTCGAGTATCTCCAGTGTTGCCGAATTGACTATCGGTATATCGAGGTGCTTGTACCACAACGCCACCAGGTCGGTCGGAGTACAGGAGCAGAATTCCACAGAAAAGAGGCGTGAGACAGGGAGATGTCATATCTCCGAAACTGTTCACGAATGGACTGGAAGATGCATTCAAGCTTCTGGAATGGCAGGAACTCGGCATCAATATCAATGGCGAGTACATCAGTCACCTTCGATTTGCCAACGATATAGTAGTCATGGCAGAGACGCTGGAGGACCTCGGCATAATGCTCCCAGACCTCAGTTATGAGTCTATCAACAGGTGGGCCTTAAAATGAACATGGACAAAACGAAGGTCATGTCGAACGCCCGTGTTGTGCCCACCCCAATAACAGTAGGGAAGGTATGTTTGGGTCCCACTTGATAGACGGTGACCTTTCCATGGACTGAACGCACCGTATGTTGCTTAACCGTAGTGATCGTTGAAGATCACTTAGGCAGCCAAGGCTACGAGTGATTCTATAATAAAGATATATAAATAAAATAATTTCGCGTCGCTATTAATTTCACAAAGCTAAAACATATTGATCTGATAACAGCTGTAAAAAAAAGGTTGCAAAGATCATGTTATACGAGAAGAGCCAAGCCTTCCGATAGCGTATTTAGAGGACAGCAAAAGATCAAAGATTTCCTAACATTAGCCTGGTGCATGTGTCAAAGAGTCAAGGACTATGCTTTATAGTTTGCCCTGTGACTAAGTGTACGCGTGACGTAATGTAGAAACCGCATGCCATACTAGGTTAGCAGAGCCCTCAAGCACTACCTAAATTTTCAGGATAGCAAGAGACCAAAGAATCGCTACCCTCATCCAGGTGCATATGTCAACGAGTTATAGACTGCACTGTACACTTTATCCTGAGACTTAGTGTACTCTTCCTCCATACCCATCCTTCGTTTCGGGCCACATATTTCCAGGATTGCAGTTTCAATTTTAGTAGTTATAAGATAGAGCCGACAATACAACGGGAACATTACGAACGCTGGACATGACAGAATACCTGCTATCCCGGTCGTGCCTTTCGGTTTTGCATAATATGACGTGTTCATTGGAGCTAGGGTGGGATTACATCCCCATCTCTTATTGTCAAATTTTGTTAGCTAAAGTGTTAAGTATACGTTTAGGAGTTAATAGTAAACAATATAAATAAATTTATTTACTGCTAGTTTAGCGCGTTATAAAAATAATGCAAAACCTGGTAGCCGGAAACCTCAATAACTGTGCATAATTTGTGAAAATGTAACTGGCTGGTGAGTTCAAGGGAAAAAGCTGTTTATAGTTCAGTCAGATTAGAAGCCCGCACCGGTTATAGTTTAAAAAAAAAGGATTTTTTTTAGGTTTCCTACCCAAAGGGTTAAAAATTGACCCTATTACAAAAACTCCACAGTCCGTCTGTCTGTCTTTCAGTATATCTGTCTATCTGTCCCTATCCGTCCGTCCGTCCGTCCGTCCGTCCGTCCAATTTTATTATATTAGCCCTTTACGCGCTGTCGTTGCTTTCAGCAAAATCGTCGCTTTGCTTTAGATAAAAGAATAGCTAACATTCTATCTAACAGTGAGCGCCACGCGTAAGGCGAAAATGAAAAAAATTAACAAAAAAAGTTTCGAAACGAACTAATACTTGTAACTAATTGCAAATCCTAAGCGACATGTCTTGACCGATCCGTTAATTGCACAAATGAACACTGGACATTGCTATTTGTAAAATAAAAGTTCATTGAAAATTAAAATAGTCTGTGGTGAAGAGAAACAGGTCCCCCCACAATATTTAAACTACCTCTTAGTGGTGTTTTGGAGAAGTCGTGTCGTATGATGCGTACAGACTGGTGAAATAACATGCAATGTATCATGCAATGAAATAATTTGCCGTACACATTGCCGTACACATGAAAGGTGAATAATAATAATAAATAAACATTTACATACAGGCACATACATTGCTTCTGGCCCCACAATAGGATGCCCTGTGTCGTGGGAACCAGAAACAGCGACGTCACAAACATGTAAACATCCAAGACCTGGGTTTCTTTTTTTTTTGTCCCCAGCCGGGATTCGAGCCCGGGACCTCTCGCATGGTAGTCAGATGCGCTAACTGCTGCGCCTTATACGTCGTCGAGGTAACACACTTTGAAACCGATTGTCATAGTTAAATCAAAGGTAGAATGTTGCATTGCATGTTATGTTTCACCAGTCTGTACGCACTATTATAAACCAATGTTCAAGTTGAAGCGAAACTTTTCGCAGCGAATCAATAGTTCAAAACTTTTGACGTGGTGTACTAGGATAACATGGGAGCAAAGTGTTCTTTACAACGGGCAGCATTTCCGGAAAAACATACAGTCGACAGCACATCATCGTATACACCCATGCACTCTACTCCGTTGCATTACGGGCGCCTTAGCAACTAAACTGTTGACGTGCTGTCAACTGTACTGGGCAATATTTATTCTTGTAAGCATTTTTATGATAATTTTTGGAACGTGGTTTTTTCTGTATTAGGGGGGGACCTTTAATTCGTGAAAATGTAATTGGCTGGTGAGTTCAAGGAAAAAGCTGTTTATAGTTCCGTAAGATTAGAAACCCGCGCCGGTCATAGTTAAAAAAATAGGGATTTTCGTTTTTAGGGTTTCGTACCCTAAGGGTTAAAAATTGACCCTGTTACTAAAACTCCACAGTCCGTTTGTCTGCCTTTCAGTATATCTGTCCGTCCGTCCGTCCGCCTGACCGTCCGTCCGTATGTTTGTCTGTCTTTCACCAGCCTTTATTTGTAGAACCATGATAGCTTAGCAGTTAAAATTTTCTAGATGATTGTATGTATCCGAACTTGGTCCCAGTAGTAGAGCATGGCTTATACATTTCTCAGGGAAGAGACCTGTGCCCCTCGGTGGGGACATAATGGGTTGATGATGATGATGATGTATTGTTATGTTAATTTGTAGGTTTGCTGAAAGGAAACTTACAGGGATAAGCTCGCCTCTGTACGCGTTGTTTGTTATGTAATAATGTTCTGTTCAATGTTTCGTGTGAAATAAAGTAATTCTATTTCTCGTATTATGTTATAATATAATTTTCTGCCGTTTCTTGCTCGATATTAATGTAATGTCTAATGTTGTATTGATAAAGGTACGGAACCCTTCGTGTGCGACTTGGCACACTTGTCACACTTGCGACCCACTTGGCTGTTTTTTTTTACCTAAGCAACGAAAAATGTTGAACGCGATTAAGGATAATAATCCACTGCCGACAACAAAACAAGAGAGCCAAATAAATCCACCAGCTCCTGGAGTCCTAACTCAATGCTGCTGGACGAAACTGAGGTCCTAACAAAAATTGTCTTTGAAGTTCGCAAAAAGCTCGGAAGAAACTCAATTTCTGAACTATTTATAATACGTACTATTAATAATATTCCGTTGACCTGGAACTGTACCATTTTCATCATTACATATGTATAGTCTTATAAGTATTACAAGTGCATAATAGGCTTTTCCACGCAGATTTCGCGCTATAATATGAGGTTTTCCGAGCGAGTGATGTGAAAAAAGTGTTTGTGTAATTTCTCAATCACGTTAATAGTGATTTTTGGAACCTGAAGCCCCTTAACACAACATGAGTCTGTGCGGCAGACACGATACAAAAAATACAAAATTTAAACACTTTATTCCGGATACACTTAAATTACTGGCGGAAGAGTCCGACCAGGTTTTGCTCCCATTCGCAGAGCTTAATCGTGGTGACCAAGACGGAGCTCGCACAAGTCAAGTGTATCCGGAATAAAGTTAATAATGTCTAGTGCTTACGAAAAATTTACTTCTAAGGTAGAGACTAGTGCAATGATACTAGAGATACTAGTGCAAAAAAGCCCGTTCCCGTGTGGCCGACGGGAACGAGTTTTTTGCACTTGTATGTACGTATATGTAGTCCCTAATAATAATCCATAGATTAAAATCGTGCTGCCCGGACGTGGTCGGCGCGTCGTAGCGTGGATAAAGCTTAACTCTACAAATATAATAAAACAAGTTTCCCGTTCACATCAGTTAACATATCGCATATTAGCTACATATTTATATTGCAAATGTTTTTACTTTTTTACTAAGGCTAAAAAAACTGAACAAAAAACCAAAGGAACTAGTCAAAACAAGTCTAGGTAAGTACACCACAAGACGAGAACGAATAATTTTCCTCGTCCGACTTTTAAATCCAGACCAGAAATTTAGCAGAAGTTTCGTAAATTTTAAATCTGTATGATAATTTTCCGTGTAACTATATCAAAACAGTTATTTTGAGTCACTTATACCAATTATCAATTCTGAATTTTTGTGTTATTTTAATGAATTTATTATTATATTTATTTAATGCTTGGGGCGAAATACTTCGTCGTGAAAACGCAACATAATTCCATGTAGGTAGTTATGTGTTAAATTTCTTTTAATTATTATTTTGATATGACAAAATCAGCCTTTTTTTAAATGCAAAAACGTAATAAAAAAAGGAAAGGATGCAGCAACAATCTCATAATTTAATAGTAAATAACATTACAGCCATCAACACAACACTGCTTCATTGGTCTAACGATCAAACCATCGAGTACTGCACAGTGGTGTCATAAACTTCCTTCCCCATTAGTTTCTAGCAACAAAAATGAAAATAAAGATATATATTTTTTAAATAGTGCCCACAACCAGTGTATAACTAACGAAAAATAAAATACATAAATAAATATGCTTCATATAATAATACAGGGCGGAAAACTTCTACGGGGTGAATTTAGCACAGGATGATTTGTCGCCAGTCGCTCTACCAGGGTATCATAAAACGCAGCGATTCCAATGCACCCGAAAAACTTGTTGCATTGAGTACAGTCGAGAGCACATTCTACCTTGGACACTTCATTTAACAATAGCTCTTATTTTGATAGCAGTAGAAGCCTTCAAAGTAATTAAGGAACAGTGACCGAGTGTGTGTGTGCAATTTTCGGTTTCCTAAAACATGGTAACTCTAGCCAGTGTACCGATATAATAACTAGAGACACCAAGTGCATCAGCGTATCTACGGTATTTTAGTAGACCTTAAGATTCTTCGTAGTATGTATATATTATAATGTAGTTGCGCCTGTAATACAATAAACCCATGCCATGTAATAAAACATCAAAATTATTTATACCGCTATATATATAAGTAAAATAATAAGCAAAACTGTTGGCTCTCACTATAAAAAATATTTATAAAAAAGTTTCAAAGCATTTCATCAATGAATCAGTTCCTAATACAGGGCGGAACTCACTGACGGGTTGAATACAATACAGGGTGCTCGGCTGCCGCTCTACTAGAGCATAATAAAACGCAAAGCTGCATTGCGTTTCTGCGTAAGTATACTCATCAACCTCAAAAACTTCGCTGGAGAATAGCTCTTATTTCAAAAGTAGTAGAAGTCTCCAATTCAATACAGTAAACATGTCTGAGTCTTAGTGCCAGTTTTGGTTAATAAAACACGGTATCTCTAGCCCACGTAGAGTCATATTTGAAAGTAAGTATGCCAAGTTCTCGGCGTATTCCCTGTAAGTATAAGATAAGTGGCAATTTTAGTCTGGGGATCCTAAAAAAAGGCATATAAAAGCATTTTCAAACTAACGACCTATTAAGGAATTTGGCTGCTTCACGTTGTTTCAAATGGTTTAACTGCGCAAAAAAATCTTGAGAAACAAAACTACCTACAATATATTAAAAAAAAATTGTTAGCAACTGTATGATGGTGGTAAATTGATGGCTCAGAATACAAAAAAAAACCAAAGTCTAACCGCCAGTATCTGACTTACTGCACTCTTCCTCCCCATCTGGCCTAAAAGGAAGTTTTAGGCCCCAAGTTGTCAGGATTGCAGTTTGAATTTTAGTAGCTATGAGATAGTGTCGGTAATACAATAGAAAAAATGGGTATATCCGTGTGGACAGATATCTGGGAATGTATGCCATTTCGGGGCCCATCGATAAAGTGCGATTTATCTGGTTAAACAATTTTACAGTAAGCTTTTCTTGTTGTGACAATTGTCTTCATAATTGTGTATAGTGTTTATTTTTCTTTCTTTGCCTTGACAATTAAAATACGTTTTAAGAAGTAATCACAGTAGTTCTTCAGTCATAAGCTTTCAACATTATATTTAAAAGATTAATTGCATGGCACTTTTTATTTATAATATTTAAAACACTATTTATGTATTTATAAACAGCAAGTAGATCGACCTTTTGGAAACCATTTGGATGGATTAAAATTTTTCACAGAAAGAAAGTGATGGGTGGGACGGGGGTGAGAGTTTTTATATGTGTACACAATCACTTTGCATAATCAGGAACTAATAGATATAATACCAATACCACCTATTAAGTCCACTTTTGCTTGTCGTTTTCCGAACTTCTTACACCCTTTCATCTACAATCGTGTAAATAATAAACGTGACATAAAAAGCTGTACAGTCGACAGCACGTATCTTCACATTTTAGTTGCAAAGTCGCCCGTAACGCAACGGAGTAAAGTGCATGGGTGTATACCATGATGTGCTGTCGACTGTAACACATGGGAAGCCACTCAAATTGTACAAAAATGGCTTTAATCACTGTCGTACACAGAAACTGAAAACTTCACATACACACACACACACACACACACACACACACACACACACACACACACACACACACACATACACACACATACACACACACACACACATATGCTTTACCATGCACAAAAATAATCCCACACACTTCCTCACACAACATTAAAAGTACCTACTAAGAATGAATGTAAATGCTAATATCTTCATTCATGGACTGGGTAGGTACCTACATTTTTTGTCAAAAAAAAAACTATTTTAACTTCCTTGTGTTATACCTGCTCCGATGATAATTATAAGTACAATACAAATAATTTTAGCAACTATCTCCCCGACTATCACGATTCAGGCTCGACCTTGTGTGGTAGTCACTGTGCAAACTTATGTACTGTAATAATTGTTTTCTGTTAATAAATTTTATTTTTTATTTTTATAATTGCTAGACAAAACGGTAAACCCAATCACTAGGGCATCATAAGATCAATGTACAAGCATTGCACGAGAGCTGAATACTGATACTATAGGTATGTATAACTATTGGTTACTAAAATAAGGCTAGTCTAGCTAGTAATATAGATAGTGGAGAGACATACTGGTTAGTAATAAAATGTTTATCATGGTATCTCTAGCTAATAATCGGTATTAGTATTAGCATCAATAAATAATTGAAGTCACTTTAAAAATAATGACCCTAACATAAATTTGCTGTTTCACACTGTCACACACACACATGTTTAAATTACTTGCTACTGCACACCCCATATAATAAAGATATATAAATAAAATAATTTCGCGCCACTATTAATTTCACAAACCTAAAACATATAAAATGTTGCAAAGATCATGTTATACGAGAAGAGCCAAGCCTTCCGATAGCGTATTTAGCGGACAGCAAAAGATCAAAGATTTCCTAACATTAGCCTGGTGCATGTGTCAGAGTCAAGGACTATGCTTTATAGTTTGCCCTGTGACTAAGTGTACGCGTGACGTAATGTAGAAACCGCATGACATACTAGGTTAGCAGAGCTCTCAAGCACTACCTAAATTTTCAGGATAGCAAGAGACCAAAGAATCCCTACCCTCATCCAGGTGCATATATGTCAACGAGTTATAGACTGCACTGTACACTTTATCCTGAGACTTAGTGTACTCTACCTCCATACCCATCCTTCGTTTCGGGACACATGTTTCCAGGATTGCAGTTTAAATTTTAATAGTTATAAGATAGAGTCAACAATACAACGGGAACATTACGAACGTCAGTGTATGCTGGACATCACAGAATACCTGCTATCCCGGTCGTGCCTTTCGGTTTTGCATAATATGACGTGTTTATTGCAGCTAGGGTGGGTTACCTCCCCATCTCTTATAGTCACATTTTGTTAACTAAAGTGTTAAGTATAGGTTTAACAGTTAATAGTAAACAATATAAATAAATATACTGCTAGTTTAGCGCGTTATAAAAATAATACAAAACCTGGTAGCCGGAAACCTTTGTAACTGTTATCAGATTTTGTGTTATTCTGTTGCGCTGTATCCTGGGACGTCCCAAACGGTCATATGTCCACTAAAAGTACATATATCCACCTGGGATATGCATTAGCAAAGGCTAAGATAAAAAGTAATCCTGAAATTCATGAGTGCATGAACCGTCTCGTCATCAACATTTTTTGTTGATGAAGCGAAATAGGTTAGTCAGGATCGCGGCTTGTTGCCTACCCCTGTAGCATACACACGTGAGTTTATGTATCAAAATATGTATAAGGGCCAGTTTCTGAATTGAGAATTTCGCTAAGTAAGTGTGGTGCTCGAAAATCACTTAATTTTCCAGACAAGCATTTAAAAATTACTTATCAATATGACAGTAAAAATGTCAAAATGATCCATTGACACAAATAACAAGTAAAACTAAAATCAGTGTCTACTAATGAAATTGAAACTTAAAACAGTGGGGTTTGAATATGACTTTGGAGCGTATTTTCTAAAATTAGAAACGATTTGTTCGTTTAATTTCTCTGAAAAGAGCGTGACAGAGCATTACTTAGAGAAATTTTCAATTCCGAAATCTGCATTAATGTAACAACACCCATACGCAACAACTAGGCAAAACAGCTCGAGGAAAACGGTAACCAGTAGCAACGCATTCATTAGGGCATCATAGACCAAAGTTGAATCGCTCGTAGAATCGCTCGTAGCCTGGGCTGCCTGAGTGATCTTAAACGGTCACTAAGGTTAAGCATCATACGGCGCGTTCAGTCCATGGATGGGTCACCGTCAATGACTAACGCTAGTGGCATTTTTCCGAGCGATTCCGTGCTTCGCAAGGCACGTTAAGCAGTTGGTGCCGGCTGCCGTCGATAGATGGCAGTCGTTAAGCCAAGTCAGAGGCCTTAGGGCGGCTTGAAAACTTCTGACAGTAAGACCAGCCACTAGTCTTACAAGCCTCCACCAATCCGGACTTGCCCCCCTGGTGGAGTATGGCCTATACCTTCCTTAGGGTACCGACTGCACAATATTGATTCCTGCAAGCGTTTTATTACGATTATTTTTGGAAGTTCGCGTTTTTATGTCTAGGTATAAGGTCCCCTTCACTTTTTATTTTCTGTTGTTTTCCGATGGTGCATAATTTGTGAAAATGTAACTGGCTGGTGAGTTCAAGGGAAAAAGCTGTTTATAGTTCAGTCAGATTAGAAACCCGCGCCGGTCATAGTTTAAACCAGAGCGATTTTTTTAGGGGTTCGTACCCAAAGGGTTAAAAATTTACCCTATTACTAAAACTCCACAGTCCGTCTGTCTGTCTTTCAGTATATCTATCTATCTGACCCTATCCGTCCGTCCATCCGTCCAATTTTATTATATTCGCCCTTTACGCGCTGTCGCAGTTTTCAGCAAAATCGTCGCTTTGCTTTAGATAAAAGAATGGCTAACATTTTATCTAACAGTGACCGCCACGCGTAAGGCAAATATGAAAAAAATGAACAAAAAAAGTTTCGAAACAAACGAAAAGTTGTAACTTATTATAGTCTGTATAGCTTGAGCTCCGTGACAGCTGTCATCTAAATTGCGTCCATGAAGTTTTGAATTTTTTCACAGAATCTTTGTACTGTGAAATCTCCGTACTTACTGCACACTATTCGATGTCCTTATTCTGAGGCAATATCGTAACGTAGCCCTGTCAGTGTGACAGCTATATTTTACACAGTGTAATTACAAATCTTAAGCGACATGTATTGACAGTTCCGTTCATTGCACAAATGAGAACCTGACATTGCTATTTGTAAAATAAAAGTTAATTCAAAATTAAAATAGTCTGTGGTGAAGAGAAAAAGGATCCCACAGAATATTTAAACTGCCTCTTAGTGGTGTTTTAGAGAAGTCGTGTCGTATACACCAATGTTCAAGTTGGACCGAAACTTTTCGCAGCGAATCAATAGTTTAAAACTTTTGACATGATGTACTAGGATAACATGGGAGCAAAGTGTTCTTCACAACGGGAAGGATTTCCGGAAAACCGTACATTCGACAGCACATCATCGTATACACCCATGCACTCAACTCCGTAGCATTACGGGCGTCTTAGCAACTAAACTGTGAAGGTTGACGTGCTGTCAACTGTACTGGGGAATATTGATTCCTGTAAGCATTTTTATGATAATTTTTGGAACGTCGCGTTTTTCGGTGTATTAGGTGGGCCTTTACTTTTTGCTTTTGTCGGTTAATCCGATGGTGCTTAATTTGTGAAAATATAACTGGCTGGTCATTTCAAGGAAAAAAGCTGCTTATAGTTCAGTCAGTTAAGAAATACGCGCCGGTCACAGAAAAGCGAATATTTTTTTAGGGTTTCATACCCAAAAAGGTTAAAAATGGACCCTGTTACTAAAACTCCACAGTCCGTCCGTCCGCCTGACCGTCCGTCCTATGTTTGTCCGTCTTTCACCAGCCTTTATTTGTTGAGCCATGATAGCTTGCCAGTAGAAATTTTCCATAGTATGATTGTATTGTATGTATCCGGACTTGGCCCCCGTGGTGGAGTATGGCCTACAGGGTCTCAGGGAAGAGAGCCGAGCCCTCGGTGGGGACATAATGGGTTGACCTCACTTTCCAGCTTCCTCCAGGAGCTGGTGGCTTTATTTGGTTCTCGTGTACTGTTGTCAGCAGCGTTTATTGATTCAATGTTCTAATAATATTCACAAAATAAACATTAAGGTTATCAATCAGATTTTATGGTCTGTTGTTGTCCGTAGAACTGTAGTATTCGCACGATTTCTTGTCTTTAAGAGAACATGATGAAAGTAACTAACACTTTCATCTCTTGTAACAAATTGTATGTATGGGCAGGCAAAAAACAACAGTGATAAGGAAATACTTAGTCAAAACAAGTCTACACCACAGGACGAGAACGAATCATTTTCCTCGTCCGACTTTTAAATGTGGAGTCCAGAAATTTAGCATGAGTTTCGTAAATATTAAATCTGTAGGTAGTTTTCCGTGTAAATCAAAACAGTTATTTTTAGTCACTTATACCTAGTTATCAATTCTGAAGTTTTGTGCTGTTATTATTATATTTATTTAATGCACAGGGCGAAATACTTCGTCGTGGAAACGCAATATAATTCCAAGTAGATAGTTAACTGTTTAATTTCTTTTAATTAATATTTTGATATGACAAAATCTGCCCTTTTTAAACGCAAAAACGCAATAAAAAAGGAAAGGACGCAGCGACAATCTCATAACTTAGAAATAAACAACATTACAGCCATCAACACAACACTGCTTCATTGGTCAAACGATCAAACCATCGAGTACTGCACAGGTGTCATGAACTTGCTTCCCCATTAGTTTCTAGCAACATTAAAATAAAGATATATTTTTTTAGATAATCTTATATAAATAGTAGTGTACAACTAACGAAACCGGTGTATAACTAACGAAAAATAAAATAAATAAATGTGCTTTATACGGGGCGGAAAACTTCTACGGGGTAAATTTAGCACAGTATGATTTGTCGCCAGACGCTCTACCAGGGTATCTTAAAACGCAACGCTTCTAATGCACCTGAAAAGTTTATTGCACTGAGTACAGTCGAGAGCACATTCTGCCTTCGACGCCCATATAACAATAGCTCTTATTTTGATAACAGTAGAAGGCTCCAAAGTATAATTAATGAACAGTGACCGAGTGTGTGTGCAATTTTCGGTTGCCTAAAACATAGTAACTCTAGCCAGTGTACCGATACACTAACTAGAGACACCAAGTGCATCAGCGTATCTACCGTATTTTAGTAGCCCTTACGATTCTTCGCAGTATACTCGTATATTATAATCTAGTTGCCCCTGTAATAAAATTAACCCATGCCATGTAATAAAACAACAAATTTATTTATGCCGCTAGAAAAGTAAAATAGTGAGCAAAACTAATGACGTTAAAATGATTGGCTCTCAGAGTAAAAATGATTTATAAAAAAGTTTCAAAGCATTTCTTGCATGCAACTTGATTGATTACATAAATCAATCGTGGCTAATGATATCATCATCATTAGCCACGAGTCAAAACTCATGGTTTTTCAAGTAGATCAGTCTTGTGCTGTTCGCATCTAGGAACTCCATGCCACTGTAACTAGGTCGTCATACCATCTCGTGGGGGGCCATCCCACGCTTCGCGGTCGCCAGAGCAGAACTGTTCCGCCCCAACGCCCCAAAACATTCATGAAACTTCTATTTTTCTGAATTTTACCTGTGTAACAATGTCCTGTGGCACCTCAATAATGTATTACAATACGCTTGAGCTATGAAGACCCAGTGAACTATTCATTTTTAGGGTACTGAAAAAAAAGTTTAAAGTATCCATTTTAAGGACGACTTCATTGTATCTACAAAGCCATTTGTAGAAAAAAAACTTTCATTTAAATCATTGCGAGTTACATAAAAAATATTTCAATTAGAGTTAATTTCAATTAAACCCACTGCATGAGATGAAAAACATATTGTACAGACTTTTACCAGTCTCAATTGTACATTCGACAACAGTTCAACCATTACATTTAAGTCGCAAAGTCGCCGAATAGCAACCCTAACCGAATAGAGTGAACGCTTATAAATGAGCTGTCGACTGTACTATTTCGAGTATGACTGGTCGAGAACACTTCTTTTGGTTGTACCGTGTTTTGCCCTCTGCAAAGATTATTTTAAACTAGGAGAGCAAAAGACTGCAGGTAGTATATTTTCAGGATAGCAAAAGACCAAGGAATCCCTACTATCGGTAGGTGCATATGTCAAAGAGCAATGGGATGCACTTTACACTTCTTCTGTGGCTTAGTGCACTCTACCTCCATACCCATCCTCCCGTTGGGGTCCAACGTTTTCAGGATTGAAGTTTGAATTTTAATGGCTATGAGATAGAGTCGGCAATACAACGGGAATATTAGGAGCTACAATGCAGGCTGGACTTCTCAAATTGGGTGCTATCCCTGTCATGCCTTCTGGTTTTGTATACTATGTGCTCATTGCAATTCGGGAGTGGGTTGCACCCTATCTGTGTCGTCCGATTTAAGAAGGCAATTAAAAACCGCGTGCATATCATACAATGTATATCTATTTAAGTTGTTACAGTTAAGTACTGTCTACGATCTGTAATGTAATCACTGTAAACCTTGCATGGCAATAAACCAAGTACTAAACACAGGGACTCATGAAACAAATAAGTGGATCTAGTCTCATTTTAAGTTGCATTTTACTTTTACTTGGCTGGCAAACCGCGGCCTACCGAGCAAGACGTCGAGACCCCCACAGATTGAAAAACACTGCTCTAAATAATAATCCATAAGCTCACGCCTGTATCCCAGAGGGGTATGCAGAGACATTCATCCTCTAATGGGTTAATTAAAAACTAACAACGACATTAAGTGGCACGTCAAATGAATTAGTTCCTTATACAGGGCTTAACTCACTGACTACGGGTTGAATCAATACAGGGTCCTCGGCTGCGGCTCTACTAGAGCATCATAGAACGCAAAGCTGGTAATGCAACGGAAACTGATTGCATTTCCGAGTATACTCGGCAACATATCAACCTTAAAAAACTTTGCTGGAGAAAAGCTCTTATTTTGAAAGTAGTAGAAGTCTCCAAATCAATATAGTAAACATGTCTGAGTATTCGTGCCATTTTTGGTTAATAATACATGGTATCTCTAGCCCGCGTAGAGTCATATATTGTGACTTAGTATGCCAAGTTCTCGGTGTATTCACGGTAATTTTAGGTAAGTGGCAATTTTAGTCTGGGGATCCTAAAAAAAGGCATATACTCGTATAAGCATTTTTCTCAAACATGCTTGGAAATTTGAGTATTATTTCGACAACCTTCTTCGAGATAAATCGAAATTGCTGTACTGGCCAATTATACGCGAGCAGCGGCCGGAAAAAATTGTATGAAAATTCATAACTGTCGTGTTTTGCGGCCTAATAAATTACATACTAAATTCATATCTGCCGTGTTATTTAAAAATGGAAACATCTTTTACTCCGAACAATGAAAACCAAGGAGGTAACTTATCAGAGATTTTATTTAAATTTCGAACTGGCTTGCGATAGAAAGCTGGATATACCTATTGAAAAAAAAGAACACTAACGTGGCAAAACTTATTGTAGTTCATTCGTGGTTCGTCTGATTTTGAAAGTTTATTGAATTTAACAGAATAAGTTCAAAGAAATAGAAATAGAAATAGAAATAGAAATAGAAATAGAAATAGAAATAGAAATAGAAATAGAAATAGAAATAGAAATAGAAATAGAAATAGAAATAGAAATAGAAATAGAAATAGAAATAGAAATAGAAATAGAAATAGAAATAGAAATAGAAATAGAAATAGAAATAGAAATAGAAATAGAAATAGAAATAGAAATAGAAATAGAAATAGAAATAGAAATAGAAATAGAAATAGAAATAGAAATAGAAATAGAAATAGAAATAGAAATAGAAATAGAAATAGAAATAGAAATAGAAATAGAAATAGAAATAGAAATAGAAATAGAAATAGAAATAGAAATAGAAATAGAAATAGAAATAGAAATAGAAATAGAAATAGAAATAGAAATAGAAATAGAAATAGAAATAGAAATAGAAATAGAAATAGAAATAGAAATAGAAATAGAAATAGAAATAGAAATAGAAATAGAAATAGAAATAGAAATAGAAATAGAAATAGAAATAGAAATAGAAATAGAAATAGAAATAGAAATAGAAATAGAAATAGAAATAGAAATAGAAATAGAAATAGAAATAGAAATAGAAATAGAAATAGAAATAGAAATAGAAATAGAAATAGAAATAGAAATAGAAATAGAAATAGAAATAGAAATAGAAATAGAAATAGAAATAGAAATAGAAATAGAAATAGAAATAGAAATAGAAATAGAAATAGAAATAGAAATAGAAATAGAAATAGAAATAGAAATAGAAATAGAAATAGAAATAGAAATAGAAATAGAAATAGAAATAGAAATAGAAATAGAAATAGAAATAGAAATAGAAATAGAAATAGAAATAGAAATAGAAATAGAAATAGAAATAGAAATAGAAATAGAAATAGAAATAGAAATAGAAATAGAAATAGAAATAGAAATAGAAATAGAAATAGAAATAGAAATAGAAATAGAAATAGAAATAGAAATAGAAATAGAAATAGAAATAGAAATAGAAATAGAAATAGAAATAGAAATAGAAATAGAAATAGAAATAGAAATAGAAATAGAAATAGAAATAGAAATAGAAATAGAAATAGAAATAGAAATAGAAATAGAAATAGAAATAGAAATAGAAATAGAAATAGAAATAGAAATAGAAATAGAAATAGAAATAGAAATAGAAATAGAAATAGAAATAGAAATAGAAAGAAATAGAAATAGAAATAGAAATAGAAATAGAAATAGAAGTAGAAGTAGAAGTAGAAGTAGAAGTAGAAGTAGAAGTAGAAGTAGAAGTAGAAGTAGAAGTAGAAGTAGAAGTAGAAGTAGAAGTAGACGTAGAAGTAGAAAAAGAAGTAGAAGTAGAGATAGAGATAGAGATAGAGATAGAGATGGAGATAGAGCTAGAGATAGAGATAGAGATAGAGATAGAGATAGAGATAGAGATAGAGATAGAGATAGAGATAGAGATAGAGATAGAGATAGATATAGATATAGATATAGAGATAGAGATAGAGATAGAGATAGAGATAGAGATAGAGATAGAGATAGAGATAGAGATAGAGATAGAGATAGAGATAGAGATAGAGATAGAGATAGAGATAGAGATTGAGACAGAGACAGAGACAGAGACAGAGACAGAGACAGAGACAGAGACAGAGACAGAGACAGAGACAGAGACAGAGACAGAAACAGAAACAGAAACAGAAACAGAAACAGAAACAGAAATAGAAATAGAAATAGAAATTTCTAGAATGAGTTCATAGGTTTAATTGATTATTTGATTTGCGCATTACTTGAGAAAAATCATATACGAGCCTTGGCCACAACTAGGCATTGATAGACTCACGAATGTGTGCCTCGGCTTCGCCTCGGCCCACATTTCCACGTTCGTCCATCAATGCCTGTTTTGCTGGCCACTGCAGTAATGTACTATTAAAACTAACGACCTTATGAGGAATTTAGCTGCTTCACTCTGTTTCCAATGGTTTAATTGCACAAAAAATCTTAAGAAACAAAACTAAAACATGTAAAAAAAAATTAAATAGTTAGCAACTGATTGATGGTCGTAAATTGAGGGCTCAGACTACAAAACAAACCAAAGTCTGACCGCGCCAGTAAACAGAAAGTACCCTTAAAATGTGTTGCTTGACTTCAGCATACTAACATGTCTTGAAAACGATCGACCTCTGCAATAAAGTAGCATTGTCGCCGATAACTTGCTGAGCTTTGAATTTGTTCTATAGGTCGAGAATACCTCTTTTGCGGGTACCGTGTTTTGCACTCTGGAAAGATAATTTTGCACTAGGGAAGCAGAGCCTTCAAGGACTTTCTTTTAGGATAGCAAAAGACCAGGGAATCCCTGCCATCAGCAGGTGCATAATGTCCTAGATCTATGGACTGCACTTTACACTTAATCCTGTGACTAAGTGCACTCCACCTCCATCCTCCCTTTGGAATCCCATGTTTTCGGGATTAAAGTTTGAATTTTAATATTTATGAGATAGAGCTGGCAATTCAATGGAGGCTAGAAACTGCAGGCTGTAGGCTGAACCTTTCAGAATTTTGCTATCCCTGTCTTATTTTCTGATTTTGAATTGCATGATGTGTTCTCACACACCGGGAGGTGGGCCACAATTTCTGAAATGCGATGCAAGTTACTAAAAGTAAATCTAACAGTTTGTACTCAATATATATACAAGGTGACTATTGTGAAGATGTTTTTATCTTATCTAGTGGATTATTTAAAAAGTTTAAAAATATTAAGATTTTTTTAAGACACATACTAGTCGCAGTTTGGGTCCAATTAAAATCATCGTGGCAAACAGGTACAAAATTCACGGGGTAAATAGTACTAGGTACTTTACTAAGATAATAAGTCAAAAACGTAATAAATGGGAGAAACTCCAAAATGTTGGTACTTAAAAACATATGGTCCCAGTTTGTGGCCATTTTTCACTACAACTATTATCTTCTATTTTAATGTGCTATGTAATAAAAACTCTTAAAATTTTAATATCATAATCGCCAGTCCCGCCAAATCACGTGGACGTTTAAGAGCCATAATGCAGTCTTAGGTGTCCTATGGTTTACAGCGCTCGTTATACGTGAATAAAAATGTTAGGTTAGGTTAGGAATAAAAAGGGATGCTTTTATTCTATGAGATCCTCGTAAACGCCACCCCTGTTAGTTAGGTACCGCCAGACCCCCCAAATTGTCCGAACGTTGCTGCTCCGTAGTGCAGTCGCAGCTGTCTCAATGTAATTCTTACCGTCCTTGTCGTATGTGCGATTATTGATTAGTTCTCTAGGAAATGCAGCAGCTGTACTGCTCTAGGTATTGCTGCTATGATGCTTGTGCTCTATGAAGTCCTTGTGATCACGTTGCCCTTGGTTACCATTTTGTCGCGAACAGAACGACCTATAAAGAGCTAAAGAACTGAGCAGCAAGATCGGATTAAACAGATTCCTGTTATTCCTAAAATATAATTTACTACCCCAGCACTACATAGTAAATAACTGTTTTCATAATAAAAATAACATTTCCTCATAATTGATTTTGTTTAAAATACATTTACCTACCTTCTAACGATTTTACAATTACGCTGCAGATAATTATGCTCAAAGCTTGTGACAGACAGAGTTGCAAAGTTAAAATACTCACCGAGAAAGGCGATCCTGTCGATGCTCGGGAGGACTGAATACTTAAAACTTTCTAACACTTGGCAAATGCTTATATACTTCATAATGTTTAGGTATTTAACTAAAGGTAAACAACCTGGATAAGTCTTTTATTGAAATATACAGTTTTTAAATAAAAAAATTTACAAATTAAATGTGTTTTTATGAAATTACATTTAATTTTACATGGCCATACTCCACCACGGGGGCCAAGTCTGGATTGATGGAGGCTTGTAAGACTAGTGGCTGGTCTTACTGTCAGAAGTTTTCAAGCCGCCCGCCCTAAGGCCTCTGACTTGGCTTAACGACTGCCGTCTATCGTCGGCAGCCGGCACCAATCTACTTAGCGTGCCTTGCGAAGCACGGAACCGCTCGGAAAAATGCCACTAGCGTTAGTAATAGACGCAATGGCGTAGCTACTAAGGGGCTAGGCGGGGCAGTGCCCCGGGGCCCTCAAGCTCAGAGGGCCCTCGCCAGAAAATATCAATGGAACATAACTTTTGAAAATTTACCTTACTTTAACTACACTAAGTATAAATTTTTATTTATGTTGTTACTGTTTAATATTTTTACTACCAACCCTGCAGTGCAAAAAAGAGCTGATGATGAAGTAGCTTACCATTTTTAAAGTACTTGTATATTTTATATTTTTATTTTCACTTAATAAGACCTAACCAGTTTAGATTGCAGTGGGGCCCCATTTTTTTATTTGCCCCAGGGCCCTAGGTTACTTAGCTACGCCACGACATAGACGGTGTTCTATCCATGGACTGAACGCGCCGTATGTTGCTTAGCCGTAGTGATCGTTTAAGATCACTCAGGCAGCCAAGGCTACGAGCGATTCTATAATAAAGATATATAAATAAAATAATTTCGCGTCGCTATTAATTTCACAAAGCTAAAACATATTGATCTTATAACAGCTGTAAAAAAAAGGTTGCAAAGATCATGTTATACGAGAAGAGCCAAGCCTTCCGATAGCGTATTTAGAGGACAGCAAAACTGCCGTCATAAGAAGAAAGGCCATAACTTCAATATTTACTAGTGAGAAAAAGTAAACTGTATTTGAATAAAAATAACACTTAAATTTAAGAAAATAGCTTATGAACTTTTAGTCCGGATTTACTTACGGGTGTTGTTATATCGGAAGAGTCCGACCAGGTTTCGCTCCGATTCGCAGAGCTTAATCATGGTGAGCAGAGACGGAGCTCGCGTCGTCGGTTGCTCGTCTCACACTTTACAATGTGTTGTGCTTACGAAAGTTTTAGTTCCAAAATAGCTTATGAAATATGTAATTTTTTTTCTTGTGTTTTTCAAATAGTAATCATCGTCGACAAGTTAGCAGACATTCTTGAAATTAAGTTTTTCACTAATTTGCTTGAAATCAAGTTATGGCCTTTTTTATGAAAGGAGAATTTTAGTACCTATGTGGTTTTAGTTTTGTTGTCCGGTTGAGATAAGATATCAATCAGAAATGAAAATTTATTTCAACGTAAAGAATTTACATTCTGCTTGTTGAATGTCAATGTCCATATAGTTATGTATAATTTTAGCCCATAAGATAAGCATATTGTAGATGTTTAGATGTCTTCAGTTAAATCAAGTCCATCTGAGTGTTAAGTAACGTCACCTAAACTACGGCACTAACACTAGTTTGGTTAGCAGTTAGACCTTTTTTTTTTATCTCTATTATGTAGTTTTAAATTTTCTTATAAATTGTGGTGGTGTTCTACCTTTCTTCTACCTTTAACATAGTATACCAAGCGATTATGAGTATAGGATTTCGCTGAAAATCAGCGCTGTAAGATGCCCAGCATCTATCAGCACATGCTGAGCGACAATCCTTTTGCCAAGATGTCTCACTTTAGATTTTGTTTAATAGTAGGGTAAACCATAGTATTGCTGGCACCCACCTAGTCATTGGCACAGTGAGTTTTAAACACAAATATTAAGAATTAAAATTTCTTAAAGGGCATTTTGGTAGTTTTTTATAATTAGCGTTGTTAAGCACAAAACATACGTACAAATTATAAGTGCCAATGACTGATATTATTAGTGACAATGTTTATACCTGTAATGCCAATGACTGTAGTTTTGGAGACATTTTCAAATTATTATTATTTTTCTTAAATAAAACTATGACAACAAGCACGAATTATTTTTTATTTCTAACCTATACTCATATTCTAACAAATAAAAATGGTTAATAGTGATTGAATACGAAATTGAATGCTTAGGAAGCAAATTAAGTCAAGGTTTTGCTTACGGTGCCAATCAATGTATAGTTTACCCTATATTATTAATTTTAGTTTATAATAAGTTATTACTTTAAGTATGAAACATATCTGTTCTTGGCAATAAATGGTTATTCATTCATTCATTCATTCATTATTATAACGGCAGAAAAGATCAAAGATTTCCTAACATTAGCCTGGTGCATGTGTCAGAGTCAAGGACTATGCTTTATAGTTTGCCCTGTGACTAAGTGTACGCGTGACGTAATGTAGGAACCACATGCCATACTAGGTTAGCAGAGCCTCAAGAGCTACCTAAATTTTCAGGATAGCAAGAGACCAAAGAATCCCTACCCTCATCCAGGTGCATATGTCAACGAGTTCTAGACTGCACTGTACACTTTATCCTGAGACTTCGTGTACTTTACCTCCATACCCATCCTTCGTTTCGGGCCACATGTTTCCAGGATTGCAGTTTCAATTTTAATAGTTATAAGATAGAGTCGACAATACAACGGGAACATTACGAACGTCAGTGTATGCTGGACATCACCGAATACCAGCTATCCCGGTCGTGCCTTTCGGTTTTGCATAATATGACGTGTTCATTGCAGCTAGGGTGGGTTACCTCCCCATCTCTTATTGTCAAATTTTGTTCACTAAAGTGTTAAGTAAATAATACCTACTTTATAGGTTTTACAGTCATGTAATAAATAAGTAAACAATATAAATAAATATACTGCTATAGTTTAGCGCGTTATAAAAATAATGCAAAACCTGGTAGCCGGAAACCTCAATTACTGTTATCAGATTTTGTGTTATTCTATTGCGCCGTAATCCTGGGACATTCCAAACGGTCATATGTCCACTAAAAGTCCATATATCCACGTGGGATATGCATTAGCAAAGGCTAAGATAAAAAGTAACTCTGAAATTCATGAGTGCATGAACCGTCTCGTCATCAACATTTATTGTTGATGAAGCGAAATAGGTTAGGATTGCGGCTTGTTGCCTACCCCCATAGCAGACACACGTAAGTTTATGTATCAAAATATGTATAAGGGCCAGTTTCTGAATTAAGAATTTCGCTAAGTAAGTGTGGTGCTCGAAAATCACTTAATTTTCCAGACAAGTATTTAAAAATGACTTATCAAGATGACAGTAAAAATGTCAAAATGATCCATTCACACAAATAACAAGTAAAACTAAAATTAGTGTCTACTAATGAAACTGAAACATAAAACAGTGGGGTTCGAATATAACTTTAGAGCATATATTTTAAATTTAGAAATTTTAGACGCATTTTACGACGAATTTTAAATTAGAAAAGACGGTTTGCTCGTTTAATTTCTCTAAAAAGAGCGTGACAGATCGTTAGAGAAATTTTCAATTCCGAAATCTGCAATTAGTGTAACAACTGCCATACGTAACAACTACACTGTAGCCGTCCTTAAAAGGCATAACAGGTTACCAAACAAACCAAACAAACTTAACGCACCAAAAAAATGTGGCATTTTATAGTGTTGGTTATTACTGAATGAATGATTGATGAATGAAGAATTTCATTATTGTGTGAATGAAATTTAAGATTATGTTTTGTTTGATTGGGTGATTCAGTTTTATACTTAATTTAATTTTACAGGCTCTCTGACTAATGTCGTCAAACATGTTTTTGATAAGTTTCAAATCAACAATATACAAGAAAACGAGCATAATAAGTAACAACCCAAGGCCATGGGTTGTAATGCTGGAGGACCCAAAACACAATAAAAACCTGGCAAGGGACACCCCTTACTAGGTTATTAAAATGGTTTTTCGCCTTGCTAGGTTTTTGAAATTGTCAAAGACTGTTGATTTTCACACGCCATCGATAGAAACCTTGCTAGGTTTTTAAAGTTGTCAATCAGCCATACATTCAGTTATAAAAACGTTACAATAAGGGCCTGCGCAGACGAAGTACTTTTCTCCGCGGACTCTTTTATCCGCTAAAATAGATCGCTTACAACACCTGTATCGAGTAACGCAAACGAGGGATTAAAATTACTACGTACAAAAAGTCCGCGGATCCGCAGTCCGCGGAGAAAAGTCCGTCGTCTGCGCAGGCCATAATAATAAGGGCCATAAGACATGATCTATTTTATATTTATGATAACTATTAAATTCTGTGTAAAGGCAAGGATACATAGCATCTTTTGATCTAACTCTTATGTCTAGCTCTTACAAGCTCTCGAAGAGATCAACTCGTTTTTTGGCTCTCATGTAAAATTAGTCTCAAGACACTTACTAGGTTTTGAAATTGTCCAGGCGACATAGCTGGTTAGTATTGCCATGTATTGTAAAAAAACATAGCAAAAAGTTTCAATAACGTGCGAGGTTATACAAAAAATAAAATCAATGAAACTTAAACTTTTTTTTTAAATAAAATATTAAATATAATATAACAAAAAAAATGGGGGTTAAATTAAGTTAAATTTTATACCAACCGCCATTTATTTTGTTACTTTTGTTTGGCGTCCCAAAGTTATGGGACATGAAGGAAAAGTACCTTAAATATCGTAGATAGGGTATTTTGCTGAAAGAAGACTTTATGTTATTTTTAAAAGTTACTAATTTTGCATTCAAACATTTTCTAAGAATTATTTGTCTCGTGTTGGAATCGAACCGACTTAAATATTTTAAAAAAACCCTACTTTTATGATGCCAATCGAAAGAATAGCCAAAAAATTAGTACTCTTTTTAAGTAACATAGTATTTAGTATAGTATTTCACGCTGTTCCTTTCTTTAAAAGAAAGGAACAGCGTGAAATTAATAATTTTAATCAAATTAAAAAGATACATGAAACTGCCGTAGACAATTAAGTGGGTATATTTTTGTAAATTAATTAATTAAATGCTCAAAATGTGATCCCTCTTGTCTTATGCAAATCGCCATTCTTTTTATGAGTCCGCTGCGTGTTGATTTTCATTTTTAATTTCAAACTTAATTGACTACGTCAGTTTATGTATATTTTTAATTTGATTAGAATGATTATTTTCACGCTGTTTCTTTCTTTTAAAATACTATGTTACTTAAGAAGAGTTCTGACTTTTTGGTCATTCTTTCGATTGGCATCATAAAAGTAGGGGGTTTGTTTTACATTTAAGTCGGTTCGATTCTTACCTTTTAAAAATAACATAGTCTTCTTTCAGCAAAATACCCTATCTACGATATTTAAGGTACTTTCCCTTCATGTCCCATAACTTTGGGACGCCCTGTATACCCTAACTTCCAACTTTAAAATAACATCGCAATCATTTCATTCATTCGTACTTTTATTCACTTCATCCCACCACAACAAAAAAATTACAAACTAATCTGTGTAGTTTTGCTAACATGTGATCAGAAATTCGATGAATTTAGAATTTCGCCAAAAATAATAATTCTAAGCAGAATTTAGGGCAGTTTTCATTGAAATGTAATGCCCCTTTGTCTTATCTAGTGTCTACCATTAAATTTGGTAACCTACATCGAGTGATGCTTGTGGAATGCCGTGTTTTGTGGTCGAGTGAGGTTTGTTTACCTGTTATGCCTTTTAAGGACGGATACAATATAGGCAAAACAGCTCGAGGAAAACGGTAACCAGTAGCAACGCATTCATTAGGGCATCATAGACCAAAGTTATAAAATCTGAAACTTTTCGCAGTGAATCAATACTTTAAAACTTTTGACGTGGTGTACTAGGACAACATGGGAGCAAAGTCTTCTTTACAACGGGCACACTGTACCGACTGCACAATATTGATTCCTGTACATAAGCGTTTTATTATGATTATTTTTGGAAGGTCGTGTTTTTCTGTGTAGGTATAAGGTTCCCTTTCACTTTTTATTTTCTGTTGCTTAATCCGATGGTGCATAATTTGTGAAAATGTAACTGGCTGGTGAGTTCAAGAGGAAAAGCTGTTTATAGTTCAGTCAGATTAGAAATCCGCGCCGGTCATAGTTTAAAAAAAGGGATTTTGTTAGGGTTTCATACCCAAAGGGCGTCCGTCCAATATTATTATATTCGCCCTTTACGCGCTGTCGCAGCTTTCAGCAAAATTGTCGTGGTCGCGCCAAACATGATTAATTTGGCGTCACCACGTCGCATTGTTTTAGTTTAGATAAAAGAATGGCTAACATTCTATCTAATAGTGAGCGCCACGCTAAAGGCGAAAATGAAAAATATGCACAAAAAAAGTTTCGAAACAAACGAAAAGTTGTTACGTCTTGACCGATCCGTTCATTGCACAAATGACAACCGGACATTGCTATTTGTTAAATAAAAGTTAATTTAAAATTAAAATAGTTTGTGGTGAAGAGAAAAAGGTTCCCACAGAATATTTAAACTGCCTCTTAGTGGTGTTTTAGAGAAGTCGTGTCGTATAAACCAATGTTCAAGTTGAACAGAAACTTTTTGCAGCTAATCAATAGTTTAAAACTTTTGACGTGGTGTACCTACTAGGATAACATGGGAGCAGTGTTCTTCACAACGGGAAGGATTTCCGGAAAACCGTACAGTCGACACGACAGCACATCATCGTATACACCTATGTACTCAACTCCGTATCATTACGGGCGCCTTTGCAATTAAACAGTGAAGGTTGACGTGCTGTCAACTGTACTGGGCAACATTGATTCCTGTAAGCATTTTTATGATAATTTTTGGAACGTCGCGTTTTTCTGTGTATTAGGTGGGGGATCTTTACTTTTTGCTTTTGTTGGTTAATCCGATGGTGCATAATTTGTGAAAATGTAGGTAGTTCAAGGGAAAAAGCTGTTCAGTCAGATTAGAAACCCGCGCTGGTCATAGTTAAAAAAAAAGGATTTTTATTTTAGGTTTTCGTACCCAAAGGGTTAAAAATTGACCCTATTACTAAAACTTCACAGTCCGTCTGTATGCCTTTCAGTATATTTGTCTATGACGACCTCTGTGGCGCAGTGGTTAGCGCATCTGCCTACCATGCGAGAGGTTCCGGGTTCGAATCCCGGCTCGGGACACTAAAACACCCAGATCTTGGATGGTTACATGTTTGTGACGTCGCTGTTTCTGGTTCCCACGACACAGGGTATCCTAGTGTGGTGCCCCCACACGTCATGACACGTCACACTTACTCTCACTTTTCAAATCAATAGGTCGGGATGCAGGGATCGAGCGTATCGAGCGCAGTAAGGGATGCAAGATGAGCGGGTCGGCGGCCATTTTCCAGAGCTTCAGCATCGCCTAGATTCAGTCCCCTAACATCCTATGATTTCCTAATGATTCCGTTGCCATGGATACCACTCTCTAGTCTGAAAACAGCTCCTGACCGCGCCGTTGCCAGGTTTGGGATTACACAGCTCTTTTATTTTTTATGATGCCTTAGTGAGTACGTTGCTATGGCGACCGCTGCTCACTTTCAGTGAATATTTACTGTTTATTATGATAACTTACTTGATAATAAGACAAGTTTAAATATAAATGGCGACCTCCGTGGTGCATTGGTTAGCGCATCTGCCTGACATGCAAGAGGTCTCAGGTTCGAATCCCGGCTAGGGACAAAATAAACCCAGATCTTGGATGTTTACATGTTTGTGACGTCGCTGTTTCTGGTCCCCACGACACAGGGTATCCTACTGTGGGTCCAGAAGCAATGTATATGCCTGTATGTAAATGTTATGTTACGTTATCTGACTCTATCCGTTCGTCCGTCCGTCCGTCCGTCCGTATGTTTGTCTGTCTTTCACCAGCCTTTATTTCTTGAACAATGATAGCTTGACAGTTGAAATTTTCCAGATGATTTATTTATGTATCCGGACTTGGCCCCAGTAGTAGAGTATGGCCTATACCTTCCTCAGGGAAGAGACCCGTGCCCCTCGGTCGTGACATAATGAGTTGATGATGGTGATGATGATGATGTATTGTTATGTTCATTTGTAGGTTTGCTGAACTCTTACAGGGATAAGTTCGCCTCTGTACGCGTTGTTTCTTATGCAATGTTCTGATCAATGTTTCGTGTGAAATAAAGTATTTTTATTATTATGTTATAAATAATATGCCGTTTTTTCTCGATATTAATGTAATGTCTAATTTTGTATTGATAAAGGTACGGAACCTGAGGTCCTAAAAAAAATTGTCTCTGAAGTTCGCAAAATGCTCGGAAGAAACTCAATTTGTGAACTATTTATAATACGTACCTACTATTAATAATATTCCGTTGACCTGGAACTGTACAATTTTCATCATTACATATCGTCTTATAAGTATTACAAGTGCAGGAAAAAAAACTGGAAACGATATATTTGTAAAATAAAATCATAAAAAATTAATCTTTGAAATGTGGGAAAACTTTAAAAAACTGTTAGTACGGTATCCTCGGTGGTCGAGCTCGACTAGCACTTGTCCGGTTTTTTAGAACAATGTTCATTGCGCATTGTTGAGGCAACCCTGTGCACCGGTGAACCAACAGGGCAGAACGCTGAAAGGAAAACTGCACGCGGCGGCGCTGCAGGGCGGCGAGCCGTTCACGTTATAAATAGCCCGGCGTACCAGGATATCAGAAACTAAAGCGCCTGAATCGCTCGTAGCCTAGGCTGCCTGAGTGATCTTAAGCGATCACTAAGGTAAAGCAACATACAGCGCGTTCAGTCCGTGGATGGGTCACCGTCTATGACTAACGCTAGTGGCATTTTTCCGAGCATTTTTCAGGCACGTTAAGCAGTTGGTGCCGGCTGCCGTCGATAGATGGCAGTCGTTAAGCCAAGTCAGAGGCCTTAGGGCGGCTTGAAAACTTCTGACAGTAAGACCAGCCACTAGTCTTACAAGCCTCCACCAATCCGAACTTGGCTCCCGTGGTGGAGTATGGCCTATACCTTCCTCAGGGAAGAGACCCGTGCCCCTCGGTGGGGACATAATGGGTTGATGATTTAGCGGCTGCAGAGGGATGCAAAAACACATTCAACTTAACGAATATTATATTTTAAGGCCGCCTCCGTAGGATTGTTTGATTGATTTAATGTTCTACTTATATTCACAAAATAATCATTAAGGTTATCAATCGGGTTTTATGGTCAGTTGTCCGTAGAAATGTAGTTTTTTCACAATTTCTTGTCTTTAAGAGAACATGATCTAAGTAAGTAACACTTTGATCTCTTGTTACAAATTGTATGTATGCGCAGGAAAAAAACAACAGTGATAAACTAACGTATTACGATGTTTATTTGCATTTGAATTAAAATTGTTTCTCTGTTTTTAGTGCTGTATTGCTTTGAACTATTTTATTTATGAATAACACCACAACTATTTTCCGAAAGCTAATGCACGAGTCACTATAAAAAAACAACCTAATCGCCAGCGTGCTTTTTCATTTAATTTTGAAGAGGTCCCTCGATTCAAAACCAAAAATGTGCAGTTCCCGCTATGCACGATACCCACCTGTTGATTTGCAAGGGATGATAGTTCTTATTTGTATCGACTTTAAATCTAGAATGCATCCTTCCATCCCAAACACTTCCTGCGGTTCCTAGATTCCTAGTCGGAAAATATCGGGTTAAAGCCGTACGTGTAGATGATGCCTTTAAGCCTTAAAAACCCAAAAAAGCCTGGAAGTTTAAGGGGTCCACTGAGTAACACCAGCGGCACCGAGGAAAAAGAACATCTTTTTTTACTGATCGAATCAACAAAAAGTATTTGTTTAATCTCTCAATCACGTTAATAGTGTCAATCACGTCAATTTTTAGAACTTGAAGCCCCTTAACGGGTCACCAGATGAAAAAATCAAAAGACCGCAGAAAAGGCCTGATTTCCATGGAAAAGTCCTGAGATTTCGTACACTTAAAGAATTTTCTCTCCAAAACGTATTACCTATTATCGTTTTATACACTGCGGATTTAGCTCACGCTTTGCAACTTGCACATCGCACTCAAAGCGGTGGGGCGGGGGTGGCAGCGGCATACAGCCCGTCGCCCCGCAGTGCCGTTCAATTGTTACCAAAAGAACATTATTTTTAGTTTATAACTTTCAATTAAAAAGAGATCCTTAAAATGTAACCTGTGTTTTACTAAAAATCCTGAGATGTGGCAGGCACGATCCGAAAAATACAAAATTTAAACACTTCCGAGGTACCTATGTATTTAATTTATTCCGGATACACTTAAAGAGTCCGACCAGGTTTCAGGTGGTGAGCAAGACGGAGCTCGCATCAAGTCAAGTGTATCTGGAATAAAGTTAATAATGCTTACGGAAAACTAGTGCAATGACACTAGTGCAAAAAAGCCCGTTCCCTTGTGCCCGACAGGAAGAGTTTTTTGTACGTTGTACGTAGTATACAATCCATAGATTAAAATCGTGCGTGGTCGGCGCGTCGTAGCGTGGATAAACTCTACAAATATGATAAAACAGGTTTCCCGTTCACATTAGTTTACATATTACATTGCAAATGTTTTTCTTTTTTACTAAGGAACTGAACTAAAAACCAAAGGAACTAGTCATAACAAGTCTACACCACAGGACGAGAACGAATAATTTTCCTCGTCCGACTTTTAAATGTGGAGAACAGAAATTTAGCAGAAGTTTCGTAAATTTTAAATCTGTATGATAGTTTTCCGTGTATAATCATAACAGTTATTTTTAGTCACTTATACCTAGTTATCAATTATGAAGTTTTGTGTTATTATTATATTTATTTAATGCACAAGGCGAAATACTTCGTCGTGAAAATGCAACATAATTCCATGTAGGTAGTTAACTGTTTGTAAAATGTATTTTAATTATTATTTTGATATGACAAAATCAGCCTTTTTAAACGTAATAAAAAAGCAAAGGACGCAGCAACAATCTCATAATTTAGAATTAAACAACATTACAGCCGTCAACACAACACTGCTTCATTGGTCTAACGATCAAACCATCGAGTACTACTGCACAGGTGTCATGAACTTGCTTTCCCATTAGTTTCTAGCAACAAAAATTAAAATAAAGATATATTTTTTAGATAATCTAAAAAAAATAGTGGTGTATAACTAACGAAACCGGTGTAACTAACGAAAAATAAAATAAATAAATGTGCTTTATATATACAGGGCGGAAGACTTCTACGGGGTGAATTTAGCACAGGTTAATTTGGCAAGGACGTATGCCATTAAATATAGTAGTTCAATATTAAATTTAATCAGAGGATAAATGTGTACTCGGTGCCATATGGATTGAGAAAAACGGACATTGACTTCAGGAACGAGCCGAGGTGGAGCCGAGAGTCGAACAGGGTAACATAAAAATACTCAATTTTAATGTGAAAACTATTTAGGGTGACGGACCCAATTATCAGCACTCTAAGAGATCATTAAATTTCAACTCTAAATATTTTATATACTACAATATTCAATAACGTTTGTGTTGTGTTATTAATGTTGAGAATATAATCACCTGTGGTGTAAAATAAGACTTTTTAAATATTTGTAGTTTTTATTGAGTCAAAATTTGAATTTATCAAAAAACAAGCCTGTCACCAATTATCAGCACAGTCGTCACCAATTATCAGCACCTACTGACCCAATTATCAACACTGTGAATTGTAATAGGTACGTTTTAAGGGTAGGTAAAAAAATAAGAATGAGTACTCTTTTTAGAATCGCTCGTAGCCTGGGCTGCCTGAGTGATCTTAAACGATCACTAATATTAAGCAACATACGGCGCGTTCAGTCCATGGATGGGTCACCGTCTATGACTAACGCTAGTGGCATTTTTCCGAGCGGTTCCGTGCTTCGCAAGGCACGTTAAGCAGTTGGTGCCGGCTGCCGTCGATAGATGGCAGTCGTTAAGCCAAGTCAGAGGCCTTAGGGCGGCTTGAAAACTTCTGACAGTAAGACCAGCCACTAGTCGTACAAGCCTCCACCAATCCAGACTTGGCCGCCGTGGTGGAGTATGGCCTATACCTTCCTCAGGGAAGAGACCCGTGCCCCTCGGTGGGAACATGATTTCGCGCATTTCACTAGACAACACTTTGATATATTAAAAAACATTAAAGCAATGTTATCTTCATATTGAGCTTTCGCAAATTCATCTCTTAAAAATAATCAAAATGCGTGTTACCTCAGTTCGTTCTAAAAGTAACGCGACAATGACAGACGAATGAGAGCCAGAGATGCTTCACCTTTTTTGGCCAGACCACCATTTTGTTTTCATTCGAGTTCGGATAGCGCTAGCGTGTACGTCTCGAGTAATTCATTGTATTCACATTGTTTTTGTTGAGTTTAAATTTGTTATATCGTTGAGTGTTTCTTGATGAATCTGTTACAATTATTTTACTATGACGATCGTAATAAAGTACAACTTTTAAGTTAATAAATGTTAAATGTGTACTGAAGGATGGTTTAGCTTAAATCTCGCCAGATAAATGGAAAAACTGCGTCCAGCATGTCCTTCAGTTGAACAAAAGAATTGACCAAACTCCAGATTGATTTAAAATTAATGTTACTGACAGTCATCTGAATATAGGTACATCAAGTGAAGATGAGTGATGACTGCACCGAATAAGAATACAGTTTATAGTTACATCAATGTAGATATACGTAGTTTCACTAGTTTTGAGCGATGACCTTGTATGCGCAGAAGTCAGTTTTTGGTTTCGTTTGGCGGGGGGACGTGAGGCGCGACGAAGAGACGGCGATCATTGGCGAGCGCGAGCGCGTGATTGGTAGATCATCAAAAGCAACTTTTGTTACTACATTGGATGGAGATTATTTTTCTCTGACTCTACACTCATTCCATTGTAAAGACCGTTAAAAATAATCTAATTGTAAAGAAGGGCAGGAACTCAAACGACAAAGTTAATCAAATAGAAATTTATTTGGGCAGAGCTTCGCCCTATTAAATAATTACAACAGGAAAAGTCCCGATCCAACATTTGTAACGGCTTAAATAGGCAGGCGTTGATTGTCTCACCCTCGCAACCGGCCGGTGCGAGCGAGATGGGGCAAATGGGCGGTGCGCGGCGATGACGTATGCTGACGTCACGGCTACTCTGGCTTGGCTATGGCTGGCTTGGCTATGGCTGGCTTGACATGGCACTGGACTGGGCTGAGCGTTACAGTCGGCCATCCTGTAACAATTGCTGCCGCAATGGGAACAGAGAAAAATATTAGCTCTCTAGTAAGTCTATTAGGTCTTCAGTTTCTACCTGTTCGTCTGAACTACAGGCACTATCTGTCATCGGGGCAATACCTCTGTACTGTCTAATTGCATCAGATGAAATTAATCCCTGAGAGCTCTTATAACCACGAATACCTTTAAAGCTACAAATCTGATACCTGCCATTAGGTAGTACCATAGTTATTTCGTAAGGTCCTGAGTAAATATCGTCCAACTTTGTGTTCACTTTACCTGCTCTACTAGTAGGGGCTTGTCTCCACAGTACATAATCCCTCTTATATGCTGTGCTGTCTTTACGCCGTTTGTCGAAATTACGTTTCATCCTGTCACTCAATTTATTTATTCTCAAAGTAGCCTTAGTGCGCTTTGATTGCACAGGCTCAGGAACACGGTCGGGAATAACGACATCGCATAGAGACCTACCTGAATTGGCAAACATCAAGTCTTATGGTTTACAGCCAGTCGATGCATTCAAAGTACCTATTGGTAAAAGCCTTCACATGGTCTGAAACGCTATCCGTTTTAATCAAATTATTCGCTTTAATTTCTCGTCTTGACTCTGAATCGTATAAAACCAATCTGAAATTTCTAGTCAATTACGTTTACAGCGTCTATTGTGTTTCTACTTAAAGCATCCACGTGCTTCATGCGCTTACCGGGTCTGCATTCAATACTTATATGTCATAATCTTGAATTAACATCCACCATCTTGCTACTTTCCTTTCCTTTCCTCTCTACTGGTAACCCGGCTAAAGTACATTCATGAATACCCCGCGGGCGGCCCGGCTGTCTGTCGTCAGTCTTCTAATACACGTATTCCGGAGCACACACATTGTCTTATTTATCAGTGGCGAACGTAGGTAAAACGGAAGTGCAGACTCATTATTTGAAAATGATTGGACAAATTGGCGAGTTTGATTTCACTGTAGCCTGTTCGCTATGTGATAATCTACAAGGGCGATGATATACAGGCTCATTGCTAGTGACATTTATTTTCATCTGTAGTAAATCGGTGCATCCTAACTCAGTAGTATCGCTGGCAAAAACAGTTCCTAAACTCAAACAAAATTTCAATGAAGGTTTTTTTTTCTCAATTTCATTTGAGGGTCCTACAAACCTACAAAAATATTTTCTACATCCCCCCCCCCCCCAATGGCAGAGTGTTTATCAAGGGCAAGTCGTTAGTACACTTTTGGCTAAGCACGGACAATCGGAATGGCTAGTAATGGCAATTGGGCTAACCTGCGTATGAAGCGGCGTGTCGTGTTCTCGCAGGTCTCGGCGCGTACTACCAGCTCTCCCAGCCGGCTCCGACACGATGTCCGTGGTCCCGCTGTTGATCACCTTCATGTAGCCTTGATTGCCTCGTAGGATGGTTGCAGGCAGCGAGTAGGCCAACTCTTCCATCTCGTGATGGCGCACAGGTGTGATCACGTCGTTATTGTCCTTGTTTCTTAGTATTTCGACTTTTGTAATAGATGTTCCGGGCGGCAAGCTTTCTTTAGAAGTTCTTGAACCAGAAGATTTTTCAGTAGTTTTCTAGCAGGCGGTGAAGGATCTTCTTCGATTTCGGTGAGCGAGACTTGGATCCACGTGGCGGACACGAAGATGTAGATTGCTCGATTTCAGGAGACCGAGGCCTTTTTCTTCTGTTTTTAGCACGAGCACTCTTCGTGAGTAATACCACTTCTGAATGTAAAGAAGGGCAGGAACTCAAACGACAAAGTTAATCAAATAGAAATTTATTTGGGCAGAGCTTCGCCCTATTAAATAATTACAACAGAAAAAGTCCCGATCCAACATTTGTAACGGCTTAAATAGGCAGGCGTTGTTTCTCCCACCCTCGCAACCGGCCGGTGCGAGCGAGATGGGGCAAATGGGCGGTGCGCGGCGATGACGTATGCTGACGTCACGGCTACTCTGGCTTGGCTATGGCTGGCTTGGCTATGGCTGGCTTGGCTATGGCTGGCTTGGCTATGGCTGGCTTGGCTATGGCTGGCTTGGCTATGGCTGGCTTGACATGGCACTGGACTGGGCTGAGCGTTACAAATAGAAAACCATTTAAACAAATTGACTATAAAGAACACGCTTTAGTTCGCCAACACGCCAATCCTAGGGCCGCGTGGCCATTTGTACGCGATACACATACATAGTGTACATGTACAGACACCCCCATCAGTTTCGTGGAGTGCTTATAACTCGTGGCGTTAGTGCCACGTGCGAGTTATAACCAGGGGTTAGCCCCCGGTTTCTTACGAGCAACCGCGGTTTAGTTAACGCTCTGTTAACAATGTGTTAATATACTGTTAAGAGCTGTCAAGTTTTTTTCGTACTTTGGCTAACTGACAGCTGTTAACAGAATATTAACAGCTTTTTAGTGTACGGGAAACCGGGAGTAAGTATAATATTGAAAGTTGTAAGTATAACATATGTGCAGAAAATAAATGTTTTTTGTCGTGAAACGATTAAAGTAATTTATAATTTTTCTCTTCAGCATTTCCTCGTGTTTTGACAATAGTTATTATACATTTATTTTAATCTTTATACAATAGATATGTACAATTAATAGATACGTTATTATAAGTAATAGGTAAAAAATCCTACAAGCAAAATGTGTCTATATTTTGTAGGTTTGTAACCCCTGGTTGAACAACCGAAAGGTCAATGTCCGTTTTTCTCAATCCATCTGGCACCGAGTAACACATCCAAGACATTATTTTTGTAAGTTTGAAAGTTTGTAATTTAGGCTGTTTTGAAAAGAATAAATGTGGAGTTTCTTTGTTAGTTTCTTCTGCATGTAATCTATTAATTGTGAAACTACAACTTTGACGTTCTTATAGTAAATGTTCTATTTGTATTATGAATAAAATATTTGACTTTGACTTTGACTTCGCCAGTCGTTCTACCAGGGTATCATAAAACGCAGCGCTTCTAATGCACCTGAAAAGCTTATTGTATTGCGTACAGTCGAGAGCACATTCTACCTTCGACACGTCATTTAAAAATAGCTCTTATTTTGATAGCAGTAGAAGCCTCCAAAGTAAGATGACAGTTTTTGTACCTGCCTATCGGAAGGTGCATAATTGTCAAAGAGCAATGGCATGCACTTTACAGTTTCTTCTGTGCCTTAGTGCACTCTACCTCCATACCCATCCTCCCGTTGGGGTCCCATGTTTTAGGGATTAAAGTTTGAATTTTAATGGCTATAAGATAGAGTCGGCAATACAACGGGAATATTAGGAGCTACAATGCAGGCTGGACTTCTCAAATTGAGTGCTGTCCCTGTCATGCCTTCTGGTTTCGTATTATGATGTGTTCATTGCAATTCGGGAGTGGGTTGCACCCTATCTCTGTCGTGCGATCTAAGAAGATAATTAAAATCCGCGTGTGTATCATACAATGTATATTAAAGTTGTTACAGTTAAGTCCTGCCTGCGAGCTGTAATATAATTACTGTACCTTGAATGGCAATAAATGTTTTTTCTATTCCTCATTATTTGTATTGTCTCCATATGTTTATGGTAGTAATAATTTTTCGTTCTCGTCAATCATTCGTCTCATTTTATTCACTTTTGCGTTCAGTGCATGGATGGGTGACCGTTTTATGACTAACGCTAGTGGCATTTTTCCGAGCGGTTTCGAGCTTCGCAAGGCAAAACAAAAACAATCAAGTGCAGTGATAAGACATACCTACACGCATCAGCTCTAACCTGCTATTGTATCAAATAATAACGAATAAAATTATAATAATGAAAATTACTAGCAGATCGCTCGCTCGTAGCCCCGGCTGCCTGAGTGATCTTAAACGACCACGAAAGTTAAGCAACATAGGGCGCGATCAGTGCATGGATGCGTGGCCGTCTAAGACTTACGCTAGTGGCATTTTTCCGAGTGGTTCCGTGCTGCGCCAACCACATTAAGCAGTTGGTGCCGGCTGCTGTCGATATATGGCAGTCGTTAAGCCAAGTCAGAGGCCTTAGAAGGCGGCTTGAAAATTTCTGACAGCAAGACTTGGCCACCGTGTTATGGCCTATACCTTCTTCAGGGATGAGATCCGTGCCCGTCTGTGGAGACATAATTGGTTGAAGATAAATCATTTTTCTCCTCTCTTAATTCATAAAATTTGTGGGATAGAGTTTACGTTTTTGTAATAAATTCCAGATAATATTTTATCTCTGCCAGCAAATAAATTTAAAATTTTTATTCAAAAGGCGCTATGTAAAAAGCCCTAATTTAGAATTGACGACTTTATAAATGAGAAAAGTCGCTTGCTCTAGCAAACTTCGTTCCCTTATCGAATCTCATAACCTTAAGTTCCTTCCTCTCTTGCCCACTCATCATTCTCATAATTCCGATACTCTGCTAGATCTCATCATAACTTCTGATGACGCTCGCATTGCCTCTCATGGTCAAATTCCCGCCCCCGCTTTCTCTCACCATGACTTGATTTTTTGCTCTCTGAAAATGAGATTTTCCAAACCCAAACCCGTTAACGTTCTTCAACGACCTTTTGCGCGCATGGATATAGAGAGGCTTAGAAATGATGCGTCTGCTGTCGACTGGCATGACATTCAGGAACTTCAGGACATCGACGATAAGGTTTCATTATTGTGCGCCGAGATCATCCGCTTGTTCGACATTCATGCACCTGTTAGGCCGGTCTCGCTCAAGCATCGTCCCACTCCGTGGATCTCGGACCTTGTCCGCAAAGCAATGATGAGACGGGACCGTGCTTTCCGAAAGTATAAGCGGGACAGGTCTGATGTCAACTGGACAGAATATAAGGCTGCTAGGAACAGATGCAATCAGATGTGTAGAAGAGCTAAACGTCGTTACATCTATGAACAGATCGAGATTTCAACGCCTGCTGGTTTATGGAAATTTCTGAGGACCCTAGGCGTGGGAAAAACTACATCGTCCGACTCTAGAGTCCTTTTTGATCTTGATGAGCTCAATAAGCATTTTGCGTCGGTGCCCACTCTAGATCCTTAGACTTAATCTGAAACCTTGCGGCAGATCTGTTCAATGCCGAAAGCCTGCCCCAACTCTTTTGAATTTTCACCTGCTGGCAGTGAGGAAATCAAGAAACTGATTCTGACCCTTAAGTCGAAAGCTGTCGGCTGTGATAATATAGGGCGTGCTGTGCTGTCCTACCTCCTTGACCTTCTCCTCCCTGCTATTACACACATCGTTAACTTTTCCCTGACCTCTGGTCAATTCCCTGACCTATGGCGCAAAGCCTATGTCGTTCCCCTGCCTAAGATCCCCAGTCCTACATTGCCGTCCCAGTACCGCCCAATCTCTATTTTGCCTTTCCTTTCCAAAGTCCTTGAGTCACTTGTTAACCAACAGTTATCCCAGTTCCTCTCCTCAAGTGGTCTCTTAAATCCCTTCCAATCTGGTTTTCGGTCAGGGCATAGCACTACCACAGCTCTCTTAAAGGACACTGAGGACATAAGGGCTGGCATGGAGGAGCAACTGGTCACCATCCTTGTCCTCATTGATTTTAGCAACGATTTTAACGCTGTCGACCATGACCTCCTTCTAGCAACCTTTGGTAGTCTCAATGTCTCCTTCACTGCCGTGCAATGATTCTGTTCCTATCTTTGAGGGCGCCAGCAGGCGGTTCGGTCCGGCCAGGCCCAGTCTGACTGGACTGAATTAAATGCTGGTGTACCACAAGGCGGCATTCTTTCTCCAATTTTATTTTCATTGTTTATCAATCTAGTCACTCCCAACCTTTCTTGCCGCTACCATCTTTACGCGGATGACCTCTAACTTTATAGACTGTCCAGCACTAATGATCTTAGTCAAGCTGTTTCGGGTCTCAATGAGGATCTATGTCGGATTCAGAGGTGGTCCGAGTGCTTCGGCATCGCCGTTTACCCCTCTAAATGCTAGGCGATCGTCATTGGCGGCAAAGATAGATTCTGTCTCGCTTCCCTCCTTGCAGTTCAATGGCTGCATAATAGCCTTTTCCCAAACGGTTTTTTGACGGCTGATTTCGGCCTTATCATTGACCAGAAACTGTGCTGAGATGCTCAGTTAAAGGCAGTCTCGCAGAAATTCTATGCCTCGCTCCATCCACTGCTTCGTCTGAAGAACTTTCTCCCTATCAATATCAAAATTTCTCTAGCAAATTCCCTTCTTCTTCCCATCCTTGACTACGCCGATGTCTGCTACCTCGATCTCTCGCAGGAATACCTGAATAAACTTGAACGTCTGCAGAATACCTGCATTCGATTCATCTTCGGTCTGCGCAAATTCGATCATGTTACAGAATTTCGCGTCAGGTTAAAGTGGCTTCCGATTCGGGATCGCAGAAATCTTCGAATTCTCTACACCCTCTTCTCTATTCTTAACGATCCTAATACTCCCCTATACCTCAAGTCACAATTTGCCTTCTTATCCTGCACACATAGCAGAGAACTCCGTTCCTCCCAAAACCTTCTTCTTTGTACCCCTTCTCACCACTCTGGTTACATCTCTAGCTCTTTCAGCGTCTCTGCCGTTCGTCTGTGGAACGCCTTCCCTGAAAACATCCGTAAAGCCCCCTCTCTGAATTATTTCAAAGCCCTAGTCCGGAAACACCTCCTCGAGAAATGTTACGTGAACCTCCCCTAGCCACTTTCCATGATAAGGATCTTTCAGTTGTATGTTCCTTATGTTCTGTATCTTTTTAATCATAGATTTATGGTAAATTATATGTATATTTTTCCTAGGTTTCTCATAGTGTGTAGATATATTATGTATTTTATTGTAATATTTAGACTCATTATATTTTAGTATATTTTTTTATTATATATGTAAGTATATATTAATGTGTAAGTTTATTCAATATACCTATGTATGTTTTTAGATTTATTTAATTACTTTTGCACGCCTACCAACTCTTTCGTTTTACCTCCTGCGGTTGACTGGTAGAAAATGCTTATGGCATTAAGTCCGCCGCATTGTACTATATTTTTACTTAAAATTTAAGTGCTATAAAAGTATCAATAAATAAATAAATAAAAGTCCTTGGCAGTAAACCAATTCCACAATGAGCTAGCCTTTGGTACTTGATTGATTTATTAGGTAATAAGTTTCTCATAAATGTACAGACTCTGTGACTGCATACCAAAAACTGTGCTGTTATTGTTATGACATAGCAAGTGTTGGTTGCACACATGGGTCTTGACCTTCTTAGGTATAAAGATATTCGTACCAATTTATGTATTTGATTTAAGGTGATTCGAGAAAAGATGGTCAGAGTGGAGTTTTTTTTTTGCACTAGGGAAGCAGAGCCTTTAGGGACTTTATTTTTAGGATAGCAAAAGACCAGGGAATCCCTGCCATCAGCAGGTGCATATGTCCTAGAGCCATGGACTGCACTTTACACTTAATTCTGTGACTAAGTGCACTCCACCTCCTTACCCAGCCTCCCTTTGGAATCTCATGTTTTCGGGTTTGAAGTTTGAATTTTAATATCTATGAGATAGAGCTGGCAATTCAATGGAGGTCAGAAACTGCAGGCTTTAGGCTGCAACTCTCAGAATTGTGCTATCCCGGTCTTACTTTCTGGTTTTGAATTGAACGATGTGTTCTCGCACACCGGGAGGTGGAGGTGGGCGACAAGGTTAGGTTAGGTTAGGAATAAAACGGGATGCTTTTATTCTATGAGATCCTAGAAAACGCCACCCCTGTTAGTTAGGTACCACCAGACCCCCCAAATAGGGAATGGATGAAAATATCAGAAGTGCTTGATATTTTTTTTGGTGATAGGAATAACCTTCCTTAACGCGGGAAAAGTTTCAATTTCAATGAAAAAAAAAACTGGTGACAATGACAGCTTTTCAAGGTGGATTTTTTTTATACGTAGCGGACTAAGTAATATGTCTGATATGCCGTACTAAGCCTGGAACTACGAATGGAAAAATATTAAAATTATTTAAAAATTAACTACGAAGCCAAAAAAATTGAAACTTTTTTCTCGCGCTAAGGAAGGTTATTCCTACCACCAAAAAAAATATCAAGCACTTCTGATATTTTCATCCATTCCCTATTGTCCGAACGTGGCTGCTCCGTAGTGCAGTCGCAGCTGTCTCAATGTAATTCTTACCGTCCTTGGCGTATGTACGATTATTGATTAGTTCTCTAGGAAATGCAGCAGCTGTACAGTCGACAGCACATCAACCTACACACCCATGCACGCTACTCCGTTGCATTATAGGTGACTTTGCACCCCAAATGTCAAGGTGCTGTCGACTGTACTGCTCTAGGTATTGCTGCTATGATGCTTGTGCTCTATGAAGTCCTTGTGATCACGTTGCCCTTGGTTACCATTCTGTCGCGGGCAGAACGACCTGTCTAAAGAACTGGGCAGCAAGATCGGATTTATCAGACCGGGGCCCCTTTTATCGTCTACCACAACACAACATAGTTAGGTACTGTTTTCGTAATAAAATTCTTATAATTGATTTTGTTTAGAATAAGTTTACCTACTAACGATTTTACAATCACGTTGTAGATACTCGTATGGTCAAAGCTTCAATGTTAAAAAGCTCGACGAAAAAGGCATGCAAAGGACAGCCGTAAGATTTCGAGTCGATGTTCAAAACTGAATACTTAAAACTTTTTAACACTTGGCAAATGTTTAGAGACAATCAGTACGAGCATTAAAAAAATATTTCGGTTCGCAAATACACTCGCGGACAAATAATACGGGTCAAAATCATCTGTATCTTGCAAAATAATAAGGTTACGTGCATGAAACTAACTTTATCATCATCATCAACCCATTATGTCCCCACCGAGGGGCACGGGTCTCTTCCCTGAGGAAGGCCTAACCTAACCTAACCTAACTTTATATTTAAGAGAATTTAATATCGTATGACATAGAACCTTAAATGTTATAGGTACACGTATTTTGAAAAAAAAAAAACTTCGAAAAAATAAACAAATATTCAAATCACGTATGTTGTACTTTGCTTCTTTTCTTACTTTTTCAATCTGTTAAATCAAAATGATAAAAGGCAGTTATCATCGTCTTTCACGGTCATTATTGAATTACTATCATGTCGCTAACACCAGAAGAATGTACTCGAATTGTCACTATGCTGGAAGAAGGCAGAAGTCAGAGAAGTACAGCGAGTCGTTCAACGTTTCCGAGAAAGTGGGCACAACATCAGATGACCAGGAACTGGCAGACCGAGGTGTAATACTGCTCGAGAGGATCAAATTATTGTTACGACCATGCTGCGAAATCGACACCTCACGTCAGTTGAAGTAACAAATCAATTTCAAGAGACCCGAAGAGATGACGTTAGCGACCGGACCGTAAGACGACGGCTCCGAGAGGTTAATTTGACACCACATAGACCCGCAAATGGCCCAAAACTTGCTAGGGAACATCGGGCAGCAAGATTACGTTTCACCCGCGAACATGCACAATGGGGAGACGAAGAATGGGCAGAGTAATGTTTTCTGATGAATCCAGATTTATGCTGTATGCACAGGATGGGCGGCGAAGAGTTTACCGACGGCCAGAGGAACGTTTTATTCCACCGTGTTTTGCAGAAAATGTATCGTTCGGCGGTGGATCCATTACGGTTTGGGCTGGAATCTCTTCAGAGAATCGCACGGAGTTAGTGCTGATAGAAAATGGTGCACTAACTAGTGCAAGATATGCAGAAGAGATCTTTAATGAGCATGTCGGCCCATACTTGATTAATATGGGTGAAAATTCCATATTGATGCATGACAATGCTAGGCCTCATATAGCTCCAAATGTTAATGAGTATTTTCAAGATGTTGGCATCAATTGCATGGACTGGGCTACGAGAAGCCCGCATTTAAATCAGATTAAGCACGCTTGGGATGAGCTCGGGAGGTGTGTAAGAAGTCGAAATTCCGCCCCAGCTACATTTAGAGACCTGAAACAAGCGTTAGTGGAAGAATGGAACAGTATCCAACAACATCGCATAAGAAATTTAATAAACAGCATGCCCAATCGTCTAGCAGCTGTAAGAAGAGCCCGTGGAGGCAACACGAAGTATTAAAATGGCTTTAAGGTTCGTTTTTGTGTAATATAGAGGTTGTGTCTTTTAATTTTCCAACGCAAAACATGTTGATATTTTGTTTTTTATGTAAATTTAATAAATAAAGAAATAAACGATTCCAATATTTACTGTCGTTTTATTAACTATTAAATTATCTACAACATACAGTTTCATTTATGTTGCTGGCTCTATTATTTTGAGAGTTATTTAAATTTTTCGTACTGACCCGTATTATTTGTCCGCGAGTTTATTTAGGAGGTTACACGTTACACTAGAGAGTATTAATCGTATGCAATCTGAACCAATCATAAGCAGCGACTGAGCAAAATAGCTCGAGGCAAGGGTAACCCGTAGCAACGAAATCATTGGGGTTTCATAGAGTTAAAGCGATCACATTGCACGAGAGCTAACATTGCTAGAGTAAATACTAAAGCTGATAACCGATTACATTTAGGTCGGTGTTGACGAACTGCAAGAAAAGGAACCAGATAACGAGTTACTTATAGATGATAAACCATCGGGATATAGATGATTTTATACATTTGTACACATCCATAAGCAGTAACTAAGAGACATAGTAGCTTGATCAACCTGAAACTAGAAGCAATGCAATCAAGAGTGAATCATAAGATCAATGTAGGTTCGAGTCAGAGCTGAAATCGATTCTGCATGTGTAACTTATGATTAATAAAACAAGGTATTATTATTATTTTACTTATTTTGTACATCTACTTCCTTCTCCAATATATTGCTCCAGTCCATCCAAAGGTTGCCTGGAAGAGATCACTTTTAGTGATAAGGCCGCCGTCTGTACTCTTACATTAAGAAATACCTGTGTAATTTCCTTTTTTATGTACAATAAAGTGTTCTCTCTATGTATCAAGGTATCTCTAGCAAGTGTAGAGAAGAGACATAGTGGCTACCTATAACGTGTTCATCAGCGTATCCATCCATGGTAACTACAGCTGTTATTGGCATAAATAAATAAATTAGCATTAAAATTTATGGCGCTAACATTGATAATTATGCGTTTTCTTACTGTTAAATATTGTTTGACATTGCAAGTATTGATTGTCTTGTGCTTTTTAGGTAGGTACATACATATACATTCATACGAAATTTGTATTAGATTTAAGGTGATTTGAGAAAAAATTGTCAGTGGAGTTTCTTTTTTTCGCTGCCTTTTTCTCCACTACATTAGACCCCAAGGCAGCGGCTAAGATTAACATTATAAGTACATTGACATTTAACAAACAGAATGTAAATTCTTTACGTTGAAATCAATTTCTGATTTCTGACGGATTTCACAAAAGAAATTAAAGGAAACCGACGCGGCCGCAACCACGCCAGTGAATTTGGCTCGCAGCTCTCAGTATTTTGTATTGAGTGTTGATCGCTGCGTGTAGAAAAATCTTTTTTATGTGGGATATGTGGAAAAGATTTGTAGATGACGCAATTAAAGAAGAAAATCAGTATTTTCGAATGGATTTATAACGTGACGATCCTGTATCGGCTATTCTAAATACCGGTGGAGGTGAATCTGAGGGCACTTCTAGTGATGAAGAGTAGTGTTTCATTTTGTGCTTCATTATATTGTGTATTTTTGCCGTCAAAATTGTATTATTGAAAGAAATGTTTTTTTACTAAAAGCAAAATTGCCTTCGTGTGTACCGACACTATCTAAGTGAACGAACTTTACTCGGATGGCAAAGCCCGCAGTAGGTAAATATATTTTCAGGATAGCAAAAGACTAAAGAATCCCTAACATTAGCCAGGTACAAGTGTCAAAGAGTCAAGGATAGTGCTTTATATTTTGTCGTGTGACTAAGTGTACGCGTGACGTAGTGTATAAACCGCATGACATACTAGGTTAGCATAGCCTTCAAGCACTACCTAAATTTTCAGGGTAGCAAAATACCAAAGTAACCCTACCACCATCTAGGTGCGTACGGCAAAGAGCTACGGACTGCACTGAGCATTTTATCATGTAACTTACTGCACTCCTCCTCCCCATCCTTCCTTTTAGGCCCCAAGTTGTCAGGATTGCAGTTTGAACTTTAGTTGCTATTAGATATAGTCGGAAATACAACGGAAAAGATGGGGACATCCGTGTTGGATGAATATCTGGGAATGTGTGCTATCGGGTTCGTAATGGGTCGGATACCCCTCGATAAAGCGCGATATTGTGTATAGTGTTTACTTTTCTTTCTTTGCCTTGACTATTAAAATACGTTTTAAGAAGTAATCACAGTAGTTCTTCAGTCATAAGCTTTCAACATCATATTTAAAAGAATGCCCATTGCATGGCACTTTTTTTTATGTATTATATGTATTTATGTATTTATAAACAGCAAGTAGATCAACCTTTTGAAAATCATTTGGATGGATTAAAAATTTTCACAGAAAGAAGTTAAAGTTACTTACTAAGTTTTTTTATAATACCATAATTTTGAATAATGGTCAAGAGCGCATATATAGGACCACGCGCAGTGTAGGATTCGTTACTAGTAGTATCTTGGTTGCTTCACATAGTTATTATTAAATTAATATTTAATTGCTAACTAGGGTCTTCATCGAAGTAATTTTCAATGAGAGAGGTTTATCTGGATCGTGACAAGTGGCAAACCCTAGTCTCTGCCAATGCCACCGGGACGGAGGTGAGAGGTTTTATATGTGTACACAATCACTTTGCATAAGCAGCAACTAAGAGACACAATTGCTAGACAAAACGGTAACTAGTGGCAACGCAATCACTAGGGCATCATAAGATCAATGTACAAGCATTGCAGAGCTGAAATTGATACTATTTGTTTAACTTTTGGTTACTAAAATAAGGCCAGTCTAGCTACTAACATAGCTAGTGTAGAGACATACTGGTTAGTAATAAAATGTTCATCATGGTATCTCTAGCTAATAATCGGTATTAGTATTACATAGCATTAATAATTGAAGTCACTATAAAAATAATGACCCTAACATAAATTTGCTGTTTCACACTTTCACACACACATATTTAAATTAGTTGCTACTGCACACCCCATATAATAAAGATATATAAATAAAATAATTTCGCGTCGCTATTAATTTCACAAGGCTAAAACATATTGATAACAGCTGTAAAAACAATCTTGCAAAGATATTGTCTAGTTGCACCGACTACCCGTAATTTAGCTTCTTTATCTTTTTCCATCAATGATTGTCTGTAAGAAATTGCTTTTAGTAATAAGGCCGCCAATTGTACTGTACTATGCTATAGTCAAATATCATGTGTAATTCCTGGTAAACATGCAATAAAGAATATTCTATCTATCTATCTATCTATCATGTTATACGAGAAGAGCAAAGCCTTCCGATAACGTATTTTGAGATAGCAAAAGATCAAAGATTTCCTAACATTAGCCAAGTGGATGTGTCAAAGAGTCAAGGACTGTGCTTTATATTTTGCCCTGTGACCAAGTATACGCGTGACGTAGGTTATAAACCGCATGACATACTAGGTTAGCAGAGCCCTCAAGCACTACTTTAATTTTCAGAATAGCAAGAGACCAAAGAATCGCTACCCTCATCCAGGTGCATCGCATATGTCAAAGAGTTATAGACTGCACTGTACACTTCATCCTAAGACTTAGTGTACTCTACCTTCATACCCATCCTTCGTTTCGGGCCAGATAATTCCAGGATTGCAGTTTCAATTTTAATAGTTATAAGATAGAGTCGACAATACAACAGGAACATTACGTCAGTGTATGCTGGACATCACAGAATACCTGCTATCCCGGTCGTACCTTTCGGTTTTGCATAATATGTCGTGTTCATTGCAGCTAGGGTGGGTTTACCTCCCCATCTATTATTGTCAGTTAAACTAAATGTTAAGTAAATAATTCTTCACAGGTTTTACAGTTATGTATAAATAAATATACTGCTAGTTTAGCGCGTTATAAAAATAATGCAAATCCTGGTAGCCGAAAACCTCAATAACTGTTATCAGATTTTGTGTTATTCTATTGCGCTGTAATCCTGGGACGTCCCAAACGGTCATATGTCCACTAAAAGTCCATATATCCACCTGGGATATGCATTAGCAAAGGCTAAGATAAAAAGTAACTCTGAAATTCATGACTGCATGAACCGTCTCGTCATCAACATTTATTGTTGATGAAGCGAAATAGGTTAGTCAGGATTGCGGCTTGTTGCCTACCCCTGTAGCATACACACGTGAGTTTATGTATCAAAATATGTATAAGGGCCAGTTTCTGAATAGAAAATTTTGCTAAGTAAGTGTGGTGCTGTCTCGTTAAATTTACCTGAAAAGAGCTTGACAGATCGTTACTTACACTTCATATGTTTAGGTACATTAACTAAAGTTAAACAATCTTAATACGCCCTTTAATTGAAATGTACACTTATTAAATAAAAATCTTTACACATTACCTAAACAATGTGAAATTAAATGTACCTAATTTCATAAAAACACATTTAATTTGTAAAAATTTTGATTTAATAAGTATATATTTCAATAAAAAGACTTATCCAGTTTGTTTACCTTTAGTTACGTACCTAAACATATGAAGTATATAGAAATTCTCTATTCCGAAATCGGAAATTATAACAACTCCCATACGCATCACTGAGCAAAATAGCTCGAGGAAAACGGTAACCAGTAGCAACGCATTCATTAGGGCATCATAAAATCGAAGCGATCACTCTGTAGGGGAGCTGACATTGATAGAGTAGGTGCCCCAGATAACTGACTAGAGCGAGCGAGCAGCGTAGTATTAGAAACTCTACGACACCTTTCCGTCGTGATGAGTCCGCCCTCACTCCTTCAAAGTGTTCTAAAGTTCATGGCAAATATCTATAATAGACAAATACAGATATTCATTACCCTTCGACCTATTTTGAGACCCACTAAATACATAAATACAATAAAAAAAATCATAAAAATCTGTGAGGCTGTTTCGGAGAAATTCAATAACAAAAACTGTGACATGAGATTTTTAAATATTAAGAGAACTCAACACTATTTTTAGGTCCTATACTAATAACGTCAAAACTAAAAGGAAGTATGGTACTGACACACTTGCTCATTAGTACCACGAAAGCATCTTATATTGAGCAAGTGCTTTACCTACTCCCAATCTTTTCTGTATGTAGGCATATAGACATTCAACAAACAGAATGTAAATTCTTTACGTTGAAATAAGTTTATGATTTCTTAACACAGTAACACTGACAACAACAATGCAGTCTTAGGTAATCAAACCTCAAAAAAAGGAAGACGGATAGATTAAAACATCGAATACAAAAATACAGAAAAGATTGGGAGTTAAACACTTGCTCAATGAAAGCATGCTTTCGTGCTACAATGAGCACGTGTGTCAGTACTACCATTATCGAATTAACCTTAAGGAAACGATATTTTTTTTTTGTTTTATATTCTAATTTAATTACGCGACTGCAGGTCTAGAAGTTTTATTTTTATTTTAATTATTCAAAGAGAATAAACAGAATTGTCAAACTTAGGTACTACGTAAAGAATATTAAAGTCAAAGTCAAAGAACTTAAGACTGAATGGGCAAGACATATCGTTATTAGAATGTAATCGTTCTCAATACCTGTTCAAGAAAACCGGCTGTTATTTTTGTAGGGCTGGTCATCATAGCATCTTGATAATGAGTAACGTCCAAGTATTATGCAGTATGAGTTGTTCAAAAATCGGGAAAGGCATGGCTATATTGTATTTTTAAAGGCGTTAGCATCGATTCAAACGCGCGACAATCGGCGGCGCGTCTTTAAAGCGCGTGTCTTCTTTACGGACGCGGTTGCCTTTGCCTTCGCGTTCAAGTTCATAATTATCTCAAATTCAAAACGCAAGAGTTTCTTGTTATGATAAATACGATCATCGTCATCAACCCACCGAGGGGCACGGGTCTCTTCCCTGAGGTATATAGGCCATACTCCGCCACGGGGGTCAAGTCCGGATTGGTGGAGGCTTGTAAGACTAATGGCTGGTCTTAATGTCAGAAGTTTTCAAGCCGCCCTAAGGCCTCTGACTTGGCTTAATGACTATGACCATCTATCGACGGCAGCTGACACCAACTGCTTAACGTGCCTTGCGAAGCACGGAACCGCTCGGAAAAATGTCAGGAAAAATGTAGACAGTGACCCATCCATGGACTGAACGCGCCGTAGGTTGCTTAACTTTAGTGACTGTTTAAGATCACTCAGGCAGCCCAGGCTACGAGCGATTCGATTAGAGGTTAGGTATGCTGTATTTTAAGATTCTTAAAATGTTTCCTTAGGTTCCTATTTTATTTAAATAATATCCTGAATCAATAAACATTGATTCTATGGATTATATGGATTTTTACTAAATATTTTATGGACATCCTACTTATACGAATAAATTACATAAATTGCGACAGGCTCGCGTGACTGACTTGACTTGCGTGCGCATCGCGTCTCTACAAACGCGCATAGACGGCGCGTTTAAAAAAACGTGTTGTGCGCAGGCCCTTAATTATAGTAGGTACTTGAACTGTAAGAGAGCCTTTTATTTTATTTTCAGACTAGCTGTTGCCCGCGACTACGTCCGCGTGGGCTTTAGTTCAGTAAAGTGTTTGCAAATAAGAAAGGGATACTTTTAGCGCATGCAAAAGAGCTTTCATACTAACTTCGCAACCCCCTCTTACCCCCTTAAGGGATGATTTTCGAAAAACTACTTTACACATCTTCATTGACTTTCAATGACGGACCTTCATGCTGAATTTCATTCGAATAACTTCAAAAATGGCTATGTTTCATACAAACTTTGCACCCCCCTTTTATCCCCTTAAGGGATGATTTTCAAAAAACTATTTTACGTGTATTTCATGAATTTTAATGAAGGAACTTTGTACCAAATTTCATTCGAATAACTTCAAAAACGGCAAAGTTTCATACTAAGTTTGCACCACCCCTGTTTCCCCCTTAAGGGATGATTTTTAAAATACTATTTTACACGCGTTTCATAATTTTAAATGAAAAACCTTCGTACCAAATTTCATTCGAATAACTTCAAAAACGGCAAAGTCTCATACTAACTTTGCACCCCCCCTCTTACCCCCTTAAGGGATGATTTTCGAAAAACTATTTTACTGTGTTTCATGACTTTCAATGAAGGACCTTCATATTGAATCTCATTCGAATAACTTCAAAAACGGCAAAGTTTCATACTAAGTTTGCACCCCCCTTTTTCCCTCATAAAGGATGATTTTTAAAAAACAATTTTACACGTGTTTCATTATTTTAAATGAAGAACCTTTGTACCAAATTTCATTCGAATAACTTCAAAAACGGCAAAGTTTCATACTAAGTTTGCACCACCCCTGTTTCGCCCTTAAGGGATGATTTTTAAAATACTATTTTACACGTGTTTCATAATTTTAAATGAAAAACCTTCGTACCAAATTTCATTCGAATAACTTCAAAAACGGCAAAGTTTCATACTAACTTTGAACCCCCATTTTACCCCCTTAGGGGATGAAATTTCAAAAATCCCTTCTTAGTGCTCCCCTACGTTACAAAAAAAACCCCTGTGCAAAATTTCAAGTTTATAACCCTTATATTTTAGGCCCTGCGTTGATATGTCAGTTAGTCAGTCAGTCAGTCAGTCAGCTTTTCCTTTTATATATATAGATTAGAACGAAAATGTTGCTGTAAGTATGAAGTAAATATGGGTGAGTATTTTGATAACAGTATTTTTTTTGTAAACTGACACAGACTGTTATTACAATGTCATAATAAGTCTATGCTAAGGTTTATTTCATATACCTCACTTATATGGGTAGGTCCTTCTAATCGCGAGAGAATGGTAACCAAGGGCAACGAGATCACAAGGACTTCATAGAGCGTAAGCAAGCCTCTTCCAGGACAAGCATTTTTAATCAATAATCGCACGTAAGACTTGTGCGACAAGAACTACCAAGAGAAATCTGCGACGGCACTATGGAACAGCCATGTTCGCCCAGCATGGCGACGGGCGGTAACTAAGGGCAACGCTTTTACAGGGGCATCATAGATTGAAAGCGTCTCGCTGCAGCACAACTGCAGCTTCTGCTCAGAGGTCTACATACAAAAATCGCACTTATGTCGAGCAATGTAAGAGCAACCACGGAGAACCACGACTGGACTAACTATCGCGTTCGGGTAAATCAATGTATGTGCCTGTATGTAAATGTTATGTTATGTTATGTTAAGTAGAAATAAATTAGGTACCTACTCGTTTTACTTTTCGCCACTTCATGAACTCGTCGTAAGTTTTCAAATATCTCTCTAAAATATTGTTAATTGCTGCTTCAGCTTCCATTTTCATTGAATCGGGAGTGCAGCTTATACCTTCATCACTTGCATGCAAACTCATGTTTTTTTCCTAATTAGCACGTAATTATAAAAAAATCAGCGGTGGTGGCGTAGTGGGGTTGACCCTTGCTTCTCGATCATGAGGGTCTGGGTTCGAACCACGCATGTACCAATGACTTTTAGTTACGTACATTTGTTTGTACAGCAACACCATTCGCTGATAAATTGTGCCCGGATAACGGCGACAGGCTTGCCACTTGTCACGTTTGGGACCTAATAAACTCGGCAAAACGTGGGTCCAGTTCTAGAGACTGGTGCCTCTACCTACCCCTTCGGGGATAACGGGCGTGAGTTTTTTTTTATTTTTTATAAAAAAATCCCAAAAAAAAACAATATTTAAAGTAAAAGTTTTCTGTTCCCGCCTTTTTTCATCTTTTTTTTATTATTTTTTTCAAGAACGAAATTGAGCTTCGCCGTTCGATATTTAAAATTGATTACTATTATACTCATACGAAGACAAGGCTGAATAGCGAAGCGACCTCTTTTGTCATTGGGCTGAATGCATCGGCCGTAGCATGCCTATCTCACCATGCCACTCGTGAGTCACCACTACTGAGTAGCATTTTGTGACTCGAGAACGCGTGTCACTCAGAGCCGCGCGCGACACCCTACAAAAACGCCACTCGGGCCGTGTGACTCACCAGTGTTACTAACCTTTTTGCGAGAAACCTAGCTTTGAAGGAACGGAAATCAAATTCATTCACTTCTTTTAACCTGTGTGAACGCTCTGTTGTCTTGTCTGGTAGGTGTTCTGTGGCTGTCTGTGAGTGACTTGTTGACATTTGAAGTTTGTGTTTATTTTGTTTCTAAACTACAATAAACTTAAATTGAAAGATTTCACGGTTAAAAAACAGTTTACGTGCCATGTCGATGTATCGGCAGAAATCCTTATATATATCAGTAGCATTCTCACTACATAAAACTTGGGAAAGGTTCATAAAGGGCAGCGCATCGCCATCTCAAGTAGCGAACAGGAAGTTTACAAATAAGGACAGCAAACGTGTAAACCACTGCCTACTAAGTGCTCAGGGCCTCCACGAGTTGAAAAACTTTCCACAAACAATCGAGTTACGATACTATCGTCACAGCAACTTCCAAATGTTGACGCTGAACTTGTCAGCAGTGGACCGAAACTACAGTGCAAGGGCTTGAACTATCTACCAATAGCTTACAATCACTTTAAGGAATGGTTAAGGGGAAGAACCGACAACTAGCATTTTTAACACCTGTGAAGTTTGCCAGAGAACGCAGCTGCATTGCGGATGACTAAAATTGCTACAACATACAGTTTACAAAAGTATACAATGTAGCTTGCCATGTCTGAGAAGATATACAATGAAGTTTAGTGCCAAAAAAACCTTACCATGGGATTAACCAACAAGTTGTACCTACACTACTCTACTAGACTAAGGATGTCGCAAAGAACATCCATCCCTATGAGAATTATTTACTGTCAGTGTGGAGATGTGTTGGCACACCATCATCGAGAAACTGCAATACCCGCGGTTTCTGGAGTATCAAAGATGAATACTTTTGAAATCTCCGTTCTCACCATATAACTTTCATCGGAGAGTTCATGAAATACTCTGTTTTTTTTTTTAAAGTTTGGAGAGGGTGGCGGGGGATCAAATTCAATTAAGATAAGATAAAAAATGTTTAATTGCGCACAAATCAAAATACTGTTTTTATTAAAGTAAAAATATACAAACATATTTTCCTGCGTTAATTTATTTGCTTTCTGTCATGAATAATGTAGTATTGAAAGTAGTGTGGGTATTAAAATTCACTAGCAAGGCATATTATAAGATTTCGTTAATTATTCCAAATAACTCAATTTGAAGTGCAATTATTGTTTTATAAAGTCGGTCCAGACATAACTCATATCTTCTACCTTGGAATTTCTTAACTCACCAAAAAATAATACTAGCACCAATGTGTGTTAGGTTGGATTTTAAGTTGTACAATGTGCATGTAATATATTTTTAATCTAACATGGGTTGCCTGTCTATAAAATAAATAAATAAAACTTGTTACAATGTGACTCCAAATATGAATGATCCATTCTGTTAATCTGCTACAGTCGGTAGGCAATAAAATGTTTTATGAAACTGTTATTGCTGGCACTGGTTTACTGCAGTTTGCGTTGCTACTGTCTTGTGCTAGTCTGAAAACATAAGAAATTTACATAAGTTTCAATTATTTTAATCATTCCTATATTACTTTTGTGAAACTGTACTTTTAATTTAACTTAACAACTGGGCATTAATAGATTTTATTGAAACATTAAGCGGAGGAAACAGCAATCTAAGTAGTTTGCGATTCCGCACTAATGGTCCGTATTGTTTGTTCTGTTCCTGGCAATAACAGCCAAAGTGGATTCAGTCTGAAACTAAGTAATGAGATATTATCATCATCATCACCTTTGTAGACGGCGAGTGTTTGACGACGAAAGTTGAGAAATTGGCACCGATAGTTTTCCCATCACTATAGGTACCTACACTTTTTACTGCCGAGAAAGTATCTTATCCATTGTAATAAATTAATAAGATACTTATTTCCCTTACAATGACACACTATGTTGATATCAAGTTTTAAGTATTTTTTGGTGGTTGATAATGCAGTGTTTTATCCAAATAATATGTGAGTCGCGGTCTCCGGAGACGTTGACAAAAATGTCGCACGAAATGTCTAAATTCGCGAGATAATCCGCGAAAACTTGGCTCGCATAAATTTTTCATGCTCGAAGCGAGTCACATAATATTTTGCGCGACTCAATTATTTCAAAGTATTCGCTTGTCGCGAAAAGTCACTCAAAGTCACGAATTTTGACAGATTTACAAGGATTTACATCACAAAACGTGTGACTCACAAAGTCGCGGGTTCGCACATGTTCGCATTGCGCGACTTTAATAGGTCGCGCAAATTTCTCATGCTCGGGAGCGAGTCACCTAATGGCGAGTCGCGGGTTTCGCGCGACACAATCGTTTGACGTTTAAGCTTGTCGTGAAAAGTGAGTGGAAGTCGCGAATTTTGACAGATATACGCCACAAAACGTGTTACTCACAAAGTCGCGGCCCTCACGCTACGGGTGCATGATGTCTATTGCCAGTATTGATGGTTAGATGTATTCGAACTTTTTGAAAGAGTGAAGAGTTTTTTTTTAATTACTTACCGCCCTAGGGCTTTTCTAGCTACATTATTACCCTAGAGCGCTAAGTGGTCACCTACAAGCCCCATTTGGGGGTAATAAGGACCTACTTACCGAATATGGAAGATGGAAAGGAATTTACGAATCACCTTATCAAAACGAGAACTTTTTTGTTCTAATATTTTAATTTAATTACGCAACTGAAGATCTCCGTGTTAAGACCGAATGTGCAAGACATTTCGTTATCAGAAAATAATCGTCCTCAATACCTGTTCAAGATAATAGGCAGTTATTTTCGTAATGCTAGTCATAATAGCACCTTGATTCAGTAGTGGATTTACCAATAGGCTGAGTAGGCTGGAGCCTAGGGCGGCAGATTTTAGGGGGCGGCAAATTTTCCCCAAAAATTGTTTTTTGTCTTACGGAGATAAAAATTAAAAAATACCTGAATGTTATTAGATTTCACCATTTAACTTAACCTGAAAAGTGGGAAATTAGACGTTTGCCAATCTGCTAATACATACTTTTTTATTTATTACATATTTGCGTAGGTGGATTTAGGAGGCGGCAAATTTGCCCCAAATTTTTTTTTGTCTTACAGAAATAGAAAAAATATAATACCTGAATGATAATAGATTTCGCCATTTAACTTAACCTGAAAAGTGGGAAATTTGACGTTTGCCAATCTGCTAATAGATGCATTTCATATTACATATTTGCGTAGGTAGTTTTAGGGGGCGGCAAATTTGCCCCAAAAATAGTTTTTTTTGTCTATTTTTTTATTTTTTATTTAATAGGTAAGCCAACGGCCCTCTTATAAAACATTTATACTTAATTAAAATTAAACAGTTTTAACAGACAGACAGTTCTAACAGAAATACAAAAACGAAATACCTGCGTGTTATTAGGTTTCACCATTTAACTTAACCTGAAAAGTGGGAAATTTTACGTTTGCCAATCTGCTAATACATACTTCGTATACTTTTTTATATTACATATTTGCGTAGGTAGTTATTTTGATGGCGGCGCGCGGTGCGGAAACAAATGGCAATTGGCATGGTCATTCGCTAAGAGTATCTGGCCGGAATGAAAGCTGCGACATCAGTTTATCCAAACTTGGTTAAGTTTGGATAATTTTTTTCTTAACTTAAATTAAAGCTTTTTATGTAAGTACTAAATATTCACAAAAAAAATTAAAACGTCATCACCAATAGTTTAGGACTTAGAGCACAATTAGAGTGCATACACATAGCTACGAGCACTTTCTAAGCAATCGGGTTTTTGCGCTAACATGCTGAAATACTACGCTATTAATATTTTATTCCTTAATTCTAACATGAATCGTTTGTACATAAAATAATATAAAACTAAAAGATTTCTTTAATTCTTCACAAAAAAATTTAAAACGTAATCGCCAATAGTTTGACTTAAAGCGGTTTTATTAATTGAGATTGAAACAGTATTTATGAAAATAGAGAGATTCATTTATAATTGTTACAATTTTACTATTTGCACTAGCTCTTTACACATAAGCCCTCGTTGATGGGAAGAAATGCATGCCAAAAAATGCAAAGAAATGTGAAGAATTACATTTAAAGCTTTAATTAGAGTTAAAAAAAATTAAAAACTTCAACTTTTACTTTTACTATAAGAATCTTATAATTATATTTCTTTCATATTATAGGTATTATAATCTTATTATTATTAGTAAATTTTTAAAAGCTCATAGCTCAGCAATAAAGCATCATACAGAAAAATGAAAATCAACAGGCAGTGGACTCGTTAAAATACTCGAAATTTGCGTAAGGCAAGAGGGATCAAATTTTGAGCATTTAATTAATTAATTTACAAAAAAAATACTCACTTAACTGACTACGGCAGTTTCATGTATGTTTCAATTTGATTAAAATAATTTATTTGACGCTGTTCCTTTCTTTTAAAATACTATGTTACTTAAGAAGAGTTATTATTTTTGGGCCATTCTTTCGATTGGCATCATAAAAGTAGGGGTGTTTTTTTTTTACATTCAAGTCGGTTCGATTCCCAGACGAGGCAAGAAATTTTTAGGAAAGCTTTGAATGCAGAATTACTAACTTTTAAAAATAACATGAAGTCTTCTTTCAGCAAAATACGCTATCTACGATATATAAGGTACTTTCCCTTCATGTCCCATAATTTTGGGACGCCCTGTATACTCGTATGCAATACATGATTGAGCTTTTCTTAGCTCAGAGATAAAATTACTTAATTTATCTTTTTTTGGCCATATTTGTGATGAGAATTATACCAATTATTTAGAAACCGTGCAGTTATTTTTGGTATCCAGTGGTGTTATAATATTTCAGTATCTTGCTTACTAAAAAATCGTATGCTGCTGTACGTGCATATTTATCGATTAAGTGGATTATATTATTTCGAGGTTCAGGAAATTTACTACACTGGTTTACAATAAATATTATTAGTTTTGAAAATTTAATAATTTAATGAATATACCTAATCTGTTCTTAATTTTTCATAAGATACAGATTATTTTAAAAACAATGAATAATTAATCTTTTAATTGTAAAATATTTTCTTTCACCTTCTTTTGTCGAAATGCAGAGGTCAGAAGGGGCGGCAAAATTTGAATAGCCTACTGGCGGCAAATGTGTTAATCCGCCACTGCCTTGATTAAGCTTTTAAGTTCAAGAGATGTTTTTAAAATAATTGGGTGAGTGTTTTGGTAACAGTATTCTGTAAACTCATAAGGGCTGTTATTATGTCAAAATAAGTACTAACAAACACGCTAATCTTACATACGCTACCGTTTATTTCATATACCTCTCTTCTGTGGACCTGATCTGACCGCGAGAGAATGGTAACCAAGGGCAACGTGATCACCAGGACTTCATAGAGCATAAGCGAGACTTTGTAAGTCCTGGACAATCATTTTTAATATTAATAATTAATAATTTAATAATTTCAATAATAGCACTTAAGTCTTGAGCGACAAGAACTACCTTGGAATAACTGCGACTGCACTGTGGAACAGCCACGTTCGCACAATTTAACAGGACTCGCTGTAACTAAGGGCAACGGTTTTACAAGGACTTCATAGATTGAAAGCATCTCATTGACCTCTTCATTTAACAATCGCACTTATGACGAGCTCAGTAAAAACAATCACGGGGCACCCGCAACTGCACTATGAATCTGTCACGCTCGCGTAAATTGGGTGGTGTGCCGGTAACCAACGGCAACGCCTTTCCAGGGACATCATAAAACGCAGGACGTCTCTTAGCAGCTCAGACGAGATTCCTAGAATACGCGTCAGCCATCCAGCTACAGGAGGGCACTGCAAGTGGGGATAGTTTTATTGGGAAAAGGGGTGGCTGGCAGGTGAGTAGCTATCTACGAAGTTTGATAGTCGTACGTAACCATAGCAACAGTATTACTAGGGCCCCATGAGACAAAAGCGTGAGAATCCCAAAATGTACAGTCGGCAGCATATCAATCTTTACATCTATGTCGTCGTGGCCGGGTGGGTTTGCTCACTTTATGCACTTAATGCTCGGGAATGTCATGAAATGGTCACCTTTTAATGGGGGTCCTGCTGTTTGACCAAAAGTCATTTGGCAAAATTACACTTGACAAACAATGTTTGACAAAAAATGCTTTCGCCAATTGATCATTTTACTACTAATCATTTTACAAATGACTCACTTATCCAAATGATCAACACTTAAATTTACATTTTACAAATAATTATTTTACTTAATGAACATTTAACAACTGAGTTATCAGACAAAACTACTATTGGTCTAAAAACGTTTGATAAAATGTATTATTTGACAAATGTTTCGTTTATTAATCAATCTTACGAACGGGGTGTCGGCGATGTAAAGAATACGTGACAACAGAAATATATGTGCGACGACGCGCGTAGCGAAGCGGAGCGCGTCGGAGCGTTAGGTTCTCTATGTAAGATCGAAAACAGACTCGACTTTGATGCGTTCAACATTTTGTTAAATGACATTTGGACAAATGCTTCATTTGCGAAACATATTATTTGGTGAAATTAAAAAAGGTCAACTGACATTTTAATATTCAAAACATTTAACAAATGTAGTGTTTGCTAATGGATCATTTGCTAAGTGAGTTTTTGTAAGATGATACTTTTGTCAAATGTCTCGTTTGCCAAATGAACATTTGGTTAAACGTTGTTTGTCGAATGACCATTTGTCAATAATTTTTTGGTCAACCATTAGTAATCCCTTTTAATGACATGGGCAACTTAATATGACCAGATCAGACTATATCGTCTGGCCGGATCGTATAAGTAGGATGTCTATAAAATATTTAATAAAAATCTATACATGTTTATTAACCCCAGAAATTATTTAAATAAAATAGAAACTTTAGGAAACATTTTAAGAATCTTAAAATGATGTACCTAACCTTTAATTGCTTATAGGCAGATATTTGGCCGCCATCTCACCTGATGTTAAGCGTCGATACATTCGAGGAAAGTTCTGTACTAATAGGTACCTATTACCTTCTATTCAGGGAGTTGTTTTTGTTTTTGTTTTTTTTTATCTATTTATAGTTAGTAGTGCCGCTTAGTTATAGTGTAGTAAGAATTTTTACCTATATATCTACTTATAGCATATATAATTATATGCTAGGTATTAATTAAAAGGTAACCAAAGCAGATCTCACTAAATCTATGATCTTTATTGCATGCCATAAAAACATGTTTACTTAATTTAAGTAACTAGATGACAAACTTTTAAGTTATGAGCAATGAACCCTTTTTTACTTTTACTTGTGTGTGTTGCAGAAATTGGTGACACAGAGACAGGTGGGCGCTATGCGCGAGGGCGGAACTAAACTTAAGAAAAACATAAACTGGGTCAAACTAAAACTGTACACTGACTGCAAATGCTAGAAATCGATAGAAAGTTGCAACACAGTCACTGGGGCATCAGCAAATGAAAGAGATACACAGGAAAGTCTAAGTAATCGTAGAGTAATGTTGTGTGTGTGTGTTGCAGAAGTTGGTGACACTGAGCCAGGTGGGCGCCATGTGCGAGGGCGGGCGGACTAAACTAAACTTAAGAAAAACAACTGGGTCAAACTATGTCCCGACTGGAAATCCTAGAGAGCGATAGAAAGTTGGAACGTAATCACTGGGACGTCAGCAGATGAAAGAGATGCGTAGCGTAGTTAAAGAAAACTAAAAGTAAAATCTGCCCCGCCTCGATATCCTAGAAATCGATTGCAAGTAGTAACCTAATCACTGGGACGTTAGCAGATGAAAGAGTTGCATCAAATTAAGGAAAACTGAAACAGCAAAGTAAGGTGATACCTGGGGCCTATTTAATAAATGCGACAATGACAGGTGACAGGCGACAGGTCACAATTTGACAATACATTGTTTAATAAAAAATATCACTGAGAAATAATGTCACGGTGGAAAATCTACAAATATGTCGACTTGTCGTGACAATTTGACATATTTCTGTTTAATAAATAATAGGCGACAGGTGACAATTTGTCAGGAAAAACTTGTAAAATTTGTTTTATTAAACACAAAGTTGTCATGGTAGGTAGACATATTTGTCAATTTGTCAGAGATTTTTGACAGGCTTTTCATCCCATGTCAACGCCATTCGGCAGCTAAATTAGTACGATTATTTGAAAAAAAATCATTAATTTTCATTTTGTGTGTTGAACTATCACTAAATCTGCCAAATAAAACCTCTCTGTTTTCATAGATAAGGTCTAAAATTGTTATTTTGCAAAATTCATTTATTCAAATAGCAAACAAAAGTTCCAGTCAAAAACAAAAGTAAAATTGGGCGTAGTTTGGCAGAAACGTTCCAACACACAATATGGTCATTTTTGAGTTAAATATACCAAAATGATGACTATCTTCTATACTTTAAGAATCATAGACTTGGATAGCGACCCAATGAGTTTGTGCAAAGTTATGGCATATTGAAATCAACCTAAATGTATGGAGCGCGTAAATCAGCTTATACCTAAAAACTCAAATATCTCAAAAGTCACTTTGTGTGGGTTGGAACGTTTCTGCTAAACTACGTCCAATTGTTGTAGGTACTTTTCTTGATAATATTACCCTCATGTTGTCCTACATGCATGCTTAGATATTGTGTTGTGACAAATATGTCAGAATTAGTGACAAACTTGTCAATTGTCATGACAAATAAATCTATTTGTTAGAGACTCGACAGGTAAAACCTGACAATTGTCACTTTTATTAAACAGTTTTATAGCCTGACAATTTTGTCAGTATTTGCCTGTCGCATTTGGACTTAATTGTCATCTTTATTAAACGCCACTTATCGCGACAATTCGACTTATTTGTCAAAAAGTGACAAATTTTTCGAATTGTCGCGTTTATTAAATAGGCCCCATTTAGTTTATTTTCTTTCACCCAACTTTGTTATTGGGCTTTATTTAGGCTGATTAGATAGATAGATTTCGTTTGTGTAAAATAAAGGAACACTTTAATAAGAATAAAATAATATAGAGACAGACTTTTATGTCATGTAACGGTGCTCTGTCGCTCCTAGAAATCGATACTAGCAAAGTTTTCACCAGGACGTAAGTAGATGAAGAAGATACATAGAATGAAGGAAAACTGAAAAAGCAAACTACGGTGATCCCTGCTCTGTCACTCCTAGAAATCAATACTAGCAACGTTTTCATCAGGACGTCAGCAGATGAAGGAGATGCATACAATTGAGAGACCCCTGCTCTATCACTCCTAGAAATCGATAGAGCAAAGTTTTCACCAGAACGACAGCAGATGAAGGAGATAGATAAAATAAAGGAAAACTGAAAAAGCAAACTACGGTGATCCCTGCTCTGTCACTCCTAGAAATCAATACTAGCAACGTTTTCACCAGGACGTCAGCAGATGAAGGATATGCATACAATTGAGAGAAACTGAAAATGAAAGTGACCCCGCTCTGTCACTGACCCCTGCTCTGTCACTCCTAGAAATCAATACTAGCAACGTTATCATCAGGACGTCAGCAGATGAAGGAAATGTGTAAAGTGGTAACAGCTCAATCGAACTAGCGCTTTGAAAGCGCAAATTGCTGGAATGCGATGAAGCGGCGTGCGATGCGCGATTTGGACACTCAGTAGCAAAATCGATGGATGTAGCGAGGAAACACTAATGCAGTAGTCCTGCTGGCTCCTTGCTGGCTTTTGAAGACGCACGATACGAAAGCAGACAAAAGTCAAACGACGAATCTGGAAAGATTAATTATCAAGTAATCGAACTGGGAGATAGCGACTAAATGTATTCCATATGCAATTTTGAACTTTAGTTACAAATGATTTTGTATCCATTGTATCAACCACGATTAAACCTCTTACACACGTACCTATCCGGGCCTAGATTCTGCTAATGCATTGTAGTACAATGACAACTCCATGAACGCGGCGATTTCATTTCATTGCCGCTTTTAATCTACGCGCGCATACGTACCAATCCTTCTAAGCGTCAATGGTATACAAAATCATGTCACGTGACCTGACCAAGTATCTGTCATTGAAGTGTAATGCACTAGCAGAATTGAGGCCCCGGACTGTCGAGCGGCATTGTATAAAATAGCGTCGAGGGTGGTAATCGTCGCGACAGGGGAGCGCCGTCACGTCATCGCTACGTGCTCGCCGCACAATCGCTGCGAATCGCGGAGAGCTCGCAGCGCGATCGCATCGCTTTCAAATTGCTCGCAAGTTGTTAGTGCGGTATTGTTCTGCGTAGAATTTCGGTCGCATTTAATCATGTTTTCTCTGGTAAAAATACTATTGCCAACATCGGACCTAGCCTTCCACGAAGTAGGCAAAAGTAACAACGAAATGACTAGGACATCATGAAACTAAAGCCTAGACTTTGAAAGTGTACCGGAAAATGGCCGCCGACCCGCCCATCTTGCATCCCTCACAGATTCTGTTGCATCTACTATTGGGTATTTGACAGGATGTCAAATGAGTTACTTTTAAAACAGAATTTTGTATGAAAATACTTGCTTGTGACGTCACATTTCAGAGCACTCTTTTTATGTTTCGTCTATTTAAAAATTGTAATAACTAGTCAATGATTAAAAGAAATACATTTTCCGAATCATTTTGTAATTTTTATCTTAATCGAGCATTTCAAATAATTTATTGTTGACTAGCTGTTGCCCGCGACTACGTCCGCGTGGGCTTTAGTTGAGTAAAGTGTTTGCAAATAAGATAGAGATACTTTTAGCGCATGCGAAAGAGCTTTCATACTAACTTCGCAACCCCCTCTTACCCCCTTAAGGGATGATTTTCGAAAGACTACTTTACACGTCTTTCGTGACTTTTAATATAGGACCTACATACTAAATTTCATTCGAATAATGGAATAAATGCCAGAAACGGCAAAGTTTCATACTAACTTTGTACCCCCCCTTTTACCCCCTTAAGGGATGATTGTCGAAAAACTATTTTACGTATATTTCGTAACTTTTAATAAAGGAACTTCGTATTGAATTCCATTCGAATAACTTAAAAACGGCAAAGTTTGCAAATAAGATAGGGATACTTTTAGCGCATGCGAAAGAGCTTTCATACTAACTTCGCAACCCCCTCTTACCCCTTTAAGGGATGATTTTTAGAAAAACTATTTAACACGTGTTTCATAATTTTAAATGAAGAACCTTCGTACCCAATTTCATTTGAATAACTTCAAAAACGGCAAAGTTTCATACTAACTTTGAACCCCCATTTTACCCCTTTAGGGGATGAATTTTCAAAAATCCTTTCTTAGTGCTCCCTTACGTTACAAAAGGAACCCCTGTGCAAAATTTCAAGTATCTAACCCTTATAGTTTAGGCCCTGCGTTGATATGTCAGTCAGTCAGTCAGTCGGCTTCTCCTTTTATATATTATTATATAGATAGATAGTGTCAAATACCGTATTGCCAACATCGGACCTAGTCTTCCACGAAGTAGGCAAAAGTAACAACGAAATTACTAAGACATCATGAAACTAAAGCCTAGACTTTGAAAGTGTACCGGAAAATGGCCGCCGACCCGCCCATCTTGCATCCCTTACAGATTCTGTTGCACCTGCATCTCTATTGGTCTAAAATTCACCGGGAACAGGGAGGAAAGGTGTGGGGTGATACAATCCATGCCATGTGATTCCAATATCGAACCCTTTCCAACTAGCAAAAGTTGAAAAGTTTTGGTACAAATAGATCGCGTCTGAAGATTGTATCAGAAATAAAAGTGGAAGCGGTAACCGGGTTGTCTTTCGGAAGGTTGTGGGTTCACTACCCAGTGACTCTTTTTTAAGTTACGAACATTTGTGAAGTTTTAGTAAAGTTATCCCAGTCGCTAAAAGCGCATGATCGTGCGAAAAAGCGCTCGACATTTCCAATCATCAGTGGGCACGCGAGGTAAAAAAGCCCAAGCTCTCTCGCGAGAGAGAAACCCAGTGCCGTGCAGTGGGACGTATACTATAGGCTGCATTATTACGAAAAGTAAAAAAGCAAATTGAGGCTTTCGCTTATACAAAAGAAGTTGTTTCGTTACAATACCTATATGAAATGAACAAATAGTAGTTTATGATACTGTTGCATAAGAAGGGGTCTGATAACACGAGTCTGTTTTAAAAAAACGAGACGTAAGCTAGTTTTTTTATAGTATCACACGAGTGTTATAAGACCAAGTTATGTACAGTGTCATATACTACTTTATTTACTCTCATACTATAATACATAAAATAATATTGCAAATAAAACGCTGAATATCAATAAATTAATTTTTCCATTCCATGAGCTCGTGGTAACATTTATTATAGTTGCTCCTAGACTTCGCCGGTAACAGAGTTATGTTTGACGCAACTTCCAGAATGTCTGGTGGTGTACAATTACCACTATCCTCGGTTTCAGACATGTTTTTAGACAAAAACTAATTTATTTTACAAACAGAACCAAACTTTGTTTATATTGAATTTTTTTTTAAATGTAAAATGTTGGCGCCAAGGCGCAAACATCGATTGCGCATGCGTGTTGCATCGCGCCGCGGACTCGTTCATTGAAACCTTTTTTTTTTAAGTAGAGGTTCAGCCTTCTTGGTCCAGCTGGAGGTTGTATAGGTGTTTCGTTATGATTAAAAAGTTATAATGATGCAGGTGTCCATCCATGCAAGACCTGTATCGTAATAAAAATTTTTATTTTTATTTTTGGCCTATGCGTAATGTTTGTCATAAGAGGTTTGTTTTCAGTTTTATAGTCTTTGTATTATACACTCACAGGCACAATTAACCGCCCACTTTAATTTTTCGACGTAACTTGAAATTCATTAGAGGATGATTCGCACTCGCTGTGACCACTCACGAACCTTGATGCCGTGGGTATACCCTATCAAACACGTTTGGGACAATCTTAAAATGCGAGTGGAAATCATTCCCTAATTAATATTTCAAGTTACGTCGGAAAATTAAAGTGGGCGGTTAATTGTGCCTCTGAGTATAGTATCAGAGCAGATAAAGATTTTTAAATAATAATTGAATTATGTTCGGTGCTAAGCCCATTATTGAGAATTGCAGTAATAGAGCAATCTTTACATATTCGTAATAACCCAAAAAAGACAATTTGAAATATTGATTGATTAAAGTTTATAATAAAAAGTCGTGAATAAAAATGGCCCGTGTGTACACTAACAATAAACGCCAAGGGGTGGATTACGAAGAGTATTTTTTTTTTTCTAAGAACGCACAAACTTTCATATTTATATAATATTAGTAGGATGGCAAACGAAAACACGTCACGGGAAAAATACATGTAAAGATGCGAAATTATCACCGCCTAAAGACGCCATGAAGGGAGGAAGCGAACTCCGAGAAATAAAATGGCTGCCACGCATACCGATGCTACCAGGGTATCATAGATTCCAAAGTGGTGTACAGTCTGTAAGGGCTCTAGAGTAGGCTTCGGTTTTCGCCGAAGGCACACGAGTGTAATACTACTTCCTGCTCTGTATAAAACTTTTCTTCACTATTTTGAAAAGTTATGTAAAGTTATAAATAACAATACAAAATAAACCATACCGTATTGCAATATAATCGGTATTTGATTGCTCAGCCGAGGTGTATTCTAAAAGCCAACAGACTGTACCATTTCATAGTATAGATAAAATATTAAGTATTATTATGCTGATCATTTTATTGTGCAGAGTAGACAAAAAGCGAGGTCTCAAAAATGAAAGTTTCGTACAAATCAAACTTTCGATTTTTTCCTAAAATTTTAAAAATAATGGTGAACTTAATATATTGACTGGACTAAAAGTGATATGTGAAGGAGAAGACCATCTTGTGGATTAACGAACATAATGTAACTTTGGACATTAGGGAACGGTGTTTTACTAAATAAGACTGTCGAGCTACACGGCACGTAGGAATAAATCATTATCTTAGGCATTTTTTTTTTAAATAAATTGTTTATTCAAGTAATGGTTACAAGGATATACATCTACATTACGTTATTCTAAAAAGAAAAAACATAACATTAAATGTACTTGGGTACATGTCTGCTGCCATAGTTGTTCGGTAAAATCAAGTACTGAACTTTTTCCGAAAGCCTAAGTATTACATCACCAGGCACCAGCACCAGGATAGCAAAAACAACAAGGAAAGAATTCAGTAGCACTACACAATTTTTTCGCAAATATTCCTCGGTGTTTTGAATGCTTTCAAACAGTAAACATAGACCGCCGACCTAATTTTGAATATTATTTGAATTGTCGTTCTTGGATTACCATAACAGAGGCCTGACGTCCGCCGGGTCAGCTAGTCTAATATATAAAATTCACAGTGTCACAGTGTTAGTGCCCATACTCCTCCGAAACGGCTTGACCGATTTTGATTAGGTCTGGACCTATACGTGTAAAATTTCCGTGTAACGTGTAACCTATTTCCAGGAATAGGTTAATAGAATTAGTGATAAGAGTCGTCTTCCCTAAATTTTGTTTAATTATAATCCCTACAAATAATTACCATGGCGAAACAACGTTTGCCGGGTCTGCTAGTGTAATGCAAAAGTGGTCATTGTGTGCACAATCGATAAACGCCGCGGGGTGGGTGTGTCAGTACAGAGTGCAACATCGCTTCCGCTCTGCCAACGACGTGCAGGCGAACATCAGGACATCAGAGCTTTTAAGAGCAAACTAATCGATACTTGTAGCGAACCTACGTCATGTTGAATAGAAGGTGAAAGTGAAGTCGTGCAAGCATAGTACAAGTACTCTAGATATATACCTACATCAAGTTATGTTAGTGTGTCGACCGGTGATGCTGCAGCTGAATAAACTGTGTGGGGAAAACTTATCAAACATGACCTTGTTAATCTAATGATGAAAAGGCATCACCGTCTAAACAAAGGTTAGGTTCGATGCTACTGGAGGCCGCCGCAAATTATTTGTACAAACGGCCTTAGTATGCATCGTCATCATCATCATTATCATGGGCCTATGCTTGTCCACTGCTGGACATTGCACGCCACTGAGCACTGTCCTCGGCTATTCTCATTCAGTTCTTGCCAGCCGAAGATCATCGTTCAACCGAGTCTGAGGACATCCTACACTACGTTTATCGATCCGTGGTCTCCACTCAAGAACACGTCTACCCCATCGGTTATCAGTTCTTCGGATGATATGGCCAGCCCATTTCCACTTCAGCATGCTAATTCGGTGGGCTATGTCGGAATAATTATTTTTATAAATTAAAATTTATTAATTATTCTTAATTTAAATTAAATTGAATATAATTGTTGTAGGCGACGCGTACACACTAACTTAACATTAGATATTAGGTATTATATTGAATGTCTGTATTTGTGTTAGGTTAAGTTTAGCTCGTTCTTGACCGTTTTTAATAAATATGATGAATGAGGGTAATGTGGCAAAGCAGATACGCTGGTCGCCCGCCTTGCAGTTTAGTCTCAATTTGGCCTCCAACGAGTGACCCGCGCGCGCTGTGCGACATTACCGCCACGTATATCCTCCGCAAACCTCTCTTTTATTTAATAATCCAATCTCTGAGACCCAGGCCGCATCTGAATCCCTTACAATTGTATTATGTAGAATTAAATTGAATGTAATTATTTATTCTTAAATTAAATATATGACAAAATATTCTGTGAATATTTCAAGCGTCTACCTGTGGCCATTATTAACTTCGAGCAAAAAACTAAACAAAAAAAAAAAACATAATGTGTAAAAAATTCAACTGCCTAGCTAGTACGGTTCATGAGATAAAGGCTGGTGACATACGGACAGTGTAGTCTTAGTAACCAGCCTAAAAATCAAACAAAAATAATGGACGACGGCTTTTTAAGACATTGAACAGTAATTTTTTACGACTCCTGTTTACTACATATTTGCGACACTGGCGCCCCACGTTGGGCGCCAATGTCGCAATATAGTAAACAGGAGTTCAGTAGGTCGAATAAAAAGGGGATATCCAGAGGCAGCGAATAATTATTAAATATTTGGTTTATAAGGTAAAAAGAAAGGCACATATGTGCCTTTTAGAGTATTATATTATGATTATAATTACGACGATTGCTCTATTCTCAATATTATTTATCAATTATAATTACCCGTATCGGCAAGTCCGTACAGGTCCGTACTGATCGCTATTGGTATGACGGTCTCAACCATTCTCTATGTGCCTATTCGGTACGTATAGGTACGGAATACCTGCATTGATCATACCGTTTGAAGTCTGCCTGAGTAGGGTGGGTGTGTCACACACCATTGCCGGATACGGGTACGGGTATCCCGGTACCGGGATATGATACACACACGGTGTGTACGTATCAGTACTGACCTGTACCGGCAAACCCGTACTGTGTGTATATTATACATATATCAAAGCGAATCAATTACCGGGGCATTGCACGCTTCAAAACCCCTTCCTTGCATTAGGAGATCAAAGCTTACATGCAGTTATTAGTAGTTTGTAACTACTACATCGAAGCCTGGTATAAGGGACAGTTTACAAAGCGTGCAATGCCCTCTAACTATCGATTTAGCTAAAAATAGAATCAAAACAGGTCAGAACCACCCTAGGCTACCCCATCACATACTTAAATGATTCATTTCATTAAGCTTTGACCAAAGTACATAATTATAAGCATATTTTAGAATCTTTATATCAAACTAGCTGACCCGGCGAACGTTGTTCCGCCATATATATATTTTTATATAAAATATATAAAATTTCATCGAAATCAGCCAAGCCGTTTCAGAGGAGTATGCGCACTAACATTGCGACACGAGAATTTTATATGTATATTAGATAGAAGATAAGACAAGCTGACCCGGCAAACGTTGTTTTGCCAGATTGGGGTATGAAAAGTAGATAACAACCTATTCTCAGACCCACCGAATATACGTATAAAATTTCATCAAAATCGGTCAAGCCGTTTCGGAGGAGTATGCTCACTAACATTGTGACTAGTATACCAGAGTATCCTATGTATATTGGGATAAGATCCAACCGACCAAAGATTGCAATGCCAGGCGATGCCATAACAAACACGCTGAGGCCATTTGTACACATCAAGTACGGCGGCCACCAGCGGGATCAAACCCAGGGCCTCCGGAAAACGCGTGGTGAATAGGGTTCGAGCAACAGACATTCCACTCAGATCACGACCGAGAACTCGCAACGCAATGTTGTGATAGGTAAGAATTGTTCGAAAACAGCGTTCAGAATCTATTTTTATGACGATCGATAATAAGGGAGCACTGCACGCTCCTGAAGCAGCCCCAGGTACCAGGGCATCAAGAAATGTAAGTAGTTTGTCACTGCATTTGCCACCCCCCAGAGAGTTGCTGTACAATTTGCTTTGCTTTCCTCGTGCGTGTTTCCTGAGTGTGTATGTGCGCTCATGCGAATAATAATAACTTCCACACAACACAATCACTTGTTCTGGTCCCAGACTGGGATACCCTGTGCTATGGTACCTAACCAGGCAAGGTCATCACGAACGTGGAAATATACCCAGACTGTTTCAGTCATGAAGCCAGCATGGTAATCAGAGGTTTATTCCCTGAACGTCGCTTCCCATAATGTCGCTCCTCAACTTTATTTTAAGATTGCTTAAAATTGTTAAAATTTTAAGATTTAATTTAAAAATAAAAGTTATGAATGGAAATAGGAAGGTATTAGTTTGAATTTCTCTCTGTTATAACCATAACCTGTAATTTTATTTGAAAAGTAATAGGGTAACAGAAGTATGTAAGAGATTGCGGCTAAAATAAAACCTCACGCATGAAGGACAAGCGGCTTATTGCATGGAGTTGCTTAATACTGCGCAGTATTAAACAACCCCCTACTTCTTACTTCGTGCCAGTTTTGGTTACGTCCACTTCAGAGTGCTTATACTGAGTTTTTTCATTTCACTTTCGATAGCGAGAGCGTTTGCAATTTGTATAGGAGTGACAAAGAGACAACTAGGTGGCGCGCTTTGTCACTCGAATTAAATGAAAAAACTCAGTATAAGCACTCAGGCCATAAATTTAAAGTGTTTTTGTAGGTAATAAAATAGTTGATGAATGCATTTTTGTGGAAGGAGCTTAGTTTAGTACCGAGGTGTGTTGGAAAATCAGGAAGAAATCATCAGGAGGAAAGTCGCTACCTTCGGAGAGAGGGGTAGTTCTTCGGGAACTTACAACCGCGGATGAAACCCTCCCTAGAGTCTAGTACCTAGACTTACCGCGTTAACAAGTTTAGTGTAATATTATGCAAGTCCTCAGTGAAGACTTCGCGAGTGTAATAATAACTTCTGTTATCCTAGTACTTTCATTTTAATATGTGTAGGTATGTATGATTTATTGCATTTTTTTCTAATAAACTGAAAATTCTGCTCTGGACTGTACCTATTCTAACCATAAATGCGGCGTGCCTAAAGCGAGGAGCGAAGTACTGGTAATCGAAGTAAAATGCAAAGCGACATTATGGGAAGCGAGGTTCAGGGAATAAACCTAATCCCCGGACATGATACCGCCCAGTCCAACGGGGTGATTCTCAGAACTGCATAATTTCTTTGGTGCATTTTTTTTCATATAAACTCAATAAAAAGTAACATAATATTGTAGTAGATGCCACCAAAACCCATAAATGTGTTACAATACAATCTTCAGGGCCAATAAAGCTACAATACAAATGTTACTTTTTATTGAGTTAACATGAAAAATAATGCGCCAAAGAAATTATGCAATTTGAGCCATTTTCTGAGAATCACACAACGAGGCAGTGGATAAAAAAAAACATTGTGAAATCAGACCACGATTTAAAACTATTTAAAATAAAAAATCTAACATTCATAATAACGGCTTACAAAATTTCCTTGAAATCTAAATTTCTGTAATTTCACTTATACATTTTGCAACCAAAAAAATACACCTATATCCTCGTGAGGCCAAATGTCTTCAAGTGATCACAAAATCAATTGTTCTTTTCAAGGTCGGGCCTTACGAGGATATAATGTCCGCAAAATCATTCCCTCATTGGTCCCAAGCGACCAATACAATCACATTTATTTTATCAATTAAAAAAAAGCTCTACTTTCAAGACTCGTCGATTAAAAATATGATATATTAATGAAAAATCTTTTTAGGAATATAATGAAAACCTGATGTCAAAATAGAAATATACACGTGTCGTTGAAATTATAAATCAGTCCCTCAGATTGTTAGTGACAATCGAAGTATGAATTCATTTTTAATTAAACATGAATGCCAATATTAGTTTAATTTATTGATACTTTTATCGCACGTACTTACATTTATAAAAATACCGATTAAGACCGACTTAATGACATAAGCATTCTCTGCCAGTTTTCAATAGTTGGCAATCTTGTCAACTTATCAATGTCACGAATTTAAATTGAGAGTGTTGGGGTTTGCGTTGCAAAAAGTTACAATGTTTTATTTGAATAAATAATATTTCCCTCCGTCAGTCCCACACGTGCCGGAAAAACAAGAAGTAAGATCCCTCAATCGTTATTGATTGCACAGAGAAGTAGGCTTATGGGAGTAATCAACTTATGCAAAAACTTTTCAAAGTCTGGGTGTATTTCCATGTTTGTGATGTTCTTGTCTGTTTAATGTAGCACAGCGTAGAATTTTACAATTTTTATTTAAAGTACATTTAAATAAACCCAATTTTAGTGCTCTTTGTAACTTTCATCTCCCTACTTGCATTCCCGTACGGGATTTCGTACTAGGACATCAGACTCCAGGAGGTAGCTTTCATTGAATAAACCACCCCCTAGAAGTAGCGGCTCCCTTCCCTTCCTCCCTCCCTGCCCGTGATATGCAGTTGGGTGGAGAATATCGGTACACTTGTGTGCTGATTTACTACTGTATAGACATCTATGAACCATTCAATGATATAGTAGTTCAAGTTGAACGAACTCTTTGCATTGATTTCTGTAGGTCAGTATAGAAATAATATTGAGTTTAAATAAGGGTTTAATTTATCAGACGTAAGGGAGAGGGAGTCAGACAGACTAACAGATGATTAAATAGGAATAATTCATCTGGTTTGGTGCTAAAGCAGCCAAACTAGTGGTATGGTCACGAGCGTTGTCAGTTAAACACGGCCAGTTGCACCTCCCCCCTTCACCCACCCCTATAGCAAGGCTCGGGGGAAGGCGCTCCCGAGTGCAAGAGCGGGCCCGGCTCTACAACTACATACGAGAATAATGCCCCTGCATTATTTACTGGGTTGAACCGACTTGAACCCGGGCGCCCAGCGCTGGAGGCACCACGGATCAGGCGGATTGAATTGGCCATGCTACATTTTTTAACATGAACGGAAATCTCAAAACCATTTTGAGAATTATGCTTTCAGTACAATTTCTATTTATCAGATTTGTAAATAAGTCTATATTTTTTAAGATAATCAATAAAAAAGCCTTGACCTTAAATGACTTTTCTATGACGTCAGAAAAGATAGTATGAGTTATAATCCTTTGCCTTACTTACAAAAAATTGTTTTTTTTATGTAGGCAAAGACTGTCTCCTTAATAATCATCTGATGACGTCACAAACGCCAAAACTTTATAAAATTATTAAAAATAGACAGACATCAAACATTAAACAGACATTAAACTGAAAAATTCCGAAATTAGTTTCTTAAAATGGTCAATAGTTTCAAAATCAATTTATTATAAAAACATTTATAAAAAACAAGCAACATGGACAATTTAAAAATGCCGATCTTAACCAGTGCTCTGCATAGAACACTGGTGTACTGTTATGTAGTCATAAGTTGGAATGGCTCGGAAAAATTGTCAAATTTTTGTTTTTCAAAAATTACTGCTTTAGCAGAAATGCAGTCTTGTACTAGATATTGGCCTAGGTACTACATACACCTACGAATAAAAGACCATAGAAGTATTTCTTCCCACACAAAAATATAGAGAATATTCCACGTTTTTTACCGTACTATACAATTCAGTGAAGATTCGAGATTAGAATAAACAAAGGAGTGAACGCGCGAAACCAACGAAATCCTGTTCGCAAGCAAAAAATGTTGACTCTGCAGATGGGACTGCGAAAAACCACTGTTAAAAGGGTGTCGAATAAATATCTAAATCTGCACGCCCAAAGAAAAAAATAGAACATATTTTTAAGGCACGGCTGAAGAAAATAAGACTCGAAAGCTAAGCGGTACGCGAGGATTCAACACCGCGAAGTACTTTTTTCGGACGAAATTTTTTTTAATGTTTAGGAGAGTTTCAACAAACAAAATAATGAAGTGTACGCACACTCTAGTGGAGATTAGCGAGCAGACGTTTGCCACGTCTTCAGCGTGGGCATCACCCTTCGGCATTCACGGTTTGGCTTGGGGTCTCCTATTTGGGACCGACTGAGGTGTTTTTAAGTGGAAAAGCAGTGAAAACCAGTGTCCTCGTATATCAAAACACAGTCCCAACAAACATTGAAGAACATCTTTCACTGCACTATTATAATTATGTACGTACCTTACAAATTTGTACGGAACCCTCAGTGGTTGAGTCCGGTTTGTATCACCGCCCCCGCACGTTGCCGACCCTTTGTAATATGCGTAATCATTCTAAGCGGAATATAATATTCAATAAGTACCGCCAGCAACGGAAAAATCATATTTTATATTCTCTCTATACTTTCTTCGGAAGTGCGAACTAGGCGTTTCCCGAGTGTAATAAGGAATCGTGTATTTTTGTATTAGCAAAGGGCAAGATAAAAGTACCCCAAACCGACGAGCGTGCATGCACCGACAAGCGAAAATTATTTGTCAGGATCGTGGCAGGTGGCAGTCCCGGTCTATGCCTACGCCTCTGGGATAAAGGCGTGAGCTTATGTATGTGTGTATGTATTTATAAATAACAACGCTATAATTTATGTTATTATTAAGGACTCCACACACGACGGCTATAAGGTAAAGATGTATATTATAGCACGATATATCTCATTACATCTTTCCATAGATATCGTTAGGAGACCACACACGACAGCTATAATATACATCTTTACATCTTCGTACCTTAAAGGTACTGAGCGATACGAAGATGTATATTTACCTGTCGATACATCTTAATATATCTCAATACCTTTTCGTATATTACGATACATCTTTCTTCGAACAGGGTGTTCAAAAAGTTTCTTGGTGATTCATAAACTCCACTAGGAGTCTTATTTCGCTAAACGACATAGGTATTCAGAGTCCTGTCTCAATAAATTCATTTCCGCCACATCACTTGTAGTCCTATCTGTAATCACTAAATAGGCTCGCTATAGGCCGGTTTCCGAATTGAGAATTTCACTTAAGTAAATATTTAAATAACGTTCTGTCACGCTCTTTTCTGAGAAATTTGACGAGACAACACTAGAGTTAAGTAGTTACTTAGGGAAATTCTCAAATCAGAAATCGGCCGTAAGCTACGTTTCGTAAGCCTGATGAAGCTATAGGCCATACACCGCCACCGGGGGCCAAGTCCGAATTGGTGGAGGCTTGTAAGTGTAGTGGCTGGTCTTACTCTATGGCCTCTGACTTGGCTTAACGACTGCCATTTATCGACGGCAGCCAGCACCAATTGCTTAACATGCCTTGCGAAGCATGGAACCGCTCGGTAAAATGCCATTAGCGTTAATCATAAACGGTCACCCATCCATGCACTGAACGCGCCCTATGTTGCTTAACCTTCGTGATCGTTTAAGATCACTCAGGCGGCCAGAGCTGCGAGCAATTCTTCGATTCAGTCGATTGATGACCTATGATTTTATAGATATAACATAGGAAGTTACAAATTATATAATGATGGAATATAAAATTAAAGTTGTCTTTAACATGAAGGATAGTAACAAAAATCAATCTACCTGGAGAAAGAAAAAAAAGTGTAGCAACACATCATGCCTGTCCACTAGGTGGCGATGTCTGATAATTCCGCATATAATTTAAACTCTTCGGAGTTTTTCTTACTTTAAATGATGTTCAATCCACATCGTTCTATTTTTGGCACATGTGCCAACGCATACGCGCATCAAAATCTCAACCATCTTCTGATGAACTAGCTATCTATTAAATCTAGTAGTAAGTAAGTCGACAGATCCATAACACCACCCTGTATAACGCCTTAGCAGCCGGAACGTGTGTCGGTCGAGACGTATGCCAACGAAATGAAGCGATATATACATTACGTTACCTGTTGCGTGTGTGATACTTTAATATAATGTAAAGCTATACATCCCGGGATGTAATGTATATTATAGCCGTCGTGTGTGAAGTCCCTTATTGTTAAATACTTTCTTATATAATATTTAACTTTATAATGTTCTCTATATATACACAATAAAAACGTGTTATAAACGCACACATCTTTCATCTAGTCATTATTCATTTCATTTACGCACGCCGGATGTCATTTATAATATGCTTTACAAATGGGATTTTATAAAGTCTAAATGTCAGTAAAGTTTTACGTTCCGGGCGATTACGCAACTAAAATCCATTGTTGAAGTGCTCGCGACAGTTTCACACTCACATAGATGTTAGGTAGGTACGTATGTATGTGTGGACTGAAAGCTCGACGTTTATGAAATCCTAATAACGAAGTCTCACTGAACGCCTCCGCAATTTGCAACGTCTGCAAGTTTTATTTTATTCTATTTATACAACGAGTGCCAAAATTCAACGATTAGCGGGCCCCAGAGGGTGTGACTGTTTTTAAATATAAAAGATTTTTAACTACCATGAATGAACTGAACCACATTTTGTATTTTTTTTTCTGTTTTATTGCTAATTGCATCGGGTACGTAGCTGCTATTTACCACAACCATTAAAAATCACAGAATGCCTGCTGCAGGCAGCCTGCAGTTATTACAAACAATAAAAAAAACTTAAATGTTTATTAACTGACCACTTTCACTCAACGTGGTGAAAAAAAATATAGGCACAGGCAAGGTGTTTAAAAAGTTAGCGCTACTTATCAAGATTCCATAATGGTATAATACTCCAGGAAAACTAGACTTATAAAAGAGTAAATAATATTTTGGTTCTTTCACCGGGCGCAGGTAGCGCACTTTTAATGTGAGTTTCATACACACATACATGTTGAGTAGGTGAGATGCGTAAGAGCGCCTTTTCACTAGTAGCCGCGCGACAGTACCCAGCTGATGGCTTTTCATTACAACTGCAGCCGCGCGACTTGTTTAGATTGGGGTGGCGCACTTCTTCTTGCTTCATTCCAAAAATGGAATCTAACGAGGAAACGTAACGAAGTCGCGCGGCTGCAGTTGTTATGAACAGGCATTGCTCCTGCTTTTGGTGGTTATCCTTCGCGCCATGGACGTCGCATACATATAAAAAAATAAACAATACTGGATCCCGCCTTTGTTTATATATTTATTTATTTATTAAAGGTAAACTTACAGGTAACCACCAAATCTAACATAAAAATATTAACAAATCAGTCTAGAACTAGGCTGGAACCTAAGCTGTTTGAAATCGGCATATGAATAGTAATCACATATAATTACATAATCATGTAACAGTACTTAAATTGTTGTTAAATGGTCATAATAATAAATTCCAGTTTTATTGTTGAAGTCCGGAATAAATAGTTGACGTAATTATTTCAATCTAGATATTTTTTATAATCTTGTTGCTGTGCTTTATGAAATCCTAGTACTGGAGTCTCAGTGAACGCCTCCGCGTTTTGCATCGCTTGTAAGTTGTACAGAGACGACTTCACATTTTAACTGTTTTGAGTAACTGATAAGAGTTCACTTATACAAGTAAATGTTTTACTGTCAGTTTCCTACACACATACTTACATGTTGGGTACGGTACGTAAGTGTATGTGTGTGCACAAAGCTCCACGACACCTTTGAAATCCTAGTAATGGAGTCCCACTGAACGCCTCCGCATTTTGCAACAACTGGAAGTTGTATTTTATTTTTATCTACGAGTATACGAGTCCCAAAAATCAACGATAAGAGGGCCCCAGAGGGTGCGAGTGTTTAGGACTACTCTAAAAATAGAAAAAAGGTGTATTATTTTTGAAACTACGTACAAAAAAAATTAAATCCATTGAAAATTTACACCCTTTATAATATTTTTAACTACCATGAACACATTTTGTTTTTTTTTTTGTGTTGTTAATTGCATCGGCTACCTAAGTAGCACTGCTATTTATCACAACCCTTAAAAATCCCAGAATGCCTGCAGTTATTACACACAATAAAAAAAATCATCTCAAAAATGTTTAGTAACAGACAACTTTCACTTAACGTGGTGTAAAAAAAATTTAGACACTACTATGGCAACCTTTTTTAAAAAGTTGGCGCTACTTATCAAGATTTCATAATAATATACCGCTACAAGCTCTTTTTTCAGTAAAAACGCGATTTTATTACCGCGAAAATGCCGGAACAATAATCGTTTAAAAAGCATATGTTACGGAAATTTTGGGGCCTTTTTCCAGAAATGCTCAGATTTTTGCAGATGCTCTCTTGTTTCCGGAATAACACGTTGTTCGTGCAAATGGTTGGGTAGGTACGTAAGTGTGTGTGAGCATTGAAAGCTCCACGGCACCTATGAAATCCTAGAACGGAGTTTCACTGAACGCCTCCGCATTTCGCATCGCATATGAGTTGTACGACTCTCACATTTTTGTTGCAAAATTGTCAAGCAGAAATGATTAGAGTTCACTTAAGCTGCAAAGCTTTTGAACATGGAAGCTAGTCGATGACTGCACCTTGCTATTTTACTGTTTGGCATTATTCGCAGGAAATCTCCAGTCTACCTTCACAAAAAGCTGGAGTGGTCGTTCCGTCAGCGCTATTGCATAAGAACAGAATAGGTTATTCCCGCGCATCGTACAGACCTACGAAGGCTTTTCGTGGCAGTTTTTAGTATGCGGCGTCCAAGTGCTGGAATGATATTACTCCCCCTGTCCGTGAAGCGTCCAATCGTTTGGGCGTAAGCTCAGATCATTGTCAAACTTTAACTATGTGATCGCATCAAGGACAGCTATGACCACGACATTTTACATTTGATTTTGTTAACGTTTATTTTCTTGTGTATGTTTATTAATTAAGTATTTGTGATGCATAATGCTATTTTATTTACTTTAAATACATATTTTTACATACATATTTTTTAGCAGCTGTTGGGCGTAGTGGGGTTGACCCTTGCTTCTCGATCATGATGGTCTGGGTTCAAATACCGCACGTACCAATGACTTTTAGTTACGTACATTTGTTTGTTTGTACAGCAACACCATTCGCTGATAAAGTGTGCCCGGATAATGGCGACAGGCTCGCCACTTGTCACGTTGGGGCCTAATAAACTCGGCAAAACGTGGGGCCAATCCTAGTGATTGGTGCCTCTGCCTACCCCCTCGGGGATAGCGGGCGTGAGTTTATTTATTTGCTTTATTTATATACCTTTTACTATTTTATGTCGGTGTACAATAAATATTACGTCTTATTATTAAATTATATTACTATATACTGCGCCGCGCATTTGGGACACTCATATGGGACATTTAGGCACTGACTGAAAACCAGCGCTGATGGCCAACACCCACAGCATTATGCTGAGTCAGCTGTCTTTTGCAGCAGCGGTTACACACCGCGCCAAAACTGTATAAATGTATTTCTTTAAGTAGGTTTCCACCTTATCTTTGATGTTTTCTTCTCGTTTGTATTTCGTATTTCTTTTGTGTGTGACTGTGCAATGAACGTTTCTCTTTCTCTTTCTTTCTTTACATAAGCAAAGAAAGAAAAAGCGAAACGTTACAATGTCACTGTTTTACTGTCAGTTTCATACACACATACATACATGTTGGGTAGGTACGTAAGTGTGTGTGCATTGTAAGCTCAAAGAAATTTATGAAAACCTAGTAACGAAGTCTCACTGAACGCCTCCGCATTTGGCATCGATTTTTCATCGTCTGTAAGTTGTACAAACGACTTAACTTTTTTGTTGCAAAATCATCCTGAACGTAACTGAATAGAGTTCTCTTATGCAATGAGTCATTGTCTTACTGTCAGTTTCAAATGAAAGCTCTACGAAACCTATGAAATCCTAGTGATGGAGTCTCAGTGAACGCCTCCGCATTTGGCATCGTCTTAAGTTGTACACACGACTTAGGAGTACAAATGTTTGTCACAAAATCCTGGCTCCTGACCTGCCTCTCATACTAACGACTTTTGGCTAGATTTTTTGGACTCGATTAAGTGATCTGCAAACTATTTTGTGGATTGGACGCCGCTATCATATACATCGCTGGAGTATAATAATATGCATCTCATTTAAGGAAAATCGCGAAAATCATTCAACATTTATTTATAACAAAAAACGCATTCTATTTAATTTTAGTTCTTGTTTAGATATCTATAGTAGATACATATTTTATTTTTTGTGGCTAGTTTCCCTGAAGTATTATATTGTGGCATGATTATGCCACAATATGCGATTCAAAGGGTGCATTATGTCCCCACGGAGGGGCACGGGTCTCTTCCCTGAGGAAGGTAGACAAATCCGAATTGGTGGAGGCTTGTAAAACTAGTAGCTGGTCTTACTGTCAGAAGTTTTGAAGCCGCCCGAATACCTCTGACTTGGCTTATCGACTGCCATCTATCGACGGCAGCCGGCACCAACTGCATAATGTGGCTTGCGACGCACGGAACCGCTCGGCAAAATGCCACTAGCGTTAGTCATAGACGGCCACCTATCCATGCACTGATCGCGCCCTATGTTGCTAAACCTTAGTGATCGTTTAAGATCACTCAGGCGGCCGGGGCTATACGAGCGAGCGAACTGCTAGTAATTTTTATTATTATAATTAGGTATTATTCGATACAATAGCAGCTTAGAGCTGATGCGTGTATGTCTTATCACTTAACTTGATTTTTTTTATAATGTCTATTTTTAAAACAGTTCACTGAGTCTGCGCTAATAATAAAGTAGAGAAAGTTTATAAAAACTTAAAAAAACTTAACTTTTATCCAAATAATTGAATATACGACTTTATAATATCAGAATCTTAAAAAAAATCTACAGATTTCGAAGAAGCTTGACACGGGTTCAGTGTTTTGAAGATCTAATACGAGTATGCATGGCCAACGAAGCCAAATGACTGCGGCCTATCTAACGCTGTTATTTAGAATTTCAGCGACGGCATACCACTCAGAGGGACAGAATTCAGATAGATTTTCAACATTAATGGAACTTACTACATTCATTTAAAATAAATTATTATTAAATTATTAAAGCTATTATGTACTTAGCAGGTTTTAAAACTAATATCGTTATAATAATATAAAGCTATAGGTCTGTTATCTAAAGCTGGCACGTTCACAGTAGGTACTCACACTTATGCAATTTCATTAGTTTAAAAATATATGATTTTGATTCAAAATGCGACTCTACTTTAAGTGTAGACTAGAGTTAAATTTTAGTAAGATAGGTGCGTTGTAGATAAATAAATACAAATATATGGGTTACTTGTTATAACATATTTTTAGCAAATTCGAGCGAAAAGTATTAAAAACCAGGTGGAATCAATGGTCACAAAATAGTTTTAAATTTCAATAAATTTCCACTTGAACAAAAATAATTTCACCTAAGAAAATCTTTACCAAAACAGAAAATAATTATCCCAGAAATCCTCAACAATTTAATTATAATTTAATTATGTAACAAAGGGTAACGGACGCTCAGTGGTCAGTTACTGGATGAATTACCCTACCTTTTTTTTCTAATTGCTCGCCACAGATAAAAACTTTATTACTGTTCTGTAATTTCATCAACTGGAAGGAATCTGTGATCAACTGAGCAACATCATTCGGTTTCTATTGTGGTTACGCGAATGTTCTGTTCTCCTATTCTTCTTCTTTTTCTTCAACGTTTTTTCCATGATTTTAGCACCAGTAGCAGTTGTTCGAAGTCCAATCACAATCAAATGCAAGAACCAAAGAAAAGAGGAAAGACCACAGAATAAACTGGCAATTCCCATTAGAAAAATAAAAACCCTCTCTTAAAAATGCCATCTACTGACTAATGAGCCGTTTTAAGAAGAAAAAAAAACGAATGGCTGTCAAAGGAATGCAGTTTTGGACCTCAGCCCAATAGCCATGTGTGATGTATACATGTAATTTTTTTGAAATTGAAAATGTTAGTTTTATTTTCAATACAATATAACTCCGAAAGGACAAACATTTGGCTGTTGAGGTCATAGAGTGCGACAAGTGAGTCCTGGCACAAGCCTTTGGCAGGAAATATAAATCTTTTTGTTGATAACCCTGCATCTATATGCCATAAACCATCTTGATACTTTTGCTTAAGTTTATTATTTGTTTAATTATTTTGGTGTCTCCAATGAATTTTGTCCAAACATAAATAAATATAAGCAAAACGAAAACATTAACTACATCAAAACCAACATTTCCACTCCACCAAAAACAGGGATAATAAAGCAGCACCACATAAACTTATAAACATTTATTAATGCTGAACCATAATCAAAATCTGATTCATATCTTTTTTCTCCAACATCTTTGAGTTCTTTGACTAAGTCTTCGATCTGACGTTTAAAATTTTCGTCATCCGACAGACCTTGCAACAAGAAATAATTCATGTTTGTTTTAAAACATTATTACTCGTATGTATATACTAAAACATAGGTAAAATTATGTTGAATAGAAACAAAAGTTCTTGTTTAAATCTAGGACGAGTATCAAACTGTTTGGGCTGTACTACTTGCAGCTGAAATACCTAAGTTTGACAGTCAGAGTGTGGCCATATAAAGAATTCGAAATAAATCGCGTCCCAGGACTCGCTTGTCAGACTCTAGTAACTTTTATTCAGCTCGCTGAGACCTATTCGATGATGTATCACACATGGCTATTGGACTGAGGTCCAAAATTGCATTTTCTTTGACAGCCATTCGTTTTTTTTTTAGTTCTTCTGAAAGCGGCTCATTTGGAACTACTTTTCTTAGCTGTCAGAAAAATCCTTCATTGAAACGCACATACGGTTGAATACCAAAAAGATCACGTTGTATATATAAACAGTAGTAAAAGTAAAACTATAACTGTCCCCTTCACACTCATAAGCTAGACCGCGCGCAAGAGAGACGGGCAGACTTTTCATGATGCGCATGCAGTACACGTCACGCCGCGCGCTATTCACAGACACTACACAAGCACAACGTGTAAATGTGTTGAACGTGCCAGCTTTACTTAACTGACCTATAACCTAAGTTAATCACTGAACTTGCTATGCTGACGGTACAGCAGGAGGCGGCCGCCCCATTGTTTACGCGCGTCTAAATATTATTAGCTCATACAAAATAGAGGTTTTGTGTCTCTCAGAAATCAGAAAATTATTACAACGTAAAAAAAAACAGATTCTGTTGAATAACGACCTCTGTGGCGCAGCGGTTAGCGCATTTGCCTACCACGCGAGAGGGCCCAGGATCCAACCCCGGCTGGAGACAAAAAACCCCAGGTCTTGGATGTTTACATGTTTGTGACATCGCTGTTTCTGGTTCCCACGACACAGGGTATCCTTGTGTGGGGCCAGAAGCAATGTATGTGCCTGCATGTACCTATATGTTTACGCTGTAGGTGCTTATAATGTTAGCCCGTGCTTTAAGGCCGAATGTAATATAGAAAAATGCAGAGAAAAAAAGTCCACTCGGGCCCATCTCCCATGGCCCCGTCTCCATCCAATATCTACATCTATATAAACTCTTTTGCAAAAAAAACGGGCACTTTAGATTTTTTTCTCTACTTCAATGAAGAAGAACAAGAAATAGGTTTTGTTAATTTGGCGATGTATTGGCATGTTTTTTGAAGCATCCTGGCATGATTCCAAGTTTAAAATTTGAAATTATTAAAAGAAAAATAATGATTATTGTGGATTATTCTAAAATTGCTTTACTAATGGCGCGAATTGCTGAAACGATTTTTACCTGATTACGATATTTTAAAACTTTTTGGATATTTTCTGCAAATTAAACAATTTAATCTTTCTTTTTACATTAAATACCACTTTTTGATATGAGTGATAAAGCGATAAGGGCCGGTAAAATTATAGCCCTACTTGAAGAAGGTTGTTCGCAAACTTACGTGTCTCAGCGGCTAAATCTGAGTCGTTCAACTGTCCAGAGGACTTGGCAACGGTATCAAGAGACTGGTTCGGTCAAAAGAAGACCCGGTTCGGGAAGAAAACGATGCACAGAACCAAGAGATGAGGGCTTTTTGGTGAGTCAGGCGTTGCGTAATCGTAAGGCGTCAAGTGTGGACCTGAAGAAGAGCCTTGAAGAAGTAAGAGGAGTAGAAGTTAGCTTGTGGACGGTCAGGAGGAGGCTTTTGGCTGCCAATATCAAGAGTTACCGTCCAGCTCGGGGCCCTAAATTACTCCGTGAGCACCGTGTTGCTCGACTTCAGTTTGCTCGGAACTGTGCTTCAAGGACTCTGGAGGACTGGAATAAAGTATTGTATTCTGATGAAGCTAGAATCTCTTTGTGTGGAGAGGACGGACGCCGGCGAGTGCTGCGAAGACCACGGGAACGCTATGCGGAAGTGTGTTTCGAAGAAATCATTCCTTATGGCGGGGGCTCCGTTATGTTTTGGGCAGCAATTAATTCGACGGAGCGTACGGAGTTAGTTTTCATAGAAAATGGAACATTAAATGCACACCGGTACATAATGGAAGTCCTAATTCCATATGCACAACCCACATTGACTGCACTTGGGGAAGATTCCATCTTTATGGACGATAATGCTCGCCCGCACCGTTCTGGCCACGTGGAAGCGTACATGCAAGAAGTTGGGATCCGTCGTTTAGATTGGCCAGCTCGAAGTCCTGACCTCAATCCAATTGAGCATGTGTGGGATGTTCTAAAGAGACGGGTAAGATCAGTGCAACCTGCTCCACAAAACATCAGGGAGCTAAAAAGAGTCATTGCAGAAGAGTGGGAAAGTATTCCTCAAAACGTTATTAAAAACATCGTGGAAAGCATGCCCAGAAGGATTCAAGCTGTGATTTTGGCAAGAGGAGGTCACACTCGTTATTAGGTTTTTACATTTGTAACTTTATTTAATTAAAAAAAGTAAAAAAAAAAACATGTCTTTATTGCCGACCACTTGTTATTGTTTGGGCGTGTACATCGATTTTAAAGAATCCATAGCTTTTTTTCTTTTATTTGTTCGAATTCACTTCACGCGCATTAATTTACACGATTATAAGTATATAGACTACGTCAAAGAAATAAATTTCATTTAATTAACTAAAATCGACCTTAGAACGTAAATTTCCTTAGGTGCCCGTTTTTTTTGCAAAAGAGTGTATATCTTTTAGATATATTTCATGAGTAGGATTGGAAAGGGAAAACATTAGACGAGACTAGCACAGAGTGCGTATACTGAGTTTTTTCCTTCACTTTCGATAGCGAGAGCGTTTGCAATTTGTATAGGAGTGACAAAGCGCGCCACATAGTTGTCTCTTTGTCACTCCTATGCAAATTGCAAACGCTCTCGCTATCGAAATCGAATGAAAAAACTCAGTATACGCACTCTGGACGGAATGGGTTGGCGTGAAAGACAAGAGGCCTATGCCCATGCCCATGCCCAGCAGTGGGCTGATTAGATAGATAGCTTATAGGTATATTCTATTTTTTGAAGCGAACGACTAAAGGTAAACAAAGACACAGCATCTCTCAAACTTACATGTCACTCAAAGTAGCTCATGCACGCAGCTTTGCTTGCATCGTATACCCACATAGGTTAAGGTAGGTACCTACCTACTGTTTAAGGAAAACAGACAGACAACCAAACAAGACAAAACAAATACAAAAGAAAATAAAATAGCTTAGAGAAGTTGCACTCGCATTAACAACGTCAATCGTGAGTAAAAATATGGCGTCGGGGTGGCTAAATTACTTTTTTTTGCCTCTAATTAAAAAAGAGGTTCGTAGTCAGCTCTCCATACTTCTTCCTATACATCGCGTAGCGCATTAGCATAAAATAATCGATCATAATCGGCCTTTAAACAAAATTCCGTCATCTTTGCTAGTTGCGATTTTGCGAACATATTTGGCAGCAGTAGGATCGCTTTTATTTTGAGGACCACTGAAATTTTAGGTATTTTTTGGGCCACAGATCTCTTAAGCAAATTGTATTTTCATGATAAAATTAAATATTTAGTTAAATAAACTGCGAGTAAGGGATAAATCAGGTTATAACAGTGTTATTGTGTTTATTGCTTAATGGCATTTATTAGACCCATCGTTTTGTATAACTTTGCTAAATATTATGCAGCGTTGTAAATTTGGCATATTGAAAAACCAAATTTTTGACATGTTGACAATTAGTCGTTCGCTTCAGTAAATAGAATATAGATATATGTATCTAGATATCTTTAGATATAAAATTCTCGTATCACCACTCACCGTGTTAGTGCGCATAGGGTACCTACTCCTCCGAAACGGCATGGCATATTTTCATGAAAACGGCTAAAACCCGAAGGTCCAACCAAACTCTAGTGGATGATACCTAATAGAAGCCGATTTCTTAATATGGTAAAACTATCGTACAGTTTATGAGTTTAGATAGCACACTTTCGTATGGCTGACATTTTTGACCAATTGACATTTGAGAGAAATCCCCCATTTTATTTTGAAAATGGCAGTGTGATAGCTGATTGCGGCTGGAGTACCGGTGAAAATTACAACACTACATTTTTTTGTTAATTATACTAATATATGTATTGTAACTTATTTTAATTTTATGTTTTTCACGGGATATTATAAAAACTAGGTAACTATTTTTCTTGATTCAGGATCTATTTTTGTTATAACGAAAGTTTAAAGTTATTATGTTTGTGTCGATCACTGTTTTCCACAAACTGACTTTTCCAATAATCGACACGTGTCGATAATAATTTATTGAACATTTTTCATTTCACAAGCGAATATAGTTCTTCTTACTTTTCGTGTTTGATAAATATTTTAAGTATTCTAATCAATGTCGAGCTACCAGTAATCGACAAGTGACGATTATTGGGGAATAATATGTGTCGATGAGGGTTCTTACAGATGGCTCCGAGAAAAATATACTCCCGACCAAAATCGTTTCGGAGTACCTAGGATTACGCTCCATGATAAAATTTCGGGAAAAACAACAATCGGTTGCGCTATGGGGCCGAGCACAGTTTTAACTAAAGGGGAAGAAGACATTTTGGAAAAGTGGATATCAGCGTTATCTTATTGTTGATTTTAACAATTTAAACTTTTAGACAGTTGTTTTGTTACCTTTTTTATTATATGTAGTTACTGAATACAAAAAAAACATGTCACGGATCCCGTCAAGCTCGTCCCCTATTAAATTTACTAAAATTATTTAAATCCAGCCAGGGGATCCGAAATACACCCAAGTGTACTCCCGGAGGGCCAAGCCGCTGAGCAGGTGCACGTTTGGTCGGCCGAGACCGGATTCATGGTCAATGCGATGTTTTCCCTGAAAAGCGAAAACAGTCCCCCCACTCAGCTGACGGCCACTACAATGACGTTCCGACGCTGGCCCGCTTGCTAAGTAACGGTCAAGCATGACAGCACAGCGGGCCAATAACAGGGGTGTGCCTGCCCTGTCTCCATAGCAATAGCACATCACCATTAGCGATATGGCCAACAATTTTAATGTCAAATAACAATTTAGTGCAGTGAAAACAGAATTTGAATTGAAGATATAAAACAGATTTGAACAGTTATTTATAAACATGAATGCTGTAAAATAAAACTGATGGGAATATATCTACAAAAAGACGGCGTGCAAACTGCCCTAAGTTTGTGGAAATTGAGTTAGCCAAGACGTGTAGTTTTTAAATTCGCTATTTTTATTTTAGATATCCTTTTTATAGGCAGTTAAGCTTTTTATTTCAATTGTGATAAAATTGTATGTCGCAACCCACGGATGCAGCTCACACACCTGTGACCAACATTGATGGAGGACTTGCGCAGTGTCCTTACTGCCCCCAGGTACCTACGCCTTTTCAAAAACAATAGGGGCCTCAGTATTCATATTAATACATATAGGTACATATTAATAACAATAGTAGGAAAAACACATCTCACAGCCCTAATAAAAGAGAATTGCTCGGATATCCATCGCCCAAACCCAAAGGAGAATGATCAATTTACTATAGGAGTTAGTCTATCTTTGCATCTTCTTGCGCATTAATGAAACCAGCGGTAAACTATAAGAAATTAGCTCTGGATTATGCAGGGAAAATATTATGAACATATTAGATGGGAGTTTCGAGAAATCTTAATTTTGAGCACATGTTTTGAGGTTATGACAACTTTGGTGGTTTGGTGTTATTTGGCATCATGATATAAAGTTCTTGGTTGGCATTGGCACCTCGGAAGGTTGTGCTTTATGCCACAGATTATTTATGCTTTTAGCCAATGACATGTTAGGCGTTTACATAGGTACTGCGACTTTTTGAAGATAGCGCGTGTGTATAACGGTGTACGATTGTGAGTGTATCCATGCACTAGCAAATCGTCTAAATCACGACTATAATTATCGTTGCAAAAAGTCGCAGTGTTTAAGGAGCCTGGGGGACAAAGAGATAATTTCTGATAAATAAGCACAAACAATCTTAGGTCCTGCGCACAATTTAGACAAGACTATCCTAAGCCCATAATGGCGGTTTATTTTAGTTATTTATTCCACATATTGTTCATACATCATCATCATCATTTCAGCCACTGGACGTCCACTGCTGGACATAAGCTTCCCCCAACGATTTCCAGAAGGGCCGGTTGGATTGTTCATACACATAGTAATTTTAAATAAACTACACTAATTAAACAGTATAAAATACACTGGAATCAATTTGCAAAAATTACAGGCCCATCCATCAGTGGCAATTGGCTCACTCATGGACAACGTTTATTTCAGCACTGCTGTGGGACTGCGTCTGGGTTGCGCCGTCACTGTGCCCCGTCGGTGCCCCTGCCGCGCTGACGTTGACCATTTTGGTCACCACGGGCTTTCGTGTCAACGGAGTGCGGGCCGCTTACCGAGGCATGCTACCTTAAATGACGTCATCCGAAGGGCCCTTGCCACATCCGGAGTTCCAGCAATGCTGGAACCTCCAGGAATATTCCGCGATGATGGGAAGAGGCCCGACGGAATGACGTCAATTCCCTGGAAACATGGGAGGCCTTTAGTGTGGGACTCAACTTGTGTCGACACGCTGGCGCCTTCCCATGTTTCTCAGAGTACAAGGGCGGCTGGCTCGGCGGCCAGTGTAGCGGCAGGCCTCAAACGGCGGAAATATGCGTCATTGGGCAACCAATACATATTTGCGCCGTTTGGGGTCGAGACGGGCCCCGAGGCGCGTTTGCGCTTTAAAGAGCTGCGACGCGCCTTATCGACGCCACGGGAGACCGGAGAGCTGGCGCATACCTCGGCCAGAGAATAAGTCTGGCCAATCAAAGGGGGAATATTGCCAGCATCCTAGGCTCTCTGCCGCGGGACACCGATCTGGGGCAAGTTTTTTATTTGTACATATATAATTAGAAATTAGTTTGTATTAGTTAAGTATTATTTATATAATTAAGTATTAGAAACAAGTACGAACGACACTTCGAAAAAAGAAAGTAATAAGGCAGGCATCGTGTCCGGCGTTGATGGTAGGGAGCCCAAGGGGGGATTTCGGGAGTTACTAAAGCGCGGCAGATTAACATACAGGGAGATACCTTGTACCAGGTAAAGTACCTCCACCAAGTATGAGACCATATATATGGCCGCCTGTCAAGGATAAATGATCAGATTAGTAAAAAAAATTGATCATCAGATATTCTCGAGCGCGTCAGATTAAGGCAGGGTGAGTTAATTACATGCTAAAAAATGTATATTCCACTAATCTGACAATTTTCGAGTGACGTAGAGAAGTAGGAGGGTTACAAACTTGTAAAAAAAAACGTCTTCTCGACTTTCTCGGCAAAAATTTTATTTTGAAGAAAATAATTTAAGGATAACGAAAAATATATAATCTGACGATTTCCATAAGCCGAAGTAAGAAAAAATAATAGGTAAAGTTTAATGCGTGCAGCTATGCGATGCCTGTATTACAGATACGCAATCTGAGGATGGAATCGAGCCAGAGGAGGAAGATGATTCTACCGATGAAGAAGATGATGATAAAAAAAAACTACACAAAAAAAATTAATTTTTTATAATTATTTTCTTATAAATACAAGCATTATACTTAAAAAAACCTGTACTTTTTTATTTGCATGCTATTTCTTCAACTTTTCAATTAATTAAGTTCAATGATTTGAAAAAATAATTAAAAAAAAATTTTTTATTGTCAGATAAGGTGAATCCCTCTAGATAATCGTCAGATTATGAGACAGCACGTCTAGGGCATTAAGAAGAACCATATATATCTTAATCTGACGCGCTCGAGTATTTCAAAGTGGCGAATTTTTTTGCACATTCTAATAATGGCCGATCGAGTAGTTAAAAAAAACTCGCACTAAGCACTCTGTTGCATTTTGTCATTTAGTTCGTAGATTTTTGTGAAATATTTAATAATTAACAAACTGAAAAACGCAAACTTTATTTTTAGAGATAATTATTATCTCTAAAAATAAAGTTAGTTTATAGTAGATTACTTTAATATATTGTCGATTAAGTTTTTATGTAAAGTTATTCAAATTAAATATAAAAAACCAGTTACGAAAGCGTGTACGTGTATTAGTATGATTAATAGCTTTAGAAAGAAAAATAATTGGACATTGTACTGTGGACAATAAATGAATACCTACTTGTTAAACAGTTAATTTTAGTTTCATGACCCACTAAGGGGATGGTGATTTGGCAGATACACATTTAGGTAATAGTTGATAACTGGGTGTCGGTAACTGGTAACTGTCGATGACTGGAGATTTATACACTTTTCTTTTTTTCGATTTTTTTCTAGTCCGTGTCTATACACGGACATACAAAAATACATATAGGACATATTTTTATTAACTATTTAATAAAAATATATCCTATTCATATCTCAATACCTTACACAATCGTTACTTTTGATTTAAAGATCATTAAAATGACTTTTTATTTTATAAAGAAGCTCATATCTACTTACAGTGTCGATCATTGGTGCCACTACGTTAGGTAGTTGTGTAGTCTTTCCCACATATTTCTTTTTTGCCCCGTTTCCTCGTGGTCCTACTGATTTGTCCTACTAGTAGGACCACGAGGGCGACCTATATCTGTCTGTCCTACTATGTGCCTTAGTAGCTGTTGTCAATTATTTAAACCACCTGTATATTCAATGGTTCCGATTCGCAATGGTTTACACTAAAACCAAAAAACTAAACATAAGAGGGATACAAAAAAAACAAGATGTACCTCATTTCGAATATACTTATTTGCTTAAAAACAGTCAGTGTCGACCTTAGTTGAATAAGGACAACAGCTACTAAGGCATATAGTAGGACAGACAGAAATAGGTTTCCCTCGTGGTCCTACTAGTAGGACAAATCAGTAGGACCACGAGAAAACAGGGCTTTTTTGTGCCACAGAATGCTTTATACGAAGCCAGAGGTCTACAACAGTTCTACAGACAAGCCACCGCTGGTTTGGCTCGTGTTGTTTAGATGAAGCCAGTCAGCCTGTATGTGAAGCCAGCGCTGGCTGCCAGTAATACCTACTGCCAGCGATGGCATCTAATAAACAAGGCTAGGAATTGGATAGGTATTATCTTGTTACCTTTTTTTAAGGACCTAAGCGCGGTCAATTGTAAGGCGACTGAACATTTTCAGTGGTGAAATTTTGCGTGACTGAAAACCTTTTACTGTTCATTTAAAAAAAAATAGCCTAGCGGTAATTGTAAATTGTAAAACAGTTGTTTTACAATTACAATGAGAAATTGTTTTACAATTACCTTAAAGTAAAAACTAATATGTACCTTTATAAATAGCGGTTTCCAGTGTTTGCATTCATGGTTAAGTTCAAACTTTTTAGCGCCACAGAAAGCGCTCTATCATTCTATAGCACCGCTATTTTGTTGTACATCTAAAGGGTCTAATCGTGATAATTTGGGGCATATATACTGTACAAAAACTAAACAGGCTGCCTCGTTGGTCTAGACGTTAAGGCGCTTACATACCAATACAGAAGTCGTGGGTTCGATTCCCATTGGGGGTCGCCGTATATTTGTACAAAGGCCTCAGCTTGGGTGCTTTTCCACGTTTGTAATGTCCTTGTCTGGTTACCATAGCACAAGGTATCCTAGTTTGGGACCAGGTCAAGTGATTGTGTTGTATGAAAGTTATTATTATTATAGAACCACGGTCATCCATCACAAATACGTTAGGATTAATTTAACCTGTGGTTAGGTCTTTTCCTTAAAATTTCCAGAATTTTTTTATTGACATTAAACGAGTGTTTAACGGTATTCGGTATCGAAGGGATCAGTTTTTTCAGACTGTCTGTCAAGACTGTTTAACTCGGGAACGCGTGGAGATCCCCACCGAGGGGCACGGGTCTCTTCCCTGTGACCGTCAGAATGGCCGGTCAACTCGTATTTTACTTTGAAATACTTATTTACTAAAAATTGCTTACCAATTGCTTGTATTTGCTTACCACGATGAAAGATTTGCTTACATCTTACATATTTTAGAAGAATTCAGTCATTTAAGTATAACCGTCCATTCTGACGTCAGAGTGGCTGGTCAAAGTCCGTAGCATAATAACTATGTGGAATTACTGACTCTTTTGTACATCATAAATTGCTTACCAATTGCTTACTAAACTAAGATCGTGTAGCTATCAAGGAAATAAAAATATCGTATAAGTTACTTAATATCGTACTGAAAGCCCCCAGCGCCTGTTAAAACTCTAAGAGCAAAAAGTTATTATCTTGTAACTTGTGTTTACACATCGAAAGGCTCTGTTGCTCGTTGCTTTTAGCCTCCTCTACACATCAACAGATGCATCAGTCATCTCCGGATGCGTCCGCCGACGTAAAGAGCGGTTGATTTGCGCATCTGTGGTACGTATTTAACGTCTGCAGATGCGTCCGCCTCGAATCCGATTGTTGTCAGTTTTCGTGGCACACATCGAACGTCCGGCGTCTGTCCACACGGCTGCCGTGCCGACGCAGCACTGCTAAAATCCTGATTCAACTTTTACTGCCATCAATAGTCGTGAATCGATCGTATCCCGGGCTGCCGAGTTCAGAACATGGATGGGTCACCGTCTATGACTAACGCTAGTGGCATTTTTCCCGAGCGATTCCGTGTTTCGCAAGGCACGTTAAGCGGTTGGTGCCGGCTGCCGTCGATAGACGGCAGTCGTTAAGCCAAGTCAGAGGCCTCAGGGCGGCTTGAACACTTCTGACAGTAAGACGAGCCATTAGAAGCCTCCACCTATGGCCTATACCTTTTTTATGGAAGAGACTCGTGCCCCTCGGTGGGGGCATAATGGGTTGATGATAGTCGTGGTGAATGGAACTAATGCGAAAAAAAGTCGCACTAGTTCCATCATGGAACTATAGATGGCCTCTGTGGCGCAGCGGTTAGTGCATCTACCTATCATGCGAGAGTTTCCGGGTTCGAACCCCGGCTGGGGATAAAAAATACCCCAGGTCTTGGATATTCATGTTTATGATGTCGCGGTTTCTGGTTCCTACGACACGGGGTATCCTAGTGTGGCGTCAATGTATGTGCCTGTATGTAAACGTGATGTGTCTATAGTGGTGGGTCAAATATCGATTTGCTCGACCAATCAGTCAGTACCTGTACAAGATTCCCTATATCTGCCGGTAGTCCCAATATAATTTAATTTGAAAAGTCCTGCTGTTGGCCGCTGCAAAAACTTTGGGTCTCTTTGAAAATAGCCAGACGCGTTCAATTTTTAAAATGATCACCTTTACTGCCTACAGGAGCTAACAATTCGCCTGCAGAAATAAATAAAAAACGCAAGTTGACATTCGCGATGCCTTTAATACAAGTCTTATAAAACTAATCTTATACGAGTATTATCTTATCTTATAGATTGAGATCGCTTGCATAAAATATATCGTCGGGTTAAAGGCTATTTTGTATTAAGACTTTTCTGCTTATTTTGAGGTAGGTTTTAAAAAATATCTGTGTACATTTTGGCGCTTCACACAATTTAGGTAATAGTTTATTTGTATTTTTTTTCTGATTTTTCAAAATCTTTGAAAAGGTTCTTTCACAGGCTTTTCACCCGGCGATATGGTTCGCAACAGCTTTCCACAAATCACACAGTAAAATCTATAGTCTATACGCTTGCATGTTGTCTGTAGCATGCTAGTAAAAATACTATCATGCTACGAGGCCATATTACGGGAGAAGAAAAAAATCATTGACTCGTCAGACGACTCTGTTAGATTTTATGAAACCTTCTACATCAAAATAACTTCGAGTGTTTATAATAACATTGCAAAACTGTCTTTTTATCTTCTAAGGGCTGATTTTTCAATAGTCAGATAAAAATGGCGGTTTGACTGATTATGTATAGAAAATATGCCAAACCGCTATTTTTAATCCTCAGATAAAAGTTAACTGACTATTGACAAATCAGCCCTAAATGAGCTGGGTCCAAAGAAATTCAAATAAAAAATCGTGTAACCCCGTGGGTATTACCTACTGTATAAACTCGCTGTGCAGTGATAACAAAGAAAAAACTCACAGAACTTTTGACAGCACCAGATCACAATCTCGTCTCCATATTCTTAGAGATTGGCAGTCGATAGCCGCCAATAAGCATAGTCTTACACCTCATCGCCTCGCCTCTTCGATACGCGGACGTGCCTAGAGAGAAAGGCAACGCACAACACTTAAGCCGGGTTTTCTCGGTCTTATTGCGCTCGGACCGAGTTTACTAAGATGACTAGGTACTAAGATGCAACTCGTATCGTGTACACTGGCCATTTTAGTGCACTCGTATCAAAACGCCAACTCGGACCGCGCTCTACTCATCTTAGTAGACTTTGATGCAATAACAAAAACAAAATGGCGCCACCTCAAAGCAGCAAAGGTAAGCCCATTACACAATGAAAAAAAAAAGGTATAAGAATAAGAAATAAGGAACAAGAAATAAGGAATAGCGGAATCCAGCAATGGCAGCACCGTTGAGCAAGACACATTGATTTCTGTGCTATTCCTTATTCCTGGCTCCTTGTTTCTTATTCTTATACCTTTTTTTTTCATTGTGTAATGGGCTGCATATTCTATTTACTGAAGCGAACGACTAAAGGTAAACAAAGACACAGGATCTCTCAAACTTACATCTCAAAATAGTTCATGCACGCAGCTTTGCTTGCATCGTATACATCGGTTTGGCAGAATCCGCGTTGGGTCCGGCTCGCTCGCCCATAATTTCTGTTTCGTAATAACAAACACAAAAGTATAACAACAACTGGACGATGAACCAAAAAACTTTACCAATACTTTATTTACAATGATGAACAGAATAAAGTAAATAAAATAACTTAGAGAAGTCGCACTCCCATCAACAACAACGTCAATCGTGAGTAAATATGGCGTCGGGGTGGCTATCTTACTTTTTTTTGTCTTTAATTAAAAAAGAGGTTCGTAGTCAGCTCTCCATACTTCTTCCTACACTTCGCGTAGCCCATTAGCACAAAATAGTCGATCATAATCGGCCTTTAAACAAAAGTCCGTCATCTTTCCTAGTTGCGAACATATTTGGCAGCAGTAGGATCGCTTTTATTTGAGGACCACTGAAAGTTTAGGTATTTTTTGGGGCGTAGATCTCTGCAAATGGTATTTTCATGATAAAATAAAATATTTAGTTAAATAAACTGCAAGTGGGGGATAAATCAGGTAATAGCAGTGTTATTGTGTTTATTCCTTAATGGTATTTATTAGGCATATCGTTTTGTATAACTTTGCTAAATATTATGCAGTGTTATAAATGTGGCATATTGAAAAACCAAATTTTTGACATGTTGACACTTAGTCGTTCGCTTCAATAAATAGACTGTAGTACGAGGACACGAGTCGCGCGCGACAACGTCAAGAGCCGCGACTTTCCAACACATTAACTGACAAATTCTCGCGACTTTTGACGTTGTCGCGCGCGACCCGCGTCCTCGTACTACCTTTGCTGGTTCAAAATTTTTACAGCGCCACCAAGTTATCTGTTCAAGTGGGCAAAATTGTAACTAAGTAATTAATTGTTAATCCTGTTCTCCATTTTTTGTTTTATTTATTCACTTACTAAGATTTATGGATATATTTTCATTAAAATTGAAAGACTGAAAATCTTCGCATTTTTCTAGAGTAAATTTCTGAAATGTTGCTACTAAATTGTCCCACTAGCGCCGCTATCAACTGAACAGATAAGATGTTGGCACTGTATGTTTTCACAGAGGTTTGCTTGACAGTAGCCGCTGACAACAGGCAACAAAGCGCGTTCAAAAATGAATAAAAATCCATATCCACTAAAATGTGTCTAAACTACTATCCGAGTGGCTTACAGTTTTAGTTGACTAATGCCCGGTTCCTATAATATAGGCCTACCGGCTACGATCCGTTTTCCATACAATTTATTGACGGTTCTTAGGAATTTCGTAGGAATTGTAACCGATCGTAAGCAAAAACGAAGCGTTTTGTGGATATTGGAACCGGGCATAAGAAGACCCGCTCGGTCCAGTCCAGGTCCACTAGGTCCGTGGAAACGCGGCTTTAAGCTACGTACGAATCACACGCTACGCAGATACGGTAATGTATGAGGTTGTACAATTAGGGACTTCACACACGACTGCTATAATATACATCCCGGGAGGTATAGCTTTACATTATATTAAAGTATCACACACGGAACAGGTAACGTAATGTATAATTCGCTTCATTTCGTTGACATACGTCTCGACCGACACACGTTCCGGCTGCTAAGGCGTTATACAGGGTGTTATGGATCTGTCGACTTACTACTAGATTTAATAGATAGGTAGTTCATCAAAGATGATTGAGATTTTGATGCGCGTATGCGTTGGCAAATGTGCCAAAAATAGAACGATGTGCATTGAACATCATATAAAGTAAGGAAAATTCCGAAGAGTTTAAATTATATGCGGAATTATCAGACATCGCCAGCAAGTGGACAGGCATGATATTATTACAAAATTGATGACCACTGTGTTGCTACACTTTTTTTTCTTTTCTTGAGGTAGATTGATTTTTGTTACTATCCTTCATGTTAAAGGCAACTTTAATGTTATATTCCATCACTATATACAAGTTGTAACTTTCTATGTTATATCTATAAAATCATAGGTCATCAATTATTATTATTATTATTATTAATACGTTTATTGCACATAAGTAAAAATTACAATGGCAACGCGGCGGACTTAATGCTACAAGCATTTTCTACCAGTCAACCGCAGGTGTATCAATCGACTGAATCGAAGAATTGCTCGCAGCCCTGGCCGCCTGAGTGATCTTAAACGATCACGAGCGTTAAGCAACATAGGGCGCGTTCAGTGCGCGGGTGGGTGACCGTTTATGATTAACGCTAATGGCATTTTTCCGAGCGGTTTCATGCTTCGCAAGGCATGTTAAGCAGTTGGTGCTGGCTGCCGTCGATAGATGGCAGTCGTTATGCCAAGTCAGAGGCCATAGAGCAAGACCAGCCACTAGTCTTACAAGCCTCCATCAATCCGGACTTGGGCCCCCTTGGCGGAGTATGGCCTATACCTTCCTCAGGCTTACGAAACGTAGCTTACGGCCGATTTCTGAATTGAGAATTTCGCTAAGTAACTACTTAACTCTAGTGCTGTCTCGTCAAGTTTCTCAGAAAAGAGCGTGACAGAACGTTATTTAAATATTTAAGTGAAATTCTCAATTCGGAAACCGGCCTTTAGCGAGACTATTTATATGGAGCAAATTTATGTGGAGCAAATGATTTTTTTGAGATAGGACTCTGAATACCTATGTCGTTTAGCGACATAAGACTCCTAGTGGAGTTTTTTGAATCACCAAGAAACTTTTTGAACACCCTTTACGAAGGAAGATATATCGTAATATACGGAAAGGTAGTGGGAGGTATTGAAAGGTATTGAAAGGTAAATATACATCTTCGTATCGCTCAGTACCTTTAAGGTACGAAGATGTAAGGATGTATATTATAGCTGTCGTGTGTGGTCTCCTGACGATTTCTATGGAAAGATGTAATGAGATATATCGTGCTATAATATACATCCTTACCTTATAGCCGTCGTGTGTGGAGTCCCTTACTCGGAGTCCTTCAGACTGAGTAGACTTGTTTTTTGTGTGGTGCTCTGCCGCAGGGCCACTACCTTAGAATCCGATAGTTTATCATAAAAGGATGCTCGTCAAACGAACATAACTTACGTATGCCGTTATCGGCTGGAAGTGCCATAATAATAATAATACAACAGACATTGATTGTGGCTCTGCTGCGGACCGTACTCTTGAGCAGAGCCACAAAGAATATGTACTCAGGAAAGTTAAACGCTCCTGTTTTTGGATTAAAATTGTTGTACGAGTATTGTTTATTGCGTACGTGTTAAAAAATATCAATATTAGACATCGGTTTTATTTATTTTACCTTAAAATTTTCTTTGAAAGCACCTGGTTTACAAGAAAGCATTTCAATTAAATTAAAAGCAATGGCGAAATACCTTTATGATTTAACATAACTAACTTAAAACTTAACTTAAACTTTATTCACCTTTAAGGTTAGTATAAAAGGGAACCTAGCGTGTTCAGTTTATGCAAGCCTAGTACTTTTGTCTTCAGAAGTAAGTAAGTAGATATACTATTCCACTCCGACCAACTTCGTAGTTGTTCCGTTGGGAACTCTTAAATAAGCTTAATATGGTTGATTTGAGTAATTGGTCCGATAGGAATAAAACACCACGTACCTACTGAGTTCCGATCGGAACAACTAGTTGATTCGTTTAGTTGGTCGGTACGGAATAAGGGCAACCTTGTGTCGACATCACATCACTAGTAGTAAAGTCAGTGGTATCGTTTAACTTTAAAAGACCCACGGTACCACCAGGGGTATGGATATAGTGCTGAAGGCATACACAGCACTACAGTGTTATCGTTCCGTCCCGCTCTATCCCCAGGGGTATGGCTAGGATGGTGTCCCTTATTTTTCAAAGTTTTTATTTTCTAACGCATAGGTGTTAATTTTCTTAATTTGCTTCTAAAACACTCGGAAATTCATTTTTAAACTTATTTGGATTACGATACCCCGTGCAGACTTGCATCGAAACATCCCCATACAAGTTGCGCAGGAGTAGCGGCGCGTACTCGCGGTACTTGTCATTTGTTCTCAGTTATATATGATTAATACGTATTTTTTAATATTTATAAGATGGCAGTGGAAGGAAGGACCAATAAAAACAAAATTTTCTTAGTTGGTGAGGTAAATTATCAAATAACAGGCGCAAAAATACTCGGTCCAACCATCAAGTTTTTGCTGTACCTACCTACATTTTTTATAACATTCGCGAAGTTAAATTGACTGTTAGTGAAAGCGCAAATGTAGTCATTTGAGAATGTATTATATTTCGATAAAAGGCTAGGATCCCTACCGCTATACCTAACTGTGTCAAAAAAACTTATGGATATTCACCGTGCTTGGAGGAAGATGCAAAAAAAATCCAAAAATATACAAAATGTATAAAATAAAATATGTTTGTTACAATCCCAGTTCAAAATTAGCGCCAAGAATACACTTCAAGAAATTTGTTTATTCATTGAGGTTGTACCTATATGTGAAACCATGGCTTAAATAATTATGGTCTGGCGGTGAAGGCACCAAATGAAGATAATAATATGTGCTTTTTGCTTAAGGAATATTAATCTGTTGACAAATTTATCTCCAAAGCAGCCTCGAGCAAGTTAAGTCAACATCTTTGGTACTTGTCAGAAGAAATTACCTTTTTATCACTCTGATGATGAAGCTAATGAACACACCAAATAAAATATTGTAGTAAACTACATAGAGAGAGGGACGATTCTGGGAAGAGATATCTCATTATTTGTACGGTAAGTACCTAGAAATACAATAAATTTTATTGCATTATTTTATATGTACTGTCTTATTTATTGTTGCAGGAAATTCATTTAAGCAATTTAGTGTCTGTCAAGAGCACAAATTGATTTTCTCGATTAAAAGTTTATGATAACTTCCTCCAGACACCTAACTATTTCTACGTGAGACGAAGATGTTGCCTAATTAAAGGCAAAAAGTCCTCCTACCTTTAAGGGCACTTAATGATACAGTTGAAAGAGGCGTAAAACTTATGCAAGACTTTCATGGTTTGATCACTGCACAGGAAGAACAAAAGCAATTTTTGCTACGCTGTCTGCAAGAACATAGAAATCTGTATCCAGACTAAAAAAGAGACCTTCAAAAGAAAAAATCCCGCCGGATATGGAATTTTATCTTTGTTTTAATAAATATTTAATAAAATATTAATAAGTCAATTTATTTAGCTAAATAACGGTAAGGGTCAAAAACAGCAATTTTAAAAATCTTAAGAGTTCTGTCGGCACGGCACGGGTTAATGTTGACGTAGGAAAATAAAATTTTGTATTTAAGTTAGCCTGGGTAGTTAGAAAAGAAATAGGGGGTATGCATTTCGATATTTAAAAAAATAAAAATTTCGTCAATAAGGGACACCCTAGTGAGTCCGGAGTGGTTTGACGAACATCCTTTTAAGATATAAATGATCGGATTCCAAGGTGGCCCTGGGAGAGAGCACCCCAGTGTTTTTTTGTAAGGCTTGCTTATACAGTGTTAACTAAGAGTTCGCGTTTTATGGAACGCGTTTATTGCTTTTGGATTTATTAGATGACTCGTCAGTAGACGATTCTGATTTTGAATTTGATGCAAGTCTTTCTTATAATGTCGGTGCCCCTGTGGAGTAAAGTATAATATATGTATACTTTACGATAAAATATAAATTATGTGCGCTGTGTTTCTTAGTTTACATAAATAATAGAGAGCGATATTGAAAGATACAATACAGAGATACAGATAGCGAGTTTATGGTCCCACGGAATTATCGTGGGATCGTTGCCGGGAACGATCCCAAGAGCTGGGAATTATTGGGAACAATGCATTAGTTCAAAAGTGTTAACTAAGATAGAGTTCTTGGGAATAGTTGATTAGTGATTCATATGAAGGATGATATTCAATATGAAACAAAATCCCCTTGGGATGTCCTAAATTCCGAATGTTGGAGGGAAATTTCCCTGTTAGAGGTTACTGACTTTTGAAAAATACCAAAAAATTCTACAAGTCAAATTTATTTTTTTACTGTTCATAAAAATTAGCGGTAGCAAGTTTTGAGTTTGTGTGAAAAGTGAAAAAAAAAACCAATTTAAAAACTTGAATTCATTAATATTTTGTAAGGGAGTTACAATAATAGGCATGATGACAGATTTTGAATTTTCCTTCTATTGTGTCTAGTAGGTAGACGGCTACTATTTTCGAAAAAAAAAATCAACAAAAAAACTTACTTTTCGTACAAATTTATGATATTTTTTGCTATTCAGTTTGAAATACGCGCGGAAACGCTCCAAAATATCATGGCGTCGCTTGTGACGTAATGACTATGTAGATACGGCATTATATCTATGCTGAATTAAGAAAGTGAACAAACAAAGCCAGCAAATGCTTTATAAAGTCACAGTTTGTCTCTATCTATAATAACTTTATCTCTCATTATTTTCTTGTTTCGAACATAAACAAACAGTTTGTTCGGTGCTGCTGTGGTCATCCACAGTTTGTTTATGTTCGAAACAAGAAAATAATGAGAGATAAAGTTATTATAGATAGAGACAAACTGTGACTTTATAAAGCATTTGCTGGCTTTACGGAATATGGGAGTGCTAACAAGCCTCCAAGTGTAACAACTAGAGCTAAACTATCTAAAACTGAAGCCAAAATGAGCTTACTGACCCTGTCAATATCAACAGGGGTGTACGCCAAGGTGACACCATCTCGCCTAAGCTCTTCACCAACGTCTTAGAAGACGTAAGACTCTAGACTTTGGTGAGAAGGGTGTCAATATTAACGGCGTTTATATGTCGCACTTGCGTTTTGCCGATAACATCATCATCTTGTCAGAAAATGCCACGGATCTTCAGTGTACGCTCGCAAACTTGCACGAAGCGTCCCTGGAGGTCGGTCTCAAGATGACCATGTCCAAAACAAAAGTCATGGCTAACCATCTGGTGACTATGCCGAACATCACTGTCGGTAATTGCCCGATAGAAGTTGTCGATGAGTATATCTACCATGGACATTGTTTATCTTTTCACCGAGAAGCCCAGGTCAAGGAGATCATGAGGCGGATTCAGCTTGGTTGGGCTGCTTTCGGGAATCTTGCCGATGTTTTCAAATCAAAGATTCCGCAATGTCTAAAAACCAAGACATATGACCAGTGTGTTCTAGCCATTCTCACATATGGAGCCGAAACTTCACAAAGCAGAATATGCACCGAATTAAAGTAGCACAAAGAGCAATGGAGCGAGCCATGCTAGGTCTTAGACTCGTAGATCGAGTACCCAATGTCGTCATGCGTCGCCGGACAAGGTTTGATGACATTGGCGTAAGAGTCTCAAGACTGAAGTGGAAATGGGCGGTACACCTGGCGAGGCGGGAAGACCGCAGGTGGACCAAGGCAATCTCAGAGTGGTGGCCGAGAACAGGACGACGGTCAGTAGGCAGACCTGCGGCCCGATGGTCGGACGATGTCGTTGAGTCGGCGGAAGGTCCGTGGATGTGGTTGTGGGTGGCGAGAGACCGAGTGAAATGGCATTTGGGGGAAAACCCAACAGTGGGCAGCGGTAGGCTAACGATGATGATGATGAAAGAACTTTTCACATTTTGGTCAAGTCAACAACAAGTAAACTCTGGGTAAGCTAGAGCTGATTTGCCTCAATAAAATATTGTTCGATTGTTGATTATGAACCACGATATTGAGCCACGAATAACATTCACTAATTAAATTATGCGAAAATTAATCGGAACGCGAAGTCACAACAAAAAGTCTAACAACACGGCCGTTGTAGCTAGTCGTGACGTCATTCACTTTGATTGCTGTTTCAGTTAATATGGCCGATTCCGGTATTTTGTACTTTTGTTTTCTTAAAAATCTTATCAAACTCAATGTTTATTTTATAACGGAGTCATTTTAAGGAAATATTTTGACATTAATTTTTTTGTAAAACCATTAAGGTATTCTTTCATTTTTTAATACTGTTATTGTTGTATTTAAAGAAAAGTTTCGAAATATTTACAAATTTTGTAATTTTGACTCATGTTTATTGCGAAATCATCATTCATTTATTTAGCATATTTTTTGCCAGAAGTTACTTTAGTTATTTCCTTATGCGTACTTTTTTTAACCACAAGTTTAATTTCTAATTACAGCTATATTTTACCACATTATTTGTCATTAAAATTTCCTATCTCTACGGTATGTTTGGTAAATAAAACAATTTCTGAAAACAGTCTCTCCCTTAGAAAACCCGCAAAAATTAAATTTGTTTAATTTTTCCTCATTTGGTTCTGCTGCAGCTCCACTGCTTGCAGCGTTAGTGGCTGTTTTTTCAAATGATTGTTTAATCACTAACGAGGCTTTTTTGCATTTTAAAAATGGCGCGCGAATTTTGTTGTATTTTTTACTCCACACTGCGTCACAGTATTTACATAAAGTCTTTTCCTTATGCCCTTCCTTGACTATTATAAATGTTCATGAACACTGCCTCTTGCTGGCACCATTTTTTTATTAAAAGATGAAAATTGACGAACGAACAACAAAAAAACGCTATCACAGCGCCAACCGTGGAATAATACTGTCTTCCTCCGCACGCTATCCCTTCTCCGCATTTAGCTCCTCGATAATGTATAGATGTCTCTTTCTTTGTTTAATGCATAGCGCAAAATGATTTGAAATAGTAAATAATTTCGCGTCGAATAAGTACATCTTTTAATTTTTTTACTTACGATTTTTAGGATCTGTCGATAATAACATTACAATTAATATTTACAGTAACACCCCCGCAAGTTGGCAAAGAAATAAGAAAAAATGTTCCTAACCATATCATTGGGATCGTTCCCATTGTTGCCGGAAATAATGGGAACGTTCCCATTATTGCCGGGAGTGGGAAGCTTCCCATTATTGCCGGGAATGGGAAGCTTCCCATCGGGCACATCTCTAGAGATGAGATATCTCTAGAGAGAATACAGATATCTTACCGTATCTGCGCAGTGTGTGATTCGTTTTAGAATTAAAACGCGTATCACCCACAGCCTTGCTTTTAAATTTGTGCAATCCGTTGACACCCCTTTTTCACCATTCAAAAGGACTAAGAAAAACTTATCGGCTAAAGTCGCAACCCTCTTAACTCCATTGAACCAAACTTTACAGGAGGCACTTAAAACTACACCATGGAAATATTATGTATGAAGTCTATGAAGGCTTGCTCTGATTTTCACGTTTATTGCCGATAGTTAAACATCAACCTAACAGCGCAAAAAAATTACGTGCATTAAAATCGGCACTTTAAACAGTAGGTACTGAGCGGGGGGAAAAATGTGGTCTGCATTTAGCAAAATTGCGGTATGGAGTTTAGAGGCATTATATTTTGCGTTTTATATTTAAACGGATTTTTTCTTACTTTGTTAAGATACAAAAAAAAATTAAAAAAAAATGGTGTTGACGACATGTGTTAACATGACCTACCTATTTCAACCGTCTCGTAGAGCTACTTCTGTCACACAGAGGAGTAACTTCACTTGCCACACTTTCGTTCAGATTGACTTGATTACGAGTAATTGTTTGGAGACGGATGTATCTGGCACAGTACTAGGCGTTAAACAAAGGAGTCGTTTACAAAGAGCAAATTCATAAGGGCTATTGGCTATTTAGAACTAGACACTGTATTAAGAACAGCTCGATGATACCAAGAAACGTACACACTGGCAAATGTTCAGATACAAAAGAAGTCACAAAAATCACACAACACCGATACAACACTTACTTATAATAATATTCAGAGACTCAAAAATTTAAATGAGCACTATGATATTGGGTTTGTTATTGCGGGCTACCACCCCTTAGTCATTTATTACGGTAGCTATTTCAAGGGTGTCCAATCCACCCCCAAGCCCAGGGTATCGCCGTGGAATGAGTGGTCGTCAGTGCCCACCCACGAGGCTTCTCAAACTTGCAGGGGAATTCATCTGCGATCCCGCCTCTGTAGTCCACGAACAGAGCTGCAGCGACCATTTCTCTCGAAGATGAGCGAAATGTCTTAATGTCGAAATATGAACAGTTGGTTTGGTCTTTTTTTTACCGCCTGGAAATATGTTTGGACACCCTTGCTGCGAAATCTATTGACTTGCCAGAACGCACTTTTTACAATAAACATAAACATAAACATAAACATAAATAATTTAATAATAATAATATATCAGGTTTTGTAAATTCTGAACATTTTACAAAAACTTTATGTACATATAAAAATATATGACGTAAATTGACACGTCGGTCAGTGACACAATTTTATTGTAAAAAGGACATAAGAACAATAAAGAGGTCGGTGGAATGTACCATGCACAGCCTGATTTTAATTTACAAAAGTAAAGTTACAAAAACATTGTTTCAATATCATTGTTTTTAGTATTCTCAAATCTTGTTTACCATACTTTTATTCACACTCAAATCTTGTTTACCATACTTTTATTCGTTACGAAGTCTTACAGAAGTAATACAGAATTTTTCCTAACATAGGGATCAGAAGCACGCATCAAATATGTCTGTAACTATATATAATTGAATGGCATTACTACACTGGAACAGAATATAAACTTTATTTTTGTGTAATTATGTTTTGTGTCAATAAAGAATTATCTTCGCTACGGCATATTCTCGTACTATTTTCGCACTATAGTAACGACGATTTTAAAATCGCCCTCTAAGCGATTTCATCTTCTCCTATATGTATATAAAAATGAATAGCCGTTCGTTAGTCTCACTAAACATCGAGAACGGCTGGACCGATTTGGCTGATTTTTGGTTTTTTATATTTCTAGAATTCCAGGGATGGTTTAAATGGTGAGAAAATATGGAAAAATTACGAAAACTTTGGCGGTACGAAGTTTGCCGCGAAAGCTATTCTCGAATATAATTTACATAACACACGTGTCTCAAAACGACGAATATAAACTGTACTTTTGTAAATGTAATTTCAGCTTTAGTGCCGCGTTATAGAAAATAAGGCAGTAGTTTCACTGTTTACAAGGGATCTTCTGTGCTCAATGACCGAAAAAGTGACACCATACCTATCACTTACCTACTATTCGAGTATACTCGGACAGTCGGACACCAATTAAAATTACACAAATCTTATATCTAATCATTAAGGGTTTAGTAATAGACACGTTGTGAAATGAACTGTACACACTTTTAGCATCGATTGGTTTGGTATTCTTTTTTCTTTTAATTATTTACTTATCTGATAAATAGAAATTACACTAAAAGCATAATTATCGAAATGGTTTTGAGATTTCCGTTCATGTACAAAAATGGAGCATTGCCAATTGGCATCACGACTGTATCGCGACCGTATCGATGCTAAAGTAGCGTAAGTGTGTAAAGGTGGACCATTTGCGACTGCATCGATGCTGCATCGCGACAGCATCGCGACTGCATCGCTGCTAAAAGTCGCAGTGTGTAAAGGGCCTAACAGCTGAGATCTTATTGTGATCGATGACTAACTATGTTATAGATCACTAACTATGACACCATTAAAAAATATTAACTCCACTTCCAATCACAGTTCTATTACACACAGACATTCAGTATCAATACAATTATATCAGTACAATAGGCTATGTGACCGATTTCAGAAAGGCATCTCATATTGTTTGTTGGTGTTCATGGAGTCCTCAGAAAGTAGTCATTTTAAATTCTTTCGTGTATTTCTTCTAATGCCTGGGCCGCACTCATCGCGATAACCCGAAGATTCGGGCTATCGTGATGTGTGTAGCCAAGTATTCGCGTATACTTCGGAGCTTCGTCCGTAGTCGTCAGGACTTCGCGTCGCTGTCGGTAAACTTTCACAGATCAAAGAGTTTTATTGCGATGAACTTCGCTTGACCGGCCACACTTGAGTCAGCGTGCACCCGTCAAACGTAGCGGACGTGTTATTTCACAGAGTAGGTGCATAAGCTGAAGCGTAACATGGATTAGAGTAATGATAAAATTTTAGAATTTATTGCAAACTACGAATAAATAAATAATAACTACGACTAACTAAAAAATAATTATTTGCTGCCATAAAATACGGAGCAACCGCGGCGTCCATTTTGTTTTTTGCATTTGACATCGCTTGCACATCGCGATAAACTTTACATCGCGGATTGTGTGGCCGCGAGGATTCGCCGTAGACCGAAGACGAAGTTTATCGCCCGAATGTTATCGCGATGAGTGGGGCCCAGGCATAAAAAAGGCAAACGAGAATATATACTTTTCAAAAGAGACACCAAAACGCTATCTAAGGCAATATGGCGTCCCTCAGGAATTATGACTTCACTTCCCGGTAAACCAACAGATGAACGTAAGAAAGAATGAATGACAGGCGGTTTTTACTGCCATGTGACGTTATCATAGAATCGGCCAATCCAGCCCGTTTTCGATACAATGGCGGCAGATACAAATTTATCAAATTTAATCTTGTGTTTTTTTAAAAATTATAATTGTTTTACATGCACATAATTTATACGAATACGTAGAATTAATGCTGTTTTTTTCACACTGTCAAATAGCCTATTATACTAATAGTACTCATACTAAAACTATGTAGTCAATAATAATCAAGTCAGGAAATGACAAACCTGGATAATAAACTTGGATAAATGAAGCCTTTCCGTCCCCTATCGGTACATAAAAAAAAAACACAACGTGTTGTTTAATAAAGATATTACATATCTGTTGTTGTGTCGCACCCTGTCACCCTTTTTCGCAGCGAAAAATTTTACAGCCTATTTGCAGCATCAGAGTCTTCCTCGCGTTGCTCCGGGGACTGTGCGATTGCAAGGTTGGACGCGTTGGTTTTGGAAACTGTGAGCTGGAGTTTTAAGTCGCTATTCTCGTCGATGAAGTAGTTTTGGACTGCCTGCATGGCTCGGTCCAAAGTGAACCAGGGCACGTTTAATGAGCTCGCCAGGTTTTGACGCTCCACATCATCCGTTATCAGGATCTGGAAGTAAGACAGATCATGATCACACATATTATTATGATAGTTCGCTAAGTCTGGGTGTACTGTAGGTAATTCCGTACTGCATGGTGTCCTCGTTTGGGGCCACGAAAAGTGGTTAGTTATTATGAGTTTATTTATCATGATGAGGTGCAATATTTGCAAATAATTATTATTGTGTGGGATCGTGGCTGTCATATGACACTGTGAAAGTCTACAAAACAATCGCATTGCAAAGTAAATGCAAAAGGTTTGTATCCCCAGGGCATCTGAGAATGGATTGTTATCTAAGTATTTTTGCCCCTATCTGGCAAAACAACGTTATGGGAGTCAGCTAGACTAGCTATTCCACTACGTGGAATCATAAATTTCAGTCAATGCGGAACTTGTCTCAAATTTTATTGGAGTAACGTTCATTATGTTTGCTTTTATGCTTTTACAGTTTAATTTTTAAATATTTTGTATGTTGTTATTATGTCTAGAAGCAAAAAAAAAACATAAAAAATTGCGAAAAATATTTACAAAGCGTTACGAGCACTTAGTATACACCCGATTTATACAGCGCAGAAAGGTTTTTTTGCAAGTAATCCATTCACACAAGATGAGTATTGAGTATATTCAGACTTCACACAATCTGGAAACTTACCACGTAATAGTGGTACTTGTGAAGCTGCAAGCAGGATTTGACGATATCGTCTGATGTCACAATCTCATACGTCACCGCTCGGTCTGAAATTGAATGGCAATGTATTGAGTAACTTGACATTGGTCCTCGATACCGTCCTTAGTCCTTTTTTGACTCAGGGCAGGCTATACAACAGGTAGGCCTTTCACAATACACAAGACCTCCTCCTACCTCTACCTCCTGCAGTTCCCTTCAAATGGCTGATGATGATGATGATACAACTGGGCAGTAGTAACTTACAGTAAGATTTTAGCCGCGGCTTTGATTTTCAGAACGGGCCTTGGTGACTCACGGTGTTTCAACCGAAACAAAACAGAAGAGAGTATAACTAGCGGCAAAGTTTAGCGCTGAGCAAAATTTAGGGGGGATTTCTGCGCATGTGTACAGTCGCGTACGCAATACAATTATAATTTTAAGAACATTTTTAAATGTATTCTATGTGAAATACGATCAGCGTTTCGTTATCTAGCCCCCTGAGAGATCTATTTTTTTACTTTTGCGCATCAACGGTCAGCGCTAAACTTACGTGGCGCTACTTGTATGGACTGATTGATTGTACAATCAATTTTGTACTTGATTTGTACAATGATACTAACTGATGAAGGCGCGGTTCTTCTCGATGGCGGCGTCCATGTATCTCGCGACGCGGCGCGAGGGGATCCGCATATGGAGCTCGTGCACCCTGGCCATCATTGATGTCAGCTCGTAGAGCACTTCGTACGGCAATAGCAAACGGCACGTGGGGTCTGCAAGTTCGCGAACTATTATTGCATTTTGTCTACGCCACTACGTTCATAACAAGAGGGTACATTGGGTATAATACAGTGACATTCATTCTCCATTTGTTCACGTTGGCCATTGTTTCGCTGGTGCTGGTTTCACGGTGGGATTAAACTAGTAAAATATGCTATCAGTCCTAATAATATGCTATAGAAAATCAACATACCTAAATCCAACAAAACATAATATCACCTCAGGCACAAAAATAAAAAATAAACAGTTTTAGATAAAAAAGAAAACAGCCTGAAGATTAATTTATTACACACGTAATTAGCACACGGGACCACAAGTTGATTGCCATATTCATAGATAAAGTAGTACCTAGCAATATCATAGTATTAAAAGTATTGATAGTTAGCTTGTTGCAGTAATAAATCATTATTATTATGTATATATTAGAATCCTCCATGGTTCCGTACCATATAGATAGATAAAAACTAGTCTAGACATTCATATTTAATAACTCAAAATCAATCATTTGCATCGTTTAGAACTGAAACACTCCAAAATTCACAAATGAAAAATAACTATTATTGTTCTTTTGGAGAAGTAAATCACAGGCCAACAGACATAAAGCAGTTAGTCCTCATATTCAGAATTTTTATAATACTATCGAACATTGTTCTTTTGGAGAAGTAAATCAGTTAAATTGATATCCACGGTAATTCATATCATGGCACCACACCTTGCTATAATTTTTAATAAATGTATTGATCAGGGGACGTTCCCTGATCTATTAAAGTTTAGTAAAATTGTTCCTTTATTTAAGTCAGGTGACAGTGATGATCCGAACAATTTTAGACCCGTAGCAATACTTCCAGTATTTAGTAAAGTATTTGAAAAAATCATTTTACACCAATTGCTGACACACTTCACATTAAATAAACTCTTTCATAAAAAACAATTCGGTTTCACTAAGGGTCGTTCAACGACAGACGCAGGTGTGGCGTTGATGAATCACATCTTTGATGCGTGGGAGGAGGCGCAGGATGCCATCGAGGTTTTCTGTGACCTATCCAAAGCTTTTGATTGCGTAGACCACAAAACCCTCCTTCGTAAGATGATCAGATACGGTCTCAGTAATAAATCTTTAGAACTTCTTAGATCGTATTTAGCTAATAGAGTGCAGAAAGTTGATATTAATGGAGTTAAGTCACCCGGATCCGATGTTAAAATAGGAGTTCCTCAGGGTTCAATTTTAGGGCCGTTCCTTTTCTTAGTGTATGTTAATGATCTGCCGTACCTAGTTGAGAAATTGTCACAAATAGTATTGTTTGCGGATGACACTTCTCTAATTTTTAAAATCAAGAGAGGTCAATCTAATTTAGACGATGTAAACAATGCTCTTTCTAAAATTCTGAACTGGTTTAACGTAAACAATCTTATGTTAAATGCCAAAAAAACAAAATGTATTAAGTTTTCATTGCCCAATGTCAAAAAAGTGGACACAAGTTTAACAATAGCTGGTGACAGACTAGACTTAGTTGAGACAACGGTGTTTTTAGGCATTACAATAGACTCAAAACTACAATGGGATCAACACATAGAAAAGTTAGCGGGTAGGTTGAGTTCAGCTGCATTTGCAGTTAGAAAAATTAGACAATTAACAGATGTAGAAACTGCGAGGCTAGTTTATTTCAGTTATTTCCACAGCATTATGTCATATGGTCTGCTACTATGGGGGCGGGCGGCAAATATAGAAACAATTTTTATTCTCCAAAAAAGGGCTATTAGAGGTATTTACAATTTACCTGCCAGACACTCACTACGTGAGTTTTTTAAGGAAATAGGAATTCTTACGCTAGCTTCCCAATATATATTCGATAACATAATGTATGTACGTAAAAACATAACTACATTTAAGCTAAACAGGGATATACATAACGTTAACACCAGAAATCGAAACAAAATTGCCTCATCTAGATTCAGATTAGCCAAGGTAAATACATCATTTGTAGGATATAGTGTACGTTTTTATAACAAAATTCCTGAAAGTATTCTATCCCTGCCAGGAAATAAATTTAAATTTGTTATTAAAACTGCGCTGTGTAAAAAGGCATACTACAGAATAGATGACTTTATAGATGATAAAAACCCTTGGCAGTAAACCAATTCCACAACGAGCTAGTTATTGGTATTCTAATAATATATAGGGTTTAATAAATTTCATACATATGTACAGACGCTGTGATTGCATATCAAAACTATGCTATTATTATAGATAACTGACAAGAACTTTATCACACAAGTTTGCCAAAGGCCATGCGAATGGTGGCGCGGTGGCCGGGTCGCCTATCTCCCTCTAATATGGTTGAGACTGGTGATGGCTGACCTCTGCGTTACGCTCGTGAACGGGTGCCGTCCGTGTGTCTGGCCGCAGCATTGGTGTTTTATTACCTTTTAAGAATATTAAATGATGTTTGACTTTGCAAGTATTTATTGCACTCATGGATCTTGATTCTTGATTTTAGATTCTTGGTATACGAACACTCATACCTAATTTGTATTAGCTTTAAGTTGATTTGAGAAAAGATGGTCAGAGTGGAGTGTTTTTTCGCTGCCTTTTTCTCCACTACAGACGGCCCTAAGGCAGCGGCTAACATTATACATAACTGTATGTACATTGACATTCAACAAGCAGAATGTAAATTCTTTACGTTGAAATAAAAATTTTTGATTTTTTGAATCCCAGGCCAACAGACATAAAGCAGTTAGTCCTCATATTCAGAATTTTTAAAATACTATCGAACTATGAAGACACTGCCTCTTCTGAGTCTATAGATGACGCGGTGTTACCACTATAAAAGCTATAGGTTAACTCGGTAGATTTTTTTTAGCGTGAATAGAAGACTCATGTGACCAAAATCCTTATCACATCAAAGACATTAATATTGAATTACTCGTAAGAGCAAAGTCTAAAAAAACACCTGCGTAGCATACACAATTTAACTTGGAAGTAAAATGGGGTTATTTGGTTTTTACGTACTAGCAACATTCAGACATTGACAGCCTAAGAATTGTATGGAGATGTCAACGTGACAATATATTTTTTTTGCATTGAATGAGAAAACAGACTGTAGTGACAAATGTTTTTCGAAACTCCTCCTTTTTTGAGGTGAGTTAAATACGAATTGATCTTCTTTAGTCTCGCTAAAACTCGAGATGGGCTGGGCTGATACGGCGGAAAGTACGGCACTTGGCAGCCTTTGATTCTATATGCCGCAATTGTCACTTGGGGGGTGACAAGTGATTAAACATGTAATTAGAATTCAGCCGTTTTATTTGCCATAGAAAACTATATTTTTTTATTTTATTCTATAAAACTTTTTGACATTTTTATTTACTTAATTAATTAAAAGGCTGAAATCTAATAACATATTTAATCGCTTGTCACGCCCGCCCCCGGTGACCACTGAGAAACAGACTTCCTAGTTGTCCCCTCTAGTCAGCTTCCAAAGGGATCAGACGGCACGAATTGTCACCCGGGTGACAACCGGGAAGACAATTCCCAGCTGTCACCCCGGGGGACAGGGTTAGAGGGGACTATTGGGAATAATGCCGGAGTTACACGAGGCTAGTTTTTCAAGCTAGGATAGCAAGCTAGTACTGTCCTGGCTTGCTGACCTAGCTTGGAACATGCTAGTTCTGTTTACATGAGGCTAAGATTATTTTAAGCTAGTACACGTCCAAAATGAGCTGCATGCGAAAAAATAACACTATTCAACTGAATGAGTTACTTCGAAAACTGTGCCAATTCGCACTAGACGAACTAGAAGAAGAGTTACAAAAATGGGTGTGGACAAGACCGTGGATTTTAAGAAGAGATGATATTGTTTGATATTCTGTTGAGTCTTGTAAAGCCAAAAATACAACGAATGGATACTATTATGAGACAGGCGCCAACAGCAAAAGTAAAACTGGAGGTCACACTAGATTTCAAATGTGAAAATTCAGAAAATAAACAAAACGCGTGCTTACTAGCCAACTGAAAACTAGCTTCGCCGGTCACATGAAGCTAGTACACAAGCCAAAATAGTAAAATCAGTGGTGGGGGGCACTACTATCCTAAAAAATAGAACTCCATCCTATTAAAAACTATCCTGGCTTGTGAACTAGCTTACTAGCTCAGAAATTAAGCTAGTTTTGTCTACACGAGGCCAGAAGTACTAGCTTGCTATCCTAGCTTGAAAAACTAGCCTCGCGTAACTCGGGCATAACCGGTTTCACGAAAACTCGGTAATGAATGGACTGATTTGTCAAATTTGTTTTTTTCATATTTATGCGAGTTTAGGGAAAACTTAAAAGTACCAAAAAAATTCTTAGTCATTAATGGAGCTAACCTTTATTAAGAAGTCTATCGATGAACTTCACGTCGTCAAGGAGGACTTTAGTGTCAGCCACAATCCACCAGCGATCTGTCCTTTGTGTCGGCTTACGAGCTATTTTCAACGGCAGAGTATTCACAGGTTTCATCGTAACAGACCGTTCCTGGAAATATTCAAGTCATAGTCAGTCATGAAGCTACTCTAAGTTGTTCAACGGAGATTTTATTACTTACACAGTAACGGGAGTAATGTGTAAGTAAAAAAGTATGTACCAATTTTTGCTTTGGTACCTAGATTATGTTAACGCTTTGTAGTAAAATGACAACTGCATGAACATGGCGATTTACTTTCATTGCAGCTTCAAGTATACACGCGCACGCATATCAAACAATTGCTGGATAAGGTTGGTCACAGGATACAGTGAGGCTTATAGACGCCAGTGGACGATTATGGGCAGATGAATTTATTTATTGACAGCAAAAAAAAATTTGTTTGCACAGCAACACCATTCGCTGATAAATTGTGCCCGGATAACGGCGACAGGCTTGCCACTTGTCACGTTTGGGACCTAATAAACTCGGCAAAACGTGGGTCCAGTTCTAGAGACTGGTGCCTCTGCCTACCCCTTCGGGGATAACGGGCGTGAGTTTATTATCTTTATCTTTTATCTAAAAAAAAATTACGCGCTGTCACCGCTTTAAAATATATAGGTTTACTCGGTAGGATTATTTACCGGGAATAGAAGACTCATGTGACCAAAATCCTTATCACATCAAAGACATTAAAATATAATTACACATAAGAGCAAAGTCTAAATTAGCACACGCAATTTTAACTTTGATGTAAAATGGGATTATTTGGTTTTTTAAGCAACTCTCAGACATTGACAGCCTTTGGCTTGTATTGACAAGTCAACGTGACAGGTTTTTTTCAGTGTTTACCCGTGGTCCCGGTGGGTCGACCCATGGCATTAGGGATTGTTCCCCGGACTACTGACTTTATCGATAAAAAATGAAAACGAGTTATGTACTACAATTTGGAATTTATGAGATATTGAATTTTTGTTCCGACTCTCCCCGGATCACCTAGCTAGTCACAAAAAGTACTAGGCGCTCATAGCTGCTAAGAGGTTTAGTCATGTTGTCATGAAACGTAAAAATACGTAAAAAAAATCACATTATTACAAAGAGAGTGAGTAACCTTTTTCCTAAATATAATTATTTATAAGTCCGCACTGAAATTGAATATTTCTTGCGGAAGCTATATTTACAGTTATGTACTCCTAGTACTTTCTGTGACTGGATAGGTGGTCCAGAGGACTAGACGCACAGAACAAAAAAAAAAGAGTAGAAATCGTAAGTGGGCGGTGCCCGCGTACCTCAAATTAGCAATGTATTGCCTAAGCGTAGTCTATGACAGTTTTTCTTACCTCAGTTGCCGTGCGCTTCTAGTAAAGAAAACAATTGTGAAAACTCTACTAAAATGCCTTATTGTGATGTGTTAGAGTGCAAAAATAAAAGTTGGGGACCAAAATGTACCGATCATGCCGTAACATTCCATCGGTAAGTAGTATTTCCATTGTATTTAATTTAATAGAAATTAAATTTGCAATGACATGAACAAGGAAAGCAATCCGAAAGAGAGAAAGTAAAACCACCTTTATTTACTGGAATATAATGTTCAATTTTCGTCGAAGTCTGTGTACTTTTTCTACAAATTTCTGTCCACATTTGAATGCTACTCAAATGCTACTCAATTCAGCTGGGACACAACATTATAAAAATCTATCGATAATATTTCGTCTATGACTTAGCAGTAATAAATAATTATCGGTACTTTAGGTAGAGTACCTGCGTCTTATTAGGTACTTTGGGAAAATAATTGTCGTTATTTTATTTTAATTGAAGACCTCTGTGGCGCAGTGGTTAGTGCATCTGACTACCATGCGAGAGATCCCGGGTTCGAATCCCGGCTGGGGACCAAAAACAATCCCAGGTCTTGTATGTTTACATGTTTGTGACGTCGTTGTTTCTGGTGCCCACGACACAGGGTATCCCAGGGTGGGGCCAGGGGCAATGTATGTAAGTGTTTATTATCATCTTTTATTATTATTTTTATTATTTAACACATTTTTAGTTGCAACTATTTTTGATACTGCGCAAAATTTATTGATCATGTTCCTTGACGCTGTTTAGTTCCTTTGCGAGAATGTGGTCCTGACTGCAGTATCATGTCATTTTTGTAAACTTTTAATCCGGATCAACTTACCCATCCCATTTTGAGACGAGCAACCGAACGACGCAAGCTCCGTCTCTGCTCACCACCCACTCACTGCTCTGCGTATCGGGGCGAAACCTAGTCGGACTCGTCCGATAAAACAACACCCGTAAGTAGATCCGGACTAAATGTTTACAATGTGTTGTGCCGAAAGTTTTAGTTCAATAAACATGTCACTTTTATTAGTATAGATTGGCGTATTGTCATCAAAACAAAACCAGCATGCATAATTTCAAAGTTAGATGATTTTATGTGCTCGTGTAGTAAAATCATCTGGGGGGGTCTAGATAATTTAATCAACGCTTACTCCATAAATCTATGGGGAGGTCTCGTGACTTTCGTTGGCAAATGTCATCTCCATAATATAAGTGAAACACAAGCGTTGATGGATAACGACATTTTAAATAAAAAAATAAACAAACTATAAATACGATAAGTTTGCTGGGCCTCGTTTCAAAAGCGACTATGGTTAGTTTCATATGAGAATTCCATATACGTTGCGTAGCCGATCATCCAGAAGGTAGGTTAATATACTAACAGGCTGCGTAATTTACATCGAATTTATTGTAATTAAATTAAATATCAACTGTCGCTTTACGAAACAATTCTATAATTTGTCGATAGGCCATCCATAGCTGAGAAGCACCATTGCACATACTTGTTTTTTAATTTTCGACTTTATAGTCTATCACATAAAACTTCTCGACGGTCAGACGCGGCGGGATTTCCAGCTAGTGTAGAGTAGCGGTACTACGAACAAAGATCCAATGTCAAACTTAATTTCATCATTATCATTTGATTTTGATCGTTGTTTATATCACCAAAAGGTTCATATATTACGTGGAACTTTTATGATGTAGACCTTTTCGGCATTGCCTTTATTTACCAATGGCAGCTTGGCATTCATAGTGTGGGTTTTGGCTTATGTGTGAGTTTGGTCACACTGGTTTTCCTGCTAATAGGTCATGTCACTCCTTCTACTCTTTATTTCTGTTCTGTGGCAATCGAGGCTACGTAAAAAAAAAGAATATTCCTTATTGCACACAAGAAGCAAGAGACAAATAAAAGTTACAGTTAAAAAACATATATACAACAGGCTTTCTTATTCTCTATAAATTGTACACGATAAGTTTGCTCGGCTTCGTTTCATAAAGCGACTATGGTTAGATTATGAGAATTCCATTATAGGTACATTGCGTAGCCAATCATCCAGAAGGACAGTTAATATGGTAGCCGGCTGCGTAATTTACATCGAACTGTGGTACAGTTTGGCAGAAGGGAATACATTATGTTACTTTGTCAATGTAGATACTAAAAAAAAAAAAATGATTAAGAAACATTGTCATAACAAATTCATTTTCAACTGTCGCTTTATGAAACAGTTCTATAATTTGTCGATATGGCAATATGTCCCATCCTTAGCCTGAGTAGCAACATAGCAGATAGTTATTTTTCAATATTCGACTTTATGGCATTGAACTTAAAGCTTCTCGACGATCACACGCGGCGGTAGTTCCATCTAATGTAGAGTAGCGGTACTACAAAGCAAAGATCGTATGTCAAACTTAATTTCATAATTATCATTTGATTTTGATCATTGTTTATATGATTGAAAAGGTTCATATTTTACTTGGAACTTTTGTGATGTAGACCTTTTCAGAATTGCCTTTATTTGCACATGGCAGCTTGGCATTCACAGTGTGCTTTTGATTTGTGTGTGTGAGTTTGGTCACACTGGTTTTCCTACTGATAGGTCATGTCACTATTTCTACTCTTTTTTTTTGTTCTGTGACTAGACAGAACAAAAATTATTTAATATCTCATAAATTCCAAATTGTATGTAACTAACTGATTTTATATCGATACAGTCAGAAGTCCAGGCAATAATCCCTAATGCCATGGGTACACGGGTAATTAAAATGACGCGTGGACCCGGTGATGGGTCGACCCACCCGGGACCACGGGTAAACACTAGCTTTCTTTGCATTGAATTAACAAACAGACTTTAGTATGATAACAAAAACGACGACCCTTGAACACCTGTGGCACAGCGGTTAGCGCATCTGCCTACCATGCGAGAGGTCCCGGGTTCGAACCCTGGCTGGGGACAAAAAAATAACCCCAGGTCTTGGATGTTTACATGATGTCGCTGTTTCTGGTTCCCACGACATAGGGTATACTAGTGTGGGGCCAGAAGCTATGTATGTGTCTGAATGTAAATATTTATGCTGATGATAAAAAAAGCAGGAAAAGGATAAGATCAATGTAAAATATAACATTTCAGACCCACGGTACCCCCTGGCCATACCCCTGGTGGTACCATGGGTCTTTTAAAGTTAAACGATGTGATGTCGACACCAGGCTGACTGACACAGACTGAGAACAAAAGTGCCACATATCAAAATTTTCTAAAATTGAGTTATGATCATGAAACGCCTCATAACAACATTCTCTATCGCCTAGAAATTAAAAAAGGAGCATTTAAAGGCTGGAACAGGCCAAACCCATACATCGGTCTCTTTTTAATGGCCGGGATTTTTAAGAACGAGATTGCGCGACAACGCCATTTTTAGCTTTGTGTTAGCTTTGCTGAGAGAAAGACCGCGTGCGATAAGACAAAAAGTGCCGGAAAGCCAATTCAGATTGTTTTATTCTGATAGAAAGGTTGGTAAGTTATTTAGAGCCTCACTTCACTTTGTGCTTGTTTCTTTCTGACTTTACTTGCAAATCTAGTGACTCAATCAGATTAGATTTTTTTCTAATATGATACAGCCGCTATAATGACTGCGTCAAAATGACATTACTCAAAATTAGGTAATATTGAAGAGCCTCAATCACTAAACAGCTTAATATCTGAAAATAAATTCGATAGAAAAGAGACACTTTATTTTAAATAATTATTATAATAATTATGCTTCATTACTCCAATATTTTTTAATCCTATGCATAGATAGATAATTCATTAATATTTTAAAATACCTACTTAGGCACAAACGTCAACAGATTTGTTCCAATTAACGAATTCTTACAGCAGTGTCTCAATTGGAAAGTTTATTTTGTCTATTCCAACGGTTGTTTGTTTTCCTTTGTCTCTATTTTATTTTTCTTGTTTTTTTGACTCTTGTGTATTTTGTCTATTATGTACTTTTGTCTTCATTGTGTTTCTGTGACAATACTAATAAAATCTTTCTTTCTTTCTTTCTTTCTTTCTTTCTTTCTTTCTTTCTTTCTTTCTTTCTATTCCCAACATTTTGAAATTTTGAGTTGTGGCACTTTCGTTCTCAGGGTGCGACCTATAGCTCAAAGTAATAAAAACACTCACGTTGCCCTACTCAGAATTAATATTTTTTTTAAGTTTATGTGGTGCATCTTTATTATCCCTGTTTTTGGTGGAGTGGAAATTTTGGTTTTCATGTACCTAGTTAATGTTTTCGTTTAGCTTATATTTATGTTTGGACGTAATTCATTGGAGACTCCAAACTAATCAAACAAATAATCAAGTTAAGCAAAAGTATCAAGATTGTTTATTCAGTCTATATGCAGGGTTAACAACTAAAAGATTTTTAAATTTCCCGCCAGAGGCTTGTGCCACGACTCACTTGTCATACTCTAGTGGAACCATTTAGTAGCAACATTTAAGAAATTTACTCTAGAAAAATAAGAAGATTTTCAGTCTTTAAATTTTAATGAAATGTATATCTATAAATCTTAGTAAGTGAATAAACAAAAAATGGAGAACAGGATTTACAATTGGATGTCGCTTAGCAAAAAGGTTCCAACGCACAACATCGTCATTTTGAGTTAAATATACCAAAATGATCACTATGTACTCTACTTTAAGAATCTAAGATTTGCGCGTTTCGATGAGTATGTGCAAAGTTATGGCACATGGTAGTCAACCCACATGTATGGAGAGCGTAAATCAGCTTAAACCCAAAAATTCAAATATCTCTAAACTCACTTTGTGTGGGTTGGAACCTTTTTGCTAAACTACGTCCAATTAATTAGTTAGTTACAATTTTGCCCACCTGATCAGATAACTTGGTGGCGCTGTATTGACCAAGGAGAATTAAAGACAGGAGGTTATCATCGCCATACTTTGAAGCGTATTTCGAAATTTATTTGCCGACCGTGTATCTAGATGGCGCTACTAGTTATTAAAAGACAATTAAACGATTACTTTTGACGAAAATAATATCATCTCATCGCGTCTTCATCCTTTTCTGCTAGTTATGTCAAACGATAAGTGGTTAAAGTCAACAAACACAAGATGGCGCTTGCTTGCTCATATATTTTGCAAAGAGCATTTACATTCTTTGTTATGCTGATGACTCGAGTTTATTTACTTTCGCATTTAGCAATATCAAGGAGAATTAAAATATTTAGGTTAATGAAATAAAAAGTAAGTTTAAAATGAATGCATACTATGCACTGAATGTATGTAAAATAAACTGATTATAAGTTATTATAAATAACTGATTCTAAGCGGCTACACTGACAGGACGTGGGACGGGGGGCGCGGAACAGACATGTCCTTAAGGCAATGGACATTAATTCGCTTTTTTTTTGCTCTATATTAAAAGGAAGCTAAACTGGATAGCCCTACGTTCTTAGTTTTTACCTCAAATGAGATTTTCATTCATGATTTTCGTTTTGAAAACCTTCTCATTAGAAAGGGCGTCGTTCTAAGCCAGAACGGAATTATCGTCGTGTATCATCGTCAACATTGAAGCTTGTAAAAAAAACTGTCACTGCTCTGTCAGTGATTTTTGCTTTGACGTTTGACATTTTGGTTTAGTATTTTCGCAGGTCTTAAATATGCAAGTGTTCTGTTCTGATATTATATGCGCCAGCTACCCTCATCGTCTTCCATAATTTGTTTATGACTCGATTTACTTTTTTTGTAGATAGGAAGTCAAAAATACTCGATTTCATGCGTGTCTATTACTTCGATGATTGTTATTTTAAAGACAACAGATTAATAAATTTTGAGAGATTCAAATTAATGATTTTTCTGGCTCTGTTTTAATCTGTGATGGCCTAATGACCTGTATCGGTGAGCGAAATTAATTAAAGATTTTTTTTCCCGAAAACTACGACACATAAAAATAAAAAATAAATGTATTCTCATTTAGTGACCGTTCATATCCAAATCCTAGAAGAAACTTTCTCAATTCGTGACGTTAAAAATAATGTCCATTCACTTTCATACAAAATGAACTGAGGAGACGGGACGAAGCCCACACGCAAAGGACGTCCTATCTGTATGGGATTCGTCCCGTCCCGTCCCTATAAAGGTTCCTTGTTTACTACAGAACCAATAAAAAAGATTTAAACTGCATTTGAAAGGTGTTTTAGAGAATCGAGTTTTTATAAGACTGTTAAGTTTTCCCTAAAGCAAAACTTAATTGCTCCATACCACGAGAGCGTTTATTTCATAATTTAGCAAAAACTTGCCATAAGTTCCCCGTGTATAAGTTCTATCTAAAACGCTGACTAGTTCGTTATTTCCGAAATTTGAAACGCAGTAATAGCAAGGAGCAAGGGATCTGTTGCCGAGAGCCTCAAGCTAAGAAGCGTGTGAAATACACGAGCTAGATTCTGCCCCTCTACTCTCAACGCTATTGTGTTCAAATTGCATCACAATTAAAAGCAATGAGTAAAAAATAACGATTTAGTAAACGTTTTAGTAGTAAGAAATCGAATTTTTCTTGTTAATACTTCGAAACTGAAAGCATCATCATCATCATCGTTTATTACATAGCATATTGTGGCTAAATTAATTAACTTAATTGTTACGCAAGTTGACTAAATTATCTTCGAGGGAAGAGAGGCTGGAAAACACTTCACGCATTTTCAAACTAAGAACTAAGACAAAAACATCGAGACCCCACGGAGCGCTGACACGGCGCATTTTCTGCCGCCGCTCGAAGTCTGTTCACCTCTTTATCAAACTATGATAGTTCGAAACAAGATCACCACATTATGGTGCTTATAATACGAAATTTTGGCACATTTTTGTAACGAACTTGTTAACTAAACTTGTTAATCTATATTAACGCTAGATAGCGTTACATTAGCATAGTTGAGAGAAAATTCGCGACGCTATCTGTCGGTTTTTTAAATAACTAACGGCATTGAATATTCAATGCTAGCGGTCAATTGGTAGCGACATCTGGTGATAATACATAATTTGTGCTAATTAGTGGAGTCCGTTGTTTTGTATGGGAATATCACTCCTGTCTTTAATTCTCCTTGATACGAACTAAGACAAAAACATCGAGACCGCACGAAGCGGCACATTTTGGTAACGAACTTGTTCTCTACATTACCGCTAGATAGCGTTACATTAGCATAGTCGAGAGAAAATTCACGACGCTATCTGTCGGTTTTTTAAATAACTAGCAGTCAATTGGTAGCGACATCTGGTAATTACCTACACATAATTTTTGCTAATTAGCGGAGTACGTTTTTTTGTATGTTTTTTGTCTGTGTGAATTCACATACCTCTTTAAATTCCCCGATATCAAATTTTAATTCATCCAGGGTTTTCTCGAATGCTGTGTTCAAAACTGAAAATTGGATTATTAATTATTAATAGATTACAAAGGACGGGACATTTAGTAGATAGACCAGCCCATAATATACACACATAAACAAAGTCTAGGGATATTCTGTATTTTGTTATGAGAACTAGATATTATTGTAATAATCTGAATTTTATAATCTACAATTAAAAATTAAATGCTAATTTTGTTCTTGTAACATTAATTGCTAGTGAAAAAGAAGCGTGGTATAGCGTTATTCCAATAACTTGTAAATATTAGGTAGTTTTTGAAACTTACCTTTATTATTAAAACGTTCTTCGTGTTTAATGTAGTCGGATTCATTCCACGTCGTTAACATTTTAGGGATATAGTAGGACGGTCGTTTAATTGTTCTCCAATCTTGGACTTTAGGGTTGAAAGTAGAAAATTCGACTTCCCTCCTTGATTTCTTTGGATACTTAGCTCCTGTGTCAACTGAACTACCCACAGCGGCATTCCCTGTGCTTGTAGTAGCATTGGGTATTTTTATAACATTTGAAGATGATCCTTCTGTGTTGTTATTTTGGTGTTCTTTTCGAGTATTCCTTTCTTGAATTGGTGGCAAACCAGCATTCAAAAAACCCGGGGGTATGAAAGGATACCCAAAAGGTGCACTCATAGGAATAAAAGGACCTGGAGTAGGTGGTAGATGATACCCAGCTGGCACACCCACATGTGTATTTTGAAATATCAACTGCGATAATGGTCTTTCAACATTGTTTGTATTAGTTGAGCTTAGTGCCCGATTCATTTCTATGGGAGGCGTCTGAGGACTGACGGGTCTTAGTGGTTGCGAGGCTAAGTTGCTCGCTGAATCTGTGAAAATAAATTTAGTATGAAATTCTAGACAAAGTAAGGCTGGTAAATTTAAAGGATGATGGGCAAAAATGTATGAAGCGTGGGCCCACTCCAATAAAAATGACTTTTGTATTAAATTAAAGGTCTAAACACATACGCTCGTTATCAGGCAGGCGCATGCCAGAATTCGCTGTGTGTCTGGAGTTTTTTTTATTTAGAAAAAGTTGATGTTTTTTGTTATAAATAGAAGTTTTTGGTTTATAAAACCATTTTTTTGCTTATATGTAAACCACCTAATGCTACATCCTGCATAAGATAGATTTTAAGGGCAGGAAAATAAAAATTTTTGGTTTATAGAATGAAAATAATATAATTATAACAGACCAATAGCTATCATTTAAAAATTACGTTAATTTCTTGCTTAACCACATAATCAACAATAACCTCATTCAGAAACAAAGCAGGACCATTAAACTGATTATGCCTTTCGTATACCAGATACCATAGAATAGACACAACATGCGCGCAAAAAGTACCTATTGTGCGTCTCCCTGTCAAACAAGTGCAGTAATGCTCGACGATTGTACCTCTTCCTTCCTGGCTAGGGTCTATTAATACGACCGTATAGTAAGTCCGGGCTCGGACGTGTCGTGACTAAGGTTGCCAGATGTCCGGTATTTAAGCGTACAGTCCGGTATTTTCGAGGGATGTTCGGTAAAAAATAAATGGTCATACCGGACAGAACAATGTCCGGTATTTTGCGGAAAGTCGGTAGGTACTACAAAAGTAGGCATATGAAATCCCTCAAACGCAAAACTCGCGCGCGCTCCTCGCTCGCTGTCTGTATCTGCGTCTCTCTGCGGCATACCCGTCTCACTCACTCGTCTCTCTGCCTGCGTCCACTCCCCCACCCACGCGCGCCCGGTGTGTTTTGTTTTGATTTTGCGTGTTTTGTTTACCTAGTCGATAGTTAGATTACGCAACGTTCGGGAGTTTTAAGTTTACGCAGTTGACCTAAGTAAAGTACCTACTCGTTGATAGAAGCAAAGTTGTTCGTCGTAGTTGCGTTTATGTTAGTGTTTTGACTGTTAGTTGAGTTTTACACAAAGCTAATGGAAAATGGAGGAAGAAGAAGCTTCCACGAGTTCTGCAACACCGCCAAAGAAAACAAGGCGAATGTGCTATTATAATAAAGACTGGGAAAATAAATATTCTTGGACAACTAAAGCTAACGGCGACACTAGAGCTTACTGTAAAATTTGTAAGAATGAATTTGCTGTGGCTGAAGGTTTGAAGGGGGTGAACCAGCATGCCTCTACAAAGAAGCATAAAGAGGCGGAAAGTGCGCAAGCAAAGTCCCAAAGAATGGACTCTTTTTTTACGCCTAAAGGAAGCGCACAGAGTGAAAAAGTAAGCCTTGCCGAGTTAGCAGATATTTTTCACTCTGTAAAACATCACATCTCCTATTTGGCTCAAGACTGTTCATTAAAGGTCAGAAGACAAACTATCACAGATTCGGAAATCGTCAAACAAATGACCGGAGGGCGCACCAAATGCACTGCCGTAGTGAATCAAGTTCTGTACCCTTATTCAATGGAACTGGTCCAAGAGGATTTGAAAGAAGACGTGCCTTTTTCCGTCGCTATTGATGCGTCGAATAAAGGAAACAAGAAGTTGCTCCCAGTTTCCGTTCAGTATTTTACAGCAAAATCTGGAATATGCCGAAAAATTTTAGATTTCTACGAAGATCCATTCGAAGACTCGCGATCTATAAAAAATCACCTGTCCAAAGTCTTAACAGAAGCACATCTTCCTTGGAGCAGAGTAACTGCGTATGGAGCAGATAACGCCTCTGCTAATTATGGAGTGAATAATTCAGTGTACCAGAAACTGAAAGAGGAAGAAAATAGTAACATCATCGCTGCCCATTGCAATGATCATTATAATTCATAACTGTGCCAACAATGCTTTGAAGATGTTGCCAGTTGACGTAGAAAACATCGTTCTGAAAACATTTTCGGAATTTCCCCACGCAGCAAAGAAGAGACAAGACCTGAAAGAGTGCTTTGAATTCTATGAAAGTGAATTCAAAGAGGTCCTTCGCCATGTACCCACGAGGTGGTTAAGCTTGTTCAAAGCCCTGGATAGAGTTTCGTCATCGTAGGAGCCGTTAAAAAAATACTTTCTCGAACTAGGCGCCAATAATTGTTCACCGGCTATATGGGCTATTATAAAAGACCAAGAAGATAATCCCACAACAGAAACGAACCCCAATTACACTGAACTCTATCTATACTTCACGCACAACTTTATGGCGTCATTTCAGGAAATGTTACTATTACTGGAAAAGAACGACACATTAGCTTTCAGTCTGTCTACACAATATTATGACACGATTCCGAGACACAATAGTGAAAAAAATTAGTGATGAACACTTCGGAATGAAAGTGCGTATGGCCATAAACAAAAAGTACCTATCGGATGAAGAAACTCAGGAGTTTAAAAAACATGCCCTGATTGCTTATCGACGAGCTGTTGCTTATTTGGAAAAGTGGTTCCCGTTCGAAAACTCGGTGTTCAGAAGCTTCAGTTGCTTGGACCTTGAACGCGGTCTACCAACTCTGGACCAGCTAATTGAATTGTGGACTCTAACAAGAAGCAACGACACTCCACCGGAAGAACTCTACTCAGAGTTGGCTATACTTAGCAGTGTTCACCAGTCCCTGGAGGGAAAGTCAGTGGATATGTGGTGCAGCTTTTTTAGTAAAGAATCAGCGCCAAATCTTCTCAAATTGGTCCAACATGTATGTAGCATTCCCGTATCGAACGCATTCGTCGAGCGCATTTTTAGTGTGATGGGAAATACATATATGGACCAATGAACGAAACCGCCTTTCTCTAGAGACTGTGAAAAGTCAACTGTGTGTGTTTTTCAACATAAAATCGAGCTGCACTGATTTTAAAGAACGTGTTGTATCAAATAAAACACTATTGAAAGCAGTTGCGTCAAATGCCAAATATTTCAAAAAGAATTAAGTAGGTACTACCTTTATATCTCTAAAGGTACTTTTACCTTTAGAAATACTACATAAATTAGTTTTACAAGAATGGTTCAACTTTATTATTTGTTCCTTGGAAGTTCCTATTATTTTTGTTAACCTTTGTTTTTGTTGAGTAAGTATTAGATTATAATATTCATACCATTATTTAATAGTTTTCCAAAGTTAGCATAGTCTTTGCGACCACAATTTTAAGACTGCGTTATATTTTGTTACTAATTTAGTTGATTTATGTGATGTTGATTGAAGAAAATATTAGTATTAATAGTTGGGGTTGGGGTTGTCCGGTATTTTTTCGCGACTCACCTGGTAACCCTAGTCGTGACTGTATCCGACCCTTTAGTAACCACATTGTATGGTTCTCTGGCAAGTTAGGGATAGGGACGCATGGAAGATAATGACATACAGCGCCGACCCCAAATAATAGGAACATGGCAAGAATATGATGATTGGTTTTTACATGAAGCGATTGCTAGACAACCCAGAAGGGCAACCAGATGTGTCTTAGATCATGTACTCATATGCAATGTAGTCTGCGCTAAGGTCTAAATGGCCGTAAGTCACCTCTTACGACATCCATAGGCTGAAATGGGTTGGTCATTTACTACTATAGTAAATGATGTAGGATTAAGTAATAACATAACATAACGTTTACATACAGGCACATACATTGCTTCTGGCCCTACACTAGGATACCTTGTGTCGTGGGATCTAGAAACAGCGACGTCACAAACATGTAAACATCCAGGACCTGGGTTTCTTTTTTTTTTGTCCCAAGCCGGGATTCGAACCCGGGACCTCTCGCATGGTAGTCAGATGCGCTAACCGCTGCGCCACAGAGGTCTTCAAAAAGTTTTTTTTTTTTAACATTTACATACAGGCACATACATTGCTTCTGGCCCCACACTAGGATACCCTGTGTCGTGGGAACCAGAAACAGCGGCGTCACGAACATGTAAACATCCAAGACCTGGAGTTTTTTTTTCCCCAGCCGAGGATCGATCCCGGGACCTCTCGCATGGTTAGCAGATGCACTAACCACTACGCCACAGAGGTCGTCGAAGTGGTTTACATATTAGCAAAAAAATGGTTTTCATCATCATCATCATCATCAGGCTATATTAGTCCACTGCTGGACATAGCCCTCCCCTAATGAGCGCCATAGCGCCCTGTCTTCAGCTTGCCGCATCCAGCATCTGCCTGCAGTCCTTCGCAGATCGTCATCCCACCTGGTTAGAGGGCGTCCTACACTACGTTTGCCGAGTCGCGGTCTCCACTCAAGAACACGTTTACCCCAGAGCGGTTGTCGGTTCTTCGCGAAATATGGCCAGCCCACTGCCACTTCAGCTTGCTAATTCTCTTAGCTATGTCGATAACTTTGGTTCTCTGTTGGATGTATTCGTTACGAATCCTATCCTTCAGAGAAACTCCGAGCATAGCTCTCTCCATAGCTCGCTGAGCGACTTTAAACTGGTGGACTAACCCTTTCGTGAGTGTCCATGTCTCGGCTCCGTAGGTTATAACAGGTAGGACACACTGATTGAAAACGAAAGTTTTCAATCATTGCGGTTTGGATGACGAGAAGACCCGGCGTAGTTTCCCAAATGCTGTCCAGGCCAGCTGGATCCTCCTCTTGGCCTCCTTCTCGAAATTGTTTTTACCTAACTGCAGAATCTGCCCGAGGTAAGTGTATTCGGAAACGATTTCGAGAAGGTGAGCATGTACGACGACCGGTATTGGATCAATGTGACCATTGATCATGTCTTTGGTTTTATCCAAATTCATACCAAGACCGATTCGTCGCGAGGCTGATGCTAGGCTGGCCAGCATGTGGTTCAGCTCCTCTACCGACTTCGCCATTAAGACTATGTCATCTGCGAATCGCAGGTGTGAGATGTAGTCGCCGTTATGTTAATGCCCTTTTATTTCCAATCCAGCGTCTTAAACATGTCTTCCAACGCGCTTGTAAACAGTTTCGGGGATATAACATCCCCCTGTCTTACTCCTCTGCACAGTTGGATAGGTTTAGACTGCTGGCCCTGTACTTGGAAGCTCATGGTGGCGGCTTCGTACAGTCATCTCAACACCTCGATATAACGATAGTCTACTTGGCATCGCTGTAAGGATTCCAGAACAGCCCAGGTTTCAACAGACTCAAAGGCCTTCTCATAGTCCACAAAAGCAAGATACAGGGGCTGATTATACTCCTCGGTCTTCTGTATAATCTGCCTCACTGTGTGAATGTGGTCTATGGTGCCATATCCTCCGCGAAACCCGGCCTGTTCCGAAAAAAATGGTTTTATCAGCCAAAATGCATGAGGTCAGTTTGTGGAGCCGGATTTCTAGATAGCTGCAAACCACTTTTCACGAAATGTCATGTAGAGACCATGCCTGTATATTTTCGAAATGTGCTTATTCATAAAAAAACACCCAGATCTCTTTAGTAAGTCCGGTGATATGATAATCCGAGCAACTAGAAATAAAGACAAACTTTTTGTACCCTACCAAAGGCTCACGTCATACAAAAACAATTCTTTCTGTATGGCTATTAAAATATATAACCATCTGCCTAACGAATTTAAAAATTTAAGTCTACCTATTTTAAAGAGGAAATTATCACAGTTTTTAATCGGGAAAATGTATTACAAGGTTGACGACTACTTTAATGATAAGTTTTAAATTATAATTCTGACATTTTTTATTTCTGACAATTAATTTTATTATTTTATTCTAATTATTGCATCAATTAATTATATTATGTTGACATTAAATAGTTAATATATTAGCACAGCAATCGGTAGATCCATAATTTCTGACATTTAATTTTTATTGTTTCATTCTAATAATTATTGTATCAATTAATTTTATTATGTTGACATCAAATTATGAATTGTATTTATGAATTAAATTTAATTAATATATTTGCACACCAACCGGTAGAGCATGAAGGATCTTAACAATATTTTAAGAACTTAATGTACCCATGTTCTGGCAAATAAACGATTTTTACTTTTTACTTTAAAAACTTCTATTTATAACCAAAAATACCAACTTTTTCTAAATCGAAAAACTCCAGCCACACAGCGAATTCTGGTATGCACCTACCTGATAATGAACGTATATATCTAGACCTTTAATTTAATAAACAAGCCATTTTTATTGGAGGTGGGCCCATTTTGCACATCATCCTTTGGTATTTCTTTTTTTTTTACATAGCTTCCTTTGTGACCCACTGCTAGGACAGGCCTCCCGTCCTTTCTCCCTCTCTCTATCTGCAGCCACCTTGGACCATCCCGACAAGAATGCATTTAAGTTGTCCCGGCATCTTCGCCTTGGTTTGCCGCGTCGTCGTCGGTATCCATTTTGCGGAACCGGTATCATTATAGATTTCTCGGACGGGGTTAAAACTTGGTTATTTCTTATTTTTTCATACTACACAATGCCTTTTTAGGGTAAATTCTTAAAGTTTATGCATATATTTATACAGAACAAGTATTTTCAATGCAAAAAACGAATTTGAACATAAAAATGGCCGATTGTATTTTCAAATTTTTGCATTACATTTTATTAAAGATATTTAATGGTTTTACCTAAGGAACACGTAAAAATTATGTTGGCGGAATATCTTACTGAATTATAATTATTTTAAGTCAACGGGCGCGCCAAAAACACATAGTGGGTGTTTAAAAAAAACGCTCAACTACGTTATAAGGGGAGGGGGCAAGTACTTAACTAAACGCAATTTTCAGGTTGCGACCTCCGCGGAAATAGACAACGTTCCTGTGCTGCAACACCGTATCCAGGGTGATTTCACTTTAATCTCATAAAATATTTTCGTTTACATTATGGCTGATACATTTTTGCGAAAAAAAATCGTTACTACTGTAAAACAGAAGTCGGGGATAAAAAATAATATACATTATTGTAATACGTTGTAATAGTGTGTGAGATTCCTCTCCATTGAGCTGCCACGTGCCTTTTTTATGTAAAAAGCTCGCAATGCAGGCGTAGTTAGATCAATTGAAACTACTTTATTTGATGCCAAATAATGTTGTACCAATGATAGTAACCAAACAATCATAGTTCATCCATTGAATAAAAAATGTGTTCTCAAAATAATAGGTTTATTCCAAAAATAACAGCTCCGTACTCAGAATAGTAGATCTGTCATCAAATAAATCGATTATCGTCCGCAGATTGAGATTTGTTTTTATTTGTTATTTTGGCATCAGTACAGTAGTTCCCAATTATTTCGATCAATTCTCAAAATAATACTATTCGTTACCAATTTAATAGTTCAGTTCACTAATTTTATGAAAAAATGTTCACAGGGCGGAGCCAAATTTAGATTTTATGATTGGTATTAAGTAATAATAATTATTGTGATTTTAAGTAATTCTGTGTTTCATTTATTATATTATTACTTACTTATACCTAAATAATAATTCAAAATTTATAAATATTTACAGGGTGTAAATAAAACTACGGCAGATGTAGATGTGCCTAGAAACAACAATAGGTACAACCAGTATACAATTACCTATACCTTGATTTTTAATTAGGTGGACTAAACTGACAGTTCAAAAAGCTCTTATTTTTTTAAATGTTGCCAGAGCAAGATCGTAGTGATGTGACTTGATGTGTTCATTGAATGTTCGATTTCATTCAATCATTCACTCTTCAATTTTATTTCCTTTATTTGGGGAAAATAATTTCACTTAATCTTAATCATTAAATACCTACCAATTAAACAAACATACCTACATCTGAAAAACCCACAAACTTTAGGAAATACTTCGTTTAAGTAACGAGATGACAACCCGACTAGACATATTTTATCCACTTTTTTTTCATAAGGTTTAGATGATAACTCTGTAGTTAACAGTTTTCAACAAATAATATTTTGGCTAGTGATAGATTCGTATACCATATTGTGTCGTGTCTACTATGTACAGTATCTTCTTTATATAGTAGGTATTTATTGGTCACATTGTAACACCTCAGCCTTTAACGATTGAATAATAAAGTTTTGCCTTCAAAACGTACTTTATTTTTCATTATATCTTGAAGGATCAATACAATAGTAGAGTGCGACAAGTGAGTCGTGGCTCAAGCTTTTGGTGGGAAATTTAAAAATCTTTTCGTTGATAAACCTGCATATCGTCTGAATAAACCATCTTGTTACTTTTGCTTAACTTATTTATTTGTTTAATTAGTTTGGAGTCTCCAATGAATTTTGTCCAAACATAAATAAATATAAACAAAACGAAAACATTAACTACATCAAAACCAACATTTCCACTCCACCAAAAACAGGGATAATAAAGATGCACCACATAAACTTATAAACATTTATTAATGCTGAACCATAATCAAAATCTCATTCATATCTTTTTTCTCAACATCTTTGAGTAGTCTTCGATCTGACGTTTAACATTTTCGTCATCGACAGACCTTACAAAAAGAAATAATTCATGTTTGCTTTAAACCTTATTACTCGTATGTACATACTAAAACATAGGTAAAATTATGTTGAAAAGAAACAAAAGTTTTTTTCTTGTTTAAATCTAGGACGAGTATCAAACTGTTTGGGCTGTACTACTTGCAGCTGAAATACCTAAGTTTGACAGTCAGAGTGTGGCCATATGAAGAATTCGAAATAAATCGCGTCCCAGGACTCGCTTCATGTCTATCATGGCTGGGTTCCTCATCACAAATTAAAAACAATAAATAAATTTATAAACCTAATAGCCAGTGAATCTAACGACATAATATGCGACTTAGACAATAATCCACATGTGCCATCTAGGAAAAAGGAGAATTCTGTTTTCTTAATGTAGAATTACAGCTTTCATTATTGTATCGACCACATGTTTTTGTTCAGTATTTTTTTTTTTCATATTATCTATTTGATTTTCCATTTCAATAAATTTATTAGCTAAGCAAAACGAAGCTTGCACCAAAATCTTTAAACGTGTTTAGTTGCTTATTTTATTTTAATGTGAAGTCTTTGTATAGTTTGACAATACAAAGCGCTAACGCATTTTAAAATCGAGGTGCAATTCGTCCTAAGACTTTAAAAGTGATTAAAGTTTTAAATCTAGTTTTTATTTTATTTTTTCCTATTCCAAAACAGAAAGGAATGAATATGGTATGTCTATCATGTTGTTAAGTTATAAATGTATAATTAAATCACGAAATCCTCTAACTTAAGTATCATTTAATTTTACAGTTTATTCTATCTAATCAGCCCGTAAATAGAGCCCACTGTTGGGCATAGGACTCTTCTCTTTCACGCCAAGCCACTCCCAGTGTCTCCCAGCCGCTTTCACAATGTCGTCGGCCCATCGGGCTGGTGGTCTGCCCACCGACCGTCGACCCGTTCTTGGCCACCACTCAGTGGCTTCCTTAGTCCACCGGCCGTCTTCCCGCCTAACCAAATGTCCCGTCCGTCTCCATTTCAGCTTAGTAATTCGTGTGCGTACGTAGAGTTTATAATGTAATTTAATTTGTTTATTGGAGTGTAAAACAGGTAACAAACAATCAATATGACATATAGAGAGAGATAAGATAAGATATAAGAATATTAAGAGAGCTTAATAGAGTAGCTCTAGAATGTCACCCAAAGCATACACACACGTGAGATCAGGAAAATGTAAACAGGCTTACATAACCAGACGACGTTTTAAACTTATCTAGCATCAGATTTAACAAAAAAAAAATATTTTTTTTAACAAATATGAACAAATTTAAAGGTTTAGGAATATGGTTAAAGAATTACCAAAACTAAATCTTAAATGACTCAGGGCCGGGCGAGCGAGTAACATTACATACACCAGTCTGCAATTGAATGAACGAATGATTTAATGATAATATTTATTATTCGATCACTTTGAGCACAACACTATTTTTTATTTTCCCTTACTGTCCCACCAACTGTCAGTTTAGTCCACCTAATTAAAAATCAGAGTATAATGTAAGATAGTGGTTAAATTCATAGGTACAAAAACATTCTTTTTCTGGATCTTTATGATCTTTAGATGTACCTAGAAACAACAATAGGTACAACCAGTATACAATTACCTAATGTAAGATAGTAGTTACATTCATAGGCACAAAAACATTATTTTTCTGGATCTTTATTATTTTTTTAATTTACATATTTTGTCAATGACCGTTTTTCCTTAATTTGACTATACAGTTATCAGAACAAACCTATTAAAATAAGTACAAACCTATTTATTTGATACTTGATAATATATCCTGATGATTATATGTGATTTATTGTGAAATAGTTTTTATATTGTTTGGCGACTACACTTTGATGACAGATCTATTATTTTACGGACAAACCTTCTTATTTAAAACATTCAAAACTTAATAAATTGATGATAGCTTAAATCATACCGTTATTTGTCTGGCTGTCTGCCTCATACATTTCTATGGGAGGCGTCTGAGGACTGACGGGGCTTAGTGGTTCATTCATTTCTATGGGAGACGTCTGAGGACTGACGGGGCTTAGCGGTGGCGAGGCTAAGTTGCTCAGTGAATCTGTGAAAATAAATTTAGTATGAAATTCTAGACAAAGTAAGCCTGCTAAATTTAAATTTGGTATTTCAATTTTTTTTAACATAGCCTCCTTTGTGACCAACAGCTGGGACAGGCCTCCCGTCCTTTCTCCCTCTCTCTATCTGCAGCCACCTTGGACCATCCCGGCAAGAATGCATTTAAGTTGTCCCGGCATCTTCGCCTTGGTTTGCCGCGACGTCGTCGGTATCCATTTTGCGGAACCGGTATCATTATAGATTTCTCGGACGGGGTTAAAACTTGGTTATTTCTTATTTTTTCATACTACACAATGCCTTTTTAGGGTAAAGGAGAATGATCAATTTACTATAGGAGTTAGTCTATTTTTGCATCTTCTTGCGCATTGATGAAACCAGCGGTAAACTATAAGAAATTAGCTCTGGATTATGCAGGGAAAATATTATGAAAATATTAGATGGGAGTTTCGAGAAATCTTAATTTTGAGCCCATGTTTTGAGGTTATGACAACTTTGGTGGTTTGGCGTTATTTGACATCATGATATAAAGTTCTTGGTTGGCATTGGCACCTTGGAAGGTTGTGCTTTATGCCACAGATTATTTATGCTTTTAGCTTATGACATGTTAGGCGTTTACATACTGCGACTTTTTGAAGATAGCGCGTGTGTGTAACGGTGTACGATTGCGTGTGTATCCATGCACTAGCAAATCGTCTAAATCACGACTATAATTATCGTTGCAAAAAGTCGCAGTGTTTAAGGAGCTTAATGGGGGACAAAGACATAATTTCTGATAAATAAGCACAAACAGTCTTAGGTCCTGCGCACAATTAAGACAAGACTATCATAAGCCCACAATGGCGGTTTATTTTAGTTATTTATTCAACATATTATTCATACGTCATCATCATCATCATTTCAGCCATTGGACGTCCACTGCTGGACATAAGCCGCCCCAAACGATTTCCAGAAGGGCCGGTTGGATTGTTTATACACATAGTCATTTTAACAAGAAACTACACTAATTAAACAGTATAAAATACGCTGGAATCAATTTGCAAAAATAAAACCGTAATAAAACCGCTCGTTTGAATTCCCCTCAAAACACTCCTCATTTGCAGTTTGCACTTTCGCATTTTATGTATGTACACGATTTGCGATTTTTGTAATAATTCAATCTAAGTAATCTGTATTTGTAATCTATATTGACTGATAGGCTCAAAAGGACTAGTATCCAGGGCCGTTAAACCTTATATTAAAAAAAAAGTATTGAATGACTGCAGTTTTTTAGTTACAAATCAATACAAATATTTTTTAATTATTACTTTTAAACACCTGATTCTTTTATTTTATCAGATAAAACTATGAAATCATTTTTCAAAAGAAACATTTTGAGATATACATAAATGCTTAAAGCGCAACGCAAACGCAACATAGGCTGTTTTTGGTCATTCTCCTTTGATTAATAAAGTTTATGCATATATTTATACAGAACAAGTATTTTCAATGCAAAAAACGACGATTTTAACATAAAAATGGCCGATTGTATTTTCAAATTTTTGCCTGGACGGTATGAAATCCGGGCATCCCGCATTGCAAAAGTAAACATTCTGATTATTTTTGTTATGGATCAATATACTTATCGATACATTTTATTAAAGATATTTAATTGTTTTACCTAAGGAACACGTAAAAATTATGTTGGCGGAATATCTTACTGAATACGCTACTTGACTCGTATCAAATTTGACGCGGTAAATGGATATTTCCTGTAGTATTTAACGTAAGAAACCGAAATATATTGACTTTGCTAAGTAAATATGTAGGATGGCTGTAAAATTTGCAAATTAAAAAAATATTTTTCGCTTTTAAATCGGAACGGTGAAAACACTATCCGCCATCTTGAAAGCACCTTTGGTTTGTAAACAAACATCTGTCAGTCGTGCGTGCGTAGGTTCTATTGTGATTTGGATTGGATTTAGTGTTTTTGCAAAAATTCTTCTTGTGCTGTTAGTGTCTTATCATTTTATTGATAAACGCAATCACGGACGCTGGATTCGTGGAAGCAGATAGTACCAATTTGCCAAAACCAAACCAAATCAAACCAGCTAACCTAACCAGCAAGCAAACTAAGCATTATTACCGCTAAAAACAGTTTCTGTGTACATATTACAGGACTTAAATGAAAGTGATCTTCCCATAAATACACCCAAGTTTCAGTCGATAAAGAATCGGGGTCTCTATTGGCAAGTTTGAGCATGGTTATTTCACTGGGTACACGAATCCGCGACTTCCCGGCGGTCTTTATTGACGTGTTTTTGCATTCTCGAATAATGCAATATAATTTTGCATGTAAACTCGATGAAATCATGTTCGCGTTGTTGTTATTTCACTATGCTCACAGATCACTCACAGATTTTAAGACTAGGTAAAGATCGTTTCACCAAAAAGTCCCAGGGTAAAATCCTTAAGGCCATAACAATAAAAGCCAAAATTCATTAACTCATACTTCTTTCGTGGCACAAACTCTACTTATGTTGAATGTCAAACTTTGTTTACAAACCAATAGGACTTCAAACCATAGACAAAAATGGCGGACCGCGTTTTTGGCTGTTTACCAAAGCAACGTTTTAAAATAATGTTTTTGTTGCTTTTAGGTCCTCAAAAAACTACTAAAATATGTTTTGGTCTAATGGAAGAGATATTTAGCATTTAAGACTTACTTGAAAAAAGAGTCAATGAGCGGATTATGATTATTTTAAGTGAACGGGCGCGCCAAAAACACATAGTGGGTGTTTAAAAAAACGCTCAACTACATGATAAGGGGAGGGGGCAAGTACTTAAATAAACGCAATTTTCAGGTTGCGACCTCCGCGGAAATAGACAACGTTCCTGTGCTGCAACACCGTATCCAGGGTGATTTCATTTTAATTTCATAACATATTTTCGTTTACATTATGGCTGATACATTTTTGCGAAAAAAAATCGTTACTACTTGTAATACAGAAGTCGGGGATAAAAAAAATTATACATTATTGTAATACGTTGTAATAGTGTGTAAGTTTCCTCTCCAGTGAGCTGCCACGTAGGTACCTTTTTTATGTAAAAAGCTCGCAATGCAGGCGTAGTTAGATCAATTGAAACTACTTTATTTGATGCCAAATAATGTTGTACCAATAATAGTAACCAAATAATCATAGTTCATCCATTGAATAAAAAATTTGTTCTCAAAATAATTGGTTTATTCCAAAAATAACAGCTCCGTACTCAGAATAGTAGATCTGTCATCAAATAAATCGATTATCGTCCGCAGATTGAGATTTGTTTTTATTTGTTATTTTGGCATCAGTACAGTAGTTCCCAATTATTTCGATCAATTCTCAAAATTCTCAAGTTCAGTTCACTAATTTTATGAAAAATGTTGTAAGGGCGGAGCCAAATTGTTACCGTTTCGATTGCACGGCCATGTTCTGTTTTCAAAAAGTGCTTATGTCGGAATTCTGTCGAAATTTGTCAAAACTGAATGGTGAAAACCAAAAATTTGTCAAAGCAGTATTAAAGAAGTTATTGAGGTTTGAAGATGGCCGCGTGAACGAAACGCGGAGAACTGCGCGGCCATGTCAGATCTCGGCATTGACAGGGTCTTCAGGCCTGGTTTGTTGGTCAATGCATGTTTGAATTTGTCAACAAATGTCGAAGAAATAAAATTCATTCTATCACCATTACTTCCGAAGATATCGACGCCTGAACGCCATGGCCGCGCAATCCTCCGGTTCCGATTTCTTTAGTTTGTTTTTTTCGTAATCAGGCTTATCTAATTTAGTCAAGACCGATCGGCTGCCCAAAATCAAAACATAGTATCTCATCCAAACCAAATTGTTCAGGAGAGCCAAAAAACAGAAGGGTTACTTTGTAGGCTTGCCCTAACATAACTACTAGAGTTAGAGCTTCAGGGGTTAGACCAAAAGATGCGGTAACTACTTGGCTTCATATTCTCATACTTAAAATTTAAGTAAAATCAATAGTACAACTTAAATCACACGTACTTGATTTATTTTTGTAAATGTACAATAATATGAGCGGAAAAACCATCTTAAGACCTAGTATGTGTAGTTGCTAGGTTTTCAGATTGACTTGGTCTAAGAGAAAATCTTTAAACCAATTTAATAACCTAGTATCGTTTTATACAATAGTTTAAAGTATACATTAGTTTTCAAAAAATATATTAAGAAAAACAAAAAAAACATCAATAAGAAAAACAATATGTATTTTTGTAATCAGCCTTTTCATTTTTAGCCCCAACGCATCCGTCCAGGAGTAAAATTTTATCAAAAACTTTGCAATTTTGTAAATAATACTTTGCAAGATTCGTCAAAATTATTTATACAGAATATTTATCAAAAAATAGTGTCAAGCGGAAGTCCAGAGATAAAGCACCTCTAGGGGCGGCTTGAAAACTTCTGACAGTAAGACCAGCCACTAGTCTTACAAGCCTCCACCAATCCCGACTTGGCCCCCGTGGTGGAGTATGGCCTATCTATAGGGGGTCTCTTCCTCAGGGAAGAGACCCGTGCCCCTTGGTGGGGACATGATGGGTTGATGATGATGATGATGAGGGGTACCCCATCGGCCATCAGTTCATCGTGCTATGTGTCCCGCCCATTGCCACTGTAACTTACTCATCCGGTGGGCTATGTCGACGACTTTCGTTTGTCTACCGACCTCATCATTTCTGATTCGGTCTCGTAGAGAAATTCCGAGCATAGCCCGAAAGGTTCTTGAATGGAAACCACACATCAGCAAGCGTAGCGTAGGACGACCAGCCACAAGATGGACAGACGATCTCATCCAAGTGGCACAGAGACGCTGGATGCAAGCCGCTTCCAACTGGTCTTCTTGGAAATCCATGGAGGAGGCCTATGTCCAGCAGTGGACTTCTTGTGGCTGAATGATGATGATGATGATGGGTACCCGAATCATCTCATGTAGGTATATATCGCGATATTTTGTGGTTTTCGAGTTATAATTTTTACATAGAACATAGAAGGGGGTGATTCGGGTACCCCTAGGGTTCCTACCGCTTGACACTATTTTTTGGAACATCCTGTATACTTTAAGAGTATCGTAAAGTTCGTTAACCCTTTCTAAAATTTCCCTTCTACCACTTTGGGTTACGCAAAAATGTGGAGAGTTCATCTTGAATATTCGTTCGATGATGGCTCAGGAAGCTCAAGATCTTCGAAAAGATTTGCGTTCTCGAAATGCAGATCGACGTTTTTGAATGGGGGTATAAAACTTGTGTGGAGGATCAGAGATGGAGTCATCACTTGAATATTATCTGTTTTATCAAGAAGAATCTCTCCACATAACGCGTCATCCTCGGCTGATGTCCCTGGGACAAGATTTCTGTTATCGATAGCATTTTGTCCCGTCATTATTTGTTAATATGTTCAGATCCAAGTCAAAATCAGCCATAAAGATTAAAACAAAGCCACAGCACTACATCGTATTAGCCTATTTAGAATACAAAACGTAATTTAGAATACAAGAGGTAAAGTTTCATATAATTTTAGTAAAAAAAGTAATTCGCAAGCGAGTTTACTTTATTATAATTTAAAGGTAAATAATATTACTTATCTTTTTCCATATTCATCCGTTGAAGCTCTCAAAATACGCCTAGATCGATAAAACTTATTGTGTCTCATTACATTCATTTTATCAACAGAAAATCTTCATACTTGCAAGCACAGCTTTTTACTAATTTTACTCGTTACCGTTTTTGTTGACATCACAAATTAAAAAAGTAGCAAGTGTGTACGACAACTTTAAAACCTAGCAACTCATAGACTTACTAGAGTTTTCAATTTGTTATGCTGAGATGCAATGTTTTCAATTTGTTCTACGAATAAATAAGTCATCACAGAGAAATTACTGGAACTTGCTGATTATTATTTTAGTAATTCGTACGAAAATATAGTCGTATTTTATATTAAACGGAGTGAACTGACGTTTACTGGGTTGCCAGGTTTTGACGAAATAAAAACAGTGGTGTGACAAAGTGCATGAATGAAACAATGACATCAATCTTTTACTAGCTGGCGCCCGCGACTTCGTCTGCGAAGGATTAGTATTTCGAGTAGCTCGTTAGCGTAGCGTAGAAAAGAAACATTATGACATTAAAATTATCACATAAATATTTTTTGGGTCGCATTTGAAAAATATAACAGGCTGACAATGTTGAGATGTTACAGTGTAAGGTAACAATATTGTCAACATAAGAAATACGGTAATTAAGCAGAGCCTTAATCATAGACCTATAGGTAGCTACTGCAGTATGCTCCTATGAACTATTTTATATGGTTCACTGTTTTGGCTATAATGGCTTACACATAAGATAATAGACAAACACTGTGATGGGCTTTTTTGTAGGACTCTTTACGAAAAACATTTTAATCAAATACAAATATTTTATTCATAGTACAAACAAAATGTTTAAGTGTGTACCTAATTAATAGATTATATGGAGTAGAAATTAACAAAGAAACTTCACAATTGTATTCTTTTCAAAAGAGTTTTATAGCGTAACCAACAAACTTTAAAACTTAAAAATTATTACCCCTAGAAGTATTGAACACTAGACACAGTTATCTGTTAGTTAGTTTCTGGTTAAATTTCTGGTTTCAGGTTAAAACAATATTTTTTATTATAGGCCATAATTTAATATTAAAGGCAATACCCCACTACGGGGCCAAGTCCGGATTGGTGGAGGCTTGTAAGACTAGTGGCTGGTCTTACTGTCACCAAGCTTCACCTAACCACATTGTTTCATTTTGGTTTAATATATATTTGAAAATTCACGCGTTATTTGATTTCAATAAACTCATCCTATCATCTTTGTCTGAGGAAATCAAACTAGGTTTTTTTGGTCCAAACAGTAAAATTGTCAAATCAGAGATAGGATTTTACCCAGAATTATTAAAAATTAGTAATAAAATTAGCCAAGCCAGAGACAAGTGGCAACTTCTTGTATCAGAGGCCAAGATCTACTTCGGGTCGCTGAGCCATCGCAGTAAGTAAGTTATAAAATTAGCCAGATCACAATCGACATGTGAAATTGGTTCGTCAACAGTGTCTTCCAATAATAATATAGTGATTAAATTAGGTATATTAGACCAAGAATTTTACTTATTTATGCTAATTACCGCCATTAGAAGGGATATTCTGCAAGTGCCTTGGGAAGCACGGTACCGCTAGGAAAAACGCCACTAGCGTTAGTCATAGAACAGTCACCCATCCATAAACTGTATGCGCCCCTTATGTTGCTTAACCTTCGTGATCGTTTAAGATCACTTAGGCGGCGCCGGGGCTACGAGCGATTTTGGTTTCAATAAGGTAATGTTAACGAAGTATTCATTCATTCCTGTCGTTGAACAGAACTGAACGCATCACTATTACATTGAACATGGCAACATTATTTTTCAAGCTACTGTCAGTTTACTCCGTTTAATAAAAAATACGACTTTAGGTGTCTTTAAGAGCCAAATACGTGGCTTTCGACCTAGTAAGCCGGAAAATGCAAAAACCCGTTTTTTTCAAAAATATGGAGATACTAGGTTTTGATATCGGGCAGCCGCGATGTTCAGAGCTTAGTCTGAATCTGTCCAGTCCATCCAAAGGTTGTCTGGAAGAGATCACTTTTAGTGATAAGGCCGCCGTCTGTAATCTTAGATTAAGAAATACCTGTGTAATTTCCTTTTTTATGTACAATAAAGTGTTCTCTATCTATCTATCTTTATATCTATCTATCTGTCAAACAAAGCCGATGAGGTCTGAATTTACACTCGTTTTCGCATCAGACAAACAAAATTACTGAAAAACCTAAAGACGCTGGCCGCGCAATCGAAACGCATTTCCATATGCCAATATCTAGTAAACAAAAGAAGTCTGAGATATGATTTATGTACCAAATTCTTTGACATTTTAGGCTCCTTCGATTAACATATCGTTTCACCACAAAAACTTATCGTAACGAGAGTTATTTTAAAAAATATAACCTCTCATACAATGTACGGTTAGGGTGACCATAATATCAGGTTTCATTTTAACCACGGAACCATACAATTTGCCTGCAACATTATACAGGAATATTTTTTCACCAGTACAATAAATCTACATACGTAATACTAAGTCCAAAATACAAATACCAACATTTTTTGTTACTACCCCGTTGGTACAAAAAACAAAAATACCAATGTCTGAACTTATCCGCAAATATTAAAGAAATATGGACTCATTACGCATGAGCACAACGAAACGCACGAACTGGCAACTGCGCGCGGCTTGCGGGAAGGCAAAGAAGCGGCGGCGGCGGCGCAGCCAGTAGGTATGACTTATGTATGACGTAGCAAAAAAATCTTACTTGATGGCAATTCTTCCTTCATACTTGCACGGGCTTAGGACCGTCACCGGCGTGGAATGCTTGCACTGGTTGGTAGTGGTATGAATTTCCACACCACGTACTGGCTAACGCCGAAGTGCGCCGTGCATGCCGCGTCTTTGGTGCTCCTTCTGGGGTCTTCCTCGAAGAACGCGAATATTTGTTCCTCGATCTCCACGGCCAAGGGAGGTTTCCCTCCTCGGCCTTGAGCGTGCGCTGGTGCAGTGAACTGTCCGTAGTCTAGCAAATGCTGCGTCACTCTCATGAATGTCCTGGTGTTGAGTATTTGAGGTTCAATAAAACCGGCATTTATCAGGCGGGGCAAACTTTCTTCAGCGTATACCCGCCGAGCTGCAGCTGTATTTTCCCCACTGAGAAAGTAACTACGAACCATTTCGTAATACTCGCGGTTTGTAAACATCATGTTGCGCGCGTAATTTTCGACTGCAGGAAGTGCGGAAACGGCGCACGTGCACGTGCACGTGTACTAGCTAGCACTAAATTTGCAAACTGTTTCGAGCCCTCTACCGCTAAAGGTTTTTGATTTATTGTCGTTTAAAGTCTGAGAAAAATGTCAAGTATAGACAAATGAATCATAGGTCAATGCGCGCGGACTGACCGGCCAAATCGTGCGCCGGCCAGCCCGCCGCCCGCTCACTCACCCCACCCCGCCGCCCTCTGGCTCGCACCGCGATGACGCCTTGTAATGGGTGCCCATGTGTTACAAATTGGATGAAGGATAAATTAATGAAAATGAAAAAAAATATATGGTAATTTTATTCGATAAATGTAATCTATTATCGATACCAATGATATGGTAAAATTTATTATACCGGTGAAAATTTCACCCGGTTTAATAGAATATTATGACCAGTTTACATAATCATTTAAGGGTCCATATATTGCTCAGTTCCTCAAATTCTATCCAGCTCGCTTAGTACCTACACACGGAATGCGTTACATCAAAAGATTTTCTAAGATCGATTTCCATTATGGAAACAAAAATTAGGATTTTTAGCTAGATTTGGTACAATTACCAAGTTTTCTTTGTTTTTTGTTTTTGCAATAACAAGCAATAAAAAATCGTTGAAATGTATTCTGCAGTTTCATGATTTCAGTTTCAATAGTTGTTAAATGGATGACACATCGCATAGTAATATTATTGTAGGACACATATCAACGTTCGTTATTCGACATTGTCTTTGTTATCCAAAATTCAAGCTTGATTTCTGAACCGTCACTGTAGAATGTAGTCAGTTTCACAAGAAATTATCTTGAATTGAATTATTGTCCATACACTGAGTTCAAGAATCGTAGTCCAGAGTAGGTCACGAGACGACGAAACGTAAAACAAAAAAATACGACACTCATAAGCACAAGACAGAGAAAGTCCGAAGCAGCCAACAATCAGGTCGAGAATGGATTTTTCTGAAATTCCAATTGTTATACGCTAAAACTTAAAAATTTGGTAGTCTTTATTTAGCTACATGCAGTTTTTTTAAACAAAATACTTCTGAGAAGTGTACCCTAATCTTTACAAAACGTCCCATAAAAATGTCACCAAAAACCAACCTTTTTGTGTGATACCATTTTACCGTACTTCTTCTTCGTAATCCGCTTGTATGCGGTCGCCTTTGTATCGCGCCGCCTTGTCCTGTGATGGCTCTGTCAAAGGCTGCCGCCCGCCCCGTAAAACAAAGGATGCCGCGTGCAGTGTACATCAGCCATTGACTTTTAAGTCGAATAGCCGCTGTACATACTAGTGTCTAATTTTACTTTACCTCTACTTACTCATATTTAGTATAATGTATGCATGAGCATAATTTATACTACTTCTTTTATTCCAATAACCAGAACTGCTTGCTAGTATAACGAAACTAACTAAGCAAGCGCGGTTTAACATGCAGCCCACTTCGTCCTGTGCTAGCACATGTAACCTAACGCACCCATAGCCGGCAGTAATACTCCCTTTCGTGAGTATTACTGCCAGGTTGTAACTTGGCAGCAGCCGTATGGACACGGTCTCCACTACCTTTTTTGTACCATGGTTAAGCTAAGTATTTAAAAAAAACGAGACGTTTAAATTACCCACTCGTAGCTATATACAAAGGAAGGACTTTAAAGATCTTTAGGTCACTGTACCAATGAGAGATACGTGAATTTACGTGAAACCTGATATTATGGTCACCCTATCCAAACATTGTGTGAGAGGTTATATGTTTTTAAATTACTCTCGTTACGATAGGTTTTTGTGGTGAAACGATATGTTAATCGAAGGAGCCTAAAATGTCAAATAATTTGGTACATAAGGACCCTCGCCCACGGCGGCTTTTTGTAGCGCTGCCGTCGCGCGTTTCGTAAACGCGCGACGGCATCGCTACTAACGCGCGTAGGTCGCTTTTGCAACGCGCCACCGTAGCGATGCAAGCGCGCGGCTGTAGCGCTGCTAACGCGCGTTAGTAGCGCGCACTCAATGTACCCAATGTCACTCGAAACTTGCTGTAGCGATGCAAGCGCGCGGCTGTAGCGATGCTAACGCGCGATCGCTACGGTGGCGCGTTAGCAGCGCTACGGCCGCGCGCTTGCATCGCTACAGCAAGTTTCGAGTGACATTGGGTTCAATCGATCGAGGGTCAATACCACACTGCAAAAACTATAAGGATAAATCTGATCTAAGTCTGATCCAGTCTCCTTTTTGAATTTACACTCCCCCCGAGAGAACTACGAAAAAAAAATCCAAGAACAATTATTGACGGGTTAAAATCTATAATGACTGAACTAATTTAATAAAGAGAGACTTGGTGGAAATTATGTAACAACGTCTAAAATACTATAAAAACTAAGAGCGTAAATTCAGAAGTTGTTCTAAAATGTCAAGGCATATTTGACGTTTTGTGAATTGCTTTCCATTGTAAAACCAGAGCTGACACGCAGAATACAGTGATGAGACAATCTTATCAGCTGAAGAACGACTGACAATAACCATAAGGTAAGAAAAACCAAATACTACGTTAATTTATTATCCTTATAGTTTTTGCACTGTGGTATTGACCCCCGATCGATTGAACCCAATGTCACTCGAAACTTGCTGTAGCGATGCAAGCGCGCGACTGTAGCGATGCTAACATGCGCTTGCATCGCTACGGTGGCGCGTTAGCAGCGCTACAGCCGCGCGCTTGCATCGCTACTAACGCAGCGCTACGGCCTCCGTGGGCGAGGGCCCTAAATCATATCTCAGACTTCTTTTTTTTACTAGATATCGGCATATGAAAAGCGTTTCGATTGCGCGGCCAGCGTCCTTAGGTTTTTCAGTAATTTTGTTTGTCTGATGCGAAAACGAGTGTAAATTCAGACCTCATCGGCTTTGACAAATTCAGAATAAGCTCTGAACATCGGTCTTGACTAATTTAGATAAGCCTGATTACGAAAAAACAAACTAAAGAAATCGGAACCGGAGGATTGCGCGGCCACGGCGTTCAGGCGTCGATATCTTCGGAAGTAATGGTGATAGAATGAATTTTCTTTCTTCGACATTTATTTTATTGACTAATTCAAACATGCATTGACCAAAAAACCAGGCCAGAAGACCCTGTAGATGCCGAGATCTGACATGGCCGCGCAGTTCTCCGCGTTTCGTTGGCGCGGCCATCTTCAAACCTCAATAACTTCTTTAATACTGCTTTGAAAAATGTTTGGTTTTCACCATTGAGTTTTGACAAATTTCGACAGAATCCTGACATAAGCACTTTTTGAAAACAGAACATGGCCGCGCAATCGAAACGGTAACAGCCAAATTTAGATTTTATGATTGGTATTAAGTAATAATAATTATTGTGATTTTAAGTAATTCTGTGTTTAATTTATTATATTATTACTTACTTAAACCTAAATATAAGTTCAAAATTCATAAATATTTACAGGGTGTAAATAAAACTACCGCAGATGTAGATGTACCTAGAAACAACAATAGGTACAACCAGTATACAATTACCTAATGTAAGATAGTAGTTAAATTCATAGGTACAAAAACATTCTTTTTCTGGATCTTTATGATTTTTTTAAGTTACATATTTTGTTAATGACCGTTTTTCCTTAATTTGATTATACAGTTATCAGAACAAACCTATTAAAATAAGTACAAACCTATTTATTTGATACTTGATAATATATCTCGATGATTATATGTGATTTATTAAGAAATTGTTTTTATATTGTTTGGTGACTACACTTTGATGACAGATGTATTATTTTACGGGCAAACCTTATTTAAAACATTCAAAACTTAATAAATTGATGATAGCTTAAATCATACCGTTATTTGTCTGGCTGTCTGCCTCATACATTTCTATGGGAGGCGTCTGAGGACTGACGGGGCTTAGTGGTTGCGAGGCTAAGTTGCTCGCTGAATCTGTGAAAATAAATTTAGTATGAAATTCTAGACAAAGTAGCAAGTTAGCAGCCTAAATTAAAATTTGGTATTTCATTATTTTTTTTACATAGCCTCCTTTGTGACCCACTGCTGGGACAGGCCTCCCGTCCTTTCTCCCTCTCTCTATCTGCAGCCACCTTGGACCATCCCGGCAAGAATGCATTTAAGTTGTCCCGGCATCTTCGCCTTGGTTTGCCGCGACGTCGTCGGTATCCATTTTCCGGAACCGGTATCATTATAGATTTCTCGGACGGGATTAAAACTTGGTTATTTCTTATTTTTTAATACTACACAATGCCTTTTTAGGGTAAATTCTTAAAGTTTATGCATATATTTATACAGAACAAGTATTTTCAATGCAAAAAACGACGATTTTAACATAAAAATGGCCGATTGTATTTTCAAATTTTTGCCTGGACGGTATGAAATCCGGGTTTCCTGCATTGCAAAAGTAAACATTCTGATTATTTTTGTTATGGATCAATATACTTTTCGATACATTTTAGTAAAGATATTTAAATGTTTTACCTAAGGAACACGTAAAAATTATGTTGGCGGAATATCTTACTGAATTATGATTATTTTAAGTCAACGGACGCGCCAAAACACATAGTGGGTGTTTAAAAAAAAACGCTCAACTTAAACGTGATAAGGGGAGGGGGCAAGTACTTAAATAAACGCAATTTTCAGGTTGCGACCTCCGCGGAAATAGACAACGTTCCTGTGCTGCAACACCGTATCCAGGGTGATTTCATTTTAATTTCATAAAGAATTTTCGTTTACATTATGGCTGATACATTTTGCGAAAAAAACTCGTTACTACTTGTAATACAGAAGTCGGGGATAAAAAATTATATACATGATTGTAATACGTTGTAATAGTGTGTAAGTTTCCTCTCCATTGAGCTGCCACGTGCCTTTTTTATGTAAAAAGCTCGCAATGCAGGCGTAGTTAGATCAATTGAAACTATGTACTTTATTTGATGCCAAATAATGTTGTACCAATAAATGATTTCGTTTTAATTTGTTTTTTTTTTTCTAAACTGGATTGTTACCGAATTACAATGGGTGCCAAGAGTAACTATGCTTAGTGGTAGGTTTTTATTGGAAACAAATACGTAATATGTTAAATATTTTTTTTCTATTTTGGTCTTGTTTTATTCATTATACTCGGGTCCATATTCGGTTGTATAACGACTTTTGTAATAATTTAATTAAGAATAATGTTTTTATGTCTAATTATATTTACCCATAACAACTTTACGCATAACTGTTTACGCATAATTTTAACAAGCATAAACAAAAGTTGTATAAGGATAACAAATCATAATATTCTAATGCATAATTTGAAAAAAGCATAACGACAGCATAGCATAATGATCATCAGCATACACGTCAAACGATATCAAAATTACTCCTAACTAGCAAAACCAACTTCGCGCTTCGTCGCACCTATATTTTTGTTGTTGCAGTTTTGCAGCAGAGCATTCGCCATATCAAAAATCGTAAATAAATTAATTCTTGTTTCGCAAAACGCAAGCATTTATATGCACTTACAAAGTTAAGTCTGTTTTCGGTCTTACATGTTCAACCTAATAAGCTCACGCGGGGTGCTGCGCCAGATAACCTTCACGTGTACCCCTCCGCTTTCGTTCCCTCTAATTCTCTGAACCAGATGGAAGGGCAAGGGGTGGGGTCGGTCCACCCTGAGCCTTAGTCAGTGACTTCTCCTTGTGGGATCTTGCTGGCTAACGGCGAATAATCTGGCAGGAGGGGTCGCGTGGACCCTGATTCCTCTGTGAAGCGGGACCCAGACGACCAACCGAAGGAGGTCCGGCTAGGGGGGAGGCGCAGTCGCGCCTGAAACTAGTTGGATAGAGTGGCCGCGGGGCTCCGCCCGACCCTCCGGTCGTGGTATCCGCCGCCCGCGATCGCGGCCAGCCGGAAGGCGCCCTCGAGTATTCCGAGGATGCCTTCTCGCATCAGGAGAGGGTCCGCGCGCTCGCTCTCCACCTTCTTTGCTTTCACCTTCGTTGCCTCTCCTCTGGGGGGGCCATTATGGCCCCCCCAGAGGACAGGCAACGTTTCCTTGCCCCGTAATATGGGCGATGGGGCGGGGGGCGCCGCCGGGGAGCCAATCTGGGCCCCACCAGTAGAGCCCCTTCGTTGGGGGCGAGCTCTTGCTGGGTCACAGTGAATTAACCTCTGGTCTATCCGGTGGCCCGGTAGAGGAGTAGCGGGAGGAACACCGCGGGGTTTAGTGGGTAGTCCAGCACTGAGCTGGAGGCTCGATAGGGCTGGGAGTCCCACACGATACCGTTCTGTTGTCCCCCGACAGCAGGGCGGTGAAGTGCGTAAATGCATTCCCCGCGTCAACAAAAAAAAATACGCGCTTCGTCGCACCTATATTTTTGTTTTTGCAGTTTCGCTTTTTAGAGCATTAGCAATATCAAAAATCGCAAATAAATTTATTCGCGTTTCGTTAAATGATATTTTATTTTCATATAACTTATGCCATGTGTGGTTATGGAACGTTAATATTAGGTAAAATAACAAAAAGACTACATATATGCGTCACAATAATAGTCAAAATTAATATACTATAACAGGCCATTATTTACAGGTCAGTTATCTGAAGCTGGCACGTTCACAGTACTCACACTTACAATCATTCGCAGTAGTTCCATTGCCGAGTTCCATGATGGAACTACTGCGACTTTTTGTTTTGTTTGTATTCGCGCTAGTTCCATTCAATTTTTTTAATAATATAAGATGCCTAATGCATATTGTAGTTGTAATTTCTTTGATATGATTTACTTTTTTAGAAAGGAAGTACTAGGATCACATGAAGTCATAGATTGTGGCATTTTGAATTGTACATACATCACAGATCAAATCGGATGATGCAAAAAGTAATAGGCTCTCATGGGAGTGTAGGAGTTGGTTGTCGTTTTTAGATAGGACAGGACCCTTTAATCTAAAAAACACGCTGTTGTCGGATATGCACTGGGAAAGAGCAGTAAAAAGGTTAAAACCACTTAAAATAACGTAGCTAGCATACTAGCTAGAGACTCAATGGCGGCAATGATAGGTAGATAGAGAACTTTCATAAACATGGAAATTATACAGATATTTCATAACTTACGAGTAGGTACCGATGTCGGCCTTAACACTTAAAGTAATCTTTTCCACAACCTTTCGATGGTTTTATTTTGGACGATTTCAGTGTAGCATTTTTAGTGGAGATTTGTATTAATTTATGACAGTACAATTATTATTATTATGAATTAGACGTCCTAGTGGCTCATCTCATCCAAGGCAGGAAGACGCTGGATGCAAGCTGCTTCCAACCGGTCTTTTTGGAAATCCATGGAGGGGGTCTATGATGTCCAGTGGGCTTCTTGTGGTTGAATGATGATGATGATGATGAGACGTCCTAGTGTCATATATCTAAAGCAATTTTAACTTTAATTTGAAGCAATAATGTTCGTTAGGTACGCGACACTTTATAATATCTGCAATCAACTAGAATTAAGTAGAAAAAATCAAACCTTACTTTCAGACTTGATTCGATTTTTCTGATGATAAGTTTATATTGTCTCACCCAGAACCAGCTGCGGTACCTATAGAAAAAAACTACACTCTAAAGAGTTTGTAAGTTATGATAATGGTTTATTATCACTAACCTCCCTGAAGAACTCTATAGGTTTGTCTTATAATATAAGGCAAACCTCCAAATTATGTCTTGCGCTTTCATGATAGCCTACGAGGGCTGCTACTTATGTATGCGGAATAGAAAAAATAAACAAATGTATATGGCTAAATATGCTTTTATTGTTTTTCAAAGTATTTTCCACTATGATCGATGCACTTTTGCATTCGATGAAACCAATTTGTAAAACCCTTTTTCCACTCTGATTGAGGTATCTCCAAAACGTGCTGTTTGAACGCATCTACGGCATCTTCACGGGTCGAAAATCGTTGACCACGTAATTTATTCTTTACATTTGGGAATAAATAGAAATCATTGGGAGACAAATCAGTGCTGTACGGTAGATGACCCATCAATTCTATTTTTTGACCATCCAAAAATGTAGTTGTTTCCTGAGATGTATGACAGCTGGCATTGTCACGGTGAAGTATGATTCTGCGTCGCTGGTTGTTTTGGCGTATTTCTTCAAATACTTCCGGCAAACGAACGGTCGTGTACCACTCCGAATTAACCGTTCTGCGATTCTCCAGTGGTATTGTAGCCACATGGCCATTAATACCAAAAAAGCAGGCCACCATTTGCTTTACAGTGCTTTTCGGACGAGCCACTTTCGTAGGGTTCGGCTCATTTTGAAACACCCAAACTGTTGATTGTTGTTTAGTTTCGGGATCGTACGCGTAGATCCAGGATTCGTCACCTGTGTAGCTATTATAAACAGATTTTGAGTCGCCTCCGTTGATTTTTTTAAGGTTTTCTTGCACCCTTCGACGCGAGCATCTTTTTGATCCTGAGTTAAGTTGCGCGGGATCCAACGCGAAAAATTTTTTTTTACAGACAAATGTTCATGTAATATCCTATGAATGCTCGTCATACATATGCCCAGAATAGCCTCTATCTCGCGATACGTAACATGGCGGTCTTGCATTATTAGTTTTCGCACAGCTTCAATATTTTGTGGCACAACCACCGATTTCGGGCGACCTTCTTTAACTTCGTCCGTGAGCTTACTGCGCCCGCGATTAAACTCACTAAACCAGTGATACACAGTCGTTTTTGATGGAGCTTCACCACCTAAAGTCGAAGTTAATTGATCTACGCACTGTTGTTGCGTTAAACCACGTCGAAAATCGTAATAAATCATAGCACGAATATTTTCACGAGTGAGTTCCATTTTTTCAGCGATATGAAATTTTAAACCCAATAAAAACTAAACACTAACGTATATAAGAGAAAAATATTAGCGGCCAGTATTTTAAAAAAGAACGAATTTGACCATGTAGGTCAGACATTGCGTTTAAAATTATTGGAATCCCAGATTCCGCATACATAAGTAGCAGCCTATGTAGTACTTTTCCTCAAACATTTCGTAATGCGGTTCTTTGTTCTATAGCACATCTATGGTTTATTATTATTTATTAACCTCCATGAAGAACTATGGAGGTCCGCTTATGTCTTGCGATTTCTTAGGAGCCTAATATGGGAAAAGCTCGTGGAGGGAGTAAAACCAATCAACGGAAAAGCTACACTTTAGAGAGGTTCCCACATCTATGGTTCATCATTACTAACCTCCACGAAGAATTACTACGATCGATCGTACCTTATTCAGGTTTTACCACCTCATTGTTTATAGAACTGTGTAGAATGATATTTCTTACCGACTTCCGATTTCTCAACTGCATACTCGTAACTGCCCATTTAACTATTTCACTGCTCAGTATTTATTATATGACCCATGTTATTATTTACTGCGACTCATTTTTATTTACTTTAATGCTAAGTTTTAACTGACGAACTTGTTACTAAATATGGATTTTTGAATTTTCAACTCGCCAAAACTACTATATTATACAACTGCCGCGTTAAATCGTAAGAGCGTGTTAGGTTGAATATGTAAGACCGAAAACAGACTCGACTTTGCTGGGTTCATATACATAAGTCATAGTTTTTTAAACCTAAAAATGTGAATTTTGAAATTTGATTAAGAAAAAAGCTACGCGTCGCGTCTCCAGCAAGAAAGAGTTGCACTGGGGGGCTGCCTCCCTCCCCCCTTCCCCGTCTCACCCCTCGCCGCCCCTAATTTTATAGTAGATGATATCAAAAAATTTATCCATACTGAAAAATACATTTTACCACCTCATTGTTTAAAGAATATTTCTTACAGACTTCTGATTTGTCAACTGCCCACTCATAATTGCCTATTCAGCTATTTCACTGCTCAGTATTTACTCTAAGACCCATGTTATTATTTACTGCAACTCATTTTTGTTTACTTTACTGCTAAGTTTTAACTGACGAAATTGGATTTTTTAATTTTCAACTTGCCAAAACTACTATTTAATAAACAACTGCCGCGTTAAATCAGGGCCTCTAACTAAAACTATAATTTACTCAGGATTTTTTTACTTTCGTGTTTCATTAGCAGTATTTAGTCGTGCTAATTTGAGACTATTTCAGTGGCCCCGTATTGTTCCGTCCCTCCCGGGGGCTAATAAATAAATCAATATTCTTACCGACTCTTACCGATTGTTGCTCGCCGTGCTGAACTTTAGTAACTGATGTTTAGAAAAACAGCTATTTTATAAATATTAGATTATCTGCAAAACACAAAGCTGCGGAGCGGAAACCAATTCACTGTTTTCCACAGAGAACATAATCACTACGTTTTACTATTTTCCACAGAGAATATAATCACTACGTTTTACTGTTTTCCAAAGGAATCGAATGGCAGACGATCAATAACGACGCCACAGTGTTGCCAGTGGCACATAGTCAAAAATAACACGCGAGGTAGATCAAAAAGTAGAGTCTGACAAGCGAGTCCGGAAAGTCGCGACTTTTGACGTTGTCGCGCGCGACTCGCGTCCTCATACTACCTTGGCTGGGACGCGATTTATTTCGAATTCTTCATATGGCCACACTCTGACTGTCAAACTTGCTGCAAGTAGTACAGCCCAAACAGTTTGATACTCGTCCCAGATTTAAACAAGAAAAAAACTTTTGTTTCTATTCAACATAATTTTACCTATGTTTTAGTATGTACATACGAGTAACTAATAATGTTTTAAAGCAAACATAAATTATTCTTGTTGTAAGGTCTGTCGGATGACGAAAATATTAAACGTCAGATCGAAGACTTACAGCCCATTACACAATGAAAAAAAATAAGGTCTAAGAATAAGAAATAAGGAATAGCACAGAAATCAATCGTCTTCCATAATCTTGAATTGTGTCTTGCTCAACGGTGCTGCCATTGCTGGATTCCGCTATTCCTTATTCCTTGTTCCTTATTTCTTATTCTTATGCCTTTTTCTTTTTCATTGTGTAATGGGCTTTAGTCAAAGAACTTAAAGATGTTGAGAAAAAAAGATATGAATCAGATTTTGATTATGGTTCAGCATTAATAAATGTTTATAAATTTATGTGGTGCATCTTTATTATCCCTGTTTTTGGTGGAGTGGAAATGTTGGTTTTGATGTAGTTATTATTTTCGTTTTGCTAATGTTTAGTTATGTCTGGACAAAATTCATTGGAGACTCCAAACTAATTAAACAAATAATCAAGTTAAGCAAAAGTATCAAGATGGTTTATTCAGACGATATGCAGATGTTATCAGCTAAAAGATTTTTAAATTTCCCGCCAAAAGCCGTTCGGAAGAAAGGGGATAACACTCTATTGAAGAACTACCGACCCATCTTGCTTCTGAGCCATGTTTATAAGCTGTTTTCGAGGGTCCTGACGAATAGTCTCGAACGCAGGTTTGATGACTTCCAGCCTCCCGAACAAGCCGGTTTCCGAAAGGGCTATAGTACCATAGACCACATCCACACGCTGTGCAAATTATACAGAAGACTGAGGAGTATAATTTGCCATTATGCTTAGCGTTTGTGGACTATGAGAAAGCTTTCGATTCGATCGAGACATAGGCGGTGCTCGAGTCTCTCCAGTGTTGCCATATTGACTATCGATACATCGAGGTGCTGAAGTGCTTGTACCCTTGTACCACAACGCCACCATGTCGGTCCGAGTAGGTACAGGAGCAGAATTCGAAGGCAATTCCACTGAAAAGAGGCGTGAGACTGGGAGACGTCATATCTCCGAAACTGCTCACGATCGGACTGGAAGATGCCTTCAAGCTTCTGGAATGGCAGGAACGCGGCATCAATATCAATGGCGAGTACAGTTGGTCGCACATTTGTCAGCAACGTACGCACCGCACGCGCCGAACGCGCCGCATTTTAGAATTCGTTGTATGCAATGATATGAAATCTCGCATACTTATACGCACCGTACGCGCCGCGTAAAATAAAAAATACGTAAAATACTGTTGGCATCCGAACTCCGAAGGAAGCATTCTGATGACGTCATATAGCGCGGCGCGTACGGCGCGTGCGGCGCGTGCTGCCACTCAGTGTTGCCTCATTCGGATCCGAAGAGCTGAATATGCTCCATATAAGTCCCTTTTTTAGTTAATGTTGTGAATCCAGAGTCTTTTTTTTTTCGAGTTTCATTTTTTTCTTCTGCCAATATGCAGGCTATTACAACAATTTCTTCCATAGCACAATGTCACCGCACCGTTTCACACCAGAGGCAAGAAAAACTGCAATAATTTTTGGCAACACACAGAAATGCGGCGCGTTCGGCACTTACGATGCTGACAAATATGCAACCCAATTTTAAAATACTGCGCGTACGGCGCGTGCGGCGCGTACGTTACTGACAAATGTGCGAAAAGCATCTCCGTCACCTTCGATTTGCCGACGATTTAAGTTGATCGCACATTTGTCAACACCGCACGCACCGCACGCGCCACACGGGCCGCACGTGCCGCATTTTAAAATTGGGTCGCATATTTGTCAGCAACGTACGCGCCGAGCGCGCCGCATTTCTGTGTGTTGCCAACAATTTTTGCAGTTTTTTCTTGCCTCTGGTGTGAAACGGTGCGGTGACATTGTGCTATGGAAGAAATTGTTGTAATAGCCTGCTTATTGGCAGAAGAAAAAAATGAAACTCGAAAAAAAAAGACTGGATTCACAACATTAATTAAAAAAGGAACTTATATGGAGCATATTCCGCTCTTCGGATCCGAATGAGGCAACACTGAGTGGCAGCACGCACCGCACGCACCGTACGCGCCGCATTATATGACGTTATCAGAATGCTTCCTTCGGAGTTCGGATGCCTACCGTATTTTACGAAATGCGGCGCGTACGGTGCGGATAAATATGCGAGATTTCACATAATTGCATACAACGAATTCTAAAATGCGGCGCGTGCAGCGCGTGCGGTGCTGACAAATGTGCGACCAACTTTATTATTAGTAAAAAAAAGGCGAGAGATTTATACGTATTGAAGGGAAACCAGAGTCTTTATTATTAGTCACGCGTGAATGTTGCCAGAGTAAAGTGAATTTGCCATAATGTGTGCTAAAATATTTCAGTCGTTCGTAGAACGTGAATAAAAATGAAATGGTTTAGAACATTATTATTCATACAATAAAAAACGTCTAACAGCAGAGTTGTCATTAAAACGTCCGGTAACATATTCGTATTATTAAATACACTTTTCTCACTGATTTACGGTAGTTTCATTTACATTTTACAGGTTGCATTTTAATAATATTAAGTGTACCACTCGTGAAAACTTGAGAAATTTCTAATCTGTGGGTAGAAGAAACGGAAAGTAAAGTAATTTTTTTTCTTAACATTTTGATTTTCCTATTAACACCTGAAAATACTATTGTTAAATAACTTCACGTTCTGGTGTCTAATTTGTTTGCCGTGCGTTTACTTCATAAATGCCGCCTGGCAAAACATAGAATAATTTGTTACTTGAAGACTTTTAGCAACTTTAGTTGAAATGTAAGAGCATGTTCGAGCATTTTATGTGGGTGACCAGTTCTCTCTTAAACATACTAGCACCCATTTATCCAGAACAGGAGTATTTTGAAGAAATTTAATCTGGAATGGAAACATTGTGAAATTTCATAAATCATGTAATACATTAAAATATAATGACATCTGATCTGAGTAACTGAGAAACTGCTGGCAGATGCTGGATGCGGCAAGCTGAAGACAGGGAGCTATGGCGCTCATTAGGGGCGATGATGATTGTAACTTTTGATTATAGGCTATTTAAGTATGTAAAAAAGTGAATAGTATTTGAAAGTAGTAATGGTATCCAAGATGATATTTACATTTGTTTAGTGAAATCCTACTCGAAAAAATATTGACTCATGTTTTTTTCTACAAAACAGAGTTCTCAACTGGAATTCATCTATTGTAATGCTTTGCATAACAATTTACTTTCGTATGTATTTGACTGCCTACAGCTAAACTAACTTATAAACTCACTAATAATACAATTAGTTAAAGTAATGATCGGGATTTTCAACATAAACAAATGGCAACATTTTTTTACTCTTCGGTTCTATAAGTTAGGAAAGTAAATTCTATTAATATTGCTTTCCGTACGGGAGCTACTAGTTTTAACTTAACTAACATAAATCAACATAAAGCAACTTTGGGCTAAGCACTCATTGAAACACAATCATTGCGTACCTGTGAAAGGAAACTTCTCCCAAAGCACATTCTCTACGATTTCTGCATCCTAATACACTACGATTCACCATACTTCCTCTATTTAGGTCACTTTTCACATAACATTCCACAAACAAACGATTTCTCTTGGAAAAGACTAGTAGCTTTAAATGTGATTGATTTGCGGTACTAGGTATATATATTTTTATAATGACGCTTTGAAACGCAATCATTCCTTTGAAATACGTTTTTTTTTAAGCTGTTGTGACAATTTTTCTCTGGCAGCTGGCAGCCCTGCCACAGACTATTAAGAGATTAATAAATAGAAGACCACGACAATGTCAAATTGTCAACAACATTGTAACCTCAGAATCAGAAATTGAAAGCGAAAATATTTGTTATTTTGTGACTACAAATTCTACAAGTGCTGTCTATAATCGGCTAGAAAAATACGATTGTTCTGCTAAGAAAGGAAGAGGAATCATCTTGATAGCCGTGTCAGAAAATAATGTAAGCAAAAATAATGAGCATACAGGATAGGCTAAAACCATACATTAAATACATTAAAATCTCAAGTGTATTAGGTGGCACTGGTTTGCTTACCACATACCTCTACAGCAGTACGCGTTGTTCAATCGGCAAAATTTTAAACACAAGTGTTCTCGACCGGGAAAAGAAATACACTCCGGAGTACATTTATATTGATGATCCTGCCTACAGCATGCGCGTGACTCACTCTCGCGAGCGGGAGAAGAAAGAGGTAGGCCTCGTGCGTATATGGGGCAGCCTCAAGCACTCGCTAGCCTGGCGGCTTATGTGGCTGTGCCGGAATGGCAACTCGCAGCAGCGGAACATAGCACTGCAGCAACTCGCCAGTTTCAAGACCAACGCTGACTGGGATTGCTTGAAACTCGCTCAAGCCCTTGACAAGGACACAGCAGTGCTACTGGCTCGCACTCAGGGTGCAGACTTGAGATACTTTCTCCCAGCACCCATTCACATACGGCGGGCAGCCAGTAGCTCTGAAATAATATCCTTTAAGCTACGAGACATGATTCTAGCCGTCCAGAATATCAATCCTCATTCATGTATTAGCCACTTTCTTCGCAAACACTTTGGTCACATTCAGGAAGCCTTAATAGAAGTAGATGATGTGCCGTCAAAGCCTGATGTCACAATTAGTGAACGAGACTTGTGCATTAAAAGTTTAGATGCATTACATCATCACTTAAACTTGTTCCACAATACTGTTTATTCTGAAGATGTCTCCAGCAACATACTTGTGAACATGGGAATTTTACCCATTACGGCTCAGCTGCTTACAAGGTATCCCAATGATCCAGAATTGGACTTGGCAGTGCTCCGATTGCTTACTGTCTTAAGCATTCATAGTAATTTACTAACAGAGTTTTTTGTGAATGGCCTGATTGGGCAGTTCTCACGCCTTGTACGATCGATGGATATTCGACTAGCCAGCTCTTCTGCAGTTTGCTTAACAAATTTATCTGGAGAATACACATACAGACCTGGGTTATACCTATTATATCCACTATTTCGGACAACAAAGAAACATAGTTGTGACATGCTGTTGGTTCACGGACTCCGGGGAGGAGTGTTTGTCACTTGGCGACAGCGGGATAAGAAATGCGCTGAACCTGTGGGAATAATGGAAGCTACAATAAAAGATACTGAATGTGATCCCTGCGAAGAAAAAACAAAAACTTATGACATCTCTGATCCTGAACTGAGCCAGGTTATCCAGGACATGATAGAATTAGAGGATGAAAATTTACTTTCTGATTTCGAAGTGGTGCTCCATGATCTACCCATAAAGTCCAGGCGGGAGCCCCCAACCGCACACAGCAAATTCACAGTGCGCTTGAAACGCGTGTCTCTCCTAGAAGAAGGGGAGGATGCGTGCAATTACAGCCTTTGTTGGCCCAAAGATTGGCTACCGAGAGACTACAGTAACCTGAGGATATTGGGCGTAAACTACTGGAGTTCCCTGTCAGAGTGGCTTGACCGCTGTCCGCTGCAGACGGCTGAGATAGCGACGCGCGCCGGCGAGCTATGCCCCTCGCTGGTGGCAGCAGGTGTGGGCCACAAGGACACGCCTGTTGTGTGGCTCGCCCATTCAATGGGTGGCCTTATCGTCAAGCAGCTTCTAGTAGACGCTAGCGAGGGCGGCTCCAAACTCAAAAAGCTGTGTGATAGTACCAAAGCAGTCTTCTTCTATAGCACACCACACAAAGGCAGCTCGCTGGCAAAAATGCCGCGCGCCGCCGCTGCGGTCCTTTGGCCATCAAACGACGTCAGGCAGCTGCAAGAGAATTCACCCGTATTACTCGACTTGCATAAGAAATTCATAGCAGTGGCTGATAAGATGAACTGGGAAACGATATCTTTTGCCGAGTCGAAACCAACGCTAGTCACCGCGTTTAAAGTTCCTATTCGGTTCGTCGAGTCGGAGTCTGCCGATCTAGGCCGAGGCGTGTTTTATGAGCTGCCCCTAGACCATCTGTCCATTTGTAAGCCAGCCACCCGGCAATCGATACTTTACACTACCGTGTTGGAAGTACTGCAGAGGACCACCAAGCAAAATGAGGATATCAGGTTTTCCTATGGTTTTCTTCGATGGTTACTTGATTTCTTGTGGGAAGGGCTTCGTAAGAGGACTGAGAAGATTCTAAACACGCTCGATACTGTGAAAACAGAGGAGAACGAGCTGGGTTGGTTTGAGCAAAAGTTACTTGAAACCTTCACAGATGGATTCACCGAATGAAGACAGAGCTTAGAAAGCCGGCAGCGACATTAGAGCACAACTGGTCTTTCAGGATAGGCTGGCTCGGATGATCTCACAACATTCAATGACCCAAACATGAGGTTAAGTGCGGAAATCTCACATTTAACAAACCAACTATGGCCTCGTTTCTGAATTGAGAATTTCGCTAAGTAACCACTTCTGTAGTGTGCTCGTCAAATTTTTTAGTGAAATTCTCAATTCAGAAACCGGCCCTAAGCATATCTGAACAATAGTAATAGCCGATATTATCCTGACGTAAACTTAATTCACCTAGGTGCACTGGGTACACTTTCAAATCACGTGTTCGTGGCGTTAATGTAGTACCTAGGTAATTGAAAGACATAAATCTTGAAGTAAACTGTGTTCACGTAAATAAAAAGAAAGAAAAAGTAATGTAATAAAGAGCGGTGGTGGCGTAGTGGGGTTGACCCCGCTAAGGAATGGAATTTGCTCCCTTCCTCTGTATTTCCGGAAAGGTATAATTTGGGTGCCTTTAACACAACACACAACACAGCACAACATTTACATACAGGCACATACATTGCTTCTGGCCCCACACTAGGATACCCTGTGTCGTGGGAACCAGAAACAGCGACGTCACAAACATGTAAACATCCAAGACCTGGAGTTTTTTTTTCTCCCCAGCCGGGGATCGAACCCGGGACCTCTCGTATGGGAAGCAGGCTAGAGTGAATAGGCTCTTACTGAACCAACGAGGAACATCGTTGGCTCCATCTTCACTTACCATCAGGTCAGATCGGGGCCAATCGTGAGGGTCTGGATTCGAACCACGTATGTACCAATGACTTTTAGTTACGTACATCTATCTATCTAATCTAATCTCTTTAAACGAGCAATTCTTGTATATATGTATATAATCAGAATCTCGGAAACGGCTCCAACGATTTTCATAAAATTTTGTAAACAGAGGGTTTCGGGGGCGATTAATTGATCCAGCTAGGTTTCATTTTAAGGAAACATCGTTTTAACCGTGTTTTTGGGCAAAGAAATAACTGCTACCCTATAAGAACGTAAATTTCGCATTAATCAGTAAGGTTGTCGTAGCCCAGGTGGGAAATAGGACGATACCTTAAACAAAAGACCCCAGTTCGAGACTTGTGCATGAAGTTTCTCTTTTTTTTCAAGCTCCTTTTTTGTTTGAAAAACTATTATTAGGAGCCCTATTATCAACGCACCTAATTCGTATTCAAATATATTTTCCAGTGAAATAAAAAAAAAATTCCAAAAAAACATGATTTACCAAAAAAATACCGAGCAAAGCTCGGTCATCCAGGTACTTTTTGTTTGTGCAGCAACACCATTCGCTGATAAATTGTGCCCGGATAGCGGCGACAGGCTTGCCACTTGTCACGTTTGGGACCCAATAGTTACACTCGGCAAACCGTGGGCCCAGTTCTAGTCATTGGTGCCTCTGCCTACCCCCTCGGGGATAACAGGCGTAATGTTTTAATAGACCATTTCTAGAAACTGCCCCGTCGTTATATGTACGTTTAACATGCTTATCTGGGCCTCACAATATAATTTGGTAATTTATTTGAATACTAGATCTACGGTGTTATGGATTGGGTTTGAAGTCTGCATCTTGTTTTAATGCTACGTATTTAAAGACTTGAGTCTAAGAGGTTGCGGTTGAACTTTTCAATTATTTTACTTCCAACTAGTGTTCTAACTTTCCACATAATTATTGCTTCTTAGTCGTCATTAATTATGTGGAAAGTCTTGGGTTCTTACAGAGCCAGTACATTTTATAGTACCTATTACTTGAATGATCACAACATTGCAACATCACCACTGAGCACCATTTTTTTACACCTTAAAATAACGTCGCCCACATTATGTAACAATTTACATTATGTATTACCTACACCGCTCCCTCTGTCTATATTTAAATGGTCCGATTGTTAAGCTTTCATTTGAATTAGATTTTTCTATCCCTTTAACAGAGTAATAAAAAAACAATAAATATATGTACAGATATTATTAGTTAATACATTCGTATTACGTGAAATTTTGTCCGTTGAATAATTTTCTGAAAAATTATTTTTTTGCACGAAAATTAATATTACTTGATTTTATATCTCTATATCTAATATATAAAATTCTCGTGTCTCAATGTTAGTGCGCATGCTCCTCCGAAAGGGCTTGGCCGATTTTGATGAAATTTTGTAGGTAGGTCTGAGAATAGGTAGTTATCTACTTTTCATAGCCCTAAGTGAAAAAATATATATGGCGAAACGACGTGTGCCGGGTCAGCTAGTAATTACATAGCATTTTCGTTCTAACACAGGACATTGGCGAATTTGTACTGGGCAATCATTGCATTGAGTCCATAAAACAGAATTGATTGATTGAGAAACATTGTCATGTCGACGTTGAAAATTAATTATTCATAAATACTTGAAAATGTGCCTTGAAATGGCCAGAGTTTAATCGTAAAAAAAAAATCTATATTAAACAAATGAGTGAGAAAAGTTTAATTTTAAGTTTACCTATTGCAGCCAGGTGAATTATGTGACTCAAATACATAAAAGTACCTATTTCATGTTCTGGGTGCATGGGTAAATCATCCAGTTAACTGAAAGGTACTCCAGACACTTAGTTTACCTATGTGCATTGGGTGCAATGCACATAGTTAGGTAGGTAAACTAAGTTTACTAAGTGGATATTTTGGTATTAAGGTTTGTAATTATCTAGATCTGTTGTATGACTCTATTATTTGATTCGTTTATGCTTAACTATAATTAGTTAGGATCTTGTGTGTTAAATTAATCGAACCTCGCTGTGTTACTTAAGTACTTAAAGTACAACTGAAGTATTTACATACCTAATATTTTAACGTGCCAACTACCTAACTATTGTGATATAAAAATAAAGTATTTTTGTTATGTGAATTCATTATTCTTTCATTACAGTATCCAGGATTTGGAGGACAAAGCAGAAACTAACTTACCACACTTGATGTATCATGTAACTTTGTCCAGCTCGATGCAAAGACTATAATTGGTGAGCCCGCGAACAGCTTATAATTTAGTACCTACCTACTTAGGATAATTTATTACATAAGCATAGTTTTAATTAGGTACTTTCAGACTTGAAGAAGAAGAAACTCAATTGTTATAAAAACAGTTCCCACGTCTCAATAACAAAACACAAACCAGTCAAGAAAACATTATATAAATACATAAACGTGTCGCTTGTTATAAATGGCAGCTGACTCAGCAGTGTGCTGAGGGTCAAGCCTTCAGCGCTGATTTTCCATCAGTGCCAGGAACTACCCTGCGAGCGCTACAGACTGCAGTATGGTAAACCGTGACATGATAAAATAATGACATAATGCCACTAGCGTTATTCATAGACGGTCACTCATCCATGCACTGAACGCGCCCTATGTTGCTTAACCTTCGTGATCGTTTAAGATCACTGAGGCACGAGCGAAGTTCAAATAGATAATAAGTTAGTTTATCACATCACGCCACCATCTCACCCGGGTCTGCTTCTGAGCGTAGTGAGGTTGTGTGGGTACACTGTGTGAAACTATTTAATTCTCCTCATGCGAAGATGCACGTACCTACCTATAGCAACTCGTGAAGGCAACCCGATCCAATCTGCACTATGTGCTGAATTTCTGTGCCTAGATTCTGCTAATGCATTGTAGTACAATGACAATTGGATAAAAATGACATTTCAGTTTAACTGCTGCTTCAAATCAACGCGAGCAATCAATCAATAATTGTAGGCGTGCCACGTGACCCGACCAAATACCTGTCATTGAACTATAATGCACTAACGGAATCGAGGTCCTGATATGTACTTACGTAGTCGGGCCATAAGTTCTGTCACATAGGTTTAATTTCGAATTTAGAATACTGGCCACAAAAAAGTTATGGGCATTCGAAATTTGAATTTTTCAAGAAAATAAAAACACAGCTTTTCTGAAATTTTCTTTATTTTCCTATATGGAGTGGACGCGCAAAGAAGACAGAGTCGCAATAATTGCATTGCATCGTTGCGGCCAGGCGGTAACTGAGATTTTCAAACTGCTGAAATATTTGAAAATTCCACTGAGACTTATTTATCGTACTATCAAACGATTCAGGGAAGATTCAAGTTTAGATGATAAACAAAGAAGCGGTCGACCTCGTACTGTTCGGACTCCAGCGGTCATCAAAGCAGTGAAGGCGCGCATCCAACGAAATCCTGTCCGCAAGCAAAAAATGTTGGCTCTGCAGATGGGACTAAGCAGAACCACTGTTAAAAGGGTGTTGAATGAAGACCTAGGACTGCGTGCCTACAGAAAAAGAACAGCACATCTCTTAACACACGGCTGAAGAAAATCAGACTCGAAAGATGCCGGATTTTGTTAAGGCGGTACGCAGGTAAAAAATACCGCGAAATACTTTTTTCGGACGAAAAAATTTTTAATGTTCAAGAGAGTTACAACAAACAAAATGATAAAGTGTATGCACAGTCTAGTGAAGAAGCGAGCAGACGTGTGCCACGTGTTCAGCGTGGCCATCATCATTTGGGTCCAACAGAGGTGTTTTTTTGTGAAAAAGGAGTGAAAACCAGTGCCCTCGTATATCAAAACACAGTCCTAACAAACATTGTGGAACCCCTTTCTAAACAATGTTCGAAAATAGGCACTGGGTTTTCCAGCAGGATTCTGCGCCGGCCCATAAGGCGAAAAGTACCCAAAACTGGCTCACGACCCGCGGAATCGACTTTATCAGGCATGAGGATTGGCCCTCCTCCAGTCCAGACTTGAATCCTTTGGATTACAAAATATGGCAGCACTTAGAGGAGAAGGTCTGCGCTAAACCACATCGCAACTTGGAGTCGCTTAAAGCATCTCTGATTAAAGCAGTCGCCAATATTGACATGAATGTCGTGCGTGCATCGATTAATGACTGGCCTTGCAGATTGAAGGCTTGTATCGAAGCCAGAGGAGGACATTTCAAATAGTTTTAATATGGTTTAAATCTGTATTTTGTACCCTTTCCTTTGATATATAAATTGTTGTAATGCGTAACTCATTGTGTCCTTTATTTAACTTTCCATATGTGACAAAACTTATGACCAGACTACGTATTTCTTCCGTAGCAGCCGTCAAAGGGCGAAAACTTCATTCTTCCTCCCCCAAAGTTAGCCAAACCCTCTGGACTGGACGCTACTCGGAAGACTTCTTCCAAGTATGCCGGTATCAGGCGGCATATTGAAATCGTAAAAATCACATCATGAAATGTTCCCGGTGTACCTACTCGTAGATCCATTTTTCAATGAGACACAACTAAAAAAAAAAATGTGGAGGCTCTGAAATTCCGATTAAAAACTTTTATGTGTAACGTGTTTATACCTACACTAGCTTTTGCCCGCGACTCCGTCCGCGACTTTAGTTATTCAGCATGCGGAACAAAATTTTGCAACCCCTTTCACTCCCTTAACCTCGTGAGGCCCAATGTCTTCAGGTGATCACAAAATCAATTGTTCTTTTCAAGGTCGGGCCTCACGAGGATAAGAGTTAAATTTAGAAAACCTGCGAATCACGTGTTCAATCAACTGTGTTGAGTATTTATTTTAAGTTTCAAGAAAATTAGAAAACATTCTTTATACCTACCTTCCATACAAATTTTGGCAACCCTTTTCGCCCCCTTAGGGGTTGAATTTAAAAAAATCCAATCTTATTCCTTGCCTACATTTTATTTAGACCCTCTGTGCAAAATTTCAGCTTCCTAGGTTCAACGGTTTGGGCTGCGCGTTGATGAGTGAGCCAGTCAGTCAGTCAGGACTTTGAATTTTATTTATATAGGTTACTCAAAAATAATAATTATTAACTTTATTCCGGATGCCTGGACCCGGTTTCGCTCTGATTGCAGAACAATCTTGCTGAGTACAGTCGACAGCACGTCGATCTTCACATTTTAGTTGCAAAGTCGCCCGTAATGCAACGGAGTAGAGTGCATGGGTGTATACCATGATGTGCTATCGACTGTACCTAGAGACGGAGCTTGCGGTGTGTCGTTCGTTGCTCGTCTCTGACGGTAGAAATAATCATATTTTAAAAATAGATTATACCTTAAAAATAGATATTCTTGTTTTTGTTACAATTTATCTTCTTCTTATCTTATCCTTCTTTCTTATACTCGTATATATAAAAAGGATTGCTGTTCGTTAGTCTCACTAAAACTCGAGAACGGCTGGACCGATTTGGCTGATTTTTGGTTTATTTATATTTCTACAATTCCAGGGAAGGTTTAAATGGTGAGAAAATATGGAAAAATCACGAAAAATTTGGCGGTACGAAGTTTGCCGGGACAGCTAGTTGCACAATAAAAAAAATAGCTTAATTAATACATAACATGGTTGTGATAAAAATTACGTGCACACGCGGACTCATATCTAAAGAAATTTCTTCCAGCCAGCCTAGAAATTCAGTCAGTCTTTCACACATTTTTTTTCTTCAATATTTCCTAGTGGTCTGCTAGTACAGTCGACAGCACGTCAATCTTCACATTTTAGTTGCAAAGACGCTCGTAACGCAACGGAGGAGAGTGCATGGGTGTATACCACTATGTGCTGTCGACTGTACGTAACTACCATACATAGTAGGCCAATCAGAAAATAACTATCTTTGTGTGTTTAAAGTGGTTTTGATTAAGTGGATTGATATTAATATCTTTCATTAAGTATCTATAAGAATATTATATATAACGTATATCTAGTATTCGTGGCGTTCCAATACAAGTACGTCCGAAAGTGGGTCAAAGGGCTGGGCTGTATCCATGGCAACTGCCTTCTATCCTTTATTGATCGAGTGCTTCGCACATCGCCCGTGGCGGGTTGGCGCATTGGTGAGTGGATTCTTGCTACCTGCTTTACTTATGCAGCGTACGGTCCACCCCTGCAGTTTAGTTGCAAATTCGCCTCCGCTACTCATTGAGTGCATGGATGTAAAGTGGGATGTGCTGTCGACAAACTAACGTAGCAAGAGGTTGCTCCTTGCTATCTGCTTTTGCGTACTGTAGGTACACCAGGGGTTCCCGAATTGTTTTGGCTACGGAACCCTTTTTGGTTCACCGTTTTTCTATGGAACCCTAGCTCAGGTAAGAAGTAAACTCACTGCAACAACGTAACAATACGTACTGACTGCACGAATGCTTGATGATACCTAAAGTCGTATTTTTTATTAAACGGAGTAAACTGACGTTTACTGGGTTGCCAGGTTTTGACGAAATAAAAATAGTGTTGTGACAAAGTGAATGAACAAAAAAAATAACATCAATCTTTTACTAGCTGGCGCCCGCGACTTCGTCTGCGAAGGATTAGTATTTCGAGTAGCTCGTTAGCGTAGCGTAGAAAAGAAACATGACATTAAAATTATCACATAAATATTTTTTGGGTCGCATTTGAAAAATATAACAGGCTGACAATGTTGAGATGTTACAGTGTAAGGTAACAATATTGTCAACATAAGAAATACGGTAATTAAGCAGAGCCTTAATCATAGACCTATAGGTAGCTACTGTAGTATGCTCCTATAACCTATATTATATGGTTCACTGTTTTGGCTATAATGGCTTACACATAAGATAATAGACAAACACTGTGATGGGCTTTTTTGTAGGACTATTTACGAAAAACATTTTAATCAAATTCAAATATTTTATTCATAGTACAAACAAAATGTTTAAATGTGTACCTAATTAATAGATTATATGGAGTAGAAACTAACAAAGAAACTCCACAATTGTATTATTTTCAAAACAGTTTTAGCGTAATCAACAACTTTAAAACTTAAAAATTATAACCCCTAGATGTATTGAACATTAGACACAGTTATCTGTTAGTTAGTTTCTTGTTAAGTTACTAAATTAAGTTAAATTTAATATAAAACAATATTTTTTATTATATACCATAATTTAATATTAAAGGCAATCCGGACTTGGCCCCTACCATGGGGGCCAAGTCCGGATTGGTGGAGGCTTGTAAGACTAGTGGCTGGTCTTACTGTCACCAAGCTTCACCTAACCACATTGTTTCATTTTGGTTTAATATATATTTGAAAATTCACGCGTTATTTGATTTCAATAAACTCATCCTATCATCTTTGTCTGAGGAAATCAAACTAGGTTTTTTTGGTCCAAACAGTAAAATTGTCAAATCAGAGATAGGATTTTACCCAGAATTATTAAAAATTAGTAATAAAATTAGCCAAGCCAGAGACAAGTGGCAACTTCTTGTATCAGAGGCCAAGATCCACTTCGGGTCGGTGAGCCATCGCAGTAAGTAAGTAAGTAATAAAATTTGCTAGATCACAATCGACATGTGAAATTGGTTCGTCAACAGAGTCTTCCAATAATAATATAGTGATTAAATTAGGTATATTAAAGCAAGAATTTTACTTATTTATGCTAATTACCGGCATTAGAAGGGATATTAGATATAAGATAGATTATAAAGAGGAAAAGTTTGTATGTAAAGGGTAATATCCGAAAGTAGATATTATTATCTAATTGGTCTCTGCCTACCCTTCTGGGATACAGGCGTGAGCTTATGTATGTATGTATGTATGTATGTATGTATGTTTCAAATATGGTTTCACGAGTGTTTAGTATGAACCTTCAGGGTGGACATAGGCTAATCCTGTGGCTCGAACAAAGTCGCGGGCACTGCTAGCATAACATATAAATATCGAATAAAAAGATACCGGAAGCGGTGGATGACGTTCTTAGGCCACTTCATTGTGGATCATCAACCCATTATGTCCCCACCGAGGGGCACGGGTCTCTTCACTGAGGAAGGTATAGGCCATACTCCACCACGGGGGCCAAGTCAGGATTGGTGTAGGGTTGTAAGACTAGTGGCTGTCTAACTGTCAGAAGTTTTCAATCTTAGGCCTCTGAATTGGCTTTAATACTGTCATCTATCGACGGCAACCGCCACCAACTGCTTAGCGTGCCTTGGGAAGCACGATACCGCTAGGAAAAATGCCACTAGCATTAGTCATAGAACAGTCACCCATTCATGCGCCCCTTATGTTGCTTAACCTTCGTGGTCGTTTAAGATCACTTAGGCGGCGCCGGGGCTACGAGCGATTTTTGTTTCAATAAGGTAATGTTAACGAAGTATTCATTCATTCCTGTCGTTGAACAGAACTGAACGCATCACTATTACATTGAACATGGCAACATTATTTTTCAAGCTACTGTCAGTTTACTCCGTTTAATAAAAAATACGACTGTAGACGGAATTTCGGAATACAACGTAAGACAATTGAAACTGATTAAAAAAAGATTACCGTAGGTACCTACCTATCTATATTAAGTTGTTATATCAAAGGAAAAAAAACATCAAATTGTATGGAATCAGGCGTTACTTTGCGGATATCCATAATAGCATTAAAATGTGAAAAAAAATATCTCATATAAGTACCTATTGGTGTCGGTGGTGGTGTGCTCGTGTCTTGCTTCTGCTTGAAAAAGTGGGAGGGAGGGCGGTGCATTAACTAACTACCTAACCGCATGGTGATAATGGGATTTTACAAATAAATTTTTCACATTTTAAACATCAAAATGTTGAATTTTCGCGGAACCCCTGAGAGCCTGTGTTTTGCGGAACACCATTGGGGAACCGCTGCTGTACACAGCACATCAACCTTTATAGTACCTACAGTTTTCACTCGTAACGAGCAACTCATTGAGTGCATGGGTAGGTATGCTGGCGACGAGCTCACGTTGCAGGAAATGTATTATGTTGAGCTGCTGTCGTCTGCATATTAATTAGCTCTATCATTGAATTTAGATAGATTCAATGGCTCTATGTTCTTATACCCTCCTCAGAGCCAATTTAAATAATCTGTGCTTGTGGTCTTTTCCTATTTTTGAACTTTATGAAAATGTCACTCATCAACACAGTTTTAATTTCCGACATCTGAAATCTCTTATAATTATTAAAGTTACCTACCTAAGTTCCTCTTTAAAAAAGCAAAGGTGTTTTGCTGTGTGGAAACGTGCATGTAAAAATTGAAATCGATACCTTAATTCGCAAACCAGCCAACTCCATTTGAGTTAGAATGACATAACATTACATGTACATACAGGCACATGCATTGCTTCTGGCCCCACACTAGTCGCAAACATGTAAACATCCAAGACCTGGGTTTCTTTTTTTTGTCCCCAGCCGGACTTCGAACCCGGGACCTCTCGCTAGGTAGTCAGATGCGCTAACCGCAGAAATCGTATATGGAGTTGCCTGGTTTGCGAATTAAGGTATCGAAATGTTGAAGTATTTAGAATAATAATGATGCAGCAATTAATTTCTTAAAGTAGGATTTTCAAAATAAATTATAAGAAACTCTCTAAGCCTGGCACCAGGCTCATCGGAAGTGCACAGACATTCGTGTTTGCTAAATATGTAACGCAGGCGTTTTACTTGTTTTTTTGGGATACAACTGTTTATTTTTATTGTAACTGACTCTCTCTCGCCACGTAAGGCATCAATTTCGTTTCCTGTACATATTTTCGTTAATTAAACTCAATAAAAGGATTTGAAAGCTTACCACAGGTTTATCATTGACACCAAAGTGTCCGCGAAGACATTTTTTGGTGGCCCATGAGGGGAACGAACACGCGACCTGCGCGTTATCATCATCATCAACCCATTATGTCCCCACCGAGGGCCACGGGTCTCTTCCCTGAGGAAGGTATGGGCCATACTCCACCACGGGGGCCAAGTCCGGATTGGTGGAGGTTGTAAGACTAGTGGCTGGTTTTACTGTCAGAAGTTTTCAAGCCGCCCTAAGGCTTCTGACTTGGCTTAACGACTGCCATCTATCGACGGCAGCCGGCATCAACTGCTTAACGTGCCTTGCGAAGCACGGAACCGCTCGGAAAAATGCCACTAGCGTTAGTCATAGACGGTGACCCATCCATGGACTGAACGCGCCGTATGTTGCTTAACCTTAGTGATCGTTTTGAGGATCACTCAGGCAGCCCAGGCTACGAGCGATTCGTATGCCAGCTCGCACTGCCGTTATCAGCACGAGCATATTATTATATAAAAAATAATGCATGGCCAATTAGGTCTGACTGAAGGGCACTAGCGGTTCACTACAGTTCACAGCCCAGCATTCCATACGCGAACTCTACTCAGTTACAAATGTTCAGGATCAGTTTACACCAAAATAAATTGGATGAGCTCCTTTATGCTATGATTTTTTTTATCATACCTACAAGCATTGCAGGTGCTCTCAGTCCCTTATATTACACGCTTTAAGCAGTCGGGCTAGGTACATTTCAACTGCTTTCCGGCTGCACGATTGCAGATCGAATGCAGTCAGCACGACTGCACTGAAACTGCCAACCAAACGAACAGACTGATTGCAGTCGATGTGCAGTTGGCATGCAGTTCCACAACATGTTCAGATGCAGGTTTAATGCGGTCGTCCCAACTGCACTCAAACTACGAATGTGAACTGCAACTTTCCGGTCGGAGAGCAGTTGAATTAATGCAGCCCGGTTATTTAGAGCCTTATGGCTAGTTTACACAGTGTGACACTTACGAGTCAGCCTGACGAGTACCTAAGCCTAGGTTACACAGTGCGAGCTGGCATGCGAGCTGACCTAGTCAGTTACTGAGGTGCAGCTACACGCACCGTGTAACCACATCATCCGAGTTACTGTCTGGTGCGAGTGGGTCAGTTACTGGCGTCCGAGTTACTACAACATTTTTTGTTTTCACTCACCACTCGCCTTCCCTCGCCACGCCAGGTATTGGCTCGCACGCCGCTCGGTCGTCAACTCGCACTTGGTGTGACCGAGCGAGTACGCAGGCACAGTAGCTGTCTACTGTCACATCAGCTGCTCGTACTGTGTAACCTGGACATGAAAGGCGAGCTACTGGCGTACGAGTAGACAAGCCGAGTAGCTGTCTACAGGCTAGGCAGCAGCTCGAACAGCGCTGCGTAAACTAGCCATTATGGATAGGTTACACAGTACGAGCAGCTGATGTGACAGTAGACAGTTTCTGTGCCTATGTACTCGCATGAGCTTCTCGACTCGCCTCACTCGGTCACAGCAAGTGCGAGTGACAACCGAGCGGCTTGCGAGCCGATACCTGTGGCGTAGTGGGGGAAGGCGAGTGGCGAGTGAAAACAAAAAATCTTATAGTAACTCGGACGCCAGCAACTGATTCACTCGCACCTGACAGTAACTCGTATGATGAGGTCACACGGTGCGTGTAGCTACACCTCAGTAACTGACTAGGTCAGCTCGCATGCCAGCACGCACTGTGTAACCTAGGCTTTAGCCGCGGATTGTACTAGCCTATTAATTATCATATTCGAGATAAATATTATAAGGCAACAAAATAGGTTACCCGCTTCGCCATTTGGCCCGATACCGCGATGGTGACGTCGGCACAATGATGTCAGCGCCTCGCCACACGGACTAATACACATCGCATAATAAACTCTATTGCTACTACACATAGAGCTCTTATGTACACGCTAGTACAGCTGACCTCGCGGGCCGTATCTGTGATCGCTTCTAACTAAACCTTGTTTATCGAGCTTGTAATTATAATATATGTAGGTATGTAAATATGGCAATATACCCTTCCTTGTTTGTTCGTGCGTTTCCGGGAACATTGGCTAAAGCTTACTCGATAAGTAAGGCCTTGCAGGGTGTATCGATAGCTATGCCAAAAAAAAAGACGAATTACAATAGCCAACCATTAACTGCTATGCATTAACTAAAGCAGGCGGGCGTGACCACTCTAGGTACTGCCTCGCAGTGAATGTCACACTGTTGTTGAAATCAAATCACACTGTTGAATTGGCAGTATTTTTTCTATAATTTATCAGTTCGTAACTATAAAGAAGCCATATAACAATACACCCATGAGTGTCTTCGCGATTTTGATTTAATTCAATCATCATCATCAACCCATTATGTCCCCACCGAGGGGCACAGGCCTCTTCCCTGAGGAAGGTACAGGCCATACTCCACCACGGGGGCCTAGTCCGGATTGGTGGAAGCTTTTAAAACTAGTGGCTGGTCTTACTGTTAGCAATTTTCAAGCCGCCCTAAGGCCTCTGACCTGGCTTAACGACTGCCATCTATCGACGGCAGCCGGCACCAGCTGCCTAACGTGCCTTGCGAAGCACGAAACCGCTCGGAAAAATTCCACCAGCGTTAGTCATAGAACGGTCATCCCTCTATGCACTGAACGCGCACTATGTTGCTTAACCTTCGTGATTGTTTAAGGTCACTCAGGCAGCCGGGGCTACGAGTCTACGATTAAATGAATTCCCTTTCGGAAAAATAAACCACTATTGTATTGTCTTCAGTCGCGTTGTGTTAATAAATTATACCATTGAAATTCAATTATTATACTTCGATTCGTACTGACAAAGCAATGGACAATAGCTTATTGCGCGTCGCTCCGCGCGCGAAATATTCCGCGCACGCCTAAGGCATTGTAAGTTGCGTCCGCCGGAACTGTATTAACAGGAAAAATAGGTATCTTCAATTCATAGTTGTTCAATAGGTTTCATTGACTACTATTGTAGTCCACCAACCAATCCCGGTTGTACCCAACCAATGGTGTAGGTAACCCAGCAACATTACTCACCGCCTTGTGCATTTGGATCTGCTTCGCGAAAGATGCCTTTTTTACGTGCGCTGGTTATGTAGGTACCTATGTATGTCATTGGAATGGCACTGTAATGTTATTGTTTTGTGGACTACGAAATAGCGTGAAGTAACAGTTATGGTCGTGTCGTATATTATAACTCTATATTAGACACTTAGCCAAGCCCCTCTACTTTTGACGTTATTATGTTCGAGTTGCGTCACAATTAAGTGCAATAAGTTAAAAATTAAAATAAAATAAATAAACTCACGCCCCCTAAATCTGAGGGGGTAGGCAGAGGCACCAATCACTAGAACTGGGCCCACGTTTTGCCGAGTTTATTAGGTCCCAACGTGACAAGTGGCAAGCCTGTCGCCGTTATCCGGGCACAATTTATCAGCAAATGGTGTTGCTGTACAAACAAACAAATGTACGTAACTAAAAGTAATTGGTATGAGCGGGATTCGAACCCAGACCCTCATGATCGAGAAGCAAGGGTCAACCCCACTACGCCACCACCGCTTTAGTGGCGACTTCTTGTGTCGGAGGCCAAGACCCACTTCGGGTCGCTGAGCCAGCGCAGTATAAAATGTAGATAGGTACTCAATTGTAACGCAAGTTGGCTAAATTAACGTCGAGAGGAGAGGGAGGTAGATCTATTGTCGACTCTATTAGGTGTATGCTGATCATATATAGGGGGGCGGGCGCTCATAAAGCCAAAATAGATCGAAGGCAAGACACGGATGACCACGGATTGAAAATTGTTGATGGAGTTTCGATGTTGGATGCATAATTGCCTGACCTCGATGATTAACTATGCAGTCTGTATGCTAGGCACCTAGCTCCTTTTGTATAGGTACGATAATATTGGAACTAAATTCATTTATGGTGGGACGTGTGGAAAACGTGAGTGACAACTTGATGAAATGTTGCGGGGAGTATTTTTAGGCTTCCCTAACCGAAGTGTGCAAATGAAAGAGAATAAAAAGCTGATTGTCACAGGCACTGAGTCTGCACGCAGGTGCGTGGATACGATAAATATTTTAATTAAATTAAAGCTTCTCTATTACGTATTTTTAATATAGCGTAAGTCTTCCAAGATTTTTTTTTTTAATATGGATCTCTTCTGAAAAAATATTTAAAAAAATTGGTTAAGGAGTTATGCGAGAACCTCGTTTTTGGGCTCCGCCGCAGTCGGGTACAAACAAAATGGTACGTTGTAAATTGTATGATTGACACACCAACTAGTCGGTAGAACAGAGAAATCTGGAGCAATTCAATCATAAGCAATTTAGCGTATTGCCTTGTCTTCGCTGAGCGATTTTAAGCCTTATCTGTTTAGTAATAAGAGAGATCCGGCGGTAAGTAGCAGTCTGGCTTAAAGAGAATTTGTATCATGCCATACCAGTTGCAGCATCTCACGTAGGTTGCAAGCCCTAATAGGCCACGGTATAATTGTGTTCGATTTTCAAATGAATGTTGCATAGACATCAAAGTTTTCGACCTGTTTGGACGGGGAGAGGGTGATTTTTACTCTTAGGTTTTATACTTATAGTTTGAGTATTGAAATAGTACCTACAGTACTATGCTATTCTCATATCTTGTGCAATTCCTGGTGTACATACAATAAAGAATATTCTGTCTATCTATATCATAAGTAGGTACCTATTAATAATCTACAGATAGTGCAATCAATGAACTTAAAATCTGACTTATTTTTATTTATTTTATTTATTTATTAAATAAAGGAATACCTACCTACAAACAGTGCATAGTACGAGTACAAATTTTTTTCTTAATCTATTGCCCGTACTACAGAATCATAGTCAAGCACTGATCTTTGCTTAAAACTAGATTTGAGTTTCGATTTAATTTTAGAACGTTACTTGAGTAGAGTAGACACTTACCAATCACAACTTAACTGAGTAGTAGCTAATTCGAGAACGATACTTGAGTAGCAATCTCTATTTAAGTGAAGTTCAAATCTGATTTTCATTTAATATTCATTCATTTTGCAACGAGAATATTCATTTTGCAATCATTCATAAGGAAAATAAGTATTGATTTTCCTTATAAATGATTGCAAAATGAATATTCTCGGAAATATTGACTATTATTATTATTACACATAAGCCTTAATATCAGTGTTCCTCCTATGCACGTGATAGACGTTCTATATCTTTATTTTAAGGATTTGTAATAAAGCGATTCAGATTAACCCAAGAATTCGTGAAAAATATTTGTTTCCATTATTGCAACATGTTCTTATCGTAACATAGGAGCTGTGTAGGGAATCTTCAACTTCAACCTAGGTGTTATTCTAGTACATGCACCTATTATAATATTATGCATTCTCATCATTCACTGCAAGCATTTATTATAGAGGTGAATTAAGAAAGTTACATTATGTTTCGTAGGAGTAGCCAAAGTATTTCAGCAATTCTAATCTAAGTTTTCTATAATTAAATTAATATCAATAATGCAGTGCTATTCTTACTAACATTATTTTATGTCCTGCACTTGTGCGGCTTCGTGGAAACGGCTTAATTCGACACAGTTTTGATCACAAAAATTACGTTACTTGAGGTGCTTATAAGTTTGAATATTATAGCAAATTTTGAAAAAAGAAAAAGCTATAATCCTAGTCATTTAGTGTGTCAATAACATACTAAAAAATCATAGAGATTGGAAAATATTCAGAAGTGGAGAAACGTTTTCTTTTTTTGTATGGACGAGCACGTACTATTCTTCCCTCTTAATGCTTGTAAGTGTAACTAGTCTTATTTTATGCAGGTATTTGAAATTAACCTTTAAGCTTAACGTGAACTGACTAAACAACAGATAGAATCTCTGAAACTGAAATCTACCTAGGAGGATGCACATAACTAACAAATTGTTTGCCACATCCACCTACATACTCGCTTAGGGCGAGGCCACAAGGCTGTTGCGGCGGCGGCGCGTCGGCGTCGTCGCACCGGCATCGTAGAAATATGCGACGTCAGCATCGCGGAATTAAGTACATACTGCATGCGTCGCGTCGGGTGGCGTATTCCTTCCTCTACTACCAACACGTCGATCTGGATAGCCTGGATCGGAAGGCGTGTGCCCGCATCGCATCGCGTCGTATGTTCGTAATATGACTCTGATTATAGAAAATAGTAGACTTGATTTCACTCAACACGCGTCACTTGCGTCGGGTCGCGTCGCGTTTCTTTAATGTGTTTCTACCTTTAACCTAAGCGCTGCTGTTTTAAATGTGCTCCTGTAAATTCTTGACGTTGAAATAAATTTCAGATTTATGATGAATTTTTTTCTTATCCGTGTTGCGGCATCGCGTAGATCGCATCGCATTCCGATACGACGCCGACGTCGTCTTTCCGGCGACGCAGTGTTATGGCCTCGCCCTTACTCCACTGTATTGTATGCACGCGGAATGACGTGAGCAAGGAGTACGAGAACTTTTGCATATTGGAATTGGAATATCGATTACTAAGAAATGGTTCGACTGGCAAGAGTCGTCCCAGCATAGATGTAGTTCTATGCTCGTATATATTCTATACAGTCAATGAAAGACACCCACTGTTCGGCATAGGACTCTTCACCGTCACTCCAAAATAGCCGGTCTCCAGTCTATGTCCATCGTATTCCAGGCATACATACTTACTACGAGCATTTAGTGGATTTACCTATTGATAAAAGGCAAGATAAAAAGTATTCGAATACTGACGTGGTGACGTACCAAAAATAACGATAATAATAACGGTCGTTTTAACGATACGAAGTTGATGAAGAGGCTTAAGAAAAAGATCATTGCGTTCTCAGAATCTCTCCGCACCACTGCCGTACAAAGCGATTGAGCTGATCTGGGCTCAAATAAAAGGTAGCACAGCTTGCCACAACACTTCACCGCCATTCGGCACAAAAAAGATGATGACCATTCTAAAATGCCTGCGAAAATGTCACAAGAGATGACTGAGTGAAGGTCGTCTAAAAAACAAAACTACTTAATCGTGAGTCAGTAGCAAAAGCTAGTTAAGAATAACGTAAGGAATGATAACGTTGATTATCTCCCATCACTAATCATATGAAACAGACATGTGTCAGGATCGTATACTCACGGCGGCCAGACAATAGTCCTAAAATCTGTTAGTGATCTGTGAGCATAGTGAAATAACAACAACGCATTCATGATTTCATCGAGTTTACATGCAAAATATATCAATGCTTGGTTTGATTTGGTTTGGTTTTGGCAAATTGGTACTATCAGCTTCTACGAATCCAGCGTCGATGATTGCGCTTATCAATAAAATGATAAGACACTAACTGCACAAGAAGAGTTTTTGCAAAAACACTAAATCGAATCCAAATCACAATAGAACCTACGCACGCACGCACGACTGACAGATGTTTGTTTACAACCAAAGTTGCTTTCAAGATGGCGGATAGTGTTTTCACCGTTGGGACTTAAAAGCGAAAAATATTTTTTTAATTTGCAAATTTTGCAGCCATCCTGCATATTTTTTTAGCAAAGTCAATATATTTCGGTTTCTTACGTTAGATACTACAGGAAATATCCATTTATCGCGTCACATTTGATACGAGTCAAGTAGCGTATTTATACAGCTGAGTTACTATCTATATTAATAATTTCGTACGGGTCTACGGTAGACTCGAACGATATGCACACCAAATGAAAGAGCGTAAAAAAATAGTGGATCTGAGTCGACAACATATGGGCGGAAAATTCGTCTTATCGAGCAGCATCAATATAAAAATTATTAAATTCAACAATGGCGTTGCTAAGTAAACATGTCAATGTCATCATTGTTGTGTTAGTGTCACAAGTTTTCATTGTGAACTGTCATGGCCGGTTTACATTATTTTAGTGTTTAGGAGAGTGCTATAATACAATTAGAGAGGCAAGTGCATTAGTACATTACTAGACGTTCGAGTGAACGTTTATATTTCTTCCAGTAGAGTGTCACTTCGTCGACGTCGCGAAATATGCGCTATCCTACTCAAAATACTATGAGTTTTAATGGAACACATAAGTAAGTTTGATAATTCGAGTTAATGAAAACGACACGCACCCGTCAGGAGTCACTTGCGCACTCTCCTAAAGTTCTCACTAAATTTTTAGTTTATACACAGATAAGTAACGAGGATAGTAACGCGCTCAGGTGTTACTGGGTAGAACAATAGAAACCAATTCTATTTTGATTCTAATTGAAAGGCAACTAGAACCGTGCTATACCGTAAAACGTACTAAAGCAAGTGGCGCTTACACGTTTCTACAAAAGCACTCTCCTTAAGAAAGAAAGAAAAAAATAAAATTTATTTATTTGATACTCAAAACAAAACAAAAAAAAAACACACACACAGAGTGCGTACAATAATAAAAAAAATAACACAGAAAGCATAAAAAACGTAAAAATAAATAAACTGTAAAACATGAAAATAATAATAAAATACATTAAAGGTTGAGCCCCCAAAATGGGCCCGATTCAGCATAATGTTGCAACAGAGTGTAAAGTAAAGCACTCTCCTAAACACTAAGATAATCTAAGCCGGCCCTTTGATCTAATTTGTTAACTCCATGGTGTGTGGAATACCGTGGCATCCAATAAGGTTATTATAATCTGTGCCAACTGAGAAGGTGTAGTAAGTAATCTGCGGTGTTTTTCATTGGCGGGAAGTCAATAATTGACATTGAGTTTTGGAAGGGTCTGAAAAATAATTGAAAAAGGAAATCAAAGTCATAAATTGATCTTTATTGTTTTGCTTACTTATAGGTACCAATAAACTTATTGAAATGAAAAGGCCACTAGATAAGAAAAATACCAAAAATCATGAAGAAAAACATGTGGTCAATACAAAACTAAAAGCTGTAAAGCCAAAGAGGGGGAGCTGTTTTTAGTTGATTGACCAAGTGGATTCTACGTCTCATTGAATACGTCATTAGATTCACTAGCTGTTAAGTTTATGAAGGAAGCTCATTTAGTTAGTAATTTGTGATGAGGTACCCATGACAAAGTTATGATAAGTATCCGATTTTCGCCTTGCATTCCTTCGTGAGTAGCCAGAACATGTCCAAAAGAGCAAGATTGGCTATCCGTAATAGTGTGCTGGTTCCAATACTGATGTAAGCATGGTAGCGAGATTTGGGTATGGCAGAAGAATCATGAAAGTAGGATTAGTGCAGTACAAATGAGATCCTTAAGAAATATGTGTGACTTTGAATGACAGAATACGCAATAGTGATCAGAGACCGAGGATGTAGAGAAAGAGGATGTAGTGAGTGACTAGAATTGAAAAAAGGAATGTTGCGCTGGTTTGGAGATGTGGAGAGGATGAACGTAGAAAGACTGACAAAGCAAATATATCGGGCGAATGTGAGTGGAAGGGCCGGTAAGGGACGCCCCAGTTGGACATACTTCGACCAAATAGGGGATGTATTAGCAAAGGGCAAGATTAAAAGTACCCGAAACCGATGTGGGTACATGCAACGACTAATGGATGTCGATGAAGCGAAAGTGATTTGTCAGGATAGTGGCAGGTGACAGTCCGTGGTGTCTGTCTACCCCTCTGGGATACAGGTGTGAGCTTATGTATCTGAATGTATTAAGAGATATATATCTACTGGTGGTTGATAAATACAGAGGCGTCACCATATAAAAAAACATAGTAGAATATTATTTTGCGTCTACATTTTACCCGAGCGAAGCCGGGTTTTCGTCTAGTACTATAAATTAATGAGTTACAATTAGGTCACAACTTGCCTAGAAGTAAGATGCGGATACCGCCACATGTTTATTAATCCGAAATTCTAGTTTGTTGTTCCAAATAAATAAAATAAACGTGAAATGATTCCCTCTATTTCATACGAAGCCATTACTGGCCTTTAAACTTTACAATTTTTTTTCTACCCTATAATGTTGGAAAAACAAAACAAACCGATTCAAATATTGTTAGGTACCTATTTCTTTCTGAAACGGAATGTATTTTTGCAGGCTGTGTTATGTGACACATGTCATCATAACGTAACTTTGAGTTGCGCGTGGGCCGCTTTTTCATGATTTAGTGATTTTGTGCGACTTTGTTGGTTCATAAAAAGTTTATAAGGTAAAATATTGATAAATAAAAATATGGGTCGTGCTCTTCAAATGGTTCTTGTTCTTCTATTATAAAACTATTTTTCATTTTCTCGTTTTTTTTACTTCATAATCGCGTTTTTCTTCAGAGGCCATTTCTGGCTTCGCATGCATTTACGGTGAATTGGGTATCATTCAAAAATGGCTTCGTATACATGCATCCCAAGAACATTTTTATTTTATTTTAGAATGATATTTTTCACGCTTTTATGGGAATTCTTCTTCTTCTTCGGTTCTTTATAACTCCTAGGGGAGCATAGTTTCCATTTTTGACGGTCGTTTGCGGCAGCTTCCAATTCAGGCCAGCTAGTGCCGATCGACTTGACTTCTTGGGCTACTTATGGGACTTCTAACAATGCTAAACCTATTCCTGGGGATGGATTTATTAGTAATGACGAATCTGCACCCGACTCTGATTTTAACCACCACAATTTGTTGATGTTCACAACAAACATAATGATGGTGTGGATTTATTAGATTCCATGCTGGGTTATACATGATCAAAATCATGAAGTATATAAATCCGTGATGAAAATACCATCTCGGCAGTGGTACAAACGGATATTTTTCCATATAGTTGACCTCTGCACCGTCAATGCTTGGTTGTTGTGGCAACGCAAAAATGATGTCTACGTGTCCAGGAAAGCTCCAGCAAAAGCTCAAGATTTGCCATTGAATTCAGTATGAACGGACCAAACTGATTATTTTCCAGCTCGCGAGAAAAATCGGCAACTGTGCCAAAATTATTGCATGTATCATCCTTACATAAAATGTGAGAAATGTAACGCTTTCTTATGTTTTTATGAAAAAAGTAGTGTATCAAAGAGTTTCACATGGTAAAAATATGATACGCTCAGTGCATAGGAAGCCAAAAATGGCATTCTTATGCACAGTCGTTAATGCACACGAATCCATTTCTGGCTTTTAAAATTATTTTCTAAACTAATGTAAATAACTTTTTTTTTCACAACCTTTTCTCTAATTTTCCCAAATAAAACACTTTGCAAGATCAAAATTTTTGTTTTCTCTTTTCTTTAATAGCTCATGCAATAGAAGGATAACAAAATTAACAAAAAAATAGACCTTTACCCTAAAACATACGTGTATAATGGTTTGGACCGAATGGATTAACAGCTTATGACTGACTTGCACCACTTCTTAAAAGTGACAAATAGAATTTAACTAAAATTCTTCATACAAAAGTCGATTTAAATTTTATTCGTGAGCTGGGTCGCTGATTGAGCGACCGTGGCTCGATGTTTGCTCTGCGGCGTATTGAGCCAAAGTATTTCCCGTGCTGTGCAGCGCGGTAACACGGCTAGTATATGGGGACTTTTGGGTCGGATGTGGCTCGGAGCGATTTATTTGGTTAGGTTTTTTTTTCTTATTATTGTTATTATTCTGTAATTTTGTTGTTGTTGTTGTTGTTGTTATACTTTATTGCACAAAAGAAAATACATAAATAATACATAATTTTAAATGGCGTCTTAGGTGAAAATTAAGCAGTGGTGCAAGTCGGCCGTAAGTTATGATGAGGTAGAATATTTTTTTAATTTCTTGTAAAGGGTGCAAATTTAAAACTCTCAATCACGCATGCTTAATTTTTCATACAAGGTTACGTTTGATTTCATTGATAAATTGTATATTGGTCGAAGAGCGGGCCTTCCTGACACAGGTTTCTATACTTACTAGGGGACTGGACGTCCCCGTATTTTATTTGTAAATATTTTTTTATTAATGAATAATAAACAGACTACCGACTTCAAATCCGGACTTGCCCCCCATGGTGGAGTATGGCCTATATCTTCCTCAGGGAAGAGACCCGTGCCCCTCGGTGGTGATATACTGGGTTGATGACGATTATGATGAAACAATTTGAATTTGTATTTTGATTAAATTTAATGGAGGTTCCTACAACATTTTGAAGACGTACAATCCTTAAGAATACCGAACGGCCTGTTACCTTCTTCTACGAGCACCTCAAGTAGCGATATGGGCGATAGCGTGTAAAATGTCAACCTGCCATTTGGTACTTGAATAATTCATACGACAACCGTGCTAGACTTTAACGATCGCTAGGGTTTTACCACTGGGCCACGTATAGGCGTCATACCACTCGACCACACATTCTCAAGTAATAAGTTATCTAGGCCACTTTTCTGTAAACTACAACTGAAAATAAATAACAAAAAACAGTATAGTTACTTAGCATAGTTTATTATTTATAAGTTAGTAATGTTTTTATTTCTGGTATTCTAATTTATGTGTATATTAAAAAGTTATCACAAACTTTTATAAGTTAGACGGCCACCTATCCATGCACTGAACGCGCCTTATGTTACTTAACCTTCGTGATCATTTAAGATCACTCAGGCAGCCGGGGCTACAGCGATTCTATATTAGCCTATATGTTTCAGCAAAACGTTTTTACTCTTTCCACAAGCTGCATCTACAAAGGTAGTATGAGGACGCGAGTCGCGCGCGATAACGACAAAAGTCGCGACTTTCCAATACATTAACTGTCAAATTCTCGCGACTTTTGACGTTGTCGCGCGCGACTCGCGTCCTCGTACTACCTTTGCTGATAGGTAGTACGATGATGCGAGTCACGCGTTTTGTGGCGCTTAAACGTCAGAATTTGACAGTAATGTACTGGAAAGTCGCGACTTTTGACGTTGTGGCGCGCGAATCGCGTCCTCGTACTACCTTTGCTATAAAAATATTCCGTTAACCTCTTTATATTGCAAATCGGGCATTAAATGGGTGAACTATCATCGAAAGGCATTGACGTCATCATGTCTCCATGTGATGTCATCCCAGATGAATATATGAACATTATACAATACAGCCTCGATGTGGAGCGGGGATTTATGACGTCAATAGCGTTGGTGTAAGATAGTCATTCCAACACAGCTTGAAAAAATTAATATTGATTCGGATTTTCATATAAAATATTATAGCAATTTAATAATGACGATTAATCAATAAGTAAGCATAATAAACATTTACATTTAGTTTGTGTGGAAGAGATCATTCTTAGTGATGAGGCCGACGTATGTGGTACTCTTAGATTAAGAAATACCTGTGTGATTTCCTTTTCTATGTACAATAAAGTGTTCTCTATCTATCTATCTATGTGCATTTATATATAGGCACATACTTTGCTTCTGGCCCCATAGTAGGATAAACTGTGTCATGGGAACCAGAAACAGCGACATCACCTGGTTTTTTTGTCCCCAGCCGGGATTCGAACCCGGGGCCTCTCGCATGGTAGGCAGATGTGCTACCGCTGTGCCTAGCAGGTCGTCTATATGTATATTACTGTATAATACAGGGCGGATTCGAATTCGTCTACCGTATCTAAGGTAATATTCTAATATAAACATGATATAAAAAAAACATGGTGCAAGTTTAAAATAAAAACCATTATGTCGAGTCTGTTGGCTTTCTGAATATACGAGTACCTCGGGTTCTAGATTAGGCTTCAGTTTTCGCCGAAAGCACACGAGTGTAATACTACTTCCTGCTCTGTATAAAACTTTCCTTCACAATTTTGAAAAGTTATGTAAAGTTATAAGTAACGATAGAAAATAAACCTTACATTATTGCAATATAATCGGTTTATCCGACAGTAGCCAACGTAAATGTATTCTAAAAGCTAGCAGACTGAATAAGAAATGTCATACTAGAAAATAATTTTCAAATCAATACTGATTAATCACGAATAATAATTTTCACAATCAAAGGAACCTTCTCTCAAAATATTGCTAAGATCACCCTGCATACTCTACTCTTTCTCAGTTTCTTTTAATGCTACAAACAGAGCACAATTATGCTTAAAACTAAATCTCTACTATAGTAGAGACACTGCTGTAGTATCACTGGTACAGAATTCAAAAGTAAGTGAACAAAACAAACCTCTGATGAACGTCGAAAAGTAGAGCTAGAATCGACAGTTAAGAATAACTACTCATCATCATCAGCCCATTATGCCCCAACCGAGGGCTTAGGTCTCTTCCCTGAGGAAGGTATAGGCCATACTCCACCACGGGAGCCAAGTCCGGATTGGTGGAGGCTTGTAAGACTTGTGGCTGGTCTCACTGTCAGAAGTTTTCAAGCCGCCCATAAGGCCTCTGACTTGGCTTAACGACTGCCATCTATCGACGGCAGCCGGCATCATCTGCCGTCATTAGTCATAGACGGTCACCTATCCATGCACTAAACGCGCCCTATGTTGCTAAGCCTTCGCGATCGTTTAAGATCCGGTGCTACGAGCGAAGTTCAAGTTGTGGTTTTCTGTGTAATACCCATCTATTTAGGATGACCTCCCTTTGCTTCTGTATAAATTATCCAAAGATTTTCCTAACCTGAAAATAACAGCTGTCGTTTTGGACTTTCCTAGCTCTACACAATACATGATGGAAATTTTCGGTTGTTTTCCATTCCGACCATTCATTAACGTCCTTTTTGCGACATTTCTTGTTCTATTCCATATTCCATTATTATGAGATTGTAAACAACGCTACTATAGACAACGAATGTGTTTCCGTTAATCATTAACCGAGCATGGTTAGTCAGAGTTTTTCTATTGGTTTTGGACTTTCTTCTTCTACCGGCCTTCTTCCCAGTTTTGTTGGGGTCGTCTCTCCTAACCGCTTTTCTCCAGGCCTGGCGATTCTAGGTCGTTCTTGGGTCAATGGTTTTGGACTTTATTTCAGGTAATAAGGTTCAAATTAAAGTGGGATCAACTACCCACCACAACCTAGTTAAGGGTTTAAAAAAAAATTGAATAAAATGTGACATTCCTTTTTCTTTCCCTGTTACTCTTTTTATCAAAAAGGGGGAAACATAATGTGCTGCACAGGCGAGGCAAGTTATTCTAATCAAAACTATAGGTTACCAATTAACTGCTGAAACCACTAAAGTCTGTTTTTTCATGCAATGCAAAAAAAAAATGTCACGTTGACATCTCCATACAGCGCCACCAAGTTATCTGTGCAGGTGGGCAAAATTGTAACTAACTAATTAATTGTAAATCCTGTTCCCTATTTTTTGTTACATTTATTTACTCACTAAGATTGATAGATATATTTTCATTAAAATTGAAAGACGGGTTAAAATATTGTCATTTTTCAAGGTAAACTTAATAAATTTGTTACTACTAAATTCTCCACTAGCGCAGCTATCAACTGAACAGATAAGATGGTGACACTGTACAATTCTTAGGCTGTCAATGTCTGAATGTTGCTAGTACGTAAAAACGAAATAACCCCATTTTACTTCCAAGTTAAATTGTGTATGCTACGCAGGTGTTTTTTTTAGACTTTGCTCTTACGAGTAATTCAATTTTAATGTCTTTGATGTGATAAGGATTTTGGTCACATGAGTCTTCTATTCGGGATAAAAAAATCTACCGAGTTAACCTATAGCTTTTATAGCGGTAACACCGCGTAATTTTTTTTTGCATCGAATTAAAACACGGACTGTAGATGCTGTGCGTGGGTGTAAAGGGTGAGTGCTGTCGACTACACTACTCGACGATATCCGTGTTTGCGGAGTCTGGCACCGTAATTAGGTAGGTAAGCTGTTTCGTATTCTGCCTGCGGTTGTGAAGTACAGACGGCGAGAGCCAACGCCACTTTGCCTTCCGAATAACAGCTCTAATCAACACGGCGTAAGCCGCATAAGCACGAATATCCAATGAAGGGGGTCACGTCCAGGTGCATCTAACTGTGCGTCTGTATATTTCACTTTATCGGCTTTGGTCCAAACGTAAGCAAATCAATGCTAGATATTGTAATGTTGTACAGAAAACTCGATGACGTGATGTGATCAGAAGAATAAACAAGTCATCAGATCATCAACAGTGGATTAGAAATTATGCAATATTTTGGGTTCCAAAAACTCAACGCTATTTAAAATTATTAATTGTGAAACCGGTACGGTTATCAATTTGTGTGCTGTCCTATGCAAATCAAACAACTTGATTTGTTGATTGATTCAATTTTTCTTTTTAAGAATTTTTCTTGGAGATTTTACAGGGAGAAGTACCTACATCTTTATTACGAGCCAAAAGATGTCGACAGAGCGAGTAGGGAAGCCTAGAAAATTCTTTCCTTAAACTTTACTTTGCGGTTTTTCCTTTCCTTAAACTTTAGTTAGGCCCGATTCGACCAAACACGATCTTACACCAGTATAAATTAAAAAATTAAGTTAAATTGAAGTTTAAAATGTACTTAACAAATATGACTCTTGGTGTTCGAAGTAAATAAATTATTATTATTATTAATATTACGGGAATAAATTTACGCCTTGAATTTACTCTTGGATAATTTCGTTTACGTTTTTCCAGCTTACTTGTTGAGTTTATTATACTCGGTATTGTTACTCTTCGGTTTAACTAATGATGAACGAATGTAAAAACCGGCAAACATTAATATGTCATTCTTTCTTAACTTTCATATAACTTGACTTGAAATACGGCAACAACTAAATTTTGCGAAATGTCCTCAATTGGCTTGTAGGTTCACAAAATAAAATTTTGTTTGATCGTTGCGTGATATATATATTTTTTCTATTTCAGAATTTTCTATCATATTTCTTAACCAGGGAGCGTTTAAGAAATACCTACTTGAAATTATTCACTGATCTTTTAAATATTATCAAACAAAATCTATACAAAAACGGGCAATTTTGACAAGTGCCACTAGAATTATTCTCACTTTAAGCTTTTACTCCACCTAACTATACCGTAGGTATAAATTTTTACTCGCGTAGGTATTGTCGCCTTATTCTTAGACTAGTGGTTGGTAAAATGAAAAATCTGCTTACTCTAGGATAAGAAATAGTTTACTCTATAATAAAAACTTACAGTTTGGTCGTATAGGGCCTTAAGCTGTTACTTCGCTATATAGTATGAACATGTTAACCCAGCAGAGGTTCAATAGATAAAGCCCGTCTTAAGTCAGTCAGACAGACTTCTTAGGCACATCAAAAGGATCCTGTTTGGGTCTGGACGCGGTTCGGTCGTCGTCGATTTTTAGTAAACGAGTAAGTTGGTCGCTGTTCGGCCGTTTTTCAAAATATAATAAAAATGCATTTCCCGAATGGTCTGGGTAGGGAAACTAGGGAACACTAAAAATAAGGAAAGCGCGAAATCTACTTGAGGCAGGAAGCAACAGGTTATCAAAGTTTACGCGCGGTTACAGCTCTAATTAGAACCCGTTTTCAGAGGATGTAGCTAAAAAAAAATAAGATAAGATACTTGCCACTTGTCACGTTTGGGACCTGATAAACTCGGCAAAACGTGGGGCCAGTTCTAGTGATTGGTGCCTCTGCCTACCACCTCGGGGATAACGGGAGTGAGTATCTATTTTTTTTTGCAACAAAATTAATGATTTCCTATGATTGAAAATCCGATAGCATTGCATAACTGTAACCCATAGATCATCAAGTAGAAAGACTAGGCTACGCAATCTACATATTACGGTCAGGGTCTAAAAATGTTTACTTTTGTACCAGTTTTCAAACTTGATTCTTTGTCGCAAGATGTGCATTATAGTCTATAATGCTTTAGCAATGTACTTATTACCTTTCAAAGTTCCGAAGCCTCGATCTAATAAGTATCTAAATTAATTTATTATTTTAAAATTATTGCATTTGTTAAAGTGACACAGATCAAAACTCTGTCAAAATAGAAAGTTTGAAAATATATTGAATACTCAGAATATGAGATTGAATACTATTTTCACAAAATGAATAAAATAAAACCTCCTTGAGGAAGCAAAAAAGGTTTACTCTAAACTTTGACAGGTTGGTACTCAACTCTTTATTCTGAGCTTAAGGGACTTCACACACGGCGGCTATAATATACATTACATCCCAGGATGTATAGCTTAGAGACCGCTCAGTACCTTTAAGCTAAGAAGATGTAAAGATGTATCTTATAGCTGTTGTGTGTGGTCTCCTGACGATTTCTATGGAAAGATGTAATGAGATATATCGTGCTATAATATACATCTTTACCTTATAGCCGCCGTGTGTGGAGTCCCTTATGCTTTATCCCTTTATCTAATCAAATCAATACAAATATCGACCTTGTGTCGTATAATTTTCTGTACAATTATGAACCTTAAGGTGGTAAACATTTTCAGACGCCGACTGTACTTTTTGGGTAAAAAAAACGTAGTTTCCAAGAACTCGGTAGATGGCATTGAACGGACTACGTTACAGGGAGCCAAGCCAAAACCCTTTTAAAAAAAAAACTATTTACACTTTCGTTTGCTTAAGCTTCCAAAATGTAACCTAGTTTTCTCGCCCTTTGTTAAAAGTCAGTTTGCTTTGTTTGTTGTTTTCGTAAGTTTTAGTTTCGTTGTTTTATCTTTTACACAAATCCACGAGGCAAAGACTTCTCTTCTTTTTCTCTTGGGACATTTTCTTTCTAGCGTGAAAAACCAATAAAAAACTGGTAAATATTTTCTCTTTCTCCTTGCTGTTATTATTTATTTATTTTCTCAGAATAATTATTGTGAGTTTATTTTCAAAATGTGATTGAGATGTGATGTGACAATGAATGACATCAATTACTTTTTTATAATACGTTTCGTTTTACGATCTAGTGAAATAATCAAAAAATGATGTGACATTCCGTTCCTTGCAATAACTTACCAAGTTCAGCGCCATCTATCCAGCGAGAAGGGAAGAGTTTAAAATAATAAAAAGAAAATCCCTCATTATAAACTGCGAAATTGTAGTTATTGACTAAGTTCAGCTGTCGACTGTACCTAATTTTATCGATTAGGCGTTGCGAATGTGCGAACTTAGTACCTATTTCTTAACCAGAAAGCGCGCTATCTAAAGGCAACGTTAGATAGATTAGACGACACACTAAAAATACCGTTTTGTATAGTATAAAAAACGGGGCCTTGGCAACAGCTGTGTCGCCTTCATCGGCCGAGTACAACGTTAGCGAATTCTAATCGCGTGGCCTTTAACGTGAACAGATACGGGTGGGAATGGCTCGTCTATGTTGTTTGAAAAATTTGTCAGGTTAAGCGACTCGGCCAGTTTTCGGTGGCCTCCCGCGCCCCGCTCGCGGGGTCAGGCGGAGTTCCCTATGAGGGTAATGCCGGGTCGCCCTGGGGGTCAGCGTAGCTGGACGGCGAGCAGGTCGCTGTTTCCGCCTCAGTCGGCTGCTCTAGCACTGCGCAGATAAGCCTTGGGCTATATTGGCGCGTGTGTAATGTCAGCCACACCCTGACGGCACGTTTCGTTGGATTGACGCTCTTATTGCGTCGCGGTAGAAGCTGCCGAATGGTCGTCAAGTCCGTCAGCGTTACTTGTGGTACGTAGGTAAAGTATGTACGTCCGCGGTGTTAACACGTACGTTCAACTACTCTCTGTGTCGTTTAGATTAGTCCAGTGGCTTTCAAATAAAGTTTGGAGTAGGTGGCCAGCTCAGTAGAATCTATAGATGCGGATAGCTAGAGATTATAGCCGGAGATAGAGAAAAAAGTTTTTAGCCGAATCGAACCGAGTCGAATTAGCCCAAAAAGGGGTACACCCGGAAAAATATACGTAGCAATTTTCCTTCGGAATGTTTTATGTCACTGTCAGTCCACATTTTGTTTTGCGTGGTATTCGGGCCGTTGCGTCCTCCGCCATTTTGATTTTTAAGGGTTAATTTTTGATTAAATGACTGGTTTATTTTCAATTTGACGTGAAAAATGGTAATTGCAAACGTTGTTTAGAATTTACTTCCCTTTCCTTCCATAATTTTTTCCTTGTTAGCAGTAGGTACAACTTTGGTTCCCAACTATTTATTTTGAAAAATTCATGCTAACATTTTTCACTATATCTCTAGATATCACTCACACTCCAAGCGTAATTTAGCGTGTGTAGCCCCTCCAACGAAGTCTACTTAAATTCTACGAAAATTGCTCCTTATATGTTTACATGTTTGTGACGTCACTGTTTCTGGTTCCCACGACACAGGGTATCCTAGTGAGGGGCCAGAAGCAATGTATGTGCCTGTATGTAAATGTTTATGTTTATTTTTTTCCGTATAAAATCCTAATTTAACTGGGCAGCAGAGCCGACAATTCAATTATGTAAAACCAAACCGGTTTTTTTACTTACTCTATTTAGTGCCCCACATAGGCTAAAGGCCTCCCATCCTGTTTTCTACCTTCCCTTACCACACCCCGACCTGGAAGATTATATTAAGGTCCCTCCGCCATTTTCATCGTAGTCTGACGTCATCGGTGTCCCAGTTAGTTGCATTTTCGTTTGACCCATTTATCTGAGCTCAAATGACGTCATGGTATTCTGATCGGTTTATTCTATAGCAACCCGCCGGTAATCACGGTTTTGAATAAAAAAAAGATGTTTAAAGAGACGACCCACATTTTAAAATAGTAATCTTTCTGTAATCTCAAATGTTTAGTTACAGTTTCGGTGCTACTTTGAATAACAACAGTTTTGACTCGAACTTTGCGTACACTTTGACTTTGAGTTTTGCCTTCTGATCTTGAAAAATCATTATACATATTATTATTATTATAATGTATGTGTCGGAAAATTTTACTTTCTGATCGTCTCTGAGTAAGTTCGCTTATATTATCAGGCTTTTGATAGAATACCGATAGGGAAACTACATACATAAGAGAGCAAGTCCTCTTTCCATCTCGTATTCTAAGGGGATGTGGATGTTGGGAATGAATGCCTAATCTGTCTAAAAATAAGTCCCATCCACTTCTGAGAAAGATTTGCGTCTTGGTTTGATAATATTGTTGAATTTCCACGTAGAATTTTTATTCTTATTATTCATTGTATTATTTTCTTACATTATTATAATTCATATTATTGTTTAAGACTAGCTGACCTCAAAAACGTTGTGAAATAGATAGAGAGATAGATAGATAGAGAACACTTTATTGTACATAAAAAAGAAAATGACACAGGTATCTCTAAATAAATAAATGAATAATAAATAAATTATGTGTGTCCTCTGAACGCTGCACGATTCCAATCGTTTTAATGTCAAACTTCAATCTAATTACTAACGCAAATGTTAAGTTTCCGACAGAATTTGGTGCGCATAATTACATCCCTGGCCCTTTACTGAAGAGATCACAGAGACAATGTTACGTTACTGGTGACTTTGCAACTAAAATGTGCCTATTTTTGAACAAAAACTTTCGTAACTACTAGACATTATTAACTTTATTCCGGATACACTTACTTCACCTTTTGCCGGAAGAGTCCGACCAGGTTTCGCTCTGATTCACAGAGCTTAATCGTGGTGAGCCGAGACGGAGCTCGTTTCGTCAGTTCCTCGTCTCTGAATAAAATGCGAGTATTAATACGCCGTTGACTGTACTTAATACTAATCACATTTTAACCCTCGAACGAATTCGATGAGACCTCAACCACCGTTTAACAAAAAGGAAAATCTATCTCGAAGGCTTACTTAATACTGCGTGTTGACGTCAAGGTTGGCGTTAAAATCTTGGTCAAGGTGTTTCTATCGTCACCGAGACTAGTATGCGTGGTTGGTGTGTTTGTTAGCTGATATGGTATAGTTATCAACTGTTTGTGCAGTCGACAACACCATAGATTCATTATACGATAGGGCCGCGGAACAAAATTATTACTAAAATCCTTCATTGCATAAAGACTAACAGCCTTATTAATAAAAAGCCAGGTCACTAAAAGCACTGCTATAGTGGCCTTATAAGATCATTATAATAGGGTTTCACAAAAACGTTATTAATAAAACAAAATCCACATTATAACTGGGCTATAACCCTGCTATAACTTATAGTTGATATGGCCCTACTTTATCTCGACTACAAGCTTACTATAAGCGATATTTTAATCTGTGGTTGCAAAACCACAGGTTGCAAAAAAGTGTGCATTTGTCAGATTGTTGTCTGAAGTGGTTTGGTTGTCATTGAAATCCTGAAGTGTTTTTTCGTGAAAAAGTGCTATTATCGAACGTTTTTGGCCTGTTTACTGGACCCTGATTGACTACGGATTACCTATATTACCTTGGCTATTACTGGACACCGACGAATCTGCTCTCACAGTTGACATTGGCTTTGTATAAAATAAAATGGTATAAAATGGTATCCTCTTCATTTCAATTCTTTTTAAATGTATCCTCTTTAAAAACTTTCAAACGAAAAGTTGAAAACTTTTTTTTCTTGTCATGTACATAGATTAGACAATCTGGGTGTTTTGACACTTCCACAGACATAAAAGAATGAACGAATCATAGTACGCGACGTTGCCAAATTGACAGGTCGTAAAAGAGCACGATAGTTAAAGTAGGATTGTTGTACTTTTATTAATAAGGAAAAGTTAGAGCGTACTATATGTCTAATAGAGGACTATAGCCAAAGTGCGCTACAAGCACACTATAGGTCGTTTTTATTAATAAGACTGACAGAGTTTTGATAGACACATAAGCGTAATCAATGCTACTTTGCATTATCTACGAGCTAACGTGAGTCAACGACTCAATATACGTATACCCTGACAACCTGTCAGTTTTAAAAGAGTTGTCAGGTTAGCATTATAATAGAGAAAATGTGTGCGTGTCTGCGAACGTTACTTAATACACTCCGCTATGGCATACATTTGTTCATAAAAGTGTGCGTGTAGACGCACTCTGTCTTTGCGTTGTAAGTATATGTCATCATCACCCTTTACTTCAAGATAGTTGCAAAGTGACCTGTAACTCTACTGAGTAGAGTGCACGGGTGTGAAGGTTCACGGGCTGTCAATTGCGCATCGCAATTGCTAGGGATTGGCCGTCAGCCTATAGTAAAATATACGGATATTTGTTACAAACCTATATATAAATTATATCATGGCAGGTGCCAGTTCGTGGCCCCTGCCTACCCCTCTGGGATACAGGCGTGAGCTTATGTACGTATGTATATGAATTGTAATAGCAATAATAGGGTTATTGCACTAAAAGGGAAGAAAATATGTTCCATAAAATACAGGTTATCAGGTTTACGGGTCAGAACACCGTAGCCGTATAAAATTGTATTAATTTCCATATTGATATGCTACGTATTGTTTAAGCAATCAGTTACTTACCATAATGCACTTACAGAATCAAGACCAAGGCTTTGATTCTTTTAGGCATTATATTACCATGACTATTAGGTACGTGAGCGTACAGAATCTAGAACGTTTTTTTTTCAAATAATCCACTGGTTGTTGATATCTTTAATATTCTAATAATAAACCATTAGTTGTTGATATTAAGATGTCGACAACAAACGGTTTATTTGAAAAAAAAAAGTTCTGGATTTTGTATAATAATATCAAGTCAACGTACCTACTATTTTAATTAGTGATTCTCAGAAAATGGCTCTAATTGAATTTCTCTAATTGAGTTTTTAGTAAGGAACATATTATATTGTAGTAGATGCCACCAAAACCTACAAATATGTTACTTTTTGTAGAGTTAAATACGAAAATGTATGTGCCTGTATGTAAATGTTTATGTTTAAATAAAATGCGCCAAATAAAACATGCAGTTCTGAGAATTACCCTTAACCCTCTATAACATATATTTTCTAAACTTTTTGTGTACAAGTAATTAAGAAAAAATACCGTGTTTCATAATTTTCATTTATTTTCCATAAAAAAATAAAAAACAGGGAAATAAAGCAAAACAATGAAAATAAGTGTTATGTATAACGTCAAACTTTAAAGTTAATGCACTTACCTGTCCATGTTATCAAAATTAACCCTAAAAACACGAAAAAACTATGTTTAAATACTTTCAATTCGGAGCACGCGTGAACTTGTTCAAACAATTGTGTGAAAAACTTCTATTTGTGGCAGGTTATTAGTACTTGTTCGTTACTCCTGTTTGTAGAACTACGGTATACATACATACAGTGCAATATAATAACAAAAAACTAATCCTATGAATTTGGTGTAAGGTCGAACGATATGTTGCTTACAGCCTACATCATGATGCGATGAGCGCAGGGGGAAAAATACTTCACCACCACTCGGACCATCTTTCCCAAGTCAACTTAAACTTAAGGGTGTAACAAGGGTAAATGTTGCAAAATTGGCTAGCTTTAACTGAAATGTTAGGCAAAACTACGCACTAAAAAATTCTGAATAAAATCTTTGGTAATGAAGGATATATCAGTGACTAATTCGTACGGAAAAAAAATTGCATTTAACCTGTCTAGATGGCAAAAAAAATTTTTTTTTCCAAAAGCTTTATTTTCCACAGAATCTAATTTCGCTGGGAAACGATAGTAGCTTTTCATTTAAATCTTTCATGCAAATATCGGCCACATCAATATCTGCAATCCTATCTGATCATATATTTTTTAATGTTAATATTAAGCGTGATTAGTACAAAATTGTACGATTTCTTAATTAGCGCAGGGAACAATCGCCATCGAAAATCCGCCACATCTCTTATCTGTGTAATCTTTGGATTATGGATTAGCCTCTAAAGTATTCGCCGAAGAAGTACAACAAACATTCAAGAGATTGCGCTAGTTTATTATTTTATAACTCAGAGGTCAAATGCTCAAAGTCATTCGCCCTTGTTACAGCCTTAATACATCAGAGCTTTGTCTAGATTCTGCTAATGCATTGTAATACAATGACAACGGTATAATCATGGCGATTTAGTTTTATTGCCACTTTTAATCTACGCGCGCACACGTACCAATCGTTCAAGCCGTCATGTCACGTGACCCGACCGAGTATCTGTCAATGAACTGTAATGAAGTAGCAGATTTAAGGCCATTATGTATTGAATTACATTGCAGCTTCAAGTGTTGCTTCAAGTCTTCGTTTCTGTGATTCTCGTCTCGATTCTCGATTGATGTCTTCTAACCGTCAGAAAGTGGCAATGAGTGACAAATGACGCCTTCATGCGATTATGGGTCAGTTTCTGAATTGCGAATTTCGCTATTAACTACTTAACAGTAGTGCTGTCACCGCAAATTTCTTTGATAATAATATGAGCGTGACAGACCGATACTTAAGTATTTACTTAGTGAAATTTTCAATTCGAAAACCGGCCCCAACTGACTCATTGGTCATTGGTATCACGTTTGATTACCATGCTGGAGGACGTGGGTTCCATACCGCTACCACAGCTGTATATTTGTACATATGGCCTGAGTGTGATTCCACGTTTGTAATGTAAATATACGAGAACCTAGATTCTGTTAAAGCATTGTAATACCATGACAACTGCATGAACATGGCGATTAAGTTTCATTGCTGCTTCAAATCTACGCGTGCACGCGTATCAAACAATGTAGACGTCAATGGTATGAAAAGACACGTCACGTGACCCGACCGTGTATCTGTCATCGTACTACAATGCACTAACAGAATCAAGGTCCTGGTTATGCGGAAGTTATTATTACTTATTAGGGGACCATCTTTAAACTTCGTCAAAGTTTAAGGGTATGGAGGGGGTCGACAAAGTGTGATATGTGACAAGGGGGTGGGAGGGATCCTAAATTTCGTGACGTCACTACGTCACGACGTACTTAAAATGAAAAAATAGATTTTTTTTATATTTTTCTGATAACCAGTATGACTAGCCTTTTCACCCGGTTCCGGCTTGACGTTGGGTTTTGGGACACCCTATATTGATAACAGACTGTTACCGTTCGAGAAACCGGGAGTGTGTGTCAGCTAGGGCGAGCGTATAACAAAATTTGGAGAAACGCCAGCGCGGCTCTAGTTGGCTTCCCGTAATAATTAGGAAATTTATATTTACCTTGCTATACCGGCTTGCTCATGTGTCCAGGCACTGGGCAGTAGTACTGATCGATGGAGTACAAATCTATGGTCCTAATCCACCGCAAGCAAAGGGGCTTTGTCCATCGACCGAAAATTATGGCGTTATAAGTCAATCAGTAAATATTCATCCATTCTTGGAGAATGGCTATAAGCATTGAATTTAATCTAAATTCAATGCTATAAGTCATCTTGAAAAGTCATTATGGTCTATTCTAGTTCAAATTTCTTTGATTTGATTTTTTTGTTGAAATTGACGAGATTGACAACGTATTAGGAGGTCCATCGTATTAATTTTATTTATCTGCAATCATTCAGAAATTACCCTTCTCTTTAATTGCATTTCGCTGTTTGTAAATACAACAGCTTGTATTGCAATTGCAATACCTTATTGTTACTTAATGCTGCTGTAACCACTTATTAAACATAAACATTTACATACAGGCACATACATTGCTTATGCCCCCACACTATGATACCCTGTGTCGTGGGAACCAGAAACAGCGACGTCACAAACATGTAAACATCCAAGACCTAAGGTTTTTTTTGGCCCCAGCCGGGATTCGAACCCGGGACCTCTCGCACGGTAGTCAGATGCGCTACCGCTACGCCACAGAGGTCGTCAAATTGTACAATTGTTTGTTTACACAAGTAAAATAAAATAGAAATAAAGATAGATAACACTATATTGCTCAAAGGTGTTTTATATTTATTTAGGGGGAGGTTTTGGAAGCCTTTTACCCTGTCACACTGCATATCACCCCTGTGGCGTAGTGATTAGCGCATCTGCCTACCATGCGAGAGCTCCTGGGTTCGAAACCCGGCTGGAGGAAAAAAAAAGAAATCCAGGTCTTGGATGTTTCCATGTTTGTGACGTCGCTGTTTCTGGTTCCCACGACACAGGGTATCCTAGTGTGGGGCCAGAAGCAATGTATGTGCCTGTATGTGCATGTGAATGTGATGTTATGTTTTATAATCTTTATAATATAATTTTTCTTCTTCTTCTTCTTCTTCTTCTATAATATTTTTCTTCGGTCTACAATTAAGTGCCAATAAGTAGTTTAAAACATTTCTCCGGACCCGGAGAACTAAAATGTCAGCCCGGAACCGGTATATCCACAATTTAATTCCGTAGTCTCAGTGCAGCATAATCCGGTCTCAGGATTTGAACCTGGGACTCTGACATCAGGCCACCGCCTTGCCCACGGCGCCGAACCAGCAGTACGTGATTAGAAATCCGTGGTGCAACACAATAGCTAGTACCCTCGTTAGAAAGGTCGTAGTGGCCGGAACCGCGGCTATCGAAGTGGCTCTTACTGTCTAGGGCAAACGGGTGGTTATTGAACGCGAAAGGGACATTTTGGTGTTGCACGTACATTTTTTCACGACGGCAAATGTGAAAGTCGCTCCGAATTGGGACGCTTGTGAACGGCCGTCTTTGACATTGCCAAATGGTTGTTTTCTAAGGCATGTAAGGTTACTACTAAAATGCGCATTTTGTAAGCCATAGACCACTTTTTGTTATGTGACGTTAGTTAAACAACGCTGTGTAGGGGTGGCATTTGTATGTCTTTCTTCTGTCTCCAGCCGGAGGGCTGGCCCCAGCTGTTCTAGAAAGAGGCCCAGAACAGCTGGGGCGGGTCTCCTCGTATACCAGAACAGCTGGGGCGGGTCTCCTCGTATACCTGCACCAGAATGCTCCGTTTTTTATTTTTTTTATTTTTTATTTATTGAAAGAAAACAAACAATTGTACAATATGGTTAAATACTTAGAATAATTACATTTACAATATGTAATTGCACAGGTTTACTAATGTATTGCCAAAAATCGTTTCCCAAAGTATTACTTCCCAAACTATTTTCCGCAAATTATCACTTGGCAAAAAAACATTTCTCAAAACAACTTAAAGCAAATAAACAGTTAGCAAAAGTTATTATGGCAAGTTATTGTTTACCAAATAAATACTTGATCAAAATTCATTTTACCAAAGAGGCAACAAGAGGCAAGGTAAGAACGCATCAAAGACGAGTCTGTTTTCGATCTTACATAGAGAACCTAACGCTCCGACGCGCTCCGCTTCGCTACGCGCGTCGTCGCACCTATATTTCTGTTGTCACGTATTCTTTACATCGCCGACCCCCCGTTCCATTATTTGAAAATAACACTTGCCAAAATAAAACGTTAGCATAATAAACGTTTGTCTTAATAAAACTTGACGCAGTAAAATTATGCGAAATGATAATTTGACCAAATGAATAAAATGCGAAATGAAAACTTGCTAAAGATTCATTTGGGAAATGAAACTGATGCCATAAGTTTATTGGGAAGTAAAATTTGGCGAAAAATACTTTGGCTAAACGGCGGTATCCCAATTGCACAACCAGCAGCGTAAGGAGCTCCGTTCTGAGTTGTCTCAGTGTCCTGTTTCGTGTAAAAATGCCACTAAAGCTAGTGGCATTTTTCCGAACGGTTCCGCGCTTCGCAAGGCACGTTAAGCAGTTGGTGCCGGCTGCCGTCGATAGATGGCAGTCGTGAAGCCAAGTCAGTGGCCTTAGGGCGGCTTGAAAACTCTGACTGTAAGACAAGCCACTAGTCTTACATTACAAGCCTCCACCAATCCGGACAAGGCCCCCGTGGTGGACTATGGCCTATACCTTCCTCAGGGAAGAGACCCGTGTCCCTCGATGGGGACATAATGGGTTGATGATGAGTGTTATTATTATTAATACATTTAATGCGTATAAGTCAACAATAAAGTGGCAATACGGCGGATTTGATGCTATAAGCATTTTATACCAATCAACCGCAGGAGGTGTATGAGAACAACTGGTATATGAAAGTGTGAAAATGCTAAAATTAACGTATAAAAACAACAGTAGCAGACATAATATACATGTATTGTATACAAATATGGTACAAGTATAAAAGTATGCTACATATTTATCTGAGTACTAAATATGTTCTGTGGCTGACCAGGAAATAGGTATTTTTCCGTATTAATCGACCTATGTACGACCTATGCTCAAATTGCTTAAACTACAAAGTGTACAAAAGTAAAATGTCATAGTAATCAATAAAGCCGTTACGGAGGAGTTCGAAAATTAGATAACAACCTATTCTCAGACCTACCAAATATACATATAAAATTTCATTAAAATCGGTCAAGCCGTTTCGGAGGAGTATGCGTACAGTCGACAGCACATCATGGTATACACCCATGCACTCTACTCCGTTGCGTTACGGGCGACTTTGCAACTAAAATGTGAAGGTTGATGTGCTGTCGACTGTACTAACACTGTGACACGAGAATTTTATATACTAGAAAAAAAGAAGAAGAAAGGTTGTATGAAACATGAACTGCGATCGCTGACTTTTGAGGCCTAAAAAAAGTTAGGCTGCGGATTGATTTTTACTCAGTCGGTCTTACTTTCACCATAAGGAACTAAGTACCCATTACAGCTAAAAAGCAAGAGAGAGTGAAAGGCGGTCGGGCGTTTTAATTCATCAAACGTCTTCTTTTAGGAACATTTTATAGTCACTATGAACATTTTACAATCACTTGCGCTTTTTTTAATGGGAAAATGGGAATGGGGCACACACCCACACACCCACATCTTCATACACTTACACACACACACACCGACTTAGGTTCCTATTTTACACATTTTGTATTTGTACTGCTCAATAAAACAATTATAATATCTTTTTTTTTCTTGCTATTTCAACATTAGGTTTTTATGGCTTAACCCCTGGTCTTGGATGTTTACATGTTTGTGACATCGCTGTTTCTGGTTCCCACGATACAGGGTATCCTAGTGTGGGGCCAGAAGCAATGTATGTGCCTGTATGTAAATGTTTAAAAAATTGTACAAATTATGCCCGACAGCTCTAGATAGAAATAACATAATTCTATCGAGAGCTCTCGGGCGTAATTTGTACAATCTTTTTTTTACAGCATCAAATCAAAAATCACTAGATAATTTTGGTTGTCCTGAGATTTGGATAATAAAAAATATACCAAAATTACTATCACTGACTGTGTTAGTGACGTTGGTTATCAAAATTTTATTAATAAGATTTTTATTTCTATATCAATGTCAAAAAAACCTACTTGTAATCCAACTTTTCACTCGCGCATCGCAATAAGTCCCATAAAAATCCAGAAATCCAAATACAGTGAACCCAGCCTTAAGGATTATGTTTATAAAATATTAAGCTTTAAACAAATTTTTGATAGAGTAGGGCGTCCATAATGTTATTTTTAGCCCCTTTTGAGAACTCATGAGCTGCATACAACCTCTTTTTTTCATGTAAACGGTATTGAATAGGTATATATCAAAGTAGTTACGTCAGTATTATTTTGATGCAAGCTCCCACCGTCCCGGTCCTCCCTCAGGCTCCCTTGCCGAGATAATCTGGGTCAACGGCAGCGATGCAGAGTTACGTGCCGTGTCCCGATTGCTCCCAGCCGCGATACTTCAGAGGTCAGAGGGGTCTAAGCATACACAAAGGGATATGATATCAGATAGCTCCGGCAAATCTTAACTGATTTCGACAATTGATGACGTGAGTGGATGAAAGTGATAAGTGCATTTTGTTTTTATTTTGAGTAAATTGAAGTTAAAGTTTTACTACAATTTTCTACAATTTATTTCCACACAAAAACACCAAAAACCGAAAATACGACATATCACCTTCATCCACTCAAATCTTCAATTCATTTTTAGGGTTCCATACCCAAAGGGTAAAACGGACCCTATTACTGAGACTCCGCTGTCCGTCCGTCCGTCCCTCACTCGGCTGTCTCATGAACCGTCATTGTTAGACAGTTGAAATTTTCACAGATGATGTATTTCAGTTGCCACTATTTACTTAATACCAAATACTAAAAAACAGAACAAAGTAAATTCATAAGGGGGCTTCAATGCAAGAACTTGATTTTTTAGTTCGTTTTTGCTTGATATTGATAACGGCAAGAGGTAGACGCTTGAAATAATCACAGAATGTTAAGATATATTTTTTATTTATAGTAAGTTGAATATTAATTTTAATGTAATTTTAAGTGTTCAATATTTAGTTTAGTTTTAATATTTAGTTTATCATTGTTATTTTATATTTAGTTATCTTCGAAATATAATAGTACAATTTAGTTTTTTTAATTAACTTTTTTAAGCTTTAATTAATATGATTTAGTTTATAGTAAATTAGCTTAATAGTGTTAATTAAGTTTTTATCATGTAATAAATTATCTGTGAACTGTGAACCAATTTTATAATGGTACGGAACCCAACGTGCCACGTTCGAGTCGGCCTCGCGACTCGAACGTGGCCTGTTTTTTTTCTTCAATTTGATATAGCGTCCCATAAGTCTCATTTTACTTTGGTGAAGATGTGATGTAGACTTTCTGAGATAGAGAACATAACTCATGCATGGACAGCACAAAATAAGGTCTGAGGGGCAATATTTTATTAATATGGTATGTTTTACAAAATATATCGTAATTAGTCACTGGTTAATTTGGTCATTATTGAGAAAAAATGTGAAACATTTTTTTAAACATAAAAACCGAGTTCAGAACTCTACACTACTAAAAACTCAGAAATAATTTAAACATGAGTGCAATCAATACTTAATGCATTAATTAATAATAGTCACTGCTTTTTGTATTTTTGTGAATAAATGTGAGACTAACTCGATATACTACATTCGTGTCGCACGTCAGTGAAAGTACTTTTAATACCAATATAGTAAAGGCCAAAATACTGACACCTTGATATTTTGTATATATGTATGAAAAATATTTTTTACGTTTGCACAAATTAGGTGTCTGACAGTTGTAGGATCTCAGTTGATGGCTGAGGATGAGGATGGTTAGTTCGCTTTAAAAATGAAGTAAGCAGGCTAAGTGGAATTATTTAACCCGGGCTCCCGAAAGAACCTATTTTCTCAAAAAAAAAAATAGGGAAGCACGTAGGTTTTTAGGACAAAACCAAATAGGGGCGCCATTGTTTTTCTCGCCCACACCTTAGTCTGGGGTATTGTTTGAGGGTCGTTTAAAATATTGTGAGTGTAGGAAGATCATTTTCTGATTTTGGATTCCGCCTGCGAAAATATTACTATTTATTCAAAGCGCAAATTTTTACCCGAGTATTCCGTCCTCCCTCCCAACCCCATCTTGGCTAAACGTGTTGTTGTAGAAACGTGAAAAACTAAGAAAACATGAAGTTAAAAGGAAAACTTTCACCACTCAGTTAGTTGGCTTCACAAGTAATAAGCGAAAAAGTCATAAAGGGAAAACTTCGTCCAAAGTCCTTTGAAAAAATTTGTTTATTGTTGTTGTTTGTTTTTCTCCGAAACCCTTTACGCAATTTTATTTTTCGTGCATTGTTTCTAGATAATTGATAAATCCAGGAGTGGGTGGAGCTCGTTTTAATACGGAAATCCCGGGTAATTTAATTTAATAGGGTTCTAATTGGCCCAGCCGTGCTTCTTGTTTTTATAAGAAATTACAAACTTGTCATTCTACACGGTGGCCGGGGGATTGACGTCAAAAAAAAATAATTAGGTCCCTCTTGTCATGGGGTATCCGAATCACCCCCATGTATGTTCCGCGATTTTTCATAGTTTCGGAGTTATGATTTTATTTCTGAATTTTCATGAATTTTCGCCTTATCAATTTTGAAAATTTCTAAAAAAAAAACTAGAAACTTTTTTCAATTACTTTTTTTTGTAACTGAATCTTCACAAGTTGTTCTTCTATGCATAAAATAATCAGCTTCGTAACTTTGATAAAAGTTATTAAAGTGTTGGTCTAAAGTCAAAAATTTACGTTCGGTAAATTATGACTTGAATTTTCAAAAATAAATTAAAAATCCAAACAGATGTTTTAATGGTTTCTTAGTTAACCTCAGAAATGCGCAAGACTCTCAGATTTCATAATCATTAAAAAAAAGTACTGCTTAACGAGCTACTTTGTGTACATTCGGCCTTCGAAGACAGCGAGGTGAAGAATTATTAAAATTAACAATATTTTTTTTCTGCCATTTCGTCTTTCCTTAGTTTATTAATGAACGAGTCGTCATCATCATGATGAATAAAAGTGGTTTTGTCAATAAAACACAGATTAAAATGTAAAAAAATGTTTATTATAATAGGTTTTAAAAGTTGCCACCTCCAGCAGCAATACACATTCTACACCTACGTAGGAAATTATCTTTTAATCGTCTAAAAGCTGCTCTGTTTTCCTTTACAACACGTTCGGCTTCTGTTAATTTCTGCCTCAGCTCTTGTTCACTCCCACTTTCTCTGGCGTATGCTATTTCCTTAAAATAGCCCCAAATAAAAAAATCCATGGGGTTGAGGTCAGGTGAGCGTGGAGGCCACGATATTGGTCCGCCGCGTCCGATCCATCTATTGGGGTACGCCTCATTTAAATAATTTCGGACTTGCGTTGCGTAGTGACATGGAGCGCCGTCATTTTGAAGAACCATGTTTCGTCTTAGTTCAATATTCACGTCTTCTAGCAACAATGGAAGTTCATGTTCCAGAAAGTGTCGGTATCTTTCTCCATTTAATCTGGACGGCAATTCAAATGGACCAATCAGTTCGCCATTGAGAATACCAGACCACAAGTTAACGCTGAAACGATGTTGAAACGTCGACGCTCTCATTTCGTGTGGATTTTCAACCGCCCACGTGTGGTAATTATGAATATTGAAAATTCCAGTGCGCTCAAAACGTGACTCATCTGACCATAAAACTTTATTGAAAAATCCAGGATCTTGTTGTTCTTTTTGTAGCATTGTTTGGCAGAAATCAATGCGCAATTGGTAGTCTGTAGGCAGTAAAGCTTGGACTCGTCGGATATAAGTAAAAGTAAAAAAAAGTAAAAATTTTATGTATTTGTAACAACCATTGGCAGATGTAATTTCTGGTGGGCCCCACACTAGGCAAATCCTGTATCGTGGGCTCCCGTTTGTGGATTACTATTATTAAAAGGTTCCTCTGTGGTAGACAGTGTCTGAGTAAATATTAAAAATACAAATAAAAACTAAGCTAGATTAAAGCTAAGCTAAATTCCAATTTCTTAGTTAATCGGAAGAAGAAAGAGAAAATAAAATTAAAAAAAATAAAAAATATATAAAAAATAATAAACCATCATATGGAACGCATGATATCCTTCATCGTGAAGTATGTCTTGGATAGAAGTTCTTGGGATGTTCAGAGTACGAGCCATAGCTCTGGTACTCGTGGAAGGATTTCGTTGAACTTCTTCGAGCACAACTTCTCTGCGATCCGGGTCAACTCTAGGGATTCCTTCCCTATCGCCTCGTTGGCGTTACAATACATTAAGGTATTGTGCGTGTTAATAAAAACGCGATGGTCGGGATAATGCTCAGGTTGCGGCCCACCACGACGTTGAAGTTGTTCGCGATACAGTCGCGCTGCTTCAAGGCCGATTCCTTGTGCAACTCCATAAAAATAGTGCATTTCTGCGTATTCACTTAACGTGTAACTCATCTTTTACACTTCCAAGTAAACAAAGTCCAAATCAGTATGCAAGACACAGTCCAATTAACGAGCAAAGTAGTCAAATAAGTAGGCAGCGGAATCCGCGGACATAGCGAGACAGTGAGGTAAAACAAAATGAAGACACGTGTAGCAGTAAACACAAAGTGAGAACGACTGAGGTACAAACTTGTTTTGTGTTCGCTTCTGCTGCGCTGCCCCTCTCACTCTTACCGCTGAGAGTGAGAGAGATAGCAATAGTTCGGCGGCCTCCTATCCTCAAAGACTATTGTTATTACAGGTAAAAAGTTGCGTCTGCATTTACAACCCATGACCCACGAGAACGGACCGCGCAAAATTAATTACTGTAAAACGGAAAATGCCTCCAAATTTTTTAATGAGTGTTTTATTGACAGAACCACTTTTATTCATCATGATGATGACGACTCGTTCATTAATAACCTAAGAAAAGACGAAATGGCAGAAAAAAAATATGTTAATTTTAATAATTCTTCAACTCGCTGTCTTCGAAGGCCGAATGTACACAAAGTAGCTCGTTAAGCAGTACTTTTTTTAATAATTATGAAATCTGAGAGTCTTGCGCATTTCTGAGGCTAACTAAGAAACCATTGAAACATCTGTTTGGATTTTTAATTTATTTTTGAAAATTCAAGTCATAATTTACCGAACGTAAATTTTTGACTTTAGACCAACACTTTAATAACTTTTATCAAAGTTACGAAGCTGATTATTTTATGCATAGAAGAACAACTTGTGAAGATTCAGTTACAAAAAAAGTAATTGAAAAAAGTTTCTAGTTTTTTTTGTACAAATTTTCAACATTGATAAGGCGAAAATTCATAAAAATTCAGAAAATAAATCATAACTCCGAAACAATGAAAAATCGCGGAACATACATGGGGGTGATTCGGATACCCCATGACACGAGGGACCTATTTTTTTTTTTTTGACGTCATTCCCCCGGCCACCGTGTATATTTAATTTACAAGTAACTAACTAGGTAACACACTTCGGTCGTCCATTAATCATGCAATTTACATCTTTTTACACCTGCTACCCCCTGGTGATACTTACATGGTGAGGTTTGAGGCCACTCCCCCTCATACCCAAATCACGTACAATATTTAGTTCATTGTCTTTCATTAAATACAGGGTTATTTGCATAATTTAATTTAATTTTGGAACTAACGTTAATTTAAGTTAGGGTCTGCACCTAACTCGTTAGTTCCAACCAAGACAACATTTTGCAGAATCTTTCTAAAATAAGAAATAAATAAACTCACGCACGCTCTACGCCCGAGGGGGTAGGCAGAGGCCCTTATCACTAGAACTGGCCCCACGTTTTGCCAAGTTTATTAGGTCCCAATGTGACAAACAAGTGGCAAGTCTGTCGCCGCTGTCGCCTGCAGTTCTTTCTAAAAAACGTCGCTATGAAAGGCGAAACCATATTTTTAAATGAATAAAATGTGTATGTGCTATGTAATATAGCTCTGTGCCAAGTTTCATCTCGATCCGATCAGCTGTTCTGAGATCCTCCCATTAAAAACTTTTGCATTTAAGCATACTTGTTAAGACAAACTAATAATGATTTTCTTGGAGCTTTGTTTGGCATGCAAAGTCGTGTTCGCCAAATTAACGGTATCTAAACACGCCTAGGGTTGCCCAAGACGAAAAATAAAATTACTCGTCAAAATTCCTGACCTCGAAACTATTTGAAAAACAGAAACAGAAGGGGTTGCAGTCTTTGCAAGTGGGAAATCCTGGTAACTGCATTCCCCATGGATAATTTGATGTTTTGGCTTATGTTTTGTCTTTTAAATTTATGGCAGTCATGGAATCTTAAAATAAACTTAGGCTCCGATGTATTACGTTTAAAATTATTTTAGAAAATATGCTCGGAGTGGTGATTTTTTCCCGCCACTTTTTCTTCACAGTAAGCAAGTGGTGTTGCTGTCATAACTACACAAATCGTAAGCCTTGTGACATCAATCCCGTTGGCGTTAGAAGCCGAAATTATTTACTCCTAAAATTAGAAAAAAATAAAATTAGTAACAAACACAAAAAATCTAATCTTCGTCTACTGTTCCGATTTTATGACAGGGAGCTGTCATACTCCGATAAAATCCAGGCAACTGGCAACCCTATCCGTAGCGGATAGAATGGACGTCCAAAAATTGGTCTGCTTCATCCTCGCGCAACTAAAATAGGACCGAAGCATAAAGAAAGCACCATAAAATTTGACACGCAAGAATTTAGCGTGTCCAAGCTCCCTTTCGCACTCGCGGGCGTGCCCCCCTCCTCTCGTTCTATCCCATATCACCTCCAAACGTTTCCAAAAGCTATTCGCCTCCAGACAAGGCCAGACTTGCCCAACTGGTTTTGCTTATACCTAGCGGGATGAGACGAAAATCGCATCTCCGGTTAAGGCGGCCCCTCAACCTCAAAGAGCTATTCCCACACAAACGTAGTTTGGTTTTAATGCACAAACGTTATGCCGGATCTCAATGACACTTTTATAATATGTTCAGAAAACACAAATCGAGCCGTAATCATAATCAAGTGAAACTATAGCCTCATAAGACTTTCAGACAGTCGGTAAGGGATGCACCAGGAGTACATACTTTGAACAAATAGGGGTTGTATTAGCAAAGGGCAAGATAAAAATGACCCGAAACACGCGTGCCAGCTTGCAACGACTAATGATTTTTTTTATATTGAGTGTCGTTGTAGTGTGGTATAATGTGCCATGGTATAATGTGATAGGTATAATGCGCCACCAAGCAATGCGACAATCACGATTCATGGTGCAGAGAGACCTAGACTTGCACGGTATAACTGAGCCTATACAAAACTCTCTCCTACTAATCTATTATCTAATCTAATCGATCTATTGTAAAATATGGCCCGGATTAAATTACTTGTTTTTTTATCGGAAAAAGCTGCGATACGCAGAACTTAATCATGGTGAGCAGAGACGGAGCTGGCGTCGTCGTGCTCTTCTCAAACTGATCGATATAATCCACCTGAAAAACAAGATTAATACGGAGCCTATTAGCCGTGGAAAGGGCTAATTGGGCAAAAGATTTAATTCAATTAAAAATGGATTATACTTTAGTTAGTTTATAGTTTTAGTTTAGTTTGTAAAAACATGTTTTTTTAGAACTAGAAAAAAATAATGAATCTCGATGAAGCAAAAGTGACCTACCAGAATCGTGGCAAATCGAAGTCCCTGGTTTCTGCCTACCCCTCTGGGACTCAGGTGTCAGCTTATGTATGTTAAGACATTTATTTCGATAAGTTTTTCCAATTCTAAGTCGATCAAACCTTGATTTGTGTCCCCTAAGTGTATTTGTGAACTTTAATTGCGATCCGTCATCATGATGTTTGTAAGTAAAAACGAAACTACGTCTGTATGGCATTTGCGCCTTGAGGAGCCGTCTTAACACAGCACGACTACTTTCGTACAGTCAGCGAATGTAGACTGCATTAGAGTGTATCGATTAGGCTCTGAATTTAATCTAGGCTCGGGTGCTATTCTTAATAAAAGCATCCGATAACTGTTAGCACGCATCTTCATAAGGGACCACGCTTCACGTAGTAACAGCGCCGCCCCGCCCATTAGTCGGCAGTTCTTGGAAAAAACTAGCGCCGAATTTTAACCTGTGTGAACTTTCCTTGTCTGCGAAGAACTGGAACAAAAAATGCTCAAGTCTCATTGGAGAAGCCATGATACTGAAGATAAAAGGCCAGTTCCCGAATGGAGAATTTCGTAACCACTTAACTTATAGTGTTGTCTCGTCAAATTTCTCGGACAAGAGCGTGACAAAACGTTTCTTAGGTACATAAAATATTTACTTAGTGAAATTCTCACTTCGGAAACCGGCCGTAAATTATGCTTTTTTTTTCTTTTCGACAAATATATTTCGTGTACTTTTCGATGAGCTTTTGAAAAGTAATTTCGGTGCGTGGTGCCATTATAGCACTCGTTTATCTAAATATCTTTCAACAGACCCGTTTATCGAATCATCGCGCCATTTGTAACAAACTCGTAGCTCCTAATTAACTTTATTCCGGATACATTTACTTGACTTTTTGGCGGAAGAGTCCGACCAGGTTTCACTCTGATTCGCAGAGCACAATCGTAGTAAGCATTTAGCTCAAAAACGTAGCTCATAGATGAGATTCTAATGGCCGATTTCTGAATTGAGAATTTTCACTAAGTAAACACTTAACAGTAGTGGTGTCTCGTCAAATTTCTCAGAAAAGAGCGTGACAGAACGTTACTTAAGTAGGTATTTACTTAGTGAAAATTCTCAATTCAGAAACCGGCGTAAGAGTTTACAAGACCCCTTACTTCTAAATCCGTGTAAGTTTATAAAAACTGAGAAGAAATAAAACAATAATCGTGCTACCCTAGCAAACGGGACAACACGAAACAGGATTTACTCAAAAATATAATTTGTACTTAGTGAGACCACACTACAGGTGACTTCGAATTTGGAAAACATTTGCTTCACAAAAACATAAACAATAATAATGACAACTCACACACGACACAATCACTTGGCCTAGTCCCAAACTAGGGTACCCTGTGCTATAGTAACCATGCCAGGTGACAACATTAAAAACAAGGAAAAACACCCAGACTAAGGCCATTTGTACAAATGTGGGCGGCCCCCAGTGGGAATTGAACCCACGACCTCTGTTTTGGTAGGTGAGCGTCATATCGGCTAGACCAACGAGGAAGAAACAAACAATATTAAGTTGAAAAAGCTTTAAGCACAATATGCCAAGAATGAAATGGCTGAAATTTCTGGATTGCTACATTTTAAAACAGACAAAGTGCGTCCCGGCATAAAGTTCCAGAGACGAAAGTGTTTCTTGAGTTAGTTGTGTAACTATCAACTTAATAAACTTAAGCTACTTTAGGAACTTTCTTAAACTTAGGAACCTTCTTGATTCTACGAAACACTAGAATCAAAAAATAAAATGGCAAAATGGTGCGTACCGTTTTACCCGTAATTATTGTTTGCTATCATGCCGAGTAATCATGCCGAGCCTAAAATACAGGTGTATTCCGTTTATCAGTTTAGGCTACGTTTTTATGATTAGCTAATTTAAAAAATTCAATTGTTACGGGTATTGTTACAGGTATGTAGCGTCATCATCATCATCATCGTCATTCAGCCACAAGAAGTCCACTACTGGACATAGGCCTTCTCCATGGATTTCCAAAAAGACCGGTTGGAAGCGTCTTGCATCCAGCGTCTCCCTGCCACTTGTATGAGATCGTCTGTCCATCTTGTGGCTGGTCGTCCTACGCTGCGCTTGCCGATGTGTGGTCTCTCTCCGTGTGTAGCGTACTACGCACCTATGATTATATTAATTCATTTTATCTTATCTTATCTTTAAACTGAATTTGACTGGAATTAGTACGAAATTTGTCTTTTTCAAGATTGTTGAACTGTAATAAAATCAATTAACTCCATTTTGCGCTGTAATGCTTGATAGTTCGCAAACGGATTTCTAAATCAAATGGTATTTCTACACCCACAATACTTTTAAACCATCGAGAAAACGATATATCCCCATCGGGTTGGTCGTGAAAACTTCAATTCGAAATGCTAAAACATTTTCCCTGTGATATTTTATGTGTAAGTATTATATTTTACCCACTCTTTTTTATTTTTTTATTGTTCAATGTAAGCTTTTAATTAAGTGGATTATCTCCTTGAACTTTGTAGAAATTGAGACAGAAAAATGAATATTGGAAAATTTTGCAAAGAAAAATGGCTCCTTATTTTATTGCGAAGGCTATTATCCCGACATAATCCCTCGGAAAAGGCTATCTTCCTGGGAAAATTTAATATTCAATAATCTTTAACAGTATTCAGGCAATTTTATTACAGAGAGAGCTTTTCAATTAAGTGATGCGCATTAGCAGAGCGTACCATACTTCAATTAGGTGAAAATTAACAAAAATGAAATGAAAACATTTGGATTGTAATATCAATGCAAGTTCTTCATTATCATCATCAGCCTTTTGACGCCCATTGCAATACATACATTCTGTCCCAAAAATACCCGGAAATTCTCTTTTCAAAATCCTGTGTTACAGATATTTAAACAAATATGTTTGCGTTAGGTTGGTACAACTGTCATTGATTGGTGGTAAAAAAAAAAATAACATCTATCGAGTATTTTGTGACCAATTAACATTTCTGAGAAACCACTTTTGTGGTTGCGTCGTTTTTATACTATGGCTGATTTTGTAGAGCAATGAATTTGTATTAATTTCTGTGTTGCAAATTAATTTACTTGTGCCGAAACGCTCAAGCAGTTACAAAAGGCGTTCGCAAATAATTGTGTGTCCAAAACTCAGGCATACGAGTGGCATAAATGACCCAAAGAAGAACGTACAATGGTCGACGATTCCACGAGCTGGAAGGCCATCCCCACTTCAAATGACGATGATCATGTCAATAAAGTGAAACAAATATAACTAGGAATATTATCTCGAAGTCATGAAGCCTTTGCGCGGTGTTAGTCGTCGCCAACGGCCTGATTTATTGGTGGAAATCACATGGATTTTGCATTACGATAACGCGCCAGCTCATACAGCCTTGATTATTCGTAGCTTTTTGGCCAAACATTTAACGAACGTAGCTGGCACCACTATGTTCTCTTTCCTAAACTTAAATTCCGCTTCGCAGAAAACGTTTCAGGACCATAGAGGGGGTGGCAGAAAATACGACGACGGCGCTGAAAAAGCCATGCCGATTAGTTATTTCATCTAATGGAGGTTACTTTAAATAAATTTTGATGATTAAAATTACCCCTTGTGTTTTTTGGTTTGCTGAAAATTAACTTAGAGGAGTTTATGAATTTCATTTATTGAGATGTGACGATTTTATGAATCAACCACTGACGCATTCTGAGTATGTCCCTTAAATTCGTATAAAGGGATGTTGCCGGATATCTAAAAGGTTTATTTGTATGTGACGTTTAGGAGAAAATAACGTTTATCAATATTCGGAAAATATTTTTTTCATGCACTTGCACCCTTATAAGAAAACGATGCAATTCAATGAAAAAACTAAACAAGTTAAATAAACTTATTTAGTTATTTTTCAATGTCAACCTTTAAGTTAACTAGAACTAATATGTTTTTACAACTATAGTAACTTATTTTTGCCTTGTTAAGCCTCGAAAAAAATATTTTATTTTTATTTTTTATTGCAGCTTTTATATGTATTCTATGGCATAAATTGTAAAATTTAATATTCAAGGGGGCTCTCATACAAGAAACGTGATTTTTTTCCAATTTCCAATGGTACGGATCCCTTCGTGGGTGAGTTCGACTCGCACTTGGCCGTTTTTTTGTGCATTTGATAGGTTTGAGAATAGGTTGTAGGCTAATTACTATTGCAAAACAATGTTTATCGAGTCAGCTAGTACAAGTTAAAAGTCTCATGTCACAGTGTTGGTAACAAACCAAACTCCCCCAAACAGCTTGTTTTTTTTAAGTATATTTAGTAGGTCTTAGAATAGGTCGTACGTAGGCGTTATGATTGTTACTTTTGTCGTATGTTATAATTTTATAATATACACGTCACAAGTCTTAGAGACGGGGAAACAGGGACGTGCAATTTCCTCCCCTGAGTCACGATGCTTAATTACTACCCACCTATTTCCAGGTAATATGAAATTGTCGTCAGAGGGGCGAGAGCTCTCATAGTTCTCAACACAACTGAAATGTTCCGCTTCGGCCGTCTACAGAACCGGAGTTTCAGAACTGGTTCCATACAAGGCTTTTCAATTACTTGTACGGAACTGGTTCCGATCGCAGCTATTAATTTACTTGTATAGATCTGGTTCCGATCGCGGCTTTTAAATTACTTGTACCGACGGAACTGGTTCCGATCGAATGTGCTTGTACATAGACTGCTACTTATGTATGCGGAATCTGGGATTCCAATAATTTTAAACGCAATGTCTGACCTCCATGGTCAAATTCGTTCTTTTTTTAAATACTGGCCGCTAATATTTTTCTCTTATATACGTTAGTGTTTTGTTTTTGTTGGGTTTAAAATGTCATATCGCTGAAAAATGGAACTCACTCGTGAAAATAATCGTGCTATGATTTATTACGATTTTCGACGTGGTTTAACGCAACCACAGTGCGTAGATCAATTAACTTCGACTTTTGGTGGTGAAGCTCCATCAAAAACGACTGTCTATCACTGGTTTAGTGAGTTTAATCGCGGGCGCAGTAAGCTCACGGACGAAGTTAAAGAAGGTCGCCCGAAATCGGTGGTTGTGCCACAAAATAATGAAGCTGTGCGAAAACTAATGGGCATATGTATGACGAGCATTCATAGGATATTACATGAACATTTGTCTGTAAAAAAAATTTGTTCGCGTTGGATCCCGCGCAACTTAACTCAGGATCAAAAAGATGCTCGCGTCGAATGGTGCAAGAAAACCTTAAAAAAAATTAACGGAGGCGACTAAAAATCTGTTTATAATATCTACACATGTGACGAATCCTGGATCTACGCGTACGATCCCGAAACTAAACAACAATCAACAGTTTGGTTGTTTCAAAATGAGCCGAACCCTACGAAAGTGGCTCGTGCAAAAAGCACTGTAAAGCAAATGGTGGCCTGCTTTTTTGGTATTAATGGCCATGGGGCTACAATACCACTGGAGAATCGCAGAACGGTTAATTCGGAGTGGTACACGACCATTTGTTTGCCGGAAGTATTATAATCATACTTCACCATGACAATGCCAGCAGTCATACATCTCAGGAAACAACTACATTTTTGGATGGTCAAAAAATAGAATTGATGGGTCATCCACCGTACAGCCCTGATTTGGCTCCCAATGATTTCTATTTATTCCCATGTAAAGAATGAATTACGTGGTCAACGATTTTCGACTCGTGAAGATGCCGTAGATGCGTTCAAACAGCACGTTTTGGAGATACCTCGATCAGAGTGGAAAAAGTGTTTTACAAATTGGTTTCATCGAATGCAAAAGTGCATCAATCATAGTGGAGAATACTTTGAAAAACAATAAAAGCATATTTGGCCATTACATTTGTTTATTTTTTCTATTCCGCATACATAAGTAGCAGCCCTCGTATGGAACTGCTGGACCTCGTTCACCGAAAAATGCTTGACATGATGGCCATGACTGTCTGTGCTGTGTTTTCTCCGTGGGAGAAACTCTTTGATAACTGGCAATAGGCCAGTTATCAAAGAGTTTCTCCCTAAAATGAATAAATGGAGACATCATCATCGTCATCATATGATTTAAAAAAGGGCATAATAACCGTGGGCTATTGCGTTGAGCTAATTTCCCCTTATCCGTTTAAATTTTTAGATCGATTCTTAGGTAGAAAATATTTTTAGTTAATAATAATTTAGCAAACATTTTTTACTTGGTAAGATCCAAACTTAGAACAGAAATAAAGATTTATGTTCACTTTATAGTTGGTTGATTTATTTTTATTATATATTAATGGTGTTTAAAGTGGATTGATTTTCGATCGATTTTCACGTAATTTTCATCTAAAATCCATTCGATAGTTATTCCATGAAAAAAAAAGAACAAGTCTACATATTTGACCTCGCTGTGTCTTTACTTCAGTTCCGTTCACGGCTGATGGAATACGATGAGTACTTGATTGGAACCAGTTCTGTACAAGTAAATTAAAAGCGGCGATCGGAACCAGTTCCGTACAAGTAATTTAAAAGCTCGTATGGAACCAGTGCTGAAACCCCGGTTCTTTAGACGGCCGAAGCAAAATGTTCTACGTACAAAGTGTATTGGTTCGCTATTGGTTCCTAACCCTGATGTTTGCAATCGCAATTGTTATGGATTTGTCAGTTATAAGATTGGAATCGTTCAGATTTTAGTGCGCGTGAAATTATTGGAGCAGTTGCCTAATTATGCGCACTGCGCACCAAGTTCTATTGGAACCCTGTCTTTTGGAATAGCAATTATAATGGGATTTGAAATTTAGAAAATTGGAATGGAATAGTTCAGATTTGGCTGCGCGTGATATTATTCGAGCATCGGCCGAATTATGCGCACTGCGCAACAAATTCTGTTGGAACCCTGACGTTTGCGATAGCATTATTATTATGGGATTTGACATTTAGAAGATTGGAATTGTTCAGATTTGACTGCGCGTGATATTATTCGAGCATCGGCCGCATTATGCGCACTGCGCAACAAATTCTGTTGGAACCCTGACGTTTGCGATAGCATTATTATTATGGGATTTGACATTTAGAAGATTGGAATCGATCAGATTTGACTGCGCGTGATATTATTCGAGCATCGGCCGCATTATGCGCACTGCGCAATAAATTCTGTTGGAACCCTGACGTTTGCGATAGCATTATTATTATGGGATTTGACATTTAGAAGATTGGAATCTTTCAGATTTTGCTACGCGTGATATTATTTTAGCAGCAGCGGCTGAATTATGCGCATTGCGCAACAAATTCTTTGGGAACCCTGACTTTTGCAATAGCAATTATGGAAGTTTACAGACGATTGGAATCGCTTAGGATTCTGCGCGTCGCTTAGGTGCGCGTAATTCTATAACATCAGATCCCAGAAATATAACATAACATTTACATACAGGCACATACATTGCTTCTTGCCCCACACTAGGATCCCTGTGTCGTGGGAACCAGAAACAGCGACGTCACAAACGTTTAAGCGTATTATATTCTATCATTTTATTTTATCAGCTCGTATTTTATTTTTGGGTAATCTAAGGGCCCTCTTCTTTAATTTAATTGTGATAACTTGCATAATCGTCTACCTGTGCTTCAATACGGTAACATTTTGTGATCAATATCAAGGTGGACCTAAGTCAAACATTTATTCGGTAACCTTACCACTGTTTAACGTAAAGAAAAGAAAATGAAACAACTAGGTATAATCCAGTAAAGGGGAAATTGCCCTAATTGATTTCGACAATTTAATTGGTAAGCCGTAGTTAACACTGTAATATCAGGCAATTACTCGTAGTACAGGGCTGGCATAATGTACATCCTTTTCCAACGTACTAGTACAGTTCATCCAAAGATTGTTTGGCAGTGATCACTATTAGTGATAGGGCCGCCATCTGTATTCTTTCTTAGGTAAAGGAATATCTGCTATTCTGAAAACCATCTCATATTTTTTGTTGTTGTTCACGGAGTCCTTCTTCTTCTCATTCTTTCGTGTATTTCTTCTAAAAAGGCAAACGAAAATTTACTTTTGAAATAAGGCGCCAAAACGCTATCTTGGTCAATATGGCGTCGCACACACGAATACGCTACTTGACTCCCATCAAATTTGACGCGATAAATGGATATTTCCTGTAGTATTTAACGTAAGAAACCGAAATATATTGACTTTGCTAAGTAAATATGCAGGATGGCTGTAAAATTTGCAAATTAAAAAAACATTTTTCGCTTTTAAATCGGAACGGTGAAAACACTATCCGCCATCTTGAAAGCACCTTTGGTTGTAAACAAACATCTGTCAGTCGTGCGTGCGTAGGTTCTATTGTGATTTGGATTGGAATTAGTGTTTTGCAAAAACTCTTCTTGTGCAGTTAGTGTCTTATCATTTTATTGATAAGCGCAATCATCGACGCTGGATTCGTGGAAGCTGATAGTACCAATTTGCCAAAACCAAAACAATTCAAACCAAGCATTATTAGAGCTAAAAACAGTTTCTGTGTACATTGATATTACAGGACTTACATTAAAGTGATCTTCACATAAATACACCCAAGTTTCAGTAGATAAAGAATCGGGGTCTCTCTTGGCAAGTTTGAGCCAAGTTTTTCGTTGTTTATTTCACTGGGCACACAAATCCGCGACTTACCGGCGGTCTTTATTGACGTGTTTTTACAGCCTCGAATAATGCATTAATGATAACTGATATATTTTGTATGTAAACTCGATGAAATCATGAATGCGTTGTTGTTATTTCACTATGCTCACAGATCACTAACAGATTTTAGGACTAGGTAAAGATCGTTTCACCAAACAATTCCCACGGTAAAATCCTTAAGGCCATAACAATAAAAGCCAAAATTCATTAAATCCTACTTCTTTCGTGGCACGAACTCTACCTATGTTGAATGTCAAACTTTGTTTACAAATATTTAGGACTTCAAACCATAGACAAAAATGGCGGACCGCGTTTTTGGCTGTATAGCAAAACCACGTTTTAAAATAATGTTTTTGTAGCTTTTAGGTCCTCAAAAAATATACTAAAATATCTTTTGGTCTAATGGAAGAGATATTTAGCATTTAAGACATACTTGAAAAAAGAGTCAAGTAGCGGATTGTGACGTCACTTTCCGGTAAACCAACCAATGAACGTATGAATGACAGACCCCATTTTTACTGGCGTGTGACGTCATAATAGAATCGGCCAGTCCAGGCCGTTTTCGATACAATGGTTGCAGATGTATGTATACACAATTATCAAATTATAGCTGTGTTTCTTTTTATAAATAATATATTTTTTTAGTTAACCTTAGTTAGCCTTAAAGCGGTCTTAAGACTAATAATTTATACGAAGACGTATAAATAAAACTGGTTTTTTTTCATACTTTTTCGTATGTCAAATAGCCTAATCTCTCTCTATACCTATTTGCTACTCACTCAATGTCAAGGTCCAATATTGTAATGGCTCTCAAACCCCGTTCTGGACATGTGCCGCTAAACATACCTAATATTTGCATTCTTGACGCGCAAAGTGGAGTCTCCAAATGGTGAAGGGTGTGGCATAATGGAAGATGTTTATCACCTGCTGCACTAGTGCTCCAGAACAGAAACTCAGAGGCAAAATATCCTGTATGTACAAGGTATTTTTTTATGTAATTGGGGGATGCAGTTTGTTTATTTTTTACCCACAATTTTTTTTAAGCTTTGTCTGTTAATTGTTTTATAATGTGTATATTGTAATGGTTTTGTGTGTTTTTTTTTTGTTTTGACTATTGTGTCGTTAAATAAATTAATTTTCTTCTTCTTCTTCTTCTTCTTCTTCTTCAATGCAGTGCTATCCTATCCGCTGTCTGAAGAGGCAAGAGAGCTTTACAAATTAGCGTGGTTTGGGATGAAGGCAAGAAACTCTATAGGCACATAATTTGGTTAAACCTAGACAAAGTCAGTCAATGTAAGTATTATACCTTGTAGTACCTATGTTAAGTGAGTGTTAGACCTAACGAGGGTGACCTGGTCACTAAGTGTATCGAATCCTCCATTAATAAAAAAGATAAAAAAAGTTTGAAATATTTTTAATTAATATTTTGTTATTATTGTTAAGGGGTCATCCATAAATTACGTCACACCTTAAGGGGGGGGGGGGGGTCGTGACGTCACCTTTCAAAATCTATTATAATCTAAACCCTTTGAACTTTGAACTATTAACAAAAAACTCAAAACTCTAACTCTGTTTGTAACTCCATGGAAAATGAAACTAATTTCGGAGCTGCTGTTCCGATAATTCGATAATCCAATAATTTCTACATGCAACATTGCCAAAAATGTGACGTCTCACTCACTACCTTTCTAAAGGGGGGAGTCTCACAAACATGACCAGCTGTGACAATCGTGAAATACGTGTGACGTAATTTATTGTTGGCCGTTATTTACCAAAACAGTTTAACTACGGTTATGAGACAGTAGATGGCAGTACCGCATACTTACGATATTAGGAGGATCCACTGAGTCAAACTGGCGTCACCGAGCAAACAAAAGATATCTTTTTACAGATCGACTTTGCAAAAAGTGTTTGTACATACAGTCGACAGCACATCATGGTATACACCCAAGCACTCTACTCCGTTGCGTTACGGGCGACTTTGCAACTAAAATGTGAAGATTGACGTGCTGTCGACTGTACAATCTCTCGATAATGTCACTATACAAACAAACCTGCGAACTGAGTCATGAACATTTGTATCAGACCTCTCTCTCACACATATAGGAGGGATATCAGGCATATCGGAACTCTCGCTCGCACTATTATGACTCGGTTCGCACGTTTGTAATGGCTCAAGTACAGTGATTTTTGAACCCATAGCAGTGAACCTAGGATCGCGAACGTGAGACTAGATAGCATTTATGCCAAAAAATTGAATTGAAAAATTGTCTTGAATGGAATTGAATTGGATTAGGTTGAATTAAATTAAATGGTTATGTAACGATTTATTCATTAAATTATTATTATAATTAATTTATTTTTATATTCAAACAATTTTATTTGTAACTAAAGAGATGATTTCTGAATTAATAATTGACTACTTTTGTGTAATCGTTTAGGATAATTATAATGGTGCCTATTTAACTTTTTTTTTTAAAGAGTTAAAAGGGACAGGCTGAAAACCAGCGCTGTGACTACGCATGCAGTCACGGCAATATAGATTATTTTTATCACAAACGTGTGAAATTGTGAATGAAAGAAAACATAGATAGATAGAATATTATTTATTGCATTGCATCTTTATTATTCTTTATTTATTGCTTTATTATTTATTATTGTAAAATTTGTGGTATTGAAATTATTTTCACTTTCACTTATAAAAACTACTGTTTGTAGAGTTAATGTTATCTACATTGGTTACATCTACATCTGGCTTACATTATTCCAGTACAGCAATCTAGTAGTGCTGGACTAGAATAGCCCGTTAAGGCGATACCGTCTACATGCTTCCAGTAATTTCAAAGCAGTCGAATTTTCGAGACTACACTGGCCATTATTATTGCCATAATATTGCCATTCCACCACTAGAATGGCCGTCTACATGTTTCTAGATGCGCTAAAATGATCGCGCTGCTGGCATTTGAATGTAGACCACCATTCCAGTTTCTGGACTAGAATTCTCACTGATTCCAGTGGACTCCAGTGCCGAATGGATCTCTGGACTGGAATAATGTAAATCAGGCATTAGGGTCTTAAATATAGCTGGCCACTATTAAAGTGGCATGATTTACGAAAATTAAAAACAAAAGAACATCAGCGTTTTAGCCAAGAAGTTATGTACCTACATAGGTACACATAAAAACAAAGTAGTTTCATGAACAACTTCACTTTAATATTTGATGGCGAGTTATAAACACTGGCCAAATTAAATGTAGTTCTATGAAACAAGCCCCTAGACATAAAAATGTAAAGGATGACCGTAACTTTTTTTTTGCCATTCCAAAGCCGCGTAAAGTAACTGAAAAGCGTGTAAAGGTTGATGTGCTGTCGACTGAACGTGCACCTTCATCAGTTGAGTTCCGGGCGATTTTGCAGCTAAAGTGTCAATAAAGCTTCCGCTGCTGTCGACTGTACCTCAACAATGTGAAATATCTTTGCAATCAAAAATTTTTAGTCTAGATATCTAGACTTAAAATTTTTGGATAGGTACACTTACCTACTTCACTTTTTGTCGGAAGAGTCCGACCGACCGGCGACCGAGCAACCGAGGACGCGAGGTCCGTCTCTGCTCACAATGATTAAGCTCTGCGAATCAGAGCGAAACGTGGTCGGACTCCGACAGTGTTTCCGGAATAAAATTAGTAGTGTCACTCGCGAAAGTTTCAGTTAAAAACTCTGTGTTAGAAAAATTTACAAAAAACTAGTTGTTGGTAGGTATGGTTGATGCCATACATTTTAATCTGAATAGGTTGAACTGCTTTTCACTGGTAGGTACCTGTTGGTAGCAGCAAATTGGGAAATTTCTCTCCAGATTTTTTAGAATTAAATAATAATTGGACGTAGTTTAGCAAAAAGCTTCCAACCCACAACATGGTCATTTTTGAGTTAAATATATCATAATGATTATTATTCTCTATATTTTAAGAATCAAATACTTTCATAGAGATCCGATGAGTATGTGCAAAGTTATGGCAAAAGAATGTATGGAGAGCGTAAATCAGCTTAAACCTAAAAACTCAAATATCTCAAAAGTCACTTTGTATGGGTTGGAACCTGTTTGCTAAACTACGTCCAATTGTCTAAGATAAGCTAAGAATATTTTACAACGCCGGTCACTCCCCTAAATTTGGAAAATCGGCGAAACACGTATTCAATCAATTGTTTTGAAGAGTAGGTATTTATTTTAAGAATCAAGAAAATTAGACAACATTCTTATACCTCCCATACCAATTTTGGCTACCCTTTTCGCCCCCTTATGGGTTGAATTTAAAAAAATCCGGTCTTATTCCTTGCCTACATTATATATAAACCCTCTGTGCAAAATTTCAGCTTCCTAGGTCCAACGGCTTGGGCTGGGCGTTCATGAGTGAATTAATCAGTCAGTCAGGACTTTGAATTTTATTTATATAGATTTCTTTTGTCTATGTTTCTAATTGAAGTCTGCCAAACAGTGTAGGTAATGCTACACCTAAATTTTAGACAAGTTATGGTCGTTACCATTGGAGGCATTTGGGAGACTATTCATCTTTATCTGACGGTTATAAAAAGCTGTAGCGCCGCAGGGCCATTTTTTTTTACGTTTCCGACCCGAACCTGCTACATTTGCCTGGTCACACAGTTGTCTCCCTATTGGCAGGCTCGGAGCGTGGGCGGGACTTGGGGTAAGACTGACCCTCCCAAACGTCCTAAATTATTTTGTAATAGTAATTTCCCTAAAAGCCGTTGGGATTTCAGGACTACAGGAAAAGAATGTTCATTTATTGCATTGGTGTTTAATCATAAGCTCATTTATTGCCGAAGATTAAAATATGTTGTATGCAGTTACATCTACTTATTGCTAAAAAGTGATACAGTGAAATTATTTAAGTATTTAAAGTACCTAACTACCTACTTAAATTCGCTAAGCATATATATTTTGCCAATTAAAACAATACAAGATGCCTTCGCATTGCTCGCTTCACAAAAGCAGTTAATAATTTTGACTATCAACGCAATCATTCGGTTAGGTTTTAGTGTATCTGGCTGGTGTTCCGTTTTCACAAATATAGCCGCGCGGGCGCCCGCGGGGGCTGAGGGGGGAGGCGGGGCGCCACAATCGCCTCGCAGATTGCCCAATTCCCGCCGCGTGCGCAACGCACTCGCCTTTTTCTATTTCGTCACATGAATCCGGACGGTTACGTTACCGCACGCTTATTTCAGTCACCTTAATCAACCTATCCAATTTCGAAACTGATTCCAAAGACAAATAAGTCGCAATAGCTTTTAAAAATAAATCTCCTCAGAATAATGCGTCGAGTTAACACATGCCGTGTCCTTAGCAGAAATTTCAGTGGTTTCGCAGCTGAATTGAAAAGACAGATTGCGTAATCACCGACGTCACTGCAGACACATTGGCAGTTGGCTGGCGCTGCGAGGGCCGCTGCCGCAGAACAGATGCGAGGCTCTGGCGGATATATGCCAACCATATAGGAGAGAGAAAAAGACTGACTGATACTGATACAGTCAAGTCAATTACTCCCCCCTACACGACAGACATTATAATCTTCAATCTTCAAGGCTTCTTTCTTCAAGGAGAACTTTCTTCAAAGCAGCTGAAAAAAAGTGTTACAATTTTGTTTTCCCGCGGATTACCTACAGAGTCATATTTATTTTAACTTGTGCGGCGCGTGGTGATGTGAATAGTTGGTTTGTTACTGACTCTAGTCACATGACCACGTAAAAGGAAAAATGTGACTAACGTGCTGTCGCTATGGAATGTCGGCCTGAGAACAATGGATACTACTATAAAAAGTTGCACTGTTTCGCGATTCTGTTCTGACTGATAAGTAGAATTTTGACAAATACTTTTATATTTTTTTTAATATACAGAACAAAATGGCCGTGCCACCACGTTGCGGAAGTTGCGAAACTAGGTCGCGAACTTCCATTAAAAAAGAATTAACCGAAATCTTTTGAGCACTTCCCGAAATAAAAAAAAGTTGCACTTGCTATTCCCTTCCACAGTCAAAGAACGCTTTAGAGCACAAGAGGGACTAATATTCAAAGTTAATTCGGAATTGCACACTGTTCCGTTGGTGATTGCAAACGACCGTTGAGGACGGTGACTGAGGAGCGAATGGTCGGGTTGCGAATGGCGCGAAGTCGAGCCGCGGAACAGTGACGACGGCAGACGTGCTAGGGGCCGGGAGGGCACTGTGGGAGGGGGGGAAAGGGGGGCTGCGCGCGCAGAGAAAGGACGCAATGATGATGTAATCGCGATCGATGCACTCCACTCCGCATGCGACGCAACTATCGTGTTGACCTATTCTTCACAAACTGACGATCCACGTCCTCCTCGAGCACCTCGCTCGGCACCGCAATCAACCGCGGCGAGCCCGCGCCCACCAACTCCTAGCTCCTTACAGCACGCTAGCTCTCGATATGGACTCCGGAGCTAAACGCTTAGACCTAACGCCCTGTCCACTATACGATTTAGTTAAGAGTAGAGACCACGGCGACGATTGAAATAAATACGTAGGTCGATGTTTGTTCTGAAATACATGCCGGTATTTCATACTTAACCGCTAACTTGGACTAGTCCAAGGATTATCTATAAAATATTACAAAATTAAGCCGTAGAGAATGAAGCACATATTGTGGGTCAATGACCCTCACACCAAGGGAACAGATGTCTGAAATGAACCGACATTCATACAATACGAGTGCACACCGCATAATTATGACACCGCAAAGGAGGAAATTATGCCGCGGTCGAAACGGTTAGATTTATCTCTAACATACCTTATCGATCAGAAGAGCCAGTTTGTGGAGCGGGCGCGCTCGGCAGTTTCCGCTGCCGCTCGGGTCCTATGTAGGTCACACGTGTAAACGTTATCCCCACCACGCCGGCCTTGGCTTACTTTACGCCGAGTAGAGCGAATAGCACCTCCCCTTCTCTAACGCAAGCCCACAAGCCAGGCAACGCGGGCGGGACCATTGTGCGAATACTCTGCGCCTCACGAGTTGACCCACCCAAACTTCCCCGTTTTTGTTAAAGTTTCTTTTGTTTCGTGACCGTAACGTTGGCAACGCTGATTTAACTTTTCCTGTTTGTTAAGGAGGTGGTTATTGATAACCAAGTGAAACTGGATGCGGGCAATTATCAGTTGTTCCAACTGCCTGCCCGTCTACAAATAATAATAATAATAATAATATATTTTATTTTGTTTTTTTCCTCGTTTCAGAACATTAGTAGGGCTACAGGCTGATACGTAGAGCTACAATATAAAATGCTCAGATATCAAAACTGTAAGTTAACACACTCAGCCGGATAATATAGCTTCGTTGGACAAAATATTTAAATATTTAAATCTATAAAAGCATTTTTTTGTCTCTAAAGAGCGCCTACAGACCACTGCGCGGTCACGACACCCGACTAACTGAACCCAACCTACTGTACTGGCAGTATCTCCACGTGCGGCCGTTGCATACAGTCGGCCATATTATTATCCACATTTCGTTGCTCAATAGTCGCTCTTATCGGCACGACCTTCCCCGTCCGTACCACTGTCCGCCCAGTGCGGCCCCTCCTATACTCCGTTCATCGAATAATGTCCCCACTTCTTAAAATGTGGTTGTGTATTAAGAATTTCAGTAAAGTGGCACTAAAATTCTTTCCACAACAGTCCTCGTGGAAGCGGCCGGGCCGCGACTCGCCGACGGCACTATAGCTGAAGAAACCACTCGCAGACGACCTCGGTATCTAGGACGGCATCCGAAATAACTAGGTCACCGTTAGCCCGCGCCTTTGTGGCTCTATGACCAGCCCTGTGATCCCGAGTCGCTTGTAATTGTAACCGGTGCGCGGGTCATGGAGGTTGGAGGACGATCGATGCATGCAGCATGGCTGCCGCGGAATCGTGTGGGTCTGTTTTAGCTTAGGGCCTCTTTTTTGAAATGCCTCGAAAAGCCTCAGAAATCAGACATTAAATTACAACATAAAAAAATTACACGTACATAGTTATAACGCTACGCGCTGCCTTGGGGCCGAATATAGTGGAGAAAACGGCAGCGAAAACAAAATCCACTCTGACCATCTTTTCTCAAATCACCTTAAATCTAAATCATCCAATGTGGATTGTATCTTTTATTGTATTTTAATTTGATAAAGCGTTTAATTGGGTTCAGTTTCAAACGTTGATTGATACCTATAAATAGTGTAAAAATAATACTCAGCATATTAAATTATACAATAAACATAGTCACTGTGTTGTGGTCTCCGCCTACTCCTTGGGATATAGTTAGACGTGAATTTATGTAAGTTTACTTGTATTGCTCTACTCATCAATACAAAGCAACTCGGAAACAGCTGAAGAAATATCACTTATTTTATTCCATCCAAGCGCTAGACCGGGAATCAAAATTTAATATGTAAAATAGCTCACACGTTTTAGACTCCAATGAAAAAATAACAATTATATATATACCAACTCTACAAAGTCAGTTAGTCTTCACTCTAGACTTTAGGCTATAAAGTCAAGTAGAGTCAGAGATCGACGTAGTAAGATAATTATACATACAAAAGATGTTGATTGAGATGTAAGAAGACTTAGGTAGCTACTAAACAGCTGTAGTTGATAAACAGCGGAAAAGTTCGTTATTCCCTAGTCATAACAGTACCAGTCATTGTAAAGGGGATGCAAATTGACGCCTTTATTACGAGTACTAGAATACCTACTAAAACTCGCGAATAATTTACCCTGTGATTTTCAGGGTAATGAAAAAAATGACTCTTTTTTTTTTTCAATAAAAACTTTTTCGTCTCGACTCGTCGTTTCTTAGGCATATGTGGCCTGTCATGCCAACTGACACTTCAGCTTGCGAATCAGTGCCCACCAAGAATGTTATTATTACATCCATGGTGTGCACAGATATAAACATCCGGTAAACGACGAACGTTTCTTTGTTTCGACATATACAATAAAAGTGCTAGTACCTTTGTGCTAATATAGTAGAATTACTAAGTTTAATTTAGTTTTTGCAACTTAATTTAGTCTACGTATACAGTCAAAAGGCTTGTCAACGTTTATAATTTCATTGGAAAACTAAGAAGTTAAATTGCTGCAAACTCTACCCTGAACTGCGATGAAACCATCGATTTAAAAGTTTAGGAATCGAGCGTCGCTGTTTTTGCCGAGCATTTCCCAAACTCAAAGTCAAATGGTTTTTGTAGTATAAGACAATATTTCATGCTATAATCATAGTTCTAGGTCAACGGAAAAACGGTCTACTCGTATTGGTTTTGATATACTTGATGTCGAAATATATTTCGTAACGTAGGTATAATATACATTTTGGCAGCATAAATGGCCGTAACTTTTTTCAATATAGGTAACTTAGAATAGTATAAGACAATATTTCATGCTATAATCATAGTTCTAGGTCAACGGAAAAACGGTCTATTGGTTTTGATCCACTTGATGTCGAAATATATTTCGTAACGTAGGTATAATATACATTTTTTGGCAGCATCAATGGTCGTAACTTTTTTCAATATAGGTAGGTAACTTAGAATTTGAGGTTTTGACAGCTTCAATTACACGGTTTTTTTCAGATCTTTTCCAAAGTAGGTATAGTATAATCTAACACACTTGCTAAAATTATAACGCCATCGCAGAAAACAGAATGAAGACTCGAACAAAAAGAGATCCATGTATACCTAATTGCAGGCATAGAATACCGTCAATCCTCGATGTCCGTACAGTAGACGGCAAGCACAAACAACTGGTGTTCAAAACTCGCACATATACCTCACTAGTTACCTACGCGCTCCGGAGCGTTAGATGCAGTGGTCTGACCGTACTACTAGCGCGGCGGTAACATTCTTCGTACAACGACAATACTTCTCTAACGTGGCGACGAATGAGTCAACGCAAACAATGAAAACGTCAAATTCGCCAGCTGTTTAGCAGGAAACGCATAGCAAGCCACGCGAGCGACACCGGGGCGAAACTGGCTCTTACGGGGCCAGTTATAAGAGCTCCCGTCTGTCGCTGGCATGAGACTAGAGTCCACTTACCTGGAGGCTCCAGGCAGGAGAACTGTGCCGTGGCGGGAGTCACCGAGCCGTTTTTATTACATCTGCGGAGCGCTGCGCTGACGGAGGGCGCTGCCGCAGTGGCCTCTATACAGGCTAGAGCTATGTATGTACAGTGAACAGCCCCCATCGCGCGGCCGCTTTAGAAGACAAACGGCCCATCTCTACGGCTCTTTCAGCATGGCCCTTAAATTGAGCCCGCTACAGCGGCTAAGAGTCACGCACGCCCCATATCTCTCTCGATCGCTTGGTAGAGCCACCCCCCTCGAGACTTCGTGTTCCGAATTGCGCTTCGTAGGTACGTTCCGTCGGACAGGTCGAACGAGGAATTTTTTTTGTGAAGCAAAAATGACGAGTATAATCTTTTTGCTAAAAAGCAAATAGTATGGATGGCGATATTACATTGAACGATAACAATAGCAAGACTCCGAGGGTCTTATAGCAAAGACGGTTCAGCACAGCTTTTGCCAAAAAGTGGAAGTGCTGGAAAGAATTATGGCTCATTATATTGTCTTGCACTGCATTGAATTTAGAAGAAAATTCAATGGTTCTAGTATAGAATGCCTTGCAACTACCTCTGCCAACCAACTGGTCTGGTGAGGACCAGACTTGCATATGTAAAACGTATTAGGTATAAGTAGTTAGATAATATTTTGTTGTAAGGTATTAACCTTAAAATTTTCCAATATGCGCAAATCTCAGAAATAATGTCGGTTAGAGTTCGTCATTTACAAAATTTGCTATAAAAGTTTTTTTTTGGGAATTTCGCACAAAAAATATTTTGGTTCTTGTGCTTTCTAGTTTGATAAATAATGCTGTAAATAGAATAACGTATTTTTATGTAGGCATTGTTCTACTAGTACGTAATTAAAATTGCGACATAGCAGAACGATAAAGAGCTAATTTAATAAAATTACAAGAAATCGCTTTACTTAGGTATGTAAGGCCTTTTTTCTTTTATATATTTTAGGTAGGTACAGTCGAATGCACATTATCCTATACACCCATGCACTCTACTCCGTTGCATTACGGGCGACTTTGCAACTAAAATGTGAAGGTTGACGTGCTGTCGACTACCTAAGCAGCAGATTTTTTTTCTGGTACGATAAAGATTTCTATTCCAATCTATGGCAGATCTCTTTAGATACGAGATGGTACAAATTATCCTTTAGTTTGTCAGATAACTTCATTATATGATTGATATGATTTTTCTTAAATAATGCGCGGAAATTAAAACCATGAACTCATTCTGTTAAATTCAATAAACTTTCAAAATCGGACGAACCACGAACGAACAACAATAATTTTTGCCGCGTTAAAGTGTTCTTTTTTTTCAAGACGTCCAGCTTTCTATCGCAAGCCAGTTTGAAATTTAAATAAAACCTCTAATAAGTTACCTCCTTGGTTTTCATTGTTCGGAGTAAAAGATTGTTCTATTTTTACATAATACGACATCTAAGACTACTACTCTGATTTTTTATTCCGTAGAATTCTGACATTTCATAAGTGTTGCTGCTGAAAAAGTTCTTCACCGAAAAAGGGACAAATTTGACCCATTTGAGGCCAATAAAAAATAAAATGCTACGTATTTTTTATGTTTTACCTAAAAAAGGTAAATCTAAATTTTTATTTACTCAAGTGACCTAATACAAAAATAATAAATATTTCAATATCACGAACAATATGTCGAATTATATTTAATTAGGTACTTTATTTCATTCTTTAGCTGTCATCACTGCCTACGAATTCAAGGTTTCGTAAACCTTTTTAGAAAAGTGAAGTATGCCGCTGTTAGCTCTCTTAATAATTCATGTCAGCGATGTTGATGATGATGAAGATAGTGATGTTAGTATTAATGATGAGTGGGTATTTTAATAAAAATATGTTTTCTTTACTTGTACTTTTTTACTGTTTGTGTGATGAAAAGGGATACAATTGTCACTCGCCTTAAATTCTCTTTTAATTTGGAGCTCTACACTTTATAAAATGGATACATTCACTAGCAAATTAAATGTGTAGATTCAGATGTTCACACTCGTATTGAAATTGAAAAATGTGCCCGGCCAAAAAAGGTTTCTAATCTCTGAAATGTCAAAAAATGATAACTGTCAGAATTCTATGGAATTAAAAATCAGACTTTATAGTATGTACCTAATTTATTTGGCGCAAAACACGACAGTTATGAATTTTCATAGACTTTTTTCCGGCCGCTGCTCGCGTGTAGTTGGCCAGTACAGCAATTTCGATTTATCTCGAAGAAGGTTGTCGAAATAATGCTCAAATTTCCAAGCATGTTTGAGAAAAGGCCTTTTCCCCATTACGCCACATCTTGAGGTCTCTCGCCATTCGCATCCATGGGCCCCTCGCTAACCTGGCCACATTATCCTGCCTCGAATCTGTTAGTGCATTACAGATCCACGGTTGGGTCACGTGGCGTGTTTTTTCATACCATTGACGCTTAGATTGTTTGATACGCCCGCGCGCGTAGACTTGCAGCGGCAATGAAACTAAATCGCCATGTTCAAGCAGTTGTCATTGTACTACAATTCATTATATGGCATTAAATAGTATTTTAATATTAAATTTAATCAGAGGATAAATGTGTCTAGTGTTCAACACATCCAAGATATTATTTTGTACGTTTGATTTGTATTAGCTTTAAGGTGATTTGAGAAAAGATGGTCAGAGTGGAGTTTTTTTTCGCTGCCTTTTTCTCCACTACAGACGGCCCCAAGGCAGCGGCTAACATTATACATAACTGTATGTACATTGACATTCAACAAGCAGAATGTAAATTCTTTACGTTGAAATAAATTTTTGAATTTTTGAATTATTTTTTTTATACCCAGCAGTGGGCGTGGGTGGGTGCCTGATAATGATGATAATGAAATAGGTACCAATGTCCATTTAGACTCGGCCTGTTTCTTTCACACCGAATCTCCCTGAATTGAATATTGTTAAGTTAGGCCAGAAAAGGATTAATCGCTGAAAAGAAGCCAAAAGCCCTGCCGTCCACAAATACAGACAGTGGAAAACGTTCGTAGAAAAGTTAATTCGAACTTCCCGGATTCATAAGGCTTTAATAAAACTGGTTGCAAAGGAAACGCCGGCATCAGAAGCGGGTTTCACATTGCATGTTATCCGAAACTGCAAGGTACTATTCGACTAGTACTCATTTATTTATTTACTGAGGTTTATCAGCATTATATGCTGATAAACCTCAGTAAATATGCAACCTTACATGCAACCTTACGTGTTAAAAGCATGAAGTTATTTGGAACTAGATCTATAATTTTATTATAGATGTTTGTAGATAAATTTGTATATGCTTGTGTAAGAAAATGTTCTATATTTCATCGTAACACTACGTACGGTAGTCCTAAATATTAAGTTTTTTTTTATTATTTATTTATTAATAAGAAACTCAACAGCGAAACAAAACATAATTATACTTATAAAGTATCTATAGTAAGGCCAATTACAGTTAAAACACAAATATACTAATAAGACAAAAAACTGCATACCTATATACATATAGCAAAACTATGTAGGTACCTAAGGTATCATCATCATCATCATCATCAACCTATTAGGTCCCCACCGCGGGGCACGGGTCTCTTCCCAGAGGATGGTATTAGGCCATACTCCACAACGGGGGCCAAGTTCGGATTGGTGGAGGTTTGTAAAACTTGGCTTAAACTGCCACCTATCGACGGCTGCTTAACGTGCCTTGCGAAGCACGGAACCGCTCGGAAAATGCCACTAGCGTTCGTCGTAAAACGGTCACCCATCCATGCACTGAACGCGCCCTATGTTGCTTAACATTCGTGATCGTTTAAGATCACTCAGGCGGCCGAGGCTGCAAGTGGTTATATACCTACAGGTATATAATAGCTGGCAGAAGTATTTATTATTTAATTAATAAGTGCATGAAAGGTTATTATTAATTAAATAATAAATATATTTTTACGAAAATTTTTTGCTTTCATTGTAACGTTCACACGATGTTCGCACAACGGCCTTAATAAACTACCACACCACGATGTCATGTCTTTACCGATATCGTGCAATGTAAAACCGGCCAGACCGACTACGGTCAGAAAACTATTTCTGAGACTATCCTTATTTTCTTTTAATAAAGCCGCTCGGATGAAGTGTGCATTCCCAGTTTATGAGGAATTTAATTTCTCTTATCAAGAATTTTCCCGTTGGTTTTCTTTGCTGCGAAATTGTGCAGATGCACTTCGTCTCAACTTGGGAATGGCTTGGAATATTCGTAACTCTGGGGAACAGCCACGGAACTCGCGAGATTAATTTGATACATACAACTGAATATACACGTCTAGCCGTGGCTGCTCCTGTGCGGAATACAGTTCATCATCAACCCATTTCGTCCCCACCGAGGGGCACGGGTTTCTTCCCTGAGGAAGGTATAGGCCATACTCGTGGAGGCTTGTAGCCGGTCTTACTGTCAGAAGTTTTCAAGCCGCCCAAGGCCTCTGACGTGGCTTAACAGCTGCCATCTATGGACGGCAGCCGGCACCAATTGCTTAACGTGCCTTGCGAAGCACAGAACCGCTCAAAAAAAGCCCACTAGCATTTTAGTCATAGACGGTTACTCATCCATGGACTGAACGCGCCCTATGTTGCTTAACCTTCGTGATCGTTTAAGATCACTCAAATGTTCGGATTGAGTGAACACTGGAATGCATTGTTCGGCAAAGCAATGTACTTACGTCGAGTTGTTCAATTCAAACATCGCCGCCGCCGCCAGTTCAGAATGATCCCTATTTTACACTGATCCACACTTGACTGCATCAACAACTTTTCGATCCATTTTTTTTTTGTGACACTGATACCGAGATCAGAACGCGCTATCAGTTTCCTTATGATTATAGGTATATTATAAATTAAGCACTTCTTTCATTTCCACTTTCCACTTTCATTTTCTAGTATGGACTCCAGCCTCTCACATAGGATTAAGTCTAGACTATTCGAATACAGCATGACACTGATACCGAGATCAGAACGCGCTATCAGTTTCCTTATGATTATAGGTATATTATAAATTAAGCACTTCTTTCATTTCCACTTTCACTTTCATTTCCTAGTATGGACTCCAGCCTCTCACATAGGTTTAAGTCTAGATTATTCGAATACAGTATTTGACACTATCAACAATAAATTATTTGAGATGCTCGATTAAAACAAAAATTACAAAATGATTCGGAAAATGTATTTCTTTTAATCATTTACTAGTTATTACAATTTTTAAATAGATGAAACATAAAAAGAGTGCTCTGAAATGTGACGTCACAAGCAAGTATTTTTATACTAAATTCCATTTTAAAATTAACTTATTTGACATCCTGTCAAATACCCAATTGTTCATATTTTTTGTGTTTTGATACCTGTGTGAGAAGGAAATAAATAAATTACTTACTTACTTTATTTCCATATACCCAATATAAAATAAAAGAAAAACCGGCCAATTGCCGGCCAACCGGCAGTTCAATTCGCGAACGAAGGCTACCGTACCATATACAACATTTGAATGTTTTTGAAAGCTGATTTGAACATCAGTCGAATACAGTGGCTTGAGAAAGGTGCACTATTATTGTAAGCAGGCCTATATACGTGTAACTATATGGCACGTGCATTTTCTCTCTATTTCTATTTTTTTATTTCAAGTGCTGATTATTGAATAACTCAGACACTCAGGTTTCCTCACCATGTTTTCCTTAAGTCATAGCTCCACTGGGAATCGAATCTGGGTCTTCAGCTTCTGGGCCCATTGTTCTACCCAGTATGCTACCCTTGCATTGTTTTGTTACTAAATTGATAGAATCTAGGGCGAGTGCGTCTCCTGCCGAGTCCTGCCCACTGATGTCACACTGACGGGTGATTTTCAGAATTAAAATAACATATACTGCCTCCGGCCCCACACTAGGATACCCTGTGTCGTGGGAACCAGAAACAGCGACGTCACAAACATGTAAACATCCAAGACCTGGGTTTCTTTTTTGCATAATTAATTAATTGCATAATTTCTTTGGCATTTTTTCCTATTTACACAATAAATAGTAGTAACGCCACTAAAACCTATTAATATGTTGCAATACAAACTTCAGGGGCCAATAAAACTACAATAAATGTTACTTTTTATTGAGTTAATATGGAAAAAATGCGCTAAAGAAATTATGCAATTTGAGCCATTTTCCTCAGGGTGATTATCAAATCACCCTGACGTCTAATATAACACTGTAATATACAAAATAGCTTCTTGTTATCCACCCACATATTCGTACAATCGACAGGACAATATCACCTATACATCCATGCACTCTACTCGCTTGCATTACGTGCGACTTTGCAAATAAATATTTAGGTTGACGTGCTGTCGACTGTACGAGGCGACGGCGGTTGTGCACTTTGCATATTGTATCACCAATCGTTTTTAATCGTTCGGTATCGGAAATCGTACAAACTGACATATTAACATGTTAATAGCTTTAGAACTAGAGCTTCTTGTTATCGAAACTATTCTAAGCAGCTTATGTATTTGCAATTAATATTTGTAGGTATTACAAAGGAATTAAATTTGCCTTGTAAGTTATACAGGGTGTTGATTTGTACCTACAGTTTCGTCCGATTCAGGGGTGGTTATTTAAATGATACTGAAGGAAAAAAGATATAAAAAAATAATTTTTTTTTGTGAAAATCACCTAAGAATCATAAAGTTATATATATGCCTTAGCTTCTATCGTTTGCACTTGACGGGTCCGGCGGGGGTTTTGCGGGGCGGGGCGGTAGAGTGCGCCCGCGCGCTCGCTGGGCGCCGCATAACCGGGGATTTAAGGTGATTTTCACTAAAAAAAATATCTTTTTTTTATTTTATTTTTTCCTTTTATTATATATGTTAGTTTATTTAATTTAATCACACCTTAGGTATATAAGTATATTTTTATATTTACTTTCCTTTGCACGCTTACCAACTCATTCCTCTACCTTTTGCGGTTACTGGTGGAAAGTGCTTATGGCATTAAGTCCGCCGCATTGTATCAATAAATGAATAAATGATTACTTGTTGATCATAGATTAACTACAAATTCAGTATAGGAGTACCTACCTTTACAATTTTGGTACAATCTAATTAAATTAACAAACGACTTTGTATTTGCATGGACATACGTATGAGGATTCTCATTGCTAGGGCGCTGGATGTAGAGTGCGACAAGTGAGTCGTGGCTCAAGCCTTTGGCGGGAAATTTAAAAATCTTTTAGTTGATAACACTGCAATAGTCTGAATATAAACCATCTTGATACTTTTGCTTAACTTCATTATTTGTTTAATTATTTCTCCTAATTAAGTCTCCAATAAATTTTGTCCAAACATAAATAAATATAAGCAAAACGAAAACATTAACTACATCAAAACCAACATTTCCACTCCACCAAAAACAGGCATAATAAAGATGCACCACATAAACTTATAAACATTTATTAATGCTGAACCATAATCAAAATCTGATTCATATCTTTTTTCTCAACATCTTTGAGTTCTTTGACTAAGTCTTCGATCTGACGTTTAACATTTTCTTCATCCGACAGACCTTACAACAAGAAATAATTCATGTTTGCTTTAAAACATTATTTAAAAAATAATTTTACCTATGGTTTAGTATGTACATACGAGTACATACTAAAACATAGGTAAAATTATGTTGAATAGAAACAAAAGTTTTTTTCTTGTCTAAATCTAGGACGAGTATCAAACTGTTTGGGCTGTACTACTTGCAGCTGAAATACCTAAGTTTGACAGTCAGAGTGTGGCCATATGAAGAATTCGAAATAAAACGCGTCCCAGGACTCGCTTGTCAGACTCTAACTTATAATTCTTCGGGATTTTTTTTATAAATATAAACATATATATATACATATATATATATATATATATATATATATATATATATATATATATATATATATATATATATAGGCAAATACATTAACTGCATCGCTCGTAGCCCCGGCTGTCTGAGTGATCTTAAACGATCACGAAGGTTAAGCAATGTCTATGGCATTTTTCCGAACGGTTCCGTGCTCGTTCGTGTTCGCAAGGCACGTTAAGCAGATGGTGCCGGCTGCCGTCGATAGATGGCAGTCGTTAAGCCAAGTCAGAGGCCTTAGGGCGGCTTGAAAACTTCTGACAGTAAGACCAGCCACTAGTCTTACAAGCCTCCACCAATCCGAACTAGGCCCCCGTGGTGGACTATGGCCTATACCTTCCTCAGGGACGAGACCCGTGCCCTTCGGTGGGGGCATAATGGGTTGACGATGACATACATTGCTCCTTATGTATCCTATATACGTCCCACTGCAAGGCACAAGGGTGCAATTACGCAATCCACTGTATGGAGTTGTCTGATTTAGCCGCTTTGTTCGGGAACAATACCCCCCGGTATGTCACACCACCTTATGTTACACTGTTAGATTCTGGGACTTTTTTCCCAATAGGTATGTCATTCCCTACTCCGAACTGTCATATACATACATATTTTGACTTTTAGAAGTTGTCTAAATGTTTAACTCGACAGAGTTGAAAGTTAAGTAATATAATACTTACTCGGGGACTTAGGAGGATATAACACAAAGGTGTTTTGTTTAGTTTAGGGCCGGTTTTTCAATAGTCAGATAAAACTTAACTGGAGAATAAAACTGATGTTGTCACTGTCTTGTCGTATGATTTAGACAGTGACAGCATTCAATTTATTCTCCAGTTAAGTTTTATCTGACTATTGAAAAATTGGCCCTAAGTCTCATTAAAAATGCTTTTACGTATGTTCATCGCAAACTCATTCCGATGGCGGATGGTTGTCTGCAGGGCTATAAATGGAAAGGTGGTCTCGACTAGTGATGTGAAATGATTAAAATTTTTAGCACCGGTGTCTGCCAATACTTTTATAAAAAATACGATTTTTTTTTGTTTTTATTTAAAGATTTATAATTCATAAAAACGTAGAAAACATAGTAGATTAAGAATATTATCTACCAGCCTGCTCAACCTGAACATTTAGATTTTTCATTCATCCCAAAAATCTATATGAATTTTCCCTTGGTTACCGATCGCAATAATCGTTTATTATCGGTTTGAAGCAGTTTTTTTACCGGTTTTCATTGAACCGGTTCACACTACTACTGTCGACTCTACGTAGCGTAGAAAACCAATCACCAAGCTGTCAACAGCAAACACCGTTCACGCGGTTACAATTTATTTAACAAAGGAGCTGGATGAGGTTTACCGCACCATAAAATATGAGTTTTCCTAGACCTGGCTTTTGACACATTATCTATTTCTATTCTCTTCCATAAATTTGAATATTCCGGTATCAGGGGATAACAGAGTAAATTATTTAGAGTTACTACGACTATATTTAATTTGCACGGGTTATACTGATATAGCGTTGAAGATGAGGCAAATTTATAGAATGTACCTAATAAAATAAATAATTTCAGTTTATTTGGCACCTACAAAATTAAAATAAAAACAATCGTGACTTACCGCAGAAATTAGGTTTTACATAGAAATAAGAATGTAAAATTTCACCAAAATTGCCGCCGCTTAACATTTTGCCGTGATTATTGAAGACCAAAGACCAAGACCAAAAAATAAAATATGTCAGAGACGCATTACCTAGGACATAAATACCTACCTACATTGAATTTAGAAAATTCAATGCTACCTATTAATAGTGGTTAGACTTTATTGTATTCATAACATTTTAAGAAAATGTTATACCTATCACATAACATTCAATTATTATTTAACTTAAAGACTTAAAACTATTTTTTGCTCATTTCAGATGACGCCACTTTTTCATGCACCACAATAATGTCAAACTCCATTGATTTTTCTAAACAAAAAATACAATTTTGAGATTTTAATACACAATGAGGCGATGTGATTTTTTTTGCCTTTTTCATAGTACGGAACCCTTCGTACACGAGTCTGAATCGCACTTGGCAGGCTTTTCATTTCTTTAATCTTTTCTTCGAAGTCGAGGCCGGCCTAGAAGGAGGTGGCCGAAAACTCTGGACTAAACTGGGGGAAAAATCGAAAGAGAATCGCTCGTAGCCCCGGCTGCCTGAGTGATCGCTAAGGTTAAGCAACATACGGCGCGTTCGGTCCATGGATGGATCACCGTCTATGACTAACGCTAGTGGCATTTTTCCGAGCGGTTCCGTACTTCGCAAGGCAAGTTAGCAGTTGGTGCCGGCTGCCGTGATAGATGGCAGTCGTTAAGCCAAGTCAGAGGCCTTAGCTTAGCGCGGCTCGAAAACTTCTGACAGTAAGACCAGCCACTAGTCTTACAAGCCAATCCGGACTTGGCCCCCGTGGTGGAGTCTGGCCTCTACCTTCCTCAGGGAAGAGACCCGTGCCCCTCGGTGGGGACATAATGGGTTGATGATGAGGCGATGTTCAGCAGTAAATTGCAAACACAAAGGTTATCATCTATTTTCCAAAGACGCTAAGAGAAGAAAGCAGTTGATAAATGCTTTGCGAAAATTGGCAGCTTATTAGCTCTTCTAGGTTGTGTGCTAAATATTTTGAAGCCTAAAGATTTTCACGATAGAAATTCCCATACAGGTAAGAAGATTCGTTTCTTTTAACACTAATTATATACTTACTGCAGCGGCCAGCAAAAGAGGCATTGATGGACGAACGTGGAAATGTGGGCCAAGTCGAAGCAGAGGCACACATACGTGAGTCCATCATCGCCTAGTTGTGGCCACAGCTTGTATATGATTTTTCTCAAATAATGCGCAGAAATTAAAACTAAGTAGTAGGCAGAACTTTTTATTTGAAATAATTATTGCCGCGTTAAAGTGTTCTTTTTTTTCAATAGCGATATCCAGCTTTCTATCACAAGCCAGTTCGAAATTTAAATAAAACCTCTGATAAGTTACCTCCTTGGTTGTCATTGTTCGAAGTAAAAGATCGTTCCATTTTTAAATAACACGACAGTTATTAATTTAGAACTTTTTCCGGCCGCAGCTCGTGTGTAATTTGGCCAGTACAGCAATTTCGATTTATCTCGAAGAAGGTTGTTCAAATACTAATATTTTTTTATGAAGAATTTTTTAAACTAAAGTTTTTAAGAGTGCGGTCCAGCATTACTTTGGACATCAAACTAAATAGTTTTGAAAGTATTTGAATTTTGAAAGAGTTTGTATTTGAAAGTACTTATTTATTGTATTTAGATAATAATGTCAAATAATTAATGAAATAACATAATAATATAGTGTGTAGTATATGTATTAGAAGTTTATACATTACATTGATATTACATTAATGATGATCTGATATAAGTAATTTATCGTTTTTTTTTAAATTCTCTAGCTCTACCCCTTACTTTTTCCACATCAGCCGTGGTTAGCTGGAAGAAATACTTTTTAGTATTAATAAGCTCGCTGTTGTACAGATCTTTCTCTTGAGCAATAAAGAATTTTCAATGGAAAGCTAGCACTGGATGTGTTCCAAATAAAAAACATACATTGAATTGAATTGCATGGAGTTGAATTGAATGTAATGACGGCCATTTGTCGTGCTAACTACTATGTTTTTATTGGACACAAGGCCCGAAGGCCGCTTGGACTCGAGTTGCAATAATTGCAATTATTGATTTCAAACACCTAATAAATATTGAGTAAACAAACGTGTAGCCAAGGACGGTCACAGAAAGTCCGACGTCAGCTAAAATAAGTAGGTCGGTGTCGACGGGGCGGGGTCCTCGGGCCTCGGAACAAGGTGCTCTACATATGCAGAGGACGACACAAAATAGGATCCGTAGAAGATCGGCCTACATAACGAAAACTAACAAAAATGTAGTCCACACATCACATTCACTTGTTCTGGGCACAAACTATACTCCGTTCCACGGTTAGAACTCCCAGGGAACCAATACTCGCTTGTCATTGGTCAATACACGCGGCTAAAGATAAGAGAAAACGGTCCCCTTCATTATTATTATAAGGTAGGTTGTAAGAAATCCAGTCACGCGCATTTACCAATGGGCGCACATGGATGACACATGGCTTTCTTTGGGAGCTTGTTCCGTGTAATGGATTATAGGGTAGGGTGAACATTTGTACCTACCAAACTCTGTATTAGATTTAAGATGATTTGAGAAAAGATGGTCAGAGTGGAGTTTTTTTTGCTGCCTTTTTCTCCTCTACGTTCGGCCCTAAGGCAGCGGCTAACATTATAATTTTATGTACATTGACATTCAACAAGCAGAATGTAATTTTTTTTCGTTGAAATAAATTTCTGATTTCTGGTGTATCTCATGTGGCAACTACGCTGGCACGTAACAGACACGAAATAACAAGGGCCCTACTTTATAGAACTTTTGACTAACCCATGTGCATTGCATTCGGTTTCCTTTTTTTATCAAGTTTTCTGTTTATTGGTGAAATAAAACGCAGTTGGAGTTGTATAGCATACGGTTTAAAGTATTATTAATTAATCTCGCGTTTTGTATCGACCGCCACCGCTATTTACCCGCGTTTTAGGTATCCTTAAGCGTTCTTGTATCCGCCTTAAATAAATACTTTACTATTAATGGCCGGTCCCAATAACCTAACAATCAGCTACCACCAGTTGAAATGTTAACTAGTGATAGGCCACTCAATAGAAAAGAAAAACGGAACATTTCAATATCGCGTTGACTGCTAACTGTCAGTTATCTATAGATAAGTTATTGGGACCGGGCATAAGAGCCCCGTCGAATTTTCTACAAGTAAATAGTTTGTGGCTGAAAGCTGCAGCGGCTTTGCAGCAGCGCCGCCTATATATTCTCTAATCAATTATTGGAGCCACTCGTCTGGAAATAGGTCGGGATCTCGTCTGTCTTCATATATACTCTGCCTTTTAACCCTTTATTGAACATGGCTAGTAATATTCATTGGAATTGGAATTTATTTTAAGGTGATAAGATAAGGCCAATAACAGCTGAGCTGAGCAGCGTAAGGGAAACTACGTCGAGTCTTCACATCGCCAATCTCACAGACCTCTAAAGACGAAAGTCTTCAATCAGTGCGTCCTACCCGTCATGACATACGGTGCCGAAACGTGGTCACCCACGGTGGGGCTGGCCCACAAATTTAAAGTCGCTCAGCGTGCTATGGAAAGGGATAGCCCTTTCTCGGGGTTTCTCTGATAGATCGAATTCAAAACGAGGTGATCCGACAAGAACCAAAGTCACCGACATAGCCCACCGAATTAGCATGCTGAAGTGGCAGTGGGCCGGCCATATCACCCGAAGAACTGATAACCGATGGGGTAGACGAGTTCTTGAGTGGAGACCCCGGATCGGTAAACGTAGTGTAGGACGTCCTCAGACTCGGTGAAACGATGATCTTCGCAAGGCGGCTGGCAAGAACTGGATCAGAATAGCCGAGGACCGTGCTCAGTGGCGTGCAATGGGAGAGGCCTATGTCCAGCAGTGAACATGAACAAGCATAGGCCGATGATGAAGGTTCGACTTAAAGCGGTGACTATTATTTTTTTATGCTATACACTGTTCAACCGAGATAACTTTTAAGTGTGGCAGTGTTTTAAATCGACATGCCGGTTTTCGTGAAACTGTGTGTGGACGAATTGGCTTCATAGAGACTCTGTTGAATAGGCGAATGGAATTATTAAGATAGATGAAGCACATAAAATTTAATTTAAAAAAAATGTATTTTCAAAATTATTGTGACGTAACTGTAATAGTTAGGCATATAGTATAGCGGATATTTTTAATGCCTATTGATGTCCTCTATAAAACACTAGTGCATTACTTTGCTCTATTGTCAATAGTTTCCGCGGTATAAGGATTTTTTGGTATCTTTTTCACACTTTGAGTTACATTATCGAAATTTTCATATGGATCACTAACTGCTATCAAAATATCTATAGCCTATGATACTCACAGTGAATGTTGCTTTCCAACAGTGAAAGAATTTTTGAAATCATCACAGTAGTTTTTGAGTTTATTCATTACAAACATACACACACAGAAAAATACAAAAATACAAATGTTTCTATCTATACAAATCTATATATATAAAATTCAAAGTCCTGACTGACTGACTCACTCATCAAAGCCCAGCCCAAGCCGTTTGACCTAGGAAGCTGAAATTTTGCACAGAGGATCTGTATATAATGTAGGCAAGGAATAAGAACGGATTTTTTGTAATTCAACCCCTAAGGGGGCGAAAAGGGTTGCCAAAATTTGTATGGGAGGTATAAATAATGTTGTCTGATTTTCTTGAAACTTACATTGAATACTCTTCAACACAATTGATTGAACACGTGTTTCACCGTTTTTCTAAATTTAACCCTTAACGGGAGTTACGGGAGTGAACGGGGTTGCAAAATTTTGAACTAAAGTCCACGCGGATGGAGTCGCGGGCGAAAGCTAGTAATAGTATCGATTTAGGTAAATTCTAGGCTAATACATAAAAAATATTGTTTGTACTTTATTTGTTGAGTTTTTGTAAAATATTACATAAATTTATTCAAAAAAATCCAAAAATATACCTGTGCTAAAATATAAATGCCAATTTATTTTCTATTTTCAAACTATTTTCGAATTTACCCTGCTACCTACTTTAGAATATGCCATAATTTATTGTGCTTGTGAAGTGATACTACCGAATCTACCACAATTATAAAGTTTGACGGTTCACGGAATAAGGGGATTTTATATTCCACCGGTAATATCTATATTAATAATTTCGTTCGGGTCTACGGTAGACTCGAACGATATGCACACCAAATGAAAGAGCGTAAAAAAATAGTTGATCTGAGTCGACAACATATGGGCGGAAAATTCGTATTATCGAGCAGCATCAATATAACAATTATTAAATTCAACAACGGCGTTGCTAAGTAAACATGTCAATGTCATCATTGTTGTGTTAGTGTCAATGAGGAAGTAGGTCTGTGTGTTAGTGTCACAAGTTTTCATTGTGAACTGTTATGGCCGGTTTACATTATTTTAGTGTTTAGGAGAGTGCTATAATACAATTAGAGAGGCAAGTGCATTAGTACATTACTAGACGTTCGAGTGAACGTTTATATTTCTTCCAGTAGAGTGTCACTTCGTCGACGTCGCGAAATATGCGCTATCCTACTCAAAATACTATGAGTTTTAATGGAACACATAAGTAGGTAAGTTTGATAATTCGAGTTATTGAAAACAACACGCACCCGTCACGGGTCACTTGCGCACTCTCCTAAAGTTCTCACTAAATTTTTAGTTTATACACAGATAAGTAACGACGATAGTAACGCGCTCAGGTGTTACTGGATAGAACAATAGAAACCAATTCTATTTTGATTCTAATTGAAAGGCAACTAGAACCGTACTATACCGTAAAACGTACTAAAGCAAGTGGCGCTTACACGTTTCTACAAAAGCACTCTCCTTAAGAAAAAAAGAAAGAAAGAACGAAAGAAAAAAAGAAAATTTATTTATTTGATACTCAAAACAAAACAAAAAACACACACACACAGAGTGCGAACAATAATTAAAAAAATAACACAGAAAGCATAAAAAGCGTAAAAATAAATAAACTGTACAACATGAAAATAATAATAAAATACATTAAAGGTTGAGCCCCCAAAATGGGCCCGATTCAGCATAATGTTGCAACAGAGTTTAAAGTAAAGCACTCTCCTAAACACTAAGATAATCTAAACCGGCCCTTTGATCTAATTTGTTAACTCCATGGTGTGTGAAATACCGTGGCATCAAAGAAGGTTATTATAATCTGTGCCAACTGAGAAGGTGTAGTAAGTAATCTGTGGTGTTTTTCATTGGCGGGAAGACAATAATTGACATTGAGTTTTGGAAGGGTCTGAAAAATAATTGAAAAAGGAAATCAAAGTCATAAATTGATCTTTATTGTTTTGCTTAGGTACCAATACTTATTGAAATGAAAAAGCCACTAGATAAGATAAATACCAAAAATTAAAATGATGAAGAAAAACATGTGGTCAATACAAAACTAAAAGCTGTAAAGCCAAAGAGAGGGAGCTGTTTTTAGTTGATTAGCCAAGTGGATTCTACGTCTCATTGAATACGTCATTAGATTCACTAGCTGTTAAGTTTATGAAGGAAGCTCATTAGTAATTTGTGATGAGGTACCCATGACAAAGTTATGATAAGTATCCGATTTTTGCCTTGCATTCCTTCGTGAGTAGCCAGAACATGTCTAAAAGAGCAAGATTGGCTATCCGTAATAGTGTGCTGGTTCCAATACTGATGTAAGCATGGTAGCGAGATTTGGGTATGGCAGAAGAATCATGAAAGTAGGATTAGTGCAGTACAAATGAGATCCTTAAGAAATATGTGTGGTGTTACTTTGAATGACAGAATACGCAATAGTGTGATCAGAGACCGAGGATGTAGAGAAAGAGGATGTAGTGAGTGACTAGAATTGAAAAAAGGAATGTTGCGTTGGTTTGGAGATGTGGAGAGGATGAACGAAGAAAGACTGACAAAGCAAATATATCGGGCGAATGTGAGTGGAAGGTAAGGGACGCCCCAGTTGGACATACTTCGACCAAATAGGGGATGTATTAGCAAAGGGCAAGATGAAAAGAACCCGAAACCGATGTGGGTACATGCAACGACTAATGGATGTCGATGAAGCGAAAGTGATTTGTCAGGATAGTGGCAGGTGACAGTCCGTGGTCTCTGCCTACCCCTCTGGGATACAGGTGTGAGCTTATGTATCTGAATGTATTAAGATATTTATATCTACTGGTGGTTGATAAATACAGAGGCGTCACCATATAAAAAAACATAGTGGAATATTATTTTGCGTCTACATTTTACCCGAGCGAAGCCGGGTTTTCGTCTAGTTGAAACATATAGGTGGTAAATTAAAAAAAAAATTTTTTGTCTCTTATTAGCGGCCTAAAAACACTAAACTTTCTATAGCCTTCCGATAACATTTCTGATTGACTCAAAATTCGGACACGGGACATATTAGTCTGACGAGCGAGTCCTGGGACGCGATTTATTTCGAATTCTTCCACACTCTGACTGTCAAACTTAGGTATTTCAGCTGCAAGTAGTACAGCCCAAACAGTTTGATACTCGTCCTAGATTTAAACAAGAGAAAACCTTTTGTTTCTATTCAACATAATTTTACCTATGTTTTAGTATGTACATACGAGTAATAATGTTTTAAAACAAACATGAATTATTTCTTGTTGTAAGGTCTGTCGGATGACGAAAATTTTAAACGTCAGATCGAAGACTTAGTCAAAGAACTCAAAGATGTTGAGAAAAAAGATATGATTACGTCTTAATCCAGTTATTAGGTGATAATAATCTGCCAACTGCCATCTGTTTCATTTTTAATGAATTTTACTGCGTTAAGAAACAAGGCATTGAATTTCTTGAATCAGATTTTGATTGTGGTTCAGAATTAACAAATGTTATAAGTTCATGAGGTGCATCTTTATTATCCCTGTTTTTGGTGGAGTGGAAATGTTGGTTTTAATGTAGTTAATGTTTTCGTTTTGCTTATATTCATTGGACAAAATTCCTTGGAGACTCCAAACTAATTAAACAAATAATCAAGTTAAGCAAAAGTATCAAGATGGTTTATATTCAGACTAACTATATGCAGGGTTAACCACTAAAAGATATTTAAATTTCCCGCCAGAGGCTTGAGCCACGACTCACTTGTCGCACTCTACATTGGCGAAGTTGTACTGAACAATCAGTGCATAGAGTCCATAGAGCACAATTTAATTTGATTGGCCCTAGGTGCATAAAAACTATTAAAACGACGTTTTTGCAGTGACGATGATTTATGGAGGGGCCGTCGATATTACTATTGTAATGAATTTCAAAGGCATCCGTGCAAACAAGTATAACAATTCAAGCCACTGTGTCCAGTTTTAACCTGCAAATGAAAAAAGTGTCAATTCTATGCACCTTGCACCCTTTGTGATGGGCGAGGGGCGGCCATCCAAAGGCTCTTAGGAGCCAAAGCCAGAATGCAGTCATATCTGTAGCTCTCCCCCCAGATTAATAAGGATTCCAATTTCACTACAATGGATGCCACTCGCACCGATGAATTATTGCGAGCTCGAACTAAACAGTCTGTTCCAATACACTCTTCCGGATTTGATAGCATTTTGCCCACTATCGCATTTTGATAGCTCAGCCTTTCCATATGTCCATTTTAATTGTAAAATGTTATCGATTTTTTTATATTTACTGTATCAACAACGCATTAAAATTATAGAAGGCAGTAGTGGGACGAGCAGAGTATACTATTTATGACCTGTGGACCTGTGTTTATGAACTTTGCAATGTAGTAGTTGAATTGTTATTGTAAATGATGTGAATTGTAGTTCCATGAAACAGGGCCCAGTTGAGCATCGTCACAGTTGGTGTTATTGGTCTTTTTTATGCATATTTTATGGTATCTCACTTATGAAGAATTGGAACAGTTAAATTTTTGATCGTAATGAAAATTGTAAAAAGTAACACTTTTCTATAGTGAACATCATACTTTCAATAAATATTAAATTAGTTCGATTTCACTCGTCGGAAGAGTACGATCATGGTCCTACCGTTGTACATCATAAAACTACAATTCATGGTTAACTATTACCATTCGATGTACATTACAAAGTCGATTTACCCATAGATAAATAAGAATGTAGTCTCGGCTACGCGGTGAACATCAAGTTAGAATAGTAAATTATTAATTTTACTTTCATGAAACAGGTGTTAGTACTCGTATCTATCTATATTAAAACATAAACATAAACATTTACATACAGGCACATACATTGCTTATGCCCCCACACTAGGATACCCTGTGTCGTGGGAACCAGAAACAGCGACGTCACAAACATGTAAACATCCAAGCCCTAGGGTTTTTTTTTCTCCCCAGCCGGGGTTCGAACCCGGGACCTCTCGCAGGCCTCTAAAGAGACCTCTATTAAGTGTAGTAGATGTATTTTTGTATCATCTACTCGCAAAACCCGATAACCGTGCCTTGACATCCATGTTTAGCAGGGGACTTTTTATTGATTGACTAAAACATAACATAAACTCACGCTTGTAACCCAAAGAGCTTGTAGGCAGAGACCAAGGACGACCACTTGCCACACTCCTGACAGGTCACTTTCATTTCATCCACATTCATGCATATTCTTCCTGAAATTCTCTCCATCTAAAGTTTGTCTGGAAGAGATCGCTCTAAGCGATAAGACCGCCAATTGTATAGTATTACTTAGATATTATAAGGAACTTTCCGCTGCCGTCTGTCATACAGTTTTTGTAACTAGTACAGACTCCATTGTTCTTATCCTATCACTAGATTTATGTAATTACATTCTTTAGAAATGTTAAAATAGGTTAAAATAGTTAAAATACACACACATTACTACTTGCTAAACTTTTCTGTAATAAATAAATTTCAATTTCAATAAATTGACATTTTCACGATTTAGAATTGCAAAAGTTAATACTTCCTACTTCGTCTTGGATGTTTACATACACGTCTGTGATGTCGCTGTCTCTGGTTCCCATGAGACATGTATCCTACTGTAGGGCCAGAAGCAAAGTATGTGCCTGTGTGTAAATGTTTATGTTTATGTTCCTTTAGGGGGAATATTCTGTATCCTGGTTGAGCAATAAAGTGTCAGGTTTCGAGTACTTTTTGACTAAAACACTGTAACAAAAAGACATGTAGGTAGTAGTAATTGGGTATTTGACAAAATGTCAAATGAATTACTTTATAACGGAATTTCGTATGAAAATACTTGCTTGTGACGTCACATTTCAGAGCACTCTTTTCATGTTTCATGTATTTAAAAATTGTAATAACTAGTAAATGATTAAAAGAATTACATTTTCCGAAACATCTTGAAATTTTTGTTTTAATCGAGTATCTCAAATGATTTATTGTTGATAGTGTCAAATACCGTATTGAAACACACTTTAGTGCTGACCTAGCACAGTGCATTCAAAGTCAGTCTGGCATCCAGCCCTTGCTGGTTTCGAGAATCAGTGCCCAATAACCTGTATAACTAGAAAGGAGCTTCGCCTTTATGCAATTCCGCATTCAGTGTGCTAGGTGAGATGGCATTCAGGAATGGCCGGAATACGAACACCGCTATAATGATGTAAATGAGGTCTTTTGTACGGGGCCCGTCTGACTTATTAAACTAGATACATTTAGGTCCTTTGATATTGAATTATTCGTCCGTTATGCCAGGCGAGAGCGTTCAACTTTTGGAAAATTCAATCTGTGAGATCTGTATGTACGATCGATGTACGATGTACGATTATTTGTTAAAAATACTTACTTTTTTTTTCCTTGGTAGTGCTAGCGTTACCCCCTTGCGCTCTTAATGAGTGTTGTTATATGAACGAACATATGGTTATATTATATAACTTTTCATAATATAACGTGCGGAAAAGCAAATATTTGTCTTGTGGTACGAAAACGCGCTACACAAATCGTCACTCGTGCTCGTGACGCTAAAGTAATGTTTCTTCATCCCTTCTTATTTTATTTTTATATTTATTTAATAGGTAATCCGACGGTCCCCTTATAAAACACTTATGCTTAATTGAAATAGCCTCATAAAATTAAATTAAAGGCTTACACAGCATTCTTACTTAATCGAGTTAGTAGGTGCTAAAAGTAATTAAACATAACAGAAACAAAAATAAGTCTACGTTCCAGACTTATAAAACTAAAAAATATATTTTACACAAGAAACTTAAGAATAATTTCACTTAAGAAACAAGTCAAATACTTCAGGAACAGTCAACTAATAATTTGCTCACTTTAAACTTAAAACTAGATAAACTTATATGAACAAGGAAATAAACAACGAATTTAAGACAAGGTTTACTCGTATTATGATTAGAGTTTTTGATTTGATTTTCCGAATTTTAGTCACCTGTGAAACGGCGAACAATGTTTTGTTCGCCGTGAAATTATTTATTTAAAAAAAATATTTTTTTCTTTCCTCTTTCTCTTAGAATACTTATAGATCCATGGAAATAATGAAACAACTATTTACTTCCTTGTTTAGTGCCCGTTGATGTTTTTAGGGTTCCGTAGCCAAATGGCAAAAAACGGAACCCTTATGGATTCGTCATGTCTGTCTTTCTGTCCATCCGTATGTCACAGCCACTTTTTTGCGAAACTCATTAATTCTGTGATTAACCGCATTAAGATTTTCACACAAAAATTGAAAAAAAAAAAACAAAAAAATTTGGGGGTTCCCCATACTTAGGACTGAAACTCAACATTTTTTTTCATCAAACCCATACGTGTGGAGTATCTATGGATAGGTCTTTAAAAATGATATTGAGGTTTCTAACACAACTGAATAGTTTGCGCGAGAGACACTTCCAAATTGGTAAAATGTGTGTCCCTCCTCCCTTGTAATAAGAGAATTATAAAACTAAACAAAAATACATGATGTACAATGTACATCCATGCAAACTTTCTCCTAAAATTGGTTTGAACGAGATCTAGTAATTAGTTTTTTTTAATACGCATAAATAGTAAACCACTTACCTTTCATTCAATCAACTCAAATATCACACTAATATTATAAACGTGAAAGTTTGTGTGTGTTTATATGTTTGTCAGTCTTTAGCGCTGAAACGGCTGGACGGATTTTAATAAAATTTGGTATGGAGTTAGCCGATACCCTGGATTAAAACATAGGCTACGTTTACCGCGGGGAAATATCTTATTCCTACGGGAAAATCGATGAACCGCGGGTAACACTGCGGGGCACAGCTAGTAAATACATAAAAGATACCTACTACTTGCTACTACAGAACCATTCATGGGCTAGTCCGACTCGCACTTGCTGCTTTTTCTGCTGTAGTTACTGTAGAAACGTCATTAGTCATTACACACCTACGTAGGTTCTATGCACACATATAGATAAATTAGATCCACGATTTATTTACTCAGAAATATAAGGTACTTACCGTAAGCCCCGTTGATTTGAAACTGCTGTAGAAAAAGATATTTTGTCACTGATTTTCTACTGGACTTTCAACTAACTATAGCGGTGTCAATTGAGTCTTGATGGATAGGTCCATCAGGTCAAATACGTACAGAGACGTCGCGTCGCTGCGATTATTGCTATAGTACCTAAATAAACCTTTTTCCACTTGTTGTTATCACTCATACTCCAGTTTCTAAGGACCCGTTTCACATTAGGTACTTGAATCTCAGTTCTCAATTTGCCCTTATTCCATCTAGTCATACACTTAGTTATACTTGTACAGTCGACAGCACGTCAATCTTCACATTTTAGTTGCAAATTCGCCCGTAATGCAACGGCGTAGAGTACATGGGTGTATACCATGATGTGCTGTCGACTGTACGACTACTACGAAAAAAAAACCCGTTTAGTTCTACATCCATGTATGACTACTTAGAACACGATCTAGTCATACACTTAGTTCTACATGTATGACTACTAAGAAAAAAACATGTAGAATTAAGTGTATGACTAGATCATGTTCCAAGTAGTCATACATGGATGTAGAACTTATGCAGAACTTAACTAGTCATACATACGTAGAACTAAGTGTATGACTAGATGGAAGAAGGATCAATTTGAAGCCCATAAAGGATGGAGACGTTGTAATAGTACCTATAACAGTGTTAACCTTTTAACACCATGTTTGATATTTATTTTCATTCTGTCTCTCATTTTTAAATCAAAATTTAAAATTACGTCATCCATTTCTAGATTCATTTGACATTCATTCCTACTTCACCGTTGACCCGTTGACGAGAACATGAACTGACTTTCTACTTGCTGATTATATTCTGTTTCCTTCTATTTTTATCAACTTTTCTGTTTATTGGTTAAATGAAAGACTGTTGGTGCTGTAAAGCACTCGATTATATTTTATTTAACGCCGCAAACTAGGTGCCTCTATTCTGTTCTTTTTTGGAGGACGAACACTACGCAGATGTTTAACGTAGCGAAATTTATTATGTCTCCGTCTTTTGACGCATCAGATTAAGAACATACCTACCCAAAATTCCAAAGAATGTGGCAAATTGTATGAATTGAAATACCTACAATTTTATTTATGAATTTTAGAATGTGCACAGTACAAATTAGTACCTACCAAATAAGTTACTAATATTGGTACGGTATCTTTTCTATTGTAGGTAATTGCTTCTTTATATTGTTATCTTTAAGGGGATCCACTGAGTAAAACTAACTAGAAAAAATCGTATCTTTTTGCAAGGTACAATTTACAAAACGTTTCCGTACAATCTCTCACTCATGTTTATACTGATTATTAGGAGCCAAAAGAAGGCAAAAAGCCTAGGTCTAAATATCATTAACATAACATAACATTTACAGACAGGCACATATATTGCTTCTGGCCCCACACTAGGATACCCAGAAACAGTGACGTCACAAACATGTAAACATCCAAGACCTGGGTTTCTTTTTTTTTTGTCCCCAGCCGGGATTCGAACCCGGGACCTCTCGCATGGTGGTCAGATGCGCTAACCGCTGCGCCCACAAAAAAAAAGGTTCCATGTTCGTGATCCTAGGCTCTTGGGTCCTAAAAATCAATGTGTAATAAGGAGATTGCACAGACAGAATTATTTCCCAATTTTCTCCAAGTCTGTATGTCTGCGGATTATAATCTGGACGAATTCTTTTTATGGAAATTCTTAATTTTCCGACAGCCTCATTTTCCTAACTCTAAATGTGAGTGGTTGACCAAAAAGGGACCTGGAGGGATTGGAAACCGTTATTTTTTTTTATTTGAATTTTTTAATCTATACTTTAGCTTTGTTTTGGTCTAACCAGAATATTTTTAGGTGCCGTAGTTATTTTTTTATATTTTTTTTGTGAGCCGAGCCGAGTCGAAACCTGTCTATACACGAAACTTCAAACGCGATTTTCTCGAAATCAATTATTTTCCCTTGAGGTCCCTTTTTGGTCAACCACTCACAAATAGTGCGAATTCAGATTTTTCACAAAAGAAAGTAGGTATGTACTGTAAGATACATTTATGTAGTGTTAACCTCAGTATTTTCTCTGAATATACTCGCTTATTTACTAAGAACCTACTAAGAACACAATAGAATACAAGTATGTACCTACTTCCTTTTGTAAAAAAAAAACAAATTCGCACTATGTAGAGTTAGGAAAATGGGGCAATCGGAAAATTAAAAATGGTTAAAATAAAAAAAAATCATAAAAAAGAATTTGTCCCAATAATACTTGCAAAATTAAGAATTAGGAACTAACCGCCAACCGCTGGGCTAGCCCCTGGGGGGGTACCCCCAAGTCACCTTGACCCTCTTAATGAGTGTCAGTTATATGAACGAAGGTACGTTAGTTAAAGAAGTCCCTCACACGCTGAATAAAAACGAGTGAATGTGTTTCGCGAAGGTACATAATTACAGCAATTAGTATGCTTTGCCTGGAGCAAATAAGCAGGAGTCCATTAGTCGACTTCATCAATTTGAGTTTAATTTGAAACGGTTCCTTATATGTGTGCTAATTTATTCCCTCGTAGCTATTTGTTTAGGACTTGGAGGTAGTTGGAGGTAGCTCGGCTGGTGTTTTGACTTACCTTTCCGTAATAGTTACAATATTACAGCCCTATCACACGATGGCAGGAGACCGCACAGGGCAGAGACGTGGCGACTTCTTGTGTCAGAGGCCAGACCCACTTCGGGTCGCTGAGCCAGTGCAGTAAGTAAATAGTATCACACTATGGGCCGGATTCTGAGTTGAGAACTTTCACTAAGTAAATACTTAGGTAACTGTAGTGCTGTCTCGTCAAATTTCTCGGAAATGAGCGTGACAGAACGTTACTTAAGTATTTACTTAGTTCAAATTCTCAACTAAGAAATCGGCCCTACACATTTGAAAGCGAGGTGATTGCGAGCTCGCCGCCGATACTCGTTTTAGATTATCAGTCGACAATCCTCAAAATGGATTGATCTGTCGAGGAAACTCTACTGCTGGCTTTTGAGACTTCAAAGACGCAGGAAACGGAAGCAGATACATGTCAAGGACGGAATCTGGGAGGATGCAGTATCAAGTGATCGCCACATAAAGGGAGGATTTTAAATTTTAGTTAAAAATAACTTATGCAGCGACGATTGAACCTTTAAACGACGGACGTATCTTTGATATGACTCGGGGCGGGGCCGACTATCGAACGATATTGCACAAAATGGCGTCGACTGGCTACCGTATGACTACGATGACGCTGCTACGATACGATATCTTATCATATCGTAGCAGCGTCATCGGAGCGAGTACGCTGTGACATTGCGGCGAGCTCGCTCTGCAATTTTGGCATCGTTTTCAAATCACTCGTAAATTACGATTTTTTTCATAGTTGATGAACCCAGAGATAAAGAAATAGACTCTGCTACGCAATGTACCTCGAGTTGTCAAAATAAAGTACAAACAGTTTTTTGAAACTCGGTACAGGGCCGCCACTCGCAACGTTCCTGACGAACCTCTCTCGCTTCATGGGCATTCATTAGTCTTACTAATTTGGTACTTTTAATTTAAGTAGCATTGATAAGTAGTAATAAAACGGATACAAATAAAATTGTGCTAACTGCGATACGAATGCGTAATCTGGGTCGAATCTCGTCCCGGTAGCCAAAGAAACCAGCTAGTGTGCCAACTAATACAAGGAACTTCCAGTCTGAACCAAAATAGCCTATGTAGCACCTAACCGTCTTGAAATAGAGATGAGAGTATGTGAGTATTTATTTTCTCAAAGTACGTCTAAGCTACCCACACATTAACACCACTAGTTTATTCCCGGTTTGTCACTGAACAAGATTCGCCACACTTTTTTTTTTCACTTTCAACACATATACAGTTGGTATAGAGGTGAAATACAATTGGGGTTTCGACAGGATGTCAAATGAGTTACTTTAAAAGTAACGGAATTTTGTGTAAAAATACTTGCTTGTGACGTCACATTTCAGAGCACTCTTTTTATGTTTCATCTATTTAAAAATTGTAATACATTTTCCGTTAGTTAAATGACTAAAAGAAATACATTTTCCGAATCATTTTGTAATTTTTGCTTTATTCGAGCATCTCAAATAATTTATTGTTGATAGTGTTAAATACCGTATTTTGTTACCTAGTTTCCGCGGCTGAACCGGTTTTATTAAAATCCGGCAATAAGTTAGGTTATCCTCGATTAACATGTTTTTTTTTAAATAAATTCAGTCATGGACACTCTAGTACCTACTTACTACATAATTGCTTAGATACAAGATCCTGATAATAATTACCAAAAGTATACTCACTTAGTAAGCTTTGGCTGGCATACCGAAAAATCATCAGAAACTGGCTTGGTGACTACGGGACCACCTGTGCAGTCTACCACGTCGAACAAAAAAAAACAAATTTTAAATCGGTCCATGCGTCTTCGAGTTCGAACCGGGAAAAACATAAAATAATAAATTAGAAAAAGATCCCGACGAACTGAGAACCTCCTCATTTTATTGACGTGCGATAAGGGGGTCAGACAGGTTTATTGACAAAGTGGGACTGAGGATACCGTTGTGAATGTAGGACGCGCCGAAAAATGCGCACATGTTTGCCCACGTTTGCCCCTCCCACTATAAATTATTGCGACGTAGACGTTGAGTTAATTTTATCCACATGCAGTCGGTGGCACATCAGTCTTTACTTTACCTTTTTGACGAGAGCCAATTGTCTACGAATTAGCCTACGAATACCTAGCTCGTCATCAGCTTTAAAACGTACAACACCTATTTAAATCTGTATTAATTTGAGCTTCAAAGAAAGTCAATTACCTAAGTATGTACGTAGAAATTAGAATTCCTAATTAAACCAATTTTACCGTGCACTCTAGCCTGTAACGTTACGGGTTCTATTCTTATTTCTAAATTGTTTACTATAAGTGTGAACCTGAAATTGGCTTTCTGTATCCCTACATTATATTCTATTTTATTGTAACAGCTGTTGGTTCACCATAGATCTGTCATAAATAAATAAATAAAAGTGGCAAAGCAAATGTTAAGGTCGATCGTCCGTCAAGGATCGTCCAGAGTGCGTATACTGAGTTTTTTCATTCACTTTCGATAGCGAGAGCGTTTGCGATTTGCATAGGAGTGACAAAGAGACAACTATGTGGCGCGCTTTGTCACTCCTATACAAATTGCAAACGCTCTCGCTATCGAAAGTGAAGAAAAAAACTCAGTACAAGCACTCAGAGTGCGTATACTGAGTTTTGTCATTCACTTTCGATAGCGAGAGCGTTTGCGATTTGCATAGGAGTGACAAAGCGCGAAATATAGTTGTCTCTTTGTCACTCCTATGCAAATCGCAAACGCTCTCACTATCGAGAGTGAATGAAAAAACTCAGTATACGCACTCAGGAGGGCCGACGTCGTAGCCAGGATATATCGGCGTCAATGGGCGATAAATAACTAAAAAGGGGGCCAAGTGTGAGTCGGACTCGCCCATGAAGGGTTCCGTAGCAGCAAGTAACATTATATAAAAGTTCTTGTAGTTATGCGGTTAACGATTTATGACGTATAAAAAAAAACTATTTAGGTAGGTACTAGATCTCTACCACACACGTATGGGTTTGATGAAAAAAAATTTTGAGCTTCAGTTCTAAGTATGAAGAACCCCCAAAATTTATTGTTTATTTTCTATTTTTGTGTGAAAATCTTAATGCGGTTCACAGAATACATCTATTTACAAAGTTCCAATAGTGTGTTCTTATAGTTTCGGAAAAAAGTAGCTGTGACATACGGACGGACAGACAGACAGACAAACAATGACATGACGAATCTATAAGGGTTCCGTTTTTTGCCATTTGGCTACGGAACCCTAAAAACCGCATTAGGAATGAGTTTGCGATGGACATGTAAAAGCAAGAGCAGATTTCCCTTAAGGCTGAGTTTTCTGACCGTGTACGGATGTTTCACAATAATACATATTATAATATACAAAATTCTCGTGTAGTGCGCATACTCCACAGAAACGGCTAGACCAAATTTGATGAAATTTTATGTGTATGTGGTATTGTTATCTATTTTTCATACCCCTATTTGGCAAAACAACGTTTGCCGTGTCAGCTAGTAATACAATAAATTAAATATAATGTTTATTTCAAATTGAAAGATAACATAATAACATAACATTTACATACATTGCTTCTGGCCCCACACTAGGATACGCTGTGTCGTGGGAACCAGAAACAGCGACGTCACAAACATGTAAACATCCAAGACCTGGGGTTTTTTTTTTTCTCCCCAGCCGGGGATCGAACCCGGGACCTCTCGCATGGTAAGCAAATGCGCTAACCACTACGCCACAAAGATCATATTATTCGTTCAAATTATTTCTGCGCTTGTAGTGCTATAGTGTTCTGAAGTCAGTTTTTTTTAAGAAATCACGTCTTTTTGTGAATAGTGTGGGCTTATGTTTACCAAACAAATACATTATATTGCTCTTAGATGCTCTTAGTGACCACGCCTGCCCCGAACTGATTATTTACTAAAGAACATTTGAGTTAAGTGTTTAAAAATAAATTCTTTAAAATTTAGTACCCAATTTCCATTTCCGTCGGTTTCATCAGGGCATCACCAACGGGACTATTTCTAGGATGACCTCTTGGCGCTGCGGTCAGGTTCCGCGAGTTCCATGTCTGAAAGTCTACATCAGATCTTCACCACATTTAAATGTGGAAACTTGGCAAAACGTGGGCACAGTTCTAGTGATTGGTGCCTCTGCCTACCCCCTCGGGGATAACGTGCGTGAGTTTATTTATTTTTTATTTTAAATGGGCTTAATCTGATAATATATTAACCCTTATTACCCACTATTAGGCCTTTTATTGCATTTATCTCTGCATCGCAAAATGGTAACCTTATCTATCTAGACGGAACTGTGTCAGGGACCACGGCATGCGCATACGATTCTAATTGAAACTAACGCGCACGAACGCTGTGGGGCACCGCTGGGTGAAGTACTCTGCTTCGATACAACGTTCCGTGGAGATAAACAGAGAGCAAGTGAGAAGCCTGTACCCAGCAGTGGGCAGAGGTGGGCTCATGGTGATGGTGTAGCGAAAAACTGCTAAAAATTATTTATTTATTTATTCGTTTTGGAGAACCATCAGCATGAAATTACATGCTGATGGAAGAAGAAAAAGAAAGAAAGAAAGAAAGAGAAACGTTTATTGCACCAACAGTCACACACAACAAAAATACGAAATACAAATGAGAAGAAAACATCAAAAATAGAAAAGGTACAAACACACATAAAGAAATACATTTATACAGTTTTGTCGCGGTGTGTAACCGCTGCTGCAAAAGGCAGCTGACTCAGCATAATGCTGAGGGTGTAGGCCCTCAGCGCTGGTTTTCAGTCAGTGCCTAAATGTCCCATGAGTGTAATGAGGGAGGGAGGAGGGAAGGTAATTGACGATAGAACAGCTAATAATTCTCCGTTAGCACATAGTAGTAACCAACGTTGGTTTTCTGAGCACTCCAGCTCTTAGAGCGATGCCACACACACGGGTGTTGCGGCTGCGCTGCGACGCAGTAAACAAACTTTTTTTTTTCATGCATCACATACATTGCTTCTGGCAACACACTAGGATACCCTGTGTCGTGGGAACCAGGATCAGCGGCATCACAAACATGTAAACATCCAAGACCTGGGGTTTTTTTTGTTCCCAGCCGAGGTTCGAACCCGAGACCTAAAGGATACAATTACAACCACAAGGATAAAATTCAAAGTGCAAACAGTTCAAAGGAATTAATAATATCGAAAGATTACACAAAGGAAATCTAATATATAAAATTCTCGTGTCACCCTGTTCGTGTCACCCATACTCCGAAACGGCATGGCCGATTTTGATGAAATTTTATATGTATGTTTTTTCCTCACTGTCACACTATCATATTTTGGCGAGAAGGATAGATAAATAGATCTAAGTATTGTTTCAACCTCATTAACATCACTGACCACTTATAAATCAACTGTCGTATCATTCTTTTTGATACACTGTTGGCTAATAATAATTATTATTCGCCAACAGTGTATCAATATTATAATATTTGTATTGGAATTCATTTTAACCTAATTCCAAATCTTGTGTCGATTTGAAACTTTGCAAGTGTACCTATGTAATTCGAATGACAATACAGTAGGTTGATACATCAGGCTGGTCTGACGATGGACCCAGTAGTGGTTGGTATAATTCTTATTATTAATTCTTACCTAATTCTGAGCAACAACAGCTATCTCTGATAATCACAACACTTAACTGGTGTTGTGCCTTATGTGGCGATATTATTCTATCAAACTATGTTCTATATTATATTATAATTTAGTATTACACAATTCAAAAAGAAATAAAACGAAAATATTTTAATGAATTTTGACAAAAATGTCATCTAAGATTATGAATAAAACTGTGCAACACATCTTTAACCCTCATCTTTAACACTTTCTTTCAGATAAGTTAGTTATTCAAGGAGTAATAATTGAAATTTATCACAGTTTTCAAAGAATAAAACATGCTCATACAACTGTCGTCTATATCATCTTCAAAATATGATTCAAAGTGCAGTTGCAAGACCGATCCACCGGACTACGGGGCCTACGAAATGCGCCGTAGTTTACATCGGTCGGAGCCGCCAGCGGGTTCTCGGGGATTGAGGGTATTAGGCACTAAAAGTAGAAAATAATTAACCTATCACGTAACAAGCTGTGGCTAAGCCAAAAAGGCAAGTCCTTTTGTATCGTTCAATTATGCTGTTCCTTTTGCAATTTGTCCATTTTTGTTCCCTCTAGCAAGATAGAGTTCGTGGGTTTCATTCCCAATCAAGGGACACATAAGTCGGGGTGTATTTCCATGTTTGTAATGCACTTGCCGTGTTACCATAGCACTCTGTACAGTATGTTAGCTTTTAGAATATACCTCGGCTACTATCGGGATAGAATCGGATATATTCGTGTAACAGAAATATCGGAACTAATATGACACTTAATTTCGAAATCGGAACTAATATGACACTTAATTTCACTTATACAGAGCAGGAAGTACAATACACTCGTGTGCTTTCGGCGAAAACCGAAGCCTACTCTAGAGCCCGAGGTATATTCTAAAAGCTAACAGACTGTATCCTAGTTTGGGAACAGGTCAAGTGTATTTTTTTCCCTTACAATTTACAATTATTTTCTACTTTTCAGTGCCTCGCCGACAAAGAAAGAGTTTTGAATGTTGATGAAGGGAAAGAGATAATATGTCAGGATCGTGGCAGTGGCAGTCTCCGGGCTTGAGTTCATGTTATGTTTTTCTATTTTTGAAAATCAATGTTCATTCTGGAAGTGTGCATTCATCTTCAACCCGTTATGTTCCCACCGCGGGGCACGGGTCTCTTCCCTGAGGAAGTCCGGATTGGTGGAGGCTGGTCTTACTATCAGAAGTTTTCAAGCCACCCTAAGGCCTCTGACTTGGCTTAACGACTGCCATCTATGGATGGCAGCTGGCACCAAGTACTTAACATACCTTGCGAAGCATGGAACCGCTCGGAAAAATGCTACTAGCGTTAGTCATAGACGGTCACCCATCCATGCACTGAACGCGCCCTATGTTGCTAAACCTTCGTGATAGTTTAAGATCACTCAGGGCCTGCAAGCCATTATTATTAAAACAGTAATGTGCAGTACTATTTTAATAATAATGGCATTTTTTGTAACTTGTAACTAACTTTGCATTTAATTCACAGAATATACGGACGACCTCGTACAAAATTAATTAGTAGTATTAAGGGCCAATTTCTGAATTGAGAATTATCGCTAAGTAACTAATGAACTGTAGTACTGTCTCGTTAAATTTCTCAGAAAAGAGCGTGACAGAACGTTACTTAAGTATTTACTTAGTGCAAATTCTCAACTCAGAAACCGGCCCTTCGTATCATCGTAACAAGGTGTGCGATTTATTTCTATTCCAGCAGTCTATTTAGATTAGATTAATACTTGTTTTGCAAGACATACATTATAAACATATTTACACATGCGGAATATCTAATTGGCACTTGCATGGCATGATTTCATGTAATGAAAGTGATGTGATGTGAAGGCAGAGCGTGTGTTCTCCACTGAGATACGAGTACCTAGACTAGATTTGTCTATGTCTATATTGTACCAGTGAGATACAGTAGATTTGCACTACTATTGTGCAAATCTAGTGTATCTCTAGGCCCCATTTCCTAGAACGACTAGGGATATGGTATCGAAACAAAAGTATCGATACTATACTCATGAGTAGTATCGCATCAAAAGTAATCGATACTGGTATCGTACTTGCATTAAATGTATCGAGTTACTCAGGTAAAAAAAAACTTAAATATGATTTAAAAGAATGTTTCATAAAATAAAATTATGTTGTGCTACAATCCAAACTCAGTTTCCGTGCAATCAGATAAATATAATAATTTGCTGACCCTTGAAGCCAACAGGCGGTTTCGGGTCTCCGTGATAAGGGCTTTCGAAAATAGACGCTCCGCCGGAACTGACATCTCCGGTATTATAAAAAAAACAGATTGCAAGCTTAAATAGTCCCGGAAACACCGTTTTCATATCTTCCCACTGCTGCAACGAAAAAAGGATCGAGTACTGTGAAAAGTATCGATTCTAACTCAGTATCGTAATAAATAGTATCGAGTACTAAATTACTCAGTATCGTAACCAAAGTATGGAGTATACTCAAGTATCGATACTTTTTGCGTATCCCTAAGAACGACAATTGATGGTGTGTTTACTTGTCTAGTTGCACTGACTACCCGACATTTAGCGTCCCTATTTTTTTCCCGTTAATGGTAATCTGGAAGGAATTACTTTTAGTAATAATGCCGCCAATTATACTGGACTGTACTATGTTATTGCGGGTCGCTTGTATCAAACAAAAATAAAATTTAAACCCTAATGTGGGTTTCATAATTTAATTAGGTATGTTTAATCAGTGTAGGTACGTGAATTATCTTTATGTGTAAATTGTCTTCAAAACACTGTGAGAGGAGATTTTTATTATGTTACGTTAGATTTAAACTTTGATTTAAATATTAAGATTTAGATATGACGCTTCTCCGCTCTCTTATTTTCAGTTTGTTTGGTTCTTCCAACTCACGCCTAATCAAAGATTATGATTTTACCATCTAGCCTTATTTTATTTAGGTTAATTTTTAAGCAATTAGCTGTAACTTAAGTGAGTTTTGAAAATCAGCGCTGTTAGAGTGCGTGCAGAAACTCACGCCAGTCTGATGGCACAAGCTAAGCAGTAGGTATACCTTTTGCTACTAACTATATTGATAGCAGGACGGGCCGCGTTTCACGAAAGTGCGATCCATTGTTTGCTGTAGCAGTTTGGTGTACATTGCGTAGATGTCTTCCTTATTGTTAATCTGTGGGTTAACCAACTCCGCGGTGTGAAACTGACTTTGGTGATGACACGTGAATTGTATTTCTGTCAAACAGGCCCCAGATATCGTTAAGATAACCTTGCGATAAACGAAAATATCGACAAACAAATACAGACTTCAAACAAAAAACTATTCAAAACAAATTATGTGCACTAAAATGTTGAAATGAATTGCTTATTCTTACTTGGGTTACGATTTCTGCTAGTTCTATTTTTAGTGAATCTGAAGTACCTACCTACACTGATTAATTATTGGACTTGAAACGCCTAGCATTTCGTTCTGCAAATCTTTGGTGAGGTGCCTTGATGCGATGAAGAAAGTGGAAGGCGCCTGAACGAGCAAATTTAAGACTCAAAAGGTTTTCTCATGGATTCCATTGTCAGAACTGGACCAAATTGAAATAGTACCACACGGAAAGCAGCTTTAAAAAAAAAGAAGCATCAAAATCGGTTCCTCCAGTGAAAAGTAAGAGAGGAAGTAAGAGAGAAAAGTAAAGTAAAAATAAAAAAATTCCAGTGGAATTGAGAACCTCCTCTTTTTTTTGAAGTCTGTTAAAAATGTGTATATTCCATTTTAACAGCTTTATTTGTTTAATCGCTCATAGCCCCGGCCGCCTGAGTGATCTCAAGCGATCACGAACGTTAAGCAACATAGGGCGCGTTTAGTGCATGGATGGGTGACCGTTCCATGACTTACACTAGTGGCATTTTTCCGAGCGTTTCCGTGCTTCGCAAGGCACGCTAAGCAGTTGGTGCCGGCTACCGTCGATAGTTGGCAGTCGTTAAGCCAAGTCAGAGACCTTAGGGCGGCTTGAAAACTTCTGATAGTAGGACCAGCCATTAGTCTTATAAGCCTCCACCAATCCGAGCTAGGCCCCCGTGGTGGAGTATGGCCTATCCTACCTTCTTCAGGGAAGTGACCGCCTCTCGGTGGGAAATAATGGGTTGATGATGATTTGTTGGTGGCAATAGTTATTGCTCTTCTTTTACTTTAAAAAAAAACTTCTTTTTAGAATTGAGACATAACTGCGTAGTAACTAAAAGCATGTACTTTTTGAAACACGAGCGTGCACGCAGCGACCCATGAATGTTGACGAAGCTCTTTGTCTTTCTACCCACGGGGGATAAAGGCGATGATGTGTTATGTAATAACTAGTCAAGCGATTATTCTGAAAGGAAATAATAACACTAATTAACGCCGATGCCTGATGTGTCGAACAGGATGCGATCGAGACATGTTTCCGCTTCGAAAAATCGGAAAAGACGAAATCACCGTTCCCTCTTTCTGTTGCAAAGGTACTTTTTCCACTGTCCGTATTCTGAGGCACTATCCCACAATTGGGTATTTGACAGGATGTCAAATGAGTTACTTTTAAAACGGAATTTTGTATGAAAATACTAGCTTGTGACGTCACATTTCAGAGCACTCTTTTTATGTTTCATTTATTGTAATTGTATTTCATCTAATTGTAATAACTAGTAAATGATTAAAAGAAATACATTTTCCGAATCATTTTGTAATTTTAGTTTTAATCGAGCATCTCAAATAATTTATTGTTCATAGTGTCAAATACCGTAGCATTTTAAAAAGCTCAGTAAATTATACCTAATGGTACAAATATTTTTTTATGTACAACTTGGAATTTTAATTTTCTTACAGCTTGAAAGGATCATGGACCTGAGTATTCTAATGGTTTTAATTTCAACTCGTTACTTCCACGCGTTTCCGAGGTAAAGGGTATTGACGGACGGACGGACGGATGGACTGACGGACGAAGTGTTACTATAAGGGTTCCGTTTTTTCCTTTATGAATCGTAAGAATCTAAATCGGTAGATTTACATACACTTTGTAGACGAGAAAAAGGTCGATTCGTACCGGGGATCGAACCTAAAACTCGTGCATATGAAACGCCTTTCTCTCCAAGCGCTAATTCCGCCTTTACTTACTTCCTTTCAATAATAAACAGTAGAGAGATACATAGAGAATACTTTAAGTAAATACCTACATGCAAAAACTCACGCCTGTAACCCAGTGAGGTAGGCAGTGACCAGGAACTGCCACTTACGATCCTGACTGATCCCTTTCGCATCATCGACATTCATTAGTCGTTGCAGCACGCCGTTTTCGGGTACTCCGACCAAATAGGGGATGCATTAGCGAAGAGCAGGATAAAAAGACCACTCTATGGTAGGTACATTATCAAGGAAACACCGTTTACCATTCCACAAAGCCGAGCAAAGCGCACCAATTAGAACGGCCTTCGGCGTCAAAGCTAGTGGCAACAGTTCCGCAGGCCCGTATTACAGGATTGGGGCATGTACGTTGCCGAGCGGCGACCTAGAAACGGAGGCCGAGGGGGTTGGGCGGCAAGGCAGCAAGGCGGCCAACCCGCAACGTGCTGTGGATGTATAAGTGCCCCGGCGATGACCTGATTCTGGATGGCCCATATACGTGTGCTGGCGGAATTAGCGGAGTGTCGCGGATAAATAATTGAGCGCCCCGGCGAGCGGCGGGGGTGTTTACCGCTGTTAGAGTTGGCTCGATGCTCTGAAAGATGTAGGCGCTCAGTGCCGGATTAAGCCCTCTTCACGCCCGGAGTTTAGAGCTCTCATTTATAATTGTAAAGCCTACAGTGCCCCCTTAAACAGTAGTAAAGCAGTTTTGATCATGCTCCCATGCAAGAAGGCACAGAGATAGGCAAACGCTGTCAGCTTACGACCTATTCTTAGACCTAGGTACCAAGTAAACAGAAAGATTTTCATAAAAATCTCAGTGTTTCGAAGGAGTTCGATAACAAACTCTGTGACACGAGACTTTTATATATTACTAGCTGTCCCGGCGAACGTTGTTTTGCCATATTTTTTTTCATTTAGAACTATGAAAAGTAGATAACAAACTATTCTCAGACCTTCCGATTGTATATAAAAAAATTCATTCAAATCGGCCAAGCCGTTTCTGAGAAGTTTGCGCACTAACATTGTGACTCGAGCATTTTATATATTAGATTATTTTATATACATATACCTTAATACCGGAATCACGAACCGATTTTTCTCTATATATTATTATTTTTGCGTAATTCCAGCACCAGCATTCAATTTGGCCCTCTTGGAGTAGCTCCCCAAGACGTGATTCCGGAAGCAATTATACCTACTTAATTGGCTAACAGGTAACTAGAGTATCCAAGGCGCTAATGGTACTGTGAACCGATAAGCCAAACACGACTTTGTTTGTTTTATTACAATATTCTACTTAATAATATCATAATTATTGAGAGCATGGGGGTGGAAAGGTCGACAAAGGAAGTCATAGGCGGCCATGGCAACCTAATAGGGGATTATTAGCGAAGGACAGGAAATTGTACCTATAAGTATAATTTGTAATTTATTTATTTTTTGTTAACGGGGTGAAATGCTTTGTGCACCATAACCGCCACCCTTGGGGGAGGGCGACGGCCGTGTGTCGGACTCTCCTCTCCTAATAATAGGAGAGGCATACCTCCTAAAACACCCCGGGGGCCGTCCTGTCGCTCGTGCAATAGGGCGCCGCCGGATCTCGCAAGTGGTGTGAAACCACAACGCGAATGCGACAGCGGCGCCCCGGCGACGTCGACCCGACTCGCAAGGAGTCGGGCCCACCCTCACTGGAGAAGGGGCATGGGCCCCCCACCCCCTTCTCCCGTCACGATGTCGGACGGCAGGTCCCCCAACCTGCCGTCTGTGACCCTCACTCAACCGGCGGCGCAAGGTCCGCGTGGCGTCCCCCGCGCCACCGGCTCTCCCGGCGGAGAGGCGCGAGCTCCCCAAGCCTCCAGCTACCGAAGACCCGTTTTCTGGCCCTCTGCCAGGTCTTCGGCCCCGTCTGGTCCTCCCCTCCCTAGTCCTCCCTTGGCCAAGGACCATGGGGTCCTCAATCCCTGGTCCCCGGCCCCCCTCCCAATGTCCCTCCCGGCCCGGCTTGCAGAACTCGCGCCCCTCCCCTCCCCGTCCGGCCCTCTTCCATGCCCTCTGCTGGACAGAGGGACATAGAGAGGGCCCCCACCGTGTGTTTTTTATAGAGGTTGTCTCCTCGCGGCCCGGAGGCCCCCGGCCCCGCTCAATGTGGGGTTACGGGTGCGGGGCCCATGGTGGACCCCGCGGGACATCCAGCAGCGCAAGCCACTGGACGTCCCCCTCCCTCTGGTTTTGGTCCGCGCCGGCCGAAGCCGGTACCCCTCATATCTGGAGGGCGTTCCCCTATCCGCCACCCGTGGGACGCGTCCGATGGAAGATCCAGAAACTCCACACGGAAAGCATAATTTGTACCTACCCTAATGTGAGCGTGTAGCGTTCATGAAGCGAATGATACATGAATGCGTTACCCGTGTAAGGGTCTATGTGTATTGTTTGGAGATTGTTTTTATATAGATAGAGCTGTTTTTTTTACTTTTTGTACGCTTTTACAGCTGACTTACACTGTCAATTGAAAAATAAGTGTAGTATAGTATAGTGTTGCTATAGGTATCATAAATATTTTACCATATCCATATCTTTTACCATAGCTTTTACCATATCGGGCTATGTCCAGCAGTGGACTAATATCGCTTTTAGATGCGACATATACGCTTTATTCGCTCAAAAATGTGTTTTGAGCACAACGTATCAAATAGACCCTTTTACAGGTAACACATTCAAATATTGATAAAAGATTTTCGACAATTTCAAAGGTCAAAAAGTGCGGGGGACGAGAGCGGTAAGTTTTGACAGCTGATGGTTCATAGGGACTAAAATATGGTGGTATTTCCACGGAGTACCCAGGTTAGGCCTGCATGCCGGCTTTTTTTCATGCACTATTTGTAATCTTGTGGCTAAGAGTTTACATAAAAGCTCGGGAGTTGGGCAGTGAATTATGTAGCACGAAATTACTTTTTGAGGAAGCGTTATCTGTGACCTGACCCGAACGTACCAATCCAGAGGTCGACCTAGTTACGTAGGTACTGCAAACGAGACTGCTTAAACCAAGCAATTGGTTTTGTGGGGCCTTGTTGTGACGAATACATAACATTACTTTTATTAGCAAATATTAATAACTTTTACACAACACAGGCCTTATAATATGTTTTTAGTGAGTAGATACAAATTTATTAAGTGTAGCGAACGCACCAAAATATGTAACTCTGTAACCTACAGCCACCTATTATACAATCATCAAACTAAAGTCCACGTTTATTTCGCTCAGGGCCTCGATTCTGTTAGTGCATTACAGTTGAATTACAGTTACATGGTCGGAAGACGGGACATGTTTTTTGAGTTCATTGACGCCTTAAATTACGAGAACGAGTCCGCGCGTTGATTTGAAGCGGCAATGAAATGAAATCGACGCAGTCCTGCATCTGCCATTGTATTACAATGCATTAGTAGAATCTAGGCCCTGGACCAAGGCAATACCTATCTAAGTTGTTACCCAATCCCTGTCCAATCCCAAACAAGAGTGACAATCAGGAAAGCACACCACAAACATGGAAATACCCAGACTGAGGTGATGTGTATGTCGGCACCCCCGGGAAAATACCAACTTACGCTATCGAAATGCTATCTAGTCTTAGGTTTTTGCTGTATGTTTACATCAAGTTAACGCGGTGGATAGATTGTCCGCTTTTTGAGAATTCTGTAAAAATATAACATTTTTTCTTCGGTAGCGTTACTCCATAGAGCTCCTTAACCGCTGCCATTGCAATAGTGCAAAAAAAGAAGGGGCAACTGTTTTAATAGTAAGTAGACTGATGAGAAGTAGAGTAACAAATTGTGAGTATTCGAACAGCATCTTTTTTTAATCTGTGGTAGGTATTCGAAGAACCTTTAGAAGTTTCCTCCAGAATAGGGAATGGATGAAAATATCAGAAGTGCTTGTTATTTTTTTTTTAAGTTAATTTTTAAATAATCTTAATATTTTTCCATTCGTAGTTCTGGGCTCAGTACGGCATATCAGACATATTCCTTGGTCCGCTACGTATGAAAAAAAAAATCTGGTGATAATGACAGTTTTTCAAGTGGATTTTTTTTTATACGTAGCGGACTTAGGAATATGTCTGATATGCCGTACTAAGCCCAGAACTACGAATGGAAAAATATTAAGTATATTTAAAAATTAACTACGGGGCCAAAAAAATTGAAACTTTTTTCCCGCGTTAAGGAAGGTTATTCCTATCACCAAAAAAAATATCAAGCACTTCTGATATTTTCATCCATTCCCTATTCTTAGTAGATAACCAGGTTAACGGGTAACCTGGTTCTCTACTAAGAATTCTGGAGGAAACTTCTGATGACGAAGTAAGGCTCCACTTCGTGAAATTTCTTCTGTTCCAACTCTCAAAAATTCTCAACTCAGAAACCGACCCTTGGTCGGCCTAGCCTACAGGAGACAATGCGTGCGGAGCCAACCAAGCCACGGGTTTCCTTACGATAATTTCCTTCACAGTGAGCGGTGAACTAAAGGAAATGAACCAAAGGTATTTTAAATCAGCGGCGACCGCTGCGCTGTCTTTGCCCGTTGCGCCACCCCGGTAGGTATTCTCGGTAATAATTTCCCGAGGGTATTGAGCGCTCAATCAGGCCAGACGGTGCCCGCCAAGAAGCACTTAGCGTTGTCAATTTCAGGATATTTACTGCCACTGATGCGTTTTTTATAGGTGTGCTATAAAACGCGGTAAATTGAAAGCTAATTCAAGGAGTTTGGTGTCCCTGCTTGCCCTGGGCAAGGACATACGTGGAATTGTACCCCGACTGGGACATTTGCGCAACTCAAGTACGGCGGCCTCGGACGGGAATCGAAACCACCATCGCGGCTTTGTTAGTGAAGGGTGGTACCGATAGACCATTGAAGCAGTTGAATGATTACATAATCTCGATCCACATCAAGACAGATCATACACCTCCCGTATTGTCCGGGCATTGTCCTAAACATTGGCAATATTTACAAATGATACCTACTTCATTTTAAACGTTTAAGGTAAGAAATATTTTCTCACCTTTAACGTGCTATGCCAAATGCTAAAGGAGAATGACCAAAAACAGTCTATGTTGCTTTTGCGTTGCGCTTTAAGCATTTATACCTCAAATTTATTCTTTTTAAAAATGATTTCATAGTTCTATTTGATAAAATAAAAGAACCAGGGGTTTAAAAGTAAAAATTAAAAAGTATCTGTATTGATTGTATAACTTCAGTGGGAGATGATAATGCACGTACCGCGAATGCACATCCTGAGAACGTACGAACTGGTAATGTACAGCCATTGAATCCGTGTACATGTACATGGATTCCCGTCCGCACGTTCTCGGGTCGTGCGTTATCAGCGTTTCTAAACGAATCCCAAAAGACACACTCCAGTAAAACGCGCAAAACCTATGATGTGAACAACGTAGTTGATTGTATTCTCTGTGATGTGAACGAGGCACCTAATGGTCACCGATTCCAGGGCTGTACGTTCCGCGTTCGTGCATTCCCGGTACGGACCGGGAATGCACGGACGGGAATGTACAGGCAGGAATGCACATCCCGATAATTGGTGTCATTTGGGCACGAAATCCCGGGCTGTACATTCTCATGCCGTACATTCTCGGTCCGTGCAATAGTAACCCACTTCAGTCACTCAATACAGATTACTAACACAGGTTAGATTAAATTATTGCAAAAATCGCAAAAGGTGCACTGTGTACTACATTGCGAAAGTGCAAACTGCAAACGGGGGTTTTTGACGGGAATTCAAACGAGCGGTTTTATTACGGTTTTATTTTTGCAAATTGATGTGGATTAGATATTGTTTAGTTAATGTAGTTTATTGTTAAAATGCTATCGCTCGTAGCCTGGGCTGCCTCAGTGATCTTAAACGATCACTAAGGTTAAGCAACATACGGCGCGTTCAGTCCATGGATGGGTCACCGTCTATGACTAACGCTAGTGGCATTCTTCCGAGCGATTCCGTGCTTCGCAAGGCACGTTAAGCTGTTGGTGCCGGCTGCCGTCGATAGATGGCAGTCGTTAAGCCAAGTCAGAGGCCTTAGGGCGGCTTGAAAACTTCTGACAGTAAGACCAGCCACTAGTCTTACAAGCCTCCACCAATCCGGACTTGGCCCCCGTGGTGGAGTATGGCCTATACCTTCCTCAGGGAAGAGACCCGTGCCCCTCGGTGGGGACATGATGGGTTGATGATGATGATGATGATGATTGTTAAAATGACCATGTGTAATGTATGAACAATCCAACCGGCCCTTTTGGAAATCGTTGGGAGATTCTAACGTCCAGCAGTGGACGTCCAATGGCTGAAATGATGATGATGATGATGATTTATGAACAATATGTGGAATAAATAACTAAAATAAACCGCCATTGTGGGCTTAGAATAGTCTTGTCTCAATTGTGCCCAGGACTTACGACTGTTTATGCTTATCAGAAATTATCTCTTTGTCCCCCATTAGGCTCCTTAAACATTGCGACTTTTTGCAGCGATATAGTCGCGATTTAGACGATTTGCTAGTGCATGGATACGATACACTCGCAAATCGTCCATCGTTACACACACACGCTATCTGCAAAAAGTCGCAGTATGTAAACGCCTGCATATTTGGCTAAAAGCATAAATAATCTGTGGCATAAAGCACAAACTTCTTCCGTAGGAACGAACCTCAGAATAAGGGAGGAACGAACTGATAATGACCTATGCTTATAATTAAAACTAAAAGGTGTCAATTCCAATCCAAAATAACACCAAACCACCAAAGTTGTCATAACCTCAAAACATGGGCTCAAAATTAAGATTTCTCGAAACTCCCATCTAATATTTTCATAATATTTTTCCTGCATAATCCAGAGCTAATTTCTTATAGTTTACCGTTCGTTTCATGAATGTGCAAGAGGACGCAAAAATAGACGAACTCCTATAGTAAATTGATCATTCTCCTTTATAAATTAATAATATTAACTGTTTCTTGTATTTTTGTGAAGAACTGTGTGACTATCTACTCCGTTTCACAGTACTATACATTTAATAATTTAGAACGAATAACGCCAAGATATTGACATCTCGGTATTCCGTAAAACAAAAACATAATTTATCTTTCACGTTCTGCACAAATTAGGAGTCTTTGTTGTTGGGTAAGGCCACGCAAAATTGTACATTTTCTACTTTTTACATGTCCCATAAAAGTATATGTTAATAACTTAATGAATAGTTTACTGAAATAGGTTAGCGTAGTAATATTCTGTTAAGAGAAGTACAATTTAATATTAAACCTATTGAGATTTGAAAAATTGTAACGTATTTATTGAGTAACATATTTTGTAAAATAGTCATTTTTTCTGTGCATAGTGAAAGTATGTGTCCAAAATTTACCTCAAGACTTTTAAGTGCAAGATTACATTAAAAAATAAATTTTATTCCGAATGGAATGATTTTACATTGCTTCCCTATATAATTTTATTAGTAACGACGGCTTATATTAACATGAATTACAATTTTTTACATATTTTTACGACATGAAACACATTTCCAGATATATTTTGTCCCGAGAGTTACATTGCAAACGTTACCAAATATTTGCTTTAATATCAATGTATCCAAAGTCCTAAAACCTGTGTTAATATGGCAACACTAATGCTAGTCCTGTCAATAATAAAAAACTAAAAAAGTCAAACCATCTTGCGCCAAAACTCGACCTAACGTGCTGTCGATCAAGTTGTCCTCGTAAGGTTATTGAATTTATATACAATTTTTTAGGTTTGAACGTGCTTATTTTGTGTTATTTATCAGTGTTACTCATTTCTACATTCGTATTGTTGTGTATTAACCATGGATTGTGGCGCTGCAGTGGATTTCTTTAGAGACATCACCATTTTAGGTTAGAGCCGTAGGATTTTTCTGTCGCGAGAGTTACCGAGTGTTACTACGAGAGTTTCCGAGCGTTGCTGCGAGAGTTACCAAGTGTTACCTTAAGCTGGTTTCACAAAGGTAAAATATATCTAACTGTTTACGGCTAGGAATTTATTTTATGAATATGTTATTTTATAGGTTTGGTCTACACTAATATAATAAAGCTGGAGGTCTTGTTATATTTTTGTTTGAACACGCTTATATTATTATCTGGAAATATAAGTCAATTTGAAAAATAGTTATGCATAATTGATTCGTGAGAAAGGTTCTGGGCTATAAATTAAATGGCAGGTGAAACCACAGCTAATTTTTGATAAATAAGTATATAATAATAATATTAATAAAAAGTTGTGTTTTTTATTGTTGTAAGGGCCGGTTTTTCAATAGTCAGATAAAACTTAACTGGAGAATAAAACTGATGTTGTCACTGTCTTGTCGTATGATTTAGACAGTGACAGCATTCAATTTATTCTCCAGTTAAGTTTTATCTGACTATTGAAAAATTGGCCCTTAATTGACAAATAATAATTGAACAATAGTATATTGAATAATAAAGGGTAAAATTATTTGTTTTCGATACAGCCCTCCAAAAAAATACTTTGCGTCCCCAATTGTAAACACAGCTTTATCATGTCGCGAGCGTTACTACTTGTCACGTACGTTACTGTGTTACTGTCTCGAGAGTTACTTTGTACAATTTTGTGTGGCCTTACCCTGTTTCGTTAATTTAAAAGCAGAGGGTATCACTAGAAATCGAAACGTATCGGCCTTACTAATAAATAAGTTATATACTCTGAGTAACTATTTGACGTTATATCCGTTTATACCGGTTTAATCGCATTTAGCGTACCTACCAATAACCAGTTTGTCAGACCTCGCATAACGGCTGTATACACAGCTCATAATCTTTATTAGTAAGGTCGACTCTTGTATGGAGAGTTATACTATTTTGTTTTTGTACGGGGGCCAGGCACTGTAAATTAATAGTAAAAAATCAGGAAAGCCCTTTCACGTCCCTCCTTTCAACATCTTGTCCGAGAACACTATCCGGTGATTACGGCTGTTACAAATTACCTCGTTTGCTACTCCTGGTTGTGCAATAAAGTAGTTTCTATCTTATAAAATTATCAAAATTAAAGTAAAGCGCCACCAAGTTATCTGTTCAGGTGGGCAAAATTGAAACTATTTAACTAATTGTAAATTCTGTTCATCAGTTTTTGTTTTATTTATTCACTTACTAAGATTTATAGATATACTTTCATTAAAATTGAAAGACGGGTTAAAATATTCTCATTTTTCTAGGTAAATTTCTTAAATGTTTTTACTAAATTCTCCACTAGCGCCGCTATCAACTGAACAGATAAGATGGTGGCACTGTATCCGTGAATACATTTACTTTAATTTTGACGGAAGAGTCCGATCAGGTTTCGCTCTGATTCCCAGAGCAATCTTATAGCTTAGTAATTGTATCCGTGAAACAATTTATAATGTTTTTTTTATTAAATTTTTAGTACAGTTTTAGTTAAAAAATTGTCTCTATCGATCTATCTACAAATTAACTTGGCATAAACTTATGTACCTACATCCTAAATTCTGCTACATCGAGTTTTTTGTATGGGTCTTTTTATCATTTTTAAAATCCTTAGAATGCACCCGAAACGCTACCAACAATAAAAAAAATATTGCGAAATACCAAGCCAGGGGAAGGAAGACTGCCAAGCCATTGTTATGATGACCCTTGTAGATTGAACAGTTTGGCGTAAAATGTTTACACAATGATAACTCAATAGTCTGCTAAGGACATTTACAGACGGACGATCGCCAAAATTCAGACTAGCCTCTTAATTGTACATTTTTGCAGAGCTCCGCGAACCGGAGTTAAACTTGGTCGGACTCGTCCGATAAAAAAGCCAAGTAAATTGATCCGACCTTCCTCAGGGAAGAGACCCGTGCCCCTCGGTGGGGACATAATGGGTTGATGATGAAGTTGATCCGGGCCAAAAATTTTTTCAAAAATAGCCTCTTCACCACCATCATCATCAGCCATTTGAAGCCGACTGCAGGATATAGGCCTCCGTCATGGTCCAGCTACTCCCTGCCACCGAAACCCGCTATTCCCACTAGTTCAGTTAATATAGTTCAGTGACTGAACTAGTGAGAAAATCATGCACACTAGTTCAGTTGGTTGAACTAGTGATTTTTTTTTTCTCGCTGGTTCGTCAGACCATCTGGTGAAGGGCCTGGACCACCTTCTTAGAGGACATTAATATTTTTATTATTAATATATTTATATTTTTGTTATTAACAGCTTGAAGGTCAATAATAAACGTAGAAATAAGAAACTATACTTACTTACCCTTTATTCCCAGATGCCACCGTAGGAAGTCCTGCCCATGCACTTTACATGTAATTTGGAAAGAAAAAGGCCAATGGAGAATTTGCACAAAAAAAGTTTTTACAAAATCGGAAAGGCCATGTTAAAAGATAAATAAACGTGGTTAAGTTTTAGCCATGCCGGAATTCAAACCCACGATTCCGATTAAAAAGCCGGCGTTCTACAGCTCAGCTACCACCGCTCTACAATTTTCAGTAAGCGCTACTAACTAAAAAAAGTTATTTACAATATTATTGAATCTGACAAAATTTACGTCTGCGTGGGCCTTAACTTGACAAGAGCTAAGCGCGTTATCAAACGAACAATTTGGCGCAACGACCTCTCCACCCGAGCATTATCGGGTCCTTGATAATTGTAGACTCAGATATTCGTACGACCTATAGCAGAAAAAAGTCAAGCGATGCGTCCAGATTCAAACGAAACTAGGCCACACAACAGAATTCAGAAATAAATAAAAAATCCAAGCAATAACGAAAAGTAAATCTCAGAGTTTTCACAAACCTGTCAAATAGCCTATTGTATTCCCATGAAACAGGTCCCAGGTCTCGCTCATCACGGATCAAAATATGTCTGCAAATAGGCTAGTTGCCCTAAAAAATGTAATTAGTCCGTCTTTTAGATTATTCAAAAATAAGGGACACGTATTTTTTTATTTGTAAATTAGACCAAAAATGACAAAGATATAGCCCATTAGAGTTACGTGTAACGTCATGCCGTGTTGCATTTTATAGCACGGAGTGACGTCACACGTAACTTTAATGGGCTATATCTTTGTTATTTTTTGTTTAATCGAAAAAAGAAAAGATACGTGTCCAATATTTTTTTTTAAATCTAAAATACGGACTAAATAGAATTTAATTATTTTGATCCTGGAAACTACGCTATTGTAGTATTTCGTAAATTCAAGTCACCTACCTTGAAAGCCTGCCTTCTCTTGTCCATTCTTATTTTCTTTAACATTCAGCATATTTTATTTGGCAATTGGACGTACACCTCTTAATAAAAAAAAAACAGGTTATATAGCAAAACACGATTACAATTTATTGTACTAAATGCATACAATACTTTGCGAACGACGAATAAAATAGCACCCTTACATACAAACATTAAAACTAGTAAGTACCTTTTAGTTGGCGGAAACATTTGGCTTACATAGACGAAGTTACAAAAATACAAAACGAGCCAACAGACAATACAAAGTTCAATATAAAACAAGCAGTTTCTAAGTAAAAATAAATACAAATAAAGGTTTGGTCATAAATTATTCGGTGGACATGATTAGTCAAATGCTTAATACTTTCCGAAATCGTAAGTAGTATCGAATATGTTTGCGAGGCATCTTAAAAAATAGACACGAAGTTCTTGCATAAAAACATGCATTGTAACTTGATAAAAACCATTTATACAAATAAAGCGTGTTTTCCCATACAGTATAAGATCGCTGAACGTACAACTAGAGTATACTCTTCTATCAATAGTACCTATAATTGGCAATTTAAAATTGACACAGCTGCATCCAGCTATGCGAGCATGACGTCACGACTAAGCCCCATTACCGGCTAGCGCCATCTCACTTCACTTTACCGGGTAAAGCGAGATGCCGCTACCCGATAGTCTTATAAACTTATCTTGATCTTATGCTCCCCTACCTGGATACTTAGGGCCGTTTTCTGAATTGACAATTTCGTTAAGTAACTACTTAACTATAGTGCTGTCTCGAAACCCGCCCTTATTTATAAGGTCTTATTTATAAGAACATGATTACTTAAAACCCTCAAAAATGCCGATTAAAATTGTCTGTGGTGGAGATTATGCAAGAAAAAGATGTAGCCACAGACTAAAAAAAGTTTTAGATTGGTTTTAGAGGAATCGTGTTCTTATAAGGTCGTTAAGTTTTAGGAATAATATCGGTATATTGTGCGTCGGTTTATTTAAGGTGTATATATTATTATATACTATCTTAATTAGTGTAATACACATAGCGGATCAACTCACAAATCAATACATTAAAGTAGAAAAGGAACCATCACCAAACAAAATAACTATTTTGGCTTAAACGATAAATATTATTAATAAATTAAATACACAAGAGATGGTTTGACATGACAACACTCAGAGTAAATGTTACAATACTGTAATCTGTGGAATTTGAGTTAAGGCTGTCTCGTTTCTCGTGCTATCTCGCTCGCACAATGTTACATTATCAGTTTAATAGAAAATGTTTTGATAAATATGGCCTGAGGATTTGGTAGACAATAAAATTACTAACATTTTTTTTTACAATTTTTTTAATACAGAAAAATATTTTTTCCATATTTTTTATTTTAGTATCGAGTTTTCTCAAACTGAATACAGGACAAGTAACGATACGTTTTAAATCACATTATTCTCATTAACTATCAAATCTCCAGACCAAGTTGGAAACAAATCTTCTGTATTAATACAGAAGAATAATACAAAATTATTGATTTTAGAATCAAAAATTTCGAATCAAGTTTGATTGCTTGACAATCATTTAATGTGGAAGCGAGACAGTATGTCGTGTTTAACAGCAACCTTAATACCTGTAAACTGAAATCCATGACGATTCTATTTTATTAGCGCTATGTCGGTATTGCCGTGCTCCTATGTAGCTACAAACTGGCACACGAGAAACTGCGCATGACGGGTTCCATTTAAACTTAAAATACAAACTATTTGTAGGTAGTTGAAAATGTCGCTGTGTCGCTGTGGTTTTCTCATTCCCCTCGGCTTGATAAGTTACACATTTTGAACGATATATAGAAACTACCAACTCATTCCCCGAAAATGCCACTGCCACTTCCCGATTTGGAATCGGGATCGTCCACACTCGGTAAAATTATTACTTATTTCTGAATATTTGAAGTACCTACTGTGGTTCAGCGAGGTTTCCCATTGCGTTAAAACAGAAGAAATATATATATTTTTAATATACTGAACTCCTCGCTGTTTTTTATATCGTTTTCAAAGACTATTCTTATATACGTCAGATTGAGGTTATGTTTTGAAGTATTTTTGTTGTCAAGTATAATTAGCCTTTTCTGAGCATGTGTTTAGTTCATTAAAATATTTTCGTTAAATTAATTTTTATTAAAATAATTCGGTGATTTCTACGCTTTTATTATCAATCATGCATCGTTCAACAGTCCATAGATTCCGTCGTTTTCATTTGGACAATATTATAAATATATACAAATAAATATGACATTTATAAATATTAATTAAAAATATCCACTTTAACGTTTCTCAAAGACGTAGTTCAGATGCGAAGCAAGAGCTCGAACCAGCGACCTCCCGAGCGATATGCCACCGAGATACACTACCTACCGCCTCAACACAATACGACTACGCATATTTATATTATCATTATCAATATTATCTCGTGTTATTAATAACTTGTTGACAGTACTGCATGAAAAGGGAATAGATTTAAATCTGAAAATCTGCCCACAAACTAACAAGTATACACAGATAAGAAGTATAGCAAAATTGTCATACAGCGCCACCAAGTTATCTGTTCAGGTGGGCAAAATTGTAACTAACAAATTAATTGTAACTGTTTCCCATTTTTTTTGTTTTATTTATTCACTTACTAAGAATTACAAATATATTTTTATTAAAATTGAAAGACGGATTAAAATATTCTCATTTTTCTAGGTAAATTTCTTAAATGTTACAACGAAATTCTGCACTAGCCCCGCTATCAACTGAACAGATAAGATGGTGGCACTGTAATAAGCTATGATTCGTAGTCGTATGGAACGCGGCCCCGGATGTTGTGGCCTGGGGTTCGCGTCACAATAACAGTAAACGTAAGACTCGTAAGCACTAGACAATATGAACTTTATGCCGGATACACTTACTTGAGACGAGAGACGAAGACGAGCAACCGACGACGCGAGCTCCGTCTCTGCTCACCATGATTAAGCTCTGCGGATCGAAGCGAAACCTGGTCGGACTCTTCCGACAAAAAGTCAAGTAAGTGTATCCGGAATAACATTTTCTAATATCGTCGTTCATATTGCAGTTTGCTCTATGTCAAAAAAAAAAATTATATTTCATTTAGAACAATTTGCCGTACGCGTTGATAATGGGACACATTGCAAGTTACAAATGCCGGTTTTCTATTGGCAGATGACATTGAACCTTTTTTTGGTCGCGTTCAAAATAAAATTTGAAGAACATTTTTGAAATAAAAAAACAAATTTTTTTTTGACATAGAACAAATTGCAATATGAACGACGATATGCTACATGAGATACTTAGAGAAAATAATGATTAATAGTTCTAAGTCATCGTTCTAGTAGAGTAGTAATTTTATACTCTCATGAATAGACTAGCAATTAACAACGTACACGGAGCACTTACAACTTTTACCACGTTAAGCTCTCTTACCATAAAATACATGACAATAACGCAACTAAGTCGCTTAGCAACAAAATATTCATAACAGTAAACTTCTTCAAATTTCTTGCCCAGAGTAAAGCTCAATATTGCACTTCTATTTAGTCACCGAAGCGCGTGCACTGATGTGTACTGTACGAATGTGTGTGTGTGAGAATTAAGTAAGACTTCCCGTTACACCATATTCGAGTTTTCCCAATAAGTCTCGATATTACATACTTTTACACATATTAGACGCTTGTTAAATGCTGAAGATATTGAAATGCCTCATTTAGCTAACAACTCAATAAACAAATTACTGGGACAAATCCAGGTTCTTTTTATTTATTTTACATCTCTCATATTCGGTAAGTAGGTTCTTATTACCCCCAAATGGGGCTTTGTAGGTGACCAATTAGCGCTCTAGGGTAATAATGTAGCCAGAAAAGCCCTAGGGCGGTAAGTAATTTTAAAAAAAATCTTCACTCTTTCAAAAAGTTCGCGTACATCTAACCATTATATTAGCAATAGACATCATGCATTCAGCCCAATGACAAAAGAGGTCGCTTCGCTATTCAGACTTGTCTTCGTATGAGTATAATAGTTATCAATTTTAAATATCGAACGGCGAAGCTCAATTTCGTTCTTAAAAAAATAATAAAAAAAAGATGAAAAAAGGCGGTAATAGAAAACTTTTACTTTAAATATTGTTTGTTTTTGGGATTTTTTTTATAATTACGTGCTAATTAGGAAAAAAACATGAGTTCTGCAAGTGATGAAGATATAAGCTGCACTCCCGATTCAATGAAAATGGAAGCTGAAGCAGCAATTAACAATATTTTGCCTGAATGTTCTAAAAGGAGATATTTGAAAACTTAGAACGAGCTCATGAAGTGGCGAAAAGAAAAACGAGTAAATGTTTTATTCTTGTAATGCCGGTTTTTTTTCTACTTACCTCACAATCGAGATGTAAAGCAGAGTAGTTAGCTAGGGTGTAAGTATCAATGCCTTACAGCCCTTGGCTACTAATCTACTATTAGAATATAGTAACTATTCCGCCGCGATCCTTGTTATCCACCTGTAAGTGTCCGGATGAAAATAATTTATTTTCAATCTATTGCATAACAAAAGCCTTCATTTGACCCAACCGGACTTTCAAGATTACAGATCAATCACACAAATCCAAAGCAACTTTAAATTTACTAGTGCCGTTTTTAGGCGATCCTTACTACCCACAACACTTTTTAATTCGCTATTCGTTCTAGCGCGGTCAATGTTATACCAACATTATATTCACTGGTTTCCTCCACACAGGGTAACCTAGCGAGGAGACCAGAGTTACACTTACAGTTACGCACGTTACGGGTTGAACTCAGTAGGCCACTAATAAATCTAAGAACATCCTTTTAAATCACCTGCTATTTTTAGGCTCACTCTGTAACTTACTTAGTAAGAAGCAAATAAATGAATAAAGTATTATTATATTATTATATCAAGAGTTGGTACCCAGCAGGAGCTACCGCCAGTCTCTAGCCAGCATCGTGACTACACAGCACTGACCCCCACCTCACCGTTAGCTGCACAGATTCAAATCCGTCGGGAGTCAGTCAACACGGCACTGTCCTCTACTGAATACGTATTTTACGCAGCACATCGCATGTTTAATGGAATATTGACCCATTAGTAAATAGGTCATTAGAGTTACGTAATTGCTATGATAGACTTATCCTACTTGTTGACGCATAAAATGAAAACTGATTTATTAATTAATCATGAATGCTTGTTATGTAGAACACCCTTGTAGTTAGTGGACTGTATTGGTAACTGATGATAAATAAAAACCGATTTAACTAGATTTTAACTATATTATTGTAAGACAAACAACCGCGTGCGGGAGCGGCAAAGCACGAACTCCCAGAAACAATATTGACAACATTAGAAGAATATAAATCAATGTTGCCACTATAAAAGCTAAATTAAACCATCTATCTATGTCGCGAACACTTGTATTTTGAACGTTATGATTAACGATTGATGACATCTGAGTAAAAAAATCCGTACGTAGCTCAAATGACCTATTTACTAATGGGTCAGTGTTCCATTAAACGTGCGACATGTACACATGTACATGTACCGCTATGTAGCTTTCTAGCTAGCTCAAATCCACGTCAAACAGCTGACTCCACGGCACTGTCCTCTACTGGACCGCTAGTTCTGTAGCCAGCAACGCGTCGCTGCCTTCCGCTAGCTGCACAAATCCAAATCTAACTGGTGTCAACACGTCACTGCTCTCCACCGCAGAGCTAGCCACCTAACCACTAGCTACACAAATTTAAATCCGTCAAGTGTCAACATGTCGCTGTCCCCTAGCTAACGCAAATGGTCATTCTTCGGGCGTCAACATGTTACTGCCCTCTAGTTGACGCAAACAATCCACAAAAATCCATCGGGTGTCAACGCATCACTGTCCCCCCTCTCTACCGTAGAGCTAACCACCTGACCGCTAGCTCCACAAATCCAAATCCGTCTGGCGTCAACGCATCACAGACCTCCACCTCACAAATCCAAATCAATCGGGTGTCAACACGTCATTACTCTCCACCGTAGACCTAGCCACCTGACCGCTAGCTCCGCAAATCCAAATCCGAATCCAAATCCGTCGGGCGTCAATACGTCACTGCCCTCCACCTCACAAATCCAAATCTATCGGGTGTCAACACGTCATTGCTCTCCACCGTAGAGCCAGCCACCTGACCGCTAGCTCCACAAATCCAAATCCGTCAGGCGTCAACGCATCACTGTCTCCCACCTCACAAATCGAAATCCGTCAGGCGTCAACACGTCACTGTCCTACCTCACAATCCCGGTTTCGGGTCTAAACGGCGGTGTCCTGTCCCCTCCGACCGGCCGCGAGGACGAGGGCTGCCGACGCTTTGACGACGTCCCCGGCGGCGGCGGCGAGCGCGGCGGCGGCGGCGGCGGCCGTCACCCCTTCGCCCGCCGCCGAGCGAACCCGAGCCACCTTGATCGCGTAGTGGACGTTCCATTCGCTCAGCTCCAGAGCCTCGAGACACTCCTCGGGCGTCGTCTGCGGAGCGAGGAGAGGGGAGGGCGCGTTAGAGAGGACGCTTAAGTCAGAGGTTTATTAATTTTGTTATGCGTACAAAAAGGAATACTGTTCTTATCAAAATCAGTGTTTGTTTTTTCTTAAATACATATTTTAATAGTAATTTTACGAAGTTGATTTACTTTACATAATGAACGGAAATATCAAAACCATTTCGAGAATTATGCTTTAAGTACAATTTATATTTATCAGATTGGTAATTTTCTAAGATATTCAATAAAAAGCGTTGACCTTAAATGACTTTTCTATGACGTCAGCAAAGACAGTATGAGTATTAATCCTTTGCCTTACAGGGACTTACAAAAAAAATCAAACCAAATCAACCGACGACTTAACTTTGACTTTTTAACTAACGACTTGACTTTTCTTTTGTCGGTGGGCAAATACTGTCTCCTTAATCATTCTCTGATGACGTCACAAACACCAAAACTTTAGATACCGAAATATTGAAAGAAATGAACAAAACTAAAAAATACAGAAATTAGTTTCTTAAGAAATAAGGAAATAGTCAATATTTTCAAAATAAATTATAAAAAACATTAAAAAAGTAGCATGGCCAATTGCCGGGCTAAATATTATACATTACATAGGCTGCTACTTATGTATGCGGAATCTGGGATTCCAATAATTTTAAACGCAATGTCTGACCTCCATGGTCAAATTCGTTCTTTTTTTAAATACTGGCCGCTAATATTTTTCTCTTATATACGTTAGTGTTTTGTTTTTGTTGGGTTTAAAATGTCATATCGCTGAAAAAATGGAACTCACTCGTGAAAATATTCGTGCTATGATTTATTACGATATTCGACGTGGTTTAACGCAACAACAGTGCGTAGATCAATTAACTTCGACTTTTGGTGGTGAAGCTCCATCAAAAACGACTGTGTATCACTGGTTTAGTGAGTTTAATCGCGGGCGCAGTAAGCTCACGGACGAAGTTAAAGAAGGTCGCCCGAAATCGGTGGTTGTGCCACAAAATATTGAAGCTATGCGAAAACTAATAATGCAAGACCGCAATGTTACGGATCGCGAGATAGAGGCTATTCTGGGCATATGTATGACGAGCATTACATGCATAGGATATTACATGAACATTTGTCTGTAAAAAAAATTTGTTCGCGTTGGATCCCGCACAACTTAACTCAGGATCAAAAAGATGCTCGCGTCGAATGGTGCAAGAAAACATTAAAAAAATTCTACGGTGGCGACTCAAAATCTGTTTATAATATCTACACAGGTGACGAATCCTGGATCTACGCGTACGATCCCGAAACTAAACAACAATCAACAGTTTGGGTGTTTCAAAATGAGCCGAACCCTACGAAAGTGGCTCGTGCAAAAAGCACTGTAAAGCAAATGGTGGCCTGCTTTTTTGGTATTAATGGCCATGTGCCTACAATACCACTGGAGAATCGCAGAACGGTTAATTCGGAGTGGTACACGACCATTTGTTTGCCGGAAGTATTTGAAGAAATACGCCAAAACTACCAGCGACGCAGAATCATACTTCACCATGACAATGCCAGCTGTCATACATCTCAGGAAACAACTACATTTTTGGATGGTCAAAAAATAGAATTGATGGGTCATCCACCGTACAGCCCTGATTTGGCTCCCAATGATTTCTATTTATTCCCAAATGTAAAGAATAAATTACGTGGTCAACGATATTCGACCCGTGAAGATGCCGTAGATGCGTTCAAACAGCACGTTTTGGAGATACCTCAATCAGAGTGGAAAAAGTGTTTTACAAATTGGTTTCATCGAATGCAAAAGTGCATCGATCATAGTGGAGAATACTTTGAAAAACAATAAAAGCATAATTAATCATATACATTTGTTTATTTTTTCTATTCCGCATACATACGTAGCAGCCCTCGTATTATGTTATAGTATTCTATTCTGGCTAACCAACAAGTGACGTACGTGGAAAGGGTAGGGGTAGTGCCAAGCGGTGTAAAATATATTGATGTACTTATTAGTTTCAGATTACGATACAATAATACATAATAGGCTATTTGACAGTGTGAAAAAAACAGTATCATTTGTACGTATTCGTATGAATTATGTGTTTTAAAACCGCTTTAAGGCATTTTAACTAAAAAAACAATTGTGATTTGTAAAAAAACACAAGATGAAATTTGATAATTTGTATCTGCCGCCATTGTATCGAAAACGGCCTGGATTGGCCGATTCTACGGTGACGTCACATGGCAGTAAAAATGGCGTCTGTCACTCATTCTCTCTTACGTTCATTGATCGGTTTACTAGGAAGTGACGTCATAAGCCTGTGCGACGCCATATTGCCTAAGATAGCGTTTTGGCGGCTTATTTGAAAAGTATATTTTCGTTTGCCTTTTTTAGAAGGAATACACGAAAGAATTTAAAATTACCACTTTCTGAGGGTCCCTCTGAGGACTCCATGAACACCAACGAACAATATGAGATGGCTTTGAGAAATCGGTCAAATAGCTTATTGTGACTGTGTGTAACTTCATAAAATAAATTTATTCTTATTCTTATAATATATACCAAGATAATAAAATAAATATTTGCAATAATTCAAGTATTAGAATAACCAGTCTGGCTTACAAGCGACAGGGGGTGAACCTTTCAACTTCAATTATGAGTAAATTGAGTTAACTAGTGCACTCTGCTCAGCTTCTGACTTCCGGGGGGTACAGGGTAACAAGCTGGCAACGAATTTAACTTAGGTATTGATTTTAAGCTTGACCTTAATTTCCGAGCTAGAATTTTCCTAACCACTACACATTGTAAGCTTTATTCCGGTTTTCTTTTTTGTCACACGAGTCGACCATGACTAAGCTCTGCGAATCAGAACGAAATCTGGTCGGGCTCTTCCGACCAAGAACAAAGCAATAGAATCCGGAATTGCGCTAATAAAACTACTTCTTTAAGGCCTGGTTTACATTTGATTAATTTCATGCTTTTTTTAGCATGTTTAAACTTTTTTAAGTTTTTTAGCAAATAAAGGTAAACAATCTTGATACGCCTTTTTATTGAAATGTATACTTATTAAACCAATATCTTTATACATTACCAATTCAATGTGAAATGAAATGTAATTTCATAAAAACACATTTAATTTGTAAAAATTTTGATTTAAGAAGTGAATATTTCAATAAAAAGACTTATCCAGATTGTTTACTTTTAGTTAAGTACCTAAACATATGGAGTATAGTAGACGCTAATTCCTTTTATAAGTAGGTACATAATCAAATCATTAATTAGTAATGTTATCGTATACTATGTATTTAGGATTTTTTGAAAGTTCATTTATACCATATATATTATATATATGGTGTGCAATAAAAGCTATGAATCGCCATACGTTTTTGCCGTCTCTATTTTATTCAACCTCTATGGAAAGCATGCTAAAAAAGCATGAAAATAAAGCAAATGTAAACCAAGGCCTAAGAGCAAAATTGGACGAAACAACTCTGAACTTAGGCTCGAACTAAGGTTTAAAATGTTTATTCATGATACACTTACTTACTTGATGTTTTTATTGGTTCATACATACATACATAAGCTCACGCCTGTATCCCAGAGGGGTAGGCAGACACCAGGGACTGCCACCTGCCACGATCCCGACAAATCACTTTCGCTTCATCGCCATACATTAGTCGTTGTGCATACAACGTGCATGCATATGCACGCCGGTTTCGGGTACTTTTTATCTTGCTTTTGCTAATACATCCCCTATTTTGATCGTATGTATGTCTCCCTAGCGCGTCCCTTACTGGCCCTGCCACTCACATTCGCTCGATTTATTTGCTTTTTCAATCGTTCTTTCTTCATCCTCCACAATGTCCAAACCAAAGCAATGTTTCTTTCTCAACTCAAGCCACTACATCCTCGATCAGTCTTCAACGTTCTCTAATAACACTATTACGTATTCGGTCAATCAAAGTAACACCACACAGACACAGTATTTCGAATAGGCTATTTTACAGATTTCTGAAAACCATTTTATATTTTTCGTTGGTGTTCATGGAGTCTTCAGAATTTAAATTCTCTCGTGTATTTCTTCTAAAAAAGGCAAACGAATATTTACTTTTGAAATAAGCCACCAAGACCTTGGGCAATATAGCATCGCACAGGAATTATGACGTCACTGGTCAGTAAACCAAACAATGAACGTAAGAACGACATGAATGACAGACGCCATTTTTACTGAGCTGTGACGTTTTCATAGAATCGGCCAACCCAGGCCATTTTCGATTCAATGGCTGCAGATATATTATTACTATTAAAATTCTTTATTGCACCAATATTTGTACAAGGGCGTGCTTAATGCAGGAAGCATTCTCTTCAAGCAAACCTCTGTTTTTGAAGAGACTGGCGACAGGTAGTGCAAGAAAAAATAAATAGATGTGAGATATATGGTCAGAGTGGAGTTTTTTTTTTCGCTGCCTTTTTCTCCACTACAGACGGCCCCAAGGCAGCGGCTAACGTTATACATAACTGTATGTACATTGACATTCAACAAGCAGAATGTAAATTCTTTACGTTGAAATAAATTCTTGATTCTTGATTCTATAATATAATTACATAAGCATACGAAAATATATACATAATTATCAAATTTTACCACGCGGTGGTGGCGTAGTGGGGTTGACCCTTGCTTCTCGATGATGAGGGTCTGGGTTCGAACCACGCATGTACCAATGACTTTTAGTTACGTACATTTGTTTGTACAGCAACACCATTCGCTGATAAATTGTGCCCGGATAACGGCGACAGGCTTGCCACTTGTCACGTTTGGGACCTAATAAACTCGGCAAAACGTGGGTCCAGTTCTAGAGACTGGTGCCTCTGCCTACCCCTTCGGGGATAACGGGCGTGAGTTTATTATTATTTTATTATTATTATTATTATTATTATCAAATTTTATCCTGTTATTTTTTATAAATAATAAATTTTTTTTTAGTTAAAATGTCTTAAAGCGGTGTTGAGACTCACACGAAATCGTATAAACAATATAAACAATACTGTTCCTTTCACACTGTCAAATAGCCCATTGCGATAATAAACTACGAATCGTAGTTCTACAAGATTCGCTTCTAGTCTTCCACTTAAGGAATAAAAAACACTCACCTGTTGCTTGAGTACTTTGGACATGATGCGAACTTCGTCGGACTCCACTCCCCGCTGTCGTCCGCAAGGCTTCTGGTCTGCGAACTCCAGGAGATCTTCCACGGACACGTGGTCGGTGCAATCTGAAGAAAGAGGTGACCCGTTGAGACATACATAATACAGCCTATACAGGGTGTCTCATTCAAATCGGTCAGTATGGGAAAGTCTGAAACTATGAGACATACGAAGATCTGTTGTGAGGAACCATGTCATCGGTTTTAATAACAAGAAAAACTGCATTCATACATTTTAAAAAACATCTGTACTCCGTTCGGGAATCGAACCCGGTTGTTTTGGAAAAAAAAACTACACTATTTCTATTTAGATATCGATTGTGCAGGTAATAAACAGTAAATGTCTGTATGAAACATGATGTCTAGAATGAACATGTTAGTGTTTAATTAATAGAAGTTTTTTTTTTTAAACAACCGGGTTCGATTCCCGAACGGAGTACCTACAGATGTTTTTTAAAATGTATGAATGCAGTTTTTCTTGTTATTAAAATCGATGACATGGTTCCTCAGAACAGATCTTCGTATGTCTTATAGCTGTGCCCCGCGGTGTTACCCGCGGTTCATCGATTTTTCCGTAGGAATAAGATATTTCCCCGCGGTAAAACGTAGCCTATGTTTTAATCCAGGGTATCGGCTAACTCCATACCAAATTTTATTAAAATCCGTCCAGCCGTTTCAGCGCTAAAGACTGACAAACATATAAACACACACACAAACTTTCACGTTTATAATATTAGTGTGAAGTGTGATAGTTTCAAACTTTCCCATGGTCAGTATGGATTTGAATGTGACACCCTGTATAGATAGATAGATGGATAGATAACACTTTATTGCTCAACCAGGATACAGAGTTACCTCCCACTGTAATGCCTAGGTTACACAGTACGAACTGGCATGCGAGCTGACGTAAGGTTATGACCTTAAGTGGGCTATGGCCCACTTACACGACTCTGCTCCCACCGGGCAAAAATAATATAATTCAAATATGGGCTTTAAATATTCGTCTTTAGATATATTTTATGGTGGCCGTACACATTAGGGTTTGCTTGATGGTTTTAACCTTGCAGGCATAACCGAGCTTGCACGCACTGATAACTGTACAGTTTTATCACATACACGCTAGGACTTGCCTGTCGGTTTAGCTTGTACCATCATAACCATCATGCAAACCCTAGCGTGTATGTCCACCATTACATTGGCATCATAAATTAGCTGACAGCGAGCTACTAGTTACTGCATTTTTTGTTTTCACAGGCTCCTCGCCTTCCCTCACCAGGCCACAGGCACAAGCCGCTCGGTCGTCAACTCACCAAGTAAAAAAAGTAATTTTCCATTTGTGCAGCCGCTTTATATTCTCGAAAAAGAATATAAAGTCGGAGACCATCATCATAATTATAGCTCTTTAAATATTGTTTGCATTTTTTTTTTTTGTTGCAGCCATTTTCTGACCCAAACACTTCTTTTGTCAAGCTTGTCTGGAAGAAATTGCTGTTAGCAAGAAGACCGCCTATTGTATGTTTTTAATTGTAACTTTTACCTGTCTCTTGTTTCTTGTGTGCAATAAAGAATATTCCTATCTTATCTTACCATCTTTTCTTCTTCATTTTTTGTATCACGATCATCATCAGCCTACCAGGCAGGCAGATTTTTTTGTATAGCACATTCAATTCTAAGTATTTCAACACGAAGTAATTTCGTAACCGCTTTTATTAAGGTATGTACTGTGATCATTGGTGTATTTTGCGACAACATTGTACGAGAAATTATACACCGTACGAAGTATGCGAAGTGCATTGATGAAGTACACTGGTTCAGTTGCTGTCTACTGCGATGCGAGGAGTGGGCATTGGTGTAACCGAGCGAGGCGAGTCGAGTTACTGTTATGCGAGTACACAGGCACTATAGCGGTTTCAGACTTGTGTTAAGCACACTCTTTGCAAATTAAACAGTAGTTTAATATTAAATTTCATCAGAGGATAATAATAATAAATCTTTATTCAGTAAGCAGAAGTTATAGTTTCAAACACATAATTGGGGCTCTGTACTAGGTCGAGACCTGTGTTACAGATACCCCGCTCTTCCTTTTATTACATTGCAAAGCTTAATGAATAATTTACATTCTGGGTATTAGGAATATAATAATTTTTACATGCATGCAAAAATAATGAAATGGTGAACAAAAATTGAAGTTAGGTATTTTATAAAAATGAAACATTTTAGATGTACAAAATTGTGTGTGTGTGTGTGTGTGTGTGTGAGGGTGTGTGTGTGTGTGTGTGTGTGTGTGTGTGTGTGTGTGTGTGTGTGTGTGTGTGTGTGTGTGTGTGTGTGTGTGTGTGTGTGTGTGTGTGTGTGTGTGTGTGTGTGTGTGTGTGTTTGCGTGTGTGCGTGTGTGTGTGAGTGGATGCGTGCGTATGTGTGTTAATTGTCAAAGGATGTTACACTGTGATAAGAAGAGCTTCAGTGGATTCATAATCAAGTTGGCTCAACCAAGCATAGATCAGGTTTTCAGCGTTATGTGACAGCAATGGATATATATTCAAAAGCTTGTTTGCTTTATTATAAAGACGCGTGGAACATGCATTAAATTGATTACTTGCAAAGGCAGTTCTACATTTTATACTTGGAGCGGCTAGATAATGTCTTCGTAGGGTTATCAAGTCAGAATCGTAGTAAAAAAACTTATGCTTCTTCAAAATTGAATTTAGGATGTATAATTGACGTACATTTAACAGTTGATAGGTGCCATAAAGTTCGTAAGTGGGGAAACGGTAGGGTTTGAAAAACATTACCTTGATTAGGGATAACTGTGTCTAGTGTTTAACACGTCCAAGAGTAATATTTTTTAAGTTTGAAAGTTTGTTAATTAGGTTCAAACTGTTTTGAAAAGAATAAATGTCGAGATTCTTTGTTAGTTTCTTTTCCATGTAATCTATTAATTGTGAAACTAACAACTTTGACGTTCATAAAGGAAACATTTTGTTTGTACTATGAATAAAATATTGTTTTTTTTTTTTTTTCATTTAGCTGTCTACTGGCACATCAGCTGCTCTTACTTTTGTAACCTATCCTCAAGGGACAGGCCTTCTCTCAGAGAGATAGTATGGGTTTAATCACCATGCGTGGCCACCACGGATTGGCGATTTCAAGCGCTGAGGTGAGCTATTTTCAAAATAGGTGTACGTAACACAAAAGAAACACAATGGATTTTTTTTCCTTCGTAATACAAAAGAAACTTTGTTACACAAAAGAAATTGTAAAGAACTGTTCATACAAAACGTTGTTTTTCAGGAGTTTTGTGTGCAAGTTTCACGTCATAGTAAAAAATATCTGGGAACATAATATGCTCTACCCGATTTCTTTTTCTGGCCGGTTCTTTTAGTTTTTGAGCCAATTTGAATGATCTCCTATAACTTGCTGGCAAAGTCCTTGCATTAGTCACCTAAAAGTAAGGAATTAAAATAAAATAACACTTCATTGTGCATTCAGCTTTATCCTCTGTGTAACGTTACACAGTGTTAGACAAAAAATTGTGTGACGTTGTTCGTTACACATAAGAACGAATTTGATGGCGTCAACATAACCTGAAACAAGTTAATCGAAAATGTTTCTTGAATCAGTTATATTTTAAGTTTTGTTATTGTTGTATAAAATCAAAATTCATCTTTTAATTAAGTTCTGATGTTATTAAGATTCACTTACCCGTAAAATCCACGTTACACAAGATAAAAAAAATAACGACAAAACTCGAGCACCACACGTTTGGCTAAATATCAGTGAAAAATTATGGCCACGCTGTCATTTTTGTTAATTTGCTAGTATCGTCTAGTATTGCCTTACTAGAAAAAATTAAGGACACGTTCAATATAAATAAATAACCTGGGATATTGTCGTTACACAAAGGTGTAATACAAAGTATAAAAAAGTAGACATGTTTTAAATTCGATTCTGTTAAGCATTTTTTAAAGTTTTTCTATGATCTTAGTATTGTTTGATTAAATTGATGTCCCATCAGATAAACCTAAAACTAAATTATAGTTAAATTTGAAAGATTTCGATATCAGGGGATATATTTTTAGTTGCAAGAGTAGAGTGAGACACTAAAATATTGTATGGGAAGGAAAATAAGATATTTTTTTATTGCTTCCATCTACGCATTAATGAAGAATCTCAAGTTAAAAAGAGCGTAAATGGCCAGGTTAAGGCATAAATAAAATGTATAACGGAGATAATTTATTTTACAGGCAACATATTCTTCATAATAATATATTTTTTACTGAGGACAAAGAAAAATGAGAATATGTACACTAATTTTGAAAATTACTCAGGTATGGATTAGCTCAGACACTCAGTTTTCCTCACGCTGTTTTCCTTTACGGTTAGCGAGTGGCATTGCTAATATAACTTAGAAAACAGTCAAAGGTTCGATTCGAGGCTCGATTATATGTAACCCATGTATTGATTGCATGTAAACCATGTATGGGTTCGCACACAATCGAACCTGGGTCTACCGCTTCCGAGTCCATTGTCCTACTGACTAGTCTACCATCCGCCACTCCCAGCCGTAGTACGAGCCTACCGTTTTTTTTGTTTATTTTTTAGCAAGAAAGACCTTTTAACTCCATCTGCTCGAAATGATGCATTTTGATGCCCAAAGTTAGGACCCAAAACACGCTATTGTTGTTCAAGCTAGGATGCATCAAAATAAATAGACTCAAAATTGGGTTTTGAATTTATATACTAATGCACTCATTTACTAAGAAGTCGGCCTTCTCTTTCACTCTTCAGGATTCGTACTATATCTATTTCGCTCCAACCCAAGCAATAAGTTTTAAAACCGAGTTTGGAACTACTTACTGAACTTCCAAACTCTTTGCTGCAAAACATTTTAAGTACCTAATTGTCAAATATTTGAAATTGGAACGCAAGTACGCATTTTCATTCCTCTCAGATGATAGTGAAAAGCAGAGTGTTCAACACGTGCGTAAATCATTTTTGGTCTCGGTAGTGTTGAATCCCTCGCTCTTTCAGCGATTCTTAGTTAAAGCCCGAGCGAAGCGAGAATCGTCGAATCGAAGAATCGTCCCAGGTCGCTCTGGATTCAATTTCACAACCTCGACGCAAAACTTTTGTTTGCGCCCTTAGTGAACAATCTACGATTACATTTTTACTTTTACAAATGTCGCCAAACTGCTGTGCAGATGTTGGCCTAGTACGCACCTTTAACTAAGGAGCCCTCTTCGAAACCCGGCTCCGCGGAAATCGCCTCGCTTTCCTTCGCAGCGCCATCTACGGTGTCGACGAAGGGATTGGCCGAAGTGCTCGGTAAGCTTTTGAACGGGTTGGTAGCTTTAGCCGTTCTCTCCACGCCATCGAACACGTCCACGCCGTCCCCGTCTATGTTCTGATACTGGACTCTTCGCCCCGGCGCCTTGAACTTCGCCTCCATGTGGCACGTGACGAAGTTCTGGTAGATGTTTGTGGTAGTGTTCTTTGGTTTGGGGTTGTCGTTGGGTAATAGGAGTGGGTACTTTCTTATGTGGCGGGGCTTGTCGACTAGTTTCGGTTTGGACGTCCGCGGCGGTAGCGGTAGCTCGTTCTTGACCTGCGAAGGGTGGATTGAATGTGAGGTCAGTGTTGCGATCATGGTGAACTTAGGGGGACAGTTTTGGCTTGACAATCGCAAACAACGGATGACTTTGCGGGTTGCGAGAACAGTATTTGTTACATATTGAAGTGTACGTTAAAATGTATGTTTCCAAATATAACTCTAGAACTTGAAATGGTCAAACCTCATTGAACCGCTAACGCAATCACGGACTTAATGTGAAGCATATTATTGGTTTTTCTTTATTACGTACTGAAATATGAAATATGGACGGAGATTGTTAAATTAATGCAATTGGCCTTGCTACTTATTTTTTATGTATGTTTTTTATAATTTATTTTGCAAATATTGACCATTTTAAGAAACTAATTTCAGTATTTTTGAGTTTTATCCATTATGTCTAATATTTTTCTAAAGTTTTGGTTTTCGTGATCATCAGATCTGATCAGATCAGATCAGACCTCATCAGAGGGTGATTAAGATTATACAGTGTTTGCCTACATACAAAAAAAGGCAAAGGATGAATACTCAAACTATCATTGCTGACGTCATATAAAAGTAATTTAAGGTCAAGGCTTTTTATTGACTATCTTAAAAAATATAGACTTATTTACAAATCTGATAAATAGAAATTGTACAGAAAAAATAATTCTCGAAATGGTTTTTAGATTTCCGTTCATCATGTAACGTAAAATGCATCTTCGTAAAAATAGTATTAAAGTATGTCTAATTAAGAAAAACAAACACCGCTAGTTTCTGTCTTACTGCTGGGCAAAGACTTCCCCATGATATTCACTTTGTATTAACTTGCCTTATTCTACGTTCTCCCAACCAGGCTGAGGTTGAGGTAACGATTGAACTGTACTACATAAGTGTTTAACCCTTTGGCCCAAATCTGCAAACGATAAGTTGCCTTGACACAAGGGATTTTAGAAAAACGGTTAATGAATATAAGGTTTAATTTCGCTTCTGAGTACCCGCTGAAGGTAGCCGCCGAGCCAGCGAGTTAAGTCTCATATGTAATTTCTGCTAGGGGAGCATAAGATCAAGATAAAAATTTAATCCCACTATAGGGTAGAGACATCTCGCTTTAGAGCCTTTTCACACTATCTGATCCAATATCGGTGTCCGGACGCCGATCCGATATCGGGGTAAGTAAAATATATGATGATGATGATAATGATGATGATGTCCTCCTCGTCGTAGTCCGACGACGGCGATCTCAAGTACCTATTGGTAGCACTTCTGCGACGGTGGGAAAATATATGAAATATGTATCTGTCTCTCATATTATCCGGTCCGATATACCATCACACGACATACAACGAACGTCGTCGGACAATAATATTTATGTGCTATACGTGTGTTTGAATTGTCTTTTTGTGCAAAGAGCCCGATACGCGGTGGCCATTTTGGAAATGGCCGTCTCGGAATGATTTTTACGGAAATATGTGAAAACAGCTCATGGTGTCAGCTATTGGATGTCGGCTATTGTCGTTAGACACCGATATCGGATCGGACAACGTGAAGACGTTTTTACGCGGTGAAGTAAAGTAAGACGGCTCTAGCCGTTAATGGGTTAAAACTTTTATCGTGACGTCATGCTCCCGTCACGATATAAGTGCATATTTTAGAGTAATCGTGTTTGTATAAATAACACAGTAGGTAAGTGTAACAAAAAATATAAAGCTAGATTACCTCATCTGCATCTCTTTTATCAGTCGATTTCGCCGCAGATTCAGAATACGAAGATCTAGAAGAAAGAATAATTATTGTTTTTAGTGGTTGTCGGCGACAGACGCTTTTTATTGTGTAATTTTGCTGGTTTATAGCTATAGATTTTTTACTATTTGACATTTTTTAATTTAGTTCGTGTTCTTTCGGTTCAGTTCCTATATCTAATGTCATAGTCAAAAGTGTCTAATGTATCTGATGCCCAAATTGGTGGAGGCTTGTAAGTCTAGTGGCTGGACTTACTGACAGAAGTTTTCACCCGCCCAAAGGCCTCTGACTTGGCTTAACGACTGCCATCTATCGACAGCAGCCGGCACCAACTGCTTAACGTGCCTTGCGAAGCACGGAACCGCTCGGAAAAATGCCACTAGCGTTAGTCATAGACAGTCAGCCATCCATGCACTGAACGCGCCCAATGTTGCTTAAAGTTCGTGATCGTTAAGATTACTCAGGCAGCGATTCTTAATGTCTTTATTGCTATCTATATTTACTAGTTTGAACATTTCTGCCAGTTTTCCTTACAATGAAGACGTTTTACGTGAGGGATTCCGTTTGAAATGTTCATAAACGGACGTAGCCAGGATCTAGTTTATTGTATGTAAAAGAAAACGTACTACATATGTACATACACATCCCAAAAATCGTGCTCCGTTAATTAAAAAAAAATATTGCGATTTGACTTCCACTTAAATAATATTCGAGGTGTTTGAGGGAAATGAATCAGGGAGGGTGTTTTCTCGTGGTCCCATTATTATGTTCCGTTAACGGGTCCAGGAGGGATAACTACCTCTAATGGTCCCATTATGCATCATCAATGGGTACACGAGGAATAAACTATTTCTCGTAGTCCCGTAAAAATTATGCCTCCTGTCTATGAATCTTCATATGTGATATTTTTCAAACATTTCCTTAATTTTTAATGGCATCTATATTTTCTATCACCAAAATTTATATTTGTCATCAAGTTGTATCACCTAATAAATAGATCTATCGCCACGAAATATTTTCGTTCTCAGATAAACAAAAATTGTTCCCAGGTATGAATTATCAAATTAATGATAATATATGTGTAAAATAAGAGATCGATAACCAATAAAATTATATTGCATTACATGAATATAAACTTCGTTCTTATAATAACAGTTTTGTTACTTAAATAATAGCTATGTGCTCAGAATGGTAGATCTGTCACCAAATAAATCGTGTAAAGAATACGTGACAACAGAAATATAGGTGCGACGACGCGCGTAGCGAAGCGGAGCGCGTCGGAGCGTTAGGTTCTCTATGTAAGATCGAAAACAGACTCGACTTTGATGCGTTCTTACCTTGCCTCTTGTTGCCTCTTTAACATAATATGATTTATTGCTGATCTCTTTAAATTAGTTTGCTTAAATACTTATTAGGACACACCTATTATAATACATACAAAAACATTTATTTGGTACTAGACCTTATATCTCAGGATTTTAGGTGATTTATTGTGGAACTGATTTTGCATTGTTTGGTGACTACATTTTGGTGACAGATCTACTATTTTGAGGACAAACCCTATTATTTAAGAAACACAAAACTAATTAAATTGGTGATAGCTTAAATGATACCCATTTTTAATTGTGAGCCGAGTAAAATTTATTAGTATACAATACTCCCAAAAAAGTGATGTTTTCTTCAAGTTTTGCGATTTCATGGGAGCCTAATACTTTTTCTCAAGCATTCAAATATTCCTTCAGAAGGAACCGCATAGAATGCCGTCCTCCTGTGAACCTAAAAGCGAAGCTCGTCCTTTATATGAGCGCCTAATACTTGCCTCTAACAAGAGTTCTTACAAAAAAATTAAATAATCTTTGTCTAACTTTGTGTCTTCATTGCGGTAGGTACCGACTTCCAATAAAAGAGATAAGTTTACAATGCTAAGAATATTTATTCATTATACAGGAGGCATCATCTTCTTTGATGGGACTACGAGAAATAATTTATCCCTCGTGGACCAATTGATGACGCATAACGGGACAAAACAATGGGACCACGAGAAAACACCCATCAGGGAGAATATGTCCTGCAGTGGGCGCCAAATGGCTGATGACGATGAGTGAATAGGCTACTTGACCGATTTCTGAAAACCATCTCATATTTTTTGTTGGTGTTCATGGAGTCCTCAGAAAGTGGTCATTTTAAATTCTTTCGTGTATTTCTTCTAAAAAAGGCAAACTAAAATTTACTTTTAAAATAAGTCTTCATCTTGGGCAATATGGCGTCGCACAGGAACTATGACGTCACTTGCCAGTAAACCAACCAATGAACGTAAGAAAGAATTAATAACAGACGCCATTTTTAGTGGCATGTGACGTCATCACAGAATCGGCCAATCCAGGCCGTTTTTGATAAAATGGCTGCAGATACATAATGGACAATACGATAAAAAATATGTTGCTGAAATAAAAAATACCGTTTCTAGATTAACCTCGATAAAGGCAAAGTGAGGCATTGACACAATATTCATACAGGTCTCAGAGCTCCGTCACTTCCGGATAAATAATTTATTTTTGCTAAAATGTTTGTCTTATTAAATATGTGTCCAGGAAGAAATCAAACAGATACGGGTCTTGTCTATTTTCCCCCTCTACTCAAAAATAATTTAAAAAAAGCAAGCAGTTTATTTGTCACATTGTCCATTATCAAATTTTATCTTGAGTTATTTTACAAATAATAACTGTTTTTTTAGTTAAAATATCTCAAAGCGGTTTTAAGACTCATAATTGATACGAATAGTACGTATAAATAATACTGTTTTTTTCACACTGTCAAATAACCTGTTCTATTTAGCTGCCTATTGTGTCATCGAATAAATATTTTTTTCTTTCTTTTCTTATTGTACTCACCTGGGGATTCTGAGTGAACTGAATTGCGCGTCGCTGCGATGCGAAGGCTTGGGCACCGTGGCGGGCTTGTGGATCCCTGCGGAGTCCTGCGCGATGTGCGATATGAGGGAAGATGACAGCGTCGGCTGCTCTATTAGGCTCGAGTACGCGAGTTTGCTTTCTTCCGAGAGGCTTTCCTGTTGGCATCGAGGACAAAATTATGTTTGGAGTTGGTCAGTCAATTTTTTCGTAATAGTCAAATAACTTTTATCTGAGGAAAAAAAATGGCGGTTTGACATTACTTTCATACATAGGCTGTCAAACCGCCATTTTTATTCCTCAGATAAAAGTTATCTGACTATTGAAAAATCAGCCCTTAGACTAGTAATAATGTTTTGACATTGCAAGTGTTCATATCACTCATGGTCTTGAGCTTCTTTGGTAGATGGACTTTCATACCAACTCATGTATTAGATTTAAGATCATTATTTAAGAAAATATAGTCAGCGTGGAGTTTTAATTCGCGCCCTTTTTCTCCACTACATTCGGGCCCAAGGCAGCGCCTAACATAAACCCCTCAGGCCTAGAACACTTTTTCTTTCACAGTTAAGTTAGTTATTCACAGAATAATATTTGAGATTTATCACAGTCTTCAAAGAATAAAACATGCTCTTACAACTGTGGTCTATATCATCTTCAAAACTCGATTCAAAGTGCAGTTGGAAGACCGACCCGCCGGCCGGTCTACGGGGCCTAAAGGAATACGGAGCGCCGCAGTTTACATCCGACCCGCCGGCGGGTCCACGGTGCTTGAGAGGTTAACATTATAAGTACACTGGCATTCAACAAACAGAATGTAAATTCTGTACGTTGAAATAAATTTATGATTTCTGACTGACGGTTTTTCCATACGACCGATCACACCGAAACGGCGTAAGTTTATGTAGGGGTATACTATAGGTATGTAGAAAAAATACTCACCTGTATGTCAGGTACACTGTTGGCTTCTTCGCTGAAGTTTCGCCTCTCCTGCTTAGCTGTGGATTTTATAGAGCACATTGTCACACCCTCCTCGTACTTCAAGCTTAGGAAGGTAGGTAGGGATCGGCGTCCTAAGTAAGCTCAGTTTTTGAGGTTCAAGAATACGCTTTGCGAAGAGTTTCCTATACAAAAATTGATTGGTTTTAATTTTCAAACGTATGCTGGATAGCTATTACACTTTACCAATATGTTCAGAGAACACAAATTGAGATATGATCCTTGTTTCGATTATATGGATAGAAAATAAATTCGCTTTGAAATAAATGAACTATCCTATAAAGTTCTTACGAAACTTTTATACCTTTTTAATTTATTTATTCGTAATTCTAAATATCAACGGTCAAATCTGTATTTGTTAACTCTCATAGTACTGAAAGTTTTTTTAGAATCGGCATGTGCGTTGAACATGAAAACCAAACTACGTTTGCATGGAAATCTCCTCGTGAGGCGCCCTTTTATGAGTGAATATCAAATTAAACATGGCAGTAAATAGATTTCAACATTTGACACGGATAGCGTGGCTTTTGCAACGCTGAGTCTTTGAAATTACCATGTGTCTATTTCAGAGCCAGTGACCTGAAAATAAGCAAGATATTGTGTGCATCTGTAAGACAGATAGATAGAACGGTACACTGAACAATCCGCAATAAAACTACATTCTTAAATGCAAAAAATAGTACCTAGATGTTTTTAATATTAATGCTACGATGTTAGATATAAGTTTTACCCGTTTTGAATACCCGTAAAGGGTGACTATGTCCTAAGTTACCATAAAATGAATACCACTTATTTACACTTAGTCTGCAATAAATGATTGATTGTTTGATTATATGACGAGTACGGTAACCCTTTTTTACAAATAACCTTTCTTTTTTTGTTAACTTCAATATTGTTATCCAATTTACTTTCGGGTGGGCTGTCAAGATGAATACTGTACAATCTTTGAAAAATATATAAACATAAACATTTACATACAGGCACATACATTACTTCTGGCCCCACACTAGGATACCCTGTGTCGTGGGAACCAGAAACTGTGACATTACAAACATGTAAATATCGAAGACCTAGGGTTTTTTTTCGTCCCCAGCCGGGGTTCGAACCCGAGACCTCTCGCATGGTAGGTTTTCATGCGCTTACCGCATGAAACCGCGCCACCGAGGTCGTCATCGAATTACTATAAAGGCTTTGCTTCCGTTATGGCGACTTACCGACATGAATGACAGACGCCATATTTACTGACCATCATCATAGATTCGGCCAATCCAGGCCGTTTTCGATAAAATGGCTGTAGATACGTAATTATGAAATTTTATCCTGTTCTTTATAAGCTTTTATTTTAGTTAAAATACCTTAGAGCGGTTTTAAAAGTCATAATTTATACGCATGATTACAGATATTTTTTTTTACACTGTCAAATAGCCTATTCTACGTAACTTAGCAAACAAATTTATTGGGTACTTGCGGAAAATTCGAACCCACGATCTCCCAAATGTGAGGCCGACGATCTACCGCTGTGTTAGAACCGAAGTTTTTTTTATATAGTCTCCATAACATGGAAGCCACTGAAGGCAAACTCATTAGTATAGTAATAATTACTATAAACCAAATATTTACTTCATGAACGTCAAAGATAAGATAAGATAAGAATATTCAAAGCTGTTAGTTTCCGATTTAATAGAATACTAGATGAAAACCCGGTTTGCTCGGCTAAAATGTAATCTCATAATGACATTCCACATTGTATCGGCCACATATTTGTGTTCAGCATTTTATTTTTCGTATTTTACGAAACCATTTGCATTTTCATTTCAACAAATTCTACCTTAGAGTTCACAATGGACACCGACACGTTATGATGTGACACCAACGCAACATTGATGAGATTGACATTTTTACTTCGCAACGCCATTATATAGAAAGATGATTATTACATTGAAATTACTTGATAATCAGAATTTTCCGCCTATAAGTTGTCGACTCGGATCGACATATTTTTTACGCTCTTCAATTTGGTGTGCATTTCGTTCGAGTCTACCGTAGAACCGGTACGAAATTATTAATATAGATGTGGAGAAGCTTACAAAAAAACTCCACAACAAAGATACTATTGCACGTGGCAATGAAAAATAGGCAATGTAGTTACTTGAGACATCCTTTTGCTCTCCATCGCTGGACTGCTGGTTCTGGTGATTCTGGTGATGGTGGTGGTGATGATGATGATGATGCAAGGAGGGGAACTTGAAGTGGAACTTGGACTTGTCGCTGGGGGAACTAGGCACCTTGTGTGTCTCGTGGCCAAGGTCGTTCATTGATCTGGAAATTAAAAAAAGATAGTGGAATAGTTAAGGAAATGTCTATAACAATCTTTAAAGGATGATACTCACCAACGCGGTGGAGGTCGACACATACTTCATTTACGGCAGTAGTGTTTGTATGGACCGCGACCGTATTGGTATCCTTAAAACAAGGGCATTTTTCCGAGCGGTTCCGTGCTTCGCAAGGCACGTTAAGCAGTTGGTGCCGGCTGCTGTCAATAAGTGGCAGTCGATAAGCTAAGTCAGAGGCCTTAGGGCGGCTTGAAAACTTCTGACAGTAAGACCAGTCACTAGTCTTACAAGCCTTCACCAATCCAGACTTGGCCCCCGCGGTGGAGTATGGTCTATACCTTCCTCAGGAAAGAGACCCGTGCCCCTCGGTGGGGACATAATGAGTTGATGATGATGAACTCTTCCGCCCCGGGCGGCCGATACCCACGCTACGCCACTGATTTCAAGTTTCCTGTTGTAGTGCCCCCTGCATCCAGTGACCCCTCGCCACCAGATCGTCAGACCATCTGGCGGGGGCCTGCCCACGCAGCGTCGTCTGAGTGCTTATACTGAGTTTTTTCAATCACTGTCGATAGTGAGTGCGTTTGCAATTTGCATAGGAGTAACAAAGAGACAAATAGATGGCGCGCTTTGTCACTCCTATGCAAAACGCAAACGCTCTCGCTATCGAAAGTGAACGTCAAAACTCAGTATACGCACTCTGGTCCACGGTCGCCAGGTGAGAACTATTCCGCCCCAAATGGCATCAGTTCTCCGACCTATGTTCCCCCTTCTTCGTCCTTTTACTCACCGGGTGGTAATTTCGTTAGCTAATGCAACAGCCGAGTCCAACGTTCTCTGATCGTGGGCGGACATCGGTTTCATGGTCCCAGTGTACTGGGCCTTCTTTTCAGCCTTGCTCAGCGTGTGAGATCTGGAACGTACGAAGACCAGTTTAGAGTTTGAATAGAGAAACATAACGTAAACTCACGCTTGTATCCCGGAGAGGTGGGCAGGAACAAGGGTCTGTCACGTGCTACGATCCTCACAGATCACTTTCGCTACATCAACATTAGTTAGTGCTTGCATTCTCGCACACCGGTTTTGGGGTTGCATAAGTCTTATATGAAAACATGATTCTAAGACTTCTCAGACCCAGTTTGTTGCACCAAATATAATCAATTGTTTTTTCGTATGCTAGTAGCTAATACTCTAAGCAAGTTATATGATTTTTTCATAGGTGTACTTAAAAAAAACCTGTTGAAAAGAGCTGTCAAAAAATAAATTGACATTTATTTCTTTTATTTTTCATGTATAAAATATCAATAAAATTATAGGATATACTCCTACTCAAACTACGTAGCTGTGATTGTGTTTCAATGCTTTAGCTGCTATGGGTTAGGAGATATACGAGTTTGAAAAAAAAATGTTTCAAAAACACATTTTTGACAGTATCTCTGTGACATTTCAAGATAGAGGGCTGAAAGTTGGGGTGATATCTAGTTATGAGGGGACAAACAATTGACATTCACCAATTCTACTATTTTTCACAGGGGCCACACGTCCTTCCTTAGCCTGCTAGACCCTTACTCCGGAACCCTCGGCAGGAGAGACCGACTTGCACTTGTCCAGTATTTTTCTGTCAATGCCCTAGTTTTACTGCATGGAGCCCCTTATCAAGCGTAAACTGTTACTTACCGAACCGCGCCGTCAACATCCGAGCTTTTACCCGACGATGTCTGCAAAATAATTCGTAATTAGTAAATCAAGTTTGAGTAATTTAAGTGTGCAAAATATACCTTTATTCGTTCGGTTGGCATTTTGAAAATTGATTCGATATCCAACGTTTTATGGTTTTGGTATAGAATGTACGTGATGTACCAACAACATCGGCAAACAATCCAAAACAATCCTGCAGAACATTCGTGATACCGAACGGATTAAGCTGTATTTTACACAATGAATCTCTACTAAAATGTGACTTGAAAACATACATGAAATAGGTAGGTACTCGTAACACAAACACACACCACTCTCACGCTTATGAATCTACGAAATGACTGCTATTAGCCTAAAATACTAATACATAAATACGCTAATACATGATGTACATACTGAGTCACTGAATGTAACGAAGAAATTAAAACTCAACATTTTAATTTCACGCAAACACTTTATACTTTTAACTATTTTCTAGTTAACTAACTAGAAAATAGTTTAACTAGTTACTAGTTCTTTTTTTAGTTTTGTGCGATTTAAGACCTTATTGTCAAGCTATATGAGCTATTATTTACGCTACTATCATCACATACTGAACACTAAAACGCTGAGCTTAAATAGGTATATTGGGCTTATTATGCGCACTACGCCCAGTGTGGTTAAAAATCCTTTGCCGTTTGAATTCCCATTTTTTTACCAGTAAATTATTGTATTAATAGTACTAATAATAAAGCCTTTAGGTTTAGCATGCGAATTTACAGTATAAATTAACATTAAGTGTAAGAGTAATTATTTCGAATTCCATCACTAACTTTGAAAATTACTACATGAACGATATACTAACGAAAAATCATGAGATTATCAACAATTTTTTATTGAAGTAGCATGAATTAAATTAACATGCAATACAATTTTATTTTAGTTCTCGCTCAGACAACACTGTAAAATTCTTGAACTAAAACTTTTGTAAGCACTAGACATTATTAATTTATGCCAGATACACTAACTTGGCTTAAGAAGATAATAAATATACAAAATACCAAAAAGAGAAACAACAAAAATAATAAAACAATATATACTCCCGGACACATCTATCGGCCCACCTAGCGTTTTAAGTTTTGACGGTCCTTAGCTAAAAATAAATGTTACACTAAATAAATATTATAACTATAGGTCTGTTATCTAAAGCTGGCACGTTCACAGTACTCACACGTATGCAATTTCACTATACAGGATGTTTAAAAATATATGATTTTGATTCAAAATGCGACTCTAGTTTAAGTGTAGACTAGAGTTAGGTTTTAGTAAGATAGGTGCGTTGCAGATAAATAAATACAAATATATGGGTTACTTGTTATAATATATTTTTAGCAAATTCGAGCGAAAAGTATTAAAAACAAGGTGGACTCAATAGTTACAAAATAGTTTTAAATTTCAATAAATTTTCACATGAACAAAAATAATTTCACCTAAGAAAATCTTTACCAAAACAGAAAATTATTATCCCAGAAATCCTCAACAATTTAATTATGTAACAAAGGGTAACGGACGCTCAGTGGTCAGTTACTGGATGAATTACCCTACCTTTTTTTCTAATTGCTTGCCACAGATAAAAACTTTATTACTGTTCTGTAATTTCATCAACTGGAAGGAATCTGTGATCAACTGAGCAACATCATTCGGTTTCTATTGTGGTTACGCGAATGTTCTGGTCTCCTATTCTTCTTCTTTTTCTTCAACGTTTTTTCCATGATTTTAGCACCAGTAGCAGTTGTTCGAAGTCCAATCACAATCAAATGCAAGAGCCAAAAAAAAGAGGAAAGACCACAGAATAAACTGGCAATTCCCATTAGAAAAACAAAAACCCTCTCTTAAAAATGCCATCTACTGACTAATGAGCCGTTTTCAGAAGAAAAAAAACGAATGGCTGTCAAAGGAATGCAGTTTTGGACCTCAGCCCAATAGCCATGTGTGATACATGTTATTTTTTTGAAATTGAAAAAGTTAGTTTTTTTATCAATACAATATAACTCCGAAAGGACAAACATTTGGCTGTTGACGTCATAGTAACTTTTATTCAGCTCGCTATTCGATGATGTATCACACATGGCTATTGGACTGAGGTCCAAAATTGCATTCCTTTGACAGCCATTCGTTTTTTTTTTTTAGTTCTTCTGAAAGCGGCTCATTTGGAACTACTTTTCTTAGCTGTCAGAAAAATCCCTCATTGAAACGCACATACGGTTGAATACCAAAAAGATCACGCTGTATATATAAACAGTAGTAAAAGTAAAACTATAACTGTCCCCTTCACACTCATAAGCTAGACCGCGCGCAAGAGAGACGGGCAGACTTTTCATGATGCGCATGCAGTACACGTCACGCCGCGCGCTATTCACGGACACTACACAAGCACAACGTGTAAATGTGTTGAACGTGCCAGCTTTACTTAACTGACCTATACGAGGGAGTCAGAAATTTAAGCGGCATAGAATTTTAGTAAGAACTAAATAAGAGTGCGCTATATGGCTTTGCTCCTGAAAAACAAAGTTCTAAGTACATGAAAAAAAAAATACGCTACAGCAAAACTCAAAACCGAACTTATTTTGACGATGCCTTACCGCCTCCGCGAATGCTAACCACCTGACGGGGTAAAAATTTTGAATATTATTAACACTTAAATGCCAATTTTTGGGGTAAATGATAATAAATTCCTCGTAACACAAACGCTTATCCTGGTACAATTAGTATTATACTATTATTAGTAATGGAGTATAATACTCCGTGCTTTGAAAACCAGACAAGTACATCGCAAACACGGCAATATACCCAGATGGAGACCATTTCCGACCATTTTTTTTTACCGTCGCTGTTTCTGATTCCCACGACACAGGGTAACCTAGTGTGGGGCCAGAAGCTATGTACGTGCCTGTATGTAAATGTGTATGTTATTTGTACAGATCAAGTGCGGCGGCCACCAGCGAGAATTGTACCCACGTCCTCGGTTTTGGAAGTCAAGAGAGTTAGCCGCTATACCAACGAGGAAGTTGATAATAATTACATTGGTATCTCATGTAATTTCCATAAAGTTTTGTACCCTTATGTTCTGGGTAAGCCTACTCCACCTAAGTAATGTCTCAGGCGTCAGAATATTAAAATATTAAATTTCTTAAAAATTTTGTTAAATCTTAGACTAGATTACTTTAAAACGTCGTTTGGTTATGCAAGCCTGTTTACATTTTCCTGATCTCACGTGTGTGTATACTTTAGGTGACATTCTAGATCTACCGTTTCACACACCAATAAACAAATAAAATGAAATAGTCCCTTCATGCTTCTAGTGTAAGTGAAGTGCCATCGGAGGCTGTAGAACCACCAGTCTTACAAGCGTCCACCAATCCGGATTTTGCCTCCGTGGTGGAGTATGGCCTATACCTTCCTCAAGGAAGAGACCCGTGCCCCTCGGTGGGGAAATAATGGGTTGATGATGATGAAAGAACTCCCAGGGCTCCATTTCATAAAGATACAATCAGATATTCTCAAACAACCGATCGTAAGGCTGGTTTGTTCGGCAAAATTTGCGGACAATTTTAAGATGCGCCAAATACTTAATAATCAGATAGCCAGCCCCCTTAGCATGATCTCTTATCCCGCACGCGAGAGGTAGAGAAATAATCCTCTACACTTGTAATGTTACTGAGGCCATTTGTACAAATGTACAGCGGCCCCCAGTGGGGACCAGTGGGAACCCACAACCTGTCTTGGTAAGCTTTAACTGCTACACCAACGAGGCAGTCATATAAATATATATTTATTTCATCACGTCTGTATATTTTTTCTTTCGAAACAATTTAGAGTGCTTCATTTCATTTTTAACCCGTTGGCTCAAATCTGTAAATGATAAGTTGCCTTGACACAAGGGACTTTGGAACGACGATTAATAGATAGATAGATAGATAGAGATAAAAAGGTATTTATTTCCTCATCAAAATAACATGAATATAAGGTTTAATTTCGCTTCCGAGTACACGCTTTTGAGTACCCAAATTTGGTAGCCGCCGAGCCAGAGGGTTAAAGCGAAAAAAGAATCTGAGTTTACGTTACCAGAAGTACGCCATACTCGGAAAAACTCCATCAACTGAGATCCTACGATCTGTCAGTTTGTAGAGAATTTTATTAATTTATAATTGTAGTATTATATTCAGTGACCTAATATCTATAAAATTAAGTATCATTTTTGTAACTATTGTCAAGGTTTAGGACGAACATGCCCATTGCAGGCAGTTAAGCCGCTCAATATTGAGTTAAATGCAAAATGTTTTAACATGTCTTGAAAACATCAATCTCGACAGTAAAAAGAGATGGCGTTTTCTGTGCTGTCTTCTCGTTCTATTCCTGAATGAGTGAAAAGGACGAATGGATAAGTAAACGTTATCTTTACATTTAAAGTACATATTTGCATGTTAGAACATAGCTATCAGAATGTGAGATCATATTTATCATAAAACATGTCGGTAAAATGTCACACATTCTAGGCAAATAAATTTATTTTATATTATTTATTTTTGTATTTGTAAAGTTTTGAACTCACGTGCTCATCCCGCCGGCCACGACCGTCCAGTGTGCGAAATATGGACTCCATCTCGTCGAGTAGGCTTTGGCTGAAGTCCCCGGAGTTCTTCTGTTGAGCGGAGTAAAGTTTATAATTATTTGACAATATTTTATTTCTTTCTAAGCTAAGTTTTTTTTTTTATATAAAACTATCATAAGCACTAAAGTATGTTTTTTGATTCAATGCAAAAAAAAACGCTGTCACGTTGACACGACAAAACAATCGAAAGGCTGTCAATGTCTGAGTGTTGCTAGTACGTATAAACCAAATAACCCTATTTTACTTCAAAGTTAAAATTATGTGTGCTAGTAGTCTAAGTCAGCAGTAATTATGTGTGTGTCTTCTTTAGACTTGGCTCCTATGAGTAATTTAATTTTAATGTCTTTGACGTAATAAGGATTTTGGCTCCCGTTGAAACCCGTGCCTCTCGTTGCGATAAAAAAAATGTACCTATACTTGAGCCATTACAAACGTGCGAACCGAGTCATAAATGTGGGAGCGAGAGTTCCGATATGCCTGATATGCCTCCTATATGTGTAAGAGAGGTCTGATACAGAGGTCAGTTCGCACGTTTGTAATGGGTCAAGTAAACCTATATATTTCATAGCGGTAACACCGTGTAATATTTTTTTCATCGAATTAAAATACGGACTTTAAACACTTTATTCCGGGTACACTTACTTGACTTTTTGCCGGAAGAGTCCGACCAGGTAGCGGTCTGATTCGCAGAGCTTAATCATGTTGAGTAGAGACGGAGCTCGAGTCGTGGGTTGCTCCTCTCTGACATAATATGCTATTATGTTTGTTCACCAAACGTGTTGCATGTAAGTATGACATGTCTTGTTACCTTGGGGTGAACGCGATTCATACCAATTACATCGGTCGCTTTTAAATATGATTGTGTAAAGGTGAAATAATATTAAATTTTGTCACAACATACACAACAAATATCACAACATAAATGTTAATAATTAAAAAAAAACAAAAGTAAAGAAATAAAAAACACGACACAGTCCTAGGCTAGTGTGACGACATCATTACATTAATATAGCTTTTCTGTTTAGTAAATAATGACCACAACTATATTTAAGCAAATAATAATATTTTGGTTAATAAACTTGTTTTGGTATATTCATTTTGTGCATAATTTTATTGTTAATTACAATGGACTGTATTCTGCGTTGTAGTTTTTTTATGAAACATAATTTGTCTTACTACAAGGCACATGCCTTCTCTCAGAGCGATAGTAAGTGCAGAGTGCACCTTGTTTTCCTCACGGTATTTTCCTTCACGAGTGGCATTTCTACTACAACACGAAGTAAATAAGAAAAGAAACTCATTGATACATGCGCGGCGATCGAACAGACCACCTCCTGATAGTAAATTAAACGCTCTTCCGCCCGTGCTACCATGGCGTAGACTTACTCCCGGGTTTTCGGACGCCAACAGATTGTTATATATTGTTAAAATCTGTCAGTTGTCCAAAAAACCACTGACCACTGTTAACAGTGGGTTAACAGACTGCTAGGAAACCGGAGGTTAGTAAAATAAAATAAAATGAGTCTCACAGGAATAGCTGGGCTCTCCGGTGTTGGTTCATTCTCCATCCTCTGCTCTGGTGCATTGCTCTCCTATTGGTGAATAGTTTTGTAAGAACAAGGTCGAGTGTACAGTCGCGGACAATAATATAAATACACTGTCACATTTTCTAAAACATCTTCACCATTAAACTGTGTCAAAATTAAAAAAAACAAAATCAGAAAGAACTAAAAAATACTATAATTAAAACATAAAAATATCTTCATCACATTTCATTGACATTAATATCGCGACTAATTGTATATTTTTTAGCATTAAGCTTGGCTCAGAGTGTAAACTTTGTTATTTTTAAATACTAGAAATAGAGAAGTCAAGAAATAACAGAGGTTGAAATTTCTTGAATTGATGACGTAGTAAGAGACAGATTGAAACAAACAAAACAAACCATTGACGTCATTGGTTAAAATGCGGGATGCTATAATGTCTATCAAGTCGATCGCTCGTCACCTAAGACAAGCAAAGGTTCATACGTTTTAAGTAATTAGTAACTTTATTCCGTATACAATCACTTTCTTACGTGAGAGACGAGAAACCGACAGCATAATTAAGCTCTGCGAATCAGAGCGAAACCTGGTCCGACTCTTCCGCCAAAAACATAAACATGAAAACAAACAAACATTTACATACAGGCACATACATTGCTTCTGGCCCCACACTAGGATACCGTGTGTCGTGGGAACCAGAAACAGCGACGTCACAAACATGTAAACATCCAAGACCTGGAGTGTTTTTTTCCACAGCCGGGGATCGAACAGAGGTCGTCAAAAAGTCAAGTAAGTGTATCCGGAATAAAGTTAAAAACGTCCTAGGTCATTAATTCAAGAAATATCAATACCTACAAATAATTTTACATACCATAAACATCTCGGCATGGTAGGCAGAGACCAGGGACTGCCACTTGCCACGGTACTAACCGATACGCTTCATAGGATAAGATAAGAACATTCTCCATCAACATAATGAATGTTGATGAAGAATGGTCGTTGCATGGTATACTCTTTTTAACAATTTCTTGACTTAAATAGCATAAAAAACAAAAGATTTACACCAACGCTGAAGATAACGAAATATAAACGTACAGTGTCGGAGATTTCGTGGTACTCGTGAACTTCGTCGTCCTTCGACGCTGCAGCGGCGCCGTCCTCAGACTTGAACGACCTCCTGAGGGTAGCTGATTTTACCTACAAATTATAATATTCAAAAACGTGTAACGCTCACTTTGTACCAAAAGGCCTGCTATAACATAAAATATTATTTTATTTTCATATCTGGAATTAAAGCCAGTTAAATGCAGGTGTTCTAGGTTTTAGAATTATAATTTTAACTCTGCTAATTAAGAATCGAATTGAAAGGATCGTTTCTCTCCATGTTTTCTCCTAAATAATCTACATTTTGAAAAGACAGTCGCAATTCCAGTTTTACTTTGAATAAAAACATTTTATTTTATTTTAATACTAATATCTCGGGATTCTACAACTTATATCCTCGTAAGGCCCGACCTTGAAAATAACAATTGATTTTGTGATCACTTGAAGACATTGGGCCTCACGAGGATATAATATTATTATAATACATTCAAAGTTGACGCTCATGGTTTTCAAAGTCCCGCCATGATATATTTTTAAGGTATATTTTTGCAACAAATATGGAAATACACCAAGACTGAGGCCATTTGGACGTAGTTCCACGAAAACGAGTCAATCCACAAAAAGTAACTTCGGAGATATGAAGGTTTTAAGTTCCGATTGGTATTGTCCAGTGGTTTTACGCTTAAGTATATTTTTATCTATGGTAAAGTAAGGGTATTCGGCTTCTTTATGTGCCAGTGTTTTTTTTTCTATATGAAAGAACCGACCTTAAAGGCCAGTTTGGCATACGTAACTCATTTTCGACCATGTTGTGGATTGAGTCGTTTTCGTGAAACTACGTCCATTTGTACAAATGTACGGCGGCCCCCAGTGGAGATCGAACCAACGACCTGTCTTGATAGGTAAGCGTGTTAACGGCTAGACCAACGAGGGATTCAATTAGTTCGGTATACTTTTACGTTCTTAATACGAACGATCCAATTACGATATCCAACCAAGGATGACGCCTTTTGAAGCTGTTCACTGTAAAATGTTCTCTATGCTCACCTTATTTAGTATACTTTTGCTTGTAGTGGGCTCTGACACTTGCTTTATGTGATTTTTCCTTGTGCTGCTCTTTGATCGCGAGTCACCTGCAAGATACAGATTGTTTTTGCATAGAGTGTCAGACCAATCTCTCAATCATGTTAATAGTGATGTAGGAAAACGAAATATATTTAAAATTTTCGTAATGTAGACCACATTTATCAAAAGTTCAAAATATTGCAATATTTAAACCAAATGTGCGACAGTGCAGCATGATCCTAGTTATAACAGCCTTAATAACAGTATTCAACACATTCATGAGCAAATGCTTAAGTTCAAAACTGTCAATTAAGGTAAGACTTTCTTGGAAAGAATAAATCGCATGCTTAAAGGGACATTGACCCATTAGTAGATAGGTCTTTTGAGTTACGTATGGTTTTTTTTTTTACTCAAATCTCATCGATAGTTAATCATACGTTTAAAATACAAGCATTCATGATTAATTAATCATCATCATCATCAACCCTTTATGTCCCCACCCAGGGGCACAGAGGCACCCTGAGGAAAGTGTAGGCCACACCACAGAATACATAATAATACAGGTACAGAAGATTCACTCCGCAAAATCAATTAAAGAAAAAGGGACTCTAGCGGCGATACAATTAGGTGCAATTCAGATCGCACGGCCCTAAAAAAGCTACGTTATATTCACCTACATGTTGCCTCTCTTTCTACTGCGTAACTCCTACCTCTTCTGGCGCCTGAATTCCTACCTATTTGCCACTCCGGCGTGGTCGCCGCATGTACTTACGCGTTCGATACCGACACGCTTAGTGAAACAGACCTGGCCATACTCCACCACGGGGGCTAGTCCTAATATTATATCAAATAATAATAATGACTTGCATTATTTAGGTATAATGCTCGTAAATAATCGAGAATCGCTCGTAGCCTGGGCTGCCTGAGCGATCACTAAAGTCATGCAACATACGGCGCGTTCAGTCCATGGATGGGTGACCGTTCTATGACTAACTTCCGTTCCGTGCTTCGCAAGGCACGTTAAGCACTTGGTGCCGGCTGCCGTCGATAGATGGCAGTCGTTAAGCCAAGTCAGAGGCCTTAGGGCGGCTTGAAAACTTCCGACAGTAAGACCAGCCACTAGTCTTCCAAGCCTCCACCAATCCGGACTTGGCCCCCGTGGTGGAGTATGGCCTATACCTTCCTCAGGGAAGAGACCCGTGCCCCTCGGTGGGGACATAATGGGTTGATGACGATTATTTACGCACTCTAGATTAAATTAAATTAATTGTTTTGAACGGGACTCAATTGGAAGGAGTTAGAAGTTGCCGCACAAGACCGCGAGAAATGGAGATCCCTTCTACGAGCCCTATGTCCCTGATAAGAGATAAGAGGAAATCATCATCATCATCAATAGGGTATGGATGAAAATATCAGAAGTGCTTGATATTTTTTTCAGTGATAGGAATAACCTTCCTCAACGCGAGAAAAAGTTTAAATTTTTTTGGCTTCGTAGTTAATTTTTAAATAATCTTAATATTTTTCCATTCGTAGTTCTGGGCTCAGTACGGCTTAACAGACATATTCCTTGGTCCGCTACGTATTAAAAAAAAATCTGTGGTGACATTGACAGCTTTTCAAGGTGGATTTTTTTTCATACGTAACGGACTAAGGAATATGTCTGATATGCCGTACTAAGCCCAGAACGACAAATGGAAAAATATTAAGTATATTTAAAAATTAACTACGGGGCAAAAAAAAATTAAATGTATTTCCCGGGTTAAGGAAGGTTATTCCTATCACCAAAAAAAAATATCAAGCACTTCTGATATTTTCATCCATTCCCTATTGTTTTGAATTGTTGTAGTGACGAACCCGGCACTGGCGCGGGCCCGCGGGCGTCCGGAGTCAGAAGCGGGTAAGGCGGAGACTGCGCACTGAGGTGGGACGGCGAGTTGGGGTTGATGAGAGGCACCTGCTCCAGATCCTCGGACGGCTTGTACGGGGTCACCACTTGCCGGGGCGGCTACGGGGCACAGGGTCGTCGGTCAGTACACTATTTATAGAGGGTAATTACATAATAGGGCAGTTTCCATATTTTAGATTATAAAAAAATATTGGAGACGTATTTTTCTTTTTTCGATTAAACAAAAAATAACAAAGATATAGCCCATTAAAGTTACCTGTGACGTCACTCCGTGCTAAAAAATGCAGCATGAATAGAAAATAGTTTAGCAAAAATGTTCCGACCCACAACATGGTCAGTTTTGAGTTAAGCCCATTACACAATGAAAAAAATAAGGTATAAGAATAAGAAATAAGGAACAAGGAATAAGAAATAGCACAGCAACCAAAACACAATAGACGATAGGCTACAATATTCAACCAATCACAGCGGACCTGCAGCTGGTGTGTGCACGAAGCACGAGTGCAGCGTTGCCAGAATGTTACAAAGTAACATTTTATGTTACTTTTTGCCCTCTTATGTTACCTCCATGTTACACGACCCAATATGTTACTTAAATTTAATGCTTTTTTGTTACTTCTTTCTTCTTCATTAATGTCATGGCGTTTTTTCATATTAATTGATGATAAAGCAGATTATGCAAAGGTTGTATGAGGACACGAGTCGCGCGCGACAACGTCAAAAGTCGCGACTTTCCAGTACATTAACTGTCAAATTCTCGCGACTTTTGACGTTGTCGCGCGCGACTCACGACCTCATACTACCTTTGATGGTATTGAAAGACATTCCTAAATTGGTTGCAACTAGACAAACGTCATTGATTGTATGTTTTTCTTTTTCGACATAGCCTGTAGTTTTTGAACGCAACTCTTTAAAGTATTATTTTGTTTAGCCACTTTAGGCCTTTATTTATTGGTAACTAGCCACTTTTTTACTAAGGTTTAGCTACTTTTTCCTTGGGCTAGGTGGCAACACTGACACTTACGACAGTTCGTTGAAAAAATGCCCTGCGATTGGCTGGCTATAAGAAATAAGGAACAGATTCCCACCGCGATGGAAAATTTATTCTTATTTCTTATTTATTATTCCTTATTCTTGATTGTGTCTTGCTCAACGGTGCTGCCATTGCTGGATTCCGCTATTCCTTATTTCTTGTTCCTTATTTCTTATTCTTATATCTTATTTTTTCATTGTGTAATGGGCTTCAAATATACTAAAATGATCACAACTGTCTATGTTTTATGAATCAAAGACATTCAAAGCGATCCGATGAGTCTGTGCAAAGTTACGTCACATTGTAGCCCAACCCAGACGTATGGGGAGCGTAAATCAGCTTACACCTAAAAACTCAAATATTTCAAAACTCACTTTGTGTGGGTTGAAACCTTTTTACTGAACTACTCCCAGTTGTTATTATGTCCGGTATCAATAATTTATACTTTATACATACTCTTCTCTAGAACTGAACACACAATACCATTTCGTGGCGCTGGTGACTGTAGCACAGTTCTAAGAAAGAACTAGTACAGACGCCATCGTAAGTACGAATAGATCAATTTAAACTAACCCACTAGTCTAAGTATGTCTAGTACCTTATCATGTATGCCTATTTCTTATGCATATTTCTTGACGACCTCTGTGGCGTAGTGGTTAGCGCTTCTGCTTACCATGCGAGAGGTCCCGGGTTCGCTTCCCGGCTGGGGAGGAAAAAAAACCCCCGGTCTTGGATGTTTACATGTTTGTGACGTCGCTGTTTCTGGTTCCCACGACACAGGGTATCCTAGTGTGGGGCCAGAAGCAATGTATGTCCTTGTATGTAAATGTTTATGTTTAAATGTTTATTAATAACATAACATTAATATCTTCCCATATTCTAATATCCTCTATTTGGATGCGGTTTGTATTTCACTGCTGAGTAAAGGCCCCAATACAGTCCAGAGTTTTCGGTCTTAGGTGCTTAATATATGATTCCGGCACGCCATTGATTGATATGCCTCGTAGTCTTTTCACCTCTGTGCAGCGATTTACCCAAGCTGTTTAGATGCCTTCATACCGAAGTTTGAGAAACTCAACAGTTTACGCCAACTCTAGAGGAAAGGTAGAACAAGATCAATTGAAGCACCTCAAAATAATTTAATTCAACCCGAAGTGTTTGATCATTGAAAACTATACCAAATCACACCGACGACTTTAATGAAAATGAAATTTAAATTAAACTTAAATGAAACTTAAATAAAAAAAAGAAAACTTAAATTAAATTCTACATCTGCTTACCATGCGACTGGTATGCTATGTACAATACGATTAAAATCAGTTAACACTTCGGCTTTTCTCGGATATCATCGCCTAAATCCGGAGACGGAAATGACACGAAATACATTACCGCGTTTTTTTTAGGTAGCATTCAATTTGGAGTATCATAAACGCAATGTATAGCACCTGCCAAGATGACATTACTAACCGGTAAACCTAAGAAAATTATTATGCAGAAGCGACATGAATTTGAACATTCATTATTTGTTGAAAATATTTACTTTCTTCTTTTTTAAATAAATTAGCTTCTTTTCTAAAATAGTTATAAACATTATTTACAATTTCACGAGATTGAGCAACAATTTTTTACCACGCTTTAAATTTGTTGAAGCCATGATACATATAACTATTGTAAGTTAATTGTGATAAAATTTGATAGAATCGAATATTTTCACGAATGAAATTAGCGTTCATAAACATACATGTATCATAACGTCAAACTGGATTTATTGACACTAAGAAGGCAGACTGTCAAAATAGTAAATTATTTTTCTTATTTCAGTATAAAGGTTGTGTTAGTTTTGAGCTACAAAAGAGGTTTTGCTGCTCATATCGTTCTTGTATTGTATTCAATAAGACAACGATTAATATATATCAGGTCATATCTGTAAATTGATAACTCTATGTGAGAGACGAGGGATTCACGACAATTATCGAGGTTGGCCGAATTGTTAACTGATTTTAATCGTATTGTACCTCTATGTAAATGCTAATGTTGATGAAAAAGCGTGACGGGCTTATTCCATTAAAATTGTTTAAAGAAACCAACGTTACACAAGACGCGCTATCCCGCACGAGTGACGTCAGACCCGAATACCTTCTAGTTTCATTATTTTTTTTAAGGGAAATTTCATTCACACTTTGCAACAAACATAAAAGTAATCGCTTCTCACTGCACCCTAGAAACATCAGAGTGAGTAACAGGTAATTTGTTTGAAAACCGCTAGTGATAGCGCGACTAGTGTAAACGTAACTACTATAGTAATGAGAAGAAATAGTACCCACAAATCTTTTTGGCGGTTCAGTGAAGTGTAACAACAAACGCGCACTATGGCATAGCGTTGAGAAAACTGCTCGTTAACAAATAATAAAATCAAATAAAACCGTAGTCAAAATGAATCTTGACTTGCCCAAACAAGTGTTTTGAAAGTAATTTAAATAATTTGCAATGTTCTCATAAAGTCCGAAGTTCTACAAGAAGTCTCCATGACGACGTTGTCCTGCGTATGGTAATAAAAACCCGCCTTTAAGCCAGACTAATTAATTTTATATTTGTTGTATTTTCTGCATAATAATGTAGTTTGATTTTTTGCCATTATAATTATCATGGAATACCATATAATTATGTCTTACATGAATTCTATTGGGTGATTCAGCAAGGTTCGGAGAAAACGTAGGAGACAATTCACAATTCAATTCATTGCTGTATCTAGTTCCCACGACACACATCCCTGGGGTATTGTGGTCAGCCTAGTGTGGGGTCAGAAGCAATGTATGTGCCTGTAAGTAAAGTAAATGTTCAATTCTACTCATACATACAAACAACTTGACTAACTGATATCGAAAAACAAAAAGCAGTTTCTTACAGATTCTATATTTGCTCTGGCAAATACATGAAATTTTTTATATTTGTTTAGATTTATTTCTAATTAAGGCATCAATTAAATAAATTTGAACAGAATGAACTGACTGACTGAACTGAACTGAACTGACAGAAAAAAAAACAGACTCAAAAGCAAGGTCTGCCTAGTGGCCTAGTAGTAGCGCCTGCCATTGATTCTGTATATCTCTTTACGCTTTTCAAATATTTTTTTGCTCGTCCTTTTTCCTTCGTCACATTTATTCGCTTCCCCCAATCTATCTTTACCACTAGCAGGCCCGCCAAAAAGATCCGCGGCTACACACTCACGCAGCCGGCGATATCCAGGAACGAGATGTCCCCAAAGTAGGCCCCGTCGAGGCCAACGTGGCCGGTGTGTTTCACGTCCCCTTGAGGGCCAGAGATCATGCTGCGCTGGATGGTCCGCTTGCCGGTGTACGTGTGACGCTTCACGTCGGAGCGGAGGATGGCCGGGCGCGGGGACGCGGGTGCGCGGCCCGACTTCTGATGGCGCCCGGGTGATGGGAGAAATGGGGTGAAATGGCGGAAGAATGTAGGCTTGATATGGGTAAAGTCCGTTTTTCAATTCGATGCAAAAAAAATTACGCAGTGTTACCGCTATAAAATATATAGGTCTACTCGGTAGATTTTTTTTTACCGTCAATAGGAGACTCGTGTGACCAAAATCATTACCATATCAAAGACATTAAAATTTAATTTCTCATAAGAGCAAAGTCTAAAAAAAATCACCTACGTGGCACAAACAATTTTTACTTGGAAGTAAAATGGGATTATTTGGTTTTTGCGTACTAGCAACATTCAGACATTGACAGCCTTTGGTTTGTATTGAGACATCAACGTGACAGTTTCATTTTTTTGCAATGAATTAAAAAACAGACTTTAGATGCATGGTTGATTTGTGTGTATATTTTCTGTAGGTGCTGTCATTTTCCCGCTACAAGAAATGAGAGGAAAATGGTCGGAAAAACTCCGTGTGAAAGTAGTCTCTTGAAATTCCACTGCAGGGCATAGACCTCTCATACAGCCACATTGTGGGAGGCCCACTTGAGGACCGGAGATCATGATGCGATGGATGTTTTTGACTTCTGATGGCACCCGGCCAATGGGATAAGCGGGGGTGAAATGGCAGAAGAAATGAGACGCCGAATTCGGGATGTATGCTTGATATGTATGTGTGTAGGTGATATATTTATTTGTGTGCGTAAATATATTTTCTAAAATAGAGTCTCGACAGCCTGGTATATAAAAATGAGGGTAAATAAATGGTCGGAGAATTAAGATTTCGTGTGAAAGTAGACTCTTCTTAATTCCACTGCTAGGCATGGTCCTCTCGTATCGACACAGTGTGGGACGTCCCCTTGAGGGCTGGAATCATACTGCGCTGGATGGTCCGCGGAAGGCAGAGTAGTGGAGGTGAAAAGGTAGGGACATAAATTTATGCTTGATGGCTAAAATGGTCGGGGAGGCTTCGTGTGATTAGAGATTTCCACTGCGAGGTGTAAGCCTTCATCACAGAGATAATACAGGACGTCCCACTAAGGGCTGATCATAGGAGCTGGTCGCGTGCCCGACTAGATGCTTGGGCGATGGGGATATATGAGGGTGAAATGAGAGAAATAAGCCTTCGAATTCAGGGTGTATGATTGATTTTTGTGTGCATGTGATTTATTTATTTCTGTGCGTGGATTTCTCCTCAACACACTGGCATTCTGAAATGCGACTAGGCAGCCTCTTAATATTCCACAGCGAGGCATAAACCGTCCATAAAGAGATAATGTCGGAACGTCGGCCTGAGGGCTGGAGTACATTCTACGCTGTATCATCCTGTGAAGGTTTGACGCCAGATTGCAAGAGGGCCGAGCGAATTGAAAATAAGCGTTTACTGAACAGAAATAAGTAAATTTGTCCATTATTTTAAGCTGGTAATTATTGTTGATTCGAGTTGTGATTGTGAACTATTGCAAAAAAAATCATGAAAGATACGAAAAAATAATTATATCAACCAACGCAGTTTTGCATTGCCCGCAGCCACGGGGATTGGACAAACAAATAGGAAATTGACCATGGTTCGTGAGCAAAGAATCAACAGAAAGGAAATCAATAGAACTTAAAACACCAACGGTCCCGTGGAAATGTCGAAGACAGATTGAACTGAGTATGAAATAGAAACGCGCGAGTTACTTACAATAACTGTTACCTCGAGTCTCTGCAACGCAAAGTTCAGGTGTAAAGTTAGGAGTTACTTACGGGTGGTTTGACGTAAGGTCTCGTATTGTTAGGGTCGAAGACTCCACATGCGCCGCCCGGGAGCACCCCGTACCACAATGAGGACTTCGTAATGCTCCTGAAATAATACACGGTAGGCATACGTTTTGAGGCATTCTTTGATAAAAGAGAGCGTTCACCCCGGTATTCCAAGGCGTTCCCCAAAGTCTACTCGAGTACTCAACGGGGGTGGAGTCGAGGAGAGATAGATGAATTTCCTTGAGGTGGTATTATCATTCATCATATTTTATAACTAACAAGAACTTCAGATCTGCTGAAGGTCACTCGAATGGTGGCGTGGTGTTGGTCGCCCATTTCCTTCTAAAATGGTTGAGACTGATGGCTGATTCCCGCGTTATGCTCGTGAACTGCTGCTGTTCGTGTTCCGCAGCATTAACGATTTTCCTACTTTTGTAAGAAAACTAACTAAAGTCTGATTTTTAATTCCGTAGAATTCTGACAATTATCATTTTTTGACATGTCAGAGAGATTAGAAACCTTTTTTGGCCGGGCACATTTTTCAATTTCTATGCAAGTGTGAACATCTGAGTCTACACATTTTAATTTGTTAGTGAATGTATCCATTTTATAAAGTGTGGGGGTCCAGCATAAAAGAGAATTTAAGACGAGTGACAATTGTTTCCCTATTCACCACACAAACAGTAAAAAAGTACAAGTAAAGAAAACATATTTTTATTAAAATATCTAATCATCATTAATACTAATATAACTATCTTTATCATCATCATTATCGCTGACATGAATTATTAAGAGAGCTAACAGCGGCATACTTCACTTTTCTAAAAAGGTTTACGAAATCTTGAATACGTAGGCAGTGATGCCAGCTAAAGAATAAAATAAAGTCATTAAAGTTAATTCGATATATTGTTCGTGATATTGAAATATTTGTTATTTTTGTATTAGGTCACTTGAGTAAGTAAATATTTAGATTAACCTTTTTGTAGGTAAAACATAAAAAATACGTAGCATTTTATTTTTTATTGCCCTCAAATGGGTCAAATTTGTCCCATTTTCGGTAGAGAACTTTTTCAGTAGCAACACTTATCAAATGTCAGAATTCTACGGAATAAAAAATCAGAGTATAATGTTTCGACTTTTACAGTTATGGCAATCACGGAATTTTATATTAAGTTTAAAAATCTTTTATTAAAGATGGATGGTGCTTCGCAAGGTAATTTAAGCAGTTGGTGCCAGCTGCCGTCGATAGATGGCAGTCGTCAAGCCAAGTCAGAGACCTTAGGGCGGCTTGAAAACTTCTGACAGTAAGACCAGCCACTAGTCTTTATAAGCCTCCACCAATCCGGACTTGGCCCCCGTGGTGGAGTATGGCCTATACCTTCCTCAGGAAAGAGACCCGTGCTCCTCGGTGGGGACATAATGGATTGATGATGATGATAAAAGATGGTCTCCACTATAAATACATTCCGAAGGCAGCGGCTAACATTGTACATTGTCAACTGAATAAACATTCTTGATTCTTAAATTGTTTACGTCGAAATAAATTATTTTGGTATAATTGATTCTGTATTTAAAGTATCCCCGAGTGAGAATCTATTTTTTCTGTTACTAATAGAGATGTGATTTTAACCCTTCGGCTCGGTGGCTACCAAATTTGGTAGCCGATACTCGGAAGCGAAATTAAACCTTATATTCCTTACCGTCGTTCTAAAGTCCCTTGTGTCAAGGCAACTTATCATTTACAGAATTGAGCCAACGGGTTATAGAGACCCATTTCGAGGCTCTTTAAAAATAATAGAAATCACTATTAAAATAATGACTAGTAAAAATTAAAAAACTTTTTTCTTTCTTGAGGATGTTTCAAGGTAGCTCCTGAGGTACCTTAGTTTTGACAGTTGATTCCTCGACTATAGTAAGAAATTTAGCTGAGGAAAACTATGAAGTTTAACGGTGTTACCGTTTTCCTTAGTGTGGAAGAGCGGAGTGGATGAAGGCTTTGAAGAACGTCTTGGAGTAGGTGTACACACCTACGATTAAGGAAACTTTTATTTATTATTAAACGTTTTTTTTGTGTTAACACTTGCTATAACGAATAATGTTAAATGGCAACTTATTAGCCTAATATTCTCTTTGGTGCAGACCCTAAAAATAACGACGGTTTTCATTTGTTTTTTCCAACTTCAGGACGAGGAGGATATTCAAGATACACTTCTAGATTCAAAAGTTTACCTACGAACTGACAAATAACTTTTTTTTTGTTTATGTTGAATTATTTTATTACTATCCTGCGCAGAACCCGCGGGCACCAGCATCTAGTCGGATATATAAAAATTTCTTGTCACAGTGTTTGTTATCAACTCCTCCGCAATGGCAGCACCGAATTTTATGATATTTTTTTTGTAGCTCTGAGCATAGATCGTAGGTTAATTAATATCTACAATAACGTTTGCTGAGTTAGCCAGGAGACCATAAAAAAATTAAGTGAAAGAAAACTAAAGTTCCCGCAAAATTGAGAAAAACTTGCGTTACAAAAAAACTGAAAGTAATTTCATACAATACAATAAATCTATTAGACAGGACGGCTGTCGAGTTAGCTAGTACAATAATTATAGTCCGGCTTAGTCTGAAACCGACTCACGCATCCAATGACTCACAGCATAGACTCATCCATTATTTTCGTACGGCCGTATCCCGGTCCTATTAATAACAGAAGATAAGGAGTGACACAACGCGTATGATGCCTGTAAACACAATTAGTGTTACGCTCAAGCATTGAATTCCTTCTAAATTCAATGGCTCAAGTTAGTCATACGCAGGTGAAATTTCAGCCCGGAACAATACAAAAATACACTGATTGCGCAGAATTAACAACTAGAAAGATATACAGATTAAATTCCAAGATAAACATATCTTCTCTTTCGCTCAGTTGCACAGAATATTCTTTATTGTATACGTACTATCGCTACATCCAGCGACTCCCTGCCACCCAAACCAGTCATTCAACCCCCATTCTATTACAATCACCAAATTCTGCGAGCTAAATTCTGCGAGCGAGTCAGTATGCTCCACGTAAGGACACCGTAAGTAAGGCAGCCAAGGACGTTACTCACTCTTTCCCGAGGACAGTGATTATCTGCCCCGCCTTGTATTCGAGGAAATTGTTGCGGCGAGCCTCCTCAGGCTTGTGAAAGTTCTCTGACGCTTGCACCTGTGGAAGAATACATGTGGCTAGTGTTTTAATTTGACCTGCGATTTCCGCACTTAGCTCATAGTTGGGACATTAACATAACATTTACATACAGGCACATACATTGCTTTTGGGACCACACAAGGATACCCTGTGTCGTGGGAGCCAGAAACAGCGACGTCACAAACATGTAAACACCCAAGACCTGGGTTTCTTTTTTTGTCCCCAGCCGGGATTCGAACCCGGGACCTCTCGCATGGTAGGCAGATGCGCTAACCACTGCGCTAGGGGTTCCTTTGGGACATTGTACGTAACAGGCGCTAAGGTAAGGAAATATCTTGGACACTAGGATTTCCTCACGATGTTAGCGAGTGGTATTGCTACTGCAGCATCACAATATAAGTCACTTGGAAAATAATGTCATGGGTACAGGCCAGGATTCGAACCGTCTACCTCCCGAATGAAAAGCCGGCGTTCTACCACTCGCATTATAATTCAACTCGTTCAACTAACTTGACTTGACCTAAGTAATGTTGATTGGAATTGTGTTAATTACTCTACCAAAACAAATACTAGCATCGTGCTGTGGCGTAAGACGTCAATGCCGGGCAGCTATTATACATTACATTGGCCTTTAGGCCCTTTACACACTGCGACCTATAGCAGCGATGCAGTCGCTATTCAGCATCGATGCAGTAGCGATGCAGCATCGATACAGTCGGAAATGGTCCACTTTTACACACTTGCGCAACTGCTGGTGTCGCGATGTGTAAAAGGGCCTTCATCATCATCATCAACCCATCATGTCCCCACCGAGGGGCACGGGTCTCTTCCCTGAGGAAGGTATAGGCCATACTCCACCACGGGGGCCGTCGAATACAATACTACGAGTATAAAGAGTATACCGGCACAGCCGTCCAGTAACAGTCAGTAGTATGATTTTAAATGATCGAAAGGGAATCGGTACGTTTTGCTTGGATGCCAGTCGATCCTTAGCTAGGCCAGGCGATTCTCGACCAAAAAGACAAAATAAAAATATTTTGCTAATAACAAGCATTTCCAACAAAAGTAGAGCGCTGCATTCGGTGGAGGCGCCTGTTTCCTCGCCGAAGAATTTAATTCGCGTAAGCGGTGCATGGTTCTCTCGCTAGCCGCACGAGACCCCTTAAAAGAGTAGAGACGAATTGCTAGTACCTCTTAAGAAGAATTGTAGTGCGTGGAGCACTAAAATATGCGCATGGAGCACTATGGCGTAATAGGGAATGGATGAAAATATCAGAAGTGCTTGATTTTTTTTTTGGTGATAGGAATAACCTTCCTTAGCGCGAGAAAAAAGTTTAAATTTTTTTGGCCCCGTAGTTAATTTTTAAATATACCTAATATTTTTCCATTCGTAGTTCTGGGCTTAGGACGGCATCTCAGACATATTCCTTAGTCCGCTACGTATGAAAAAAAAAAATCTGGTGACAATGACAGCTTTTCAAGGTGGATTTTTTTTTATACGTAGCGGACTAAGGAATATGTCTGAGATGCCGTCCTAAGCCCAGAACTACGAATGGAAAAATATTAGGTATATTTAAAAATTAACTACGGGGCCAAAAAAATTGAAACTTTTTTCCCGCGTTAAGGAAGGTTATTCCTGTCACCAAAAAAAATATCAAGCACTTCTGATATTTTCATCCATTCCCTATTGTTTTCTGGTTGCGTATAGTACGTACCAGTTCAGGTCGCATATCTTGCAGTTTGATCTCCAGATCCTTGAACTTGGGCCGATCGTTCGGCTCCTGCGACCAGCACTCGAGCATCGTTGTGTAGTAAGCTTCCGGACAGCACTCGGGCCTCTCTAGCCTCTGGAAGAAGAAGATACATTGGCTTATAAGGATGGGAGAGCCAGTTACAGCTCTAGAATACTGGCTAGAATATTTGTCATTGTTTTTTTTTTACTAGAAGAATCAATAACGCAAGAGTAAGAATTACGCATAGAAGCGTGCGCTATGCCGAAGGCTCAACCTGCATTCAGGTAGAATATATGAAGGTTAAATATAGTTCATGATGTTACTATTTCTAAAAAAAACCGGACAAATGCGACTTGGACTTGCCCGCGGAGGTTTCCTTACAAATTTTTAGGGTTTCTTACATATTATATTAGTAATAGACCATCGTTATTACGCGAATTCGAACTACGCGGTTATCGCTTGAGCCTGCGGCATAGCAACCTGCATTCAGGTAGAATATATGAAGGTTAAATAGTTCATGATGTTACTATTTCTAAAAAAAACCGGACAAATGCGACTTGGACTTGCCCGCGGAGGTTTCCTTACAAATTTTTAGGGTTCCTTACATATTATATTAGTAATAGACCATCGTTATTACGCGAATTCGAACTACGCGGTTATCGCACAGTCCCAATTACTGTATAACGTTTAGGGGAATATTATACTCACGTGGAAGTTGGGCGCGTCGATGGCCTCGAGGATCTGTTGGCCGGAGAAGGCCGCCCAGGGTTGGAACCCGTACGTGAACATCTCCCACAGACAGACGCCAAACGCCCACATGTCGCTCGCCGAAGTAAAGCGGAGGTAAAGGATGCATTCTGGGGCACACCTGGTGTGGGAGACAACAATGAAATCGTACCATTAATAAGTTAATTATTCGTTCAACCGCACATGAACCTTTACACGCGTGCGGTCTACTCGGTAACGTTACGCCCGACCGCGCCACTAATAAACGTTTATCCGCTGTTAAATGTGCCAAAGTAAAACGGAGGTAAAGAATGCGATCTGTGGCACACTTCATGTAGGAGACCTAACAATAAATCAGACCATTAATAATATTTAATAATTCGTTAACAACTGCCGACAGCACTTAAAGCTTTAGCGCGTTCGCTCTACTCCATAATGTTACACGCGAACTCGCAACTTATAAACGTTGATAGGCTGTCGTTTAAAACTGTCAACAGCACATGGAACTTTACTAGCAACTCAGTAACGTTACTCGCTACTTCGCGATTAAAATGTTCACCATTAAAGGTTGATTAGCTGTCGCCAGGGCTACGATGACGACGACCAGTACCCCTTTTGTTCGCTGTGCACCAGATAAAACAACAGTTGTAATGGGAAAAACTTATTTTACAGTCATAAGCCGACTACAAAGTCAGACAAAAGGCTTAAATGAGTCCATTGAATATTAAACTCCAGGAACCTCTTGTGGAATTTCTTGGAGAAAACTTGCCTGCTGAAGTTTAATACTTAATAGACGGGATCCTCGTAGTTTTCGTTTTGTAGCACGTTTAATTTTCTACGAATATTTTCGTTTGCTTCTTTTCTAACAACAAACGAACGTCAGCTATCAAGCTAACACACGCGGATTTGTTTTTTTAGTGACGTCAATTTGAATACACGTCGTCATGACGCGGCAGTGAGAATACATTGACGCTTTGTGAATACAAAGCGTCAATGTATTCTCACTGACGCGTCAACTTCCATTGTCGTCAATTTGAATAAATTGACGACAATGGAAGTTCATCAGAAACTCACAGGCAACTTTTTTCAGGGTTTTCGTACCAAATCCGTTGTTTTGTTGCTTTTCAAATCCGACTAGGGCCCTCTGTGCATCGCAGATATTAGTTTGAAAGCTGTTAGAGTTGCGAAGCACAGCTTTGTTACTTAAAGTTAAAGTAACTATATCTGTATGTACTTAGATTAATTCGTTTTAATTGATCATAAATTTATTTAAATGTCAATTATAATGTTAGCCACTGCCTTGGGGCCGAATGTTGTCAGGAAAAAAGCAGCGAAAAAAAAAACTCAAGTCTGACCATCTTTTCTCAAATCATCTAATGCATAAGTTGGTATCATGGAATGGAACCATGTTACAAATTAATGTCTGTTTTTGCTAATTGTTTATTAGTGGAAACTTCACTGATATATGCAATAATTAATAGCTTACATAAAAAAACATTGCACTGTTTGTTTTTTTGTTACCATATTACCCGAATATAATAAATTAAAAATTCCTTTGCATTTAGCACCACGACACACACGATTATGAGTTACCGTGGGCACTGACTAAAAATCAGCAACGCTGAGTCAGCTGCCTTTTGTACCAAGCACACCACAGACTACTTACATTTATGGTTTTGTTGTTTTATTTGTTTTGTCTGTTGCGTTTTTAGTTTTTTGGCACTGTTGTTGTACATATAATATTATGTATTATTATTTATGCAAAATTACTTCTATGCAAAATGTAATGTAGACAGTTTATGACGTACTGTGACGTGTCTCGTTGGTTTAATAAATGTATTTCATTTTCTTCTTCAAAAATAATTTCTACAGTTATTAAGTACCCTGGGCAAACAGCTTCATTCGATTACTTTACAGCTACTGACCAGGATTCCAACTAGACATTTTATGTTTCAACTTCCCAAATTACCTCTTAAAATTACCTTTCAATGGTGGCGAAATTCATCTTTCTACAAGTATTTAAATGACATCGCGTAGCATTTTTAATTTTTCTATATATTAACAAAAATAAAATATTTCTAAAAACATGTTAAAACGAGGTTTAATAAATATATCATTAATCAAAAATTTATCATCTCTAAAACTCTCCACATACTCAATTTCAGCAAAATATTGGAGCAGCTTCCGAGACTCAATAAAATTAACGAGAATTGCTCGTTTAAAGTACGAAGTTGTAATGAGATACAATTCTTTAACAATGATACAAAATGAACGCAAATACGTGGAAAAATTCATTGGGAAAACTCCATAGCAGACGAACGGCGCCAAGCAATCAATGAAACGGGAGGCCGCCCGCCCCACGCCGCCCTTAGCCTTGTGGCGTGCACAAGTGCAATCAATATTGTATTGAGTGCCCTTATCCCTTCAGAACTCAAGGCGCGCTTTCACTGATCCTATATTTATTTATGTAGCCTACATATATCCCATTACAGGGCCTAGATTCTGTTAATGCATTGTAGTACCATGACAACTGAATGAGAGCGGCGATTTAATTTCATTGCTGCTTTTAATTTCTGCGCGCACACGTACCAGACCTTCAAGGCGTCAATGGTATAAAAAACATGTCACGAGACCGACCCAAGTATTTGTCATTGAACTATAATGCACTAGGAGAATTGGGGCCCTAGGCACAGGCCTGCTTTCAATAGAGAAACTATGGCCTACCGCGGATTAGCCGTTTCAAGGTAATATAAGAATATTCTTTATTGTACACTGAAAAAAAAAACACAAAATATTGCAAGAGCCTTAATTGGATACTGGTGCTACAAACTCGTTTAAATCGATATATTGGTGTAATTGGTGTGGTATAACTCGTGTTGGTAGACCTGAATATTTTATTTAAGGGTTGTAAATTCACTTTAAGGTGCTTTCCATCTATATTTCTTATGATTAATAGTATAATGTTAGTATTTACAAATCACAGGCAAATTATTTTAACTTCAATACAAAACACGGAAATATAATCTCCAATGAGGTGGCTTCGCTCCTTTGCGATAAGACATTATGTAGAAAATACTTATTAGTATTAACGTCACCTATGTACAAATGTTTTTTATTGTGCAATATAGAATTTTCAATCATAAGAATTAACCGTTCACCGTTTCGCCCGAGTTCACCGTCTGATAACACCTTTACATACGGTGCATGGATCATTTTTGAAAATATACTGCTGAAGAACGCCAGTGTGGCGCCACCGTAACTGAAAATGCCACAAATCCACAATTGCGCGACAGCGAGCCACCCCCCGTGGCCTGAATCGCCCCGCCCGCTTTGTTGTGAATCCGAGCGAATCGATAGAGGTGACGGTCACTAGACTCGTGCAGGGGTCAGCAGGATGATTCTAGCCTTAACCCTTTAGAAGGAAAATTCACGGCGCGATGCGTTTTACGATACATCTTTAAAGGGCACTAAACGTTTGCCTTTTACGCCCCATTTCAAGCTTCATAACTTTCACCTATCCGGTTTAATAGTTGCTATTGCAACTTTATTAGTCGGGGTAATGGATCTATTAATAAAGTGGTACATCTCCGCATAATTTGCATTTGTTACACTGTAAGTGTACAGGTAGCGGTCCTACAAATTGTTCAAGGGGGCAGCCTAGCGTTTTAATAAAACTCACTTGTATTAGAATTGAAGTACGAGGAACAAAGAACGAAGAACATTTCTTAACAAAACTTAATCTAATCTATTACAAAATTATGATCACACAAAAATCCGTTTTTTTAATTCGATGCAAAAAAAATGACGCGGTGTTACCACTATAAAATATGGGTTTAATCGGTAGATGTATTTTTACCTTGAATAGAAGGCTCATGTGACAAAAATCCTTGTCACATCTAAGACATTAAAATTACTCATAAGAGGAAAGTCTAAAAAAACACCTACGTAGCACACACAATTTTAACTTGGAAGTAAAATGGGGTTATTTGGTGTTTACGTACTAGCAAAATTCAGACATTGACAGCCCTTGGCTTGTATTTATATGTCAACATGACAGTTTATTTTTTTGCATTGAATTACAAAACAGACTTTAGTTACGTAACAAGGCAAGTAAAATATTACGACCAATTGCAGCCCTGCCAACACACGCGCCCCCGCGCAGGGAATACAGAAAACTTGAAGTTATAAATAAAAGTCGCGCAATAACCATTATTACGTCAGTGAATCTATTCTTTGACGTTATCATTTAGTATGTGAAATACATTTTACAACTATCCTGGTTGTAAGAGAAATGAGAATCCTTAAATGGCGTAAATGGCGAATTTTGCGATTTTCTAAATACAGCTTAACGAAACTAGAGTACTCTGTAAAACTTAATAGTTTGTACCTACAACCCATTTTTTAAGTTGCGTCATGAGCTTAAAAAGAACACTTAAAAACCATTCTTAAAAATACAAATAAATAAACTCACGCCCGTTATCCTCGAGGACCCCCTCACAGGCTGAGGCACCAATCACTAAAGTAAAATCCGTAATTCGACGGGGCGGTTTGACAACTCAAAATCGCATAATGTTGCCAGGTTCAGCCTAGTGTTGTTTTCATCGATAATGTACGATACGGTTCGATTCGAACAAAAAACCTGTTGAATTTTTTCGAGTTTTATATTTAAAACGGGAATGTATCAAATAATTAATTTATTATTAAAGACGTCGATGTGCAAGCTCCATATTATATTTTTATGATATTAAATTGACTTGATGTACCTACATACTAAGCAAGAAAATATCGATTGTTGTTAACCCGTAAAACCGGCACGATTTAACATTACTTAATACTGGCAGCACTGTTGGCTAGCGAAATAATGAGTAGGTATCATTATATCGTCTGTGAAATAATGGTTGACACGATGACGCTGACGCCATTTTGTAAATCAGTCGGCTTATGTACCTTGGATTGTTCTATGCGATTGTGTTTCTCTGTCCAGATAACATATTATATTGTTTTGTTATTCAGTTATGTTTTTGTTACCGGTTTGTTACGTTTTTGTTATTAGTTTTGTTGATTTCTTTTGTTCCGAGTTAACAATAGAAACAGCTAGTACGTCTGCAAAGCGGCAAGAACCCGGTACAAGCACTTCTGAAGTAACACCTGGATCGTCTATTACTTATCCGCCACCACCGAAAAAAAGAAAGCGACATGCACTCATTGAATCTGAGAAATTACCTATATCAAATACTTATAAATACGTGCTCAAAACAAAAGATTTTAGGTTTTATACTTAGGCCGGATATTCTGTCGAAATATCGACAAACCTCATCACTATTTTAATTTCCCCACACATGGTAACACTCTATCTGTCAAACTGCTCCGTCGAATTACGGATTTTAGTTTAGAACTGGGCCCACGTTTTGCCGAGTTTATTACTTTAAAAACCATTTTTATGGTGAGCCAATCGGCCCGCCAAAGATTCTGCAGGTTAATAAAATTATTCTATCAATCTATTCTATTCTATTATCAGCATACAACTAAGTTTCATAAAAAAGTGTACTAATAAGTACAAAATATTTATAAAAGCGGCTCAGACTTTACGCAAAACCCTAATAAATTATAATCTCACTAGCTGTGCCCCGCGGTGTTACCCGCGGTTCATCGATTTTCCCGTAGGAATAAGATATTTCCCCGCGGTAAAACGTAGCCTATGTTTTAATCCAGGGTATGGGCTAACTCCATACCAAATTTTATTAAAATCCGTCCAGCCGTTTCAGCGCTAAAGACTGACAAACATATAAACACACACACAAACTTTCACGTTTATAATATTAGTGTGATACCTAAACGCAGTGCCTGTTGAAATGTAAATTGTAACATTGTACTATCCATAAATTATTCAAACAAACATTCAGTCCAACTTACAGGAGACTGCAAAATCCACATCAAAGCAAGCTACACGACTACACGTGCCGAACTCAGACAATACGCTCGAAACTAATTCAAAGTTATACCACATTGTCATTGGATCAAAGTTGAGCGGAGCTGCAAACCTGACATAAACTACACCGTGTAAAAGTGACCGGTGTAACGCTTATGGTTTAGTGGACTGCATAATACTCGTATATGGGCTGATGGTAAATTAAAACCGGTATTAAATATATTTAGCTATATTACAAGGTCAAACAAACCACGTGCGGGAGCGGCAAAGTACGAACTCTATTTACAATAGTGACAACATCAGAGTGTAAAACAATGTTGCCACAATAAAAGTATGGTAAAATAATCTATGTCGCGAACAAAATGGACTCAACGGGCGATAGGCAGCTAGAGATTCAAGTTGTGGACCTGACAAAACTACACATTGTAAAAGAGACGGCACTCAAACGTTCGACGGGCAGCTGGGGATTCGCGTTGTAGATCTGCCAAAACTACACCGTGTTAAAGTGACAGGACTCACCAGGCGACTGGCAGCTTCAGATTGACGTTGTAATTGGTCTGGTAGTAGTCCTTCCCAACGCCTAGTGCCCGTGAGAGGCCAAAATCCGAGATCTTCACTCTGTCTTTGTTAAACACTAAAATATTCCTCGCCGCTAAGTCTCTGAAACAAACAGGTGCGGATTAGTATTTTTAATCACTCGTGACGCCCATATACCTATCAAAATCTCGTCATGTTTGGAACGTCTGAGAATAGGTCTTAGGCTTAATATTAGGCAGAACCGTTTTTCGGGTCAGATAGTAATTGAAAATAATTATATACAAGGTGTTGATTTGTACAGTTTAGGCCGACTCGGGGGTAGTTATTTACATGATACTGCGCCCGCGCGCTCGCCGCCGGCGCCGGAAAACCGGCGATTTTAGGTGATTTTCACTAAAAAAAATTTTTTTTTCTTCAGTATCATGTAAATAACCACCCCTGAGTCGGACTAAACTGTACAAATAACACCCTGTATAAACGTCCTGACTTCGCAGGTGTAATTAGGACGCAAAAAGTTTACGGAGCACAGGTGTTGAGGACGTACCTGTGAATCAGTCTTTTGTTCTCTAAATAGGTCATGCCAGCGCAGATTTGCTCGGCGAACTCGCAGAGGTTGGGCACCGGAAAGTTTGGCCGCAGCGACACTTCGCGCAAGCACTCGAGCAGAGAACGAAGCGGGGCCAGCTCCGTTACCTGCAGAGAGGCGAGATGTGGCCTCAGATTCGTTGTGAGCCCGTAGCGGCATACAATTGTTGTACTTAATAAATTGCACCCTTTGTTCTAACAGTGGCATACACACTTTTTAAATTATAGGGGGTTTTGCAAGACTTTACAAGAAACCATGAACTTTAGGTGGTTTGAAAAGAATTTGGTGGCGTAAAATTAATGAGACTTAAGTATATCTGGACAAAAACTCGAATCTAGAACCATTGATAGGCAGTCAGAGCTTTGCGGGCGTGCCCTGGATCCGCCGCGCCGGGTATTGTTTTGATACACGTAGTAATTATCCACAGTTTTCTTTAAAAAAAAATTGAGCTCGAAAGATTTCTCAACGTATTTTTTTTTTCATTTACAATCTGTACTTTAAAGTAACAGACTCAATAGATGCCATTTTTCACTATTAATTACATTACCGCGGCTTTCAAACCATCCAGATTTCAGCCAGTATTTATTTGCGCGAGATAACACTTCACACGGTAGACATATTTGTTGTTCACAGAAGTGAAAGGGTTGGGGGAAGCGTGCCTTCTAATTGGTCCGATTTTCGCTTGAGGTCCGTTTTGTCATCTAACAGTACCGATAAATCTGTTAAACCCTTTCAGACCTGACCTTGATAATAACAATGATTTTCTAATGTTATTTTCAAGGTCAGGTCTGAAAGGGTTGTTGTTACACTTTATTGCACAAAAAAATACATAATATGACTTAAATAACAGGGTTAAGTTACGTTCGTTTGTAAATTTGTAGTAGTAGTAGTAGTAGTACCACTAAGTTATTCTCGCTGGGAGAGAAAACATCGTGAGAAAATAATCAGTATTCAAATGAGATTGCGCTTGTAATCGGCAATTCGCGGTGTGCACGCGACTCGAAACAGTCTGAGGTGTTCAAATGCTTTAGCGCTGGCTAGGCTGGCAATAATAAGTTCCTGGCTAAACTCAGATTACCGAATCATACAAAAAGGTTAGGATATTGCGAGTGCCATACAAGTGAATGGTGATATGCAACCCTTTTGCAATCGCTAGACTCAAGGGCGCTTATGAACCCCTGAATGAGAAAGTTAACTCTTGCAGTTCTATAACGATCTAATACGCAACCATCCTGCAGCCGCTAAGCCCCCAAAAGTGGCGCAATATGAAACCTAAAAAGGAAGAAAATCTTCGCAGCTTTATCGTGTACTATGCAGATTTTTTCCAACCACTAAAGCCCTTAGAACCTATTGCACTTAAAAAACAACAAAATTTTGAATTAAGTTTGATTCTCATTGCAAGGACTAGGTATCATGTTAGTTTTCCGGCTAATTTCTAGCCGTGTCCTTCCTACACTTCCTAAATTTAAAATCGGAAAAAAAATCGATGGTCGGAATGCAGTGAGTCGATACATTTGTGACACTTGCTGAGAATATTTCGTTGCATACGGTGAACCGATTGTGTTCTATACACAATCGGTTCACCGTATGCAACGAACTATTCGTTAACTGGGAGGGCGCGCCCAAAATAGATACTTGAAAAAATAAGCACACATGTACGTACAGCCCTTTCCAGTGACAGATGTCTTTGAAGACTCAACTACAACTGGCGACTCCGACATGCCGAACATGGCATGCAATGATTTAAAAAAAAAAGGGTTTTTGTATCCTACTCTTGGGCAAAGACATCTCCTCCTGCTTTGCAACTTAATACTTAGCTTAATTTGTACGTCGATTGAACAGTTTCCAACAAATTGCCACATTATCGAAGAAGTTGCAGCGAAGGTAAAATAAATCGGATTTTTTATTAAATTAAGTAACTTGATTTTTCACATAGTTCGAGACCTGCGAAACCCGCTTTTTTTTACGTAGCCTCGGTTGTATCCCACTGCTGGGCAAAGGTCAAGAAGACGTTGGCGAGACGATCTCGACCGACACATGCCGGAGTGGTCTGAGGTGGCACAAGACCCGCTTTTTTATGGTTTAATTTTTACTGAGTATTTCCATCCCCCGCAGTGGGACACCCACATTATGGAGGATACATAAAAAAACCTCTCCTCTCGATATAAATTCGAAGTCACTCTTATCGCATAAAATCGCACATCTTAAAAAAAATGTTGTACGTGTAGATATTCCAACCCAGGGCGTCACTAGGGAAACCACTGCTCTACGCTAGAGCATAGAGATCCAGTTCAGTCCAGTCGCTGCCACAGTTTTCCATACCGAGCTGTCGAAACTTTTTTAATTTCTTACCAGCATCAAGGAGTCCAAATGAAGTACGACCCCGTATAGCCTGACGATGTTTGGATGCTCAATGCTGTGCATCACTGCCGCCTCCTTGAGGAACTCCGTGGAGTTGGAAGTCATGCGCTCGTGGCCGAGACACTTTATTGCCACTTGAAGCTGTTGGGAGAGGAATTTCACTTCATAGTAATGGACCGGATTAAGGACTAAGAAACACCCTGGAATAAACTTAACTACTCTACCTAAGAAATATTCCAGCACGGTTAGGTTAGGGCGCCAAAATGTCAGAATTCGACGGTTAATGTACTGGAATGTCGCGACTTCGATATTTACGAGACACGACGAACTTTACGATTTAAACATGGTTAACAATACCCTAGATCGTTTAGGAGAAACACAGCCAAAAAGTCTATAATAGTTCAGTTACCAGTACTGAGACGTTAAAGTCCACTAATGAGAGGCTTAAAATCTTAATTCTTTCCGTAAAAGTAACTGTCTTGCATTGACTAAGACATAATATTCAAGTACAGTAAAATAAGGATTGTACATCGGGAAGGGATGATTTATTGCACAGAGCACCAAAGGAAGAAAAGTATTGCCACAATTCCGCAGTAGGAACCGATTGACTTGTCGCCGATATTCTATTTCAGAGCACGGTTAACGATAAAATACATTTGAATATTAATTCAAAATATAATATCACTGGTTCGTCATGGAGCGAATAGTAGGTGATCAACGATGACGTCAAAGGAAAGAAAGAAAAACATTGCACGAACAGTCACACACAATACAAGTACGAAACAAAATTAACAATAAAATTGAAAAGAAATCTGTACTGTTTGCCCGCGGTGTGTCTGTTGCTACAAAAGGCAAATGATTGTACCTGATGGTGTAAGCCTACAGCGCTGTTTTTCTATCAGTGCCTGTGTCATTGTGAACATGGACTCACCCTTTGATTTCCCGTAGACCAGGTGCCCTGCTGTACCACGCCAAACTGGCCCATTCCGAGCTCTTTGTTGATGGTAATATCCTCCACCGATATAATATGTTTCGTGGGCACTTTGACATTGTTTTCTGAGAACGGCTGGAACTCTAACGGTATGGATCCGGCATTTTGAGAGTACTGAGGAAAAAGGGCCAGGTATTAATACTTACACATTGGGCTAAAATCAAATCTACTCAATATACGACTGATCTAGAATTACCAGCGTGCAGGTTGGACTAGGGAAACTATAGTAAATATAAATAGGATGAGGATTGTTTGGACATTATTCGATGATTGTAGTGTCCTTGCCTGATTACCATATCACAGGCTAGTTTCAGACCAGGTCAAGTGAAGTCGTGTAGTTCAAGTTGTGTAGAAGTAATTTTTATGAGGGTAAAGAAAATAATAGTCTCGTCTGACCAAAGTGGCCAGACGGACACCCTCCGATTGAGGAGTCCAAGCGGCCGGAGGTCAGCGCGACAACGAGAGAAAACGTCGGACTATCCGGGCTGTATCATGCAGCACTGCCTTCTGCATGATAGCCGGAAGCATGCCCACACGGAGTTCCAACCGCCTCAGATGGTCAGTGAGACTGGTTGGAACTAACCCATTCGCGGACAGGACTGTAAGGACGATTTCGGTCGACACCACACCCCACATGTCGCTAACCTCCTGCGCCAGGTCCAGATACTTATTATCATTATTGTGAGCAGTACCCGTGAAAGGCTCTAATTTAAGTTTTTTTTTACGTAGCCTCCCTTATTGTGTCCCACTGCTGGGCAAAGGCCTTCCCCAGTTCAGTCCAGAGTTTTCGGTCCTGGGCCACCTCAGACCACTCAGGCAGGTGTTGGTTGAGATCGTCTCTCCAACGTCTTCTAGGCTGGCCTCGACTTCGATGTTCGTCTTGTGGTACCCACTCGGTGGCGAATCTCGCCCACCTATCCGATCTTAAACGATCTTAAGTGATCTTAAACGATCACGAAGGTTAAGCAACATAGGGCGCGTTCAGTGCATGGATGGCTGACCGTTCTATGATTAACGCTGGTGGCATTTTTCCGAGCGGTTCAGTGCTTCGCAAGGCACGTTAAGCAGTTGTTGCCAGTCGTTAAGCCAAGTCAGAGGCCTTAGAGCGACTTGAACACTTCTGGCAGTAAGACCAGCCACTAGTCTTATAAGCATCCCGCGGGGACATAATGGGGTTGATGATGAATGATGGTATTTTGGACACGGTCTATCTTCCTGACGCTGCCGTGACCAATGCAGCGCAGTAAATTTTAATAATTTAATTATTATTAATATATTCAGTCGGTAACTGCAAAGGAAACTTTCACGAAGAAACCAGATTATAAGGTATTTAAATACCTCAGCGTTTGAATTTGCTAATCCGCGGTGGTCTGAGAGACAGGGACGTAAGCTGTATAAAATATCTGAGCTACAAAAAATATACAATAATCGAGGTTTGGTCGTGCTTAGGATATATCGTAAGCACAACGAAACCTCGATTAAGCATCTTAATTATATGTATTGGTAAAGTCTTAAGTAAATAAATAAATCTTTGTCTTTAAAAAGATCCATAGCGACGTTTGCAAGGCATCCTGTCGCAGTGGGAACTCTCGAGCAACCCTTATTACACATTATAAATTACTTTTAGCTCACAACTGGTGTGGTGTCTTACCAAATCGCCTCTCTTGTTTGAAGTAAGCAGTTTCTTTATCTTGGAGATGTACGGGTTAGGGAAGTATTTGGAGTAGTTCTTCTTGTAGCGACGCTGCTCCGGCTTCGACAAGCCGATGTGGGCCAGGTCCTCAGTCAGGACAAACTTGAGCTGAGACACCTTGGTCACCTTCAATATGTCCCTGCAACAAGATTTCCATCTTAGATATCCACAGTACCGTGAATGACTTAAAATTCGATTGGGATGAAATTGTATCTATATCTGTAATCTGCGACAGGGACGCTAGATACGTAGGCTAGTGGTGCATTCTCCTGCCAATCAGGTGACAGACACTTATGTGCTTCAGTGATTGGATCCACAATACAGATAGTGACTGATTAGTTAAGGTGTGTGTGTGCTAGGTAATAAGTTAAATCCGTGAACACTTAGGTACAGTGCGGACTAACGTTAGCGCTGTAGCGCTGTATAGTGCCCGGCGCACTTAACTTTTCTTTTGTTTTTTGTTTACGTGAAATCTCCCGTATCGACGACTTCGAGCGCACGGGGCAGGATGGACGGAGACGAGGAGGCCGCGGAGATGTAGCGGCGGTTGATAGGAGTCGAAGTGGCCCGCAGGGAGGAAGAGCTTCAGGCTCTTGAAGAGATAGCTGCAGAAAGCGGCTTCCAGCCGCGCAAGTCTCTGGCTCGAACGCCGCCCAGCGGCTTCACGACACCGCCGCCCATGGTGCAGCAGCCGAAGCCCAGCGCTGCCACCGCGCCGAAGCGGCCTCTTGGGTCCCCTGAGGAGGTCCAGGAGGCCGTTAGGCGCCGAGTGGCGGACCGCTCGAAGAAGGCAGTGCCGCCCGTGGGCGGCATTTTTACTTCACAGCCGCGGCCTTCCACGTCGGCCGTGTCAGAAGCTGCACCGCAGCAGGCCCCCGCAGCACGGACTGCCACTCCCAGCTCTACGTCAGCAGAGCACTCCTTGTCCAGCAGGACAAAGCTGGAGCTGCTGGACATGGTCCACCAGACTGTGCGGGGCATCGGCCAGGTCGCCAACGCGAGCAATAAGCTCAACATTGGCGACAAGACCGCAGTGGCCTCACACAGCCAGGACATCCTGGCAGTTGTAGCCGCGCTTGAGCTCCGATGCGCGGAGTTGGAGCATCAGTTGGCTGCATGCAAGCTGCAAGCAGCTAATGCTGAGGTCGAATTCACCAAGAACCTGTTAGCTGTCCCCACCACATCTGGCCCACAGCCGCCAGTTCCCGGAGCGGCACCAGTAGGGCCCAGCTACGCGGGTGCTCTTAGGACCCGCAAAGGTCAGGCCCCAATTATGGTTCCCTAACAGGGTCCGGCGGTCCTTTTCTTCCCTGCAGACGAGAGCGTCAAGAGGACTCTGCAGGAGGCGATTAAGCCCTCTAATGATGGGATCCGCATCAGGAGCGTCCGTATGGTCGGCAACTCCGGCATCATCGTGCGAACGGCGAATGCAGAGGCGGCCCAGAAGCTTAAGGCGAAGGTTCCGCCTAACCTTAAGGTTACGGAGCCTAAGGCCAGACAGCCAAGGGTCGCCCTCAGATACTTGCGCCAGCAGCTGAGCGACGAGGAGTTGTTACGCAGCCTACACCAGGCGAACCTCGCGGACATCGAGCAGTGGTCGCTGGAGAAGTTCAGCGCCAACTGCAAGGTGGCTGTGAGGAAGCAGATCGGTCTAAAAGCACTCGTCATCTTGGAGTGCTCCATGACGCTGAGGGACACGCTGGTGGCTTTGGGCCAGGTGTACATCGGTTGGGACGAACTGGAGGTCAGCGACCACATCAGGGCCACCTGCTGCAACAAGTGCCAGCAATACGGGCATCCGGAGAAGTACTGCCGGTCCAAGGAAACCGTGTGCGGGAAGTGTGGAGAGACTGGCCACAAATCTGCGGAGTGCCAATCGGCTTCCCAGTGCTGTGCCACATGTAGGCGCTTTAAGCGTAAGGACGCACACACCCACTCCACCGCGGCGGCGACCTGGCCGGCCAGGCAGTACGCAGAACAGCAGACGGTCAGCATGCTCCAATATGCCTAAGGAGTTGCAAACGTCACTTCGAGTAGGGCAGCTTAATCTTAACGGGTCTGAGGCAGCTACCGTAGAATTACCGGTGGTGGCGAGGTCGCTCAGACTGGACCTTGTCTTGATCCAGGAGCAATATCGCCGGCACCCCGGCATTCTGCAGTGTAGCGAGAACCCAATGGCTGGCATCCTTGTATTGAACAGGGATATCGCGGTTACCATGCTTCATCATCTGAGCAACGATCACTGTTTGGTTGCCCACATTGCGCACCGGGACTCGTGTGTCTACATTATATCGGCATACTTTCAGTACAGCGACGACATCAGCCGACACATTCAACATCTGGACATGGTTTTACGACAGTTAGGCGGGAAACCGGTTATCATTGGAGTCGATAGCAACGCACACTCACCGATGTGGTATTGTGAAGAACGTCAATACGTAGGTCGAGGAAGGGACTCGGATTATAGGAGAGATCACATGGAGGGCTTCATCCTCGGTCGAAATCTCCTAATCCACAACGCCCCCGACCAACCACCTACCTTCAGTGGACCGAATGGTATGTCAAATGTAGACCTTACTCTCTCAACGAGGGGTGTCAATGTGGGTAACTGGACCGTGCACGAGGGAGCCAGCCTCAGCGATCACCAGTTGATTACCTTCGAGTTACTCGACGACCGTGGACGTCAATCGCCGACTACCCAGAGGAGTGATGACCAGTTGCCGGCGCCGTTCCGTGTGAAAGGTGTGGATTGGACCAGGTTCTGCGCGGTGCTACATGCTCGCCTGAGCAACGTTAACACGGCCCTTCCCGCTCCACAATACTGCGAGAGTTACACTGCCGTTCTTCTGCGCACTGCCCGGGAAGTCCTCGGGCAGTGCGCACGTAAGGGCGACGGTAGATACGAGTGGTGGTCGCCAGAGCTAGATCGTTTACGCCGCGGAGTCAACAAAGCTCATCGTGACTGGCAGCGATCGCGCCGCGCGGGGGGAGTCCAGGAGGAGCAACTTCATTGCGAACTTAGAGCACAGCGTATCGCCTACAAGCAGGCAATGAAGAAAGCAGAATTGGACTTTTTCCGCGAAATCGCAGAGTCAGGTAACGACGATCCATGGGGCAGGGCATACCGGGAAGCGAGTGGGCGTTTACGCCCACCGTCGAACGTTATCAACGGCTTGAAATTGGTTGAAGGCTACACCGAGGCTTCTGGCGACACCATGGAGTCTCTGCTCTCCTCGTTGTACCCAGACGACCGACCAGAGGATGATACCGACTACCATCGGAATGTACGTATTGCAGCAGCTTTCGCCCCCTCTGGGGGTGACTCACCGGAGCCGACGAAGTCTATACTAGACTTGATCGTCCGCGCACTTCCACATACAGCCGCTGGATCAGATGGTATCACTGCTAGAATTGTCAAGTGGGCGTGGAGGGCTGCTTCGGACGAGATGTGGCACATGTATCGTCTATGCATTGCTCAAGGGATCTTTTCAGACATCTGGAAGGCCGGTAGACTACTCGTCTTGCCGAAGGGCAACGGCAAACCTCTCTCGGACCCGAAGGCTTACAGGCCTATCACCCTACTACCTATTTTAGGTAAGATCTTAGAGCGCGTTATCATCTCTTGCGCTCCCTGCCTGTACGGACACATTTCAGCACGGTTTCACCCGTGGCCGCTCCACGGTCACGGCGCTCAGGTACATCAACTCCGTTACAGAGAACAGCAAGGCGCCTTACGTGCAGCTGATCTTTCTGGACATTTCTGGTGCTTTCGATAACGCGTGGTGGCCAATGATATTGCTGAAGGCCAAACAGGCGGGAATCCCGCCTAACATTTACAGGATCTTGGTCAGTTACTTCACGAACAGGCGCCTTGATGCCCAGTGGATGAGGAGGGAATCCAGCTGGCCCCCAGGGAGCGCCGGAGTCTGAAGCGACGCATCAGAGAGGAAGTCGTTGCCACTTGGCAGTAACGGTGGTCCGCGAGCGAGGATGGACGCGAGCTTCACAGTTTCTTTCCCAATGTTGGCGTGAGGCTGTCCTCCGACTGGGTCGAACCGGATTATATTGTTTCACAGATTCTCACAGGTCACGGTTGCTTCAGGCAGCGCCTGCATAGGCTGGCGCTGTGCGAGTCTGCGCTGTGTCCCTGTGGTGATGAAGACGTTGAGGAAAACCGCGACCACGCACTTTGGGAATGTATACTCTACGCGGAACCCAGGATCAGAATGCTAGACGCTGTACGAACGGCACAATCTGGTCCAATTTACCATCAGGACCTGATTAGCAGCCGCAACAACTGGGAGGCATTGCGCAAGTTCGCGCACTCTTGGCATACGATCAGACGATCATACCAGAAGAATTGAGTTGTAGGTAGTACACTAGAGCAGCCCGACGCGAAGTAACGTTACTGTGGTGTCATGTCCCAGAAGGGGGAGAGGTGACAATGTAGTGGGACGAATATAGAATTTGTAGGGAGCATCAAGAAACGCGAGACTTGGGAAAGAGCCCCGAGCAAGTACCAGCCGCGTCTCCGGTGATTCGGTCTGTAAGCCGAAAGGCAGGCAAGACCATGAGGTGGTGGAGGGTTTATGTATCTATATCTGATACTAGCTTTCGCCCGCGACTCCGTCCGCGTGAACTTTAGTTCAAAATTTTGCAACCCCGTTCTCTCCCTGGGTTAAATTTCGAAAAACGGTGAAACACGTGTTCAATCAATTGTGTTGAAGAGTATTTATTTCAAGTTTCAAGAAAATCAGACAACATTTTTTATACCTCCCATACAAATTTTGGCAACCCATTTCGCCCCCTTAGGGGTTGAATTTAAAAAAATCCGTTCTTATTCCTTGCCTCCATTATATATAAATCCTCTGTGCAAAATTTTAGCTTCCTAGGTTAAATGGCTTGGGCTGGGCGTTGATGAGTGAGTCAGTCAGTCAGGACTTTGAATTTTATATATATAGAATAATATCACCAATCCAATTTCCAATCATATTCCAATTTCAAAAAGTTACATAAAAGTATGTAAAAAAATGTGACGGTGCATACACTTTATAATATTACGTAACGGTATACGGGCGCCACGATTTCAATGAAAAATAATCCTTAAAGCTAAGAGGCTTATTGGGAAGCTGGATTCCCTTCCATTATGCAGTGCACTAAAGCAGCAGTAGTATCGGCTTTTATCTATGCTAACAGGCTTATGGCACATTCTAACTTACGCATCTATAGCATTATTGTCTCTTTCAAAAGTAGATGAATGCCTAGATCTACGCCTGCAATTTTTCCACTGAAAAAAACCAATACTCTGATGTCACTGCTCGACTCCGGAGGTGATCCTATGTTCCCAAAAACACCGGCGAAAACCAGCTTTTCACGCTCACGGGCTGCGAGGTCACACGGACAGATGCAGATGAAAACCTAGTGCATACGTAGTTTGGATTAAATGTAGAATTATTTGAATGTAGGCGTACGACATAAGTACTCATGTCGTAAGAGTATCGCTCGTAGCCTGGGCTGCCTGAGTGATCTTAAACGATCACTAAGGTTAAGCAACATACGGCGCGTTCAGTTCGGCGCGGACTGAACCATCCATGGGGATGGGTCACCGTCTGTGACTAATGCTAGTGGCATTTTTCCGAGCGGTTCCGTGCTTCGCAAGGCACGTTAAGCAGTTGGTGCCGGCTGCCGTCAATAGATGGCAGTCGTTAAGCCAAGTCAGAGGCCTTAGGGCGGCTTGAAAACTTCTGATAGTAAGACCAGCCACTAGTCTTACAAGCCTCCACCAATTCGGACTTGGCCCCCGTGGTGGAGTATGGCCTATACCTTCCTCAGGGAAGAGACCCCTGCCCCTCGGTGGGGACATAATGGGTTGATGACGAAGAGTATCGGCATTAGCAGCAATGAGAGCTGTTTTTAGGGTTCTGTGCCTCAATAGGAAATAACGGAACCCTTATACAGGGTGGAATTTTGTAATGCCACCTGAAGGGGAAGTACTCTTAATACTGTAGATAGAAAATTTTACTCAAAGAAAACATTCCTTTATTTTTGAAAAGAAAGAAAACTGCATTCAAAAATTTTTAAAAATTCGCTATCCGCATCCGGTAATCGAACCGACTAAAATCTGTGAAAGTTGCACCCTGTACTTTTATTGCATCGATCGTTAGGGTCAATTATAAGGATCAAATCTCTCTAACAAACTGCATAAATTAACTGAAAGGAAAACAATGAAATCTTAAATTATTAATTCAATGGGTCAAGTTAAAGCACTTTTACTCAAAGATCCGTTTCTTTATGTTTACTTATGTTATTAATTAATAATTATCATTGACCTCATTGATCAATTAAAATGACGAATTACTATTAAGATAAGACGATTGCAATTTGCACGATCACCAGATCTCATCCCTTTAGATATTTTTTTTGTGGGGATATGTAAAAAATCAAATTTACATTAAATCTTAGGAGAATGTAAACGAGTTGAGAGTTGAGGTTCAGAATACGATTTATAACATTCACCACAACACGTTATTAAAGGTTACTAGAAATTAATTCGTTAGAAGAATAAATTTGTGTATCCAAGAAAATGGAGCCCATTTCGAGCAATTAATTAGTTAGTTTACCATTTTTTGAAATTAATTAAAACAATTTAAGATTTAATTGTTTTCCTTTCACTTAATTTATGAAGTTTGTTAAAGAGATGTCATCCTTATAATTTATGATTAAACGAACTTACCTGTACGTGAAGTTCTATCATAATTATACGAAGTGCTTCGTTCGAAGAGATTAGTAACCTGAAATAAACTGAATAATATATGTAGTAACACGCAAGTGACACCACTCATGCACTGTAGTTAGGAGAAATTGAATATTTTACCGATATTTTAAAAGTTTTTAATGTGGGTACTCTGTAAGCCTGTTACCCTATATCCTCATTAAGTTTAGAGTAAAAACCAACATAAAACTTGTTACATTTCCGCAGCATCTGGGGTGCAACAGGGGCGGGCGGGTGTTACTAATCTCTTCGAACGAAGCACTTCGTATAATTATGATAGAACTTCACGTACAGGTAAGTTCGTTTAATCATAAATTATACTCGATAAATTATTTCGATGGTGGAATTTTCCGAATGTACTGGAGCTGTATGTCCCTCCAGGCTGCCGTACAGTAGTACGGCTCACTGGCGTTAATCAGTAGATTAACGCTACATGCTGAAAATATCGAGACATATTTCATTTTTTTTTTTTATACATTAATTTATTTTTTTTCTCTTAATTTGTTTGTAAAGAAGGGCATGGGCACAAGTTGCTCAAAACGTGGCCGATCTTCAATTATTATCGTTAATTCACTAATCGGGGATTTTAATCATTAGTTTTGTCGGTAATACTTCTAGATTTTAAATTTATATTTTGGAAGTGTTTGAATTTTTTGAGATGTAACCAGTACTAGAAGTTTTACTGGTTAAAGAATTAATAGAATATTAGTATTATTATATTAGAGTCTATGTAACTATTTTTAGTTAACATTTTCAAGGATAAACTTCTGTTAGAACTTTGTTGCTCTAGATCATTTAACAGAAAAGATGTATCCCATGCGACATTACACTTTGCCTGAGGTAGACGCAGTCGGAATACACCTATAAATCTTGAATTCGTTAGTTTTTACATTGTGAGGCCTTAGGATCCGGCTAATGCTGATCAGAGTTTAATATACTATAGGCTATATCGATTTAAAACCTCAGTAAGAAAGCAAAACCGTCGGAATCGATGCCTTATAAAATAGCAATATTATTTATGAGTAAAATTCAAACTATATCTTGAATTTGACTTCGTATAGTTCATTGAGAACTCTGATGATGATGAGAGAATAAATGAAATAAATTAAATCTGAATTTTGGAATGAGAAATTATATCCTCGTAAGGCCCGACCTTGAAAATAACAATTGATTTTGTGATCACTTGAAGTTTTATGTTGGTTTTTACTCTAAACTTAATGAGGATATAGGGTAACAGGCTTACAGAGTACCCACATTAAAAACTTCTAAAAAATCGGTAAAATATTCAATTTCTCCTAACTACAGTGCATGAGTGGTGTCACTTGCGTGTTACTACATATATTATTCAGTTTATTTCAGGTTACTAATCTCTTCGAACGAAGCACTTCGTATAATTATGATAGAACTTCACGTACAGGTAAGTTCGTTTAATCATAAATTATAAGGATGACATCTCTTTAACAAACTTCATAAATTAAGTGAAAGGAAAACAATGAAATCTTAAATTGTTTAATTAATTTCAAAAAATGGTAAACTAACTAATTAATTGCTCGAAATGGGCTCCATTTTCTTGGATACACAAATTTATTCTTCTAACGAATTAATTTCTAGTAACCTTTAATAACGTGTTGTGGTGAATGTTATAAATCGTATTCTGAACCTCAACTCTCAACTCGTTTACATTCTCCTAAGATTTAATGTAAATTTGATTTTTTACATATCCCCACAAAAAAAATATCTAAAGGGATGAGATCTGGTGATCGTGCAAATTGCAATCGTCTTATCTTAATAGTAATTCGTCATTTTAATTGATCAATGAGGTCAATGATAATTATTAATTAATAACATAAGTAAACATAAAGAAACGGATCTTTGAGTAAAAGTGCTTTAACTTGACCCATTGAATTAATAATTTAAGATTTCATTGTTTTCCTTTCAGTTAATTTATGCAGTTTGTTAGAGAGATTTGATCCTTATAATTGACCCTAACGATCGATGCAATAAAAGTACAGGGTGCAACTTTCACAGATTTTAGTCGGTTCGATTACCGGATGCGGATAGCGAATTTTTAAAAATCTTTGAATGCAGTTTTCTTTCTTTTCAAAAATAAAGGAATGTTTTCTTTGAGTAAAATTTTCTATCTACAGTATTAAGAGTACTTCCCCTTCAGGTGGAATTACAAAATTCCACCCTGTATAAGGGTTCCGTTATTTCCTATTAACAGAAAAGATGTATCCCATGCGACATTACACTTTGCCTGAGGTAGACGCAGTCGGAATACACCTATAAATCTTGAATTCGTTAGTTTTTACATTGTGAGGCCTTAGGATCCGGCTAATGCTGATCAGAGTTTAATATACTATAGGCTATATCGATTTAAAACCTCAGTAAGAAAGCAAAACCGTCGGAATCGATGCCTTATAAAATAGCAATATTATTTATGAGTAAAATTCAAACTATATCTTGAATTTGACGTCGTATAGTTCATTGAGAACTCTGATGATGATGAGAGAATAAATGAAATAAATTAAATCTGAATTTTGGAATGAGAAATTATATCCTCGTAAGGCCCGACCTTGAAAATAACAATTGATTTTGTGATCACTTGAAGACATTGGGCCTCACGAGGATATTACCCTCATTACGTAATAACTATGTGGTATTTGAAACTGTTATGCAGTTTGGCAGAAACAAGCTTCTGTATTTTACGGTATATTTTTATGAATAAACGTCTTCAATCAATCAATCAATAGTTTTGGAAAAATGGGATACCATGACTTTGTAGATCACTTAGGCACCAACATAGTACCTGTAGCTCGGTCAGATAAACTTTTCTCAGTACTGAGTATCATACTTTGAATATGAGATCAAGAAGAATAAATGCGTAGAAATACTCCAATACTTGGTCTTGAACCAATTGATAGTAAATACACTTACAGTAGTTACATCTGGGTCTCGATGACTTAATACGTATAGTTATTTTTAGGTTGAACAAACAGGTGAACAATATTTTGAAAACTGCTAGCAGTAGGTTCCCATTTGATATTAGGATGAGGGCGCCGAGATTCAGCGTTGGCGACTTTATTTTCTGATGACTTGATGTATGAAAGCAGCATGTATGAAAATGTGCCGTTGCTCATATCATTGCCAGATGGATGTTATGTTTTTTGTGAGAACTGTACTTCACCCATGGAGTAATAGGTCGTGGTCCTGATGTGGTCGCTGACCTCCAGTTCGTCCCAACCGATGTACACCTGGCCCAAAGCCACCAGCGTGTCCCTCAGCGTCATGGAGCACTCCAAGATGACGAGTGCTTTTAGACCGATCTGCTTCCTCACAGCCACCTTGCAGTTGGCGCTGAACTTCTCCAGCGACCACTGCTCGATGTCCGCGAGGTTCGCCTGGTGTAGGCTGCGTAACAACTCCTCGTCGCTTGCTCGAGCGACTCGCGTCGAATGAACAACATTCTGTTAGTACCAGAATATCGCATGATACATTAAGTCGATGCAGTAGTATTTCAAAACCTGGCATGTTGCAGTGTATGCTTCGGATATTTTGAGATATCAAAGTTAGACTTCTGCTGGTTTTAGGTAGTAAATCTCTGCATTGTTCTATATCGGATTCGCATGCGTGAGACACAGAAAAACCGTCAATATCTTGAGATATGTATTCAAACTTATCTATCTTTTACGACCGGATTTAGTTTTTTGTCAAATAAAATGTGCTTAGGGCTCAAAGTTCGCCCTATACTAGCAAAGAGAACAACAAATGTTAATTCTATTACTTGTGTATTTTGTTCGATTCTGTAATGTGTATTTATGTGAATCTGGTGTTGTGTATATTGTAAGTGTGATTGTTGTTGTATGATTGTGTTAGTTGAATATAACAGTACATATAAGTAATTAAGTTTATACAGTGTGTCCCTGGATAAAGTGCAATCTCGAAAGGGGATGAAACTAGACCATGAATCATTGACTAGAAAAATATAAAAAAAAAATATAAAAAATTATTGTAGGATTTATTGGTATTTTAAGATTTTCATGTTTCATTAAGGACTCTATGTACAAAAGTATTGATTTCTTCCAAAATAATGGGTCTATTTCTTTGAAATAAAAAAAAACAGTATGCCTAATACCTGGCGATGACCATGAAATAATAAATAGTCCGCAAAAAAGTAACTATCTTGGGTAAAAAAATTTATTTTTATGAAAAAAATTATTTTTGTAGACGTTTATTTTAAAAAACTTCAAATTACTACAAAAATGTGCCCTATAACTATGTAATTTTATAGCTTATTTTTATTCTTTACCATTTTAGCTTCCAAATAAAAAAAACAATGTTCTAACTAAAAAAACACGCTATCTACGAACTTTTAAAGTAGAGCCTAATCGTGTTACCGTGCAGGTAGAGACCGTTTTTTCCATTGTTTCCGTCCTACTCTGTGCCCTTCGGCAGTCGCAGTCCTTTTGTTCTACACTCAGGTAGAGGGAAGGCGAGGGGAGGGGAGGGAGGGGGTTCGAAACAGGACTTACACAGTCGCTCCGATATTCTCGCCGCTGCTACTACTGTTCTCGTTCTCGCATTGTGTTCTCGTTGATTTGTTATTAAGTTTTTGTTACATTGTTGACTGTTACGTTTTCTACTGTTCGTTACGTTTGGACTGTTCCTGTTCTGCTGTTAAGTGTTGACGAAATGCCGCGATTGACAGAGTTCTCAGCTCGAGAAATAGCCGACATGCATTATTATTATGGCATGTCACATGGTCGCACAACAGTCACTCGGACTGCATACATAAATGCTTTCCCGGGCAGACTCATACCCTCAGCTCGAAATTTTCAAGAGATTCATAGGAGGCTCTCCAACATTGGACTTGGTTTGGCACGAGATCGCCGTGAGCAACCAGCTGTCGTTATTGACAATGCGATAGAAGAGGCCATTTTAAACGATCTGTTTGCTGACCCTACAACAAGCATAAGACGATTAGCGTTGCGTCATGGCATATCGAAGACGTCTGTCTGGCGAATTTTGAAAAAGGAGGGATTGCATCCTTTCCATTACCAACGAGTACAACATTTACACGAAAATGTAGATAATCGTCCAAGATGCGTAATGTCGACGTGGATTCTAAGAAAAATTAGAGCTGACCCAAATTTTCCCAAACGCATTTTTTGGATGGACGAAGCGACATTTACCCGAGACGGCATTACAAACTGCAGAAATTTGCACCAGTGGTCTCACGAAAATCCACGATTGAAGCGGGCATCTACTTTTCAAGTAAAATTTTCAATAAACGTATGGGCAGTCTTAATCGACGACATTTTAATTGGTCCAGTCATTTTACCCAGAACATTCATTTTTTCATAAAAATACATTTTTTTACCCAAGATAGTTACTTTTTTGCGGACTATTTATTATTTCATGGTCATCGCCAGGTATTAGGCATACTGTTTTTTTTTATTTCAAAGAAATAGACCCATTATTTTGGAAGAAATCAATACTTTTGTACATAGAGTCCTTAATGAAACATGAAAATCTTAAAATACCAATAAATCCTACAATAATTTTTTATATATTTTTTTTTATATTTTTCTAGTCAATCATTCATGGTCTAGTTTCATCCCCTTTCGGGATTGCACTTTATCCAGGGACACACTGTATATAGTAATTTTAGCTAGTCATGCATCTTTTCTCAGCACCTAAATGTCGGCCTCTGAAGTAATCTTGATTTGAGGAAGAATTCAGTCCAACTGTGAAAAGCAGTACATGAGAAGTCGTTTAATTAGGTTACGTTAAGGTTTAACTTTAGTTAATGTTTTTATTGCGCAATTAATTGTAACAAACAAGCAACAAAGCAAAAAAAAAACAAACGCTTAGCAAAGGCGTAAAGGAAAACCGAATTTGGATATTATTCGAAACTAGCCTATTCAAAATAAAGCAAAAAGTATTCGCAATGCTTATTAAGACACAAACAGATTAAACACATTCGCTGAAATTATCACTGCATTGTACTCTGTATTGCATCATGAGTTCAACTCATAAAAAAATTAAAAATAAGTATGAATCAATGAATAATCTCGGTAAACAAAGATCGACATGTAAACTATAGCTGTTTTTTGTAATGAATGCATTAAAAAAAGCCTATTGACAGTCAAAATGTATTTACTATAAGACTGTCAAATTATTTATTGTCAAAGATTTATTTTCTTCAGTACCTATTTAAGATTAGAAGACAGCTAGTAGACATGCATTTAATGTAACAAACCACGGAGGGTGCGTGTACTGTTTCAGTAATGGGTATTGTTTATTTAGTTTTAAGAACATTACCTATCTAATAAAAAAATCGAGATTCGGGCTGTAAGCTATATAATTATTTATTTCATTAAGGGCTGATTTTAGTCAGATAACTTTTATCTGAGGAATAAAAATGGCAGTTTGACGACTTATGTATGAAAGTTTTGCCAAACCACCATTTTTATTCCTCAGATAAAAGTTATTTGACTATTGAAAAATCAGCCCTTAATCCACTTCTTCCCCAGATAAGTTCCATAGACTGGGGAAAAAATCGTCAAAATATGGAAAAACACCAATGAATGTCTTTTAAGTTATTCATCTTAGATAATTCATCCCAATAATTTAAGAAATATGGGGGTTGACCAAGGTAATTTCATAGCCTTGATAGTATTAAAAAACAATCAGGTCAGACTCTGAGATAAAAAGCAAGTACCTATGTGAGTAAAACCAGAATTAAATTTAAAATAAGTAGGTAATTTAATTTTTGCTATTTTTTCATTTACCGTTTTTATCATTATTTTGTTTTGATTCTTTATATAAATGTAAAAATAAGAGGAAAATAAAAATTTCTATTTTATTTTTTACAGAAAGAAAGAAAGAAAGAAAGATGTTACAGCTCGAAAGTGCACTATGTAACATTACTATCCTAAGAGCTAGTATGCTCAGAAGCAGATCTTGCTTTCTTCTGGACGAACAGTTGTTCAAAGGTATCCAATTAATATTTAAATAAATTCTATGTAGGAATTATACAAAAAAATAAATGAGTAATTCTTGGTCCTCAGGTACTGCATAATAAGGGAAGGTCTAAATGCTTGGATGGAGCTAATTACAACATTGTTTACGTAATAATGGAACAACAAAGTATATTTTACAGTAGTAAAGTCTCATTTTGAGAAAAAAATGTCACTTAATGAGTATTACCTTTGGACCAACGTTATGTACTTCTGCTAGGTTATACTACTTAATCTAGCAGAAGTACATAACGTTGGTCCAAAGGTAATACTCATTAAGTGACATTTTTTTCTCAAAATGAGATTTTTGCTACCATTTGTAAGCATTTGTAATTTGTAGACCAATGGTAGCAAAATCTCATTTTGAAAAATGTCACATAGTGAGTTTTACCTTTGAACCAATGATAAGATAATTAGAACATGAAGAATTTCTTATGGCTAAACGAAGTAGGTTGTCATGCTACTAGAGCTGGTCTCTCGTATCTATGTAGGACAATACTGAATAAGTTACTAATATATAAGGTCCCTAATGTTTTACTTTTCTTGTGCGTACAATAGAGACTTCTAATTATTCTATTTTCTCTAGAATTAATCTAATTAATTCAAGGCACATAGTGTTTAGCTATCTACTGGAGTGGGGAAAAGATGTAATTATAAAGCTAATAATTTGTAACTAAAATGGTCTTGGATTCAATCCCATCAAGTAGTAATGATTTTGTTTTTTAAGTTAGAACATACCAACAACATACACTTTAAAACAGAAAAACATAATTACACAGCGATTAAAACTGTCTAACCGAACCCTTAGCTACATACATTAATCTGCAAATTTGTAGTGACACTTGTTAAGAGAGTAGGAAAATATTGACATAAAACATCGGCTTAGTCAGCTCTACACATATTTATATCGTGTTTCCTGCAGATAAAACTGACTACTCATAGGTGCTGGGCATGCCTCTGCACCGGCATCAATTTACATCAGCAGCAGTGTCAGTATGAGGCTAAATCTGTTAGCAGTGGTGGTATAATCTTAACACAAACACTACAGAATCAGAAAGCTTTTTAAAAGAGACCCAGTATCCACTTAATTCTAGAAGTATGTGATTTTTTTGTCAGAAAAGTTATACCAGGTTTTGCTGTGACAAGTAGCTCCGGAAGAAATTCTGATATAATAATGTGCAGTCCTTACAAATGTTCCAATTTAAAGAATACCAGTAACCAAACAATTTAGTAAGATCTATCTACAACCCATGTAAGACACCCACTGTTGGGCATAGGCCTCCTCACCATCATACTAACCTCGCCGGCTGATAAAAGTTTTTTTGGAATTAAGTCAGCTCAGCTTATATTTTCCTTATTAGTAAATTAATATAACACAAAAAATTAAAATAACAAATTTATAATTGAAATGTTATTTAATTCCTCGGCAGGCGTAACTACTACCATACAATAGATAGGTCTACGGGGTCGTCTAAAGCCCACGCCATTTATACCTACCTAAAAACGCCATCCACTCAATAAACTCTGCAAGTCCAAGAACTTGAGAATGATGTACTAAAGCCATATTTCTTACCTAAACAATTCATGATACTGTTGAAGTTCAGCTTCTTCCAGAAATTCTTGCAAATTCTCTCGGTCTTCGCATACACCTTCTGGAAAAGAACTTTTTGTTTAGAGGCGGACTAAGCTTCTACGAGGTTCTTATTATGTTAAACTAAGAGTTTTCTTACCCATAATATAGCAGTAACACAAAGCACTTGATGTAAATGGATTTCACACACAAAATTAGCAAAATTCAATAAAATGCAAAGAAGTTTGGATTTTTCGTGGATTTGTTTGTGCCACAGACTAGCATCTTCGGACTTTTTTATTTGACATGACATTGTGAAGGCGTTTGACGTAGATTTAATGTTGCCATATGAAAAAATCAAATTAATTTCTGCTTATTTGTAGTTGAGAGGTAGGTGTAAATTAATATTTGATTTTGTGGTCGGAAAATTAATAATTGTTGTCAGAAACCATAATTTGTTCTGTGAAAATTGTTTCCAATTTCAATTGAAACCACTGTAAAAATTGTTTCACTGCATTAAAATACAGTAATGATACATCAGACTAACAAATAGTCAAAATCTGACAAAGAAAAATGTTTAAGCCTCATCGAGAGGTCACGTTAAAACATAAAAATCTTGGATTGTTTTCTCCACAGCTACTAGTTTTTAACCGACTTCAAAAAAGAAGGAAGTTCTTAATTCAACTGTATTTTTTTTATGTTTGTTACCTCAGAACTTTGGACCAGGTGGATTAATTTTGATGATTTTTTTTATTTGAAAGATAATGCTTCCAGTGTGGTCCTATTTCAAATTAGTCTAGCTTTGAAATCGCATCCATGACAAAACCATATAAGTCTTAAATTTGTCTGTTCGGTACCTGCATTTTTCTTCATAGCAACAAGTCAAGAGTGTGATAGTGTGGTCTATTGAAAAATTTGTTAGCGCCCAACTAGTTAGCGTACCTCAGTCACTAAAAATAAAAAAATACAAAAAAAAACTTAAATTTTTTATCATTTATATCTTACTAAGAAGTAATTCCAGCTACATGGTACCAAAACGCCTAACAAATCGGGCTCTAGCTATGTTACCAGTGATAAAATTGCGCTTCATCATAACTGAGAGACCAGGACCTCTATTCTGTTAGTGCACTATACGATGACAGATACACTGTCGGATCATGTGACGTGATTTTTCATACGATTGACGCCTGTAATGACTGAAACACGTGCAATGAAACTAAATCGCCATGTTTTTGGAGTTGTTCCATATTTTGGCAAATGTTTAGAGATTATGCTTATGTAGGCCGAGATAGGTTTCGATCTCGTTACCAAAAAAAAAAATGGGAAGTACCAAAATAATATGTCTTCTAAATAAAAAACATCTAAACACAAAAAAAAGTTTGTTTCGAAAATTACAAAACAATTTGGTTTAGTTCAAAACAAACAGTTATTAATGCACATTGAATGGCCACCGGTGATCGGGCCTTCAAACCATCTTCTTGCGCATATAGATCGAGTAACCGTTTCTTCTTAAACTTATCTATATGCTATATGGCTCTGCGCTGCACTAGAGCTCTCCTCTGCCTCCATTCTGGCCAGTTTTGAGATTTAATTTCCCATTAAAATGGCTCGTTGTTGCACTTTTTTTTATTATGTCTCTTCTGAACATCTTTGTATCTGAGGAGCAGGTCGCCTTGTTTCCGCTTGCCCTCCTATAGTTCAGAGTAAAGGATGTACTAAGCTACTTTCATCTTAGATATTTGAGACACATGCCCGCACCATCTAAGGTGACGTCGTCGTATCAAGTATGCGTCTATCCTGCTGACACCAGCACGACGAAAGACGTCGGGGACATGGTTGGACCAGTTGATGCATGCCCATGATGTCATGGAGGAATGTAAGGTGAAATCGGTACGGATCGTGTAAGCGGAAGACCTTATTCCCAGTTTCCCAAAGCAGCTCTTATCCCTCTATGGAGTTCTGGCTCACGAACACATTTGGATGTAACAGCGCTCCCTAGGTATTTGCACTACATGTTTCAAAACGTCCTCTTCGAATTTGATAGATAAAGATTCACCATAAAGTGCGTTGGCCATCACAAATGGTCTATTTGGTTATCTATACTTACGTTACCTAATCTTGTTTTTTAAAGAATTATCGACATTGAGTAGATTTTCCTTTCAGTGAAAGACGATAAAATTAATATTCATTATCCTGACTAATATTTTTTTGTGCGTTACCCATACCCCTAGAAGTTTTTCAACAATGGGCACTGTCCCAAATATTGACAATAGTAAGTTAAAAATATATATTTTAAATAACTATTCATTATTACTATTATTAACTGATTTAATGTATTTTGTGAATGAGTGTGTGATTAATTCACCCTTACCAAGTTCGTTTCACTCGTGAATAAAACTATTTTAAATATTTCTACGTTTTCACAAACCAGGAGTCATTCAAGTTTTGTTAATTTGAAGAGTTGTATAGGGCCATAGTTTTTCTACAAGCTGATGACGTACCTCTGGTTTCGTAGACTCTGGTCCTTTTTTGCGCCTTAAAAACGAATGAAAGCAGCCCGAGTAAAATATTCAGCCCATTCTGTAAAATATGTATATTTTTCTGAAAAATATACAAACACATAATATTATTTTTAGAACAATACCACTTTTTTCAATTTTACTACGGAACCCAATGAAAATAATAAATGACTAGGTAGAAATTATTTATTTAGCAGCGGGCAACATCTGTCACTGCTTGCAAATATGGCGTTAGGTTACTACTACTACAAAATGCAGTTGGGAATAATTTATTGTGTTTTTCGATACTGACTTATTCTAAAAGACATGTGTCAACGATAAGACAATTTTTCACCTGTATTAGTGAACTAACAAAGGTTTGAAGTGAAATGCGATTAATTCGCAATGTAGGTACAAATTCAATGATCTTGATCCAAGAAATATCCTTTCCGATTACTTTGCGTGTATATTATTTGAAATGATAAATTACTTTGTTTACTTATCACGTTGCAAATCCTTGTTTAACTCATTATTATTTTTCTTTATTAGAACTATTACATCTAGTCTTTCTAATCAGAATTCTCAGGGTTTGTCAAGACAGAATTTTACAATGTTTTTAAGGGCCTGGGTTCTTGAAGCCCTAACAAATTATAGTACCTAGTTTGCTTGAGATTTGTACTATTTTTAGTCTTAACTTTAGTGTGTAACTATAGGTTATTTAGCTCTAAGCTGGTTATATTCTTAATATTGTAAATTGCTACTAAGTAAAGTTGTGTTAATGGGATATAATGCGGTGTTGACCCTGAAGAATAAAGCAAACGGCACCAGGCTGGTGAGTACAAACTTTTTTCCTATTCTATCAAATCTATGTATATTCTACATTGATTGTATTTTAATTGCCTCTGTTTGTGGTTTAAGAAATGGTGTCCTTATGAATAAGACTGTAAGGTTCTTATTTTATTATTTGGCTAAGTAACAAAACAAAACACATAAGCTGCAAAACACTATCAATAAAAATAGTGGCTCAACTGTTGATTAACAGCCAACACATACAATCTTCAAATTAATTCTGCAGAAAGCGGTTTATATAAGACTTCTAAATACAGTAGGGCCTCGTTTATCCGGACTCCCGCTTGTTCGGTGATCGCTGTAATCCGGCCGGGCAATGGGGTTTGCGGGGGTGGCGGGTGTCGTCGTGTTTTCTTTACCGCCTTCCGTCTACAGTGTAAATTTTGCGCACTCGCGTAATTTTGAACATGTGGATAAAAAAAAAAAAACGCGCCCGTTATCCCCGAAGGGGTAGGCAGAGGCACCAGTCTCTAGAACTGGACCCACGTTTTGCCGAGTTTATTAGGTCCCAAACGTAACAAGCGTAAAAAAAAAAACGTAAAAAAGCGGTGGTGGCGTAGTGGGGTTGACCCTTGCTTCTCGATCATGAGGGTCTGGGTTCGAACCACGCATGTACCAATGACTTTTAGTTACGTACATTTGTTTGTACAGCAACACCATTCGCTGATAAATTGTGCCCGGATAACGGCGACAGGCTTGTCTTTATGCTTTATTTAAAAATTGATCGAAGAAACTCTAAGGTTAAACATGTGTTTTAATACGTGGCATACTATAATCCGGACGCCTCGATAATCCGGAAAGGGTCTCGTTTTTGCCTCTCCGGATTAACGAGGCCCCACTGTACTTAAGTCTCGTTTGACAGAAACTCATAGTTTATCAGTTATGATTTTTTAAAAGTTGCACTTTTTTACGACATTTTTGTCACTTATTGCTTCTGAACGGACGCCATATGTCGCTGCGTTTCATTTTAGGTACTACGTAAGTCACGGTTATCGAAAATACTGCTTAAAAATAATGATCATGGATACGAATGGCGAAATTATTGCGTCAGTTTTCATTACTACTTAATAAAAATATTTGCAATAGTAATTTAGACTAAAATAAAGCGAAATTATCTAGCATCGAAAAAATATGTTTCTGAAACGGAATGTTATTTCTCCGTGTTTACTGGCGCGAGTTTTTGCATTTCAGTCATTGTTTGTTTACTTTGCAGTTGAGAGTGTCTTTCGTACTCTTGTTGAATATAAACAACGTATAACTACCATGGAGGCCCCGAGGTCTAGTGCTTCGAGTTCTGCTGCTTCTCTGCCTGAAGAAACTGTTGTAGTGAATGTGTAGGACTCTAGTGAACCACTTCCTAAGAGTTCTTCCACAGTGCTGCCGTGTTCATCAAGGGATAGTCAAGCAATAGACTCTTTAGAGCCGATTGCTGGCCCATCATCAGTTGAAGATGATGTGGACGTTTTTCAGGTGCCTTTGGCATCCCAAGCTGGATCATCTGAACGCAGGATCCATTATTACGCTGAGTTGAGGTGAGTTTAACTAACACTACTACAGTTATTACTAGTGAGAACAATAAAAAGTGGGTTACTATCGGTCAAATTGTGGGCAAAAACTGTAGGTTAGGTTAGGTTAGAACGGTGATAAAAGCAAAAAAAGAGTGGGTTACTATCGGTCAAATTGTGGACAAAAACTGTAGGTTAGGTTAGGTTAGAACGGTGATAAAAGAAATGAAAGAGTGGGTTACTATCGGTCAAATTGTGGGCAAAAACTGTAGGTTAGGTTAGGTTAGAACGGTGATAAAAGCATAAAAAGAGTGGGTTACTATCGGTCAAATTGTGGGCAAAAACTATAGGTTAGGTTAGGTTATAACGGTGATAAAAGCAAAAAAAAAAGAGTGGGTTACTATAGGTTGAATTGTTGGAAGAGACTGTGTTGCAAAAAAAAACTTATATGAGTATAAGTAGGTTTAAATTGTGTTAAGTGAGAATAGTTTGTTGAGTTCTTACTCGACAAACTATGAAATTTTAAAAAAAGAAGATTTAATGTTTTATTTTAATTTATAAGTGTCCAATAATCTTAATGACTTATGTATGCACTTATTTATAACATTATCTTGTCAACTAAGGTGTCTGTTGTCAATAAAGCAATGGTTCTTTTTTAACCTAACCTCAAAATTTTGTTTTTCATTTTTCTCTATGAATTTCCGTCAACCCCCCTTCGCAGGGGGGGATCATCCCCTCCCCCCCCTTAAAACTAAATTACTTACTCTCATCTTAAAACTAAATTACTTAAAATACCTAACAAATTACTTAAATTAAGTTTACATAGAAAAGTAACATATTTAGCTAACATTAGGATCACTTTATGGTACTCGTTACAAACTGGTTCATTAATTCGGAAGCTACACATTTTTTATAGAGCATTTTACTAGCATACTGTGAGGATCTTAATTCCACTGACGTTTCATTTAGTATAGTAGGGATTAAGTACTGTCTTGTCCTTTCTCCATAATAGTTGTTTACTTGTGGGACAGTTAACTTTTTATTTTTTACATTCCGAGTGTTTTTATTGTAGATTACAGGATTTTTGTATAAGCTATTATTGTAGTTTTCCATTAAAATAGCTAATTTTACTATAGTTAATTGGAAGAAGATTTCATATTTTGAACAATTCATCGTAGTTTCCCTTACAATTATTTTTTGTTTTTACATCTACTAAAGTTTTCATTATTCTTACCAGATGGTTTAGGTAAGATTTGTAGGTGCAGCCGTAACTGCTAAGACCATAAGAAATAATCGCATCTACGAGCGCATAATAGACAGTATAAAGCGTCGCCCTATTTACTATTGATTTCAGATGTTAGAAGTTGCTTAAGACCGATCTTAGCTTTTTACATACATTGTCTATATGAGGTAGGTACTTATAATTATCAACAAATTGAATTTCCCCGCAATTACAGTTACTACCCTGATCATGTAAACAATCATAGCTATGACCTATAATTTTAATGTTACAATTTTTATTCCTGTTATGTGGGGAGCGTATATGTACGCATTTGGTTTTGTTTAGGTTTATTATAATTCCGTTGTCATGGGCCCACTTAATTATGTTCTCCAGGTCTGATTGTATACTACATTCAATTACTTTTAGGTCCTTATGAGCAAAAAGCAAACAGGTGTCATCTGCATACATATACATTGTACAATGATTTTTTCATTGATTAGTTCGTCCCCTTTTTTGCTTCAATCATTGTGCATGTTCCGATTCAAACCAAACTCTGGTTGAAACGGCTTAAAGTACCAAATAGAACAACCACATCCTACAGAATTTACAAAAACGACATAATGATTGAGTATTTTATTAAACATTCAATTTGTAAATCAACATCTAGTTCTTGGTGTCTTTGCCAGATTGTGTTTTTGACTCCATACATGCTATCAGTCAGTTATTCACAGAGTAATATTTGAAATTTATCACAGTTTTCAAAGAATAAAACATGTTCTTACAACTGTCCTCTGTATCATCTTCAAAAATCAATTCAAAGTACCATTCCAAGACCGACGCGCTGGCCCATCTATGGGGCTTGAGGGGTTGAACTCACTGTGTTATGGAATTAATTATTTATTGTATTTTATTAGGACACACAATTATTTATTTACATAATAATTATACTTAAATATATTGATGATGATGATGATGATACAGCCTATATACATCCTATCCCTGTAGTGCACTGTAATAAATTTGATTTATTTATTTGCACATTAATGTAGTGACAGTATGTAAAAAGAGCTATTTATTTTGCAGAACCACAATTAGGTTGCAAAACCACACACGTAATACCAAAGTTTGAAAATTATCACATTTTAAGCAAATGTAACTTAATAGGGAAAAATAATGTTATAAAAATGTCAACCTTTTTAAATTACATTCATTCACAAAGAGCTTTGTAAAAAAAAACTAACCAAAGGTTCCCAATACGCCGGCGGCATCACGACGATCGCTGCACTCCAAGGGAAATCTGCGGCATAAGATATACCACAGAGAAGTTATCATAGCCATTGCCCCTCAAAGACCAATCGAAATGTAATTTTAAATAATAAATTTACATTTGGACAGAAATAGCATTAAGTTGCAATGCTACCAGTTTTTACCATTACATAAAAATACCCACTATTATTAATCTTAGCATAGATCATAAAATGTACTTAGCGCCAGATCGTTTAGCAATCTACTAATGAATGAAAGAAATGTTGTTCAATAATACAATTTTGCTAAAAGTTAACATTAGGGTTGATGAGGATTCCGCTTCCTCTTCCTCAAAATGAAAATCCTCATATTTTTGAGGTTCCTCATCCTCTTCCTCAATCAATTTTAAGGAAGAGGAAGACATCTTCCTCAAAATTGATTTAAAAAAATTCCTCTTCCCCTTATAAGAGGAAGGAGAGTTATAAGTTTTGTTGAAACTAAATGTGTGAGAGAGAAGTTGATTTGCAAACCAATTTGTTATTTGTTCTTCTCTTCCTCTTCAACATCCTCTTTCTCATCCTCACCCTGTTCCTCTTCCTATTAGTCTGCCAGATTACTCATCCTCATCCTCCTCCTCAAAATCGATTTAAAAACATTCCTCTTCCTCATCCTCTTTCTTATAACAAGTTCCTCAACAACCCTAGTTAACATAATAGTAGTGGTGATAGCATCATAATATTAGTAGTTAGTAATGAATGGTGATAGCTAGTTTTAGAACCCAGCCTGAGTTCTATAAAGTGTCTCTCATAAAGTAAGTCATACTAATTTCATTATTTCTTAATTCTACCTTATCCTTGTCACAGTTGTCACATTTGTGAGACTCCCCACGCATAGTGTGACATCACATAGTTTGCAATTCTGCATCTAGAAATTAAGAAATTAAAACGGCAGTTCCGAAATTTTATTTATTTACATATTATTTTGTTTAGAACTGGACCCACATTTTGCCGAGTTTATTAGGTCCCAAACGTGACAAGTGGCAAAACGTGGGTCCAGTTCTAGAGACTGGTGCCTCTGCCTACCCCTTCGGGGATAACGGGCGTGAGTTTATTTATATATATTTTTTTTATTTTTTTTACTACCAACATCATATCTTAACATGAGAAAAACTTTTCAAAACAATATTTTTTTTTACATAGCCTTCTTTGTGTCGACTGCTGGGCTAAGGCCTCCCCTCCTCTCTTCCAAGTATCTCTGTCTCCAGCCACCTCACACCATCCCGGCAAGAATGCATTTAGGTCGTCCCGCCATCTTCGCCTAATTGCCAGGCGCTTGCCACACAATGTCACACTTGTCAACCCCCTTCCTCCTCATTAACGTGTGACGTACTTTATGAATGGCCCTAAGAATCCGACAGGGTTATTAAAAACACTCTTCAGATGCAGTTTCAATAGCCTGTGCTGAAGGGAATGACATAACCACAAATTATGTTACAAATTAAGGATCGAATAACATAGGGCGAGTTCAGTGCAGGGATGGGTGACCGTCTATAGTTAACGCTAGTGCCATTTTCCGAGCGGTTCCGTGCTTCGCAAGGCACGTTAAGCAGAATTTGGTGCCGGCTGCCGTCGATAGATGCCAAGTCAGAGGCCTTAGGGCGGCTTGAAACCTTCTGGCAGTAAGACCACCCACTAGTCTTACAAGCCTCCACCAATCTGGACTTGGCCTCGTTGGGGACATCATGGGTTGATGATGATACTAATTAAGACATTAACCAGATGGATGTTCCAGGCTGTAGGTTATTAAATGTATGTAGACTGAAGCAGATAAATTTGTTGGCACACTTATTTCTCCTAAACCCATATTTGTTGGTGGGCTTGGCTTGTATTGAAACTATTTTGTCTATAAAAATATATATTATGGATCCCATGTTGGCGCCTATCATTCACCTGGTGATTACCCCCTAATTTTAACTTTCATATTTTTTCATGAATAATTTTCATAAGGCCTGCTTAGTTCGCAAACACATAATTTAATTACGTACTAAGCAAGCCTTATATTTTATTCTAAGCATTTTAAAGGTGTTAAAGGTTGCTCTCATGAAAAATTATGAAAGTGAAAATTGGGGGATAATCACTATTTACATAATATATAAAGCCTGCTTAGTTCGTAAATAAATCCTGCTGTTAAATTTATGCTATTTCATTGACGTCAATGGCCCATAGGCTAGACTCATCAAATATCCATCAGCTCTGATCTGTAAATATTACCATGTCAACCATGTTATTTTTGCGCAGTCGTTGCACACCTATTCATTCAAATCAGATGAGGCGTATAATTTTTAGGTCAACCTTTTACACTTGTTTTTCTGTTGTTCAACTCTGTCCGGGAAAGCTAAGCAGGCTCTTTGTATAATGCATGTCTTATTACGACAACTGCATCTATTTTCAATTCAAATTACAAACATTATTCTTACACAATAGACTTGGTCATTTATTGTAGCGAAGATTTATTCGTCTGAATAAATCGCAATTTTCCCACAATAAAGACAACGTAAAGAAAAAAATGTAGAAAGACCCAGAGAAGCCTAGCAGATCCTGCGCTAGCAACTATGCATATATTGAATAATCCTCAGATAAAAAAAATATCATTGACAAATAAACATACTGACGGCGGCAGTCACTCTGGTGACTGACCAGATCCATTCTTGTTGCTTATTTTTATATGTATGTATTGTTTAGCCATTGTGCATGCAAATGAATCGGGAGTTATTAAAAAAATCCTACACTGTATTGAGAAGAGAAAGGAACAAACGGTGTGGTAATTATTTATTATTATTACGCAAATGGTCCAGGCAATGGTTCGGTGTACGACCATGAATAATGCTAAATAGCGTGCAATTGTGAGCGCGTCATGTTTACGTCCTGCCGGCACTTCTATCCTTAATACTCGAGAGAGCTACTGGATTTACGATCGGTCACGCGCGTCAAAATATAGGTCGCAGATCGCAGTACGTTATTACGCATTGCCATTCACAGTATTATTAGTAATTTTCATTTCCCGTTGGCTAATTATTGCTAGACACTATCTGTGTTGTAAAAGCTTGTATAAGCTCAAACTTAATTATAAGTACTATAGGGCCAGTTTCTGAATTGAGAATTGCGCTAAATAACTTGTTACCTGTAGTGCTGTCTCGTCAAATTTGTCAGGAAAGAGCGTTCCAGAACGTTACTTTAGTATTTATTTAGTAAAATCCTCAATTCAGAAACCGGCCCCTATACTTTTGTGTGAGTGTAAAACACGAAATGCGATTTTTGATCCCCACATCTTGCAAACTGCACTAGCTGGACGCATAAGCATTAAACCAATTTGATGTTTTTAGTCATCTCAATTCATTTACAACCGTCGCTAGTATTATTTTGGGGGGTCGAAATGGGAAATCTACACGATCGGATAGATGCATACACAATGGGAGTTGGCTGAAAGCTTGGCCTGCCGCATTGTGTACGCCTCGATAATTTCTAGCTTTCAGAGTTCATGTAGATGTCGAGGACTCCCGTTATTAAGCTGCCCTGACAATATCAAGTTCACGGAGCATTTAGATGAGGTGCCACCTGAATTTAAGTTCGTAATGCAAAGCTTGGAAAAAGGAAAATGCACAATTGCACATACCGTAGCGCTTGAAATCGTCAATCCGTGGAGGACACGCGTATACATACTCTCACTCGGAGATAACAAATACCTGTGTGCCCTACGGTGGGACGTATATAGGCTGCTTACAATGCAAAGCTTATACTTTAAGAAATATTTTATTTAAATTTCATGTCAATTAAGCCTATGCGCACACTAGGCGACACGCGACAGGGACAGTTCGGCGACTAGACGCGACTACAGGCTACGGCCGGTCAATTTTCATATAATTATGTATTTTGTTCGAATATCCGCAGACTTGGCGTCAGAGTCGCTAAGTCGCGACGACAAGATGCCAGAAGCAAAATACAACGTCGCGTCTGACGCGGCGGCTAGACGGGGCGACAAGTTGCCCTGGTTGCGATGGCTCTTACGCTCAGGCTAAAGACTAATAACTGTTTTCTATTAAAGAAATGATGGGAAAAAATGCTTTAAGCCGTGATATCATTGACATCCAGGAGAGGGGAGCGACTTCATCCGTATGTTGTGCAGACACCTTTTGTGCGCACGAAGCGTTTCGCCTCGTCGTTTCTAATGCGCACCGCTAAGGAATGGAATTCGCTCCCTTCCTCTGTTTTTCCGGAAAGGTACAATTTGGGTGCCTTTAAGGCTAGAGTGAATAGGCTCTTACTGAACCAACGAGGAACATCGTCGGCTCCATCTTCACTTACCATCAGGTGAGATCGGGGTCAATCGTTGGTCAGTTTTTAATAAAAAAAAATAAAAAAATATGATCTACCTGTGTGACATCCATTGTCTTCATTCTTTCAGTATACAAACTGTCCTAGTTTGATATTCGTGGTTCATTTGCCCAACTTTAGTGTCGAAGATATTCTCTTATAATTTCCGATTGCTAAACGCAATACCTCTGTCGTCTAAGAAGAAAGTTTAACCACACACTCCGTGATAAAAGCCCCACTGCGCCACAAAAAACCTCTCACCTCAGAAGTTGTTCATGAGAACTTAAAGTTGTTCATAAGAACTTAGTGTTAAAAAGTTCACTCCTGTTTTCCTAAGAAATGCAGGGTGATTCAGAGACGTAGTTAGCTGATTTCAATAGTATATTATTCACCTTTCCCCCCTAAAATGTTGAGTTTGTCAAAAGTTGAATTTGCAGCATGTTACATCTAATTATGTTGAATTTGCAGAAAGTTGAATTTCTAAAATGTTTTTATTTCATTGCGTGATGTAAAAATAGGATGGTTTTATTAGTGTCCTGAAAATTTGTACTTTTGAAGTTAGCAGCTTAACAGTTTTAGACGACGACTTGCTATGTCAAAACAATAATAGCACAGTTTTTTTATGCAGTCACAGCGTTTGTAGAAATATAAGTAACACGAAGACAAACAATAATAATAAAATATCAGAAAGTTTTAAGTATTGAGCATAATGTTCCAACTGAGAGATCAGTTGCAACGCTGATTTTCAGTCGGGCCTGTTGGTGTGTCTCACTCTTTAGTTTCTTTTACGATTGTGACGTTCCTAACTACTAGCATATGAGACGGTTCCTTTCAGTCGATACAAAGAGTTTATGCTCCGATGCGTAAAGTGGGATGTGCTGTCGTATGTACTGCGCTGACGCGCTACAACGCGGGGCGGTGAAATGTCAGAAGGTGTGGCATTTGACATTTAACTGACGGGTGTGTGTAAAGTTGGTCGACATCGGCTGGTTGCCATCAAAACAAGAAATAATAATAAAGATTATTTTAATCGCGTGCCTTGCTCTTTTGTTTATTTCCAGAAGTGACTTTCGTGACGTAGATCCGTCTAATCTAAACTAATACCTATTTTAAAGATGAAAGATTTGTATTTTTGTGTGTGTTTGTAACGAATAGGGTCAGAAACTACTGGGCCGATCTTAAATTTTTTTCACCATTTGAATATTCTTCGTGAGTAATTTAGGCTATATAGGATTTTCAAAAAGTTTAGGGTTCCGTGCGAAATCTCGAATAATGTAACCCAAGGTGTAAAAAAAATACTACCCCGGGAATTTCCCACGAAACTAATATAGCTATTTCCACGGAAACGTTTTCGCCACCCGTGCGAAGCCGGGGCGGGTCGCTAGTGAAAAATAAAACCGCCCAAGAGCGAGTCTGACTCGCGCGCCGCTGGTTCCGCACCACCGTCAGTGTAATAATTATTATGTATTTTCCTAAATGTGATTTCTTGAAGGGACGTAGAAACTTTGAACATTACTGGCAATCCTGAACGATTGACTTTCACCGACCGCAACCATATGATAATTGAATTAATCTCTTTGGACCGAATACGAATAGTTTCTTCTATCATAAAACAATAACCAAGTAACATTCCCACTTATTGTTAATACTTAGCCGAAAGATCCAACCCAAATACGAGATTTTTTTTATCAGTGGCACGATTCTGTTGCTTAACTAGCCCGAGCCTGTGTTTTAGCATACAGTGCCGCATGCCACATTCAAAAATCGTCTAAGGAACATAAGGAATTTCCGATAAAATTATCTGTAACATTTTAAAGTGCTCAACTATTGAATAAAATAACGTATAGTAGTGTATGCGTTGTTTGAAAAACAGCTTGCATCATGTCATTTAAAGAGCTTTACGACAGATAAATTGTATGACTGACAACTCTATACATCAACTACTAATTCGTTCATCCCATTTCTGTATTTATTTATTTATCCACAGACTTGGCGCAAATCACCATTAGATAGCTCGAAGGCTCGTTTCAACTTAAAATGTGCAACCGACATCCTTAAACTGTCGGACGTCCGTTAGGAGAACGACCGACGGCACACAAAAATCCGACTCCCCTCAAACTAAATTAATGAAAACACTGTTACCTGAATACGTAGTATTATATTACGCGACCAAATAGTAGGTCGGTAGTTTATCTTGTGTTTTAGCAAAACACAAGATAAACTACCGACGAATGTCGACAAAGCGAAAGAGGTTCGCCAGGACCGTGGTAAGTGGCTGGTTGGTCTCTGCCAACCCGTCCGGGCTACAGGGGCGTGAGTGTAGCTAATGTGACAGTATGGAAGGCGAGTCCGTCTCGCACCAGAGTGCGTATACGTGCGTATACGCACTCAGAGTGCTTATATTGAGTTTTTTCATTCACTTTCGATAGCGAGAGCGTTTGCGATTTGCATAGGAGTGACAAAGAGCGCCATCTAGTTGTCTCTTTGTCACTCCTATGCAAATCGCAAACGCTCTCACTATCGAGAGTGAATGAAAAAACTCAGTATACGCACTCTGGTCTGTTTTAATCCGAGACTCACGCGAGCGTAGTCACCAGCAAAACTCGCTAGTATTTTATAGTGGTAAATTTCTCTAGCGTCGCAAATTAAGCCAAACATTGTAATCCTTTCTGTTGCATAAACTACGTCGTATACCAAGGTAGCTGCTTCACAGAGTGCACAGCAAGGTCAACGTTATTGCTTGCTCGGGGCCCTGAATGGGGTTAGCGAAGCAATCTGCGCCTTGCTGATAAGGATTAGAGCAGCTTTTCGCCTCGCTGTTCCACTTATCAGTTGCGGTCCGGTATCCCTGAAAAAGTAAGCCATGCGATAGTGATGGATAGATACACATACATAGGGCGTGGTTTACTGTACTAGATACATACCATTTACTTTGTATTTGTGACTGAAAAATCCGTCGCCCTCGTTGGCAGATCGATCGTTCTGAAATGTCGTACGAAATATTTACTTAACTTACGAAGTTTTGCCAGAAAATCAGTAATTGACGTAGAAAATAGTTAAAAATCGGCCAAGTGCGAGTCGGACTCGCTCACGACGGGCTCCGTACCATTATGCATAAAAAGGGCAAAAAAATCACGTTTGTTGTATGGCCCTTAAATATTGTTTCTAATTTAATTAATTTCTTTAAAGTGAATAATATCTATATTAATAATTTCGTTCGGGTCTACGGTAGACTCGAACGATATGCACACCAAATGAAAGAGCGTAAAAAAATAGTTGATCTGAGTCGACAACATATGGGCGGAAAATTCGTATTATCGAGCAGCATCAATATAAAAATTATTAAATTCAACAATGGCGTTGCTAAGTAAACATGTCAATGTCATCATTGTTGTGTTAGTGTCACAAGTTTTCATTGTGAACTGTTATGGCCGGTTTACATTATTTTAGTGTTTAGGAGAGTGCTATAATACAATTAGAGAGGCAAGTGCATTAGTACATTACTAGACGTTCGAGTGAACGTTTATATTTCTTCCAGTAGAGTGTCACTTCGTCGACGTCGCGAAATATGCGCTATCCTACTCAAAATACTATGAGTTTTAATGGAACACATAAGTAAGTTTGATAATTCGAGTTATTGAAAACAACACGCACCCGTCACGGGTCACTTGCGCACTCTCCTAAAGTTCTCACTAAATTTTATTTTATACACAGATAAGTAACGAGGATAGTAACGCGCTGAGGTGTTACCGGATAGAACAATAGAAACCAATTCTATTTTGATTCTTATTGAAAGGCAACTAGAACCGTACTATACCGTAAGCCGTACTAAAGCAAGTGGCGCTTACACGTTTCTACAAAAGCACTCTCCTTAAGAAAGAAAGAAATTAAGAAAGAAAAAAAAGAAAATTTATTTATTTGATACTCAAAACAAAACAAAAAAACACACAAACACAGAATGCGTACAATAATAAAAAAATAACACAGAAAGCATAAAAAGCGTAAAAAAAAATAAACTGTACAACATGAAAATAATAATTTATATTTACATATTTACATTTACATACAGGCACATACATTGCTTCTGGCCCCACACTAGGATACCCTGTGTCGTGGGAACCAGAAACAGCGACGTCACAAACATGTAAACATCCAAGACCTGGGATTTTTTTTTTGTCCCCAGCCGGGATTTGAACCCGGGACCTCTCGCATGGTAGTCAGATGCGCTAACCACTACGCCACAGAGGTCGTTAAAGGTTGAGCATAATGTTGCAACAGAGTGTAAAGTAAAGCACTCTCCTAAACACTAAGATAATCTAAACCGGCCCTTTGATCTAATTTGTTAACTTCATGGTGTGTGGAATACTGTGGCATCCAAAAAGGTTATTATAATCTGTGCCAACTGAGAAGGTGTAGTAAGTAATCTCCTTCTTCTGAGGGCGGGAGGGAAGACAATAATTTGACATTGAGTTTTGGAAGGGTCTGAAAAATAATTGAAAAAGGAAATCAAAGTCATAAATTGATCTTTATTGTTTTGCTTAGTTAGGTACCAATAAACTTATTGAAATGAAAAAGCCACTAGATAAGAAAAATACCAAAAAAAATACCAAAAAAATAAAAAATACCCAGCAAAAAGATGAAGAAAAACATGTGGTCAATACAAAACTAAAAGCTGTAAAGCCAAAGAGAGGGAGCTGTTTTTAGTTGATTAGCCAAGTGGATTCTACGTCTCATACGTCATTAGATTCACTAGCTGTTAACTAAATTCAATGCTGTTAAGTTTATGAAGGAAGCTCATTTAGTAATTTGTGATGAGGTACCTATGACAAAGTTATGATAAGTATCCGATTTTCGCCTTGCATTCCTTCGTGAGTAGCCAGAACATGTCCAAAAGAGCAAGATTGGCTATCCGTAATAGTGTGCTGGTTCCAATACTGATGTAAGCATGGTAGCGAGATTTGGGTATGGCAAAAGTCAGAAGAATCATGAAAGTAGGATTAGTGCAGTACAAATGAGATCCTTAAGAAATATGTGTGGTTTTACTTTGAATGACAGAATACGCAATAGTGTGATCAGAGACCGAGGTGTAGAGAAAGAGAATGTAGTGAGTGACTAGAATTGAAAAAAGGAATGTTGCGTTGCTTGGAGATGTGGAGAGGATGAACGAAGAAAGACTGACAAAGCAAATATATCGGGCGAATGTGAGTGGAAGGGCCGGTAAGGGACGCCCCAGTTGGACATACTTCGACCAAATAGGGGATGTTTTAGCAAAGGGCAAGATGAAAAGTACCCGAAACCGATGTGGGTACATGCAACGACTAATGGATGTCGATGAAGCGAAAGTGATTTGTCAGGATAGTGGCAGGTGACAGTCCGTGGTCTCTGCCTACCCCTCTGGGATACAGGTGTGAGCTTATGTATCTGAATGTATTAAGATATTTATATCTACTGGTGGTTGATAAATACAGAGGCGTCACCATATAAAAAAACATAGTGGAATATTATTTTGCGTCTACAATTTACCCGAGCGAAGCCGGGTTTTCGTCTAGTAGTAATATAATCATAGCCATACTGTGTACCTAATGTGCCGGACAAATCCACTGATTACTATGCATGGTCTATCTAGTGTTTGATTGTGCTATTGTCTCGTCTCGTAATAAAAGTTTGTTTTGGTTGACGAACAGAATAAACCCTTGGGGGTTTGAAAAATAAATTTTGACATGGTTGAGATACAGAGAGATAGAGGTACTTTGTTGTATAGCATCTTTGTTGACAACAAAGATACTATTTTTGTTCATTGGTGGCGTAGTACACTAGTAGTTACTATTAATATTAAACAATCAATATTCTGTGAACAATTCAAGCGTCTGCCTGTTGCCGTTATCAATACCGAGAAAAAAATCACTTTTGTTATATGGGAGCCCCCTTAAATATTTATTTTATTCTGTTTTTAGTAATTGTTGTTATAGCGGCAACAGAAATACATCTGTGAAAATTTCAACTGTCTTTATATCACGATTCATGAAGCCTGTTGACAGACGGACGGATGCACAGAAGGACGGATGGACGGACAGAGAGACAGCGGAGTCTCAGTAGGTAATAGGGTCCGTTTTACCCTTTGGGTACGGAACCCTAAAAACAGTACCAATAAAGCACAATATTTAAAATTCGAATATTGAAGTCCAAAAGAGCTCAGAAGCTCTGCTGTGATGCGCAGATTAAGGCAGTGTCACAGAAATGTTATGAAATCTTCCCCATCCACTTCGTCTGAAAAACTTTTTCCGATTAACATTAAACAAACAAAATGTCGAATCGTTCGTAGCCCCGCCGCCTGAGTGATCTTAAACCATCACGAAGGTTAAGCAACATATGGCGCGTTTACTGCATGGATGGGTAACCATTCTTGTCTAACGCTAGTTGTAGGTATGTTGTCTTGTCTTGCTGTGTATTAGCGATAGATATGTATATATATAGAATATAATGTCCTTCCCTTCCCTTTTGACCTCCCCTTTCCGTCCCCTTTTTTTTCAACCAAAAAATTTGAACATATCAGCTCCCTTCACCTCCCGATTCTAAATTATGCCGATGTCAGCTACCACGATATTTCCTGACAAACTCGATCGCTTGCACCCGTTTCATCTATGGCTTGCGGAAATACGACCACGTGTCGGGATTTCGCGCTAAGTTGAGATGCCTCACTCACCCTTCGCGATAGACTTGCCTTTGCTTATGTTGTTTCCCCGGCTGGGGAGAAAAAAAAAACTCCAGGTCTTGTATGTTTACATGTTTGTGACGCCGCTGTTTCTGGTTCCCACGACACAGGGTATCCTAGTGTGGGGCCAGAAGCAATGTATGTGCCTGTATGTAAATGTTTATGTTTATGTAATGTTCTATTCAACGTTTCGTGTACAATACAGTATTAATATTGTTATACGCGATCGGAGTTACGTTTGGATTCTCTGCACCCTGTACTCTGTCCTTAACCATTTTAACACACTCCATTGTCTGAAGTCCCATATACTTTCTTGTCCACCACACGCAGCAGTTATCCGATCTCCTCAGAATCTTCTTCTTAGCACCCCGTCTCAGCATTCTGGTTTTGTCTGAAACTTATTTTCTGTTACTGCTGTTCGTCTCTGGAACGCCCCTTCCTGTAAGCTTTGGTAACACCACCACTCGGAATGCTTACAAAGCTCTCGTCCGTAAACACTTTCTGGATCAGTGCTATCCCAATCCCTCCTGACTCCCTACCCCTCAAGGAGGATCTCGTGTACTTGTACCATCTCTCCCTGTATTATATTTTTCCCAGTTTATATATTTCTCGATATTTGTATCTATCGTATTTATAGAAACGCAATAGCTACATTAGAGAACGTTGTGGACTGAAAGAGGATGTAGTGACTAGAATTAAAAAAGGAGGACATACGTCCACCAAAAAGGGGATGTATTAGCGAAGGGCAAGATAAAAAGTACCCAAAACCGGCGTGCCTGCAAGCGAAAGTGATCTGTCAGAATGGTGGCATGTGGCAGTCCCTGTTCGCTGCCTACCCCTCTGGGATACAGCGTGAGTCAAAGCTCAGTCGCGGTACACACTTTGTGGAACATTGGAAAAACCATTTCTAGTTTTTCGATTTCTGTGAAATGCTCTGCCTCTCGACCTCCACGGAGTTTTCGGCGTTTTCAATAGCTGAAAACTGAAATAAAACAAACTAACAAACAATGCTGCACACTAATACCGTGCCGGCGCGGGCGGCGGGACCGACCTAAGTACCAACCTGAGTTATTTTGTTGAATTTTGTGTCCCGCCTTCCAAAGTAGTTAATAATAACTGAAATACAATCTCAATGGCGAGTTAGCAGTGTTGTTACTGTACCCATAGTACTCTCGGCAACAGCCGTTACACACGCGAATCTTAAAAAAAAACTACATATCCACCCGTCCAGTGCACTAACAATAAATCGGGCAATATCAACACTGCACGTCTAAAATGACAAAACCAATTTTATGTAAAATATCGTCGCCCACGATACAGGCCCAGCCTAGTGTGGGGACACGGTCACCACTACATGATGTTATGTAATATTAATTTAAATTCTGTTGTAAATTTAAAATAAGATTAATAATTATTTATCCACATGCATGTAACATAATTCATTTGGCAATAAACAATTTTTACTTTACTTTACTTTACCTATATTCAGCTACAGAAAGCTGTAATCTTGAGTACGTGTAGAATAGTGGGCAAGTTTTTAAGGAAAAATAATTTAAAAGGAATGGGCTGCGGCCCGTGCCGAAACATACCTCATTTATCAGAGAAATATAAGAAAAATAACAATAATAATAATATTAATCTATTTCAGATAACATTGATCCATTTGACTTACTAATCAAACCATATTATTATACAGGGTTATAGGGAAAGTCGTACACAATATTAAAGGAGGTCATTATTTAGGTCATTTCTGATGGATGTTATTCTATTATATAGGGTACGAAAATAAACCGTTATATTGACTGTTAAAGATTTTAAAAAAATATTAATTTTTTTTGCTTTTTGATTGATTTTTCTCAGAATAGAGCTCATAAAGTGTTTTTTAAAAATGTATTTAGTTAAAAGGCATGTCAATTGATAAAAAAATATCAGCAAAAGCTGCACCTACTACTAACAGCTTTAAAAAACTGCTCGGGAACGGTGAGAATTAAATATTTTTCTCTAAATAGTTTTCACATTAAGCTCTTAAAAAAAATTTACGTGTGGAACTTATTTTGCAAATAATTTTAAAAACTTCTACGACTCTTTAACTATTCAAAAAGGTATAACATTGAATAGGTATCTGCATGAAATTTTAAAATAATGTTATTTGAGTAGGCTCTAGTGGTAGTACCGACATAACTGAACTTCGATACAAAAAAAATCTTTTTACTTCCTGGCACCTTTAAACTATGTAAAAAGGTCAGATAGGCTTTTTTGTGCTCTGGAGACATGCTGTCTCAGGTGTACCTACCTATTTCAGTATTTCTCTTTTAGAATATTCTATCTATCTATTATTTTTGTGTTAGTCTGCTCGTGTGATTCTTCCGTGGTAGATGTGTTAATACGTGCTCTGCAAATGATTTGCGTTTTAGAAACTTCTACGTCTCTTTAAGTATTAAAAAACTTATATCACTTGCTATTACATCGAAAAAACGTTAGCCAAGTGTTACTTGAGATGGCAAACGGAAAATTTTTAGTTGAGGTAAATACGTGCTCTTTGATAATTTCCCGTAAAACGCGACTTAGTTTAGATTTTGGTATTTATTCATCTTCATTGTGTGACTTGGCTTGGATTTTGAACTGATTCATCTTTGTTTTTAACATGGTTGCTTCTATTTCTAATACAAATTCTCATTCTTTTTTTTAATTACTCTTCACTACAGAAGTTCGCAGGTTTCTCCTTATTTTCACAGCTGTTTCCGCAAATATTCTCTGTCTCAAAATTTCGACATTTTCAATTGGCGTCATTTTGTTTTAAATTGTGCTTTTAATATGATCTCATACATAAAAATCCATTGGCGTTAGATCAGGGCTCCTAGCCGGCCATGCAATGGGACCGTCTTTTCTAATCCATTTGTTTGGGAAGTTCTCGTCCAAACATGCTTCCGTGGTGCGCTGGGCAGCCGTCATGTAGAAAGAACATTGTCTCGTCTCAATGCAATAGAAATGTCGTCCATCAACAAGGGTAACTCCTCCCTCAAAAAGTTTTCATATGAGTCTCGCCATTCAAGTCACAGAATGAAAATGAATCAGTCCAAAATCCAAGACAAGTCTCAGTATGAAGATGAATCAGTTCACATCCAAGCCAAGTCACAGAATGAAGATGAATTAATACAAAAATCCAAACTAAATCGCGTTTTACGGGAAATTATCAAAGAGCACGTATTTACCTCAACGAAAAATTTACCGTTTGCCATCTTAAGTGACACTTGGCTAACGTTTTTTCCATGTAATAGCAAGTGATATCCCTACGTTTTTTAATATCTAAAGAGACGTAGAAGTTTCTGAAACGCAAATCATTTGCAGAGCACGTATTAACAGAGCACATCTACCACGGAAGAATCACACGAGCAGACTAACACAAAAATAATAGATAGATAAAATATTCTAAAAAAGAAATACTGAAATAGGTAGGTACCTGAACACCTGAGACAGCATGTTTCCAGAGCACAAAAAAGCCTATCTGACCTTTTTACATAGTTTAAAGGTGCCAGGATGTAAAAAGATTTTTTTTTTGTATCGAAGTTCAGTTATGTCGGTACTACCACTAGAGCCTACTCAAATAACATTATTTTAAAATTTCATGCAGATACCTATTGAATGTTATACCTTTTTGAATAGTTAAAGAGTCCTAGAAGTTTTTAAAATTATTTGTAGAATAAGTTCCATACGTAAATTTTTTTTAAGAGCTTAATAGAAAACTATTTAGAGAATAAATATTTAATTCTAACCGTTGCCGAGCAGTTTTTTAAAGCTGTTAGTAGTAGGTGCAGCTTTTGCTGATATTTTTTTATCAATTGACATGCCTTTTAACTAAATAAAAAAAACACACTTTACGAGCTCTATTCTGAGAAAATCAATCAAAAAGCCAAAATATTTGATATTTTTTTTAAATCTTTAACAGTCAATATCTCCATAACGGCTAATTTTCGGACCCTATATAACATAATTAAATCCATCAGAAATGACCTAAGTAATGACCTCCTTTAATATTGTGTACGACTTTCCCTGTAAACATAATAGCATACTTATGCAATTATGTTTATCATAACTATGTATGTAATAGTTTATGTTGATATATTGTTTTTTATGTAAGCCTACGAATGTATATTTATGCAGCATATTTGCACCGACTACCCGTCTCCCTTTTTCTTAAGATTATTTCCATCACAGGGTTGTCTGGAAGAAATTGCTGTTAGCAATAAGGACGCCCTTAATCCCCAGATAATCAATGCTCAGCTGTCGAGTGATTGGATATTTCTTTATTTGTGGCTTTTTAAGTGTAGTCATGTGTTACCGCTAGACTTATTTATGAGTGAGACAATATTCAAAAGAATAGTTTTTTACATCCAGGCAAACCATTCCATTCACATGACTGTAATCTGTAAACCTTAACGCTGTTATTTATAACTAAACACGATTTCTCTCAAATTAACTAAGCGAAGTCTTGTCTGTTGTAGTCTTAGTGCCCTGCTTCACTGGGACACCATGGCGACGTCGCCAGCCACGTATCCAGGCAGTTTGTATTGAATGGCGACGTCGCCAACAGTAGCCAAGTGAGTTAGGCACCATGCATTTCAATAGTAACTGCTCGGATGCGGTCGCTGGCGACGTGGCCATGGCGTCCCGGTGAGGCAGGGTCCTTCCTTCACAGGGACTGAAGGAGCGTTTTATGGTATCGCGATTTTCCAAATAACACTGTCAGACCGAAGTGTCGAACAATATCCGTTGACGACCCCATTGTTCCTGAGAATTAACGCACACATATCCCTCGGAAAGTCAAAACAATGCGCGTCTACGACTCGGTTAATTGACAAATCGAATTTTTCGCCCGGCCCCCGCAACTCATCAGTATGCGTGCGTGCACGGGTGACGTCACGCATGCATTATTATTATGCCAGTGGCTACTCCCTCGAACAAGTGGGCTAGTTATCGAGCCTCGATACGCGTACCGATGCCAATGCAACCAGACTGTAATATCCCACTCTTAATAGAGTTTTCATGTCAGCCACAGCTGGTGTATGCATAATTTAAACGCAGAGCGCTTTGAAGCATTGATTAGGTCAGATAGATATGTGTGGATGTGCAGAGGCACGGAACTAGATCTGACTAAGGAACATGAAGTCCTAGTTTCTGACTGTAAGTTCCTATGATCACTAGAGATATGATAACTTAGATTTGATTTGTTTATTTACTGGTGTGTACAATGGTACCCAATGTAGGATCTGTAGACGCCACGTTAAAAGCTATTTGTTGCTGATAATTGTGATAAAGAATGTTGTACGATTTTTTTGCGAGAATTTTGTGTAAACTTAAAGAACAGGGGATCTAATTAGCAAAGGGCAAGATAAAATTACCCGAAACGTTGAAGTGAACCGCCTCCCGAATACAGGCGTGAACTTGCAATAACATGACATAACATAACATTTACATACAAGCACACATACATTGCTTCTGGCCCCACACTAGGATACCCTGTGTCGTGGGAACCAGAAACAGCGACGTCACAAACATGTAAACATCCAAGGCCTGGGTTTCTTTTTTTTGTCCCCAGCCGGGATTCGAACCCGGCACCTCTCGCACGGTATTCAGTTGCGCTAACCGCTGCGCCACAGAGGTCGTCAATAGGTATAATGTAGTAGGTACAGTAATTCATCGGAAAGTAATTCTAGTCACGTGGTACGCGCTCTACAAGTCGGGCATAAACTATAACGTCACCAGGAGCTTGTAACACTTTACAATGTATGAAGCATTTATTTCTGTTCTAGTTATTTCTATAACTATGTTTACAAGCCTACATGCTTACTAGAAAACCACGCATGTCCACCGCGGATTGGCAATTCCATGCGCTGGGTTATGTGAGCACCTCTGACACAGGTTTATGGCGTTTCTCCTCCTTTGTATTCCCTTTGCTTTTGAAATTCAAAGTTGATAGTTTATCAATTACTAGCGAAATGGCTATATTAGTTCCGTGGAAAATTCCCGGGGTAGTAATTTTTTTACACCTTGTGTTACATTATTCCCGAATAGGGAAAATTTCTTATGGAACCCTAAACTTTTTGAAAATCCAATATAGCCTATGCTACTCACGAAGAATGTAGCTTTCTAATGGTGAAAGAATTTTTAAAATCGGCCCAGTAGTTTCTGAGCCTATTCGTTACAAACATACACCCACACACACGAAAACACAATTTTTTCCTGTTTATAATAGTATAGTATATATAGATAAATTACTAGAGAAAACCCTTCGGGCTTCGCCCGGGTACAATGTAGACTCATAATAATATACTAATTTTTTTTAATAAAATTTTGATGATACTTATGTAGTTGTTGTTGTTAAACTTTATCGCACAATAAAAAAATACATACCTAATATAACTTAAGTAACATGTTTGTAGTTATCGGTTCTCTATTATACAAATACTATTTTGGGTCGGCTTAGATTCGTTTACAGTATTGTTTCGTATACATTAATTGTGTCCAATCGTAATAAAATTAAACTGCATAAGTTTATACTTAGGACGCAAATAGTTTTTATATAAAACATAAAATATCATGATTTATGTTTATGACATGACACTTGGTTACGCGACCCCAACGCCACATTGATGACATTGACATGTTTACTTAAGTCGACTCGGAACGACAATTTTTTACGCTCTTCAATTTGATGTGCGTTTCGTTCGAGTCTACCGTAAACCGGTGTGAAATTATTAATACTGGGTGTTGATTTGTACAGTTTCGTCCGAGTCAGGGGTGGTTATTCACATGATACTGAACAAAAAAAATATAAAAAAAATATTTTGTTCAGTGAAAATCACCTAAAAATCATAAGGTTATATAGGTTAGCTTCTATCGTTTGCACTTGACTGGTCCGGCGGGGGTTTTGCGAGGCGGGGTGGGAGAGTGCGCACGCGCGCTCGTCGCCGGCGCCGCAAAACCGGAGATTTTAGGTGTTTTTCATTAAAAAAAGTATTTTTTTATATTTTTTGCTTCAGTATCATGTAAATAACCACCCCTGAGTCGGACGAAACTGTACAAATCAACACCCTGTATAGTTAGATGTGGATAAGGAGCTAAGAACGCCACATCATTAATTATTTTCAAAACCTTTTAAACTTAATGAATAGTGTTTTCAACTTGAGAATGATTACTCATGAGTGTGTTCAACACTAGACGCAATTGTCCTCTAAATAGCTTTAATATTAGTGTCCTGATTGACACCAGACGTCTTTGTGTTCTAAAATAATCGTTGATTTGTAAACTTTGCTGCACAGACTGCGCTTACCACATTTCTTGAACTGCATCGGAGGTAACTCTTTACAACAAGATTGTTGCAGCATATTATACGATTCCCCACCACTGGTAACAATAATAAGTACGATGAAAATTCGATGTACATTGCGTAGCTGATTAATAAATATAGTCGTAGCCTATCAGTACTTTCTACTAGTTAATCGGTGCTGAAGAACGTCGCAACCTTTGGCGTTTGACCACGTCAAGTCGCGTCGTCTCAATTAGAGTAGGGCTCGGTAGGTACGCCGTTCGGGCATACTCATTGCCTGTATTTCTCTGATTACTCACTTTAATTTGGAAAATAGTCCAGTGTAGCGAGTCCCTTCATAGTTCATTACTAAGGGGGACGCCGCTGGACGTGGCCAGAGAGGCAAGCGTACAGTCGACAGCACATCATCCTATGCTACCCATGATGCACTCTAATCCGTTGCATTACGGGCAACTTTGCAACTAAAATGTGAAGCCTGACGTGCTGTCGACTGTACATGATTGAGTTTCATGCGCATGACTACGTGAGGCTATGCTGGCAGTCCGACTCCAGGTTTAAAATATAACATCCAGCCCGTCTACAGTCGATGCTAATTTAGCAACTTGTGTTACGATTAAGTGCATTTAGTTGCAAGATTAGATTGTACTCCAGCTGTGTTTTGTTTCACCAATAAACAGAAACAGAATAATAGTAGAAAGTTACAGTTCGTGATCTCGTCAAGAGGTGAAGCAGGAATGAATGCCAAAAATGAAATCTGTAAAAGGGTGACGTCATCATCATCAACCCCTTATGTCCCCACCGAGGGGCACGGGGCCTCTTCCCTGAGGAAGGTACAGGCTATACTCCTCCACGGGGGCCAAGTCCGGATTGTTGGAGACTTGTAAGACTAGTGGCTGGTCTTACTGTCAGAAGTTTTCGAGGCGCCCTAAGATCTTTGACGTGGCTTATCTATCAACGGCAGCCGGCACCAACTGCTTAACGTGCCTTGCGAAGCACGGAAACGCTTGGAAAAATGCCACTAGCGTTAGTCAGAGAACGGTCACCCATCCATGTACTGAACGCGCCTTATGTTGCTTAACGTTCGTGATCGCTTAAGATCACTCAGGCAGCCGGGACTGCGAGCGATAAATGGGTGACTTCATTTTAAATTAAAAATTGATAGACAATGCTTTTCATTCTGTTCAAAATGAAAAATAAAGTGGTGTTAAAATGTTTAATACGTTACATATATGTTAATACGTTACATTATTTAAATATATTTATTAATTAAGTCAAAATAACTTTTCTGCTTCCGTCGCGTCCTGAAGTTCAGTATGTTTAATGCTGCCCTTCTACTCTCGACGCTAATGTAGCAACTTGTGTTACAATTGAGTGTATTTATTTGTTTAGTCGAAATAACCTTTTTGTTCAGTAAGTTAACATACAAATATACTCACGCTTGTATCCCAGAGGGGTAGGCAGAAACCAGGGACTGCCACTTGCCAGTTTCAGTAAGTTTAATGATTCAAAAATCAAGTAAGTGAATGCGGAATAAAGTTAATAATGTGTAGTGCTTACGAAAGTTTCAGCTCAAAAAGTTTAAACTTTTGCATTAAACTAAAGTCTGATTTTTATCATTTTTCATGGCAGTTATCATTTTTTGACATGTCAGAGATTAGAAATTTTTTTTGGAAGGGAACATTTTTCAATTTCAATACGAGTGTGAACATCTGAGTCTACACATTTAATTTGTTAGTGAATGTATCCATTTTATAAAGTGTTGAGCTCCAAATTAAAAGATAATTTAAGGCGAGTGACAATTGTGTCCCTTTTCATTACACAAACAGTAAAAATCTACGAGTAAAGAAAACATATTTGTATTAAAATATCTAATCATCATTAATACTAATATCACTATCTTCATCATCATCATCATCGCTGACATGAATTATTAAGAGAGCTAACAGCGGCATACTTCACTTTTCTAAAATGGTTTACGAAACCTTGAATTAGTAGGCAGTGATGCCAGCTAAAGAACGAAATAAAGTAATTAAAGTTAATTCGATATATTGTTCGTGAAATTGGAATATTTGTTATTTTTCTATTAGGTCACTTAGTAAGTAAATATTTAGATTAACCTTTTTGTAGGTAAGATATAAAAAAATACGTACCATTTTATTTTTTATTGCCCTCAAATGGGTCAAATTTGTCCCTTTTTCAGTGGAGAACTTTTTCAGTCGCAACACTTATGAAAGTTCAGAATAGGGAATGGATGAAAATATCAGAAGTGCTTGATATTTTTTGAAAAAAGTTTCAATTTTGGAAACAGCAACGAATGGAAAAATATTAAGTATATTTAAAAATTAACTACGAAGCCAAAAAAATTGAAACTTTTTTCTCGCGTTAAGGAAGGTTATTCTTATCAAAAAAAACAATCAAGCACTTCTGATATTTTCATCCATTCCCAATTCTACGGAATAAAAAATCAGACTAAGTCGTGTAAACGTGTGTGTGTATGTACTAAGTCATTATTCATTGCATGTCATTGTGATGCAATTGGAATACGATTGCGTCGAGAGTAGGGGCAGGATTGTATTGTAGCGAGTTGAATTGAATTTTTGGAATTACTCGCCATTGTAAAGGCCGGCGACTGAAGGGTTGTGTTTCGGATAGAAATGTTTCGTGATTTTTTTTTGTTGGCCTGTGATGAATCCATTTGATCGGATTGTTCCGTTCTTCCACAGTTAGGACAATAAAAAACGTAATATAACATAAACTCGCGCCTGTATTCGAAAGGTATACGCATTCAAAACTATATCCAAAATTAATTAGTCGTAGATACTCGTAGGTAGGTAAGTCGAATAAATCATTTTATTAAAATGTTAAATCTATATAAATAAAATTCAAAGCACTGATTGACTCACTCATCAACGCCCAGCCCAAGCCGTTGGACCGTCTATACAGTGTGTCCCTGGATAAAGTGCAATCCCGAAAGGGGATGAAACTAGACCATGAATCATTGACTAGAAAAATATTTAAAAAAAAATATAAAAAATTATTGTAGGATTTATTGGTATTTTAAGATTTTCATGTTTCATTAAGGACTCTATGTACAAAAGTATTGATTTCTTCCAAAATAATGGGTCTATTTCTTTGAAATAAAAAAAACAGTATGCCTAATACCTGGCGATGACCATGAAATAATAAATAGTCCGCAAAAAAGTAACTATCTTGGTTAAAAAATGTATTTTTATGAAAAAAATGATTTTTTTAGACGTTTATTTTAAAAAACTTCAAATTACTAAAAAAATGTGCCCTATAACTATGTAATTTTATAGCTTACTTTTATTCTTTACCATTTTAGCTTCCAAATAAAAAAAAAACAATGTTCTAACTAAAAAAACACGCTATCTACGAACTTTTAAAGTGGAGCCTAATCGTGTTACCGTGCAGGTAGAGACCGTTTTTTCCATTGTTTCCGTCCTACTCTGTGCCCTTCGGCAGTCGCAGTCCTTTTGTTCTACACTCAGGTAGAGGGAAGGCGAGGGGAGGGGAGGCAGGGGGTTCGAAACAGGACTTACACAGTCGCTCCGATATTCTTGCCGCTGCTACTACTGTTCTCGTTCTCGCATTGTGTTCTCGTCGATTTGTTATTAAGTTTTTGTTACATTGTTGACTGTTACGTTTTCTACTGTTCGTTACGTTTGGACTGTTCCTGTTCTGCTGTTAAGTGTTGACGAAATGCCGCGATTGACAGAGTTCTCACCTCGAGAAATAGCCGACATGCATTATTATTATGGCATGTCACATGGTCGTACAACAGTCGCTCGGACTGCATACATAAATGCTTTCCCGGGCAGACTCATACCCTCAGCTCGAAATTTTCAAGAGATTCATAGGAGGCTCTCCAACATTGGACTTGGTTTGGCACGAGATCGCCGTGAGCAACCAGCTGTCGTTATTGATAATGCGATAGAAGAGGCCATTTTAAACGATCTGTTTGCTGACCCTACAACAAGCATAAGACGATTAGCGTTGCGTCATGGCATATCGAAGACGTCTGTCTGGCGAATTTTGAAAAAGGAGGGATTGCATCCTTTCCATTACCAACGAGTACAACATTTACACGAAAATGTAGATAATCGTCCAAGATGCGTAATGTCGACGTGGATTCTAAGAAAAATTAGAGCTGACCCAAATTTTCCCAAACGCATTTTTTGGATGGACGAAGCGACATTTACCCGAGACGGCATTACAAACTGCAGAAATTTGCACCAGTGGTCTCACGAAAATCCACGATTGAAGCGGGCATCTACTTTTCAAGTAAAATTTTCAATAAACGTATGGGCAGTCTTAATCGACGACATTTTAATTGGTCCAGTCATTTTACCCAGAACCCTAAATGCTGAAGGTTTTTTAGAATTACTACAAAATTTACCCATGTTGATGGAAGATGTTCCCCTGGCTACGAGACGGCGTGGGCGTATGTATCTCCAAATGGATGGATGTCCTGCACATTATGGGCGGGAGGTGCGGCGATTTTTGAACGAAAATTACCCGAACCGGTGGATTGGCCGAGGAGGGCCAGTAGGCTGGCCAGCGCGTTCACCTGATCTGACACCCCTAGATTATTTTTTATGGGGTGTCATGAAGCAAAGAGTATACAGCACGCCAATAAATACCGAGGCACAGTTGCACGACCGAATAATTCAGTGCGCAAATGACATTAAAAATGATCCAGAAATGATTCGCAGAGCCACTAACCAAATTAATATTCGTGCAGTAATGTGCTTGCAAAATAGAGGAGGCCATTTTGAACATTTAATGCATTAAATAAAAATGCAAAATTGTAAATTACGGATAATTTTATTAATAAAGTTGTTGTGATTAAAGTCTGACTTTTATTACCTACTAAAATGTAAATAACTCCTACCTAGCCAATTTTTAGTTAGAACATTGTTTTTTTTTTATTTGGAAGCTAAAATGGTAAAGAATAAAAGTAAGCTATAAAATTACATAGTTATAGGGCACATTTTTTTAGTAATTTGAAGTTTTTTAAAATAAACGTCTAAAAAAATCATTTTTTCCATAAAAATACATTTTTTTACCCAAGACAGTTACTGTTTTGCGGACTATTTATTATTTCATGGTCATCGCCAGGTATTAGGCATACTGTTTTTTTTTTATTTCAAAGAAATAGACCCATTGTTTTGGAAGTAATCAATACTTTTGTACATAGAGTCCTTAATGAAACATGAAAATCTTAAAATACCAATAAATCCTACAATAATTTTTTATAATTTTTTTTCATATTTTTCTAGTCAATGATTCATGGTCTAGTTTCATCCCCTTTCGGGATTGCACTTTATCCAGGGACACACTGTATACAGGGTTACAGGGAAAGTCGTACACATTATTAAAGGAGGTTATTATTTAGTTCATTTCTGATGGATTTTATTCTATTATATAGGGTCCTAAAATTAACCGTTATAGAGATATTGACTGTTAAATATTTTTAAAAAAAAATCAAATTTTGTTGGCTTTTTGATTGATTTTTTCTCAGAATCGAGCTCATAAAGTGTTTTTTTTTAATGTATTTAGTTAAAAGGCATGTCAATTGATAAAAAATATCAGCAAAAGCTGCACCTACTACTAACAGCTTTAAAAAACTGCTCGGCAACGGTTAGAATTAAATAATTTTTCTCTAAACATTGTTCACATTGAAGCTCTTAAAAAAAAAATTACGTATGGAACTTATTCTGCAAATAATTTTAAAACTTCTACGACTCTTTAACTATTCAAAAAGGTATAAATTTTAATAAGTATGTACATGAAATTTTAAAATAATGTTATTTGAGTAGGCTCTAGTGGTAGTTACCTACATAACTGAACTTCGATACAAAAAAAATCTTTTTACTTCCTGGCACATTTAAACTATGTAAAAAGGTCAGATAGGTTTTTTTGTGCTCTGGAGACATGCTGTCTCAGGTGTTCAGGTAGGTACCCGGTAAATTTTTAGTTGATGTAAATACGTGCTCTTTGATAATTTATTGTAAAACGCGACTTAGTTTGGTTTTTTGTATTTATTCATCTTCATTCTGTGATTTGGCTTTGATTTTGAACTGATTCATCTTCGCTTTTAACATGGTTGCCTCTATTTCTAATACAAATTCTCATTCTTATTTTAAATTACTCTTCGCTACAGAAGTTCGCAGGTTTCTCCTCATTTTCGCAGCCGTTTCCGCAATTATTCTCTGTCTCAAAATGTCGACATTTTCAATTGGCAATAGAAATGTCGTCCATCAACAAGGGTAACTCCTCCCTCAAAAAGTTTTCATATGTGTCTCGCCATTCAAGTCACAGAATGAAAATGAATCAATCCAAAACCCAAGCCAAGTCACAGAATGAAGTCGCGTTTTACGGGAAATTATCAAAGTATTTAACTCAACTAAAAATTCACAGTTTGCCATCTTAAGTAACACTTGGCTAACGTTTTTCCGATGTACATAATAGCAAGTGATATACGTTTTTTAATACCTAAAGAGACGTAGAAGTTTCTAAAACGCAAATCATTTGCAGAGCACGTATTAACACATCTACCACGGAAGAATCACACGAGCAGACTAACACAAAAATAATAGATAGATAGAATATTCTAAAAAATTAATACTGAAATAGGTAGGTACCTACCTGAACACCTGAGACAGCATGTCTCCAGAGCAAAAAAAAGCCTATCTGACCTTTTTACATAGTTTGAAGGTGCCAGGAAGTAAAAAGATTTTTTTTGTATCGAAGTTCAGTTATGTATGTAACTACCACTAGAGCCTACTCAAATAACATTATTTTAAAATTACATGCACATACCTATTAAATGTTATACCTTTTTGAATACTTAAAGAGTCGTAGAAGTTTTTAAAATTATTTGCAGAATAAGTTCCATACGTAAATTTTTTGTTAAGAGCTTCAATGTGAACAATGTTTAGAGAAAAATTATTTAATTCTAACCGTTGCCGAGCAGTTTTTTAAAGCTGTTAGTAGTAGGTGCAGCTTTTGCTGATATTTTTTATCAATTGACATGCCTTTTAACTAAATACATTAAAAAAACACTTTATGAGCTCTATTCTGAGAAAAAATCAATCAAAAAGCAAAAAAAATTTGATGTCTTTTTATAATCTTTAACAGTCAATATCTCTATAACGGTTAATTTTCGGACCTTATATAATAGAATAAAATCCATCAGAAATGACCTAAATAATAACCTCCTTTAATATTGTGTACGACTTTCCCTGTAACCCTGTATAATGTAGGCAAGGAATAAGAACGGATTTTTTTATATTCAACCCCTAAGGGGGCGAAAAGGGTTGCCAAAATTTGTATGGGAGGTATAAAGAATGTTGTCTAATTTTCTTGAAACTTAAATACTCTTCGACACATTTGATTGAACACGTGTTTCGCCGTTTTTCTAAATTTAACCCCTATGGGAGTGAACGGGGTTGCAAAATTTTGAACTAAAGTCCACGCGGACGGAGTCGGGGGCGAAAGCTAGTGTTTTATAAAACTGCAAGTCGTAATTTATTAGGCGACAATTTGAAGTAGATTGCGTAGCTGAGTCTACTTGTGTCAACTTTGCTTAATTGACGCCATCCCATTCACTAGCGCCACCCAGGGAAAACACAATATAATAGGTCTTTACCTATGAAATTGCTGTTCTGCAGTACTGGCAGTACTAATTTTTATTTGCCTAAGAATTCTAATTTCAAATTAATTTTATTTTAAGAACATGGAATCCTTTTTCCAAAAGTAGTCATTTGTTTATTGATTAGTGTTACATTTTCATTGCATTTCAATCTTTTTCGTCATCATGGATACGTAAAAAATTCGACTAATTATGGAAGATGATTACCGTTGTAGCAGCAACGCGGCACAAGCGGCACGCAATATCAACGACGTTTATGGAGCTAACACTACAAGCCAACACACCACCTGTTATTGGTTTGCTCGCTTCCGTTCTGGAAATTTCGACCTGAAAAATGAACCTCGACGTCGTCCGATGACTTTGGTCGACAATGACGAATTAAAGGCGATTGTGGAAGCTGATGATACACAATCTACGGCTGAATTAGCAGCAGCTGTCGACGTTAGCTACAAAACAATATTGGTCCATTTGTGTCAAATTGGCAAGGTAAAAAAGCTTGACAAATGGGTGCCCCACAAACTCAATGATCGCCAGCGCGAAGTACGCGTCGAGACATGCCTTGCACTGCTTAACAGATACACAAATGAAGGAATTTTGAACCGCATTGTTACCTGCGATGAAAAATTGATTCTGTTTGATAACCGCAAGTGCTCAGCAAGTTGGTTGGATCCTGGTTCAACACCTAAACAATGCCCTAAACGAAAACTCACCCCTAGAAAATTGATGGTCACTGTTTGGTGGTCTAGCGCCGGTGTGATTCATCACAGCTTCTTACCAAACGGGGTGAGCATTACTGCAGATGTGTACTGTGAAATGAAAAACTGAACACAATGATGGAGAAGCTGGCACATCTCCAACCAGCATTGGTCAATCGCTCGTCTCCGCTGCTCCTGCACGACAACGCGCAACCTCATACTGCACAGCAGACGGTCTCCAAGTTGCAAGAACTGGGGTTGGAATCTCTCCGTCATGCGCCCTACTCACCAGACCTTGGGCCTACAGACTACTACTTTTTTCAGAATTTGGATAACTTCTTGACGGGAAAAAAATTCAATACCCGAGAGGCAGTACAAAATGCCTCTGAAGAATTTGTTGCCTCCCGTCCAGTTGATTTCCTTAAGAAGGGCATCAATAAACTGCCACTGCGTTGGCAAAGATGCATTGATTGCATGGGTGATTACTTCGATTAATACAATAAAAAATACATGAAAAAAAATAGTTTCGATTTTTTCATACAAAACGGCAATTTCATAGGTAAAGACCTAATATTTTTTTTTATTATGCTGCGGCCACACTTGAAGGCGAAGATTCGTGTTCGCGTTGTCGCGACAAAATTTCGTGTTCGCTCTACGGCGAAGAGCTTGGCCACATCAAATAAACCTTCGCTACGTCGCGACAATCTAGAACGTTGCTAAATTTATTTTGCCCTTTGATGTGCTTTATTTTACCGACAGCAGCGCGAAGGGTGTTTGTATTCGCGATGATGATACGCGATAGGACGAATTTTTTGGCCAGACATGTCGCGACAACGCAAATCTTCGCGTTATCGCGATAGTGTGGCCGTACCATTACAGATTATTTTTGCAAAAAGCGCCTGTTCAATCTTTGGATTATGTTAACAGTTATTTCAGGAGCCATGACAACGAACCTATATCACGAAACTGGGATTAGACAGCATTTATGCCAAAGGCGACCATTTTTGGCGTTAATCTATCAAATCCTACATTTTTTTAATGAAGTTCACTATTAACATGATTGAGAGATTGTACACACTTTTTGGAAATTCGATCTGTAAAAAAAGATATGATTTTTCTCCTTGGTACCGCTAGTGTTATCTTTAACTGCCGGTAGCCACAACAGAAGTAAAATAAAAATAAATAAATAAACTCACGCCCGTTATCCTCGAGGGGGTAGGCGGAGGCACCAATCACTAGAACTGGGCCCACGTTTTGCCGAGTTTATTAGGTCCCAAACGTGACCGTTTCCCGTTATCCGGGCACAATTTATCAGCGAATGGTGTTGCTGTACAAACAAACAAATGTACGTAACTGAAAGTCATTGGTACATGCTTTGTTCGAAACCAGACCCTCATGATCGAGAAGCGACCACCGATCTACAGCAGCACCACACCACAACCGTAGTGTTTGATACAAATTACTAGTACTATATGCAGTATCTAGACCCTGTTCGTAATTGCCTTCTGCTTGCTGTCGCGGCTCACAAAATATCCTTACTCGGCGAACGATAAGGACTCTTAGTATCTTGATAAGCTTCCAAGTTCCCCGTGAACTTTAAGAAATTAGATGTCAAGTGAGGGGTCCGTTTTATCTGCTCACGCGATCCTTGTAGGTGGAAGCTGTGAGAGCACTCTGTGTTCCACAGTATATAATTGCTTTAATTGTCACTTTTACTGCTAAAACCGTCCCCAGTGCGTCAGGGGACAAATTGCCTTATGATTACAGTGTACAGAATCAATGTCAAACCAATTACTAATAAATAACAGATATACAATGTACTGAGTCCGGATATTTTACAGTATTGCTGATATAAAATAAAAAGCCAGGTAATATTACTCCTCTCGACGACCTCTGTGGCGCAGCGGTTAGCGCATCTGTCTACAATGCGAGAGGAAGGGTTCGAACCCCGGCTGGGGAAAAAAAACCCAGGTCTTGGATGTTTACACATTTGTAATGTCGCGTTTTCTGATTCCCACGACACAGGGTATCCTAGTGTGGGGCCAGAAGCAATGTTGTGCCTGTATGTAAATGTTTAAATGTTTTTATGTTTTAATATTGCGAGGACTAGCTGATACTGAATATCGCTACCGTCCATAAATCGTTCCGTATCAAATGTATTCATGACTGTATTTATATAACATCTAAATGAGATGCATGTGAAGATCCGTATTGAAAATCCGTGTGAACTTGGAAAACCAGGAGGGCGGCCTATGTAGTGCAGTAGCCGTTGAAAGGCTGGTGATGATTCGTATAACGCCGGTTACGCGTGAAAATACTGCAGTCCGAGCTGAGTGACAATATTACACGACCTTTGTTCATTGGTCAGTCTTGTCGGTGTCATTATTAATAATACGTATACCTTCATTCAATTCAATATCATTAAAGAAACTAATATGGGTACGTGGCATCAGCTTTATGTTTACAGTCATACCTCTGCTGATATATTTTTTTACTACACTGCATCTTCAATTACGCAGGAACGTTCTGATAACTAACGACTTCTCCTAACAAACTTCCTATTTTTCTGTCAGTCATATAAAGGTATTACTAGTAAATAAGTAAGTTAAACTTTACGTGTTGAAATGTTACCCGTCGACTTTCCCTTTTTTTATTTGTATTGAATTAGCGGCTCACCATAATTAATTTTAAATATGTTTTTAATTGTTCCTTTGAGGCTCAAAAGCAACTGATCAAAAGATACCGAAACAACGTTTCAACGCCTTAGTTGAGAAAGTTGATCTCACTTCATTTTAGCGTGTCGATTGAACACTTTTTAAATAAAAAGTCTTTATTATCTTCTAACTAAAGCGCTCTTAAAGTGTTTGTTGTTCATAATAAGAAGCTTTGATTAAAATCTCAGAACACAAATGCTCATTTCCGCGGCTGAAAAAGTTTGCCTCGTTAGGTTCGCTGGTGTAGTGTTTATGACGATGTCTTCTCGCGTTACTTGGAAACGCCCGTCTAGTTTTCCCGCGACAGTTTATGTGTAGAAAAAGTTTCGCTGTACAGTTGACTCAACATCAACATTAAGCCCGGTCACATACAATCAGAGTTATTTCGGTTTGGAGTCATTGGTATCCGAACCCACGACCGACGAAGGAAAATTTCTTTATGCAACACAAGACCCGAACGTTGCCTTGAACAATTTTTTGGATACCTTCCGTCTCTTTTATGATCTATACATATTTTCCCTACAAAATAGTCACTTTAAAAAAAAATCAAATGGATATCACGTGGCATAAGGAGATGTCGTAAAAGACAACTGCAAGTTCTATGGAAATACGGATTATCTCCCAACGTTACAAACAAAATCGAACTTCAAACTTAGAAAACAAAGCACTTACGATTGGTCGAACTTCCGACCTCCAGAATAAAAAGCTGGAGTTCTATCGCTCCGCTATCAAATGCTTCAACAGCTACATCAGGAACCACTTCGTAATACACTCGAGAGCAAAAGTTTCGGGTCACTAGCATTTACTTCAATATCTTGAAAACGAATAAAGCTATCGTATTGAAGTAAATTGAGCCTTATAGACAATTTAATAATCCTTCATTACACTTATAAAAACTTTTTGGTTGGCGGGAAGTAATGGCATTAAAAAAGTTATAAACAGAATGATCTCTTTTTTTCAAATCAGAACTTCTAATTTTCGCAACTGTTTTTGATTTTGTTTTTGTTCTGTCATAAAATGTATTTATAAGAAATCTTCCAGGTATCCAATAGTCATTATTAAAGTAGTAATTATGTCACTCACACCTGAGGAATGTACGAGAATCCTCACGATCCTGGAAAATGGGAGCAGTCAGCGAGAAACAGCAAGAATAGTGGGTGTATCGTTGTCTACAGTTCAGCGTGTTCGCCAGCGGTTTCTAGAAACTGGTTCGAACCTACGCAGACCAACAACAGGCAGACCCAGGTGTACGACGCCACGGGAAGATCGATATCTAGTCAATTCTATGCTGCGAAATCGGTTTCTTACGGGAACAGCACTGACTTATCATTTTTTAGGGCTTGGTAGAAGCAACCCTTCTGCTTGGACTGTAAGACGGCGACTTGCTGAAGGTAATTTGAAACCATTTAGACCCGCAAATGGTCCGAAACTCGAGAGGCACCATCGTACAGCAAGACGAATTTATGCACGCGAACACTCGCATTGGACGATTGAAAATTGGTCAAATGTCGTGTTCTCGGACGAATCAAAATTTATGCTGTATACACACGATGGAAGGGCAAAGGTGTACAGAAGACCAGGAGAACGATTTATACAAGCCTGTATTGAAGAAAAGGTGGCATACGGTGGTGGCTCGGTTCTCGTGTGGGCTGGAATTTCTGCGGAAACCCGAACAGAGCTTGTATTGATCGAAAACGGTACTCTCAATGGCGTAAGATACGTGGATGAAATCCTCAACGAGCACGTCGGTCCATTTATGGCAAGACTTGGTGAGAATGCCATCTTTATGCACGATAACGCCCGTCCCCACACTGCTCGTGTAGTGCAAGACTACCTTGATGAGTTGAATATTCATCCTATGGTGTGGCCAGCACGTAACCCCGACCTCAACCCGATCGAGCACGCCTGGGACGAGCTCGGACGACGTGTAAGACAACGAGATCCTCCTTTAATTACGCTTCGTGACTTGAAACATGCATTGGTAGAGGAATGGGAGAACATTCCCCAACAGTGTTTCAGAAACTTGGTGTACAGCATGCCGAATCGCATTGCAGTCCAGACAGCACGTGGGGGTAATACCAAGTACTAAACTGTGTTAAAACTACTTGTAAAAATAAAAAGTTCAATATTTTCAGTTTTGGTTTTGCAAGCAAAATGACGCCATTTTTAATTTGTCGTTTTAAACATAATAAAATAAATGGTCAGTAGTAAATGTAATGCATTTTATTTGAGTAACATTAAATTGTCTATAAGGCTCAATTTACTTCAATACGATAGCTTTATTCGTTTTCAAGATATTGAAGTAAATGCTAGTGACCCGAAACTTTTGCTCTCGAGTGTATATAAAAAATCAGGTCGACTGCCGTCGACTGTACACCGTGCCGTATCTGCTTTCCCAGTACACTACTTTCCCTGGATGTAAACTATCGAGTTTTTGAAATACGAATCAGGTTAAAAAACCAACCAGCTAAGAACTATTAAGTTGTAAACTGGACGGTTTCTTTAGATGCGAACTTATTACAGGAAAATCTCTTCTAATATTTCATTATTGGTGGTAATCTTGGAATCTGTTCATCTGGACAGCGACTGATGTACTCGTAACTCGCTTTAAGATGAGTTGAGAGAATATTGTCAGAGTGCATACTGAGTTTATCCATGTTACATACATGGATAAACTCACGCCTGGGTCCCAGAGGGGTAGGCAGAGATCAGGGACTGCCACTTGCTACGATCGTGGCAGATCACTTTCGCTACATCGACATTACTTTTTCTTCACAAATACATACGTTAAGGCAGCGGTTAACATTGTTCATTGACATTCAGCCGACATCTTTTTGTTATTGGTGTTATTTCTTCACGTTATTTTTTTTTATTTTCGATTCAGATTCAGCTTTTTTCTAGGTACATGTAAACAAGTGGTTAATAGAGATCGTTAAAATATGAGAAGCAGAATAATTACTATAAGATTGGTCGCCACTTCAAGTAAGCAATTCTTCGTGCTATGTTAGTAACTTGGGTTTTTTGCTGATTCCCTGATTCCTGATTCGATCACGCAGTGAAACTCCTACCATATCTCTCTCTTCAGCACTTCTGTATAGCGATACTCGATTTGGCAATGCTGGACAAATTTAAGTACCGTCCTTATCTCGATCTTTCGTTTCCGAAGGCTTTGTTGTAGTCAAGACCCTAAGCATACTGGAAGAAAGTGGTAGTTTAAACACGACCCTGATTATTATGTTCGATGAAATACAAAGTATTTAACGCCTTAGTAAATGTGTCCATGTTGTACTAGGAGTATACGTACACTCTTAGTAAAAAATTGACTATAAAACACGCCTATTTCTCACTCATTTACCACCTCAACCTTTATATTTTACGAAATGACACCTCAACTTTGATATTTAACGTAATGATGGTCAGCTTAAAGATCCTTATGGCCGAAATAAGCCCTGATCAAAGATTTAAGTGTACTTTGTGTTCTCTTCACAGATACTCTCAATGGAGCCACCAGTCATCAGACGTCTCGACATTTTTAATACGGTAAGTACTTTGCGCTTTATTCTAATGACACGGGGCCGGTTTTATGAAACCTACAATTAGTATCAATAAACATACAATAGATAACTTTAAAAAAAGGTATAAAGTTATTGCACAGGCCGTGTTAAAAAAATTATAAACTATGACGTAACAAGTTGCTGGAAACGCCTTATAATGTACGGAGCATTTATCAATAGTTCAGTTATCATGTGAAATAATGTGTTTCTATCTACAGCTTTGTGTAGTGTTCCAATACAATAGAAAATCTAAAACAAATATTTTAGTTGTTTATTTAGAGCCATCGCAAACAGGGCGACTTGATGCCGCGTCTAGTCACCGCCTCAGACGCAACGTTGTTATTTGCTTCTGGCGTCTTGTCGTCGCGACTCCGCGTCTCTGACGCCAACTGTGCGGAGATTCGAACAAAATATGAAAATTGACGGCCGTAGCCTGTCGTCGCGTCTAGTCACCGAACTGTCGCTGTCGCGTGTCGCCTAGTGTGCGGATAGGCTTAAAGTAAAATGATTTTCTCATTTTTCGAAACCTATAAAGTCCTAAAACATATTTTTCGCTTTACACAAAAAGTGATAAGAAATCAAAGTCACTCAATCACAATCAAGTTATTTTCGTCCAACGTAGCCATACGTAAGGTATTCACTAATAGCTTTATAGAACAGGTTCCTGATGCAATTTTATTGTTCCTCTGTGCTTCCATCATCATCATTATGTCCTCACCGAGGGGTACAAGCCTCTTCTCTGAGTAAGGTGTAGGTGTAGGCCATATTCAGCCACGGGGGCCAAGTCCGGATTGGTGGAGGCTTGTAAGACTAGTGGCTGGTCTTACTGTCAGAAGTTTTCAAGCCGCCGCTCTAAGGCCTCTGACTTGGCTTAACGACTGCCATCTATCGACTGCAGCCGGCACAAACTGCTTAACGTGCCTTGCGAAGCACGGAACCGCTCGGAAAAATGCCAGTAGCGTTAGTCATAGAACGGTCACCCATCCACTGAACGCGCCCTATGTTGCTTAACCTTCGTGATCGCTTAAGATCACTCAGGCGGCGGCCGGGGCTACGAGCGATTCTGTGCTTGTTAAGTTCTTATTTCACAACGACCAATTAATGTAAAGCGAACACTGGCATTCAACGTGTGTCGAACTCCTCGCTGTTTTCTTAGTATTTTTCTATTAATATCGTTCTTATAGACTGTTCTTTTATCTTTTATACGACAGAATCATGTTCTATTGTTGAAGTATTTTGGTAGTCAAGTTGTTAGCTTTCTGTCCATGTACTCGTATTTTAGTTCAATAAAATCATAATGGTAAGGTGATTTCTACGCTTTTAATATAATTCATACAGTTAGGTTTCGTCGTTTTCATGACGGAGAAGGTGATTGCGGGGACTGATGATGGAGGTAAGTGAAGTAGACGTAATTCTTTTCCTATTACAACCGTCCTTCATTTTAGCTTTCGTAAAAGTATTATAGAGAAAGAATTAAAGAATATTACAATTATTATTGTTACAAGAAAAACTCAAGAAAATAAAACAAAAATGACTATAGTCTCACTTGTTAGTCTTTAGGAAAGGAAGCGATTGTAGCGGAGCGGCAGAAACTTTTAGAATTTCGGTTTTAATGCGAACCACACACTCTTTAAATCTAAAAGGCACAAGAATATAATATTAAGTTCTCTGTTTTGTTTTTCCAATCAATTTAATCTGTGGTTAACGGTGCTGTGGTACGATTTTGTAACACTCTAAGTAATTATGTTAAATTGTCATTGTACTACTGTTTGTTTTCCTTAATAAATAAAAAAATAGAACGCTGGCATCTCATTCGGGAGGCCGTAGGTTCAAATCCCGGCGTATAGTAATGTCTTTGTTTTCTAACATTTGTGAAGTTACAGTAACAATCATAATCGACCCATTATGTCCCCGCCGAGGGGCACGGGTCTCTTCCCTGAGGAAGGTATAGGCCATACTCCACCACGGGGACCAAGTCCGGATTGGTGGATGCTTGTAAGTCAAGCCGACCTAACGCCTCTGACTTGGCTTAACGACTGCCATCTATCGACGGCAGCCGGTACCAACTCCTTATGTGCCTTGCGAAGTACGGAGCCGCTCGGAAAAATGCCACTAGCGTTAGTCATAGACGATGTCCCATCCATGTACTGAACGCGCCCTATGTTGCTTAACCTTCGTGAGCGTTGAAGATCACTCAGACAGCCGGGGCTACGACCGATTCAGTAACAATACTACTCGCTAACCGTGAAGAAAAACATCGTGTGGAGACCCTAGCGTCTGAGTTATTTACATACCTTAGCGCTCGCTAGGCACAATGGCCCAACTATGAGGCTAAGTCCGGAAATGTCAGGTATGCCAACTGGTTCCTAGTCTTGTTTGCTCAGCCACCCGACTGACGTAAACGCTATTCAACGCGTTTTTTATCATTATCATTATCACTCACTAGACGGTGATTGCGTGTTCATAACTCATTATGCCTTTGTTTTTATTTCCCCATAATAAAGTTTAACCTACTTTGGCGGAGAGTGGTCAAAATGGGTGCGCGAGCGTGGGGGTCTAGCTACGCGAGTAATACGATGACTGTGTAAATGTGCCCAATTAAACTGGGCGGGCGTGTTAATGTTATCGATCAGTTGACACACTGCTTATTGAAATCTATATAAAAAAAAATTAAAGTCCTGACTGACTGACTCACTCACTCATCAACGCCCAGCCCAAGCCGTTTGACCTAGGAAGCTGAAATTTTGCACTGAGGGTCATATATAATGTAGGTAAGGAATAAGACCGGATTTTTTGAAATTCAACCCCTAACGGGGCGAAAAGGGTTGCCAAAATTTGTATGGGAGGTATAAGGAAAGTGGTTTAATTTTCTTGAAACTTAAAATAAATACTCTTCAACACCATTGATTGAACACGTGTTTCGCCGTTTTTCTAAATTTAACCCTTAAAGGGAGTGAACGGGGTTGCAAAATTTTGAACTGAAGTCCACGTGGACGGAGTCGCGGGCGAAAGCTAGTTTACCTCTATAGCTTCTTCTTCTTCTACTACCGGCCTTCTTCCCATTTTAGTTGTGTGAAAAATGAAACTTTTAAGTTGAAACCAAAAAAAATATGGTATGGTATAATGTGGTATAGATATGGTAAGGAACCCTTAGTGCGCGTGTCCGACTCGCACTTGGCCGGTTTTTTGTGGTCGTAGCCTCATCTGAGGGACTTGACTTTGAGAATAGTCACGATTTTAGTCTATAGTGTGGCGTCTGACGTACATCTGATAATTTCGCACTTTTGCCCAATGACCTTTACGTACATGTACGCTACTCAGTTGCAAAAAAAGTGACGGTAAACCTGCCGCCGACTGTACTTGTAGCTTCATTGTAGCATTTCTTATGGTAGCAATACAAATCGCCAACAGCGACGGAAATATCCAGAAATAAAACTCAATTCGTATTGGGACTGTAGGTAACCAAGCCGCTCGAAGAGATTCCGTCAGCTGAGCTGTGTATGATGTCATGACGTGTTACGTATTAGTTTTACTTGGAACGTCTTGAGATTCATGACATCAATTCTAATACCAGTATCTCTACAAATTCTGCCGTTTTCGCTTCCATTGGGATTCGCCCACTGAGGGAATGTTTGGTTGCTTTTGAAAGCATACTTTTGAGTTCAAGCCCCATCGCCCACTCGTCTCATTGACACCTATAATAAACGATTAACGTTACGCGCACGTTCGTGCCGCTCAAAATGGCGGTGTTTTAACAGAGACCTTAGGTCGCACACGCGTTGTACAACTTAAGCGTGATACCGACTGTCTTTTGTCCCTGTAGAGAGGTATCTCGTACCGTCCACAGTGGCACTGTAGAAAATCACACGAGACGACAGCAGAACTGACGTGACTCGCGATCGGTTCTTGAGATATCAGAGTCGTCGATGGACAGGCCTCGGTGCGACCGGCTGGACGCGGGCCAGCCCACTCAGACGCGATTTGATTCGATTGTGACGCCGCATATTTTAACGTAGCAAACAGCGCAGACGTTCTCTCGAGTGCCAAATGTAAAGTTCACTAACATAGATTTGGCAAGGGCTTCTATTTACGCCGAGTGTATGTCTATGTCTATGCTCCGGGAGCGGAGCATACGTGTACGTAAACGCCGGGCGCGTGGGTCGCTCCGATCGAAACACCACCTGCACTTATCGCCGCGATATACGTCGATTGCGGATTATTTTTAGAATCCGCTGATTTGTATAATCTTCCAGGCGATGACATCGGAGAATTAATAGCTGGGTAATCGATCGCGCCTGGCTTAGACCTGGGCCAACACTCATAAGCTCTCCGTTCAGTTTTAGTTTACGACTGACGCTGTCATCCAATTTTTGAGTTATGTCTGACACGGTCGGCGTATTTGCGTGAACATTTACCGTATAAATTTCTTTATGATGCAACTATGGTATGACATGACAGTAAGGTATGACGCTTGGCAATGTTAGAGCACCTGACTACCCTTTCGAAATTGATGTGTAGGTACTACGACTGTAATCTGTGGAGTATCCCGGGAAGTGTGTGGTCGTATTTTCTTTATTGTCATTTGATGCCTCTCTAACATCATGCACTGCGCACATGTTTTATTTGCCATTATAGGTACAGTTAGTTGCGGCAACGTGATAGTAGTTCTTTTTGCGTGCAACACAAGTGCGAGTATCAAACGAAAACCATGAAGTTTTAGTCGTTGACTGTAGACACCTAACTACCTATAATACTTTACGGATTCATGTGCATCGTAATATGCAACTACGAATTTTAATGTGTTGTCTGACAGTAACCGCGGAGAATGCATTAGAAATTTACTGCCCCACTAAAGTAGACCGAACTATCTCAAGCTGACCTATTTTTGTCTCCCTCTGTCCAACCCTGCTAGAGAGAGATCAAAGCCATCTCTATCGTAGGTGTATTGTTCTGACGTCTATAGAACTCGTCATATTGGAAGGAGCGGATACGAGTCGCGAGACAAGTGTCTTAACATGTCTGTAATACAATCTTGGTGGCGTTTTCCAAACATGAGTAGCGCCGTTAATTTCTAAACCTCAGTTAAATAATCGAATGATATTTAACTAAATTGATACAATAACATACATACAGTGCCTCACTAGCTAATTGGTTCAAAGGTGACATCTGCAATTAAAATTATGTAACTGTATAAACTTCTACCCCCTTATTCATAAAAAAATTTAAGCATTGGTTAAGTAAACAACTGATTAAATGTCATGCTGTCCTTGACAGATGTCATTGAAATATAAAGGACAGCATGACATTTAATCAGTTGTTTACTTAACCAATGCTTAAAATTTTTTATGAATAAGGGGGCTAATATTTAAATCAAAATTTAAAATTACGTTACGTTACCCGATTCTACATGAGTTTTGGATTTTCATTGCTACTTCACCTTTTTAAGAGTAAGGTAAAGTAAAAAGGTATTAATTTCCATAAAGGCTTACTTATTTAACGGATCTGCCTAACGGATCCCACACTAGGCGGACCTGAATCGTGGCATCCAAAACATAAGTCGGCATGCATTTTGACGTCACATAACATAATTATCTGCCAACTTTTACCTTCTTGCACCGAAGTTTTCTATTTTTCAGTGAAATTAAACGTAGCTTTGGATGTTGGACATATTACTATATTAAATACTTTTCATATTAAAAAATATCATGTACTATTTCAGTAAGAGTGTCAGTAAACTATCATTTACTGACACTCTCACAAGTATAAGTAATTAAGAATGATTTACGATTCCAATCATCGAAACGATTCTATTTTTCATTTTGTGAAATATGAAGGATACCTAAGAAAAGCATTTCGACGACAGCAGACTTCGAAGAGTCATCATCGTCATCAACATCAAAGATCAGTCTAAGCAACGAGTGTGAAAATGGAATAGCGTCAACAATTTGACCCAGAACAGGAAGGCCCCAAGCTTATCGGAGGTGTAATGAAATTTAAGAATAGTTACGTGACACTGAGAGTATTTTTTGCACGAGTTATTTAGTTGTTAATTGTTGCTTTGGCTTGTAACGGTGACAACAAAGACAGGGCCAAAGCACAAGTACTAGTCCGACAGTAGAACTGTAGTTGAACTACTGGGAACCCTGATTTTCTACAGATGTCTCACTAGTTTTACTGTTTTAGTTTCCGGAAAAAGTTGAACTACTGAGAAAAAAACACCCACTAGTCCGATAGTAGAACTGACCAGTTTAACTACTGGGAACGAACGGTACACAACATTGTGTCAATCCACAAATATGCCACACAGGAGGTTAAACTTCCCTTTTGGGCTCTGTCTCTAATCATTGGTTAACCTTCAAATTATTTCAACTAGCTGGCCAATAAAGTAAACAGCCGTTTAATAATTCGGTAAACTCCACAGAATGTTTGCCGGTAGTTTATTCCTTTGCCAAATGCCACTTTATAACCTGGTTACGATTACGACTTGCTACGATTTGTGTAGCTCTACCGCGTTACCCTCAAGCTATTAACACTATTGACACGACATGCTGACAGAATATAATTTACTAGCAGGACCAATGGTGAATAATGAAGCGTTGGGTTAATCTATTGTCGCCACAGCTATTAGAATATGCCAACCTAAATCAGATCATGTTCTAAATATAATGTCGAACTGGCGCTCTTCTGCCTACGCATCCGATCTCGTCGCATCATGTGAAATGACTGCACAATTACCTATGACCACGTGATGGCTTTACTTCCGCGTGAGTGTGACGCCTCTTAGAAAGACTTGAAAATTTCTTGAGTCTATTTTTTGCCTCGCTATAAATGGGTCCGAGAAAAGGTAAGAAGCACACTTAAAAAAAAATGTATTCCAGAAATGTTATCCAGCTCCTACTCATAGTACAAACAATGTTTATATGGGGAAAAGTTGATAAACGCAAAAAATATCTGTAGTCTCAAAGAGATTTAATTCGCGATTTTTACATTTCTCCAAAGTAAAAGTTATGCGTAATCCGTGTGTTCGAATGTTTGTGGGGTTTTCGTTAGAGGCCGGACGGCATCTTAAAAAAAATATTTACTAGAGTACCTCCCCTACTCCTGAATCAGGATGCACTTTTTTCTCCTACACCATAATATGGGATATCGTTGGATTAGTCGTTTAAAAACATTGTGGATGTGAAAAAACCATTGTCGATGTAGTTTTCCGTTTTCGTAATAGCTTTAAAGTGCTAATTTTTGCCAGAGTACCGTGTCTCCCTCCCTCCGGCTGAACGTTTGATTGTAGAAACGTGGAAAAATTCAGCGCATCAGCGCATAATAAAAAACTTGAAAGGAAATTATCACGGCTAAGTAGACTTTACAAAATAACGAGTACTATCAACTTACAAATGGAAGACTTTCAAATCAGACAAAATGCATTAAAAATACTTTGAAGAAGGTATTAGTTCTGTAAAGAAGATAAAACACTTCCTCTTTCAACGGAACTCTACGCTTGGCCAGACATCCACTTGGCCGGTTTTGATCGACGAAAAGGAATAGTTCTCTACAGCCGGTTATTTTTTACTGTTTTTCTTTTGTAATGTTCCTATTTCGATTTTTTTTATTATGTAGATAGTGTACCACACATTCAATTTTAGGGAACGTTTTTTTACCTCCGAACTTTTTTACTAGACCAGTCTTATCGAACATTAAATCGGAAACTAACGTCTAGTTCTGATTTTTCAGCAGTTGCAGGTTAGCACTGGTCTTTCGAAGCTGCGAATTTGCGTTTATAAACACTACTGGTAGTAGTCCTAACATCATATTAAAAAAGGAGAACTAGAAGTTGGTTTGCGATTTTTGCAATTTCTAGTGTAAGATATAACTGGCCTGTGAAACCTGGCCGGTTTCCACCTGTGAAAGTGGATTATGTAAAGTCTGTTTATGAATTCGTTGCAAAAAAAAAGCGAGGCAGTGTTACCAATATAAAATATATCGTTGTTTTCTATAGATTTTTGTTTAAATGTAAAAGAGTAGCGTTGTTTACCCAAAACCTAATTGCATCAAAGACATTATTATTTAGTTCCACATAAAAATATATTATTTAAAAAAATCACTAACACAATTATTATTTGAAAGTAAAATGGGATTATTAGGTTTTTACGTAGTTGCAACACTTGGATGTTGATAACCTTGGGGTTAGGTTTGACACAATCATGAAGACGTAAATTGACGTAATTTATTTTCAAACATTCCGTGTTTTCCTAGTCACGCGAAAGTTATTTACCGTGTTTTCTTGTGATTACGACAATTTTGGCTAATTTATCGAGTCCACATGAGTAATGCAACATATGAAAGAGATTTCTGAGTGCGTATACTGAGTTTTGTCATTCACTTTCGATAGCGAGAGCGTTTGCGATTTGCATAGGAGTGACAAAGAGACAACTATGTGGCGCGCTTTGTCACTCCTATACAAATTGCAAACGCTCTCGCTATCGAAAGTGAAGGAAAAAACTCAGTATACGCACTCTGATGTATAAATAAAAATATTCTCACTTTTGTGATAACAGACTTTTTTTATTGCCATAGATTTCTTTCGAACCTTAGACTTATTATAACTGTCACAGACGATGGCGTTAATTAATGTACTCGATATAATAATATTTGACTTATGACTAAACAGGTTCGTTTAGTTTTTTATTTCACAGTTTCTTCTTTCGTCGGTAATTTTTTTGTGAACTTTTGGTAATAGTTAAAAATGAGTAAGAAAAAAATCGTAAAGCATTCGGCGCGTCTCAGTGTGAAATTTAGAGCACCACAGTCGTTCAAAGGCAGTTAAAATGTGAGCTTCTATTTCTAAAGCCATCCAGGTAATTCACATCAAAGGGTACTTCACTTGCAGGGTACTATTACCCAGTGTGCATGCACTTCCGTTTTAGCCCTTATAGGAGCGCTGCCACTGCGGCGGACAAGGCAATTTCAAAACGCAATATGGTTGCAAATCAAAGGCGGAAATAGAAATGGAAAATCCGGAAAATCGCGTAAACTTTATCTTACAGACTCTCCTGTTACAGGCTCGGAAATTAGAAATTAAAAGCGTATTTTACCGTAAAGGATTTACATTTTACTGAATACAAAGGCATAATGTTATTCGTTGTGTGTTGTATGTAGTCTACCCGAAGACAGAGGTCGGTCGGTATGGTGGAAAAAAAGTTGGATTAAGGCGTACGATTCGCGGATTATTTTGTAACTAGACGAAAACCCGGCTTCGCTCGGGTAAAATGTAGACGCAAAATAATATTCCACTATGTTTTTTTATATGGTGACGCCTCTGTATTTATCAACCACCAGTAGATATAAATCTCTTAATACATTCAGATACATAAGCTCACACCTGCATCCCAGAGGGGTAGGCAGAGACCACGGACTGTCACCTGCCACTATCCTGACAAATCACTTTCGCTTCATCGACATCCATTAGTCGTTGCATGTACCCACATCGGTTTCGGGTACTTTTCATCTTGCCCTTTGCTAATACATCCCTATTTGGTCGAAGTATGTCCAACTGGGGCGTCCCTTTACCGGCCCTTCCACTCACATTCGCCCGATATATTTGCTTTGTCAGTCTTTCTTCGTTCATCCTCTCCACATCTCCAAACCAACGCAACATTCCTTTTTTCAATCCTAGTCACTCACTACATCCTCTTTCTCTACATCCTCTTTCTCTACATCCTCGGTCTCTGATCACACTATTGCGTATTCTGTCATTCAAAGTAACACCACACATATTTCTTAAGGATCTCATTTGTACTGCACTAATCCTACTTTCATGATTCTTCTGACTTTTGCCATACCCAAATCTCGCTACCATGCTTACATCAGTATTGGAACCAGCACACTATTACGGATAGCCAATCTTGCTCTTTTGGACATGTTAAGGCTACTCACGAAGGAATGCAAGGCGAAACTCGGATACTTATCAAAACTTTGTCATGGCTACCTCATCACAAATTACTAAATGAGCTTCCTTCATAAACTTAACAGCTAGTGAATCTAATGACGTATGAGACGTAGAATCCACTTGGCTAATCAACTAAAAACAGCTCCCTCTCTTTGGCTTTACAGCTTTTAGTTTTGTATTGACCACATGTTTTTCTTCATCATTTTAATTTTTGGTATTTTTCTTATCTAGTGGCTTCTTCATTTCAATAAGTTTATTGGTACCTAACTAAGCAAAACAATAAAGATCAATTTATGACTTTGATTTCCTTTTTCAATTATTTTTCAGACCCTTCCAAAACTCAATGTCAATTATTGTCTTCCCGCCAATGAAAATCACCACAGATTACTTACTACACCTTCTCAGTTGGCACAGATTATAATAACCTTTTTGGATGCCACGGTATTCCACACACCATGGAGTTAACAAATTAGATCAAAGGGCCGGTTTAGATTATCTTAGTGTTTAGGAGAGTGCTTTACTTTACACTCTGTTGCAACATTATGCTGTATCGGGCCCATTTTGGGGGCTCAACCTTTAACGACCTCTGTGGCGTAGTGGTTAGCGCGTCTGACTACCATGCGAGAGGTCCCGGGTTCGAATCCCGGCTGGGGACAAAAAAAAATCCCAGGTCTTGGATGTTTACATGTTTGTGACGTCGCTGTTTCTGGTTCCCACGACACAGGGTATCCTAGTGTGGGGCCAGAAGCGATGTATGTGCCTGTATGTAAATGTAAATATGTAAATGTAAATTATTATTTTCATGTTGTACAGTTTATTTATTTTTACGCTTTTTATGCTTTCTGTGTTATTTTTCTTTCTTTCTTAAGGAGAGTGCTTTTGTAGAAACGTGTAAGCGCCACTTGCTTTAATACGTTTTACGGTATAGTACGGTTCTAGTTGCCTTTCAATTAGAATCAAAATAGAATTGGTTTCTATTGTTCTATCCAGTAACACCTGAGCGCGTTACTATCCTCGTTACTTATCTGTGTATAAACTAAAAATTTAGTGAGAACTTTAGGAGATTGCGCAAGTGACTCGTGACGGGTGCGTGTTGTTTTCATTAACTCGAATTATCAAACTTACTTATGTGTTCCATTAAAACTCATAGTATTTTGAGTAGGATGGCGCATTTTCGCGACGTCGACGAAGTGACACTCTACTGGAAGAAATATAAACGTTCACTCGAACGTCTAGTAATGTACTAATGCACTTGCGTCTCTAATTGTATTATAGCACTCTCCTAAACACTAAAATAATGTAAACCGGCCATAACAGTTCACAATTTATGACATTGATGACATTGACATGTTTACTTAGCAACGCCATTGTTGAATTGAATAATTTTTATATTGATGCTGCTCGATAATACGAATTTTCCGCCCATATGTTGCCGACTCAGATCAACTATTTTTTTACGCTCTTTCATTTGGTGTGCATATCGTTCGAGTCTACCGTAGACCCGAACGAAATTATTAATATAGAGATAAGGACGGCATAGTTGTAGTACGCGTTGTCGTCGTCTTTTTTTCCCAGAGACCTATAACCTGGATGTCTAAATTGTCTAACTAGAGTCGACCGGCATTTACCTACGAAGTAAGCATGAGCCCCATAGACCCCGTGCTCGTTTATCACGATTCCTCTGAAGCCGATCTAAAACTGTATTTATTTAACCTGTGGCTAGTAGATCATTTCTTTATAAGGAATTTTTAAGTAATTGAGTTTTCATAAATAAGAACGCTAGATTCTAACTTTACTCACTAAATGAGATTTCTGTCGATGTCGCACTTCCCGTTTCCGGTTCGTTGCAATCACTAATTCAGTCTGTACCTAGAAAGTAATATAGGAGAAAGGGTGAGAGATGAGACGTAAAATATAAGTGAGAGATGACTGATGAAAGTAATACATCGGGCAAATGATGGAGGAGCCTGTAGGGGCGCCCCAAGCGGCCATGTAGCGGCGTCAAGTTCCAACATTGAAGGAACAATACTGTTTCACTGAAAATGTTCAGACTTTTGGATTTTCTGCTATGTCAGTAACACTTTGACTCTCTCGTTGGTCTAGCCGTTTAGGCGTTCAACTACCAAGTCAGCGGTCGTGGGTTCGGTTCTCACTGGAGGCCGCCGTACATTTGTACAAATAGCCTCAGTCTGGGTGTATTTCCATGTTTGTAATGTCCTTGCCTGGTTACCATAGCACAGGGTATCCTAGTTTGGGACCAGGTGAAGTGATTCTCTTGTGTGGAAGTTACTTATATGTAGTATAAGCTTCCGCAAGAAAAGTTTTCAGGAAAAGCTCAGGGTTTGCCCCGTTGCTACGGTCCTGACAAAGCTCTTTCGCTACATCAACATTCGTTAATCGCTGCGTGGTAGTCTTAGCCATAAATAAGATCTAAATCTGCCGATGAGCTCAAATTCTCTTATTCAGCAGTGTACAGCGCCACCAAGTTACCTGTTCAGGTGGGCAAAATTGTAACTAACTAATTAAATGTAAATGATGTTCCCCATTTTTTTGCTTTTATTTATTCACTAAGATTTATAGATATATTTTCATTAAAATTGAAAGACGAGTTAAAATATTCTCATTTTTCTTGGTAAATTTCTTAAATGTTACTACTGAATTCTCCACTAGCGCCGCTATCAACTGAACAGCTAAGATGGCGGCACTGTATTTCTGTACTCAAGAATCTATACCGATCACCGATCACCCGTGTATGTGGTGCATGGAGGTGGCGGCTAATCTACGGGCCCCGCCCGGCTCCCGAAGGGAGATAAATGGAAAAGGCAGATCAAAACGTACGTCAAACAGTATAATTGTTGCGCGGAAATTGAAAATTGCTCAGGAAGTGCCAGATACACATTCCTTAGTTAGAAACAAACTGTTTTTATTCCAATCTACAATACATAGGCTGCTACTTATGTATGCGGAATCTGGGATTCCAATAATTTTAAACGCAATGTCTGACCTCCATGGTCAAATTAGTTCTTTTTTTAAATACTGGCCGCTAATATTTTTCTCTTATATACGTTAGTGTTTTGTTTTTGTTGGGTTTAAAATGTCATATCGCTGAAAAAATGGAACTCACTCGTGAAAATATTCGTGCTATGATTTATTACGATTTTCGACGTGGTTTAACGCAACAACAGTGCGTAGATCAATTAACTTCGACTTTTGGTGGTGAAGCTCCATCAAAAACGACTGTGTATCACTGGTTTAGTGAGTTTAATCGCGGGCGCAGTAAGCTCACGGACGAAGTTAAAGAAGGTCGCCCGAAATCGGTGGTTGTGCCACAAAATATTGAAGCTGTGCGAAAACTAATAATGCAAGACCGCCATGTTACGTATCGCGAGATAGAGGCTATTCTGGGCATATGTATGACGAGCATTCATAGGATATTACATGAACATTAGTCTGTAAAAAAAATTTGTTCGCGTTGGATCCCGCACAACTTAACTCAGGATCAAAAAGGTTCTCGCGTCGAATGGTGCAAGAAAACCTTCAAAAAATTCAATGGAGGCGACTCAAAATCTGTTTATAATATCTACACAGGTGATAAATCCTGGATCTACGCGTACGATCCCGAAACTAAACAACAATCAACAGTTTAGGTGTTTCAAAATGAGCCGAACCCTACGAAAGTGGCTCGTGCAAAAAGCAATGTAAAGCAAATTGTGGCCTGCTTTTTTGGTATTAATGGCCATGTGGCTACAATACCACTGGAGAATCGCAGAACGGTTAATTCGGAGTGGTACACGACCATTTGTTTGCCGGAAGTATTTGAAAAAAAAAACGCCAAAACAACTAGCGACGCAGAATCATACTTCACCATGACATACATCTCAGGAAACAACTACATTTTTGGATGGTCAAAAAATAGAATTGATGGGTCATCCACCGTACAGCCCTGATTTGGCTCCCAATGATTTCTATTTATTCCCAAATGTAAAGAATAAATTACGTGGTCAACGATTTTCGACCCGTGAAGATGCCGTAGATGCGTTCAAACAGCACGTTTTGGAGATACCTCAATCAGAGTGGAAAAAGTGTTTTACAAATTGGTTTCATCGAATGCAAAAGTGCATCGATCATACAGGAGAATACTTTGAAAAACAATAAAAGCATATTTAGCCATAAACATTTGTTTATTTTTCTATTCCGCATACATAAGTAGCAGCCCTCGTACAGACGGATTTTTAATTAAACCTTTGGGGCTGTAGTTGCGTTTGGCATGCCGACTGGCTGGCACTTTCTAACATTTTAAAACGTAAGGCTCACGCCTTTACCCTAGAGGGGAAGGCAGAGACCAGGGACTGCCACTCGCCACGATCCCGCCCGATCACTTTCGCTTCATCAAAATTCACTATCGTTGCATTCACGCACTCCGATTTCGATTACGATTTTAAATCTTGTAAATAATTTATCCTTTTGATGAATATGGTCTGAGGCTTTGCTTGAGAATAATATTAATATAAGGACCTGTTTTGGCTTTAGTACTTTGTTGTTATAGCGGCAAGGGCATAATTTGGGTTAACCCTTAATAAGGCTCGCATCCAACGTCTCCCTTCCACCGTAACCAGGAAAAACTTGGAAAATCGTGAGAGACTCCTATATCCTGCAGTGGGCGTGAAATGGGATGCTTACGATGTTTTTGCTCTTAATTTTAATGTGATAAGTTTCAATTTGAAATGCTGACTGTTGTTCCATTGCTTTAATAGCACAATTTGTCTTAATAAACATCGGGAGTAGCAGGGCTCGGCGGGCCCTGCAATTTACAATTGCATGCACTGACAAGCCCAATCTCGTTCGAGATCTCAATCAATCCCTTGCACCTCTGCCTGTACGCTAATTAGTTTGGGACGCGACGTGCGTACAGTTACTTTTAAAGGCCTATCCACGTTGTAGGGACTATTTCATTCCATAATAATCCTTAAACACTTAAAGTTAGAGTCTACGGTACTAGAGCAATAAACGCTCTGCCACACGGGGCGAACAACGAGCTCGTCACGGAAACGGATTTTTTTTGCACTTGTAATTCTAGTCTCCAACTTAGAATAAAATGTTTAAGAATTATTATTGATACGTTAAAAGACGATTTTATTAACATCATGACTCGAACCGGGTCTCTTGAAATCGACCCGAAACGGGTCTCCCGTTTTCCCGTCAGGACTATCCCAACCTTACAGATAGACGCGAAATTTACCTCTGTATGTTATTATAGCAAATTTCAATTGCCTTAAAACACGGATAAAACGTTTTCTAAAAATGTAACCTATCAATTAAACGCCCCCGAAAGCAACTGCCTACAAAATTTCGTGAAAATCGTTGGAGCCGTTTCCGAGATTCTGATTATATATAAATATATATACAAGAATTGCTCGTTTAAAGAGATTAGATAGATAGATAAGGATCCCTTATCTTTTCTTGCAATAAATATAGCCTATGTCACTCAGGGTGAATGTAGCTTTCCAATGGTGAAAGAATTTTTGAAATCGGCGTAGTACATTTTGAGTTTATTCATTACAAACATACACAAAAAAAAATACAAATCCTTCCTCTTAAAAATATTAGTAGAAATTACAGTAAATGTCAACCAGGCACAAGAAAACAAGGCGACAGGAAAACGTATTAAGTGGTTATATTCTCTTTGGCGACAGGAGAAAACTAAAACGGTCAGGCTGTCAATGGCGCACAGAGCCATCTGGTGTCGACTGATGCCACCTAGCGCAGCGGGAGCGAGTGTCGACCATTGTGCTTCCTTCGAATGAGTATAGATGTCGTTACGTGATTAGAATACGTGTAGTAGGGTAAGTAAGTAGGTACTTACTTCAGTCTAAGAATAGAAATCCCAATCACCGACTCCAGCACAGGTACGACGGTGGTAACTGGCGCCGCCAATAAAAAATATCAATAATGAGATAGCTATTTTAGAACGTAAGTAGCTCAGACCATAGTATTGGTGGTGTGGAGAATTATTTAAATACTTTCTAGGTATATGCTCTGCCAAGTAGGGCGTTCAAGTTCTAGAAAAATATAGGTATGAACCTACCAAATAAAAGTACTTAGAACATAAACTATTTTAGAACCTAAAAACAAGGCATTGGCAAAGACAAATAAAAATATATTTTTTTGTAAATCAAACTTGGAATCTGTGATCTATGGCTAGAGTTAGTAAAGAAGATATGAGTAAAAATAAACGGCAGAGGATGTGTCAAACACCAAGTTAGAGGATAAAGACATAATTATTTGTGAGAAAGAGGGTGCGGATGAGGGCGAGGAATCGGATGAGGAATCTGAATGGTATTTGACAGGCGATCCCTTAGGATTTGCTGCGCATAAATATACCCCTTACCTAGGGAGCGGTGATAGCGGAGCGGTAGAACGGCTGGCTTCTCAATCGGGAGGTCATGGGTTCAAATCCAGGCATACAATGTACCAACTTTGTGTATGTTGTGTAATACTAGCAATACCACTAGCTAACCGTGCAGGAAAACATCGTAAGGAAACCTGAGTATCTGAGGTACCTATTTAGATACCTTCGCTTGATACGTAGTCTACGGGACAACATTTTACATTTTAGTTGCAAAGTCGCCCGTAATGCAACGGAGTAGAGTGCATGGGTGTATGGGATGATGTGCTGTCGACTGTACAATGACCCAACTTTGAGGCAAAGAGCGGAAATCTCAGGTCTAGCAAACTCCTGACCTCATTCGCCTCATTGACATTCATTAGGCGTTGCGTGGTACAGACTGTACATCTTATTTTACTCTTCGCTAATACGTCCTATTCGGTTGAAATAAGTCCGCTTCGGGTGTTCGGCCGTTCTACCCATATTATTAGCTTAATAAAAAACAACGCGACATTCCTTTCACATTTTTAAACATAAACATTTCCATGCAGGCACATACATTGCTTCTGGCCCCACACTAGGATACCCTGTGTCGTGGGAACCAGAAACAGAGACGTCACAAACATGTAAACATCCAAGACCTGGAGTTTTTTTTTCTCCCCAGTCGGGGATCGAACCCGGGATCTCTCGCATGGTAAGCAGATGCGCTAACCGTTACGCCACAGAGTTTGTCAAATAATTTTACTCACTACATCCTCTTGTATTGATATCTTCAAATATTGTACCTATAATACTTGTAATATAATTGTATTTAATATCTCATAATGTGATGAGGTTAAAATCAAAATCAAAATTTTTTATTTCAACGTAAAGAATTTACATTCTGCTTGTTGAATGTCGATGTACATACAGTTATGTATAATGTTAGCCGCTGCCTTAGGGCCGTCTGTAGTGGAGAAAAAGGCAGCGAAAAAAAAACTCCACTCTGACCATCTTTTCTCAAATCAACTTAAAGCTAATACAAATTAGGTATGAGTGTTCGTATACCAAGAATCTCAAGATCCATGAGTGCAATCAATACTTGCAAAGTCAAACATCATTCTATATTCTTAAAAGGTAATAAAACACCAATGCTGCGGCCAGACACACGGACGGCACCCGTTCACGAGCGTAACGCAGAGGTCAGCCATCACCAGTCTCAACCATATTAGAGGGAGATAGGCGACCCGGCCACCGCGCCACCATTCGCATGGCCTTTGGCAAACTTGTGTGATAAAGTTCTTGTCAGTTATCTATAATAATAGCATAGTTTTGATATGCAATCACAGCGTCTGTACATATGTATGAAATTTATTAAACCCTATATATTATTAGAATACCAATAGATTGTTTACAGGTGGAGCTATTAAAGCAATTTCATGAAACAAGTTTTAACTCTTTTATAGTAAAAATCCCGAGCAGCAAAGTAGGCATTTTTCTTAATGGCGACTTCTGGCCAAAAGGCATTGTATTTAGAAAATACAGAGAGCGCGTTGCTCGTAACGGAAAATTAAACAACAAATATGAATAGTAAGCCCGACAATATTGTTATAGTATCTTTTAATTGTAGGTCAATTAAAAGATCCATAAATAGGGTCCGTACACTATGTAAGTCGGCTGATGTAATAGTACTACAGGAAACGTGGCTCCTTCCACACGATCTCAATTTCGTACAAGATATTGATAAGGACTTTAGTGGCTTTACTAAATCATCTGTGGACACTTCTGTAGGTATTTTGCGTGGGCGTCCGTACGGTGGTCTGGCGATTCTCTGGCGAAAGTCTGTGTTCACCTCTGTGTATAATATCGCTTGATTTGTTAGAACCTTATATTGGATTGATTTAATTTGACATTACGAAGTTGAGTATGTCAAGAAGGATTTTCGGTTTTTTGTTGTTTTATGCCTGAGAGAAGGCCTGTGCACTACAGTGAGACGTACATAGGCTGCTTACGATGCCTAATTTTAACGTTGCGCCTCTACAAACATATTGTGAGTTACAATTAATTTAATTAATTTGAAGTTATTTGTGAACCAAATAACTGCTATTAAACGTCCTGAATTCATTTAATTCTTAAGTTAATTACGTGATAACTCATCCCACACATAAACTACAGTGGTCTTGATTTTTATGTGAAAACTAGCTGTTGCCCGCGACTACGTCCGCGTGGGCTTTAGTTGAGTAAAGTGTTTGCAAATAAGATAGAAAATACTTTCAGCGCATGCGAAAGAGCTTTCATACAAAATCAAAATCAAGAATTTATTTCAACGTAAAGAATTTACATTCTGCTTGTTGAATGTCAATGTACATGCAGTTATGTATAATGTTAGCCGCTGCCTTGGGGCCGTCTGTAGTGGAGAAAAAGGCAGCGAAAAAAAAACTCCACTCTGACCATCTTTTCTCAAATCACCTTAAAGCTAATACAAATAAAACATACAAAATAATATCTTGGACGTGTTGAACACTAGACACATTTATCCTCTGATTTAATTTAATATTAAACTACTATTTAATGCCATACGTCCTTGTCTTCTAAATAATCGTTAATTTTATAATAAGCTTTTTTGGAAAGAGTGTGCTTAACACAATTCTTAAATCGCGTTGGGGGTAACTCTAATATATCTTGGGGTATCTTGTTGTAGAACCTTATACAGTGCCCCATAAAGGAAGTATTAACTTTTGCCAGTCTAAATCGTGGAAATGACAATTAATGTTTATTCCTAGTATTAACGTTATGATGGCTACCAAGTGTTTCGAAGTCATTAATATTTTTCCGAACGTACATAATATTTTCATAAATGTATTGGCTTGCAACTGTGAAGATGTTAGTTTCTTTGAAAAAATCTCTTAGCGAGTCCCTACTACCTAGCTTGTAAATAAATCGGATCGCTCTCTTCTGCAAGATGAAGATAGTCTCAATGTCTGCTGCCCGGCCCCATAGTATTATACCATACGACATAATACTATGGAAGTAACTAAAATAAACAAGCCTACTACCAAACAAACATACTAACTTCGCAATCCCCTCTTACCCCCTTAAGGGATGATTTTCGAAAAACTACTTTACACGTCTTTCATGACTTTCAATGAAGAACCTTCATGCTGAATTTCATTCGAACAACTTCAAAAATGGCTAAATTTCATACTAACATTGCAGCCCCCTTTTATCCCCTTAAGAGATGATTTTCTAAAAACTATTTTACATGTGTTTCAAGACATTCAATGAAAGTCCTTCATTCTGAATTTCATTCGAATAACTCCATAAACGGCAAAGTTTCATACTAACTTTGGGGGGTGCCCCTTTTACCCCCTTAAGGGATGTTTTTCAAAAAACTATTTTACATGTATTTCATAAATTTTAATGAAGGAACTTCATATTGAATCTCATTCGACTAACTTCAAAAACGGCAAAGTTTCATACTAAGTTTGCACCCCCGTTTTTCCCCCGTAAGAGATAATTTTTAAAAAACTATTTTACACGTGTTTCACAATTTTAAATGAAGAACCTACGTACCAAATTTTATTTGAATAACTTCAAAAACGGCAAAGTTTCATAATAACTTTGAACTCCCATTTTACCCCTTTAGGGGATGAATTTTCAAAAATCCTTTCTTAGTGCTCCCCTACGTTACAAAACGAACCCCTGTGCAAAATGTCAAGTTTCTAACCCTTATAGTTTAGGCCCTGCGTTGATATGTCAGTCAGTCAGTCAGATTCTCCTTTTATATATATGTATAGATACGTTTCAGAGCAGTTATTTTAACTTGTCACAAAAAAAAACCACATAACCTCCTTCCTCTTTTTCCGAATAACGGAAGCTAAGAATTTTTCAGAGAGCGATGAAGCATAGTATTTTGGGTGTCGGGAGCCTATCCAAAATACTAAAGGCGTAAAGGCGACGCTGGCGTGCAGCCGGCGAAATTGAAGTTGAATTGAATAAGCAGTCTCAGTCGAATGCATTCGAACAGGCGGGCGAGAGTCGCCAACTGAGAGTGCGATGAGACTGACATCAAAGTCAAAGGGCCGATTTCTGATTTGAGAATTTCGCTAAGTAATTACTTTACTGTAGTGCTGTCTCGTCAAATTTCTATAGAAAAGAACGCGACAGCACGTTACGTAAGTATTTTATCATCAACCCATGATGTCCCCACCGAGGGGCACGGGTCTCTTCCCTGAGGAAGGTATAGGCCATACTCCACCACGGGGGCCAAGTCCGGATTGGTGGAGGCTTGTAAGCTTTTCAAGCCGCACGCCCTAAGGCTGCTTACCGTGCCTTGCGAAGCACGTAACCGCTCGGAAAAATGCCACTAGCTATAGTGATCCATGGACTGAACGCGCCGTATGTTGCTTAACCTTAGTGATCGTTTAAGATCACTCAGACAGCCCAGGATATGAGCGATTCAGCGATTCTTAAGTATTTATTCTTCTTTTCTTAAGTAGTTACTTAGTGTAAAATCTCAATTCACAAATCGGCCCTAAGAACCAATTTCTGAATTGAGAATTTCGCTAAGTAACTACTTAACTATAGCGCTGTCTCGTCAAATTTCTTTAGAAAAGAGCGTGACACGGTTACGTAAATATTTACTTAGTGAAAATTCTCAAATCAGAAACCAGCCCTTCCAGATAGATTAAAATCCTGTCGAACTGATCAGAGGTGGCCCAGATCCGAAAACTTGAACTGATGTGGGGAAGGCTAAGTAGGATAAAAACGTCGAGGCTAAGTAAATCAACTCTTTTAAAATTATTGTGTTAGTTTTTCCAAAAATAAACCGTTAATACCGAAAAAATACCGCAATTCCGTTTTACTCCAGTGGTGCGGAGCCAATCAAGCTGGGAAAAATAGGACAACATTATTCTGTATATAATTATCTTTGTTTGTGTGTAGGTGGTAATCTTCTGAAGTAGGTACTAATCTGATATCATAAATTCTTTCACCAGTATTTGGAATGGTCCTTCCCTAATCGGAGTGGAAAGGCTGATCTGTTGACGCGAACGTAGTCGCGGGCTCTGCTAGTAATTTATATAACGTTCACTTTTTTTTAGTAAAAAAGATTGAACATATAAATAAGAATAATTAGCACTTAAATAACATATTCTGAGAGAAAGCCTGTGCCCTATAGTGCGCCGTATATTATATGCTGCTTATAAAAAAAAGAAGAGAAAAAAATATATATGTTAATGTCTTGCCTAACAAACACTAGCAGACAGCACTATGCTGCTGTATTGTAGGTGCTGTTCGTGGACAAAAATGTAAAAAAAATATTTGAATCCACTAATAGCACCTGCCAAAAATATCAATAGGTGCTGAATGTGGACTAGGCCAGGTGCTGTCACGTAACAAGCCCAGGAAGCTCAGCAGATGGTGAAATTAGAACTCGTAGGGTGTTTAGACTTCTTTTATAGGTAAAAAGTAGAGGCACGATTGTGGCCCGTTGAAGATAAGGTTTTGGAGTACAGAATTAGATGATAATGTTCGTACTGAATTTAACTTGCACTGGTTCACTAATTCATCATTTATTTAAAATAATAAAAATATGTAATAAAACTAAGGCACTGGGCGTGCAGTCTCTTCAAAGACTTGAGATTGAAATCACCCAGGCGATGCCATGACAAATAAAGTGAACTACGAACAAAAGTTAAATAATTTGAAAGTTGAAAACGGAATCGAAAGATTCAAAAGTAAATAGCCAAAATATAAAACTAATAAACAGGTTTGTAGATGAGGTATGACAAGTAATCACAACCTCGTTACAATACAGGTCTACAGTGCTATTTATGCAGGTGCTATTTAGGCGGGTGCTCAAAGTATATTACCTCGTTTTTCATTCCCTTGTGTATTAAACAAATATGAAATAGTAATAATAGTATTGTAAATAAATAAATACAAGGGGTTGAATACGGAGAAATTATTTGAAACTAGATTCGCTCGTCTAAAATGTAGTCTCGTAATTATATTCCACACTAGCTTTCGCCCGCGACTCCGTCCGCATGGATTTTAGTACAAAATTTTACAGCCCCGTTCACTCCCTTAAGGGTTAAATTTAGAAAAAACGGCGAAACACGTGTTCAATTAATTGTGTTAAAGAGTATTTATTGTAAGTTTCAAGAAAATCAGACAACATTTTTTATACCTCCCATACAAATTTTGGCAACCCTTTTCGCCCCCCTTAGGGGTTGAATTTAAAAAAATCCGTTCTAATTCCTTGCCTATATTATATATAGATCATCTGCGCAAAATTTCAGCTTCCTAGGTCAAACGGCTTGGGCTGGGCGTTGATGAATGAATGAATCAGTCAGTCAGGACTTTGAATTTTATATACAGGGTTACAGGGAAAGTCGTGCACAATATTAAAGGAGGTCATTATTTAGGTCATTTCTGATGAATTTTATTCTATTATATAGCTTCCGAAAATTAACCGTTATGGAGATATTGACTGTTAAAGATTTTACAAAAAATATCAAATTTTTTTGGCTTTTCGATTGATTTTTTCTCAGAATAGAGCTCATAATTTTTTTTAATGTATTTAGTTAAAAAGCATGTCAATTGATAAAAAAATATCAGCAAAAGCTGCACCTACTACTAACAGCTTTAAAAAACTGCTCGGCAACGGTTAGAATGAAATATTTTTTCTCTAAATATATTTCACATTGAAGCTCTTCAAAAAAAATTTACGTATGGAACTTATTATGCAAATAATTTTAAAAACTTCTTCGACTCTTTAACTATTCAAAAAGGTATAACATTTAATAGGTATGTGCATGAAATTTTAAAATAATGTTATTTGAGTAGGCTCTAGTGGTAGTACCGACATAACTGAACTTCGATACAAAAAAAATCTTTTTACTTCCTGGCACCTTTAAACTATGTAAAAAGGTCAGATAGGCTTTTTTGTGCTCTGGAGACATGCTGTCTCAGGTGTTCAGGTACCTAACTATTTCAGTATTTCTTTTTTAGAATATTCTATCTATCTATTATTTTTGGGTTAGTCTGCTCGTGTGATTCTTCCGTGGTAGATGGGTAAACTTCTACGTCTCTTTAGATATTAAAAAAACTTATGTATATCACTTGCCATTACATCGAAAAAACGATGGCAAACGGTAAATTTTTCGTTGAGGTAAATACGTGCTCTTTGATAATTTCCCGTAAAACGCGACTTAGTTTGGATTTTTGTATTTATTCATCTTCATTGTGTGACTTGGCTTGGATTTTGAACTGATTCATCTTCGTTTTTAACATGGTTGCCTCTATTTCTAATACAAATTCTCATTCTTTTTTTTTAATTACTCTTCACTACAGAAGTTAGCAGGTTTCTCCTTATTTTCACAGCGGTTTCCGCAAATATTCTCCGTCTCAAAATTTCGACATTTTCAATTGGCGTCATTTTGTTTTCAAGTGCCAATGGATTTTTATGTATGATCTCATACATAAAAATCCATTGGCGTTAGATCAGGGCTCCTAGCCGACCATGCAATGGGACCGTATTTTCTAATCCATTTGTTTGGGAAGTTCTCGTCCAACCATGCTTCCGTGGTGCGCTGGGCAGCCGTCATGTAGAAAGAACATTGTCTCGTCTCAATGCAATAGAAATGTCTTCCATCAACAAGAGTAACTCCTCCCTCAAAAAGTTTTCATATGTGTCTCGCCATTCAATTAATTAATTAGTCCAAAATCCAAGCCAAGTCTCAGTATGAAGATGAATCAGGTCAAAATCCAAGCCAAGTCACAGAATGAAGATGAATTAATACAAAAATTCAAACTAAATCGCGTTTTACGGGAAATTATCAAAGAGCACGTATTTACCTCAACGAAAAATTTACCGTTTGCCATCTTAAGTGACACTTGGCTAACGTTTTTTCGATGTAATAGCAAGTGATATCCCTACGTTTTTTAATATCTAAAGAGACGTAGAAGTTTCTGAAACGCAAATCATTTGCAGAGCACGTATTAACAAATCTACCACGGAAGAATCACACGAGCAGACTAACACAAAAATAATAGATAGATAGAATATTCTAAAAAAGAAATACTGAAATAGGTAGGTACCTGAACACCTGAGACAGCATGTCTCCAGAGCACAAAAAAGCCTATCCGACCTTTTTACATAGTTTAAAGGTGCCAGGAAGTAAAAAGATTTTTTTTGTATCGAAGTTCAGTTATGTCGGTAGGTACTACCACTAGAGCCTACTCAAATAACATTATTTTAAAATTTCATGCACATACCTTTTTGAATAGTTAAAGAATCGTAGAAGTTTCTAAAATTATTTGCAGAATAACTTCCATACGTAAATTTTTTTTTAAGAGCTTTAATGTGAAAAATATTTAGAGAAAAAATATTTCATTCTAACCGTTGCCTAGCAGTTTTTTAAAGCTGTTAGTAGTATTTGCAGCTTTTGCGGATATTTTTTTATCAATTGACATGCCTTTTAACTAAATACATTAAAAAAAACACTTTATGAGCTCTATTCTGAGAAAAAGTCAATCAAAAAGCCAAAAAAATTTGATATTTTTTGTAAAATCTTTAACAGTCAATATCTCCATAACGGTTAATTTTCGGACCCTATATAATAGAATAAAATCCATCAGAAATGACGTAAATAATGACCTCCTTTGATATTGTGTACGACTTTCCCTGTAACCCTGTATATGATATATAGATATAGATTGTATCGACCACATATTTTTGTTCAGGTGTGTTTCATGTCCATTTTACTTTTTCATTTCAACGAATTAGACCTTAGAGTTCACCACGGACAGTGTGACACGTGATGACGTGACACCAACGCTGCATTGGTGAAATCATGTTTACTTCGCAACGCCATTATGTAGAAAGAACATTTTTACGTTGAAAATACTCAATAATCACAATTTTCCGCCTACAAGTTGTCGACTTGGATCGACCAATTTTTTACGCTCTTCAATTTGATGTGGATTTTGTTACAGTTTAGCGTAGAACGGTACGAAATTATTAATATAGAAGATTATAAAACTAAAGTAACCACATAAACATAAACATTTACACACAAGCACATACATAGCTTCTGAAAAAAAAAAGTTTCAAAAAGCTTCAGAAAAGTTTGTTTTTAAGTTACTGCGATCCCAGAGGGAAGTCCTTGATTTAGCTTTGAGAGCCAGCAGAGCTCCTAAGCTCTCCTAAAAGACAACTCCTAAGTTGAGTTGTCTTAGTCAGAGTTTTAATTGATATCGGAAGGAAATCGGATTAAAGAAAAAAAGTGGTCCTATTATATTTTACACGATATCTTACACTTTACTCGGACTAGGAAGTATTCTTTGTTTTCCGGTAGACCAAGCAACTTGTTGCAAATCCAGCTTTTTTGTTTTTTTCAAACATACATACATAAGCTCACGCCTGTATCCCAGAGGGGTAGGCATAGACCATGGACTGCCACTTGCCACGATCCTGACAAATCACTTTCGCTTCATCGACATTCATTAGTTGTTGCATGCCCCTATTTGGGATGTATGTTTCTTCAAACCTAGAGGAGTAATAAATTCTTATAACTACGTCTAAATTCAGAAGAATAATCTAATATGTAAAATTCCCGTGTCACAGTGTTAATAAGCTAACAGAACTAAACTCTGAAACGGATTGACCGATTTTGATGAAATTTTATGTGTATATTCAGTAGGTCTGAGAATAGGTTGTTATCTATTTTTCATAGCCCTGAGTGAAAAAAAAAAAATATATATATACAGGGCGTCCCACGGCTATGCCACATAGAGGGAAAGTACCTTTAATATTGTAGATGGAACATTTTACTGAAAGAAGACATTATTTTAAATTAAAAAACAACCTAAACTGCATTCATAGATTTTTAAACAATTACACGGTTGAACCGGTTATCGAACCCGCTACACGAGAAAAAAAATTACCCTGTAGCTTTATCACACGGATCGGAAGGCTTCATCATAAGGATTATTTTTTGCTAAATAACATACTATCAGAAATAAAAGGAAGACCATACATTTTAAGTAGTATTAGTTCCATAGGAATTACTGCGAATACAGTAGTACAGTCGTCAGGACATCATCCTATACACCCATGCACTCTACTCCGTTGCATTACGGGTTACTTTGCAACTAAATTGTGAAGGTTATTGTGCTGTCGACTGCACAGCTTTCCTTAATTTCTCCCTCCACTTCGCCCTATTCTCGGTATCTTCTTCAGAAGCATCGCACTCTGTGGGGTGAATGAAATATAATCTCCATGAATTTCGCACTAGTACTATTAAATTAATTTATTACTTAAAATAAATGAGTCGCTTTTGTAACATGTTACCTACCTTCTCATTTTATTCCTTTTACGTTGAAACAACTTTGTAATAAAAACAATCGGACAAATGCGAGTGCGCCGATCGATGGTTTCATACATATGAGACGGATGCTAACATAATTTACACACACGTTTCTTAACCTAAAAGTACAGTCGGGCCGGCCTATATTGAAATCAAACACTTCGCTCGCATGTTTCAGGTTCCTATTATATCCCATTATATCCCTATACCCCTTTAATGTCTCGGCTCATTGAGTGCGACGGTTTTCCGACGTCTTACATTTAGTAGGTACCTACAGTAAGATCGATAGCGTTTTCATTCACCGTTGTTGCTAACCGAGATTTTCAAAATTAGTACAAATCCTTCTTACGTGGTGCCAAAGGCCAGTAACTAAATGTGTAAGTTTATACAATAAATGTATGTTTTTAGATTTTTTCAATTACTTTTGCACGCCTACCAACTCTTTACATTTACCTCCTGCGGTTGACTGGTAGAAAATGCTTATGGCATTAAGTCCGCCGCATTGTACTATATTTTTAACTTAAATGTAAGTGCAATAAAAGTATTAATAAATAAATAAATAAAGACACGTAAAGTAGCCAAGTCGTAGCAAAATTCGTACTAGCAGTGCCATGTTCCTTGCCAAGGTTTACTTTCCCAGCCTTTGAAAAGGGAAAATGCCGTAACAATTTTTCAGTGACTAGGCGTGCAAGTATGGCGTGCGCGAGGTGCCTTATTTTTGTCACGGAAATAAACGGCAATTATTTCTTGTCATAACTATACACAATGGGTATAGGTTGGTAGGTATGCTTGCCTCGACCCTCGCAAGCTTGGCGCCAAATCTCTAATCAACCTAGCTGCCTTCCGTAGTGAATAAATAAAGTAAGCTGCATAGTGAATAAGTAAAATTAAATGTAACATACATGTTTACAAGTGTATACATATAAGTGTGTAGTGCATAAGCATATAATGAGAAATTTGGTTCGTCATTGCTGTTAGTCTTCCCAATTTTAAATCCCGAAATAAATAAGTGTGGCACCTGTGAACATATTTTTTTTATCTCTTGTGTGGTTTTTAAACCTGTAAATACTATTTTATTTTTACTTTCTTACTTTTAGTACGGAAAAAAGGGTGTTTTTACTTTTGTTAATACTTCGTTAGACAGTATATATTTTACTATTTTCTAGCCGTCCATCTCAAATCTTACATTTGTCAAGTTTCATTAACATTTACATAAAGGCATTTTAAAAATCCGGTCAGTAGCGGGATCAGAAGCCGCGCCGCCTTATACCGTGGCAGCGCTCTTGCTGTCTCAAAAAAAAACTCATTATATGCCATCACAACGCTATTTATTATTATACTTCATTGTACAAAACGAAAGAAAATATGTTACAAATTACAAGCGATAGGCGCATTAAGCGTATTAAACTCGGCAAAACGTGGGTCCAGTTCTAGAGACTGGTGCCCCTGCCTACCCCTTCGGGGATAACGGGCGTGAGTTTATTATATTTTATTTATTATTTATAAGCGTATTAAATATTACTTGGCGTTTAAGGTGCAAACGCTTAGATTTACATTTTAGCTGCAAAGTTGAGCCGTATGGAATTCAGTTAAGTTTGATGTTCTGTCAGCTGTACGGAACGGACTTACAAACGAATTAGGTTGGTATAGTTTTTTTAGAACCCGAAGTCATCTCATCCTCAGCGCTTGAAATGGCCACTCAACGGAGGAAATGCGGCGTGAAAGCCCATACTATTTTCATGAAAGAAGACCTGTGCTCCACAGAATAAAACGAGTACAAATACTTTTATACGAAGCCTTGAGAACAAACATTTATTTATCAGTGAAATTTCATAGCTCGAGTTGAAAATGCGGACCTCTGCGAGTTTACTTTTGCTAAGTTCTCGAGAATATCCCCCTAGAGAGAACATTATCTGCGAGTTCTTTGGATTATAATCTGTTGAGAGAATTTATGAAAACTACCTTCAACGGTGTCTTACATCCGAATGCTTTCGGTTTGACTGTCATCACAGCAGACACAAATCTCCCGTTTTAGGTGATGAGAATAAACCGCCTTGACTGTTAATGAATAATGATATTAATGATGTGTCTTTTTAATTAAAATCGCTAAAATTCTACTCTAATCGAACATGAATTCGCAGCCATGCACTGGCTACAGCTCCCTTCAATGCTAATTAAAGTGGGAAAGTCCATGCAACCAAATTTCCAGTAATAGAGTTACGAACTTGTCAGTAACACCTATGTCCTGACGGAAAATCTGCAGTTTCAAATTATTATAGAGAATAGTATTCACTCCCGTTAGGGATGGATAAATGGAAAAAATGTATCGATATTTATGCCAGTTTTTTATTTATAACTGATGTTATTCTTTAGACGTTTTTTAATTACGTACTAGGTATACAGGGTTACAGGGAAAGTCGTACACAATATTAAAGGAAGTCATTATTTAGGTAATTTCTGATGGATTTTATTCTAAATTTTTTTGGCTTTTTGATTGATTTTTTCTCAGAATAGAGCTCATAAAGTGTTTTTTTAAAATGTATTTAGTTAATGTAAAAGGCATGTCAATTGATAAAAAAATATCAGCAAAAGCTACTACTAACAGCTTTAAAAAACTGCTCGGCAACGGTTAGAATTAAATATTTTTCTCTAAATATTTTTCACATTGAAGATCTTAAAAAAAAATTACGTATGGAACTTATTCTGCAAGTAATTTTAAAAACTTCTACGACTCTTTAACTATTCAAAAAGGTATAACATTTAATAGGTTTGTGCATGAAATTTTAAAATAATGTTATTTGAGTAGGCTCTAGTGGTAGTACCGACATAACTGAACTTCGATACAAAAAATCTTTTTACTTCCAGGCACCTTTAAACTATGTAAAAAGGTCAGATAGGCTTTTTTGTGCTCTGGATACATGCTGTCTCAGGTGTTCAGGTAACTGCCTTTTTCAGTATTTCTTTTTTAGAATATTCTATCTATCTATTATTTTTGTGTTAGTCTGCTCGTGCGATTCTTCCGTGGTAGATGTATTAATACGTGCTCTGCAAATGATTTGCGTTTTAGAAACTTCTACGTCTCTTTAGGTATTAAAAAACGTATATCACTTGCTATTACATCGAAAAAACGTTAGCCAAGTGTTACTTAAGATGGCAAACAGTAAAGTTTTAGTTGAGGTAAATACGTGCTCATTGATAATTTCCCGTAAAACGCGACTTAGTTTGGATTTTGGTATTTATTCATCTTCATTGTGTGACTCGGCTAGGATTTTGAACTGATTCATCTTCGTTTTTAGTATAGTTGCCTCTATTTCTAATACAAATTCTCATTCTTTTTTTTTTAATTACTCTTCACTACAGACGTTCGCAGGTTTCTCCTTATTTACACAGCCGTTTCCGCAAATATTCTCTTTCTCAAAATTTTCGACATTTTCAATCGGCGTCATTTTGTTTTAAATTGTGCTTTTAATATGATCTCATACATAAAAATCCATTGGCGTTAGATCAGGGCTCCTAGCCGGCCATGCAATGGGACCGTCTTTTCTAATCCATTTGTTTGGGAAGTTCTCGTCCAACCATGCTTCCGTGGTGCGCTGGGCAGCCGTCATGTAGAAAGAACATTGTCTCGTCTCAATGCAATAGAAATGTCGTCCATCAACAAGGGTAACTCCTCCCTCAAAAAGTTTTCATATGTGTCTCGCCATTCAAGTCACAGAATGAAAATGAATCAGTCCAAAATCCAAGCCAAGTCTCAGTATGAAGATGAATCAGTTCAAAATCCAAGCCAAGTCACAGAATGAAGATGAATTAATACAAAAATCCAAACTAAATCGCGTTTTACGGGAAATTATCAAAGAGCACGTATTTACCTCAACTAAAAATTTACTATTTGCCATCTTAAGTGACACTTGGCTAACGTTTTTTCGATGTAATAGCAAGTGATATACGTTTTTTAATACATAAAGAGACGTAGAAGTTTCTAAAACGCAAATCATTTGCAGAGCACGTATTTACACATCTACCACGGAAGAATCACACGAGCAGACTAACACAAAAACAATAGATAGATAGAATATTCTAAAAAAGAAATACTGAAATAGGTAGGTACCTGAACACCTGAGACAGCATGTCTCCAGAGCACAAAAAAGCCTATCTCACCTTTTAAAGGTGCCAGGAAGTAAAAAGATTTTTTTTGTATCGAAGTTCAGTTATGTCGGTACTACCACTAGAGCCTACTCAAATAACATTATTTTAAAATTTTATGCACGTACCTATTAAATGTTATATCTTTTTGAATAGTTAAAGAGTCGTAGAAGTTTTTAAAATTATTTGCAGAATAAGTTCCATAAGTAAATTCTTGTTAAGAGCTTCAATGTGAAAAATATTTAGAGAAAAGATATTTAATTCTAACCGTTGCCAAACAGTTTTTTAAAGCTGTTAGTAGTAGGTGAAGCTTTTGCTGATATTTTTTTATCAATTGACATGCCTTTTAACTAAATACATTACAAAAAACACTTTATGAGCTCTATTCTGAGAAAAAATCAACCAAAAAGCCAAAAAAAATTGATATTTTTTTTTAATCTTTAACATTCAATATCTCCATAACGGTTAATTTTCGGACCCTATATAATAGAATAAAATTCATCAGAAATGACCTAAATAATGACCTCCTTTAATATTGTGTACGACTTTCCCTGTAACCCTGTATACATAGTTTACAAACTTGAAAAATTTAAAGTATTTTGACTTTTCTTTCATGACACTACTGTATAGTGACTTATTTTTATTTAGGTACCTATTATCTAATTATGACATATTTTAGTTTTTGTATACGAATTCACTACATTTGTAGAACATAAGAGCTCTAAAATAAACTTCAAAACCTTTAGTGTTAAAACAACTATTTTATTCACAAACTAGCTGTGCCCCGCGGTGTTACCCGCGGTTCATCGATCTTCCCGTAGGAATAAGATATTTCCCCGCGGTAAAACGTAGCCTATGTTTTAATCCAGGGTATCGGCTAACTCCATACCAAATTTTATTAAAATCCGTCCAGCCGTTTCAGCGCTAAAGACTGACAAACATATAAACACACACACAAACTTTCACGTTTATAATATTAGTGTGATAAATATAATGACTGATTGATTTTTCTCAATCGTATCGATATATCTTCCTCTTTCAGTGCTTCTCCATTATTGGAAGTTGGCCGGCAGCTTTTCATATTCCTCTCTTCTCTTTGCCAAGTGAATCAGAATTCAGGAGTGGACACAGTCCTCTGAAATCAATCGTCATACAGAACTAACCGAACTTGTTTTCATGGTTTTAAATTTAACCAGAATTAAATAAGCTTTTTTGTACATTAGAAACAGTCTATTATAACTTTTTACTCGACTTCAGAATCGTCGGAATCTTATTTTATGTATGTACGATTACTCGAAAACGCCTGGACTGATTTTGAAAAATATATTTTTGTAGTTTTCAGAGGTGATCCGGTAGTCATCAAAACAGAATCTGATGATGGGATCCTTGAAAAAATTTTTTTTTTCATATATCGATATTTTGCCCGATAAAATAATTAACAGTGCTATGCAACCGGCCATCTTGTAAATACACATTTTTGTTTTTTTTCGAAGCCATACAGACTATTAATTCCTTTCTTTAAAGATCTGATTGATGGTAAACATGAAGCTTTGTCTTGAGCAGAGCTCATAAAATATATCGATTTTTATAATCAAAAATGAGTATTGACAACCTTTATGTTGAATAAATTTATGTTCTGGAAAAATATCGATATGTCGATATTTTTTTACCCAAACCTAACTTGCGTTCTGGGGATTATTTGTGGCAGGTTTCATAGGTGTTCACTGCATACCTACTATATAGCGTGGTGCCTATCAAGGCTACAGCGCATTCCGTAACGTGATTAAAGCACCATGTGGGGCGCGAGAGGTGGGCCGTTCATAGAAACTTCCTTCTGACGCTGCAATAGCTTGCCGTTTTCAATTCATTAGAGGTGAGTAAAAGCCTAACTGTAAACAAGCTCTATGGCTTATACTGACTTCTCAGTATTTCAACGTCAATATTCAACGTCCTTTCACGTTTTGTTTCTGAGAAATTTGACGAGACATCACTACAGTTAAGTAGTTACTTAGTGAAATTCTCAATTCAGAAATCGGCCCTAAGATGAGTGCATTAACCCCTGAAGCCCCGAGGACCCGCCGGCGGGTCCGACGTAAACTACGGCGCATTCCGTTAGGCCCCGTAGAACGGCCGGCGGCAGGACGGTCTTGCAACTGCACTTTTGAAACTTGAAAATCAAATTTTGAAGATGATATAGACCACACTTGTATGAGTATGTTTTGTACTTTGAAAACTGTGATAAATTTCAAATATTACTCTGTGAATAACTTACTTAGCTGTGAAAGAAAGAAAAAGTTGATTAAAACAGTTTTGTCACTACCACCGCAGGTTGCAGCTAACTCGGACGTGTTTTGAGATGGTCCGCTTCCACAATAGCCTTCAAGTTTTTATTATCAACTTTGGTGTCCGGCCGTCCATGAGGCTTGTTTTACAGGTTGAAATTTCCAGAAAGAAAACGTTGGACCCAAAAACGCACTGTGTTTTCTTTTGCGACACCATCGCCATTGGTACACATCATTTATGCCTTCGATCCGTTTCTGCAGCACTGGTGCCACGGAGGAGTGGAACTCATACTCGTAAATAACGCGATCTTTCAAGTTTTCCATCGTGCGAAATGAGTGACGCCAAAGAAAAAACAAAGGAGCAGAAAAACAAATGAATAACAATGTTTTCGAAACTCAAATATACCAGTTAAATATTTGTAAATTGAATTTGGAATTCTTAACCAAAGAGGAGATATTTCAGATCAAAGTGCCCAGTACCTACAACGGAACGCCAATTTCATATTATGTAATAATAACAATAAGCTAAGGGCCGGTTTCTGAGTTGAGAATTTTCTGTAAGTAAATACGTAAGTAAAGTTTTGTCACGCTCTCTTCTGAGAAATTTGACGAGACAGCATTACAGTTAAGTAGGTATTTCATGATCATCATCATCAACCCATTATGTTCCCACCAAGGGGCACGGGTCTCTTCTCTGAGGAAGGTATAAGTCGTACTCCACCACGGGGCCAAGTCCAGATTGGTAAGACTAGTGGCTGTGGCTGGTCTTACTGTCAGAAGTTTTCAAGCCGCCTTATTAAGGCCTCTGACTTGGATTAACGACTGCCATCTATCGACGGCAGCTGGCACCAACTGTTTAACGTGCCTTGAGAAGCACGGAACCGATCGGAAAAATGCCACCAGCGTTTGTCACTGGCACCCACCGCTTCTGCTGTGCCCGACGGGGTCTATAATGATAAAATTACGTGCTAATTAAGCTCTACCAAACTAATGGCTGCAATAAAGTATTGAGTATCCATGGACTGAACGCGCCCAATGTTGCTTAACCTTCATGATCGCTTAAGATCTTTCAAGCAGCTACGAGCGATTCTGTAGGTATTTCAGACCAAGATGATCGTGTACTAGGCATGCATCTTGAGCATAATCTTGTACGGAGCCGAAACCTGGACATCGTATGCAAAACAGGAACGTCGGCTGAACACCTTCCACATGCGCTGTCTTCGCAACGTATTAGGCATTACATGGGACGATAGAGTCACAAACGAGAGAGTCCTTGAACTAGCACAGCTGCCCAGTCCACAGCCTTACTCAAGGAGCGCCGTTTGCGCTGGCTGGGGCATGTGCAGCGCATGGACTCTACTCGTCTGCCGAGAGCTGTCATGCTTGGTGAGGTAGCGCACGCCAAGAGGCGTGTCGGCAGACCGCTACTGCGCTTTAAGGACTGCGTTAAGCGTGACATGGCGGCATTTGGGATCGTACACGACAGCTGGGAGGCCACGTTGTGGACAGAGAAGCCTGGAGAGCGAAGGTTCGGGAGGGCCGTAAGACCTGCGACGAAGTATGGTGCTCGGCACTGGCGGACAAAAGAGCCAGGAGGCACCATCTCCGTACAGACCCGACGCCGGACCTTCTCTTTATATGTCCCACATGCGGTAGGGGCTGCCGCTCTCGAATTGGACTTTTCAGTCACTCAAAAAAGTGTCGAAGTCCCACAGGATACTGCTTAAATCGTCCGTAACGGACGCGAAGGCCTATGATGATTACTTAGTGAAAATTCTCAACTCAGAAACCAGCCTTAAGTGTTATCTTACATACAGGTAGCCACAAAAGGCACTGTTAGTATTATGTTCCTTGAGGAACTTTATGTCTAAATTTAGTTAACACTGGTTTGGTTGTCGTTCTTAAATCGAATAATTAACACTACATATCATACGTAGGTATTATAATTTGTACTCATGAACATAACCTTAATAGTAGTATTGTTAATTTAAAAAAATCTGTTGAAATATTCATAGCCATCACCAGAACAAAGCACCCCTTCGCATTCAAGCTAACTCTGTTCCACAATACATGTACCACAGAATATAGAGCTCTGTAGGTAGATATTAAAAACTCAATACAGCGGAATAATAAAATGATACTTTTACCACGAACTTTCACAGCCTGTTTCGATTCCCATACAATTAAGGAAGAGCATCCGTACTATCTATTTAATCAAAATTGTATTCAGCCACCCGTCGTCGGCATGCTCATCTAAGTAATGGTCATATTCTAGACTGAGACAACCACTTATACAAGTACAAATAATGAGTATTTCCAAGGAGCCCTGTCCAATTTTATGGAGACGTTTGCGGTAAAGGATTTGGCTATAAAATGATGGCTCACGAAAGACAAGGATCGATACATAAAGAAGGCTTTTGGGCAACCTCTGCCTAATCCAACCGAAGTCCCGGGCCACACAGAAGGGACCTACGGCGAGGTTGCAGAAAAGACGCGACGCATTGAATAGAGTTAGAGCCTTCACCCCGTCTCTTCTGTGTGGGCTTTGCCCCGTTCCTTCATCATTACATTACCCCGTACATTTTGTATGAAAGTGAGTTGGAAAGACGACGCGACGCGTCTTTTTCACGCTCACGTCCCTTCTGTGTGGTTAGGGCCTAGGCTCGTCACCAGTAGCGCTACCGAGCAAGCGGTTGCGTGCGGCCTGACTTGGCCAACATACTGACCAGCTGGCGTCTTAGAAGGTAGAGCCACACTCATCCTACATACGGAACGCACTCGATACCACCGGTCGGAACTTCGCTGGTACCGACCAGCGACCGCACTCGTCCTACGAACGTGCCACGAATTTGGCACCAGACGCTGTTTTCACTTCTCGAGGTGCACTAGTTGTTCGGTACTACCTCTGTCAATTTTATGTATGATTTAGGATGTGCGCGTAGAATATTCGATCGTCATTGCGAAATATGCGTTCTTTATTTGCGCGGGTTATATAATTGGAATAACATTGTACTACTGTTGTACTACTTGCTACAGAGGCAAATAACAGCTATCGCGCTTATCCAATTGTGTTGAAAAATTGGTTGCATTAAACTTGTCGTCTGAGACGCGTATGTAGCTGCAGCGTGGCTCTAGCTTCAGTGTCTATCGGTGACTATGTCGCCGTAGGTCCCGCCGCTTCCGCCGGGAGGCACAGCTGCTTTCAGTAGGCCGCTTTGTTCTCGCGGATCCCGCGCCCCACGCAGTGGTAGCCGCCTCATCTCCGCCACCTCGCCGCTTCGTGCCGCGGCCGCCCACGCCTGCGCATGCCCGCTGCGGCCCTTGTGCATTAGCTACGTCACGATTTCAAAATTACCCCCCGTCGCAAAGCGGACCCAGTAAGTCACGTCCCCATAGCCACATTGTCGGCCGATGCGTCTGTACGGATCATCGTTGTGGGCGTCTTCGTCGCGGTGCGTTTGCGAGGTCTAGTTGGCCGATAGCGGAGCTCGAAGTTGGTAGGGAGCGCACGACGGCGCCGGTATCGATCGCAGCGCTCGTTGGTCGCTCGCCTGTGCACGGCCGTTCTCGGGGTATTCGTCTAGAGGTTGCCGTCGGCGCCGGGCCTGGCTCACTGTTTACGCGTGGTGTTGTCTATCTATACCATTGCCGCGATATTATTTTCGAAACTAACTGATAACGCGGACTTGTATCGTTTTCAACTCGATCGGCACTCGGTCTTCGTCTTAGACTCAGTTAAATCGAATCGATCAATTTAATTTCCGAGCAGCGAAACTTTCAGGTGAGTCGTAACATAGAAATTTCGGCGATACGCAACTTTTGTGGGTTAAATATTTCGTGTTCTATTTTTCTTATACTTAACTTGAAACTGTTGCTTGTTTGCTGCTTGTACTGTTTTAAATTCTATTTATATTTTGGTATTCATATTTTAGTCTAAGATGGGTTTATTTTTGTCTACTCGTGTTTTCTTTACGCCATTGTTAATCCACTTGTCTGTTTCTTGTAAGTCGACGTATAAGTTTGTGAAGTAAATATGCATATTTCTATTGGGAATGTACGCCAGCCATCTGGTTTATATTTCTAAAGTTAGATTGTTAAATCGTAAACCGCAAGGAATCATCGGTATCGGTATTTATGGCCGCTGTTCTACGGCAAGTCGATGCGAATGTAGAGACAATCTGTGTTTATTACGAGAGAAAAAAAATATTTTTAGATTGTGTAACAAAAATGCAGCGAAAACGTAACGGAGGCACTCCGTTATTAAAGCTTTTCTTGCACGTGATAAGTGTATCTTCTTAATGCGCATGTGTGTTTTTTGAAGGAGCCGCGAAAGCGGATTTAACGGGCATACCCGAATTTTGTAGCTGTTGATTTTCATCTTTATCGGTGGTATTCTACCTATCTGGTACCTTATCTCTGTAAATTACAGTTTTGTTATAAAGAGTTATTTGTCATTCCATCTATCTATCTAAATGCATATTGCGGCTGTATCATAATTTATGCACAACAAATAGTCTCAAGAAGCAAAAAGTTAAACCGTGACAGAGAGCATTCTTCTATATTTTACTCTTTATAGCTGTGGCTGAGTGCTCTAGTACTAGGGCATATGAGAGGCTGCAAGCTACAGAGGCGAGGCTATGTCACACAAGACCGCACATGACATATGTGTGCTTCTGTAATTCGCTCCTTTCTGATAATTTACCTCGTTCTCGCTTCGATTAGCATTAGCTCGCTCGGCATTATTTTACAATCGTGACTGACGCATAAACTTAACGACATGCATCTGTTTATTTCGCGATTTCTCAGCGACTGAATATATTTAGTCCCAGCCATTTGTTCCTGCACAAACAATTTAAATGACAAAGAATGGAACTCAAAATAATTACGCCTCGGACGAATGCATTAACAGTCCGTCTGATGGTCTGGTTAGAGCGCTCGCCCCCCTGCATATTGTGTGGCCGCGAAAATAATCATTCCGTATTGAGCGAGATAAACAGTCGAAACGGGCGGGATGAAAATGTATGCTCCAAACAGGCGACTTTTGAATAACTTTGCATAATGAAAGGAATTTCCGCAACCTGGCGAAATCCTGTGATAAAGTTGGGTGTGAGGCCGGAACTTTTACAACCCAACTAGTCTATGTCGCGCGACTCCGCCTACGGTAATCTTTTCAGCTACAGGTAGGTATGGCGGACGTGTCTATTTAGCAGGCCCCCAGAGTTGGGACTGTGACTGCGAAAAAAATGTAAAGAGTTCGAAAATATTGTTAGCCATCATAATGTTAAAGCCATCATAAGTAGAAATAAATTTAAATTGTCATTTCCACGATTTAGACTTGCAAAAGTTAATACGTTATTTATAGGCCACTGTATAAGGTTCTACAACAAGATTCCCCAAGATTATTTAAAGTTACCTCTCAAATCAAGTCAAAACATTTATTTGTCATAAGCATAGGTGTTGAGTACAGGTCTTGAGAGTCATTTACATCTCTATGCTTTACCCACAAGGCATACAAATATTTTTAGGGCATAATTTCAAATTAATATCAATAAATTCTGAAAATGTCAAGTTTACAATGTTGTTCAAAAAAGGTTAAGATATTATTCTTTAAGTTTATTACACGTTAAGATTCAGCTAGTAAACAAAGATATTCTGAACTCCGAGTTCAGAATATCTTTGTTTACTAGCTGAACACGGACTAGTGGCAGCAATGAACAAACCGACCCGTAAAAAAACATGTCTGGACCACATATTTGCAAAATCGAAACTTAATGTGGAGTCTATAGTCTGTAATTCATCTATAACAGATCATGACATAGTTATGTGCTCTATGACATATGGCTCTACACACAAGGAGGAAAAATCTAAAAATAAGGTCGATTTCCCGGCAATTCTCAACGAGCTCCAGGCGACGGACTGGTCAGTTGTTTATAGTGATAATTCTACCGAATCTGCAGCCTCTTCTCCCAAAAAGTTAGAGAGGCGTTCGAAAATAACACAAAAATAACTAAAATTAGTCACTCGAAACAAATTCTAAAACCATGGATCACGCCAGGGCTCTTGAGATGCATGAAACACAGAGATCGACTTCACGCTAAGCTTCGTAAAAATCCCACTAACCACATTGATAAAATAATTTACACTCGCTACAGGAACTTTTGTAACAAGCTGTTGAAAAAAACTAAGGCATCCTATTTTAACCAGCAATTCGCAATTAATAAGAACAATTCTAAAGGATTATGGAAGACTATTAAAACATTATACAATAAATTTGAAAATAAGACCACCGCTGTAGATTTATTAACTTCCGCCCATAGGCCAAAAATGTCACGGAATAAATGCAACTCTACCTTTATATCAATCGGCCCCAAGTTAGCTGAAAATACTCTTTTGAAACTAAAAACAACCCAAGAACACTTAGCCAGTCAAATTAATATCTCGAACACACACCACTCTTTCTATATGGAACCAACCGATGAGATGGAAGTAGCTACTATCATAAACTCTTTGAGTGACAATAGCGCTCTTGGTATAGACGGTATAGGTAATCGTTTGGTAAAGCACTGCATAAATACAATTATAAAGCCACTCACATGTATATATTTAATTTAAGCCTATCCACAGGAGTCTTTCCTAAGTGCTGGAAACTTGCCGCAGTAATCCCCATATACAAATCAGGATGCAAAAAGACGATTACTAATTACCGCCCTATCTCCCTTTTAAATGTCTTCTCAAAAATATTAGAAAAAAATGTAAATAAGCGTCTAATGTGTAATTTTGAATCCAAATCGCTACTTTCACCATACCAATATGGCTTCAGAAGGAGTAAGTCGACGAATGATGCAGTAGCAGCTCTTGTGGACACGGTGTCGGACAACCCTGATCAGGGAAAAACATGCATAGGTATTTTCCTCGACTTGGCGAAGGCCTTCGATACTGTGTCAACAAGCTTACTTCTGGAAAAACTTGCTAGGTATGGTGTTAGAGGACTTGCGAATGATTGGTTCGCTAGCTACCTATCTGCAAGAAAGCAGATAACTAGGGTCGGTGAGTTTTACAGTGATCCTGCTGAAAATACGTACGGCATCCAACAGGGCAGTACGCTGGGCCCAACCCTATTTATGCTATACTAGCTGTTGCCCGCGACTACGTCCGCGTGGGCTTTAGTTGAAAAAAAATGTTTGTAAATAAGTCACGGATACTTTTGCGCATGCGAAATAATAAAAAAAAATGCGTGTTCATTAACATCATATTTATTACATAACTTAGATTTTATTGACATAAATTTGAAAATCCGAGTACTTTCATATTAACGTTCTACCCCCTTCTACCCTCTTAGGGTTTGATTTAAAAAAAGGGATGTCGGAATAATCATTATTAGGAACTTATAACCCAAATACAACATTTTATTGAAAAAAACCTTGAAAATCAGAGAACTTTCATACTTGGCACCCCTTTTTACCCCCTTATTTTCGGAAAAATATTTTACACGTGTTTCATGACTTTCAATGAAGAACCTTCATACTGAGTTTCATTCCAATAACTTCAAAAACGGCAAAGTTTTATACTAACTTTGCACCCCCTTTTTCCCCCTTAGGGGGTGAATTTTCAAAAATCCTTCCTTAGTGCTCCCCTACGGTGTAAAAGGAACCTCTGTGCAAGATTTCAAGTTTCTAACCCTTATAGTTTAGGCCCTGCGTTGATATGTCAGTCAGTCAGTCAGTCAGTCAGCTTCTCCTTTTATATATAGATCTCAATGAAGTCATTAACTGTGTCGAACATAACACAAACACAAAAATACTCTCCTATGCTGACGATACAGCTTTAGTTTTCAGCGACGTTTCTTGGAATAGAGTACAATCCAGAGCAGAGACTGGCCTAGCTAAAATAAACTCTTGGCTCTCCCATAATCTTCTTACACTCAACCCTGTCAAAACAAATTTCCTATGTTTCCATAAAACAAAAAAATCAAATCCGGTTACGACTCAGCAACTTTTGTTACATAATTGTCTCAATGACTACAAATCAAGACCCTCTAAATGCACGTGTACTGATTTTATAACGAGAGTAAGCTCAATGAAGTATTTGGGAGTTCACATTGACGAAAAATTAAACTTTAGTGACCACATCTCTTCCGTTTCAGCACGAGCTAGAAAACTAATCTCACTCATGAAAATGATGTGGGATATAACTGACGTTACAATACGCAAACTAGTGTATACTAGTCTTTGCGAATCGGTACTATCATACTGTATCTCCTCTTGGGGTGGAGCTGCAAAGACACATATTATACAGCCAGAGAGGGCCCAGAGATCAATATTAAAAGTCCTACATAGTAAGGCTTATAGACATTCCACCCAACTTCTCTATTCAGAGTGCAAAGTATTAACAGTAAGACAACTATTTATTAAAAAAAAATTCTTATCCCTCGTGGATAACGGGCGTGAGTTTTTTTTTTTTTTACAACTATTTATTCACAGGACGGTTCTATCTGCACATCGTAGACTTCACACCTCACCTGATTACGAGACAATTATAAATAAACGTGTCCGTCGTCTTCCCACCCCTGCTATGCATACCACATTTGGTCAACGCTTTGCCCCATTTCTCCAACCATTCTTATTTAATAAAATTATTCTTAATTGTGATATTATAGAGTCCACGGAAGCCTGCGCTAAACAAGAACTTAAACTATATCTCAATAGCCTAAACTACTCTGAAACAGAAAAACTACTAAAGTAAAGACTATCATATTGGTGAATGCTATAGAAATAATAATAATTGATAATAATAATAAAAAAATGCTTATAAAACATAAATAATAAACGTGTATATATTGCAATTATATATTTATATACGTATACGAGTATATGTATGTATTTGGGTGTATATATATATATATATATATATACACACACACACACATATATATATATAAATGTGTGTGTGTGTGTGTGTGTGTGTGTGTGTGTGTGTGTGTGTGTGTGTGTGTGTGTGTGTGTGTTTGTATATGTATATGTATGTATGCATATAGAAAATTGATAATGATAAATGTATTTACTTATCTATCCTACCTATTAACTTCTATTTATTAGTCTTGTTAGCACTAAGTATACCATGTCACTAGAGTAAGTACGACTAGAATAAGTCTTTGATTAAATTATCATTGTAAAAGTAAAATTTAACTAAAACCAACTATAAACGGTAAGCGCCAATTAAACGTATTGGTAACCTCTCCTCTGGTTACCACAGCACAGATCTACATCTAGTGTGGCACTCAACGTAAAACACGCTATGTAATGTTTTCTCTTTTTAATATTTTTTTAGTATTTTTGTATTTTTTGTATTGAATGTCAAATCAGATTTTTTTAAATAAGATTGTCTTAATCAATGCCAAAACAACAATAAAATCCTTTACTTTGATGTGCTTTTATCTTTGTATGATTTTACTACATAAAAGGACTCTGCTGGACAGACAAAATGTGGAAAGAGAAATTTCTTTAAAAGTGTCGATAAATTATTAAGGGCCAATTTCTGAAATGAGCATTTTCGCTAAGTAACTACTTAACTGGAATATGTAGAAACCACCGAAGTATGAAACATGAAGTAATAAAATAGTTATGTTTGATTTTAAAAAAGCCATTATTTCACATCTTGTTTCTTGCATACTAACAAGTTGGCCAAAGTGCATATTGAAGAGGAACAATCAATCATATCTCATCATCATCATCAACCCATTATGTCCCCACGGAGGAGCAGGGGTCTCTTCCATAAGGAAGGTATATCTATCCGCCATCTCCACCACGGGGGCCAAGTCCGGATTGGTGGAGGCTTGTAAGACTAGTGGCTGGTCTTACTGTCAGAAGTTTTCAAACCACCCTAAGGCCTCTGACTTGGCTTAACGACTGCCATCTATAAACGGCAGCCGGCACCAACTGCTTAGCGTGCCTTGCGAAGCACGGAACCGCTCGGAAAAATGCCACTAGCGTTAGTCATAGACGTTCACCCATCCATGATCCAGATTTTCTTTGTACTTTCCTTATTTCTCAGGAACGAGATCGAGATAACTATAGCGTAAATAACCATGAATTCGGAACACTTGCAAAAATATGCAACAATTAGCGATTGGGTCTAAATATGCAAATGCATATAATCCGGTCTCTAATTATTGTGAACTTAAAAAGGCACAAACGATCTCGACATCAAGTCCGTGAGGATTCCTATCGACCCCATGGCGGCCCTCCCGGCCCCCGCAAGTAGATAAACGTGGCGGAAGATAGGTATGGATAGGTACGACTCCCAATTAATTCCGTCCCCAAACTCGCAATACACCGAAGCAGTTTGTTTGGCTTCCAGACGAAGTTAGTTTCGGTCCGCCGAAATTCTGAGCTGGGTTTTTAGAGTCATCGCGTCAGGGTCCCGTTTCGTAAAACTAGAACTGATAGTTCATTGTTACGAACTGATTACACTCGAATATGGAGTCGACACATTGTCATAAGTAAAACGTAAAGTAAAAAACGTTTATTTGGTATGAAATTTTGTATATACTAGGTACAGCTGTGATCAGGAAGCATCCTAATTTTGAAATTTAATATGGCATGGTAAAAATATGACGACCTCTGTGGCGCAGTGGTTAGCGCATCTGGCTACCATGCGAGAGGTCCCGGGTTCGAATCCCGGCTGGGAACAAAAAAAAAGAAACCCAGATCTTGGATGTTTACATGTTTGTGACGTCGCTGTTTCTGGTTCCCACGACACAGGGTATCCTAGTGTGGGGCCAGGGTATCATAGTGTGGTATGTAAATGTTATGTTATAGTTCTGGAGAATTCATGTCTCAGACGTCAGATCGCTATATTACGAGTATTCGACACATAGTATTGCAAAGTTTCCAATTTCCAGTTAAAATTCCTAGTTATGAACCAGAAGTCAATTGATTGCAATTAGTATTTTTCATATGCAAATAACGTTTTGATATGCAACTGGTTATCGTCATGTGAACTGGAAAATTAATTAACGGCCAGTTTTAACGTGTGCTTTATTTTTGTTGTGCAATATTTGATTGACAATGAGTTTATTTCTCGCTTTGTGGCGTTGCGTAGCCATCATGATCATCAACCAATTATGTCCCCACCGAGGGGCAAGGGTCTCTTCCCCGAGGAAGGTATAGGCCACACTCCACCATGGGAGCCTAGTCCGGATTGGTACAACGATATTAAAAGCCCTTCATGAGATGGTGATCATAGATTAAAAATGTTACGTCAACCAGACGCCCATATTACATTATCATAGAACTTTGATGATGGGATAGGGATATACATTGCTTGCTTATAACACAATAAGGATCAAGACAAGTGTCGACACCAGCGATGGATATCGCCTAGATTCCTACTTAAGTATGAGCTAGTGTAATCGCTCGTAGCCTGGGCTGCCCGAGTGATCTTAAACGATCACTAAGGTTAAGCAACATACGGCGCGTTCAGTCCATGGATGGGTCACCGTCTATGACTAACGCTAGTGGCATTTTTCCGAGCGATTAGTGCTTCGCCAGGCACGTTAAGCAGTTGGTGCCAGCTGCCTAGTCTTTGTAAGACTAGTGGCTGGTCTTAGGGCTAGATTCACAGTCGTGACTTTACTTTACTGCAAAGACGTCTTCACAAAGTAAGCTTTGTTTGATAAAGTATACTTTCAACTTTTTCAATTTCAGAGACAGTTCCTTGGTCTTTCCTTAGCAAAGCACGTCCCCAAAGTAAACTCTGAGCAAGTATTGAATTTGACAGAAGCTGTTACATTACACGCATAATTTTCATTCAAGAAATAATGGTGAAAATATCATCTAAACTTGATTTATTTGAATGAAATGGAACGACGTTGAAAGATGACAACTTTACCTTGACTTCAAGGATGTATGGTAATAAACCTCCTTTCGGGGCAATGTTTGGTTCGTGAAAAGCGAACCAAACAAAAAAAAAAACGACTTTACTTTTCTGAAGTATAACCCAACCTAATAAAATTTGATTCGGTTTTATGAAAATGTCGTTATCATTCAGGACTACATTATTAGTACCCATATTGATGCTAAGTTTACTTTGAGGCCAAAGTCTTGATCATCGACTCCTTCGACTTTACTAAGCAAAGTGTAGGCTAGTGAAAGTAAAGTAATGGTGTGACAGGGCTATGAAACATATTTTTGATTGAAAGTCGATCTTTTCGTCAAAGTAAAGTCAAAGTGCAGCTTAAGAATCTCAGCCTTACTGTCAGAAGTTTTCAAGCCGCCCTAAGGCATCTGACTTGGCTTAATGACTGCCATCTATGGACGGCAGCCGGCACCAAGTTGCGTAGCCATGATGGGAGTCAATACATCAGCTGTGCATTACTTTTTTGATGTGCAATTCAATATTCCTTTTCTCGTATTATTCCGAAAATAGCATCTCTCTCGATGCGTCTCACTGGATGGGGCTTTTCTATGTACATCTTTCTCGCCTTAAAACAATATTTATTGTTTGTACTGGCCTCGTGTGCAGTTTCTTCAGTTAATATTTGCTTTGGATTTTTCTATTACTCCCCGTAATAATCCAGACTCCATTGTGAGGGACTTTGTTTGATAGTATCTATTACCTGTTTTGTCTAGAAAAAGCTTTTATTTTTACAATAGACGCCGTCATATCGTATCTATATCTATGATTATGTTTTTATTTATTTGTCTATTGTATTACATACATTATGTTACATGTCTGCTTATTTTGTTTCTGTGATCTTCTTTTCTTTCCATCGATAAGACTATACTCTTCGTGTGACTGCAAAAGATAGACAAAAAACAGGTCATGTGCGAGTCGGACTCACGCACTGTGAGTTCCGTAAACCTACACTTTTTCTTGCAAATGTTTGTATTTTGTGCAAGTTTACCGTATTTATGAAAAATGTGTCTTATTTCATTGTGTTCGTACCATTAGGACACGTGCTAAATTGCACACACATTAAAGATGATTAAGATGACAAAGAACCCTGGAATTATAGCCTCTAATTCTTGTTTTTGTCATAGTAAGTTTCCAGTAGGTCTGGAAAATATATATTTTCTATTATTGTTAGTTTGATGGTACATCTTAAAATTTAGGGGTCCATAGGGACCCAGCGATTTGAGGCATGCGTGGGACCAAAGCCAACAGTAGGTACCATTTATTCTCAAAAGTGATGTGTGTATCTGTCGGATCTGGTATCTGAATGAATATTTAAAATATTATTATTGTTAAACTAGTTAATTATGGACAAAATTAAAAGGAAACATGTTTTTTTTTTATTTTCGAAACGGTCTATGTCTTTTTTTACGTTGCACATGATTTCAGTGGTGCCTAAGAGCATGACACTTTCGAGTGACTTCAAGCTCCGATTCGACAGCGGCAGGCCTGCATAATTATAGGCCACATAAAGTACAAAAAGATCATGTTAAACGGAACCACTAGTTTAAGTATATTTAGTACCTTATCATGTATGCCTATTCAAATAAAATATTTTCTTTTAATAATAAACATAAAATGCTTCATTTACTAACGTCAAAGTTGTTAGTACACAATTAATAGATTGTGCAGAGTAGAAGTTTTAACGAAAAGTAACGTTTTAACTTTAACATTATTTTTATTATCACTCATGAATGAGTTGAATACTAGACTCAATTATTGTCCTCCAAATACCTTTGATATTAATCTGTGTAATAGTTATCTTATATATTAATAAATCATTCTATTCTATAAAGAAAGAGCGTGTAAACCTAAGGAATTAGTACTAAAAACGATGGAGTCTTCTTTTAGAGGTTGTGAAGGTTAATGGATTATTTGCCATTGAGACTTGAAACTGAAGCAGCCTTATTTACGTAGGCGAGATTGTGTTCCATTGTTTGACAACGGCCTCCCTGGCCTAAGTTATTATTAAAATAATTTAATAGATTATATAAATATAAAGAATATACTTTAATCACACGCCTGTGTTCCGGAAGAGTAGGCAGATACTTTTCTTTAGACCCTAGGGTCTAGCCTTGCCACGAACCTGACACAACATCATTCATTCATTAGTCGTTACATGCACGCACGTCGGTTCCGTGGACTCTTTATATTGCCGTTTGCTAATGCATCTCCTGTTTGGATAAAATATTTTTTAATAGAGAAGACGACCTCTGTGGCGCAGTGGTTAGCGCATCTGCCTACCATGCCAGAGGTCTCGGGTTCGAATCCCAGCTGGGGACAAAAATAAAGGAACCCAGGTCTTGGATGTTTACATGTTTGTGACGTCGCTGTTTCTGGGTCCCACGACACAGGCTATCCTAGAGTGGGGCCAGAAACAATGTATGTGCCTGTATGTAGATGAAGTTAACTCTTAGCTCTTTTTAATTTTCATTTGCATTTTGATAGCAATTGGTGATTTGATAACTATTAGTTACGCTGAGTAGATAAATACTACAATACAATGAAATCTAACAAAACACTTTATACAACACTTAGCGATTTAGTAGCTAAAGTTTTTCGAGAATTAGTAGATAGGTATCACTACCAAAGTAACAGTTGCTGTAACTATATGCAACTTAAAATTTAATTTACCGAAGCAATAAAAGGTAATTAGACGAGGTGATGCAATACAACCTTCCCTTGTCTCCATAATTATGTTCGTTCGCAGCGTTTAAAAGCGTTGAAAATCTAATTTAATGAAAGCCAGGCTCAAATGTTGCAGCCATTTGCAGCTTCACTGAGCGGGGCTCATTCGATTAAGTTTATCGTGCCCAGAATCCCGTGATGTATAAAGTAATTAACTTCTACATTTAATAGTTTAACGCGCGCCCAACTCGTTGCTAGTTGCGACGTCGCCTCGTGGGAAGTTCTGAAAACTCTGGATTTTTGTCTCGCTATGAAGAATGCAGGGCTTCAGCCTCGTCGCATGGGGTTACTCGTGTTCTTTACACGGGCAGGCTTTCCACTTGACATTAAGCCTAGGCGCACACTAGGCGACACGCGACAGCGACAGCTCGGCGACTAGACGCGATGACAGTCTACGGCCGACAATTTTCATATATTTTGTTCGAAGCGCCGCACTGTGGACTGGATTTCGGCTTTCATAGACATCCGATCAGTAATGTCGAAAGTGGTGACTTTTATGCCAGCATATGTTTTAAAAGACCAAATCCATACCACAAAATAGTATCATTATAGTACAGACTTACAAAATTCTCGCCGGAAATTTTTTATTAAAAAAATTGTATGGAGCCGACATAATAATTCAATATATCTCCGGTCTCGCACGATTGGGGCTAATTATTTTTCAGGGAGTCAATCTTTAAATTATTTGGATTTTTTTGACATATTGCATAATGAGCCCAAAGTTGCGAAACATTTTTTTTTAATAATCGAACCTTTTTTTTTATTGTATCAATAGTTTAACTTTATTCAAGCTTCACATCTATAACTAGCGCAATAAAAATAATACGACCACAAAAATATATGAATATATAAAAAAAATATGTTTAAGTGACAATTATTGAACTTTTTAAAGAATAGTTTTTTTTGCGTTTTGTAAGTCTTAGTTATTACAGTTTGGTGTCTATAACTATGGCATAATAATGAGTACGATCACCATTATTAAATATCTATGTTGAACAAAAAATTTAAACATTAATCATTATCGGCTTAAATCTATACTGTGAAATTTGCAAACAAGTAACTAATTACATATTAATCTTATCAATAATTTTAATGTCTCAAAGTACCTTTTAATTAATCACCTTTTAATCTGTTAACCTTAATGACCCCATCGTTACTTCAATATCATTTACAGATTACGTTGAGGGTAGTTAGCAAATTACTCGCAATTAGCGTGGATATTTTGTATCCTACCCCAATTTCTCACTACTCAGTCGGCTTTGACGATTACAAGTGAATACATTTATCTAAAGAAAATGGAGAGTATCGTATCGTTATAAACTTAAATATATTCGTGATATTAAGATGTGCAAACAAAATAACAGACTACAAATTTTTGTTCGAATCAGTGTTGTCAAGATTGGACTGCAATTTATCCGAAGAAGATCCTGTGACTTTTCGGGAATTTTGCCGAAATTTTACTAGAGCAGTTGACAGACGATGGAGTTTAGCAAGTCGGAAAGCGGACATATTCCGAAAGAAATATGAAAGTTGGCTGGAAACGAATATCGACTAGCCTAGCTGCATATTAAGCCAAGAGCAGGGAACTTCCACCTCGATAGCTTCAGTTTATGAAGCAGAGTCATCTACATCAACATCTTCAGTTGGGATTGGAAATATGACCAAAAGGAAGCATCCGTATGTACGACGTACCCGCAACCACGCACGAGTAGCTCCGTAAACAAAAATCTTTAAAAATAGTCAAACAAGTTTATTTGCCCTAAAAGTGTATTATTCTAAAACATAAAGGTGAAATAAAGCAGTGAAAGTGACGTCAATAAAATCATACGATAAACACAGTGATAAAAGTGATATTAATTAAACGTAATATTTCTCACAGTAAAATTTGTGTGATAGCATAGTTCCTCACATAGATGAGTGAACCTCTACAAAACAGTAAACAGTGATCAAGGAGAATAAGCGATTTGTGAGAAATAAGTAAAATAAACAAAAAAAAAAAAAAAAAGGTTCCCATACTTTTGGTACTACAGAAATACCCCCATAATTTATAACGGCCACGCGACTGTCTTTGAAACAGACCACTATTTTTGCAATTTGTTTCAAGATAGATTTGGCTGAGCCGTATAACGGACTGCCTTTCACCCAAGAGACACAAGTTCGAATCTTAAGAAGGCGAAGTCGTCTGGTGTAAACAATTTTTTTTTTTTTAATATACGCACAGAAAAACGTAATAATGCAAAACTTTATTGAAAATATTACCTTTCGGCGCCAAAGAAATCGCTCTGACTCTGATATAAACGAGAGTTCTGTGATTAATCGCACTCTTGACGGTACCAGCAACAGTCTACCAAATATATCTGATGACGATGATGAAACTCAAGACACAGTTAGAGAACTTAAATATACAATTGAAAAACTAAGTTATAAATCAATTTAATGTGTAATTTAATTTTTATTGATATTTAATTACAATAATTATACAATTTTATTTTGACATAGAATTACTTAATTGATGACATTTAATTTAAAAAATTTTATACCTTAATTTTGACATAGAAATATTAATATAATTATTGCATGCTTGCACAAATATTCATACGCCCAGATGGGCAGCACATGGAATGCACTGAAACTGTATAATAAAGAACTATTTTAAATACCCATGTTCATGAATAAACGATACTTTACTTTACTTTACTTTACTCCGTGGAAAGCGGATTTAGGCGAATTTAGGGAATAATAATAAAAAAAAAGAAGTTGCGGCTTGGACGTTGAATGCAGTGATAGCAATAAACCAAGAGCCTCTAGAGGTTTAATAGTTTGATGGTGGATGGTGGTTTCATCATGAAGTCTTGTAATTTGCTAACTGACTCTTGATTCTTTATCATGTATTCAATAACGGAAGCCATATTTTCCCTTCCGGTCGCCTTCAGTTTTGATACAGCTGCATAAACCACTTCACTGCATTCACCGTCCTAAATCCTCAAAAGCTTTCCGTGGATGCTTCCTTTTGGTCATAGTTCCAACTGAAGATGTTGATGTAGATGACTTTGCTTCATAAACTGAACCTAACGAGGTGGAAGTTCCTTCCTCTTCACTTAATATGCAGCTAGTGTAGTCGATATTCGTTTTCAGCCAACTTTCATATTTCTTTCGGAATATGTCCGCTTTTCGATTTGCTGAACTCCATCGTCTGTCGACTCCTCTAGAAAAATTTCGACAAAATTCCCGAAAAGTCACAGGATTTTCTTCGGATAAATTGAAGTCCAATCGGACAACACTGATTCGAACAAAAATTGGTAGGCTGTTATTTTGTTTGCACTTCTTAATATCACGAATAAATCTAAGTTTGTAACGATACGATACTCTCCATTTTCTTTAGATAAATGTATTCACTTGTAATCGTCAAAGCCAACTGAGTAGTGAGATATTGGGGTAGCATACAAATATCCACTCTAATTGCGAGTAATTTGCTAACTACCCTCAACGTAATCTGTAAATGATATTGAAGTAACGATGGGGTCATTAAGGTTAACAGATTAAAAGGTGATTAATTCATAGGTACTTTGAGACATTAATATTATTGTTAAGATTAATATGTAATTAGTTACTTATTTGCAAATTTCACAGTATAGATTTAAGCCGATAATGATTAATGTTTAAATTTTTTGTTCAACATAGATATTTAATAATGGTGATCGTACTCATTATTATGCCATAGTTATAGACGCCAAACTGTAATAACTAAGACTTACAAAACGCAAAAAACTATTCTTTAAAAAGTTCAATAATTGTCACTTAAACATATATTTTTTTTATATATTCATATATTTTTGTGGTCGTATTATTTTTATTGCGCTAGTTATACATGTGAAACTGGAATAAAGTTAAACTATTGATACAATAAAAAAAGGTTCGATTATAAAAAAAAAAAATGTTTCGCAACTTTGGGCTCATTATGCAAAATGTCAAAAAAATCCAAATAATTCAAAGATTGACTCCCTGAAAAATAATTAGCCCCAATCGTGCGAGACCGGAGATATATTGAATTATTATGTCGGCTCCATACAATTTTTTTAATAAAAAATTCCCGGCGAGCCTTTTGTAAGTCTGTACTATAATGATACTATTTTGTGGTATGTATTTGGTCTTTTAAAACATATGCTGGCATAAAAGTCACCACTTTTGACATTACTGATCGGATGTCTATGAAAGCCGAAATCCAGCCCACAGTGCGCCGCACACTTTAATCAGAGTCGCGGAGTCGCGACGACAAGATGCCAGATGCAAACGACAACGCCGCATCTGACGCGGCGACTATGCGACGAGGCGTGAACCTAAAAATCGGCTGCCTAATTCATAACTTTTTTTTAAATATACATCTATCTAATCTATCTAATCTCTTTAAACGAGCAATTCTTGTATATATATATTTATATATAATCAGAATCTCGGAAACGGCTCCAACGATTTTCACGAAATTTTGTAGGCAGATGCTTTCGGGGGCGTTTAATTGATCTAACTAGGTCACAGTTTTAGAAAACGTTGTTTTTATCTGTGTTTTAAGGCAATTGAAATTTGCTATAGTAACATACATACATAGGTAAATTTCGCATGAATCTGCGAAGTTGGGATAGTCCTGACGGGAAAGCGGGCGACCCGTTTCGGGCCGATTTCAAGAGACCCGGTTCGAGTCATGATGTATTTTACCAAGTTCTTTTTTTGTTGGAAAAGGATTATTTTAATTTTATATTACATATTTTATATTACAAAAAAAGTACCGGTCACCCAGGTACTATGTATGTATATGTAAAAAAGTTATAAATTAGGCAGCCGATTTTTAGGTTGACTTGCCCTTCTTCTTTGTTTACAAAATTTCTAATGCTAAAAAAAACGAAGTATAGACGCGACAACAAGTCGCCCGGTTTGCGGTATCTCTTAAAATGGACATTCATATTTTCCGAACTTATGCGATGACAAGCGGTGATAGCCCAAATGGCCAAACCGCGGTGGGTACGCGGGTTAATTAAATGCAAATTCAAATATATTTTTATTCATAAAACTAACTAAATGTTTACTTTATGAACGTCAAAGTTGTCAGTTTCACAATTAATAGATTACGTGGGGAAGAAACTAACAAAGAAACTCCACATTTCATCATCATCGTCAACCCATTATGCCCCTACCGAGGGGCACGGGCCTCTTCCCTGAATCCCACATTTATTCTTTTCACACCTCTGTATACATTTAATATTAATCTAAGAATTGTTTAACACCACGCATCTTTGTGTTCTAAGTAATCGTTGATTTTATAATAACCTTTTTTGCAGTGTGCTTAAGACATTTATTAAACCGCGTCGGAGGTAACTCTAATATATCTTGGGGAATCTTGTTGTAGAACCTCATACAGTGCCCCATAAAGGAACTATTAACGTTTGCAATTCTAAATAGTGGAAATAGATGATTTAATTCTAGTATTAACATTATGATGGCTAATAATAGTCTCGAAGTCTTTGATATATTTTCTTAAATGGCACATACACACTCTTTCAAAGAGAAAGCCCGTGGCCTGTAGTGGGACGTGTAAAAGCTACATAAAAAGAAAAAAGTGGTTGCTCTCGGACGTCTAAATGACACTAAAGTGACCGGGGCTCCGACTATGCGGAGTAATCCAATCCAATGCGCTTCACGTGATTTACTTTCCTTTGAGCGCAGTTCCGTGGAAGCAAATACAATATAATCCTTGGCCCTTGTGTGCAGAGCTCAGAACTCACAAGAGATAAATGCTGATATCTGTGTCAAACTGCGATAGTGTACCGACTAAGTCATGTTATAAAGTAAAACGTGAATCCGCAAATCTGTTGAAGCTATGGCAATAAATCTTTTTTCGTTGCGACTGTACGTTGGATGCCTTGTACTGTATCTTATATGTTTTCTACTGAGTCATCATCAGACGACCTCTGTGGCGTAGTGGTTAACGCATCTGCTTACCATGCGAGAGGTCCCGGAAAATACCGAAGAAAAAAAAACCAGGTCTTGGATGTTTACATGTTTGTGACGTCGCTGTTTCTGGTTCCCACGACACAGGGTATCCTAGTGTGGGGCCAGAAGCAATGTATGTGCCTGTATGTAAATGTTTAATGTTTGTTTATCATCATCATCATCAACCCATCATGTCCCCACCGAGGGGCACGGGTCTCTTCCCTGAGGAAGGTATAGGCCATACCCCACCACGGGGGCCAAGTCCGGATTGGTGGAGGCTTGTAAGACTAGTAGCTGGTCTTACTGTCAGAAGTTTTCAAGCCGCTCTAAGGCCTCTGACTTGGCTTAACGACTGCCATCTATCGACGGCAGTCGGCACCAACTGCTTAACCTGCCTCGCGAAGCACAGAACCGCTCGGAAAAATGCCACTAGCGTTAGTCATAGACGGTGACCCATCCATGGACTGAACGCGATGTATGTTGCTTAACCTTAGTGATCGTTTAAGATCACTCAGGCAGCCCAGGCTGCGAGCGATTCTACTGAGTGCCCAATAAGAAAATAACTAAGTCCGTAACCGTATTGAGTAAATTATATAACAGTAATGTATTCGGCAGACATTAAACTGGACAAATTTCAATGTTTGTGAGCATTATAACAATGCCTTTAGGATGCTGCTGGGGCTACTGTATACTGTAGTGAATCGGGGATGTTTGCCGATGCGCAAACAGATGGATTCCACGCATTCATTCGGAAGCGGATAGCATCCCTGATGTGCAGGGTGAGGGGTAGTTCCTGCGGTCTCCTGAAGGTATTGGCAGACAGGATGGACAGCCCCATACAGCGCCACTGTGTGTCGATGCACGTAATGCCGACAAGCGGTGGAGCTGGGTGGGACTGAACAATGTAAATATAAATTTAATGTGTACATATTATATTATTACTAACATAGTATAAGCACCATTGTTACTAACACTATATGGGCATTGCCTGAAATAAATCAAATCAAAGCAGATAGGTATTTTATTACGTATTCTAACATAACATAACATAACATTTACATACAGGCACATACATTGCTTCTGGCCCCACACTAGGATACCCTGTGTCGTGGGAACCAGAAACAGCGACGTCACAAACATGTAAACATCCAAGACCTGGAGTTTTTTTTTTCTCCCCAGCCGGGGATCGAACCCGGGACCTCTCGCATGGTAAGCAAATGCGCTAACCACTACGCCACAGAGGTCGTCTTTCTTTTCGTATTCTGTCTTTATAACACGTTTTTTTTTTCTTACAACAGCTGTTCCACACGTTCTGTTGTGCAGTACGAAACAAATAATAATAATAATAAATAATTTTATTCAAAGTAATGGTTACAAAGATCATCTACATGAAGTTATTCTAAAAAATTTTTTTTTAACATAAAATGTACTTGGGTACATTTCTGCTCAAATGATGATCGTAATTGATCATTTGTAAGTACCTACCGTTTAATCGTCTTTTGTATTCTTAAGATATTATTCAGCTACTGTTGGAAGTTATGTACGTACGACGTTTCGTCGTCGCTGTATTGTGTCGATCAATTCTCAAAAGTTTATTTCCACTTTGAGTGTTTTTATAAATAAAAACTTACTTAATTTCCTTCTCGATAAGAAGAGAAGGAAATTAAGTAAACACAGATCGTACATCTGTGTGAAAAGTTCTATGGTTGTAGTTAGCATTTGAATTTTTATATTTTTCTTCTAAAGATGTTGTATTGTAGCCAAATTGCATACGTACACGATCACCATTCCCTTGGCCACTTTGATTCTGTGAATCATCTGACTTTGGAAGCAAAAAAATTACTACCAGCGTTATCGTAACTTTTAGTCAATGGTTTATTTGGCCATTGCCCAACTTTCCTACGTGTAGGTATTACTCAATGTGCTCAATCCATATCAGTCCGATGCAGTAGACGTACCCCGGCAGGTAAGTACTTCAAAGACGCAATGCCTGATCAATTTCAAGGTACAGGTGCACTGCATATAGACTAAGATCCCGGGCTGACTGGAGTCGGTACATCGGGTTGCGTATATGCCGTGTACGGATCTCCTATCGTATTCAATACAGAAAGCCATAAAGGCCATTGGGTTGGTTCAAGAGTAATTACTTTTCGGTGAAGAGCCTAGTAGTGCTATGTCCGCCCATTGATGACTGTCACGAAAATTACTGCATGAGTAAACATATTTGAAGCCTTGCGTCCATGCGATCCCGATGAGACTGGACTGCATTAAGAATTGGATCGAGACGCATTAACTTCCAGAGTATTACGATTTCGTATCACTGTGCTTTTGCAAGTAATTTCGTTTCGATTTAATTCAATTTCTACATATTGGACATACGACCAGCTCCCATTCAGAGCATTATGAATGTGTAACTCTTGTTGGTGATCCTTAATAAAATAAAAGCTTCTCAAATTTTATTTCACTTGTAGAATTAAAGTAGGACGCCCTTGGATGAGGATGGCCGAGGGCAGAAAAAAGTGGCTTGCCTTGAGGATGTCCGATTTATTTATTACAAAGCAAAACAACTGCTTAGGGTTCCGCACCTGAAAAGGAAAATAACAGAAGCCTTATATGTAGATCACCTTGTTGCCCATCCGTCCGACCGTCCTTTTGTCCGTCTGTCTGTCAAGATTATTTATCTCGCGAACGCGTGGGAGGTATCGAGTTGAAAATAAAGCATACCCAAGTCTACGGTTCCCGCTTGAGAAAATCAAACTTCTAATTTAACGAATAAAATACGATATGGTAAAGGTATCAATTAGCGAATCGTTGCATTCACGTCCCTTATCGGCACTTTCACACACATTCGCTCGATATTTTCTTTCGTCAGACTTTTTTCCTTCATCCTCTCTACATGTTCCTGGTCTTTGTCATACATAACATACATACATAGGCTCACGCCTCTGGAATACAGGCGTGAGCTTATGTATGTATGCTAAACGTATATTTCGACACTCAAGGGAATCAAAATTTATAGGGTACATTCCGTTGACCTACAACTATGAAATCTAGTATCTTCTAATACTACAAGTACAGAAAAAAATCTGAAAACTATCTATAAAATAATTAAATCATAAAAAAGGAGATTTTAAAGTTCGGGAAAAGCCCGGAAAAAACCTAATTTGTACGGAACCCTCGGTAGGGGAGTCCGACTCGCACTTGCCCGATTTTTATATTAATTTCTCATGTGTTCTGAGATCTTGCTTCTTCCCAAATTTGAGATTTGAGAAAATGAGTTTATGTAAAAAAAAAAGAAATGTCTGTATTGTGTTACATTCATCGCTCATCCTGATTCCGCTAAATAGGGCGGCAATAAATAGGGTTAAGATTTTTCCCCTCAGGGGGACAGGATCCTGAAATACCTGCTGATTTCACTCGCTAATGGCAAAGGAAACATCTTCTGGAAACCCGGCCAAGTTGACTCAGCACTTATTGACTTCGAATTCCCTGTTTATTAGGCAGGCTCAGCCTACTCCCGCTAAAAGTATACGTGTGACAAGTACTTCAGCGACCGAGTGGACACTTTAGTTTATTCGTTTTTCTAATTACTAGCTGCCCCGGCAAACGTTGTTTTGCCAGATTCGGATATGAAAAATAAATATCAGCCTATTCTCAGACCTACCGAATATACATTTAAAATTTCATCAATATCGGCCAAGCCGTTTCGGAGGAGTATGCGCACTAACATTAAGACACGAGAATTATCTATATTAGAGAAGAAAGATAGAAGAAGAAGATTAAATCATCTGTCTACGCCTCCATAACCCAGATCATAATCTAGCGTCGAGACCAACTCTACTTTATTCTATTAGTGCAACCAGTACTTTTAATAATATTACTTTCTCATTTAGCGGTTATTCGAAATAATAGTTTTTTAATTGAATCTCTCGGCATCTTCCGTTGAGTTACGCCACCGCCAGATAAACGTCAGGGCAGGATCCTAGTCTCGCGAGAAATTCAATATTATAACACGAAACGTACGGTTTGTTAGGTGTAGAGTTACCCTTGGAACAGGCCCATTACAACAGGCGGCTAGTTACGAGCTCCTTAAGTGCGAGTGTTGAATAAAAACCGGCCAACCGCGAGTCGCACTCGCGCACGAAGGGTTCCGTACCATTATCCATAAAAACGGCAAAAAAATCATGTCTGTTTTATGGGGGCCCCCTTATTTTAATTCCCCCTTATCTATATCTTTATCTTTCTCTCATATCTATTTAGTAATTGTTATTGTAGCGGCAAAATTTCAACTGTCTAACTATTATGTTTCATGAGGTACAGCCTGGTGACAGACGGACGGGACGGACAGCGGAGTCTTAGTAATAGGATCCGTTTTACCCTTTGGGTACGGAACCCTAAAAGGGAATAGCTGGCGGCGAGGTGGACGGTACATTTGCACAAATTCATTTCGCAATGGCGACGTTCCGTTTTCCCAGCCGGTGGTGGGCAATTGTTTTATTGTCCGGGACTCCTAATTCATTACAAGTAGGTATGTCTGTCCTCTCACCCCGTGACACTACAGTGTGATTTTTCGCTAGCAATACTTTGAAGGGACGTGTTTTTTATTGTCACTTACATTATTGGAGAGGCAAAAGCTTTTAAAGGCGTAGATTGCTTGTAAGGGATTCATTTCGGTTCACTAGCGCCACCGATAGGAAAAGTCATATCTTTATTTTACAGATAGGTTTTGCAAAACGTGTCTGAATAATATCTCAATCATGTAAGTAGTGGTTGTGAACCCAAGGCAAAAAACCTAGGACTCGATATGTACAAACGCCAAAAACGGTCGTTTTTGACATAAGTGCTATCTAGTTTAGGATCCGTGATCTTGAGTTCGCGGTTATGGGTCCTAAATATCACCCATCAACATTATTGAGAGATTATACAGATACTTTGCAAATTCGGTCTGTAAAAAAGATATGTTTTTTTTTTGTTTCTCGGTGGCGCTCGTATTATCCCGTGGACCCCTTAACCCTTCAAGCCCTGAGGACCTGCCGGGTCGGTCTTGCAACGGCACTTTGAATCTAATTTTGATGATGATACATACCACAGTAAGTTGTATGAGCAAGTTTTATTCGTTTAAAGCTTAAGTTTCAAAATATTACTCAGTGAATAACTAATTTAGGTGTGAAAGAAAAAATAAATGGAAATAAATATTTTATCTATCTATCTAAAAATGTTGTAGGATTGAAGGGTTAAGTAGCTTGAAAGATTTGAAAAGCTCTACAGATATTTTTTTTATTTATCTGCATTGTGACAATTGCAGCTGATCAGATACTTGCAATAAAATGGTTCTAATTCGGCGACTGCTTTGTTTACCGTTTTTTAAGAGAACCTAACGAAATCGCAAGTCAAAATAGAAAAATAAATGTATTTTGTTACCCAAAATTACTACTACAAGCGCGCCTTGATGTTCTTAAATCATGATTGAAATATCTTCTTAGAGTGACATTGGAGAATAAAATTACAACAATAGCAAAGCAGTTTTGAACTAAATTTTTTCAACGATTTACACGCCACCCTGAATACCAAGGTTAGCCCGACGGTGACGCACATCTATGTTCATTGGTATTTAGTGTTATTCTTTCTTATCTTTCATTGGAGGTAATAGTTGTCGATCCCTGGAAAGGCCGTGCTATATTTAGAGTTTACAGTAAGTTCACATACAATGCTTTTCTCTTGCAGTTCACTTCACTTACAAATTATTACGATTTTAACTCGTAGTGGTGCTTACGAATTAATCTAATAAGAATAATCCATCCTATTATTTAAAGATTATTCCTAGTTACCAGTTCTCACTCTTATCTACGTTTAAATTTTATTGTTATCCTCACTTTATGCTTACGATTTGATGAATAAATTTCTTTATCTAATTACATTTCGGTTTAATCCCTCAGGTCTACAACTTTTTTCTTTCACAGCTAAATTGGTAAGTAAAATTTGAAATTTACGAGTATCACAGTTTTTAAAGAATAAACCATGGCCATATTGGCCATACAGCTGTGGTATGTATCACCTACAAAATTCGATTCAAAGTGCCGTTGTAAGACCGAAGCGTCGTCGGCGAGTCTACGGGGTCTGACGGTATGCGCCGTAGTTTACATTGGACCCGCCGGCGGGTCCTCAGGGCTTGAGGGGTTGATATTAATACGATAACAATTCAATTTTGTTTGCACCACAAATTTCCATTTCGAATAATATAATATGGGTATTTGGGTTTAGATGCAATTTAGTATTTTTGTTAGTCATCGTTCAAGTTTGAAAACTTGACAATTTTCATTTGGATTCTAAAGCCGACTTGCACCACCGACTAAATCCATTTAACTTTAAGTTTAACAGAATTTTGACAGTTTCGCCATACACTACCTGTCAAAAATTCTATTTAATTTAACGGTAAATGGATTTTAGTCGGTGGTGCAAGTCGGCCTAAGACTTAAAGAAGCTTAACTGAACCACTTACTAAAATATATGAACGGAATCATCCTGTCTACCCTAATAAAGCGAAATGCGAGGACGACTCTTGGTCATGAATAGTGATGGACGGCGGAGAATTTAGAGTACATTCTTGACTAAATTGGAATAGGCTATTTGACACTATGAAAAAAAAAGTATTATTTATACGTATTCGTATAAATTGTGTCTTAAAACCGCTTTAAGGAATTTTAACTAAAAAAACAATTATGATTTGTAAAAAAACACAAGATTAAATTTGTTAATTTGAATATGCCGTCATTGTATCGAAAACGGCCTGGATCGGTCGATTCTATGATGACGTCGCATGCTAGTAAAAATGGCGTCTGACATTCTTTCTTACGTTCATTGGTTGGTTTACCGGGAAGTGACGTCATAATCCTGTGCGACGCCATATTGCCTAAGATAGCGTTTTGGCGGCTTATTTGAAAAGTATATTTTCATTTGCCTTTTTTAGTAGAAATACACGAAAGAATTTAAAATGACCACTTTCTGAGGACTCCATGAACCCAAAAAATATGAAGTGGCTTTCAGAAATCGGTCAAATAGCCTATTACTTTTATTGAAATAATTTAGGTTAAACTCTATATTTATGTATTGCAGCGATTAAGGGGTTCATGCAGTAACGTTAGCGCGACCAATGGAAAAACAACTTTCTACAGAGCGTTCGTAAGTGCAATCTCAAGCATGTTAAAAGTGATTTTTCGGACCCTCGACCAAGAACCTGGGACTTGAAAATGGTCGTTTTTGCTATTAATGTTATCTATTTCTAGTGTTTTCCATTAGGTCTAAAGTCACTATCAACTTACAGGTGAATGTTTGAGAATTTATAGCGGATCGTTTAGTAGAGGCTTTTGCTCCTTATAAGAAACAGGATCGATTAGCATAAAAAAAAGATTTTGTGTCAAACGACAGTTTTCTTGCTGACTGTACATTTTTTTCCAAAATCTGTGAATGCAGTTCAGAATATCTTAAATATGTCTAGATATTCTCCTAAAACGTTTTCCTGTAACTATAACGGTTACGATTCCTGCCCTTACTGTCCCGTCCCAAAAATTCACCCTGTATATCACAGATTTTACTGACACTGTTTGCAAAAATATGTTAATTCTTCAGACGTTTATTTGCAAGCTGTATTCGGTAAATAGCTGTCTCTTTGATAACTTCAGTGTTATATGAAACGATTGCACAGAGATTTTGTGCATATTTGCAGCTTACAAACATCAGTAGAATAAACATAAAGCAAACATTTACATGCATCGAATGAAACGCCTTTGGCTATAATGTCAGTGACTGTGAGTCAAACGAATCGAGAATATGTACCCACTCGATTATTTCGTTAGGAATATAGCGCGTGTCAATACAGAGTGAAATAAGTGAATTATGTAAGTTGAGAATTGAGGTAATTCAGTTTACTAAATAATCGTGATTATACTGTAGGTCCGTAGATGCGAATGGCGAGAGACCGTGTGAAATGGCATTTGGGGGAAAAGGCCTATACCTAGCAGTGGGCAACGGTGGGCTGATGATGATGATAAACAGAATACATCCCAAATCCAGTGGGTTCAATTGAATGGCACCTTTCAAACCGTGAAATGTGGACTTTTTGACATCGGATGTCTACTTTTTATTGTCAAATGTTAGATTTATCAACTTTTAGATTCAAGAGGTGCCAATGAAACTAGCTTAACGTCTATCCACTAACTTCATCCTTCGTTGAAGGTTTCAGTACATCAAGAAGGATCAATAGTCGATATTGCTTTTGTAGTAAGAGTCGAAACTCTGTGTCATTAAAAATGAATAGAACGAATTCGACTTTGTTTTGTTGGAAACCAATTTTCATACCCCATTGCTCAATCCATATCTATTCATTCCTCTTTATTATGTTGGTTTATTTACCAAGTGAAGATAGGGTTGTTTAGAATTTTTCACGCGGAAAGGTTTTTTGTATTTCAATGATGGTTTAACATAATTAACTTTGTTGTCTTCGTATTGGATGACTTTAATGTATGTATGACAATATTGCTTTGCCACTGCCACGCATTTATAAATACAAATTCTTTACTCTCCATAAAAAAAGCTGAAAGTCAAAGCGTCCGTTGCGCGCTAAAGTGTTTCACGTTTTCCTAACGTACACATTTAATTGATTTCCCACCAAACTGTTTGCGGATAAAGTTTGGTGCCAAAACTGAGTGTGAATGTGACGTCGGACTTTCCACACTCTGAATAAATGGGAAGCAGCAAGTTTGGACAGTGATTCGATTAATGCACCTGACACGCTGTTTTGCTCTACGGCGGCGCTTTTAATGTCCATAACAATTAAGTATTCTTCACCAGCATAAGGAAAGACACCGGCAGCACATCACCTTTCTCGTAGATATGTGCACTCCTAATCCGTGACGTTATGGGCGACTTTGCAATGAAATTGGAATGCACACACAGATATAATTTCCACTGGAAGTCATCCTATTTCGATCAAAGTATGTATAAACTCACGCCTGTATCCCATAGGAGTAGGTAGAGAACAGGGTTTCCTACTTTCCACTATTCTGAGAATGATCTTTCCCGTCATCAACATTCATTAGTTAGATGCAAGCACGGCCGTCTTACGCCCGGTTCCTATAATATACGCCTACCGGCTACGATCTGTTGCTTCGTAGTAATTGTAACCGATCGTAAGCAAGGTCCGTAGGACTTGTAACCGATCGTAAGAAAAGCGAAGCGTTTTGTGGATATTGGAACCGGGCATAACTAATCAATGTTGCCGCCTGCCTGGGTCATTCCTTACCGGTGGTTTTAGTGTCTTTCGCTCGTGGATTTAAAATTAAAACTGTAAAAGTAGGATTTCATTTTCAGACAACCAAACCTTGTCTGGAAGTTATTTATGTACATATTTATTGTTGTGTACACGGTTGTACGATGAATACGATTCTGAGAATTATCTTTTGCGTCAACATTCACTAGTTAGACGCAGGCACTAACTAATGAGTTTTGTCCCCTGGGTCTTTCCTTACCGGAGGTTTTAGTAGCTTCCGCTCGATGGATTTAAAATTAAAACTGAAAAAGTAGGATTCAATTTTCAGACAACCAATATTGTATGGAAGTTATTTATTTACATATAAATCCGTTTGCATTCTGAAAGGATTAGTGTAAAATTATGTAACAATGTCAGGCCGCGGGCTAACTCTAGTATTCTGCCATTATTATTTGCTCCTTGAAGTACTTACAGGCCGCGGCGCCTTAACACGCTATAATCCCATTTTGAAACTACCTAACAACCAACGATATTTCTTTATGAATAAGCATTTTAAACGGCAAATTATGGACGTCATGTATTCGATTGGAAAATTAAGGAAGTTTTATTTTACTCCGGTCTGTGGGGATATATTATTATGTATAGTGGATGTTTGCAGTTTTGAGTCTTCTTCACGAAATTCGTGATTTAAAAAAAAGTAAGTGTTAAATTTATTCATTCATGCATTCATTTTAAGTTCAAATTTGTCAACTGTTAAAACTTTTTTGACCAAAACTTTCGTAAACTCGCGTCGTCGGTTGCTCGTCTCCGAGAAAAAGTTTCGTCTCTGCTCAACGTGATTAAGCTGACAAAAAGTCAAGGAAATGTATCCAAAATGAAGTTAATAACTTGTGTTACCTTTAAATTCTGGTAAATCAAGCACTTAGGAAAGAATATTTTAATAATGAAGCTTATAAATGAGGCCAATGCGAGGGAGTCACAGCACCGACATAGCAAGTTGAATTAAGGATGTTAACTGAGGCCGTGGGTTCGAAACCCACCATGTACCAATGAATTTGTTCGCTAAGCCACGTACATACCTACAGCTACACCTCTGAAGTTGCAGTAGTGATATTACAAGCTAGTAGTGCAGGAAAACATCGCGAGGAAACCACCCGTGTCGTGTCCATCGGCCGCACGTGGCCGGCATTATGCGCTAGTATTGTAGTCTCTAAACATAAAGAGGTTAAGGTGTATTTTAGTTTGTGTCGTTGCGCTCGGACGTCGTCAGCCCGTTCTAATGTGGATAGTGCATAAATTGTGGCTAACGCGGCTTGTGAACACTAACAGGCATGCGAATCAGTGGACTGTCCTCAAACAAAACAGTAACATGAATAACAAATCGCCTTGTGTACGTCCCAGTTCAGGGCACAGGCTTTTATCTCAGAAAGAGAGCATGGCGCGTGTCTGCCAGACAGGAAACAAATGCATTACAAGCAAACCGGTATATCGGAACTGTTCCGAAGTTATTGAAAAGAAACAATTGAACAATATTTGTACCTTCCTCAGATCATAGAAAGAATTCTTTCTATGATCTGAGGTACCTTCATATTCACCGCAACGAATGATACTGCACGCAATGAGTAGGTTCTTAAGTCATGTGAAAGTTTTTTTAAATATTTTTTCTAGTCTTTAAAAAGAAGTTGAGTAACACATTCACAAAGTGTTGTTAAGTAGACTTCTGATTAAGTTTGTAACGGTGTTTACACCGTCTGCTTGTCGTCAGCTTGTCGTCTTATCGGTTGCATTTCTGGATTTTATTTGACATCCATTATTACTTCACATGTTCACTTGAACTTAATTTGTTTGTTTCTATTTTTTTCACTTATCATCGAAATAAAACTACAATTCTTTGAAGTCGTTTATATTTAATTAATCTACATCAAAAAACTATAGGACCGCGTCGATTTTATTGGAAACCTTTTATGTATGAACAACCACGCGTTGTGTTATCCGACAGTGCAACTGTCATTGCCTGCACTCGGGACTACACGTTTGTTTCCGGCTTACAATTCAAATGTCGATAAGCCCTGCAAACATGGAACACTTTAAAACTGGACTGGAAATTCCTTTATAGCCCCAAAATCGATACCTATGTACGACGAAATTAAGACGAGCTTAATACTCTACCTTGAGATGCCCTCCATAAAAGAATTTCATATTCCAAAAGAAAGCTCAGAAATCTTTTGTCAATAATACCTACCTACTAGAGAACCACCAAAAGGTCAAATTAGAAATAGTCCAGTCAGTGGGATTTTTTTCCCTGTAAATAGTGGAAAGTTAACGACTTTGATATAATATGTTGTTCAGTGAAGGGGTCGCAATAAAAATCCAAGTTTCGGGTCTCAGGGGGCGGTAGTCGCGCCGCCATATTGGCATTTATTCCACCCAAGGATTGGGTTTTATATTATCTATTTTAGATTTAGTAAAATATGCGCATGTATTCAATTGCTTGTTTGATCAGAATTTAAAGATCCTCCTTTGCATGGACGATGCTAGTTTTTATTATGTGACTGAATATTGATATTTTTCTCACTACAGGGTTTTGTTCTGACACCAATTTCAGGGGATTTATCAGTATTATAAAAAGATTGTTTTACTTTTTTCTTATAATCCTACATTGGCTACCCATTTTGCAAGGTAAGCTCAATTCCTGAAACCGTTCTATTTTACATAAAGGAAAAACAAATGTTTTAACGGTTCCGTAATATTAACTGGCGCTGTTTCGTAGAAAGACTTTCTATGGACAATAATTTATTCAAAGCAGCGACGTTGGTAGGGCGCGCAAGGCTCAAATAAAGCCAATATGAACTCTGATATTTCAGAAACTAAAAATGTCAGACTTATAAAACAGAAGTGGTTTCCAAACGCAAACTCTTATTAGAAATAACCTGGTACGCATGTTTACGGTACGGAGTTTCAATCAGCAATCCTTTACGAATAAAAAAATAATGCAAGTAGCTCTCACTACAAAATTCACACTCAAACGTGGTCCCAGTACTCTCGATTAATCTTCTCTTATGAAAGAGTGCTAGATGTGGTATGTAGAATAAGCCACTCGATGAGTTCATTCTGTGCGCCATGCGTGACGACGTGAACGTTGATAGGGCGATAGTATGTGACTGCGTGACTGATGGTTGGTTTCATACAAAAACGGCAAACCAATCACTTCATTGATGTATAACCCGTCGGAATATTTAGGTACCTCGCAAGATGCCGGTCTGACAGTGACAGGTGCATAGATATTTTGCCGGGTAATACTGAAGTCGGTTGTATTAATAACACAATTGACAAGCCCCGCCCGCCATCCCCAATAAGCAATGTGATAGTGTGAAACTAATAGTATTATTTGTGAGTACATATTCGCATAAATTATGAGTCTTAAAACCGCTTTGATACATTTTAATTAAAAAATAGATCATTTATCCAACATTCGTGCAACGCCATGTTGCCCAAGATAGCGTTTTGGCGACTTATCTTAAGAGTGAATTTTTCGCCCAAAATAGCTTTTTGGCGCCTTGTTTTAAGAGTGAATTTTTGTTAGCTTTTTTTTGGAAGACATGCACGAAAAAACTTAACATGAGCACTTTCGGAGCACTCAATGAACACCAACAAAAAATCTCAGATGAAACCTTTCAAATAACCTATTGAAATTGGGGACTTTTATTAGCTCTAATTAGACATCAATGTTCTTAACTAGTCTTAGTTAAAATCCAATTTCCAGTGCATATCGGGCTCGGTAGCTAATAGTAAACAAGTCGCTTCGCCATTTTGTGACATATTGCCTTGACCCCAACTTGTCAAGTGCTGTGGCAGCCCGCGTGGCAATAGACGGCGTCCAAGAGCCGGACGCGTGCGCTCGTTGTGAAGGAAACTTCGCCTTCTACGGAAGGAAGCTAACGCAGCTGGATATATGCAATGAATGCATGGCCATGTGCGGGCTGCAGAGCCGGAGTCAGTGCTCTACTGAAATAGAAATAACATCTAAAAATTGAAAAACACGAAAAAAATATTTTACTTCTGACCAAATTAATGAAACATGATCAGCAACTTCAAGATACAACAAATCGGTAGGTGGTCGTTTCCATTTATGCACGATTATACGCAGTGTATAAATGGATGCCTTGATTATTATGCTGGTCTCCGGTTTCTGATTATTTACTTTATTAACGGATTATTTATGGATCAAATCTTTATTTTATTGGATGGTACCTACGTTAAAGCGACGCACACAAAAAATCCAGGGCAATCTGCTTTAAGCGGTCGGCGAAAAACAATAGACACAGAACATTTGACAGTGTGAAAAAAACAGTATTGTTGCTACGTATTCGTATAAATTGTGTGTCTTAAAACCGCTTCAAGGCATTTTAACTATAAAAACAATTATGATTTGTAAAAAAAAACAGAAGATAAAAGGAGACGGATACGCTTTCATACATTCTTGGACCTAGATGTAAAAAGATGAGAGTGGTGTGAATTAACAGCTTTTTATATTGTCAAACCATCTTTGAAGATTTTGCGGATTTTGGCAATCTGAGAGGAAAGTTAAAAGAGATTTAGTAAAAGTGAGGTTATGCAACAAATTGAAAATAACCTAGACTTAACAGCTGATTTTTTAACTATGATTGCCATTTTGTTATAATAGACAGTTATTTACTACATTAATAATTGTAGTTCTTATTGTATTGTATTGAGTGAGAGATTGTAAGGAAACTCACAAATAGATTAAAAGATAGGGAAGACCAGGGTTTGTGTCATTTCATCATCTAAAACTCGTCGCCCAGTGTATTACATCGATTAGTCGCTATGCCATAGTCTTATAAGTTAAACAATACACTAGAAGTCCGTAGAGAGAAAGCACTGGTCGAGGAATATAATTGAAATACGCAAACGATAACCGATACAAGACGAGTAGGTACCTAATAGGTAATTCGGTCATCAATGATCATACGAGGGCTGCTACTTATGTATGCGGAATAGAAAAAATAAACAAATTTATATGGCTAAATATGCTTTTATTGTTTTTCAAAGTATTCTCCACTATGATCGATGCACTTTTGCATTCGATGAAACCAATTTGTAAAACACTTTTTCCACTCTGATTGAGGTATCTCCAAAACGTGCTGTTTGAACGCATCTACGGCATCTTCACGGGTCGAAAATCGTTGACCACGTAATTTATTCTTTACATTTGGGAATAAATAGAAATCATTGGGAGCCAAATCAGGGCTGTACGTGGATGACCCATCAATTCTATTTTTTGACCATCCAAAAATGTAGTTGTTTCCTGAGATGTATGACAGCTGGCATTGTCATGGTGAAGTATGATTCTGCGTCGCTGGTTATTTTGGCGTATTTCTTCAAATACTTCCGGCAAACAAATGGTCGTGTACCAGCCACTTTCGTAGGGTTCGGCTCATTTTGAAACACCCAAACTGTTGATTGTTGTTTAGTTTCGGGATCGTACGCGTAGATCCAGGATGTTAATGTTCTTGTAATATACTATGAATGCTCGTCATGTATATGCCCAGAATAGCCTCTATCTCGCGATACGTAACATGGCGGTCTTGCATTATTAGTTTTCGCACAGCTTCAATATTTTGTGGCACAACCACCGATTTCGGGCGGCCTTCATTAACTTCGTCCGTGACCTTACTGCGCCCGCGATTAAACTCACTAAACCCTGATACACAGTCGTTTTTGATGGAGCTTCACCACCAAAAGTCGAAGTTAATTGATCTACGCACTGTTGTTGCGTTAAACCACGTCGAAAATCGTAATAAATCATAGCACGAATATTTTCACGAGTGAGATCCATTTTTTTTAGCGATATGACATTTTAAACCCAACAAAAACAAAACACTCACGTATATAAGAGAAAAATATTAGCGGCCAGTATTTAAAAAAAGAACGAATTTGACCATGGAGGTCAGACGGTCAGAGGAATCCCAGATTCCGCATATATAAGTAGCAGCCTATGTAAATTGAAAGTCCGGGAGCTGTCACTGTCAGCACAGATTACATACATTTGACAAATATAAGTAATAAATCGATCTGTAAACGAGAATCTACGAGAATCGATTTTAAAGATTCTGTTTTATTTTAAATCATTGACAGTATAATTATTTATTCTGTAGAATTTGTACACTTTGATTAAATCCATCATCGGTGCAAGTGTTTTTAAGTTCGATTGTTGAAATCATTCACAGTAATCGATTATAGTAACAAACAATATGAGATGGCTTTCTGAAATCGGATGGCTTTCTGAAATCGGTCAAATAGCCTTTTTACGGAATTTTTGATATCATAGAGCTTTTGTTCTTGCTTTGATTGTACGCATGTACGAATGTGCGCCCGTTCGCTCTTCCAGTAACTCTCGATATTCAGAAATCAGCTTTCACCTAAAGGGAATATTTTCAGTATTTTGCAGTGTAAATACCTCGCGAGCGATCTCCTGCTTTATGTTCCATCGAACGGATTCCATCGAACGGCATTTCAACAATCGCAACCGAATCCTTTTGTGAAAGCGAATCTGCGGACAAAGAATGCTCCGGGTAGATTTTTATTCAATTGCGTTATGAAATTAACAATGAAAACCCATATGGTGAGGCAATCGGCTCACCGAAAATCCTACAGGTAAAACGGGTATTTTATATGTACTCTAAAAGGGTCCGTTCGACCTTAAAAAATCTGCTCCATTGTCTCACCTAAACCGGCCCTGCACATTTATCCCACACAGTTTCCCTATTGTATCTCCGCACACTGTACGGATCTGAGGAAAGGAAATCTATCCGGGCGAGTTTTAACGATTCGCTTTTCAAATGTATTTACGATACGATACCTACATTCTGTAGTCCATGTTGCATTCAACAGTGGTTGCGTAGATTTATTTGTGTACATCACACGGACGTTTACATCGGTTCCAGGTAGGCAGGTTACGTGTGAGCCGATAATGCTGGACGGTGGTTTGATATCCGAAAGTGAAAGGGTTCGGTTTTGACAAGTATTCTGTACGGGGATACACTAGTGTCTGATAAATGATACGAACTAACTTTTGATATATTGTATAGTAACGAGCAAAGGTAGTACGAGGACGCGAGTCGCGCGCAACGACGTCAAAAGTCGCGACTTTCCAGTACATTAACTGTCAAATTCTGACGACTTTTGACGTTGTCGCGCGCGACTCGCGTCCTCGTACTACCTTTGCAGGACTAAGATGAAGGGTGAGATGAACTGATACTGTACTGATAATGAGGACGCGACGCGTGTCCGTCTGAACGGATCGGCTATATGTTGTGCACTAACTTAGATTGCCGATCACACGCTACTTGAAGACTAAGGTCCCCGGCGTCGCAGAATTGCTGACAAGTCTATACTATGAAACTGTTTGGGTTGGCCCGTACGTATTCTATTCGAAGATCAATGCCAATACGTCGCGGCCGTTCTCGAATGTTTTTTTAAGGATAATTTTGTTATTCGTCCGTCCGTCTGTGTGTCTGTAAATGCCCTATATCTCGGGAACGTGTGGAGGTATCGAGTTAAAATTAAAGTCATTTGTGTTGTGTAGGTAGGAGATATTATAATTAAGTAGCATAGGTGTTATACAGGGAAAGAATATTTTGCCAGGAAAATGTAATAACGCAATCCGCTATTTGACTCTTTTTTCAAGTATGTCTTATATGCTAAATATCTCTTCCATTAGACCAAAAAATATTTTAGTATATTTTTTGAGGACCTAAAAGCAACAAAAACATTATTTTAAAACTTTGCTTTGCTAAACAGCCAAAAACGCGGTCCGCCATTTTTGTCTATGGTTTGACGTCCTAAGGATTTGTAAACAAAGTTTGACATTCAACATAGGTAGTAGAAACTTGGGTGTATTTATGTGAAGATCACTTTAATGTAAGTCCTGTGATATCAATGTACACAGAAACTGTTTTTAGCTGTAATAATGCTTGGTTTGCTGGCTGGTTAGGTTAGCTGGTTTGATTTGGTTTGGTTTTGGCAACTTGGTACTATCTGCTTCGACGAATCCAGCGTCCGTGATTGCGTTTATCAATAAAATGATACGACACTAACAGCACAAAAAGAATTTTTGCAAAAACACTAAATCCAATCCAAATCACAATAGAACCTACGCACGCACGACTGACAGATGTTTGTTTACAAACCAAAGGTGCTTTCAAGATGGCGGATAGTGTTTTCACCGTTCCGATTTAATTTCCATTCAACATAGGTAGAGTTCGTGCCACGAAAGAAGTAGGAGTTAATGAATTTTGGCTTTTATTGTTATGGCCTTAAGGATTTTACCCTGGGACTTTTTGGTGAAACGATCTTTACCTAGTCTTTAAATCTGTTAGTGATCTGTGAGCATAGTGAAATAACAACAACGCAAACATGATTTCATCGAGTTTACATGCAAAATATATTGCATTATTCGAGAATGCAAAAACACGTTAATAAAGACCGCCGGGAAGTCGCGGATTCGTGTAGGTACCCAGTGAAATAACCATACGAAAAACTTGGCTCAAACTTGCCAAGAGAGACCCCGATTCTTTATCGACTGAAACTTGGGTGTATTTATGGGAAGATCACTTTGATGTAAGTCCTGTAATATGTACACAGAAACTGTTTTTAGCTGTAATAATGCTTAGTTTGCTGGCTGGTTAGGTTAGCTGGTTTGATTTGGTTTGGTTTTGGAAAATTGATACTATCAGCTTCCACGAATCCAGCGTCCATGATTGCGCTTATCAATAAAATGATAAGACACTAACTGACCAAGAAGAGTTTTTGCAAAAACACTAAATCCAATCCAAGTCACAACAGAACCTACGCACGCACGACTGACAGATGTTTGTTTACAACCAAAGGTGCTTTCAAGATGGCGGATAGTGTTTTCACCGTTCCGATTTAAAAGCGAAAAATATTTTTTTAGTTTGCAAATTTTGCAGCCATCCTGCATATTTACTTAGGAAAGTCAATATATTTCGGTTTCTTACGTTAGATACTACAGGAAATATCCATTTATCGCGTCAAATTTGATACGAGTCTAGTAGCGTATTGGCGCGTGACTATCGTCATGCAATTCATTTTATGGTCGTATGCTATAAACCAGTAGTGGGCAAACTTTTTTAATAGAGGGCCACAAAGTTTAAGAAATTCTAGAGGGATTATATAAACTATATACACTATACCTTGATTTTTAATTAGGTGGACTAAACTGACAGTTCAAAAAGCTCTTATTTTTTTAAAATGTTGCCAGAGCAAGATCGTAGTGATGTGTTCATTGAATGTTCGATTTCATTCAATCATTCACTCTTCAATTTTATTTCCTTTATTTGGAGAAAATAACTTAACTTAATCCTAATCATTAAATACCTACCAATTAAACAAACATACCTACATCTGAAAAACCCACAAACTTTAGGAAATATTTCGTTTAAGTAACGAGATGACAAACCGACTAGACATATAATATCCACTTTTTTTTTCATAAGGTTTAGATGATAACTCTGTAGTTAACCGTTTTCAACAAATAATATTTTGGCTAGTGATAGATTCGTATACCACATTGTGTCGTGTCTACTATGTACAGTATCTTCTTTATATAGTAGGTATTTATTGGTCTTGTTACACCTCAGCCTTTAACACTTGAATAATAAAGTTTAGCCTTCAAAACGTACTTTATTTTTCATTATATCTTGAAGGAAATTTATAAACCTAATAGCCAGTGAATCAACGACATAATATGAGACTTAGACAATAATCCACATGTGCCATCTTGGAAAAAGGAGAAAGCTGTTTTCTCAATGTAGAATTACAGCTTTCATTATTGTATGGACCACATGTTTTTGTTCAGTATTTAATTTTTTGTTTTTTTTTCATATTATCTATTTGATTTTCCATTTCAATAAATTTCTTAGCTAAGCAAAACGAAGCTTGCACCAAAATCTTTAAACCTGTTTAGTTGCTAATTTTATTTTAATGTGAAGTCTTTGTATAGTTTGACAATACAAAGCTCTAACGCATTTTAAAATCAAGGTGCAATTCGTCCTAAGACTTTAGAAGTGATTAAAATTTTTAATCCAGTTTTTATTTTATTTTTTCCTATTCCAAAACAGAAAGGAATGAATATGGTATGTCTGTCATGTTGTTAAGTTATAAATGTATAATTTTATCACGAAATCCTCTAACTTAAGTATCATTTAATTTTACAGTTTGTTCTATCTAATCAGCCCGTAAATAGAGCCCACTGTTGGGCATAGGACTCTTCTCTTTCACGCCAACCCATCCGGTCCAGTGTCTCCCAGCCGCTTTCACAATGTCGTCGGCCCATCGGGCTGGTGGTCTGCCCACCGACCGTCGACCCGTTCTTGGCCACCACTCAGTGGCTTCCTTAGTCCACCGGCCGTCTTCCCGCCTAACCAAATGTCCCGCCTGTCTCCATTTCAGCTTAGTTATTCGTGTGCGTACGTAGAGTTTATAATGTAATTTAATTTGTTTATTGGAGTGTAAAACAGGTAACAAACAATCAATATGACATACAGAGAGAGATAAGATAAGATATAAGAATATTAAGAGAGCTTAATAGAGTAGATCTAGAATGTCACCCAAAGCATACACACACGTGTGATCAGGAAAATGTAAACAGGCTTACATAACCAGACGACGTTTTAAACTTATCTAGGCTCAGATTTAACAAATTTTTTTAATCATTTTTAACAAATTTGAACAAATTTAAAGGTTTAGGAATATGGTTAAAGAATTACCAAAACTAAATCTTAAATCACTCAGGGCCGGGCGAGCGAGTTACATTACATACACCAGTCTGCAATTGAATGAACGAATGATTGAATGAAAATATTTATTATTCGATCACTCTGAGCATAACACTATTTTTTATTTTCCCTTACTTGGCAACCCACCAACTGTCAGTTTAGTCCACCTAATTAAAAATCAGAGTATAATAGGTTATGCACCTATTTTTCTACTAAGTAGAATCTACTTTATACTTCTCCACCTTCAAAACGTAGATAAAGCGGGCCATAAATATACTATCCTTATCGATGGACCCTCGGCTCGGCGGGCCGGATTAATTACTTTCTCGGGCCGGAGCTGGCCCGCGGGCCGTACTTTGCCCATCACTGTTATAAACAATTTATAAGTTGTAATGTACATACCGGGGGGGGGACAGCGTTCTGTCGTTGCGCTACCGCCCCTTAGAATACGGTTATGATTTACTCGTCCAGTTCACTGACGTATTTGACGTGAAGCCCTGATAGTTAGCATACGTAAGCTCTGTTGTGTATGACGAGATCCTATGGCACGTGACGTAAAACTTAGACCGATAAATGTGTACTCACGGAAGTGTTGCTGTGTTCTCACAGTGTATTACGCGCACCAAATCTTACTATACTCTGATTTTTAATTTCGTGTACCAAACTGACAGCTGCAAGCGCTCTTTCTTTTTTAAAATGTTGCTAGCTCAGGGAGTCTCGACCGAGTTCTCGGTCTCGGTCTCGATCTCGACATTGTCATCTAAAATTCTACTTTTTATTTGCTTATTGATAACTAGGTACTGCGTTGCAAACTTATCGTAATGAAAAAAATAGTATCGTATTATCTGAGCAATCAAGTCGTTTCTTTTTTAAATTTACTAAAATAAGTAATTTTAGAATCTTAATTTACGTTGATCAGTAATAAAAGTAGCGTTGATTTCTATCTACAGTGACATATTCAAAATGGTTAAATTAATTTAAGGAAGAAAATCATAAAAGTAACATGCAACTTTTTTTTCAAATCACCAAACCGAATACTAGCTTGGCTTTCGAATCATATCTCGTTTCAATATCTCGATAGTCTTCGAGTACATTATTGTACAACAAAATCCAAAACTGGCAACCCACCAAATGTCAGTTTTGTACACGAAATGAAAAATCGGAGTATAAGTCTAACGGCCAAATATATAATATAATCTTATCTTCTTATAATAAAAATGAATAGCTGTTCGTTAGTCTCACTAAAACTCGAGAACGGGTGGACCGATTTGGCTGATTTTTGGTTTTCTATATTTGTGGTACTCCAGGGAAGGTTCAAACGGTGAGAAAAAAATCTTTGGCGGTACGAAGTTTGCCGGGACAACTAGTAAATAAATAAATATTTTCTATAGTGAACGTCAGGATTCCAACAGGACTTAGGGCCGGTTTCTGAATTGAGAATTTCGCTAAGTAACCTCTTAACTGTGCTGTCTCATCAAATATCTCAGAAAAGAGCATTACTTAGTATTTTCTTTAGTGAAATTTTTAAAACTCAATTTAAGTCCCGTAGTGATGTCATGAACTTGGCGTTTTGTTTACAATGGAGAACTCGCAGTAAAAATGTTTTACAGTCAGGGATGCGTAGAGAACATATTAAAATATAATAAGCGTGGTATTTTTTACGACTAATACTTTGCGTAGTATTGGTTTTCTTACCTTTCCAAAAGTCGAAATAGTCACGTGATACAAAAACGTGCCATACAATACGTGCCCAAACTATGACGCCGCAAATAGAACTTAACGCCTGAAACGTTCATCAATATTTCAGTTATATCGTCAAGTTCAATTCTATTTGCTTTCGTAAACGTCAGGATTCCGACAGGATTTAGTGCTACAAATCAATTATCTTCCCTCTCTAAAATCTGAGAGCTGATGTGGAATACGAAAAGATCAGATTCTCTCCGATATACCTAATTATAGGTCTGTTATCTAAAGCTGGCACGTTCACAGTACTCACACTTATGCAATTTCACTATACAGGATGCTTAAAAATATATGATTTTGATTCAAAATGCGACTCTAGTTTAAGTGTAGACTAGAGTTAGGTTTTAGTAAGATAGGTGCGTTGTAGATAAATAAATACAAATATATGGGTTACTTCTTATAATATATTTTTAGTAAATTCGAGCGAAAAGTATTAAAAACAAGGTGGAATCAATGGTTACAAAATAGTTTTAAATTTCAATAAATTTTCACATGAACAAAAATAATTTCACCTAAGAAAATCCTTTCCAGAACAGAAAATAATTATCCCAGAAATCCTCAACAATTTAATTATAATTTAATTATGTAACAAAGGGTAACGGACGCTCAGTGGTCAGTTACTGGATGAATTACCCTACCTTTTTTTCTAATTGCTTGCCACAGATAAAAACTTTCTTACTGTTCTGTAATTTCATCAACTGGAAGGAATCTGTGATCAACTGAGAAACATCATTCGGTTTCTATTGTGGTTACGCGAATGTTCTGGTCTCCTATTCTTCTTCTTTTTCTTCAACGTTTTTTCCATGATTTTAGCACCAGTAGCAGTTGTTCGAAGTCCAATCACAATCAAATGCAAGAGCCAAAAAAAAGAGGAAAGACCACAGAATAAACTGGCAATTCCCATTAGAAAAACAAAAACCCTCTCTTAAAAATGCCATCTACTGACTAATGAGCCGTTTTCAGAAGAAAAAAAAACGAATGGCTGTCAAAGGAATGCAGTTTTGGACCTCAGCCCAATAGCCATGTGTGTGTGATACATGTTATTTTTTTTAAATTGAAAATGTTAGTTTTTTTTTCAATACAATATAACTCCGAAAGGACAAACATTTGGCTGTTGACGTCATAGTAACTTTTATTCAGCTCGCTGAGACCTATTCGATGATGTATCACACATGGCTATTGGACTGAGGTCCGAAATTGCATTCCTTTGACAGCCATTCGTTTTTTTTTTTTTTTTAGTTCTTCTGAAAGCGGCTCATTTGGAACTACTTTTCTTAGCTGTCAGAAAAATCCCTCATTGAAACGCACATACGGTTGAATACCAAAAAGATCACGCTGTATATATAAACAGTAGCAAAAGTAAAACTATAACTGTCCCCTTCACACTCATAAGCTAGACCGCGCGCAAGAGAGACGCGGGCAGACTTTTTATGATGCGCATGCAGTACACGTCACGCCGCGCGCTATTCACATACACTACACAAGCGCAACGTGTAAATGTGTTGAACGTGCCAGCTTTACTTAACTGACCTATACATTCCTTCAATATTACGTTTCTTTATAAATCCTAACATGAGAATATTGTAAGTAGATAATCCGATCTTGGTATCAAAATCGTGGAATAATTAACTTTCTACTTTAAAGCTACTGGGGCTTTAAAGATGAGAGACATTGTGGCATCGCCAAATCTAATCAGATATTCAGGTTACAAAGTATGTCGCTCGTAAATGTGAGCGTTACAGCGAAAAACCGAACGTGCCGAAGTTATTCGAACAACATAACTTCGGCCGCCCGGCCAGCAAAGGTCATGAACTACTTTGCGTTTTGTTTCCAATGGAGAATTTGCACTAAAAATGTTTTACTGTCGGAGAGGGCATATTAAAAGATAAATAAACGTGGTATTTTGATATTGACGTGTCATTATTATAAAGTGAAATAAAACTAAGACGATAAAACATTGTAAAAAAACATAATTTTTTGTCTTCCTCAACGACTAATACTTTGCGTAATATAAAATTTCGAGAAGTCGATATAGTCGCGTAGTACAAAAGTGTGTCATACATAAAACATACGTGCTCAAACTATAACACCACTACTTGAAGTAACGCCTAATAATCCACTCGTAATACTAATAAACTCTCTGAGAGAAGGCCTGTACCCTGCTCTGGGACGTTTATAGACTGCTTACCGTAACGATGGCACGAAAATCGGAGGACCATATTGATCCCGTTTTTTTATGTTTCTCGCTTAGACTCGTTAATCCCCGGTCTGCGAGATTACCAAGGAAATAGCAGTTCTAACGACTATTGGGTAGGTGTTACCTTCTATAATGGGTAAACGTGTAATTAACCCGTATTGTGTTAGGCGACTTGCGTTATAGTCTACTTATTTTCTGTCAAATCATCAGTGGCACCTTCTTTTTATTTGTCGTATACTCGTATCCGGTACTTACCCACCCTAATCTGGACATTTTAAATCGCAACTCCCTTCCATCTTTTGCGACTGACATCCAGTTTCTCGTAGGCTAGCAAGCTGTTTACTCTACTGTCGGTTGCTTTTCTGTAAGCACTTTGGCCCACTGACAACTTTACTGCCAAAAGTACATTAACAGCTTGTTATATAGTGTACGGAGGGCAGTCTCCGAAGATGGAAGGTAGTTGCAATTTAAAATGTCCAGGTCACGGTGGGCAAGTACTACCGGGAACCACCAATAAACAGAAGGATGCCATTGGTGATTTGACGAAAATAAAATAACTCGACTATAATGCTAGTCTCCTATCACAATACGGTTAATTACACTCAATCGAGTTAAGAACTATCCACATTGCAACGGCCCGGTAACCTGAAACACTTAAAGTTAGACCCTATACTAGAGCAAAAAAGCGAGGCCACCGTCGTCGGCCGACGGGCACAGGCTTTTTTGCACTTATATTGTAGTCTCCAATTTCTATTGAAATTGAGTAACAAACACCTCTCCATCTAAACCTTCACATGTATAACAGTACCTAGTATAAAATTATTAAAAAATGCATACGATGATGGTCTTTGAACATACAAGTAAGATAAGTGTCAGACAGAACCGATGCTCGCTTGCTGCGGCCGGATAATAAAAGACTGATCAGCATTAGCGGCTCATGAACGCTTTTACGATGTGAACAAATAAATCCACGTAACCACTGTTGCATCCAATAGCGACTAAAAATACAGAATACATCGAACAATACAACCGCCGCTCATTTTCAAAACAATTGCTCCAGTGATCCAACTGTCTAATTATCCCATAAACAGAGCCCACTGCTGGGCATAGGTCTCTTCTGTAATCTGTAGAATTCTGAAGGACCCAATCGGGCCACCATAAGTACGGCTTTTTATTGTTATTTTCAAGATCATAATATAATCTAAGAGGTAATAACTCCGTGAGTCACCAAAGGCCTGTGCTTAAAGTCAGTTCTCGAGCGTATACTGAGCTCGAGAGCATTTTATCGCTGCATAGACATACCCGGTAGGTTTGCCAACTTTTTTTCTTACAAATTTGGTATTTTCGAAGCTATTACCTCTAAAAATATAGCAGATGGTAAAATAATAGTAGAACAAATAGTATGTGGTTAAATATTTTAATTTTTTTTTGTTCGACTTTCAACATCAACCCATTATGTCCCCACCGAGGGGCACACACAGGTCTCTTCCCTGAGGAAGGTATAGCCCATACTCCACCACGAACTCGAAAAGCTAGCTTTAGAAAAAGATTAAGGCTGGGTTCCGCTTTACGCAAAATATGGTAGTTTCGCCTACTAGATATATATATATATATATATATATATTTATTGGAAATATTGTATTTGAGCCCCTAATGTAGTAGGATACTATATTATAATAACTGACCCGGCAAACGTTGTTTTGCCAGATAGGGGTACGAAAAATAAATAACAACCTATTCTCAGACCTACCGATTGTATATATAAAATTTCATCAAAATCCATCAAGCCGTTACGGAGGAGTGCATACTCCTATGTACAATTTTATTATGCACTAACATTGTGACACGAGAATTTAATATATTAGAGAGCGAAGAGATAGTAGGGTTGGCAACCCTTTAATACCCGGCGTCCCTTATTGGTTTGAAATGATTGTGTTGTATGTACCTATTTGCTTTGTTTAATTGTTTTGTCTGTTTTAAATAACACGACATATGTATGTCTTTGTAGTGTTAAATAAATGCTTTTCTTGTTCCTCTAATAGGTGAAAACTCATATCGAACTGTTGAATGGCGCTCCCTCACTCCGTTTCCCCGTGAAATATTAGCAGCCTTGTTGAAATCTCGTCTCGGGTCACCCTGTGGCATACTTCGCCCCACTGAGATCGAATTAGAACAGAAGCGAAAGCTGTACCCAGCTATTGTGAACTGCCCTTAAGGTGCTACCACTGTCGCCTGTTCCATAGAACTGCAATTTATGATTGACATACTACGAGAAATTTTGATTTATATTGCAAAGTCGGTCAAAGCCCACAGATTTACAAATTGAAAGACTCGCATACACAATGTACATTGAGTTGTCGTAATGAACTATGAGTTCGAAAGGAGACGGGGATCTCTGGGCCCAATGGTAATAAGGTGAAATATGGTTTAAAAAAAGCGGTATTTTTTCCTGTTTCAAAATATAAAAAAATCTGCTCTATTCACAATCTGGGAGACGAGAAATCTTAAAAACAAATTTATTGCACTGATGAAATAAAGTATCGATTACTATAATCGATTACTGGGAATGATTGCAACAATTATTATTGAACATAAAAACACTCACATCGGATGATGGATTCAATCAAAGTGAACAAAATCTACGGATTTAAAATCGATTCTCGTAGATTCTCGTTTACAGATCGATTTATTACTTATGTTTGTCAAATGTATTTAATCTGTGCTGACAGTGACAGCTCCCAGACTTTCAATCGGGAAACGATAATGCACGTACCGAATGCACATCCTGAGAACGTACGCCCCGGTAATGTACAGCCATGGAATCCTTGTACATGTACACGGATTCCCGTCCGTACGTTCTCGGGTCGTGTGTTGTGTCGTATACAGCCATAGACACGCCAGAGTGGTGCCTCTAGCGTTAGTTATAGACGGTCACCGATCCATAAACTGAACGCGCCCTATGTTGCTTAACCTTCGTGATCGCTTAAGACCACTCATCATCATCTCATCATCAACCCATTATGTCCCCACCAAGGGGCACGGGTCTCTTCCCTGAGGAAGGTATAGGCCATACTCCACCACGGGGGCCAAGTCCGGATTGGTGGAGGCTTGTAAGACTAGTGGCTGGTCTTACTGTCAGAAGTTTTCAAGCCGCCACTCATCATAATCATCATCATTCAGCCACAAGAAATCCACCGCTGGACATAGGCCTCCTCCATGGATTTCCAAAAAGACCGGTTGAAAGATCACTCAGGCAGCCAGAACTGCGAGCGATACACCGATTTTAAAATAGGGAGTAGCAACAAGTAAGACCAATCCGGACTTGGCCCCCGTGGTGGAGTATGGCCTATACCTTACTCAGGGAAGAGACCCGTGCCCCTCGGTGGGGACATAATAGGTTGATGATGATGATGAATATGTAAGTACCTAGTATGAAGTAACGCCTACCTTACGTCTCACTGTAGGGCACAGGTCTTCGCACATAGAGTATACCTACTTTCTTATAATAAGGAAAGAAAAAGAAAGCTTTACTGGGAAAACTGCATTGTCTAATTGGGTCTTTCTTGTGATGTATGTAATGTAACATTGACTGCTGGCGTTACGAGCACCATCCGTCGGCAAGAAACTGGAAGCGTCAGATACCTACCACGGTGTCATAGAAGTATTTGTTGCCTAGTATCGTAGGTAACGAGAGTATAACAGACGGGTATTTTAATTCAGGCGCTGCGAACGGTTTAGTTTAACATGACTATGGACACACCAGCAACGTGATGTGGAACTTATGGAAGCTTGCTTCAATCTCGGTTTTTACACCAAAAACACTGCATCTAGCTAGATTATCGAATTCAATTCAACTCTGCTTTACGGCCTGACTGCACTGATTGTCCAGTACAATTTCGCTATGTTGATTATCGATTCTGAAACAAAGCCTTTACATTTATTCAGAAATTCTATTCCGTATTCCCCAAATGTCAAAAAGTCCTGATATGTAGTGAAATTAATTTCTAAACGAATCCCAAAAGAAATACACACTCACACATTCCAGTAAAACGCGCAAAACCTATGATGTGAACAACGTAGTGATTATATTCTCTGTGATGTGAACGAGGCACCGAATGGTCACCGAGTCCAGGGCTGTACGTTCCCGTCCGTGCATTCCCGGTATGGACCGGGAATGCACGGACGGGAATGTACAGGCAGGAATGCACATCCCGATAATTGGTTTCATTTGGACACGAATTCCCGGGCTGTACATTCTCGTGCCGTACATTCTCGGTCCGTGCAATATAGTGACAGTGACCCTTTCAATCTATGATCATGATCACCGGATTACCTACTCGTCTTGTATCGGTTATTGTTTCCTTATTTCAATTATATTCATCGACCAGTGCTTTCTCTCTACGGACTTCTAGTATATTGTTTAACTTGTACGACTGTGGCACCGACTAATCGATGTAATACACTGGGCCGACGAGTTTTAGGGGATGAAATGACACAAATCCTTGTATTCCCTGTCTTTTAACCTATTTGTGAGTTTCGTTACATTTTCCCACTCAATACAATAAGAACTACAATTAATGTAATAAATAACTGTCTATCTTATGATCATATTTATAAAATCAGCTGTTAAGTATAGGTTATTGACAATTTGTTGCATAGCCTCACTTTTACTAAATCTCTTTTAACTTTGCTCTCAGATTGCTAAAATCCGCAAAGATGGTGTGACAATATATTATAAGCTGTTTATTGACACCACTCTCGTCTTTTTACATCTGGGCCCAAGAATGTATGAAAGCGTTTCCGTCTCCTTTAATAAACTCAGGTTTGATTTAAAAATCATCATCATCATCATCAACCCATTATGTCCCCACCGAGGGGCACGGGTCTCTTCCCTGAGGAAGGTATAGGCCATACTCCACCACGGGGGCCAAGTCCGGATTGGTGGAGGCTTGTAAGACTAGTGGCTGGTCTTACTGTCAGAAGTTTTCAAGCTGCCCTAAGGCCTCTGACTTGGCTTAACGACTGCCATCTATCGACGGCCACCGGCACCATTTGCTTAACGTGCCTTGCAAAGCACGGAACCGCTCGGAAAAATGCCACTAGCGTTAGTCATAGACGGTGACCCATCCGTGGACTGAATGCGCCGTATGTTGCTTAACCGTAGTGATCGTTTAAGATTACTCAGGCAGCCCAGGCTACGAGCGATACAGATTTAAAAATATTTGACGAAAATTCTTAAAAAGGCTTTTGCTATACGTTTTCAAAGTTCCGTACCCAAAGAGTAAGGGATCCTATTACTAATATTCCATTTTACGTCTTTTCGTCCGTCAGTACAACAAAATTAACGATTCTAAAATGTCTGGCACGATTTCATCATCAACCTATTATGTCCCCACCGAGGGGCCCGGGTCTCTTCTCTGCGTAAGGTATAGGCCATACTCCGCCAAGTCCGGATTGGTTGGCATGATTTAAACAGAAACAAATATTTTTGAGATATAAATAAATATGTATTTTCATCCATTTTTCAATATGTCAAGGCAATTAATGTGCTAAAGCTGAGCCCTTAACGACCAACGTGGGCGTACACGGCGGTGCTCTCTCCTTTTGATTGTATTACTCCCACTTAGAGGCATAGCGGGGACGTATTTAGATAGATAGATAGAATATTCTTTATTGTATGTACGTCACTTTCTCTGCAAATTGAGCACCGTGTAAACATGAAATCCGCGCGACTTGTGGAATTGGTCAGCCGTATCACGTCTAACAACCATACAGAGTGCTTATACTGAGTTTTTTCATTTCACTTTCGATAGCGAGAGCGTTTGTAATAGGAGTGACAAAGCGCCACCTAGTTGTCTCTTTGTCACTCCTATACAAATTGCAAACGCTCTCGCTATCGAAAGTGAAATGAAAAAACTCAGTATAAGCACTCTGGAAGTCGTGAGGTTGATCCCCAATGGGAGCCGCCGCGTACGGTTGAACAATTTAGCCTCAATAGCATTTTCATTCTTGAGATCTCCTTGCTTGTTACCATTGCTCAGAGTATCCTAGTTTGGAACTAGGAGGAGTGATTGTGCTATGTGATATCTTTAAATATTTAACTCTCCTGTACGTCTGTTTTTCACCTAACTGAAGAACAGGATAACTAAAAAGCATTGTTAACAATACGAATGTATACGAAAATTAATTCTCTCGTACATTGTGTATCTCATTCTGACGAAATCTCAAGTACGAAACTTTTATTGATTCTGAGGCGGTACGGAAGTTCGCTGGGACAGCTAATTATAAGAAAAGACAGAAATAAGTGGCTTCGTCGCAGGTTATAGATCTTTGTACCTACGCGATGAACCTAAGGGCCAGTTTCTGAATTGAGAATTTCGCTAAGTAACTAGTTAACTATAGTGCTGTCTCGTCAAATTTCTCTCAAAAGAGCGTGACGGAACGTTACTTAAGTATTTACTTAAGGTAAATTCTCAATTCAGAAATCGGCCTTAAGTGGACTGACGAAGAACAAAGTGATCCTATAAAGGTTCCGTAGTTTCCTTTTGAGGTACGGAACCCTAAAAACGTTCTGTCATGTCTTTCACGTTCGGATAGCTCAAAATAGTTAGGGCCTTTCTCCACTGCTCCGGCCCGGCAAACATTAATTACCGATCCGATTTAGAAACACACAAGAATACCTACTAATAAGCTTCTCCACTACTCCGGCATGCGGTTTTGAACGGCCCGATAATTTGCTAGATCGGAACGATATTTTACCGGTCCGACGTGCATACAACCCAAAAATGTTCCCATACTATTTAATTAGATTAATAGAATGTGAGGAAAACGTCCCCTGCCTCAAATAGAAAAACCCAGGAATTTTAATAAAGCACGGCGTCAAGTCCATGCCAATTATAGTCGGATGAAGTGGAGAAGCATAATCCGGCATCCGATATTTTTCTCATGACTGATTCCGGTTCTGACGCCGGACCGGAGCAGTGAAGAAAGGGCCTTACTGTAGCGAGTCACGGTATCACTAAGAACTGACAGCTCACAGGATCGCAGTTCATGTAATAATTTTGGTATAACAGACTCGGTTGCCTTAAAAAATAATTAAAGCAGCCTAAATCGAAATATTCAGCCGGGGCTGAGTTAATGCATACTGAGAATTACTCACATTGTCGAAAATAAAACCGATTTAATTATTCTAGGACAACGCCATTTCCCGTGAAACGCTGGGCGCAGTTTCTACGCTAACATTTTTTTTTTCAAATAGGTTTGAAGCCGATATTTTTGCCTGTGTGATTTTCCCAAATTCAATTTTTCTGCACACTGCACGCGATTTAATTAAAACGTCAGTACCTGTAAAGTCGCTGCTGTGGACACTTACATTTTCGTGGATAAGGTAGCCCAAACACCCGACAGGAAGCGTAGTATTGATTGCCAACTACACAGTCTGCAGATTGTGAAACAGACCCTTAGAAAGCTAAAGTAAAAGGTTGAAGGGTGCAAGTGCACTCCCTTGTGCATTGCTCGGCTGAACAATTTCAAAACCTAGTGACCCGAGACAAATTTTACAGGAGAGGCAAAACACGAGTTGGTCACTGTCTGCTTGCATTACTGAGAATATAAGAGCTAGAAACTTGTATCAAAAGACACCCGTTACGAGGTTTTTAAAATGGTTTTCGATTTGCTAAGTTTTTGAAATGATTTTTAGCATCCTTGAAAATTACCACTGTGCCCTTGTTAGGTAAGTATTTCAATTTCAAAATCCAACTTCAACGGTCTTTTTAGACCTTTTGAAAATGCAGATCGACGCTTTGTGGTCCAGTAAGCTGCAAATGCAAAAGCCCGTTTTTTTATTAGCGTCTCGTGCTGGGTCAGGAAATTGTCCAGTCGAGGGGTCGCATACAAGTAGCAAGAGCGCGTAAAAAGACGCGTCTTTTCCACTTTCGTACAAAACTACTGAAGGAACGGGACGAGGGGTGCGAATTCTCTATAATGACTAGCGTCTTTGCCGGCGCTCTTGAGTCAATCGAATTCATATAAGTTTACCCCCTTATTCATAATGGTCCGCTAACTTAAAACAGCTGCTAAAGAGTGTCATTTTTCATTCTAGGTCAATACAAGAAGACAGAGCGAGAATTAGCAATGCTTCAAGTTAGCAGACTATTATGAATAAGGATGTTAGAGTCTGATACGGTTACCGGTTGGTTGTAAACGTAGCACAGTACGTGGGAAACGTAGGATTAGGGTCTACAACCGTAGACCTGCACTTAAGGCCGATTTCTGAATTGAGAATTTACCTTAAGTAAATACTTAAGTAACGTTCCGTCACGCTCTTTTGAGAGAAATTTGACGAGACAGCACTATAGTTAACTAGTTACTTAGCGAAATTCTCAATTCAGAAACTGGCCCTTAGGTTCATCGCGTAGGTACAAAGATCTATAACCTGCGACGAAGCCACTTATTTCTGTCTTTTCTTATAATTAGCTGTCCCAGCGAACTTCCGTACCGCCTCAGAATCAATAAAAGTTTCGTACTTGAGATTTCGTCAGAATGAGATACACAATGTACGAGAGAATTAATTTTCGTATACATTCGTATTGTTAACAATGCTTTTTAGTTATCCTGTTCTTCAGTTAGGTGAAAAACAGACGTACAGGAGAGTTAAATATTTAAAGATATCACATAGCACAATCACTCCTCCTAGTTCCAAACTAGGATACTCTGAGCAATGGTAACAAGCAAGGAGATCTCAAGAATGAAAATGCTATTGAGGCTAAATTGTTCAACCGTACGCGGCGGCTCCCATTGGGGATCAACCTCACGACTTCCAGAGTGCTTATACTGAGTTTTTTCATTTCACTTTCGATAGCGAGAGCGTTTGTAATAGGAGTGACAAAGCGCCACCTAGTTGTCTCTTTGTCACTCCTATACAAATTGCAAACGCTTAACGTTAACTTAGACAGTCTTATCAGGGCTACAAAAACAGCTTTATTCAGAGCTACACATTTTAACGAATAAAGCGAAATCACTAATCACTCCATATTTATGTAGAATACGAGGAGCGCAATTAGGTGAGAAGCTCGCGAGCACTAATTAATGTAAAACTGAGGAATGCAGATGATTCATTTTGTTTCTCACGTGGTATTTTATATCCATTGCCAAAAACCACCAAAAAGTGCGTTACGCTAAAAATATTAGTTTTATGGAATTATTATATTATATTAGAAGTTTCTAAGATCATGTTTTTATACCCCCACCAAAAAAACCCCATCAGATTTTCAACCAATGTTGGCGAAATATAGGAAACAATTTTAGGTTTCTTGTCACATCCCTAACTTGCAAAGCTGCAAGTGGCTGCGTATGATTTATTTTTTTATATGTTCACATTAGCATAGAGTGTAAGATAATCTAACGTAAAACTTGACCAATTTAAAACATTGCAAGAAAAAAAAAATTTAATTTTCTCCATACAAAAAAGAAAGAGTATTTTTTTTCTCGAAAACAATGCGTTTTAAGGAAAAATACCAAAGAGTAAAAGATGTTTGTATTAATGTTAGCTGGCTTAGAAAAAAAAACCAGATCGCTACCTTAACTTTCGGTCCTATGTCCACTGATTTTTAATATGGAACCACTGTGCGGCGGTCTGTCTGTCTATGGGGTTGAAATTAATACTAAGTGTAGGGTCCCTTAAAGCTGTGAACAAATCAAACTTTCAAGTTAACTTAAAATGATACGGGCGAGTACGGAACCCTCGGTGTACGAGCCCGACTCGCTCTTGTCCGGTTTTTATTCGTAAACATTAAAATGAACTATTTTCATTCACGTGTAAAACAAACTTAAGTACGTCACTCTTATTCGAACGAAGCGTATTGTAACCTGATTCTTGATAATATAATATCTGATTGATTCTTGTAGGCCTTCTTTATGTATATCTCTAAAGCAAACGTACACAAAAGCCGAGTCTACACAAGAAGGATGTCTGAATATCAGTGGACTGGACTGTTTGACATGACTACATTTCAATTGTTACTGTAACTCAATTATTAACAATAATTATTACTGTAACTCAATTATAACAATGATTTTTAATTGTGCTTTTCAAGGTTATTGTAATGGGGCTTCTAAGCGGGCCATGTTTTATTGCAATTTGTGGCTGCAATACAGTGGCCTTCAACATTTAAGCTCGCCTATGTGCAAACAAAACAAAATAATTTCGTGAAATACCAGCCATACTATGCAATATTGCAGTAATATCCCGGACATGTAGCTAAACATTTTTGGTATGGCCGGTATTGTTTTTATAGGTTGCCAAACGATCCCTGAGCGATCGATATTTATGCAATTGCCCAGCGTGTCCTTTTGGTGTTTCAGTCGCTCTCTATGGTTATGGCCAATGCTCAAATTTTGTAGCTCATTTAGGAGTCTGCATTGTGGGGCATAATTATTATTATTATATTTTTAAGGAAAACTATTGCAACACATAGCCCAGCCATAGATTGCTCCATCCCTTAATGTAGAAGAAAGAAAGTATTTATTTATCATTGCCACAAAAGTACAATTTTAATGCAACTCATTAAAAACATACTTAGGACCCATGGGAACATTCATAAGTATCATAATGCTAGAGATATTAGTAGATGGTAATAGTCAAAATTTCGTGTGAGTATTTAGTGGTCTAAATGTCTATTCAGCTAGCTTGCGGTGGAGTGGACGCTAGGCTGGACGTGCAATTCTTGTGGTGAACGAAACTCGCGTCTGTGGGTGTTGCAGTACGCCCCACCGCGTGGATGCTACAATAGGCCCCACCGCGCCTGTGATCTCCGGGTTTTATGGGTGCCTGTCGGCGCCTAGGCTGACATGATACTATTTGTAGCCCTTTGTGGGCGAGTACTATGGACAGTGGGATTGTTTCACATGCACGCCTGTGCCGCGACGATCGATATTAATCGCGTGCTGGAAGCGGAGGGAAACTGGACCAAGGAGAAACTGTCTAGGGCTGTGAAGAAAATCGTGTATGTACATTTTGAGACTCTATTAAGAGTGATATGGTTATGGGTGCCTCGATAAACGAGGTGATGAATAGGGCGAAAATTAATAAGGAAAGCTGACCATCATGTGGGTCTAAGGCACTCTCTTCGCAAGAGAGAGAATAATGTTTTGTGAGACTTGCTGAAGTATATTTTCGTTTTTTGGAATGGAAAACGGTTCACAATTTACATATTTTACTTAAATGAGAATTAACGCTAAAATGGACAGATTGAAAAATAGAGAACACTTTTTGGATGTATCTCATTCCCTTTGAATCGTAATTTTCATTAAACATAAGATACACAAAATAGTCAACTTTCAATGCACAAAACTTTTTATTTATTTTGCGTCCCTGTGAAAGAGAGTCGGATGTTTGGCGCATGGAAAACGGTTTGTTTTGTGAACTGTTATAAACCCTTTTAACTTTGTGTAATATCTGCATTTCTGCAGCGAACGTCGCAATGCAAATGTCGAGCAATATATTTGTTTATTGAAAGAGTAACTAAACTGAAAACGTACGTACGTTAGATCTGTGTCCTGCAGTGGGACGTACATATATACCTTACCTTATTCAGTTTCCTCCACCAATCCGGCCTTGGCCCCCGTGGTGGAGTATGGCCTACACCTTCCTCAGGGAAGAGACCCGTGCCCCTCGGTGGGGAGATGATGGCACAGAACACAATTACTCAAGAGAAGAAGTTCAACTACAAACAAAAAATAATAATGTGCGTACTAGCGCCACCTGCCGGATGCCCACAGCAACTTCTCAGTGGCAAAATTTGAATGTTCCAATAAGGTGCCAGGCACATAAAATCAAAAAGTATTTTGGATGAATAAGCAATTTCATTAATTGCAAACTCAGAAACTTTTTACAATACTACAAGACTTTTAGAACGATTCTGAGTTTGCAAATGAAATTGCTTATTCATCCAAAATACTTTTTGTTACTTACAACTAAAATACTTCAACGCCTTTTAGAAAACAATAAAATATTAAAGTGAAATATTTAATCCATACTTTAATGTAAACAAACCAATACAACGATACAAGATTATTCATAATAATACAACATTACAAAGAAGGAGAAGCACAAGCTCAACTCGACGTCATATGTTGAATAAGAGTCACTTTCTCAAAAAGGAACTAGGAAAAACACAGACGGAGAATCACAAACAAGCTCAGCTCGACGTCGTATCCAAGCAATTACACAATAAATATTTCAGAAACAAACCGAATCCGTTACCGAAATAAGTATACAACATACGCAAATAAAATTCGCCATCTTGTAAGTAAGCATGACGTTTGGCGTCGCCAGTTGCCACACTCAAAGTAAGTTTCTACTAAGTTTTTTTCGACCAAAAACAAAAATAAATTTCAATAACGCACGAAAATTGATATACTACTTCACAATTATTTACAAATCTTTTGGTCTAAAAAACTGTGCATTTGTTTTTTTTTTTACAATAAGTCTAGGCCTGACTGAAATTCTACAAATCTTACCGATGATTTTTTAATTTCAAAATGGCAATGAGGAAATCTAGCCCACGAAGGTATTCTCGGTCGCCCATACAAAGTCGACACCCCCTGGGTTGATGATGATTCAGTTTTGCTTATTGGCAAGTTATCGATACTAAAGAATCAGTTCACAGGATACATAGATTCAATAGCTCGTTATTTATACATTTGTTTGTCCGCTGCCATTAACGTCACGCGGATACATGTGATAAACATTACCCTCATCCATAAAGTTCGTTCTAGGATAGTGGTTATACTAAATGGGTTTCCAGTGTTGTGCCTGCCCCGTTTTACACGCCATATATGTTTCAGTGTTTTTTTTTTGTTTTTACTTGCTAATGCGAAATGCGTCCAAGTGCGAGTTGATGTCGTGACCGCGCGTACCACGGGCGCCAATTTGTCTATTCTCAACTGTCATCTTAAACTCTCCAGAGTATTACAATTTTAAGACGGGCTGTTTCTCTACGCATGCGAATATGAAAGCGCATAAGCTCCATCTTCCCGGGCCTTTAAATTAAATTAAATCTAGAGAAGATAGATCTTCTCGCACTGCTACTATCGGGGTTGCAGACAAAGATCTTATAGGTTCATATTTTTTGCGTTTTTTGCGTGCGTTTTTTATTCGAATACAAATTTAATATTGTTAACATTATTATAAAAGATCATGCCATCAAAATGACTGAGTGGACTGTACGGGAGACGTTTCAGCCCGTGGATGAGAGTACCTAGAAAAATGTAAAATCAGCCGGGGATGATCCTTACGCTGGCCAATAGCAGCTCAGGAACTAACTAAAAATATTGTGACAACAAAAACCCGGCTAGCAGCGACATACGCCCAGTAATACATGCGGCGTCAATACCTTTTATTTGCCATCTCATTTATCAAAATCGGTTAAGCTGTATGGCCGTACCGTACATTCTCTCGTTTACTTTCACGATGTTGGATTGTAAGTAGGTACCTACAAACATTGTCAAACTGGCATTTATACAAATAAATTGTTAAATAGTGTCTAAGTCACAAACAATGCTACTGTACATATTTTGCCATCTCTAAAATGCTTGCACGCTTTGCTACCTCTAAAATGAATTCGTTCTAGCACCCTGTTAAACAAAATTTAAACCGCTATTGTATTTTGCCTTCAGTCACTGCATGTTCGCACAAAATTAAATGATAATGCTATTGACCGTGCAGACAAAAACAGCGGGAAAGTTTATTGCGCGTCGCGCCGCGTTCGGGATATCCCGCGCGAGCTTTTGCTGCGTCCTGCTAAAGTCTTTCACTTCAAGTGTTCTACTTACCCCTTGTTTCTCGTATGCTAACAATCTGTTAATCTACTCTTAACAGCTGTCAAACGTTTTTTTCGTATGCACTTTGGCCAACTGACAGCTGAGTGGTTATACTGCGTTTTTTCATTCACTTTCGATAGCGAGAGCGTTTGCAATTTGTATAGGAGTGACAAAGCGCGCCACCTAGTTGTCTCTTTGTCACTCCTATACAAATTGCAAATTCTCTCGTTATCGAAAGTGAATGAAAAAACTCAGTATAAGCACTCTGTTAACAGTAGATTAATAGCTTGTCGGTGTACGATAAACCGTGGGGTTAATCTTTTTTTAGGCTTCCGTACCTCAGAAGGAAAAACGTTACCCTTGTAGGATCACTTTATGGTCCATCCGTCCGACTGTCTGTCAATCACTTTATCTTGGGAACACCTAGAGGTCTCGAGTTGACATTAAAACTGTATACTCAAATAATATCTACAAGCCTGAAGCTGTGAAAAAAATCAAACCTAAAAAATTGTTACCGCCGCTTGTGCCGTGAATACATACACTTCGACACTCACAAGGGAAACTAAATTTGTGAATAATTTCCTGTGGATCTACAACTATGATATTTAAAAAATCTGAAGGCTATACCTTTCATTACAAATCACAAAAGAAACGTTTTTAAAGTTCGGAAAAAAACTGCTATACTCGATTCCTGAACTTGTTTTATTTAATAACTAAGGGCTGATTTTTCAATAATCAGATAACTTTTATCTGAGGAATAAAAATGGCGGTTTGACATAACTTTCATACATAAGCTGTCAAACCACCATTTTTATTCCTCAGATAAAAGTTATCTGACTATTGAAAAATCAGCCCTAAGACTGTTAGTGTATGATAATTAAAGCATGTCTTATGATGATGAATGACTGTAATTGTTTTTACAATCATTAATTTATGTTCCACTTTGTGAGAGCGGAGAAAACTAGAGCAGGTCTTTCACGTCGTCGTCGTCCTCGTTTACCATAATGGCGAAGGTCTAAGTTTTCAATGTGGTTACCACTGTATAGGTCAGTCATTAGAGGTTCAAAACTAGACTGTACAATATATCTCATGGTTTTATTTGAGTTTTCCTAAGTTTTGGATAATAAAAAAATATGTCAATATGGCTATCACTCAATGTGTTAGTGACGTCGGTGGTCAAAATTCTATTAATAGGATTTGTATTTCTCTTATGTTGAAAATGCCTACTTTTCTTTTAGCTACTCTTCACTCCTGCAGCGCAATGAGTTACATACGAATCCGTGCGCTCGAAGAAACCGAACTAAAAGTCCGCGTCTTTGGCTCGAGACAGACGGAAGGCTCGTGAGCAGACCTTGAAATACCGCTATTATGCTCCTAACGCTATGCGTCATAGCGCTATGAAAAGCTTCCTAAAACGTTATTATTTCGAAACGTTATACGGGTATAACGTTATTATATTGGTCGAATAGCGCTATTCCAATAACGTTATGCCCGATTTAACTTTATAAATAGCGCTATGATAGCGTTAACGTATGCTAGCTCTTTCACACACATTCCGCGATCATTACAGTTTTCACGCATCGCGCGTAGTTATGGTTAGTTTAGTTAGTATCCCTCCCTCTCTTGTGGTTCTGGGTGCACAAGCGGGTAGTACAGTCGACAGCACGTCCATCTTCACATTTTAGTTGCGAAGTCGCCCGTAATGCAACGGAGTAGAGTGCATGGGTGTATAATATGATGTGCTGTCGACTGTACAAAGATGAAGATCATTCCAGTTTTCCTTCAACAGAAAAATCTTAAACTACTTAAAAAATGGGGAAGTATTTTTTTTGTCGTAGGTACGATTCAGACCAACCGGCTCGCATCGGGCCGGGCCGGGAGGCATTATAAAATGCGGTAAAGAACATTGAAATGTATAAACAGTAATTATCTATCTATCTATCTATCTATATATAAAAGGAAAGGCTGACTGACTGACTGACTGACTGACTGACTGACTGACTGACTGACTGACAGATCAACGCAGGGCCTAAACTATAAGGGTTAGAAACTTGAAATTTTGCACAAAGGTTCCTTTTATAACGTAAGGTAGCACTAAGAAAGGATTTTTAAAAATTCACCCCCTAAGGGGGTAAAAGGGGGTGCAAATTTATTATGAAAGTCTGCCGTTTTTGAAGTTATTCGAATGAAATTCAATATGTAGGTCTTTCATTGAAAGGCATGATACATGTGTAAAGTAGTTTTAAGAAAATCATCCCTTAAGGGGGTGCAAGGGGGGTTTATTTGGGTTATTAGTTCGTAATAATGATTATTCCCGATATCTCTTTTTGTGAATTAAATTCCTAAGCAGGTAAGAGGGGGTGCGAAGTTAGTATGAAAGCTCTCTGATATTCAAAGTTATTTCAATAAAATGTTGTATTTGGGTTATAAGTTCCCTATAAAGTTAATGATTATTGCCGACAGCCCTTTTTTTGAATTCAATACTTAGTACCTGGGTGACCGAGCCTTGCTCGGTACTTTTTTTGTAATATCAAATTAAAATAATCCTTTTTCAACAAAAAAAGAACTTTAAAAAACAACATCATGACTCGAATCTTGAAATCGGCCCGAAATGGATCCCCGTTTTCCGGTCAGAACTATCCCAACCTTGCAGGTGGACGCGAAATTTACCTCTGTATGTTATCATAGCAAATCAATTGCCTTAAAACACGGATAAAACAACGTTTTCTAAAAATGTAACCTAGTTAGATCAATTAAACGCCCTCGAAAGCATCTGCCTACAAAATTTCGTGAAAATCGTTGGAGCCGTTTCCGTGATTCTGATTATATATAAATATACAGGGCTACAGGGAAAGTCGTACACAATATTAAAGGAGGTTATTGTTTAGGTCATTTCTGATGTATTTTATTCTATATAGGGTCCGAAAGGTAACCGTTATGGAGATATTGACTGTTAAAGATTAAAAAAAATATATCAATATTTTTTGGCTTTTTGATTGATTTTTTTCTCAGAATAGAGCTCATTTTTTTTAATGTATTTAGTTAAAAGGCATGTTAATTAACACAAAATATCAGCAGAAGCTGCACCTACAACTAACAGCTTTAAAACACTGCTCGGCAACGGTTAGAATTAAATATATTTTCTCTAAAAAATTTTCACATTGAAGCTCTTCAAAAAAATTACGTATGGAACTTATTCTGCAAATAATTTTAAAAACTTCTACGACTCTTTAACTATTTAAAAAGGTATAACATTTAATAGGTATGTGCATGAAATTTTAAAATAATGTTATTTAAGTAGGCTGTGGTGGTAGTACCTACATAACTGAACTTCGATACAAAAAAATATTTTTACTTCCTGGCACCTTTAAACTATGTAAAAAGGTCAGATCGGCTTTTCTGTGCTCTGGTACCTATTTCAGTATTTCTTCCGTGGTAGATGTGTTAATACGTGCTCTGCAAATGATTTGCGTTTTAGAAACTTCTACGTCTCTTTAGGTATTAAAAAACGTATATCACTTGCTATTGCATCGGAAAAACGTTAGCCAAGTGTCGATGGCAAACGGTAAATTTTTATTTGAGGTAAATACGTGATCTTTGATAGTTTCCCGTAAAACGCGACGTAGCTTGGATTTTTGTATTTATTCATCTTCATTCTGTGACTTGGCTTGGATTTTGAACTGATTCATCTTCATACTGAGACTTGGCTTGGATTTTGGACTGATTCATTTTCATTCGTTACCCTTGTTGATGGACATTTCTATTGAGACGAGACATGTTCTTTCTACATGACGGCTGCCCAGCGCACCACGGGAGCATGTTTGGACGAGAACTTCCCAAACAAATGGATTGGAAAAGACGGTCACGATGCATGGCCGGCTAGGAGCCCTGATCTTTAATATTACATTATAAAAATTATAAATTATAAAAATATTACTTAGTATATTTTTGTTTTTTTTACATATTTTAGATATTTTTACCTCAACTAAAAACTTACCGTTTGCCATCTTAAGTGACACTTGGCTAACGTTTTTCCGATGCAATAGCAAGTGATAAACGTTTTTTAATACCTAAAGAGACGTAGAAGTTTCTAAAACGCAAATCATTTGCAGAGCACGTATTAACACATGTACCACGGAAGAATCACACGAGCAGACTAACACAAAAATAAAAGAAATACTGAAATAGGTACCTGAACACCTGAGACATCATGTCTCCAGATCACAAAAAAGCCTAGCTGACCTTTTACATAGTTTAAAGGTGCCAGGAAGTAAAAAGATTATTTTTTGTATCGAAGTTCAGTTATGTAGGTGCTACTACTAGAGCCTACTCAAATAACATTATTTTAAAATTTCATGCACATGCCTATTAAATATTATACCTTTTTGAATAGTTAAAGAGTCGTAGAAGTTTTTAAAATTATTTGCAGAATAAGTTTCATACGTAAATTTTTTTTAAGAGCTTCAATGTGAAAAATATTTAGAGAAAAAATATTTAATTCTAACCGTTGCCGAGCAGTTCTTTAAAGCTGTTAGTAGTAGGTGCAGCTTTGGCTGATATTTTGTATCAATTGACATGCCTTTTAACTAAATACATTAAAAAAACCACTTTATGAGCTCTATTCTGAGAAAATATCAATCAAAAAGCCAAAAAAAATTGATAGTTTTTTTAAATATTTAACAGTCAATATTTCGATAACGGTTAACTTTCGGACCCTATATAATAGAATAAAATCCATCAGAAATGACCTAAATAATAACCTCCTTTAATATTGTGTACGACTTTCCCTGTAACCCTGTATATACAAGAATTGCTCGTTTAAAGATATTAGATAAATAGGGGTTGCAAATTTAGAAGGTATAAAAGTTCTTCCTATTTACTTCGTATCGTCGTTTCGATTATTAAAACTTTCGCTGCGATTTTCGAATTGAATTTTTTTGTTCTTCCATGTGTTTAAATACCACCTTAAATACTTGCTTACTTTTTTTTCATATTTGTCGTTCTAATTCTTATTATTTCTCAGTTATGTGTTTATAAATATTTATCAGTTCTTTAAAATACAACCCATAGTAAACAGCCTATATCTACGTATCACTGCAGGGAATTAGGTCTTCTCTCAGAGAGAGTAGTATGGTTTTAATTACTTCGCATACGCTAAAAGTATCCCAATCTTATTTGCAAACGCAAACACTATACTCAACTAAAGCCCACGCGGACGAAGTCGCGGGCAACAGCTAGTAGTTCATATTTGCATGCAACTTACGCAAGTTACCTCCGCGGGCAACTCGCGCGCGAGCTTATTTGTGCTATTTACGAGTATTGCTCCGAGTGATTCCCCGCCACGTTCAGTGCGGCAACGCCGCCGGACACGTTCGTCCGCGACCACGCAACGCCTTTCGGTAGAGCGGAGCGGCAACAGCGCCATAACTTTATTAATAACGTTATTACGCTTAGTTATGATTTCGTTTAGTTTCTCGTAGAGTTTTGTTATCATAACGATATAATAGCGCTAAAATAACAAAACAAAATGATTTAAACGTTACGTAACACTTAATAACGCTATATTTTATAACGTTTTAAAGGTCTGCTCGTGAGGCACGGAAAAGACGCAAGTCATTATACAGGGTGTCCCAAAACTCAACGTCAGCCGGTTCCGGGTGAAAAGGCAAGTCGTACTGTTTATCAGAAAAATAAAAAAAAATGCATCGATTTGCATTTTCGAAAGGTCTAAAAGACATTTGAATTTGGATTTTGAATATTGAAATACCTAGCAAGGGCACAGTGGTAATGCTGGGGGACCTAAAAACCATTTCAAAAACCTAGCAAGGCGAAAAAGCATTTTAAAAACCTGGCTAGGGTTGTCCGATCCCTTGCTAGGTTTTTGAAGTGGTTTGGCGCCTTGACGACTGGATTTCGCGCGCCAACGTTACTTAGAAACCTAGTAACGATCCTTGCTAGGATTTTAACGTTGTCAATTTGACATGCGTTCAGTTATAAAAACAAATCAATCATAAGTAAGGGCCATAAAACGTGATCTATTTTATATTTATGAATTTTATGATAACTATTAAATTCTGTGTAAAGCCAAGGAGTTATAACATCTTATCCAACTCTCAAGTCTTTAGCTCTTATGCTAAAGACTTGAGAGTTGGAGCAAGCTCTCAAATTGACCAACTCGTTTTTTGGTTCTCCTGTATAATTTGTTTCGTGTCACTTACTTGGTTTTGAAATTGTCCAGCCGCGCTGTCTATGAAGGCACAACTAGCCTATGTTCATATTTTACAAGGGCAGACCGTTTCCAACGAATTATTTAGGTCAGACGAAGGAAACCACTTCAGCTAACCGTGGAAGCATTTAATTGTGTGTTTATTTACGACCCCTAATTAAGTGTTGTATTTTGTTAAACACTGCGTGTTACCTGCGACTTTGCTCGCTTTTCTCGATGACAGTTCTTCTCCTTCGCATTAAGGGATGATTGCAGTGAGACGAAGCGACGTTCTAAACGGACGTGTTAAAATACCGCCCAAGTGCTTGATGGGTCACGCGCAGTATAGGGTTCCGTAGACGGAGGGTTTTTTTTACCTGCTTTCCTGAACTAACAACTTCAGCAAAGTAGTTTCAATACAATATTCCTTTTCTAAGTTAACCCTTGTTAATCTTAATAAGGGTACAGATGGACCCATATCAGAGTGATCCTTAAAGATTCAGTTTTCTCACGATGGCTTTGATTTTTCAATGGCGCATACCTACCTCCCTTGTTCTCTCCATAATCGATCTATCTAGATTATCATCGGTTCTGTCCCAAAAAGTCTTTAGCAAAAAGCCTATAGGGGCTGAAGATAGCCAATAGCAATCTGAGCATGATCGCTGTCGGCCTTGACATTAGGTACTGTCTATACCTTAGTCATTGGACTTAGATATTGGACCTTGCAGAAGAAAATAAGCCACACTTAACCTGCGCAGACGAAGTCCCGGCTACCAGCTAGTATATAATTTGCATGTACCTTAGGGAACCTTAGGTAGGCGAGCCCGACTCGGACTGGTCCAGTTTTTAAGTGTTAATCACAGTTTCTCACTTTCCGCGGTGACCTCTTGTGGGCACTTCCAAAGCTACACTGAGACCTTGGCCGCACGAATCGTGTACGATTAAGCTTGTAGCACATCAGCTACTCGGCTGTTTATTCAAATTTTTTTGTGCACAAATAACAAAAAAATGCCTTCTTTTTTTCCTCTGCAAACGCCTCTCAGCAACCCCATAGGCAAGTCACCGTCTTCCTTATATTGTTTCAGATAAGTATCGATGCTATTTAGCCGAAATATTTGAGTAATCTAGGTCACTACATTTCAATTTCACTAGTAAAACCCGGCTTATCGCTAAACTGATTACGAAGCTCACTGTATTGCATAGTAATATGCAAGCTGTTTCCTAAATCTTTTGTGCTAAGCCTGAAATTGCCACTTGCCTGGTTTTCTCCTTGTAATATTGCGTCCCGTCAATATTGCGTTGCGTCCCGTCTCCCTATGTCGGACCGGGAAGCTACAAAGTAGCTTAAAGCCCGGTATTATCCACTAAAACGGACACGAGTAGAGTGGCTCAGGTATGTGTCGTAAACAATATAATATAAATTCTCACATGTACCTCGGAGGGAATCGCTCGTAGCCCGGGCTGCCTGAGTGATCTTAAACGATCACTGTGGCTAAGCAACATACGGCGCGTTCAGTCCATGGATGGGTCACCGTCTATGACTACCGCTAGTGGCATTTTTCCGAGCGGTTAAGCAGTTGGTGCCGGCTGCCGTCGATTGATGGCAGTCGTTAAGCCGAGTCAGAGGCCTTAGGGGGCCTTGAAAATTTCTGACAGTAAGACCAGCCACTAGTCTTACAAGCCTCCACCAATCCGGACTGGGCCCCCGTAGTGGAGTATGGCCTATACCTTCCTTATGGGAGAGACTCGTGCCCCTCGGTGGGGACATAATGGGTTGATGATGACCTCGGAGAGGTAGGCGGAGACAAGGGTTTGTCGCACATGGATCTGATAGACCTCTTGCTTCATCGACATTGATGACTTTGATGTGGCGTAGAATGAACATTATAAACATAAACTTTTACGTACAGGCTCATACATTGCTTCTGGCCCTAGGATACCCTGAGTCGTGGGAACCAGAAACAGAGACATCAGAAACATATAAACACCTAAGACCTGGATTTTTCCCCAACCGGGGTTCGAACCCGGGACCTCTCGCATAGTAGGCAGATGCACTAACCATTGCGCCACAGAGATCGTCATGGCAGTTTCGTACAGCATCATTAGTTATAAATAACTCATGTTAAATGCTATTTATTGGTTGTTTGCGATGAAAACTCTTTCCTCTCCATCCAATCAGGCCGGTGCGTACAAGGCTAAGGCATTGTTAGTAATATAGAATGTCCTACATACTTAGGAGTAAAATCGCAACGGTGCCACGCAGGTGCCTCTTTCAAAGAACTACTATTGTTTTATCTTGAAACAAATATTGGAATTTTGAATTTATAGTTTACTATCATAATTCTCTGTACATCGTGATTCACATTCGGGCGTGTTAACCACCCACCGATTAACAAGGAAAGCTCGGCTATGCAGTACGTATACATCGGATTATCATCATCAACCCATCATGTCCCCACTGAGGGGCACGGGTCTCTCCCCTGAGGAAGGTAAAGGCCATACTCCACCACGGGGGCCAAGTCCGGATTGGTGGAGGCTTGTAAGACTAGTGGCTGGTCTTACTGTCAGAAGTTTTCAAGCCACCCTAAGGCCTCTGACTTGGCTTAACGATTTCGACTAACGTCATAATAAACTGCAAATATATATTTTTTTTAAGTTTTCGGTTCTTATATTTTATTTAATTTTGTTTGTGAAGCACCATCCGGAAACTTCTTGCGAACGTCTTGAGAACGGCAAGAATACCATGAATCGGGCATAAATCTTCAGATGGCATTGTGTGGCTTTTTCTATTAAATCTCTTGAGGCTTTGTCGCTGGCTGTATTCTAGTGTCTATTCATAAGATTCTATGATTTGACTCCCTCTTCGGTCTAGCGGTTAACACGTTTGATATTAAAACAGAGGTCGTGGGTTCAATTTCCAACAAATCGCACACTTGCAAGAACAACGTGTTATTTCGGAACCCTTACGTTACATGAGAGCATTTTTTTAAGGTTTTCAAAGTAATGGCCGCAAGATATAGCGCTATAACGTGATGCAGTGTCTCTTTTTCTAATTATTCCGGCGTTTTAGGAGTAAATAAAATCGCGTTAAAATAAATAAATTTCTATGAATAAAAAACGGTTTTCTTCGAAATATCACGTTGTTCTTGCAAGGGTGCGAAACGTTTTTTTTTTTCTATTTGTACAGATGGTCTCAGTCGGGTTTTTTTTCATGTTTGTAATTTCCTTGTCTGGTAAGGACAAGGTTTCTAGTGTATAGTTGTTCAATAGAGTAATATTAGTACGGTAATCGTCATTTCATTGACAGTATTGATATTCTAGTAACCAATCGCATTCCAATAGCATAACCCGTGCAACCGAACTCGGCGTCTCTCGCGATTCGATCTCATTCCTGAGGGATACCTATTTAAGGGGCTCCATGCTCACTAGCGCTATAAAAACATACTTTTTCAAATATCGATTTTGCAAAAAAAAAAAAAGAAACCCAGGTCTTGGATGTTTACCTGTATGTGACGTAAGTGTGTGCAATTTCTCAATCATATTAACGATCATTATTAGAACCCACGACAAAGAACCTAGGATCAGGAACCTGGGACTAGGTACCATTTATGCCAAAAACGGTCGTTTTTGGCGTTAAGGTTAGGTCCTAGGCTTTCTGCCATAGGTCCTAAAAAACACAGGTAACATGATTGGGATATTGTACAAACACTTTTTGCAAAAAGGTCTGTAAAACAAGATACGACTTTTTCCATTTGTAATGCGAATGCAGATGCAAATAATATGTAGCTATTGTCGCACTTATATCATTCTGAGAATTCACTTCTTGAGAATCTTTGTGAGCATCTGGGGCTTAAACATAAAACATAACATAAACTTTTACATACAAGCGCAAACATTGCTTCTGGCCCCACACTAGGATACCCTGTGTCGGGGGAACCAGAAAAAGCTATATCACAGATATATTTATAAACACCCAAGACCTGGGTTTTTTTTTGGTCACCAGTGCCGGGGTTCGAACCCGCGGAACCCGAAAGCTTCGGTAAGAGTTGTAAGTAATTTATTTATTTATATCATCAGCAGTCCGCTCTCAGTAAGTCCCGACCCTCGCGCGACGTTCGTGTGGATTAGCGCGGTATTTAACGCCGGCCTTTTATTAAGACTTATTTCTATAGCACAGTTTGACATGGCAATGTATATACGTATAGCCTTTCTTTATGACGCCCTCCTTGCGACAGTTAATTAATCACTATAGGCCCATTTGTTAGACAGTTGCAGGTGTTACTGAAACGAAAAAGCGAAAAAATGTTTGACAGAGTATGCCCTTTGCGCAGTGAAGGTGATTCTACGAAGATGAAATGCAGTGAAGGTCGTTACGCTATCAGCCGTTGCTGGATGCCCAAAGGTTTGTTATAAACAAGTACCTGTTTTATTGAGAATAGAATCAAAGGAGACGGAAACGCTTCCATACATTCTTGGGCCCAGATGTAAAAAGACGAGAGTGGTGTCAATAAACAGCTTATATATTGTCAAACCATCTTTGAAAATTTTTGCGGATTTTAGCAATCTGAGAGCAAAGTTAAAAGAGATTTAGTAAAAGTGAGGCTATGCAACAAATTGACAATAACCTATAGGTACTTAACAGCTGATTTTATAACTATGATCACATGATAGACAGTTATTTATTACATTAATTGTAGTTCTTATTGTATTGAGTGGGAAAATGTAACGAAACTCACAAATAGATTAAAAGACAGGGAAGACAAGGATTTGTGTCATTACATCCTCTAAAACTCGTCTTCCCAGTGTATTACATCGATAAGTCGGTATGCCACAGTCGTACAAGTTAAACAATATACTAGAAGTCCGTAGAGCGAAAGCACTGGTCGAGGAATATAATTAAAATACGCAAACGATAACCGATACAAGACGAGTAGGTAGGTAGTAGTCCGGTGATCATGATGGGAGACGATAATGTACGTACCGCGAATGCACATCCTGAGAACGTACGCCCCGGTAATGTACAGCCACGGAATCCGTGCACATGTACACGGATTCCCGTCCGTACGTTCTCGAGTCGTGCGTTATCATATCAGGCTGTATAAATTTGGTACGGGCGAGAGTCCGTGTACAGCCATAGACACGACAGAGTGGTGCCTCGTTTCCATGAAGCGTAAATCATTCACTACGTAGCCATTACACGCTCGATCTAGTGCGTGACATTATCGAGGCTATGAGTCGCAATAGATTGACGTCCTAATTTGGCTGGATCTTACACTGTACAAGTCAATCCAAATGATCAGAGTTTAGATGTAGAGGAGCGATACATCAACCCATTATAAACCCACTGAGGGGCACGGGGCTTTTCCCTGAGGAACCTTTCTCAGTGAAAAGCCCGTGCCCCTCGGTCCTATACCTATAGGGCATACTCCAACACGGGGGCCTAGTCCGGATAGTTGGAGCCTTGTAAGACTAGTGGCTGGTCTTACTGTCGGAAGTTTTCAAGCTGCCCTTAGGCCTCTGACTTGGCTTCACGACTTCCATCTATTGACGGCAGCCGGCACCAACTGCTTAACTTGCCTTGCGAAGCACGGAACCGCTCGGAAAAATCCCACTAGCGTTAGTTATAGATGGTCATTTGGGCACGAATTCCCGGGTTGTACATTCTCGTGCCATAAATTCTCGGTCCGTGCAATATAGTGACCCATCATGATCATAGATTGAAAATTCGGGAGCTGTCACTGTCAGCACAGATTAAATACATTTGACAAACATAAAAAGTAATAAATCGATCTGTAAACGAGAATCTACGAGAATCGATTTTAAAGTTAATATTCTGTTTTATTATAAACTATTGACAATATAATAATTTATTCCGTAGATTTTGTTCACTTTGATTGAATCCATCATTCGATGAGAGTGATTTTATGTTAAATAATAATTCTTGAAATCATTCACAGTAATCGATTATAGTAATCGAAACTCTATTTCATCAGTGCAATAAACTTGTTTTTAAGATTTCTCGTCTCCCAGATTGGGAATTGAGATTTTTTATATTTTGAAACAGAAAAAAATACCGCTTTTTTTAAACCATATTTCTGCTTATTACAATTGGGCCCAGAGATCCCCGGCTCCTTTGAATTGGAATTCCTTAAAATAGCGAGTGTAAAAGTGAACTAAAGAGAGATCTTTTTCGCTTCATCTCCTTTCATTAGTCGTTGCATGCACGCAAAGGTTTCGGGTACAGACAAAAAGTGATCCTATAAATTTTTCACGGGGAAGGCCTATGTCTTGCAGTAAAAATCAAGTGGCTGTTGTAGATGATGATGATGATGATGATGATGATGACGACAAAAGGAATAGAATTTCCTCTTGAACCCTAGAATTCCACTTTACAGACCGCGATGAAGTCTCATTTGCCGCGTCGAATAGAAAAAAATACGGCCAAGGCGTTCGTATCGCCGCCTTTTGCATCTCGAGCCCCGATTCGCGACCTGTCCTCTTTTCACCTTTATAACGGCGAGCTATTGTGTGCTTCAAGCTGTGCCTTAAGAGTCGGCCGGAGGTGTGGGGAAAACCATGCGGGCTTAGATCTGTTTCTGTTGAATATCTGCGTGGTAGCGGAACGGTAGTAGGTACGCCGGTCTCACAAATGTGAGAATTCTGGCTCCGAACCCCGGCATGTGCCAATCAATAATTTTGTTTTTCTATGTTACGTACTTTTTGGCCCTCCGAACCCACGGCACAACTACTCTGCTCAACTGGTTGTGCCGTAGGTACTTTTCATTCCCTTATACACAACTGAGGTACCGACGACCCGGACCCACGCCCACAGCACACTTTTTGGAAGTTAACCCCTCAGACTTAGCACACTTTTTCTTCCACAGCTAAGATAGTATTAAAAAAATAAAACATGCTCATACAACTCTGCCCTCGTAAGGAAGAACGCAATAATTGGCAATACTGCGTTTTTACTTTGGATGCAAAATTGAGCTCCCTGGTGGTACATCTATAGGTGAAAAAAAAATTGTGGTTGTAGGTCTACTAGAAACCTGAAATTTCAGTAAGAAAATATGCAGTTTACTCATGAAATGATATGTTTGTGATATGTTTTTTGCTATTTACTCAAAACTGCGTTTTTACGATTACTGCGTTCTTCCTTACGAGGGCAGAACTGTGGTCTGTATCATCTTCAAAATTCCATTTAAAGTGCCGTTGAAGACTGACCCGCCGGCGGGTCTACGGGTCTGAGCGAATGCACCGTAGCTTACATAGGGCCCGCGTCGGGTCCTCGGGACTTGAGGGGTTAAAGGAGCGATACCACACAATAACGGCGAAGGAAAATATCTTGAGAGTACCTAAAGAGAGTGTCTGAAGTAATACGGGTCTGTTTCACAATCTTCAGACAAAGTTCCGGATAAGCTATCCGCAACCAGGGCTGCCGTTTGTTCTAAATTTGAAGCCATAAACGAACACACGCAATGTAGGAAAAATTATTTAAATATGTACTAGCTGTCCCGGCAAACGTTGTTCCGCTATATAATTGGGGTGGACCACCCTTATCAAAAATAGATAAGAACCTATTCCCAGATCTACCGAAATACATATAAAATTTCGTCAAAATCAATCAAGCCGTTTCGGAGAAATATGCGCACTAACACGACGACATGAGAATTTTATATATTAGAAGATAGAATATTTTACATTTACAGGCAGGCAGCTAGGCTGGGCCTGTATCTTGGGACTTTCAAAAAATTCTCTAACTCTGGGCCTAGTGATTAATTAAGAAGAAGAAAGGTGCACATACCTAAGAGTTAAAAATTACTAATCCGCTGTGGTCATGCCTGGTATTTAAGCCATTGATCTCTCTCTGAGAGAAGGCATGTGCACTGCAGTAGAACGTATTATAGACTACATAGAAAAAATAATATTTGCGTAAAGACTGAGACGGTGAATGAAGATGTTATCTGATGAAAATAGCTCGGAGCCTTGTTGACAGTCCTGACGGCTCACTCATTCGACTACCTCGTTGGCCTAGCGATATCGTGTCTCATTATCATGCTGGGGGTCGTGGGTAGCCATGGACGGGTCATATATTTGAACAGCAGGCCTCAGTCTGGGTGAATCGCTCGTAGCCCCGGCCGCCTGAGTAATCTTAAACAATCACGAAGGTTAAGCAACATAGGGCGCGTTCCGTGCATGGGTGGGTGAATGTTGTATGGCTAACGCTAGTGGCATTTTTTGAGCGTTTCCGTGCTTCGCAAGGCACGTTAAGCAGTTGGTGGCCTATAGCTTCCTCAGGGAAGAGACCCGTGCCCCTCGGGACATAAATTGGTTGATGATGTTTAAGATGTCCTTGCATCGTTACCAAAGCTAGTTTGGAAGCAGGGCCAGTGGTTGTGTTGTTGGAAGTTAATATTATTGATTACTAATTCTCATTTTTCCGGATGGAGTTGGACGGTATGTGAGACACATCTTCCTCTTATGCCCAGTTTCTGAGGTTCACAGTTAATGGTTCATTAGCTATAGAATCAATAAAGTTATCAGTTCCATAAACGTCAGTTAATTGTCAATGCGTTTCTGAGTACACGCAGGACGGTCGTATACTTATCGAACCGATAAGTAGTTCACCATTCCGCCACTAGATGGAACTATTCGGAAGTCTACTATTAACATACACATTTCATCTGTATTATACTGCAGATTCAGGTTTTTCATACATAAAATAATTAATATAATAGTTTTAAATCACCTTAGGGTAAGGTTTCATTTTTTTAAATAGATGAGAATACTTTTTCATAACCTAAACCAATAATGTATCTTAGCCACTGTCAAGGAAAAAAAGTCAGATGTTAGTTATGTCTTGTCATGTGTCTAATGTCACTTGAAACGTCAAATAAAGTTATAGATTCGATAACCGACCAAATCCGGGCGGTTAAGTTGAACGAAGTTTAAACCAAGTTTATTTTTTGCATAGGTGTTCAGAAACGTAAAATGTCAAGGTATTGAATCAATAGCGTTATGGAATAGATAAGCTAGGTTTAAATGGACCTCAGAAACCGGGCATTAGTCACAGCTTCTGCCTTAGACACATTTATTATTTTTGTTTTATTATGTTACCATAATTCATGGAGAATCAAATGGGCGGGTTTTGAGCTAAACGATTTACCTGCGAACGCTACCACACCTATTTCCTCGTGTATCGGTGTGTATTTTTGTATCCGGAAAGATTGTTCGCACAAAAAATATTTTTTGATAGGCAGTCCAGTTAAACGCATTTTTGTGTTTGCTCTGGACGTGAAGTTCGTTTTTCAATAACACTGCACTACAGAATCCTGGTGCTTTTATTCTGAACAATTTTTCTGACATTTTCCAATCAAAATTTGCTTTGTACCTATACGCTCGGTGCGTATATATTGCAAACTGCTATTTAGGTCAGAACGGAAAAAATATGTGCGATTTAAAAATGCAACATTTCTTACAAAGTGAACTTTATAAAAACATTTAATGAGTATTTGAGTCCGTCGAGCGTGCATGTATGCACTAATAATAATTATATTATGAATGTTGATGATTAAAAGCCCTCGTGTTTTTAGAGTTCCATATTCTAAGGTGCCAAACGAGTTGGCTCTGTTAACGAATTGTCTTGAACCACAGCTTATCGGTGCCGATTGCCAAACAAATAGGAAAATAAAAATTATTGGTTTTCTTGGTTTTTATTATAAAAACGTTATTGTCTATACTCGTACATAATACGTTGTTAAAGGCACTGTAAAGTGCAGTCGGGTGATTCTCAGAAAATGGCTCAAATTGCATAATTTCTTTGGCGCGTGTTTTTTTCATATTAAATCAATAAAAAGTAACATTATATTGTAGATTTATTGGAACCTGAAGATTGTATTGTAACGTATCTGCGTATTTTGCGTTCAAATGCGCCAAAGAAATGAGAAGTTCTGAGAATCACCACCTGACCCTTTTACAAAAAAAAAATATAAAAGCCGGACAAGAGCTAGCACTGTATTTGAACTTATCTACCGAACGGTCGGTGCGCTAGTGTGACTCGCACTTGGCCGGTTATTGTTTATTATTCATACCAATCCATCGCGTCGAGTGAAAATTGGAATGCCATTGAAAATTGCAAACATTCCGTGTTGGAAGTGGCTTAATTTTATCGATACTGGCTTTCAGGTTTTGCGTTATTACAATACCACTTTATTAATGAATTATCAAATATTTATTTTATAATTACCGAGTTGCGCCACAGAATACATAATAGTACAAGTTGCGCTATCAATACCGTTGTCGCTAATAAGGAGTGTTTAATTCTCTTCAAATTATAATCATTTGCATCGTGTACGTCGTATAAAGGCTGCTGTTACGGCTGCCATTTTGTTAAAAAAAAACAGGCAAGTGCAGATCGCACTCGCGTTCAAAAGGTTCCGTACCATTATCTATAACAACAGCAAAAAAAATGTCTGTATATTTTATTTTATTAATATGTATTTTATTCTGTATTTTAGTAATTTGCTGCTTTTTATTATTTTCATCTGTGAAAATTTCAACTGTCTAACTATCACGGTTTATGAGATACAGCCTGGTGACAGTCAGACGGACGGACAGCGGAGTCTCAGTAATATTGTCCGTTTTACTCTTTGAGTACGGAACCCTTAAATATGTTCTTCATGGATCAGTCTTTTTGTAAATGATTGTAAAAGAATAGTGTAATAGCGCTGAGCTGGACGATAAAATTGCGGATTCAAAGAAATATTTTTTGTTTTCTATATTACGTATTTCATGCAGAAAACTGTTACTAACCTTTTAACTTTAAAAAGTCTAGCAAAATATGTTTTAATTTGCTAATTAACGTGTCCACGTTAAAAGATAAATAAACGTGGTATTTTGTTGTTCTCTACGACTCCTTCTTTTCATAATATAACCAGTCGAATAGTCACTACATAATATGTATGTATAGTCACGTGGTACATAAAAGCTCCGTACGCATTGGCCCTAGATTATGACGTCACTCCGTCACGTAATGCCTTATAATATATGAAAACTTTTCAATATTTAAGCTATCTCGTAGATTTAGTTTTTATTATTATAGTGACTTAATTCTCCGCTTTTTTGTGATCTCGAAAACCTTGAAAAATATATTATTATGATTAATTTTTTCTTGTGTTTTTATGTCTTCAATGGTATAAAAGCAATGTCACACGAATCTAAGTGAGACACAAGTTCCCCATTATATTCAAGATAAACTTAGGACGCGAATGTTGAACACTTCAATAAATTAGAGAAAGTGGAAAGGCTGAAAGAGAAATGTAATAACCTGGAAAGAAACGATGCATTGCTTTTGGTCATGTACCTAAAAAGAATGAAGGTGCGGAAGGTATCGAGCGAATAATCGTGGGTAATTTTTCATTTTAGTAGTAACATATTCTGAATAATTTTAAACGATCACGAAGGTTCAGCAACATAGGGCGCGTTCAGTGCATGGATGGGTGACCGTTCTATGACTAACGCTACGAAGTGTGATTAAATTTAGAATAGTTAATGGCACCAATGCTTAACGTGCCTTGCGAAGCACGGAACCGCTCTGAAAAATGCCACTAGCGTTAGTCATAGACAGTGACCCATCCATGGACTGAACGCGCCGTATGTTGCTTAACCTTAGTGATCGTTTAGGATCACTCAGACAGCCCACTCTACGAGCTTTTCATATACATCATAATCATCATCATCAACCCATTATGTCCCCACCGAGGGGCACGGGTCTCTTCCCTGAGGAAGGTATAGGCCATGCTCCACCACGGGGGCCAAGTCCGGATTGGTGGAGGCTTCATATACACCAAAGGAAAAAAAACCCGAATGGCCGTCCATTGTGTCCTTAATTACAGCATTTGTGCCTGCTTGCCAGGCATCTTAAGTTACTCCGCAAGGCAAGCCGCTACGTGCTATGCATCCGGGATCTCAGCATTCACTTGCACAACATCATGATGTTGCATAACGCTACATGTATCGACTGCCGCTGACAATTGTGCACCGGTTCATGGCATTCAGTCTCTCGTGATATCTAGCTTGGCTGCTGTAGGCGGGCGCAGACAATGTGTTTATTGCGTCTAATATCACAGGAGCCATCTAGGGCGATCACCGTTAACATGATCGAGATATTGCGAATTCGATCTCTAAATAAGACGTGATCTTTTTTCTCGGTAGCGCTAGCTAGTGTTACTCTGTGGAGCCTCTTGAGGAGAAAGAATGAGAAGAAACAAAGCAACTCCACATTTATTCTTTCGAAAACATGTTTTAACTAAATAGAGCTTTCAGCATAAAGTTATTGCTCTTGAATTTCTGTTGAACGTTAGTTTAATAACGTAGTTTAATACCAGACGTCTTTGTCTTCTAAATAACCCTTAAAGTAGGCTTTTATGCAACGACTGCTCTTAACCAAATTTTTATAGTTGAAATCGAACCCAACATTAATTTCCTAATGAATTTTAATTCCTTATTTTGAATTACCATATCCCTCCATATTCCATGAGTAGGCGTAGTTTGAAAATCTAGTTCAATACCGACTGAAATTGGACTCTAGTCCTATCTATAGGCAATTCGATTGTGCAATGCAAAAACCGAATCGCAAGGGATGCCTTTAGTGGATGTAGTGTTGCTATGCAAGCTTGCTTAGCCAATTTTGGACATACAATGTGGTGTGTCCCACATTACGCTGTTCAATTTGTAGAACAAAGTGGTTCATGATTGGTACGTGATAGCTGCTGCTGGCGTTTCAGTTATCCTCGGAAATTACGTGCGTTGTAATGGGCTAGTTGCCCTAAAAAATTTAATTAGTCCGTCTTTTATATTATTCAAAAATAAGGGACATGTATTTTTTTATTTGTAAATTAGACCAAAAATTACAAAGATATAGCCCATTAAAGTTACATGTGACGTCACGCCGTGCTGCATTTTTTAGCACGGAGTGACGTCACACGTTACTTTAATGGGCTATATTTTTGTTATTTTTTGTTTAATCGAAAAAAGAAAAAATACGTGTCCAATATTTTTTTATAATCTAAAATACGGACTAAATAGAATTTAATTATTTTGACCCTGGAAACTACCCTATTAACGATGCGTTGTAATATAATTTACTCTGCCCATACAGGGTATTCAAATTCATGTTTCATGCTATAGGTATAGTTCAATATGTGATGAATTTGGATACCTATCATCCAGTAAGAAGGAAAAAGAGATAGAAGGTAGAATATTCTTTATGTACACAGTAATTAAAAAAATGAAAAGACGGAACACCTGAAAGCTTTCCTTTTCATGGCGCTTTAGATTTTGTCCCCATGTCTCTGAGTTTTTAAGGTTTTAGGTCGAGTCACGGTTCGTAATTAAAATCCACAGTTAAATACATACACAAGCTCACGCCTGTATCCCAGAGGGTAGACAGAGACCAGGGACCTGCCACGATCCTAACAAGCCACTTTCGCTTCATCGAAATTCATTAGTCGTTGCCAGTTAAATAAATTCAGCAAAACCGACTCCTGTTGATTTATATTCTCGACTTCAGGCCTTTTGTTCAAATCGCAAATACTAAGTTGAATTTTAATTACCTAAAATTCGTTCGTAAATGTAAATGTAAATGTTCGGTCCGCTCTGTAGGTATGTATGTACCGCGGTGTACAGTAGGAAGCACATTAAGTGAATTTATTTTGCAATTAATTGCAATTTACAGCCAAAGGTCGACCAGGGTCGATTTTCGTTAAACTACAGTCTTAGTTAACTGTGACGCATGGACGATTGCATGCATAGCACAGTGTACTTGTTACGTACATACATAAGCTCACGCCTGTATCCCAGAAGGGTAGGCAGAGACTAGGGACTACCACAAACAAACTTTCCCTAGCTACTCGTGGGAATAAGATGATTTTTTTTAAACGTATCGAAGGACGACGAAGACGGACGGCTGACTGATGAATATATGGAGCGATGGTGAGTGGAAGGAACGCCCCGACCGACGTACCTCGACCAAATAGGGGATGTATTAGCAAAGGGCAAAATAAAAAGTACCCGAAACAACCACTAATGAATGTCGATGAAGCGAAAGTGATTTGTCAGGATCGTGGCAGGTGGCAGTCCCTGGTATGTGCCTACCTCTCTGGGATACAGGCTTTAGCTTATGTATGTATCGAAGGTCGATACATACAATACATACACACAGGTTGGTCGCCGCGCCTCACGCCGGATCTCACGAGGGGGCGGAAAGCGGACTTTGTACTTGTTAATATGTAGGTTACATAGATTTGTCACAGTACCCCCCGGTTTTTCTATCGCTTACATTCTGTTAATCTAGTGTTAAATGATAAAACTCAATAACAATATACCTGAACTGAGCAATCAAAATCCGAATTTGATTGCTCAGTTGTAGTTACGTTACTTGTCAGTTTATTCTGTTTCTGTGATGTGTGTTGTTGTTTTAAATGTTTTCTCTTATTCTTCTTCTTTATATGAAATAGGCCTTACTAACGACCGTACCATCGCCGGTGGTATAAAAGAGTGCCGAGTTAACTTCTTCGACTTATCGTAAAACTATTTCTAGTCGCCCAGTTCAATGTACATAAATCACTTGGAAGCTATTTTTTCCTATAGCCAATATGAACGGCGCATGGAAACCCGCCGACATAACCGTTCACGTTCGCTTTTAACCAAACGTAATCATTTAGGGTGGCACCAAAATCGTTAAACGTGTTTAGTTGCTAATTTTATTTAAATGTGACGTGTTTGTATAGTGTGACATCTGACCTAAATACCTTTAGCCGCTAAACATATTTAACAATCGTGGTGCAAGCCGCCCTTAATCTACGCGTATCTACTTTCCGTTTTGTGCTTTAACCTTTCAACAGAGACAGATTGTATCCGCGCATAGGGTAACGTCAAATGCCCAACAGAGACAGTGTTGTCCCAAAAGACAACAGACCAAAAAAATGCTAAAAAGCGCGTTACATTTTCGTACACCGAAAGTAAGGATTTGCGTGTCTGGATTTTGATAAGTTATTATTGTTTAGTAAAGTGGTTATTTTAGAGTTTAATTTTTTTTTGTCTCTTAACAGATCCGTACATTGGTTAGGTAATAATTTGATATTTAGTCAACCTGGTCATTTTTTGCGCCGCCATGACACCCCTGTCAGTTAATGTCGTGTGATTTAAGCCGAATTTACATTACGAAATTAGTGGCATGAAATTAATGTCGTGACATTAGTTTTATCAAAGTTTTCACGTGTAGTTCAGTACTTTTGTAATGCATGCATGAATTTCGCGTCCTGCGCGATTTTTTGGTGAAATAACATAATAATGTAAAAAATATATCTAATGTGTGAAATTCTCGTGTCACAGTATTAGTGCGCATAGTCCTACGAAACGGCTTGACCGATTGGAATAAAAAAAATATATGTATATTTGGTATGCCAGAGAATAGGTTGTTATCTATTTTTCATATGGCAAATCAACGTTTGTCGGGTCAGCTAGTATTTTATATAAAATATATAAATACACAAGCTGTTGAATTAATTAAACTTTTTAATTTTTCTACCGCCTTGCTTACCAAGCAAACGTTGTTTTGCTTACCAAGCAAACACTGTGACACAACATTTTTTTGTTTCATTGTTTAATATGCAATGAAATGACTGCCTCGTTGGTCATCATCATCATCAGCCCACTGTTGTCCACCGCTGGGTTCGCTTTTCCCCCAAATGCCATTTCACACGGTCTCTTACCATTCGTCTAGCGATATATATTTTTCTATTTCTTAATTAGATAAAGATTGGATGGACGCCTAAAGAGTAAGTGTTATTTAAAAAAAAAATCACGATTCCTCTAAGACTCTCCTCAAATGCAGTTTGAATTATTCTGTGGTAACAGTAAAGGCACGTGATAGAAATCGTGGTTTTATCATACGACTTAAGGCGTAAGGCTTTTATAGCACTTTTACACGACTGTGGTCAAATACGAGTAAACTCTAGCACGTTTGTGGTCAATCCTAGGATACCCTGTCCTATAGTAACCAGGCAAGGCCAGTTCAAACATGGAAAGATACCCAGATTAGCCATTGGTATAAATGTACGGCAGGCCCAGTATGATTCGGACACCGGACCTCTGGCATAGTAATCGGACGAGATAGTAATCACCTCTAGACCGACGCCGACGCGGCAGTGAAGGTAGTCCAGTTTGCGCACCCGCCTAAATAGCACCTGGCCTGCCCAGATTGGGCACCTATTGATGTTTTTGGCAGGTGCTGTTAGTGAATTCAAATGTAGATTAGAATAGAATAGAATATTCTTTATTGTATGTACACCAGGAATTACACATGAGATTATTCTCAATGTAATTATTCTCCCGAAAATATCAATAGGTGCCCAATCTGGACTAGGCCAGGTGCTATTTAGGCGGGAGCGCAAACTGGTCTGGAAAGGGATACATATAGATCTTTTAGAATGGATATATATTATCAAATACTAGTTGTCCCGGCAAACTTCGCACCGCTAAAGTTTTCGTATTTTTTCCATATTTTCTCACCATTTAAACTTCCCTGGAAATCCACGAATATAGAAAAGCAAAATTTAGCCAAGCCAGCCAGTCCAGCCGTTCTCGAGTTTCGCTAACTAACGAAAAGTAATTCATTTTTGTTTATAAGATGAACATGGTATCAAAAGAACTGTAAAGTTACTCCGTGTAATATAAGGAAATCGTGTTTCTTCTAGAGTTTCTATTTTGTACGTCATTCTTTACGCCCTGAAGCACCCTGAAGTGCAGATGAAGCAGCCAAGTTAATTTATGTTCCTTTGCGCAGCGCCTCAGTGTAGTAATATTTCCAGTAGCGATCCCACTTGAGGAAAAATTTGCTCCAACGGGACATACCTACTGCCTCGTCTCATACTGTCAGATTGTCTCGTTGGCCTAGCCGTTAAGGCGCCAACTACGAAGACAGGTTGTAAGTTCGATTCCCATTGGGGGCCGTCGTGCATTTTGTACAAATGGCCTCAGGCTGGGTGTACGAGTATTTACATGTTTCTAATATACTTGACTGGTTACCATAGGACAGGGTATCCTAGTTCGGGACCAAGCCAGGGGTTGTATTGTGTGGAAGTTATTATTGTTTTTATTTCCCTAATAAAATGACGTTTGAAAGGGCTCCATGGAACAGGGAACCCTAAAACCAAGTGAGATATTACAGTCTTACTGTGAGCTCGCGTAAAAAGTTCACGCTTTGTTGGCTACATAAAGTTATTGTACTCGCTGAATTGTCGGGAAAAACCCTCATCATCAACCCATTGTGTCCCCACCGAGGGGTACGGGCCTCTTCCCCGAGGAAGGTATACGCCATACTCCACCACGTGTGCCAAGTCCAGATTGGTGCGGGCTTGTAAGACTAGCGGCTGGTCTTACTGTCAGAAGTTTTCAAGCCGCCCTAAGGCCTCTGACTTGGCTTAACGACTGCCATCTATCGACGGCAGCCTGCACCAACTGCTTAGCGTACCTTGCGAAGCACGGAACCGCTCGGAAAAATGCAACTAGCGTTGGTCATAGAAAGGTCACCCATCCATGCACTGAACGCGCCCTATGTTGCTTAACCTTCGTGATCGCTTAAGACCACTCAGGCAGCCGGGGCTACGAGCGATCCGGAGGAGGAAAACCCTGATGGGGTAGATACTTAGTTAATGAATAATAGTGGACCGTGTTAAGGTATTGTAGGCTAATAAAATAATCAGCAAAATGTATGTATGTTCCGGACGGCCTCTGCGACTCCGGGTTTATGTAAAATGAAGTGTTCTCTACTCTACCGTGACACGATTGACCCCGTGCGTGGTTGGCAAGGATAGGGGGCGTCCATTAATTACGTGAAGTATTCAGGGGGGGGGATCGAGCTGAATCTTACTAAATCTCTCTTGAGTTAGAGGGGGGTATTGGCAAATATTAGGTAGGTAATTTTTTTATTTTTTTTTAGGAATTGCTCGTAGCCTGGGCTGCCTGAGTGATCTTAAACGATCACTAAGGTTAAGCAACATACTCCATGGATGGGTCACCATTCTATGACTAACGATAGTGGCATTTTTCCGAGCGGTTCCGTGCTTCGCAAGGCACGTCAAGCAGTTGGTGCCGGCTGCCGTCGATATATGGCAGTCGTTAAGCCAAGTCAGAGGCCTTTAGGGCGGCTTGAAAACTTCTGACAGTAAGACCAGCCACTAGTCTTACAAGCCTCCACCAATCCGGACTTGGCCCCCGTGGTGGAGTATGGCCTATACCTTCCTCAGGGAAGAGACCCGTTCCCCTCGGTGGGGACATAATGGGTTGATGATGATGATGATGAATTTTTTTAATTAGTAAAAAAATCCTCAAAATTGCCTCACGTAATTAGTGGACGCCGTCTTATCACACTTGACAATTTACGTACATGTTGTACAGTCTGTTAGCTTTCAGAATATACCTCGGGCTCTAGAGTAGGCTTCGGTTTTCGCCGAAAGCACACGAGTGTAATTCCTACTACTTCCTGCTCTGTTTAAAACTTTTCTTCACTATTTCGAAAAGTTATGTAAAGTTATAAACAACAATACAAAATAAACCTTACCTTATTGCAATATAATCGGTTTGGGTTTTTAGCCGAGGTACCTATATTCTAAAAGCTAACTGACATAGGTACAGATACAATGTTGGTCTAGCCGTAGGAAACACGTATCAAACGTATCACCATCGAAGGTTTCATTCGGAGTTCTCCCTGTAGGCGGACGTAATTTGATTTCTACAGATGGCCTCGGCATGCGCTCTATTTCATGCAACTACATATCAGGGTACGCTTTGGTATACATTGTAAACAATTCGATGTTCATTGCCTAGCCGATTCGCCAAGAGCTTAATGAGTAAGGCTAATTGCACTAATTGAGTACGCAATGTACATGGAATTGTTGCAGTAAACTATGAATTGTGGTTTGATAAAGCTCAGCCCTGGATGTTTCGCCAAGTTTGTGTTACGATTTCCTGGTTAATACATGACATGGTATGTGGATTATTTCTTCATTTGTGTTTTCTATATTTAAAGGAGATTTTCAAATGTGTCGAGATCCCGGTTTAGATAGTTAGATAGAGAACACTTTATTGTACGTAAAAAAGGAGATCACACAAGTTTTTGTAATCTAAGAGTACAAACGGCGGCCTTATCACTAAAAGGGATATCTTCCAGACGACCTTTGATGGACTGGAGCAAAATATTGTAGAAGGAAGTATAGATGAGATCGGAGTCAATCGTTCATCAGTTTTTAATAAAAAAAAAGGTGTACAAAGCAAAATAATAATTTCTGCCATAATATATTATCTAAACATGCCAAATTAACTAAGTTATTATATAAACTATCAATAAATACACACAATTAATATATTCAAATAAAAAATAATGTGAAAATATGTATTTTATGTAAATATATAAATTTATAAACTTACATACCGGACATAAATAACGCAACAATCGCAACAGTGTTACAGTACACCAGCGAGATAGTAACCCTTTATCATAGTTTTAAAAATGGGCAGTGACTTGGCTTTCCGCACCTCTACCGGCAGGTCATACCAGAGACGGTCTGCTTGCACTGTGAAGAAGCAGCTGTAGGAGGTGGTGCGGTGGGGTGGGATTTTTAGGAGAAGGTTTTGAGAGGACCGAAGAGTAAACGCATGAGAAAATTGTCATTCTGCGCGTGTGTTCTTCATCATCTTAGTAGTATTATAATGTATACCTATGTGGGTATAATTGAGTTTAAGGAAAGGCCTTGCCCAAAAATCTGCTACTAATTGCACACTAATTGCGTCTTCATAACTAACGTGGCAAAAAATGTGTCATGAAATTGTCATTTCAGTTCTGTAGTATAAGTGATTATTGTGCTTTCCCGTGTATTAAGACAAATAAACAATTTATGTGTCTACTCGTATTTCTGAAAAGCATGCTCATTCCTAGCCATTTGTACAATGTACGAGCTACAGAAATCGTTATGTAATACACGCCCACCCACCGAAAGAAGTCCACTGTTATTATGATCCCTCCACATTCATGGGAGCAGCCATGTGTCATGTCCATGTTTTATGACGCGTTCGCTCGGTGGCACTATACATCCGTCGCATAGGGTACATTAATTGTAAAATATACTCCTTGAAATAGAGAAAAAACCGACTTCATCACGCGCTAAAAAGTTTGTGTTTGAGTTCGTTGGTTTTCTCACAGATATCATCAACAAATCTTCACCAAATTTATACGTGTTCTCTTGTCATCATTCATTATCAACCCATTATGTCCCCACCGAGGGGCACTATACCTTCCTCAGGGAAGAGACCCCTTCCCTGAGGAAGGTATATGCCATACTAAACCACGCCGGCCAAGTCCGGATTGGTGGAGGCTTGTAAGACTAGTGGCTGGTGTTACTGTCAGAAGTTTTCAAGCCGCCCTAAGGCCTCTGACTTGGCTTAACGACTGCCATCTATCGACGGCAGCCGGCACCAACTGCTTAACGTGCCTCGCGATGCACGGAACGGCTCGGAAAAATGCCACTAGCGTTAGTCATAGACTCACATGCACTGAACGCGCCCTATGCTGCTTAATTGCTCAATACATAATCACAATTTCATGCTAGTAATTAACATGTGCCCTGTCCTGTCTTATCGATTTGTTTGAGTCGAAAGTTTTGGACCAAAAAACTTTACCAATACCTTAATTACAATGATGAACAGACTAAAGAGAAGTTGCACTCCCATCAACTACAACGTCAATCGTGAGTAAATATGGCGTCGGGGTGGCTATCTTACTTTTTTTGTCTTTAATTAAAAAAGAGGTTCGTAGTCAGCTCTCCATACTTCTTCCTACACTTCGCGTAGCCCATTAGCATAAAATAGTCATCATAATCGGCCTTTAAACAAAAGTCCGTCATCTTTCCTAGTTGCGAACATATTTGGCAGCAGTAGGATCGCTTTTATTTGAGGACCACTGAAATTTTAGGTATTTTTTGGGGCATAGATCTCTTAAGCAATTGGTATTTTCATGATAAAATAAAATATTTAGTTAAATCAACTGCAAGTGGGGGATAAATCAGGTAATAGCAGTGTTATTGTGTCTATTGCCTAATGGTATTTATTAGGCATATCGTTTTGTATAACTTTTCTAAATATTATGCAGTGTTATAAATGTGGCATATTGAAAAACCAAATTTTTGACATGTTGACACTTAGTCGTTCGCTTCAAAAAATAGACTGTAGAATGAAGGACGAACTATTATTCACACCTTTGAACATCACCCTACTGGCCCTGACGTCATAATAATCATGAAAGCGAAAGCGGCAGTACTCTCGGCCACCCCGGAGACAATCTGTTTGTTCAATACTCGCGCTTATTTCGATCGCGGGCCGTGACTAACGCTGTGCTTGTGAAACAGAGTGCGTATACTGAGTTTTGTCATTCACTCTCGATAGTGAGAGCGTTTGCGATTTGCATAGGAGTGACAAAGAGACAACTATGTGGCGCGCTTTGTCACTCCTATACGAATTGCAAACGCTCTCGCTATCGAAAGTGAAGGAAAAAACCCAGTATAAGCACTCTGGTGACAGACTTGCCCTTATATTTCGCTCTCCAAATCCTGAACGATTTCAACCGTCTGTTAAATTCCATCGAATTGACATCGTAAACGATTGGGAATACTTCAGAGTATTCGGTCCGAACCTTATAGCGGAAACGCCAGTTATTATTTATAAATTTGTTAAGGATAGCCTAGGAGTAAGATCTATGTAGCTTTGATAATTAATTGTATGATTAGGTTACGATGGGGCTAGCATGCTCGTTCTGCGAACAAAGGCCGTAAACAAATAAGATAAAAACGTCAGGTGGGATCCCCACAGGATTTACATACATACATAAACTCACGCCCGTATCCCAGAGGGGTAGGCAGAGGAAAGGGTCTGCCACTTACTACGATCCTGACAAATCACATTCATTAGTCGTTGCATGCACGGTCGCCGGTTTCGGGTACTTTTTATCTTGCCCTTTGCTAATATGCCCCTGCTTAGGCTACTGGATGTAATGCGCATAATGAGGCCCTTTAATACATGCACTATGTGCCTGAGATATTCAATACCTCAGCGCTTGAAATCGCCAATCCGCGGAGGGTACGCGTGATGATTAAAACCCATACTCTCTCTATCTCTCTCTCTATCTCTCTCTCTCTCTCTCTCTCTCTCTCTCTCTCTCTCTCTATCTCTCTCTCTCTCTCTGAGAGAAGGCCTGTGCCCTATAGTGGGAAGTATATAGGCTGCTTACAATTAGACTCTTTAAATAGTTAGTATTTACCTGTAGCAGAAGGTCTACCATTTGTCGTTTCTAAATTGGTCGAAATTAACAACGAACAGAGCCAAATATCGCGGCGAACATTTTCTTCGTTATTGTAACGAAAAATTACATATGTGGAGTTTCTTCTCCACATATTGTGAAACTAACAACTTTGACGTTCGTAAAGTAAACATTTTGTTTCTATTGTGAATAAAATATTTGAATTTTAATTTTGAAAGGTGTAGCAAATGATCGTCACACTCATAAAATGTATTTAAGGTGTCAGACGGCAAAACAATGTCAAAGCTGGCCCCTGCAAAAAGATCGAAGTAAATTTAACGTCACTTCCCTAGAATTCTCGCTAGAATGTCAAGAGTGACTAGAAAAATTATTTAAAAAAATACACGCTAATTTTTGGGTGGTTCGACAGCCGCGATTATGTATTACCATTAAAGTGGCATCTATTAAAACTATTAATTTTAAGAACAGACGTAAATTAAAAAAAAATATATCTTTTTACAATAATGCTCGAACAGTTAGTAGCGCCCTCTCCGTCTAATAGAACAATGGCCCGCGAACCGCGGCACTCACGCACTGCTTTGGATGGCTGCTAATGGTCCTAATGGATTCCAGATTGTCGAGATATTTAGATAGATAAAAAGTTTTTTAAGTTTATATTTTGAAGTTTGTTTATTTTTGAAAAGTGCTTTTCTTATAAAAGCAAGCTAGCGTATTCGGTAGCTATTATCAGGCACGTTCATTTTGCGACGTGTTTCAAACCACACAAATTTACTGTTATTTTTTTTCATAAATCTTCATTATTTTTCGGTACATAGCTACTGAAGTCACCTTTTAAGCATGAAATTAGTGGGTGATTCCGATTTATTTTGTATATTTCTTAGAAAACGTATTTGCAAAAAGTGAACCCACAATAATTTTTAGGTCGATCTAGATTTTGAATATATAGTTTGGCGCAGTAAAAAGCTCGAAGCAAATTCAGAGCGTTTCGCTACAATCATCGCTAAAACACTCCCGCTTATTTCGTGAGCTCTAGCCTGTAATAAACATTTGCTAGAATGCATATTGCAGGTGAATGCTATAAGTCTATCGGCAACTTTAAGTGCGCACAAAAAAAGGGGACAAAATAAGAAGTTCTTAGCACTTCTGCACCGCGGCAAAGGGATTTTTGCCCGACATTTTTCCCTGGAGGTTAAGTATAGAGGCGTAATGCACAGTGGGAGTGGAAAAAAGTCGTCACCTGGCATCGGGATTTTATTCTCAAGTGGCCGGTCCATTTAAAAGGAGAGTGCCTTGAGCAATGAGCATAGATGTTTACTAGAAAGGACTAGGTATTGTAGCGATATACTTTTAACCACTGAAATGTCCCTGGGAACTACACTACCCAAACGAATTAAAGATGCTTGTAAGGCGATATTACTTTTATTTTATTATGTCTGTCTGTCACCAGGCTGTATCTCATGCCCCGTTGTAGATAGACAGTTGCAGTTTTTGCAGATGATGTATTTATTTTGCCGCTTAAACATCGAGTAGTAAAAACAGACTAAAATTAATATTTTAACGTGATTTTATTGCCGCTTTTTACGGCAACAGGTAGACGCTTGAACTGAAATTCAAATATTCTTTACATAATGGTGCGAAACCCTTCGTGCACGAGTCCGACTCGAACTTGGCCGGTTTTTTATCATACGCTCATTTATGTATGAATCAATAGAGCAATGTTCAAAGTAGTGAAGTAGTAATAGTTTTCACTAAAAAAGTGAAAACAATTAAGAGGGTAAAACTTTTTGCTTAGGTTTTTTAATTCTAATTATAGCAGTGGCCTGTTATAACTGGACACTACAAATATTAAAAAGTGACATACTTCACAAAACATAAAAACAAAAGAACATCGGTGCTTTTGTTAGTAGTTTTTTTATTCCTGTTTCAAATCTAGTTTTCTAATTGTTTTGGGCGGTATGTTTACCTATGTTAGAGCTAATGTTTAAATTGCTTTTATTTCGGCCCCACTTTGGAGGTAGAAATACCAGGACACTTCGGATTGCGAAAAAAAAAACGGTATAATGAGCTGTGTAAACGTAATGTCGAGGTTTCAGGTGATATAAAAAAAAAACCAATTTTAACTATGGCCACTACATAGATGTCGTGACTTTCGTTCCGTGTGAAACTCTGCGATGACGATAAATCGAGTAATTACCTAAACCACGTTAAGGCTGTTTTTACGCCTGGTACGTTGTCTCGCTCGCACACACTAAGAATTTTATCTATGGAAAAATAGAAATAATTTTACTGATAAAATATGGTCTGAGGGTTTGGTTGATAGGCAAATTACGGACATTTTAAATTTTTTTCTTCCTTATAGTGCGTGATAAGAAAAAACTTGTTTCAAACTTTATTTATTCATTTTAATGTATACAAAACATAAACATTTACATACAGGCACTTACATTGCTTCTGGCCCCACACTAGGATAAAATAACAATGTAGTTTTATAGCTTTAAAAGTTTTACGAAATGTATATTACAAAAGCATTTAAATCATTCTTAATTCATGCAACCATTTTTATACATGCATTTAGACAATAGGTATATATGTTTTGTTATTAATATTTATTTATGTAACCTTTCTATACATTCATACATTTATATTTTTGTTCCTTAATTACGTACTAGAAAAAATATATTAACTTTAAATATCTTCACTTTTGTTTGGATACCCATTTACGGGTGAAGGCCTCCTCCATCTCGTGACATACGCTACTCTGTCCTGTATGAGCCTGTATGCTCCTTTTGTTCACTTTGATTTTCATTCCATCGATGGAGGGTTGTGGTCTACTACCCCCGCGGGGACCAGCCGTATTGGGGGAAATGTGTGGCTTATTATATTTTTTCATATGTAGTATTTTTATTAGTTGGTTAGAGGAGGCAGCATATTATTGTCTTTCAAGTTTGTTCTCAGTGCATTCCTTGGCAAGGTCCTTCGATTTAATGTAATTTTTAATTGTATTCTGATTGTTCCCTGGTTTTGTTTTTTATAGTTTTGCGGGTTTATTTTACTCTGTGCAGGATAATAATCTTTTGTAGTTGGTGATACCGACAGGGCTCTTTTATTGCTAGTAATTACTGGTTTTTCTTTTACTATTAGTTGGTTGTATTTGAGGTAAGCGATCTTGCCCTTTTCTAGTTCATTTTGTAGTTGTATTTTCAATTCCAACCTTTTTTTGAAGAACGTGCTTAGGGTATACTTCTGTAATGCGAATTTTATCTGTTTTTAATATTTTCTTGCTTTTCAGAATTTTTATTTTCTTTCCCAATGTTGTTAATCCTAGAGCAATAGGTCGAGGCTTTTCTCCCTTCTTACCAATCCTTCTGACACTCTCTATTTCCCATTCTTGTAACTCGATATTCAGTTTTTTATTTATTATTTCACATATATTTCTTTCCAGCTGTGCTTATGACGTCTCTCCTTCTTCGACTCCAAAAAATACGAGGTTTCTTTGTTTGCTTTTTTTCTCTAAATCTTGAAGTCGGTTTTCTTGGTCTTCTATCTGGGATTCTAACTTTTCAATTTTTCTATTTAACCCATCGAACTGCTTATTTGTGTTTGAATTTATTTTATTAGTGATTCGTTCTTCCAGTTGAGAAATGTTTGATTCCATCGTGTTAAATCTATTTTCTAGGTCATTTTTCATCTCTCTAATTAGAGTTTGAAGTGCATCCATTTTATGAGCCTTGCAAGATTTTTCCGAACTTAGTGCCACCTACTGGATTATTAATAATTGGTAGTTTTAAATCGATCGGTCTGGAATGCTTCTTGTTAAGCTATTTAAAAAGTTCTTTGCTGCATCAATAGATGGCGCTAATATTTTATTGCACGACAGTCGTTGTTTTAATTTTGTGAAAAGTAAGGTTATGATTTTATTAATATGGTAACTACCAATAAATGTTGTTTGTCTATACTTTTATAAGAACAACATCACTTTGAAATGTATAAATATATTTCACTATTCACTTTGTAACACTGTAATTGTCACTTTTCTTTGTTTGTAATAATATCTGGGACGTTTTTACAATTTACGCACTATAATATTGGATTTTGCACTGAACTTCAGTTTATATTTCACATTTACTGAGCAATACTCATGATTAAATACTGTAATTAGTTAAAAATACACTACATGTATTATTAATTTTAATTTGCACTGGAGCTTATTGTTTACTTTGCACACTACCGCCCGTTAACCTATGTTTTTACCGCAATAAAATTCATTAATTCTGAGACAGTATAAGAAAAAATTGTCTTGAATATCCGCAACATTATATTGTCTATCAGTCTTGAATTGCGACGTTCAGGTCACAGTTTCAGTGCTACTTTGAATAATACAGTTTTCGGACTGATAAAAATACGATTTCATAAAATTCTCCTGCAGTTGAATAGTCTGGGGCAAAGGAAAAACGTTCCGTGCTTCGCAATCGGCTGCTGACGATAGAATAGAATAGAATAGAATATTCTTTATTGCACACTAGAAAAAACAAAAATAAACACAAAATATTTACAAAGGTTCATGGTACAATTGGCGGCCTTATTACTAAAATAGATATCTATCTATCCCGACTGCCATCTATCTATCTAGATGGCAGTCGTTAAGCAAAAGTCAGAGGCCTTAGGACGGCTTGAAAACTTCTGTACAATTTCTATCAGTACAATTGCTTCCAGTACAATTTCTATTTATCAGATTTGTAAATGAGTCTATATTTTTTAAGATATTCAAGAAAAAGCCTTGACCTTAAATGACTTTTCTATGAAGTCAGCAAAGAAAGTATGCCTCACTTAAAAAAAATACCAAACCTTAATTTAATCATACTATGATGACGTCACAAACACCAAAATATTTAAAATAAAAAATAACGAAATTGGTTCCTTAAAATGGTGAATATTTTCCAAATAAATTATAAAAAAATATAACATCGAAAATAAATAGCATGGCCAATTCGAGGAACATTGCGTAGAGGAGTCGTTTTGTTAATCAGTAAATTAGACGATTTTGCTATGTGTATCGAATTGCCACAGTGAAACAAGCATTACAGTTCAAGGAGACAGGCCCTTGCTTAAACCGTGCCCATAGTTATGAAAGAGCTGTTAACACCAAATCACCCATGTTAAAGGCTAAGTGTAGGGGGCACTGATTGACTCATCCATCAACTGTAACCTCACGAAAACAACAACGATGTACAGTCTGTTAGCTTTTAGAATATAACTCGGCTACTATAGGATATATACGAGGGTAAATCCAAAAGTTCTAAGCCTGATCGTGAAAATGAAAGAAAAGTGTGTCCAAAATTATTTTTATTTTTCGACATAGTCTCCATCTAGATCAATACACTTCTTCCACCTGAGCTGCAACTTGTTTATACCCTCGAAAAAAATGATTCCGGAAGGTCGTCAAAATAGTCATTAACTGCGACTATCACTTCTTTCCTAGTCGAATAATGAGATCCCCAAGTGTTTTTTTAAATTTGGAAAGAGATGATAGTCAGAGGGGGCTAGATCCGGGAATAAGGTGGGTGGGGCAGCAACTCGTAAGTGTGAACTCGTGCATTGTCTTGATGAAACAAAACTCTCTTACGCAACATCCCCGGCCGTTTTTCTTTTATTTCTTCGCGAAGTTTTCGTAAAAGGTTACAATAATAGCGTGAATTTATAGTTTCACCTTTAGGTAAATAGTCCACGAAAATAACTCCCTTCGAATCCCAGAAAACAGAAGCCATCACTTTGTTGGCTGACAAACGCACTTGGCCTTTTTCGGCGAGGGTGAGCCAGATCTTTTCTACTGTTTGGATTGCTGTTTTGTTTGAGGAGTATGGTGATGAACCCAGCTTTCATCCATGGTAACAAAACGGGACATAAAATCCTCGGCATCTGCCTCAAAAAGTTCGAAATAGTCACGCGAAATTGTAAATCGAACTCGTTTTTGGTCAGCTGAAAGGAATCTTGGTACCCACCGCGCAGAAACCTTATGGAACCCTAATTCTACGGTCATAATGTTTTGCACTCGGCCATAACTGATGCCTGTGATCTCAGCTATCCTACTAATGGTCAATCGTCGGTCTCTTAGGATGAGATCACAAAGGACATTGTCCATTTTCGGCTATGCGTGGACAGAACGTACGCGGTAATACGGGATAACCACTGTTTATGAATAATTCCCCAACGAATATTTTCGATTATCTCGTTGTGTCAATCGACAGTTAAAACTAAAAAGGAATTTAAGTGAAACACAGTCTATAATCGGCTGACCGGTCGACATTTTAATTTCGGTATTGCCATGTAAAGAAAACTTAATAAATCACCACAGAATAAATCAACACAAAAATAACTTGGTGGTTTCTAAAGCAGCACTTTTTGTACTTATTTTTCTTTTACCTAATTAAAGTACATCAATTCAAATGCATTGAAACCACACATGCGCCATTCGTCGCAGTTAATCGTTGTTCAAATGGACAAAAAAATATTTCGATCTGTGAGAAAACTACTTATTCATGGCCATACCAGACAAAAATAAAAAATAAACTCTGTCACTCACCGCGCGCTCTCGTTCATTTCATTCTGTGTTTTGTTTGCCGTTTCGACAATTCGTGAATGCATTTGTTTTCGACTTTGGCTTATTATAATGGACCCAGATTCCCCGGATTTGATGATGATTGATGACCCTGGCTCAACTACGGACTCTGTACCTGAACTTCACGACGACCCTGGCACTTCTACGGATTCCGAACCTGCTCTAAACGTTGACCTCGGCTTTAACTTGGAAATTGAGTCAGCTTTACATGATAACCTGCTCTCTGACACGGAAGAAGCGGCTTCACATCAGCTCGTTTTCGATACTGCGGAAATAAGATGTGTTAACTGTGGGAATGATCTCACTCAGAGAAGGATACATAACCTTCATCTTGCGGAGGTGCTCACAGTTATACGACAATGGGTTGCTCCTCAAATCGTAAGTCTCTTAAAATGACCAATTTGTTTAAAAATGCCATTGCGTGAATACATTCCTTTAATATGTACATGTTGTTTTTGTTTATAGATTGGAGAAAGTAGTGTTGTGTGCCACTCTTGTTGGACTTCGGCGCTACACCAGTCAAGAGAACAGGTTGTTGATGAGGCATCCACCAGCACTGGTCATCGGAGAAATCTTTGTGTGAGCTGTGGATCCTCATTGTTGCGAATGAGATCGCACATGCTACATACAAGCACAGAAAGGGAGTCCCGTATCAGAAATATCATAATAGAACAGATTATGCCTCGACAAGTAAGTATTAGTAGTTATTATTACTTTTATGCCCTCCACCAATCCGGACTTGGCCCCCGTGGTGGAGTATGGCCTGTACCTTCCTCAGGGAAGAGACCCGTGCCCCTCGGTGGGGACATAATGGGTTGATGATGATGATGATTACTTTTATGTAAGTAGTAGCTATTGTATTTTATTAATCAACAGCGTGGCAGGGAGACGCTGGATGCAAGCCGCTTCGAAACGGTCTTTTTGGAAATCCATGGAGGAGGCCTATATCCACCAGTGGACTTCTTGTGGCTGAATGATGATGATGATGATGAATCAACAGCATTGATAGCCCTGGTGGTAGAAGCATTAGGCTCCTGGTTCGATTCCCAGTGGTAGCATCAAATAAAATAAAAACGCCTTTGTTTTCCTAAGAAACCTTCACCAAAATAACTAGAAATAATAATTTTAAAACAAAAGTCCTAAATCTAAGGTATTTAGGACCCTGTAAGGGTATAGGCCTCCTCCAGTCTCTTCCAGCCATCTCTATCTTGCGCAAAGTTTTTCCAGTCTTTTTGTTTTGGTTGTCTGTTCTATGTCGTCTGCCCAGCGAGTGCAAGGTCTAACTCTTCTTCTTTTGCCTGGCGGTCCTTTCCAGTAGCATTACCTATAACTTATTTTCAAGTCATGTACAATATTGTACATTTGTTCAAATAGTTAAGTAGTAATACCACTTGCTAACGGCAATGTATAACACAGAGAGGAAACATATTGCCTAGTTGACTCCACACATTGACTTCTGTCTTTCCTGTGACTATGTCGAATAAGCTGTGAGGATGTTTACAGGTGGTGCACATTTTTATCTTTATCTATCTATGACACAGCCACAGGACACTGTATAAATCATCCACAATAGATGCATACCTGTTATTTAAGGTTTCATGTATTGTTTTATTTCTTTTGTGCAATAAAGCGTAACCTGTATATTTTAATCAAAATATCACCGATCACCTAATGGCTTGAAAAGAGTGGGCTTGCATCCATTTACCAAAATATCTGTGAATATTCATCCTTTTAAGAAATGCTGAACTATTGTTTGTTCATTTCAGTTGCGAGGGTCAGATCAAATCTGCCATCCCTGCTGGCAGAGAAGCGACCGTACAGCTTCACAACCATTGGTGCCACCGCACACACATCGGGACACAAGCATAGACCTGCCTGACTATTCAAGAGCACCGGACACACAAGCACAGTGTTTTGTACCTGAATGTCAGTCAACCGAAAGGAGAATGGTCCCGAAATGGCTGAGAGTATTGTTATTCGCAGAGTACAAATATTATGTGCCTACAGAGTGTAGGATATGTACTTTTCATCTGCAAAACCCGAACTGGGAGCTTCTAGTGCATGGTGATAATGGTATTCACACATTTACTGCGGACCACATACAAGACTTCGCAACATTTGTCAATGAAAAAAAGCTCACCATAGATTTGACAGATGTAGAAGGAATGTCTGATGAACAATGCCACTACTGGCTAGGATTATCAAAAGAGAATTTCAGGCAGATAAAAGCAGAGCTGCCACGGCTACAATCTTTGACAAACGGGTCAATAGCACTGGCTACTTACCTGATGAAATTAAAGACCGGTGACACAGACGAAAGGATATCAACATTACTGAATATCCCACGTACTACATTGATGCGAATGATGGCCAAAGCTCGCAAAATGCTAGAGCAAGATTTTGTCCCGAGAAACTTGGGTATAAATAACATCACCAGAGCAGAAATCGTAGCGAGAAATCTATTAATACCAAATGGGCTCTTCGGTGGTGATGCAGACAATAGAAGACCAGTGGTCATTATGGACGGCACTTATCTCTACATACAGAAGAGCTCCAATTATTTTTATCAGCGAGAGACCTACTCCTTGCATAAATATAGGAACCTAATGAAGCCATTCATTATTGTAAGTTCAGATGGCTACATTATTGATGTCATGGGCCCCTATTCAGCCAAAACATCTGACGCCGCCATAATACTAAATGAATTTAGTGACCCATCAAAGCCTTTAAGGCAATATTTCCAAGATGGAGATGTTTTTATTCTAGATAGGGGTTTTAGAGATGCGGTGCCATTACTGCAAGCTTGCAATTATTCACTGCACATGCCGGAATCTTTGCAAGCTGGTGAATCCCAGCTTTCAACACTTGCAGCCAATAGATCTCGGACAGTCACAATATGCAGATGGGTGGTGGAAGCCGTTAATGGCATTTTCAAACAATCATTTAGATTGTTTAGACGGGAGTTTTTTAACCGTGCATCAAAGCATGCCATGTTAGACTTCAGAGTAGCTGCAGCATTAATAAACAGGTTTCACCAAAGAATTACAGATAGACCTGATGCCAGAGAAATTCTTTCAATTATAAATGAGAGAATGTTTATGAATAATTATCTCTGTGATTTAGTCATAGAAAATAATATGAACCGGAGGCAGGCACAATTTGTTAACATTAATGCAAACTCAACAGAAATTCACTTTCCCAGACTGGAGCTTAACGATTTAATATTGTTGGCCTGTGGTACTTACCAAATCAAACAAGCACGCTCATACTATGGCGAACATATAAAACCTAACGGTTCCTACATCATTGAAGTGTGCAGGGCTATTCCCGATAGAGGCAGCAACCTGCTGGGAGACATTCCCCGGGCCCCCAACAGTACAATGTTAAGAGGAAAAATTCAAAGTAGACACATAAGGCACAAAATATATTATGTTTACATTATATTTCAAAATAATGGACAAGGAAGGGAAGCCATCAAAGAATACTACTGCAACTGTTTGGTGGGCCGAAGGACAGTGGGTTGCTGTGCTCATATAATGACCATTATATGGTTTTTAAGCTGGGCCAGGTATCAAGACAATATTAATCCACCTGCCCAGTTTTTAGATGATATATTAATAGTATTTGACTCTTAATAATAAAAATATAATATAAGGAAATGTTATTTTATTTGAACATAACCTCTAAGTTGACATACAGAAAAAATTCACGACACATGCATATGACACAAAATAATTACTGTTATTAGTTTCTTACCAACTTGTACTACAAAACCTAATATTTAGTTTCGATTCAAATGTCTGTTCACGTTTAGCCGAAACGTCCATACAAAGTGGACAATGTCCTTTGTCAATGTTTTCTTTAGTGGTAGACGTTGAAGGCCTTCCGCTCCTTGGGTCATCTTCAATGGTCTCCCGACCGCGTTTAAATTCAGCTAGCCACTTTTTGACACTGGAATACGATGGAGCAGATTCCCCCAATGTTGTTTCCATATCTTCATGAATCTCTTTAGGCGAAAGACCTTTTTTATTGAGGTATTTAATTACAGCACGGTGTTCAACTTTCTCCATTACGAAAAATCCCGTCAGACTGCGTTAAACAAAAATTCACATAAAAATAACAGCTTGCAGTATCGAACTTCAACTTTACAAAATCAATCACAAAGAAACATACTAACAAATGACGGTAGATTTACAAAGATGTGATAACTCTTTCTAGGTTAGGCCACGAACTTTTGGATTTACCCTCGTACGTGTAATAGAAATATCGGAACTAATGACACTTACACTTTTCAAAATAGTGAAGAAAAGTTTTATACAGAGCAGGAAGTAGTATTACACTCGTGTGCTTTCGGCGAAAACCGAAGCCTACTCTAGAGCCCGATGTATATTATTCTAAAAGCTAACAGACTATACATTTATCTATCTAACTTACGTGCACATTACATCAACTCACACCTGAAACCCAGAGGCGTAGGCAGAGACCAGAGCCTAGATACTGCTAGCGCATTATAATACAATGACAGTTGCATGAACGCGTCGATTGCATTCCATTGCCGCTTCAAGTCAACGCGCGCACGCGGATCTATAATTCTAGGCGTCAATGGAATTTAAAAAAACATGTCACGTGACCCGACCGTGTAATTGTAATTGCTTGTTTATTTTAGTTACTTCCATAGTTTTATGTCCTATGGTATAATACTATGGGGCCGGGCAGCAGATATTGAGACTATCTTCATCTTGCAGAAGAGAGCGATCCGATTTATTTACAAGCTAGGTAGTAGGGACTCGCTAAGAGATTTTTTCAAAGAAACTAACATCTTAACGGTCGCAAGGCAATACATTTATGAAAATATCGTGTACGTTCGGAAAAATATTAAAGACTTCGAAACTCTTGGTAGCCATCATAACATTAACACTAGGAATAAACATAAATTGTCATTTCCACGATTTAGACTTGCAAAAGTTAATACTTCCTTTATGGGGCACTGTATAAGGTTCTACAACAAGATACCCCAAGATATATTAGAGTTACCTCCAACGCGATTTAAGAATCGTGTTAAGCACACTCTTTGCAAAAAAGCTTATTATAAAATCAACGATTATTTAGAAGACAAGGACGTATGGCATTAAATAGTAATTTAATATTAAATTTAATGAGAAGGATAAATGTGTCTAGTGTTCAACACATCCAAGATATTATTTTGTAAGTTTGATTTGTATTAGCTTTAAGGTGATTTGAGAAAAGATGGTCAGAGTGGAGTTTTTTTTCGCTGCCTTTTTCTCCACTACAGACGGCCCCAAGGCAGCGGCTAACATTATACATAACTGTATGTACATTGACATTCAACAAGCAGAATGTAAATTCTTTACGTTGAAATAAAATTTTTGATTTTGATTTTTATTTTGAACTGTAATGCTAACAGAATCGAGGCCCTGGGTTTGTGACTTGCTACGATCGTACCATAATTTATGTACGTTAGTTCTTATGGGCTTTATATTATGTTACTACTTAATTTTGCAACAATTTGCAAAAAAAAACAATTGATAAGACAAAAAAGATCACACAACTATAATAATATGCGGCGGAAGTAAACAACTAAAATAACCCTTTTACACTGTTCATTTTAGAAAATTAGTTTGTATTGGCGTATTGTCCGTTTAAAGCTTTAGGGCCCTCGCGGCGACTCTTTGAAGCGATGCAGTAGCGATGCCGATGCCGTCGCGCGTTCGCATCGATACAGACGGGCATTAGCTGTGTGCCCTCGCTCACGTAGCACGGTTCAGTCGCGATGTAAACGCGATCAGTAATGACACAAAAATGCCTGCGACCGCCATAGTCGTAAATCTCATTAACATAACTAGGGGCCACTCTCCTTATATTCTTTTCCCGATGTCGTCCGACACGGTTGAGCTTTTGCATTAATAGCGCGTTGGCATCGCTTCTGTAGTGCAATGCAAATGCGGCTAACGCGCATTAGTACCGTTGCTGTCGAGCGGTTACGAAACGCGCGACAGCATCGCTGCAAAAAGTCGCCGTGGGCGAGTGCCCACGTTCCAGGGATTAAAATTCTGAAATCAGTACAATCCTGGTTTGAATCTGTATTGGAGAGGAATGATAGTAATCCCACCCTGATTCCGCCCTTGTCGGTCGTACGACTGTCCTACGTGACACCAGATCAATAGTAGGTATTCCCTTTTGAACGTGGTGTCCATTGTTAGCAGGGCGACAGTATTGTTCATAACTACGAGTCACTATAATCGTGTCCACTTGTTCATATAACGGGTTATTCACCAACTGGACACACATGACTGGACACACCTGTGTCGAGTTGGTTAAACTAAAATTAGTATCTTTTATTCTTTCGTCATCTGGACACACAAAGATTTTTATGTGTGTCCAGATGGTGAAAGCTAAAATAATAATTTTTATGTTTCCACCAACTGGACACACTCTGTTTTTTTGCAGAAAAGGGTACAGTCAGGTTAACAATCGTCTCGCTCATGGAATTATTGACTACTAACAATGGTCGCGATCATAGTGTTCATGCTGATAGTTTCAATTTTTTTTCTTGCTGTAGGACCTTCATCATAAGTTTTATTCCCTGAATCTCGATTCCCATAATGTCGCTTTGCGTTTTACTTTAATTCCCAGTACTTCGCTCCTTGCTTCACAGTGGTTTCCAGTACTCCCCGTCGCACTTATGGTATAGTCCAGAGCGGTTAAAAGTACTAGGGTAACAAAAGTTAGTAGGTAGTAGTAGTAAACAACCCTGTTTAGGTAATACTGCGCAGTATTAAGCAACACCATGAACTAAGCCGCATGTTTTTCTTGAGATTTTATTTTAGCCGCAATCTCTTACATACATCTGCTACCCTAGTACTTTTGTACTATTTACTGTAAAATTATTGTAAAAGTATTGTAAAATTACCCGTTTCCAGCGGTGGAACGTTTGATGGAGGATGGTGATTGTGACAGAAAACATTCTGCGCTTGACTGTACTTCGTCATAAATTCGGGTAAAATTCGAATGTGTGTCCAGTTGACGAAAACATTAAAACGATTTAAAAACGTATCACCATCCGGACACACATAAAAATCTTTGTGTGTCCAGATGACGAAAGAATAAATGATACTAATTTGAGTTTAACCAACTCGACACAGGTGTGTCCAGTCATGTGTGTCCAGTTGGTGAATAACCCCATATAACTACTGTTTGCGATTCTGATCCATTGTCCTATTGTAGAAGTTATCTTATGGACATACGTGGTCTCCTAATTAGTTAACGTCGTCCTTACCGTGTGTCGGCCTGTACTTAACACAACGTATTCACCGTTTGCTTACTCTTCACATTCATAATCATCAATCAATCACACCCAATAGGCTAGATCGACGTACGCTTGTCGTACAAACTTAGGGAAATATCCAGATTGCGACCATTCGTACAGTTCTAAGTACGGCGACCCCCAATAAGAATCGAACCCACGGTCACGACATTTCACTTACATGCTTGACTTACGGCTCTTAGAGCATTGTTGCAAAAAAAAACCGGCCGTCTTCAGCTGCAATCGAAGATCTGCTTCTTTCGCAGTTCTGGGCTGTAGGATCTATAAAGCTGTTACTGTTCTCATTGGCACTTTTTAAAGAAAACATTTTCAGAATATTTGGTTTTAAACTGTCTCGTTGGTCTAGCCGTAAGGCGCTTAGCTACCAAGACAGAGGTCGTGGGTTCGATTCCGACTCGGGACCGCCGTACATTTGTACAATGGCCTCAGTCTAGGTGTATTTCCATGTTTGTAATGTCCTTGCCTGGTTACCATAACACTGGGTATCCTAGTTTGGGACCAGGTCAAGTGATTGTGTCGTGTAGAAGTTAATATTATTATTTTATTGTTGTTGCTAAATGACTCTTTAACACCTTACGAAGAGGCTTATAATGAGGGTTACAAGTTAGGGGGGCAGTGGTATAACACAGAGTTAATCCGGTCTAATCTTATCAAACTCGTGCCTCTTTCAAGGCAAGTCACTTCTTTCTGCCCTCGGCTAGCCTCATTCAGCCACTGCCAACAAATAGCATGAAATATACTATATTGACGCACTTATAAGCAATTTCCTCAGTTTCCTATGGCCATTAGAACTAATTAGGGGGAAAAAGCTCGAGTGGATAAGGCTGAAGTTCATGTAAAGTCCGCCGATGATTGGGGAGTGACGCAGCGATATCGTTGGCACGATAAAACAGCGCGCATTAGGCTCCGGTTTGAATTTATCGAATTTCCCTTCAGTATCAGCGGAAAGGCTGCCTCATCCAATTTACTTGCCGGTCGGCTCATTGCTACTGACACGGCCGAAAAAAGAGGAATATAATGCCGACGAAATAATACCTACGCGATGCGGTCCTGATATTGTATTCCATCGTAATTGATTGTGGGCGGATTGTAGGCCTTTATGTTTCGGCATTTTTTTGTAAATCGCTCGTAGCCTGGGCTGCCTGAGTGATCTTAAACGATCACTAATGTTAAGCAACATACGGCGCGTTCAGTCCATGGATGGGTCACCGTCTATGACTAACGCTAGTGGCATTTTTCCGAGCGGTTCCGTGCTTCGCAAGGCACGTAAAGCAGTTGGTGCCGGCTGCCGTCCATAGATGGCAGTCGTTAAGCCAAGCCAGAGGCCTTAGGGCGGCTTGAAAACTTCTGACGGTAAGACCAGCCACTAGTCTTACAAGCCTCCACCAATCCGGACTTGGCCCCCGTGGTGGAGTATGGCCTATACCTTCCTCAGAGAAGTGACCCGTGCCCCTCGGTGGGGACATGATGGGTTGATGAAGAAGAAGAATATTTTTTTGTGGGTACAAACGATCAGCTGCTGTCCCGAGATTGTGGACGGCTGCCGGCTAGAATGGTTTGATAGCAGACAGATTACTGCTTTAACATGTAAGATAAAAAAGATTGTTGATGTAACTAGTTTCAGAAGAAAACACGTTCCGTGTCTCCCACCAGTGGGGCCCGAAACACGTCCGTGCGAACTCATCTGTTCAAATTATTTGTCGGGGTGCAGACTGAATAAATACCACTGCAGGCAGGGATCAGGCCTACTCTCCGGTGAAAGCCAGTAGGCTTGAAACCGCCACGCACACTCACCGCGGATTGATTTGTATTTGAGTTTTAAGTGCTTTTATCATATTTCACTACAACCCACCGTTTATTTATTTTAATTGACTTGCTGGCTGGATTTATTTGACGGATAAAATTAAAACCAGTTCAATGCAGTTCCCGATTTTAGCGTAAGGGTTTGAACTCATTTAATTATTGGTTGGAAAAGGCTCCGTTTTCGAGTGTGTTCATCATCCATTTTTTCTCCAAAGTATGATGGTAGGTACTCGGATTTGATCGGGATGCGTAATATAGCTACAACTACAGTACCGATTATTTATCATTACAAAACCACTAGTAACATAACCGGGTAGGGTTCACGGGGTCCAAAGGTTGTTTTGTTGTAGACTGTATCATATCATATTATGTCATAAGTAAAAAGATTTCTCATAAAAAATCAATTACTACTTGACCTGGCTTACAAAGGATTCCGTAGTCTATTCTTTCGCAAGTAATTTTAATTCTATTATCCTACCTTTTATGCTACCTAATAACGTACCTCCTTGTAAAACCTTCGATGACGATGAATAAGTTCTTTGTTCTTTGTCCTGCTTTCTTTGTAATTTGTAATTGTGAGGGAAGTCTTAGATGTGCAACGTTCCTATAGAAAGAAATGAAAACTAAAAGAATGTGGGAATTTATGGGAATTTAATGGAATGGGATTTTTTTTTTAAATTTTAATAATTCTTTACCTCGCTGTCTTCGAAGGCCGAATGTACACAAAGTAGCTCGTTAAGCAGTACTTTTTTTTAATGATTATGAAATCTGAGAGTCTTGCGCATTTCTGAGGCTAACTAAGAAACCATTAAAACATCTGTTTGGATTTTTAATTTAGGACGGACAGACGGACGGACCCACAGCGGAGTCTCAGTAATAGGGTCCGTTTTACCCTTTGGGTACAGAACTCTAGAAAGGAAACTCAAGAAATTACATGCGATAAAAATTAAAATACTTTGAGCCTAGTCACTCTTTTAAATCAGTCGACAGCTTCCTACACCAGCAAAGGTAGTATGAGGACGCGAGTCGCGCGCGACAACGTCAAAAGTCGCGACTTTCCAGTACATTAACTGTCAAATTCTCGCGAGTTTTGGCGTTGTCGCGCGCGATCGCGTCCTCGTACTACCTTTGCAGGTTGAACAAGCTATGCAAAGAAAACAAAAACGTATAATATTTCAGATTTTGTCGATTCAGTACAGCAAGCAAACTCTAAAAGGGTTATTCTCAGAAAATGGTTCAAATTGCATAATTTCTTTGGCACATGTTTTTTCATATTAACTCAATAAAAAGTTACAAATATTGTAGGTGTAATGGCTCCTGAAGATTGAATTGTAGCATGTTTGTAGGTTTCAGGAAATTAAACGGTATTCACTTTAATTACGTACTTTCAGAGCCTTCTAGAAAAAAACTTTAGGTAATTTACTACATTTCAAGTTTTGTAAGTATAGATGTCTCACTATATTATCTTTTAAATTGTGATTACTGATTATTAGATAGCATCTTAGTTTTTTTGTACCCTAAAGTAACACGTGATTTCATACAAAATATAGATATCGAATGTATGGAATACTTAGTATTAATTAAAGCAGTAACTAGGGTACTTACTGCGGTTATTCTAAGCAATCAGTACCTACAAATAGATTTAACTTGTACTAGAAATAATAGGAGTTAATTAAATAATTTAAATTAAATAATATATTATAATAACTAAATCGTAATTTAGTTATTATAATTAAGCATGTATCATGAAAGAACTCAATTTAAGCTGCATATTGAAAAAATCAGACCTACAAAAACTAATAAGCTAAAGTAGAAGTAAATAAAAATGTAGGTAATCCAAAACTTTGTCCTCCATTTTCTCAACTTTGAAATTTACGACTTACTGCTCTTACCCTTAGCACGGCAGAATAATGTTGAAAGTAGTATATCTAAAGTTAGGTATAAAAAAACTATTCAGTGGTCAAACCGTTTCTCTCTCTCTCTGATCTATAAACAACTTGTATCTAATGGTCCGAAGCGTGCCTAAATTTCGTGGTAGGTATACGACCGTCGCAGGAATGCGAAAATGGGGATTGGTTGAACCGTTTCATTGAATGAAATGGGAATCGGATCAATAATGAACTTGGATCTATAAAAAACGAGCGGATTATGGATCGATTTTCTGCCAAAATAGAGACGATGGGCTCTTTTAATTTTTTCGTAAAGTAAGCCTGAGCTCCACAAAATAAAATAGCAGAAGTCCAGTAAGTAATAGCCAGAGTCAAACAAAGAGCAGGTAGGTAAAACAATAAGACGAAATAACACTCCGCACACGCCGAACGAAATCAACTTGCAGACTACGCCCGGCTCGCTCGCGAGCGTGGCGGGCGCAGGGCGCGGCGCGGGCGGCGGCGGCGTGTGCGGCGCGGCAGGCGTGCCACGCACACATTGACAGTCCCATTCACACATTGATAGCTCGCTTCTTCGGGCATCGCGCGACAGCAATAGATTTTACAAATACCTATTTTTCAATTCTCTAGCCCGTGATGTTCCCTCTTAAGCTATGATTAGCTTACCTCTAAAGCCATGACAAAACTCGATGCAATCGGTCGGTAACAAGTCCAAGCGCGCTTTCCGCAGCGCCACTCAATCCGAGTGCTTATACTGAGTTTTTTCCTTCACTTTCGATAGCGAGAGCGTTTGCAATTTGTATAGGAGTGACAAAGCGCGCCACATAGTTGTCTCTTTGTCACTCCTATGCAAATCGCAAACGCTCTCGGAGTGCGTATACTGAGTGCTTATACTGAGTTTTTTCATTCACTCTCGATAGTGAGAGCGTTTGCGATTTGCATAGGAGTAACAAAGAGACAAATAGATGGCGCGCTTTGTCACTCCTATGCAAAACTCGAACGCTCTCGCTATCGAAAGTGAACGACAAAACTCAGTATACGCACTCTGAATTTTTTCATTCACTTTCGATAGCGAGAGCGTTTGCGATTTGCATAGGAGTGACAAAGCGCGCCATATAGTTGTCTCTTTGTCACTCCTATGCAAATCGCAAACGCTCACACTATCGAGAGTGAATGAAAAAACGCAGTATACGCACTCTGAGTGCGTATACTGAGTTTTGTCGTTCACTTTCGATAGCGAGAGCGTTTGCGTTTTGCATAGGAGTGACAAAGCGCGCCATCTATTTGTCTCTTTGTTACTCCTATGCAAATCGCAAACGCTCTCACTATCGAGAGTGACTGAAAAAACTCAGTATAAGCACTCTGGACTTATTATTGACACCGCGTCGATCGAGGCGTTTTCGCGCGTTTTTTGAGTAGGTGCCTACCAAATCTCTAACATCCCGCCGCAGACCTTGCTCGTCGTGTAAAATTATGAATTTGACGGTTGTTATTCTTTATCTCTCAGCTACAGATTTCATCGTCAACCCATTATTTCCCCACCGAGGGGCAAGGGTCTCTTCCCTGAGGAAGGCATAGGCCATACTCCACCACGGGGGCCTAGTCCGGATTGGTGGAGGTTTGTAAGACTAGTGGCTGGTCTTACTGTCAGAAGTTTTCAAGCCGCCCTAAGGCCTCTGACTTGGCTTAACGACTGCCATCTATCGACGGCAGCCGGCACCAACTGCTTAACGTGCCTTGCGAAGCACGGAATCGCTCGGAAAAATGCCACTAGCACTAGCGCTACAGATTTGAAAAGGCATAATATCCAAGTTACTAATTTTCATGTTAGTATTTTAAAGTTAGTTATTAGTATTTTCAGCTTAGTATTTTCAAGAGCCGCTACTGTTATAGTCTTCATTATCCACCAGTATTTGCTGTGGTGTCCACATCGATACGTTCGTTGGCATTCATTCCGTTTAATTGTCAATGTGTCACAAACGCGCTTTCGGGAATTCATTACGGAACTAAAATTATATTAATAACGAAATTGCTTCGGCCCATCATCCGGCCGGATAGCTTCATTCAATTTACAGGAAAATTTAACTTGTTAATTAACGCTGTCCGATACCGGAATCATGCGGTTTCGATCGGAGCGATGCCTCGTTTGCCTGGCGTTATCACGTCTGTGCACCTCATTATTTCTTTAATTATTCTGACTAATAGTTAGAAAGCCTACTTACTAAAAATACTTATTACGCCGAAATTAGACGTGGTAGGTGAATTCCGATGTTATAAGTCCAATAGGCCGCCAATTGTACTTCCATTCATAAAAAATCTGTAAAAGTAATTTATGTGTACAATAAAGAATGTTTTATGTATATTTTTTTGCACTTATTTTGATGCCGACCAGTGTAATTGAAAAAAAATTCTTCAGAAATTACACGGTGATACAACGCCGCGGTGAGCTCCTCTGGGGCCGATGTAACCGGACGTCCGAATGAAAATAATTCGATGTCTAGCGAAGGTTGGCAATCAGCTCTGCCTCTATATTAAGCGTTACGCCATTACGTTTGCCAGTAGTCTCCACGAGAACCGGGAAACACTGCTTTTTTAAACTCTATCTAATCCGGTTCTGTGATGTCTGTCGGCTTACGCCGCTAGCTATTTTATTAGCCGTTGCATTTGGTCTAACTAGAAATTTCCTATTTAAATCACGGACTATCCGACGATTCCATTAGTGATGCCTAGGGGTTTGTCAGTGCACATGTAAAATAAAAAAATAAAATAAATGAACTCACGCCCGTTATCCTTGAAGGGGTAGGCAGAGGCACCAATCACTACAACTGGGCCCACGTTTTGCCGAGTTTATTAGGTCCCAAACGTTACACATGTATTCTAATGAAAATTAGAATAAGCTAAAAATAGAACAGGGCTTCCTTGAAGCACTTTTATTAGCGGAAAAACATAGGAGCAGAGTAGTGTAGTGAACATAAGACTTCAAGACTTGATTATGGAAACCGGAATAATAAAACGTTGAACATTTTTGTTTTCTGCACTTTTGCACTACAGGTCAGTTAAGTAAAGCTGGCACGTTCAACACATTTACACGTTGCGCTTGTGTAGTGTCTGTGAATAAGTGCGCGGCGTGACGTCTACTGCATGCGCATCATGAAAAGTCTGCCCGTCTCTCTTGCGCGCGGTCTATCTTATGAGTGTGAAGGGAACAGTTATAGTTTTACTTTTGCTACTGTTTATAAATACAGCGTGATCTTTTTGGTATTCAACCGTATGTGCGTTTCAATGAGGAATTTTTCTGACAGCTAAGAAAAGTAGTTCCAAATGAGCCGTTTTCAGAAGTACTAAAAAAAAAAACGAATGGCTGTCAAAGGAATGCAATTTTGGACCTCAGTCCAATAGCCATGTGATACATCATCGAATAGGTCTCAGCGTCATCGAAACTTTTATTCAGCTGAATAAAAGTTTCTATGACGTCAACAGCCAAATGTTTGTCCTTTCGGAGTTATATTGTATAGAAAAAAAACTAAAATTTTCAATTACAAAAAAATAACATGTATCACACATGGCTATTGGGCTGAAATCCAAAACTGCATTCCTTTGACAGCCATTCGTTTTTTTTTCTTCTGAAAACGGCTCATTAGTCAGTACATTTTTAAGAGATGGTTTTTGTTTTTCTAATGGGAATTGCCAGTTTATTCTGTGGTCTTTCCTCTTTTCTTTTGACTCTTGCATTTGATTGTGATTGGACTTCGGACAACTGCTATTGGTGCTAAAATCATGGAAAAAACGTTGAAGAAAAAGAAGAAGAATAGGAGAACAGAACATTCGCGTAACCACAGTAGAAACCGACTGATGTTGCTCAGTTGATCACAGATTCCTTCCAGTCGATGAAATCACAGAACAGTAATAAAGTTTTTATCTGTGGCAAGCAATAAGAAAAAAAAAAGTAGGGTAATTCATCCAGTAACTGACCACTGAGCGTCCGTGACCCTTTGTTACATAATTAAATTATAATTAAATTGTTGAGGATTTCTGGGATAATTATTTTCTGTTTTGGCAAAGATTTTCTTAGGTGAAATTATTTTTGTTCATGTGAAAATTTATTGAAAATTAAAACTATTTTGTGACCATTGATTCCACCTTGTTTTTAATACTTTTCGCTCGAATTTGCTAAAAATATATTTTAACAAGTTACACATATATTTGTATTTATTTATCTACAACGTACCCATCTTACTAAAACCTAACTCTAGTCTACACTTAAACCTAGAGTCGCATTTTGAATCAAATTTCATTTATTTTTAATCATACTGTATAGTGAAATTGCATAAGTGTGAGTACTGTGAACGTGCCAGCTTTAGATAACTGACCTGCTTGGGCATCTAAAATTGTAGGCGATTGTAGAAAAATAGTATACTTTTGATAAATGTGGTCTGGGGTGCAATTACTTAAGACTCCACTGTATGGAGTTGTCTGATTTAGCCCTTTTGTTCCCGGTATGTCACACAACCTTATGTCACCTGTTACATTCTGAGACTTTTTCTTCAGAAGGTATCTCATGCTCACTCCGAACTGTCATATACATTCTTATTTTGACTCTCTCGAGTTCTCTAAATGATTAACCCGATAGAGTGGAAAGTTGTGTAATATAAAGGCTGGTCTGGCGCTTTACTATGGAATACGTTTACGCAAATTTTGAATATGTTTTTTTCGTTTCCTGTACTTACTCAGTTTTATTGAGAAAAGTGGTTTCCCGAATTATTAATTAACCACCTTCAACCAAGAAGGAGGTTCTCAATTTGTCGGAATCTTGATTTACTTAAAAAAAATCTCAATCAAGAACTAGGCATAGGATAATAAAATTCATCATCATCATTCAGCCACAAGAAGTCTACTGCTGGACATAGGCCTCCTCCATGGATTTCCAAAAAGACCGGTCGGAAGCGGCTTGCATCCAGCGTCTTCCCGCCACTTGGATAAGATCGTCTGTCCATCTTGTGGCTAGTCGTCCTACGCTGCGCTTGCCGATATGTGGTCTCCATTCGAGAACTTTTCGGCCGACGATAAAATTAATGTGCCTTAAATATGTAGGAAGACCGCGAGATGTGACGTGATGTGGCAAAGGCTTATACCCAACAGTGGGCCAAGGTGGACTGATGATGATGAAAATATACAGTAGGTACGTTAGTCTTCCCACTAGTAGGTCAACCGATATTCCAATGAACATCGAATTGTCCTGGCCAACTACGATATGTACCTATTTACTTAAAACAGCCCTCTGAGCTACGCAGCCGTCAAATAAGTCGCAGCTAAGTTTTCTTTGTTTTTTTTTTCACCATTTCTAGCATTTCAAGAACCATTTTCTTAGTCTCAAGACTGTTGTATTGTTTCATCAGTTAAGCCACAGTTCTTGTGACTTCACTAAAGAGCGGTTGTACCACGTTAGGCAGGTACTTATCTTGTTAAGTGTTAAAACTTCATAACTGCTTGTCGACAAGATATTTTTAGGTACGACATAGGTTCAGATATTTTTTAGGGAATTGATTCCTACTTTTTGACAGTTTTCGCATCAGGGTTTTGGACTTAAATGCTTTTTACTTGGTTGATTGATTGATTGGTTTATTAAAGATTTTAATGAGTTTGCATGCTATATAAGCTTAAATAGCTGTCAAAAATTTTGCATACTGCTGCTAAGTGGTAGAATACACTTACTTCGTTACAATTAAAATCTGTGAATGACAGTAATAATGATGCATTCGCAAATAACTGATTTGAGTTTGAGTGTCCCGAATTTCTGCCATACTGTATAACAGTTTGTCTTATGTCTACATACTTGTAGACTTACATACTTACGTCTATACTCCCTACATACTACCCTCTCGCTTCTCCTACAGCTGAGTCAAGACTTAGCGAACCCACGGGTTCAGTCAGCATTACAACAAACTAACAAACAGTACAGCGTAGTTCAACATAGCAACTACAGTTACTAGACGACAGTGCTGCCGCGCTAACAGTAAGAGCAGTAAGTCGGAAATTTCAAAGTTTAGTAGGTTCTACTTAAACTTATAAGCTAAAGAAGTAGTAAGTAAAAATGTAATCCAAAACTTTATCCCCGATTTTCTCAACTTTGAAATTTCCGACTTACTGCTCTTACTGTTAGCGCGGCAGAGTGGGTTCTTTCTTCGATTGTCCACGGCACGACGTATACCACACCATATCTTTATCGGCGTGGTGTCCGTGACATTTCCACGCCCCGCCTCGGCCCGCGCCCCGTCCTGCAAACTACCCTTGTAGCTTTGACGTCTCTTAAGGGCGAAAGTCACAGATGTTTATGCAAACTAGGCGGTGGCGTGGCGGTTAGACCAGTTGCTTCACGTGTTTGAGGTCTTGAGTTTGATGTGTGAATCCGTTTATGTTGTGAATTAGGAGCGTTTAGGGATTTATAGAGGCTGTAGAGTGGTCAATTCTCTGCGTTTTAATGGTGCATATTAAAACCTTAATCCGGAGCACTAAATTACCTAAACCACCTAAAACTGTGTTAAGACAAATTAGTTGTTGGTGATAAAAACCTTAAACGAGCATCAGCATCATCATCGACGGCACGGCGTTGCATCGCCTTCTTTCGAAAGTGGCTACCTTATTCGCACACTTGCAAGAACAACGTGTTGTTTCGAAACCCTTACGTTAAATGAGAGCATTTTTATAAGTATTCAAAGTAAAGGCCGAAAGAGATGGCGCTATAACGTGATGCAGTGTCTCTTTAGCTCATTATTCCGGCGTTTTCGGAGTAAATAAAATCGCGTTAAAAATATATATATCTATGAATAAAAAATGGTTTTCTTCGAAATATCACGTTGTTTTTGCAAGGGTGCGATATTTAGGGTCTGTTTCACAATCTGCTGATAAAGTTCTGGATAAGCTATCCGCAACCAGGGCTGCCGTTTGTTCTAAATTTGAAGCCATAAACGAACACACGCAATATAGGAAAATTTATTTAAATTTGGAACAAACGGCAGCCCTGGTTGCGGATAGCTTATTTGGAACTTTATTTGAACATTGTGAAACAGTCCCTAAAACTTTTAAAGAAATGGATGGATCCAGTATATTCTGAGTATCTGTTTTTTCTTTGTCCCTCCGTAGGCTTAATGCGAGTGCGAAGTCCAAAAACTTTCGTACGCACTACACATTAATAACTTGTATTATTATTATGTACATATATGCCTGTATACAAATGTTTATGTTAAAAAAAACTTCATTCCGTCAGACACGAGCAACCGACGACGATTTGCGAATCAAAGCTCAGTGATTTTAGTCGGGATCGAAGCTTGCCATAAACGCAGTACAAAAAATGTGTAAAGAACACTTGAAAATTGCCTCGAAGGCAGTTTATTTAATAGGAGAAAGGAGATTGAAGAAAAAAATTTATTAAACCAACGAGACACATCCCAGAAACAAAATAAACAGGCAAGGTAATACGTGGTTACGATTTTCCCTTTTTCAGAGACTATTTAAATATTCCTCTGAAGAGTGTTTGAAATTACCTCAAAGGCGGCTTATTTAATACGTGGTTACGTTTTTCCGTTTTGCACAGACTATTTAAACAGTCCTCTGGAGAGTGTTTAAAATTATCTCAAAGGCAGCTTATTTCATTTTAATACGTGGTTACTTTTTGCCATTCTTCACAGACTAGGAAATCGTGTTTGTATAAATAAGACCGTCAGCTTAGAGTTCTTTTACCATTTTTTCTCTTACCTAGTATTTGTCACAGACATTTATTTTTTATTTGTGGCATTCACTAAGGATGGATTCTCCGACATTACCCCAAAATCAGGTGTTTAGAAATAAATTTTACTCTCTAATGGTTATCCTCTTCTTGTTCTATATTAACTGTTTATTATTATTTTTATCTTTTTTTTTAGGTTTGACCTAAAATAACCTAAAAAAATCTCGATCATGTGAAAGAAAAAGAAAGAAAGACAGTAAATTACCACTAAACCCCACAAAATTATCACTAGATATGATTTTGTATGAGCTGTACTGCGTTTTGGTTCATAAAAATATACCAAAATGACTATCACTGAAAGTTTTAATGACGTCGGTCGTCAAAATTCTATTCATGAATTTCTGTAACCCATTATAATTTTGTGTCTGAAACCTCCTTTTCCTTCAACTTTTCGCTCGCGCAGCGCAATAAGTTCCATACAAATCTGTGCGCTTGAAAAAACAGTTTCTGTCTCATTTTGAAAAAATAAAAGCTTGTCTTTGCTTCCTGTTATCGGGGATAAATAAGATGCCGGCCATATTGTTCACTCTAGCACCTTCCAATAGTTCCAATCAATCATCCAGTGACCGCTCTCCTAATGTTTTCTTCGGAGACCTGCGGCAAAACTTACGTGGAAGCTATTATGGGTATCTTTCGATAACTTTCCTATTATTTTCCTTTTTGGGCATCCGTTTTTTATTCTTAATCATTTTATTTTCTTGTTAGGAACATAAGCGGTATGCTATCATTTACATTGTTCGTATAATAGTACTACAACTAGTATGAGCAATTTGAGCACCTATCATGTATTTTCACAGCTTATTACAGTGCATAATTGGCGTTCGGGGGCTCGCCAATAATAACTGTGGCCTGCTAGCTTAACCTACTCAGTCCAGTCCTTGAAAATAACAATGGTTTTCAATTGCTATTTTCTTAGGACTTAGGATGTTACTCAACACAATTCATTGTGGGTTTCCTGTAAGCAATTGGTTTATCTACGTCACTGATACAATTCGTACCTAAGTGGTTTAATTTTGTCATCCAAGATAATAATATTTGAGTGGTTTACCAAAAAGGGACCTCAAGGGAAAATAATTGATTTCGAGAAAATCGCGTTTGAGGTTTCGTGTATAAACAGATTTCGACTCGTGCCCAGCACACAAAACAATAACTACGGAACCTAAAAATATTCTGGTTAGTCCAAAACAAAGCTAAAATACCACAGATTAAAAAAATCAAATAAAAAAATAACGGTTTCCAATCCCTCCAGGTCCCTTTTTGGTCAACCACTCACATATTATTATACTCGAGTGCAATGAATGCAGGTGGGATTAAAACTTCATAACTGACCTATGACTAAAGCTTACCTGAAATAAATGTAAAATGTGAAAATTGCAACAACATTTATTAATAACAAAAAAGTGTCGTAAATGTATGTTATTAAGATAAATTGGAAAAGAAATTACCGCCATGACACACTTTGCGTCAACACATTTGAGAATGGGTAATTTTGGGCCTAAACCGGAAAATCGTTGCGTCGCGTTTTAATCCTAGTTATTTTGCGTAGCGTGCAATATTTCTATGGCCGTTGCCTTATCGGCTTTCCTTCATCGCAACGCCAATTTGCCGCGCGCAATACGAGATTGGAGTTTCTTTAAGTTCAATCCAGTTTATCGGAACTAGTTTAGTGGGCGAACTTTTCTTGTTTAAAGAAAATTCCGCTCGGAACGATGCCGCTTCGTTCCATACGGCTCTTAACTTTGGAACTTTCGAAGGTGTTAAGTAACCGATAGATCGCTGAACGACTTGGAGTTCTCAGAGAGAACATACAAGGCGGTTCTTGTGCCGGTGCGGTATTTAATATTAGTTATAAATATTTAGTTACGAATCAGTTCAGCTTGTAGAGGTAGGTACAGATGGTATATAAACATAAACGTTTACATACCAGAGGTGTGTAGTTCGCGAATGAATGCTTCGATTGAATGCATTCGTTTTGTGAAATCACTCATTCAATCATTCACTACAAATCTTAACATATCTCATTCACTCTAATAGTCCACGAGTAGTTCACCCTTCAAGAAACATTCTTAAATCTACCATACTAAGAACCAAAATTCTGTAACTCATTTGTGCCGCCAGTTCGTTGTCGTTCTCTTCACGCGCGTAAAAAGTCGTAAAAAGGGCTTTAACGACATATTCTATTGTGTTGGACGTTCCTATCATCATAATAAGGGCTATGTTTCTTTGGCTTCACTGATTACACATTGCAATTAAAATGTCACATCTTGCTCTGCACCGGGGTTCCATCTTTACTTAGCGAGGTTATATGTTCCGAATCGAACGTTTATTGCGGATAAAAATGCAATTTAATATTATGTATAAAATTAATGTTTTGGTTGTCAGTCCTAAGCCTGCAAAGTATGAAGGAAAATCGAGATATACCTACATCCACATCCATCGTGACATAAAATTCAATTCAAAACACATTTGTCATTCGCGGACTGCCGTGAGTCAAAAGATACGTGAAAGAACTACTGAGCTGTGAACTATGAATGAGCTATGAACTATGAATGAGCTATGAACTATGAATGAGCCTTGAACTATGAATGAGCTATGAACTATGAATGAACTCTGAACTATGAATGAACTATGAACTATGAAGTGAACTATTAGTGAACTATGAACTAATAGAGTGAAGTAGTTCAGATAAGGAAATGAAGTATATCACTCTTTTCTCTTCAGTGAAGCGTTTCGCGCACCTCTATTACATACAGGCACATACATTACTTCTGGCATCACACTAAGCCACCCTGTGTCATGGGAACCAGAAACAGCGACATCACAAACATGTAGGGGTTTTGCCCCCAGCCGGGCTTCGAACCCGGGACCTCTCCATAGTAGGCAGATGCGGTAACTGCTGCGCCACAGAGGTCGTCCAATATGCTAATATTTTTGTAGATTGGACGTTCTGTTGACATCTTTGAGTCCAGTCAAGCCTAGAGTCCAGGTTATTTCGAGAATTATGACAGATAAAGTATGGCGGAAGTCTCAAAATTCTGTTTAACTCGGGATTAAATGGATTTTAGTCGGTGGCGCAAGCGGGCTTTAGTTACACAACATGGCATTAGCACGATAATTTTATTTTCTCTATTTCGTAGTCTACACAGCATAGAAGTACAATGTCTATTCGATGACACACTCTGCTATTTAAATACATAAAATAATCCTTAAATAATTACAAAGTTAGAGACTACAACACGTTCGTTCGCATTCAGGTAATAATTGGTCTGCTTGATTTGATGTCAAACAATACACTAACTCCTCTCCACGAAGCGAGAAAACAGAAAACTGTTTCAACGTGAAGAATTTACATTCTGTTTGTTGAATGTCAATGTACTTAAGTATAATGCAGATGTAGCCGCTGCCTTGGGATGGGACCGAATGTAGTACTATTATTTATTCTGTGGTAGTGGGGAAAAAGGCAGCGAAAAACACTCCACTCTGACCATCTTATCTCAGATCACCTAAGAAGCTCAAGATTCAAGACCCATCATCATCATCAACTCATTATGTCTCCACCTAGGGGCACGGGTCTCTTCTCTGAGGATGGTATAGGCCATACTCCACCGCGGGGGCCGAGACCCATGAGGTCAATCAATACTTGCAATACATACTTGTAATACTTGCGAGTTCAAAATCGAGGTACATAGTTCAGTTTGCGCACCCGCCTAAATAGCACCTGGCCTAGTCTAGATTGGCACCTATTGAAATTTTTCGCAGAATAAATACATTTTAATTCACTAACAGCACCTGCCAACAATATCAATAGCTGCCCAATCTGGACTAGGCCAGGTGCTATCGATTTTGAAAGTATTACAAGTATATGTAAAAAATAAAATAAATAAACTCACGCCCATTATGCCCGAGGGGGTAGGCAGAGGCACCACTCAATAGAACTGGGCCCACGTTTTGCCGAGTTTATTATATGTATTGAGTATGTATTGCAAGTATTGATTGACCTCATGGGTCAATCGTCCCAAAAAAATCGTCTATTTGCGCGTGGCCTTCAAAAGCCACTGCCCCACCCTATGAAGCGGATCGTCTTCGCTTATTGTTTCGCTTATCTCTGGCCGCTCGCATTGACCAAACAGCGCGGTATACCATTCCCTAGGAGTTCGATTATTTTGCCCCAACATTTCGCAACTATGTTTGAATAATCCGCAGTCATAAACACACTATAAATGCTTTCGTTAAAACACACACACACACACACACACACACACACACACACACACACACACACACACACACACACACTCACACACCCTCACACACCCTCACACACCCACACACACACACACACACACACACACACACACACACACACACACACACACACACACACACACACTCACACACACACACACACACACACACACACACACACACAATTAGGGTTGCCACTTTTTTTCAGTTAAAGAAAGTACCTCAGGGAAGAGACCCGTGCACGTGCCCCTCGCTGTGGACATAATGGGTTGATGATGAAAGAAAGTTAAACTTATTTTTTTACGTTTAAAAACATAATTTTTATCGATTTTTGGAGTTTGTATCAAATTAGTACGTCTACTAAACAATTGCATAGCATCTTTGTTTTTTACAGTCTATACTTACATTAAGGTAAATAAGTAGCTATACATATAAAGTACGTGTGACAACCCTACTCACAAGGCCCTATTATAGGTAAAGGCACTAGGTTATGCGGTAAGGTAATCACAGGTACATCTAAAATTCATAGGTGTCTTTGGCATTGGAGCTTATAGGAGTCCCCTGCAACGGAGCTTTTATAGAAAGACCGGCTAGATTTTCATATCGATTCGGCACGTTTCTAAATTGAAAACTGACTGTCCAATTTCACCCGTAAACTCTACTTCAATTGAAGATGTAAGCTAGTAGTTTTGTTTTATTATAGCTAAGATCCTTACAAATTGAAAAACTAAGCCTATGCGCACTCTAGGCGACACGCGACAGCGACAGTTCGGCGACTAGACGCGACGACAGGCTACGGCCGTCAATTTTCATATATTTTGTTCGAATCTTGGTCAATCACACTTGGCGTCAGAGTCGCGGAGTCGCGACGCCAGAAGCAAATGACAACGTCGCGTCTGACGCGGCGACAAGTCGCCTGTTTGCGATGGCTTTAAAAGTGTAGAAATAGTAGATTAGTAGCCAAGGGCTGTAAGGCCGAGATATTTAGGCGCACGAGCGCAGCGAGGGCGCCTATAGTTCGAGGGTGCAATTGATGCTTACACCCGAGCTAACTACTCTGCTTTACATCTCGATTGTGAGGTAAGTAGAAAAAAAATACTCCTTTTTCTTTTCGCCACTTCATGCACTCGTCGTAAGTTTTCAAATATCTCTCTTTAGAACTTTCAGGCAAAATATTGTTGATTGCTGCTTCAGCTTCCATTTTCATTGAATCGGGAGTGCAGCTTATATCTTCATCATTTGCAGACTTATGTTTTTTTCCTAATTAGCACGTAGGTAATTATAAAAAAATAATATTTAAAGTGAAAGTTTTCTATTCCCGCCTTTTTTCATTTTTTTTTTAATTATTTTTTTCAAGAACGAAATTTAGCTTCGCCGTTCGATATTTAAAAGTGATGACTATTATACTCATAGAAGACAAGGCTGAATAGCGAAGCGACCTCTTTTGTCATTGGGCTGAATGCATGATGTCTATTGCCAGTATGATGGTTAGATGTGCCTACGCGAACTTTTTGAAAGAGTGAAGAGTTTTTTTTTTAATTACTTACCGCCCTAGGGCTTTTCTAGCTACATTATTACCCTATACTCCGATTTTTAATTAGGTGGACTAAACTGACAGTTCAAAAAGCTCTTATTTTTTAAAATGTTGCCAGAGCAAGATCGTAGTGATGTGACTTGATGTGTTCATTGAATGTTCGATTTCATTCACTCTTCAATTTTATTTCCTTTATTTGGGGAAAATAACTTAACTTAATCCTAATCATTAAATACCTACCAATTAAACAAACATACCTACATCTGAAAAACCCACAAACTTTAGGAAATATTTCGTTTAAGTAACGAGATGACAACCCGACTAGACATATAATATCCACTTTTTTTTCATAAGGTTTAGATGATAACTCTGTAGTTAACCGTTTTCAACAAATAATATTTTGGCTAGTGATAGATTCGTATACCATATTGTGTCGTGTCTACTATGTACAGTATCTTCTTTATATAGTAGGTATTTATTGGTCACATTGTAACACCTCAGCCTTTAACGCTTGAATAATAAAGTTTTGCCTTCAAAACGTACTTTATTTTTCATTATATCTTAAAGGATCAATACAATAGTATCATGGCTGGGTTCCTCATCACAAATTAAAAACAATAAATAAATTTAAAAAACTTAATAGCCAGTGAATCTAACGACATAATATGCGACTTAGACAATAATCCACATGTGCCATCTACAGTCTGTTTTTCATTCAATGCAAAAAAAAATATTGTCACGTTGACATCTCCATACAATTCTTAGGCTGTCAATTTCTGAATGTTGCTAGTACGTAAAAACCAAATAACCCCATTTTACTTCCAAGTTAAATTGTGTATGCTACGCAGGTGTTTTTTTTTAGACTTTGCTCTTACGAATAATTAAATTTTGGTCACATGAGTCTTCTATTCACGGTAAAAAAAATCTACCGAGTTAACCTATAGCTTTTATAGCGGTAACACCGCGTCAATTTTTTTTTTGCATAGAATTAAAAAACGGACTTTAGGAAAAAGGAGAAAGCTGTTTTATCAATGTAGAATTACAGCTTTCATTATTGTATCGACCACATGTTTTTGTTCAGTATTTAATTTTTTGGTTTTTTTTTCATATTATCTATTTGATTTTCCATTTCAATAAATTTATAAGAGCAAGCTAAGCAAAACGAAGCTTCGTTTTGCTTAGCTAATAAATTTATTGAAATAAATGCACCAAAATCTTTAAACGTGTTTAGTTGCTAATTTTATTTTAATGTGAAGTCTTTGTATAGTTTGACAATACAAAGCGCTAACGCATTTTAAAATCGAGGTGCAATTCGTCCTAAGACTTTAAAAGTGATTAAAATTTTAAATCTAAAGTCTGATTTTTAATTCCGTAGAATTCTGACAGTTATCATTTTTTGACATATCAGAGATTAGAAACCTTTTTTGGCCGGCCACATTTTTCAATGTCAATACGAATTGTGAGCATCTGAGTCTACACATTTAATTTTTTAGTGAATCTATCCATTTTATAAAGTGTGGAGCTCCAAATTAAAAGAGAATTTAAGGCGAGTGACTTTGGTGTCCCTTTTCGCCACACAAACTGTAAAAAAAGTACAAGTAAAGAAAACATATTTTCATAAAAATATCTTCATCATCAACCCATCATGTCCCCACCGAGGGGCACGGGTCTCTTCCCTGAGGAAGGTATAGGCCATACTCCACCACGGGGGCCAAGTCCGGATTGGTGGAGGGAGATAAAAATATCTAATCATCATTAATACTAACATCACTATCTTCATCATCATCATCATCGCTGACATGAATTATTAAGAGAGCTGACAGCGGCATACTTCACTTTTCTAAAAAAGTTTACGAAACCTTGAATTCGTACTCAGTGATGCCAGTTAAAGAATAAAATAAAGTAATTAAAGTTAATTCGATATATTTTTCGTGATATTGAAATATTGGTTATTTTTGTATTAGATAACTTGAGTAAGTAAATATTTAGATTAACCTTTTTGTATGTAAAACATAAAAAATACGTAGTATTTTATTTTTTATTGCCCTCAAATGGGTCAAAGTTGTCCCTTTTTCGGTGGAGAACTTTTTCAGTAGCAACACTTATGAAATGTCAGAATTCTACGGAATAAAAAATCAGAGTATAGTTTTTATTTTATTTTTTCCTACTCCAAAATAGAAAGGAATGAATATGGTATGTCTGTCATGTTGTTAAGTTATAAATGTATAATTTTATCACGAAATCCTCTAACTTAAGTATCATTTAATGTTACAGTTTATTCTATCTAATCAGCCCGTAAATAGAGCCCACTGTTGGGCATACTGGGCCACCCATCCGGTCCTTAGTCCACCGGCCGTCTTCCCGCCTAACCAAATATCCCGCCCGTCTCCATTTCAGTTTAGTAATTCGTGTGCGTACGTAGAGTTTATAATGTAATTTAATTTGTTTATTGGAATGTAAAACAGGTAACAAACAATCAATATGACATACAGAGAAAGATAAGATAAGATATAAGAACATTCAGAGAGCTTAATAGAGTAGATCTAGAATGTCACCCAAAGCATACACACACGTGAGATCAGGAAAATGTAAACAGGCTTACATAACCAGACGACGTTTTAAACTTATCTAGCCTCAGATTTAACAAAATTTTTTAAACATTTTAAACAAATTTGAAAAAATTTAAAGGTTTAGGAATATGGTTAAAGAATTAACAAAACTAAATCTTAAATCACTCAGAGCCGGGCGAGCGAGTTACATTACTTACACCAGTCTGCAATTGAATGAACGAATGAATGAATGAAAATATTTATTATTCGATCACTCTGAGCACAACACTATTTTTTATTTTCCTTTACGTGGCAACCCAACAACTGTCAATTTAGTCCACCTAATCAGAGTATAGAGCGCTAATTGGTCAATGGGCTTAAAAACTGCCTAATACTCACTACAGATGTCACCACTGTTGGGTGTACCATGGATTTGACAGGTCTCCTATTAAATTTGTAAACAAACTGTTTTGTGAATAATATCATACAATGACTCTTTGTGCAGCCGTTGATTGCAAAAATATGGGAATCCATTTATTTCCTAAGGAACCTAAAAGAAGAAAACTGTGGGAGAAAGCTCTTTGTAGAAAAAATTGGATGGCTAGTACTTCGTCAAGACTATGTGCCGCCCATTTTCAAACTCCAATTTCATGCTCGTCTTTTAGTTCAGCTACACTACAAGTCGAGTACATTTTTTTCGTTCTAGCTGATAATAATCGCGAGACCAAACAACAAAATAGTACAATATGACGGTTGTTAGGAACACTCAACAGTGCTGCCAACTACAATGAGCTTTCAGTTTTTAACCTCATTACAAGCCCCATTTGGGGGTAATAAGGACCTACTTACCGAATATGAGAGATGTAAAAACTTTTAAATTTGAAATTAATTTTCTGATTGTCAGGAGACCATTTTGCATTGTGTTATGACGTCGCACATGGTTGTTTGCGTGTAAGTCTGTATTAGTTATGAACAAAGTCTTGGTCAATGCCGAGATTGGGCTGTATTGATTGAATTTTAACGTTTCAACGTGCGAGAGAGACAGCATGGCCAACGTAATAGCAGCTGCTTCAGAAAAACTTGCAGCTAAACTTGGACCACGTCTAACGGCCTTTTTACATTGTTACAGAGATCACGATGGGCTGCTTCGTCAGTAAAGACAAGCTCACCAAGGAGGACATGGACTTCCTCAAGACCCATACGTCCTACGATGAGACCACTATCAAGGAGTGGTACAAGGGTTTCAAGGTATGGTTCCTCAGTTCCTCTAAACAGCGTGGCTTTAGCCGTTTACGTAGCAATACCACTCGCTAACTGTGAAGGAAACATCGTGTGTGCCTGTTGTATTCACATAGCTCAGCGCTTGCAATGCTTGTCTTAATGCAGCGTTTTTAAGATAGGGATGTGATCTTGAACTTGAAAATCGATTTTTTTATTATCGTTTAATTCTGTTTTAAAAAAGATCGTATTTTCTTAAACTAGTTTCATGGTATAAATTACATCAATGGTAGGTGATGCTTAGAGATACTTTTGCAATGTGTAATTTTGTAATAGACTAAGTATGAGTACCTTTTCAACCCACAGACCACCGGTTCCTCGGTATGTAACCAGCCCCATACCAGCTTGCTAATCTCATAGGCTATGTGAGTCACCGTAGTTCTTGGCGGAGCGACTCGTTTCTGGTGTAATCAAAAAGTCTCAGAGTCCTTTCCACGCCAAGCGACTTTCAATCATGAGTATATACCTACATATGACTAGTATGTGTGACTATCATTACAAGCATTGGCAATCTTACTGCCATCTTATTATTAGCAAGAAAGTTTGAATGCAAGGATGTTTGTTACTCAATAACACCAGAACCGCCGATCGGGATGAATTATTTTACAGAGATTCCCAATTCCTTAGCATTCAGTTTTTTAATGTATCTTATTCAGCTGTAACTCATGCTAATTATTGGAATCCTTGAATTTTGAACAGGGATTCAAATTAAATGTTACAATTAATTAGCGAGAATCATCATGTGGGTTCGCATCGCAGCTCTTGGCTAATTAAACAGACGTCTCCGTTAGCTTCCCACCCTCACAGAGCTTCAGTCTGGGTATATTACCATGTTTGTGATAACCTGCCCTGGTTGCCATGTTATGGGTATCGTTTGGAATCAGGACTAGTGAATGGGTCATGTAGAATCGTGTAAAAGTTATTATTGAAAGTTTGGACTAGTATGGCAACGCTACAGTGGAGGAAGAAATAGCTAAAGGCGGGTCCAGATATGTTATTTTGTCCGTAGAACATATCTGGACCCGGCTTTAGATCACGGTTCGCCGTTTTACGCAAAACAAGTGTTACAGCTCGGAAGAAGGCAAGAACAATGTACCATAGACAAACGGGATCACCCCTGGCCACGCCTGGCTACTAACGGAATTATGAATGTAGTTTTACTGCAGGGAGGTAATTATGAGTCAGTGACGACGGATCGGGCAGGGGCGCCCGTGAAAAGGCACTAATGTCGCCAGTTTCAGCGGGGCATTATTCTTGAAATAACACAATTGGGTGACGTCAAGTTAACGAGCTACATTTATCAACTGACTACGGTGCCCGATCCTTAACCATTTCACTGGCAACTTGTCGAAGTAAAACGACTTTTGTCGCGTTGCTTTAAGAGACACTTCACTGCGACGGATCATTTTGTTCCTGTTATAGAATTAAAAGCGGTGATTTAAGCAGTTTCTGGGTGACCTCTCGATGGCTTTTGATTTATTCAAAGGCTGCTGCATGAGGAAGTTTTGATCAATGACGAGCGTTCTGTTTGCAAACTGAATATTCATTTTGGATCATGGCGCTGCACTGGAGAGACGGAGGATTTTAGTTTTTTTCTGTAATGTAGTGCTGTCAGATGCACTTTTCGGTGCGTTTATATGTAACTAGTTGGCTCGGCAAGCATTGTTTTGCCATAATTTCCTTAATAGACTCAACTTTGAGGATTTTAATTAGCCTACGATCTATTCTTATTCCTGCCAAATATACACAAAAGAACAAAAAAAGAGTTCGCTAACACACCTTGTGACAGAAGATTATAGTGTCATGATTTTTGATAATAGCAATGTAACTTAGTAAAGGTCATATTGTTCACATGCTTTATCTTTCGTTATAAAGTAAAGTTTCATTGGTGTTACCTTACTAAGTTTTAGGTTTTAGTTGAATAACTTTCGAGTAAAACCAAAAACTAAACTTTAACTCTATACGTGTATTTTTGCGTTTTTTATTATTATTTTAATATTTTATGTTTGCGTTTTGCCTATAGAAAATTGAAAACTAAATCTCGTTGATACGCTCAAAATATTATTTAAAGTATTAAAGTGGGTTTTAACTTCAAAGCAAGCCTTTCTTACTTTTATGTTCCAAGTGTTATATTCGAAGCTTTTATTGGTCATGAAATAAATAACTTTTGTTGTCCGTCTAGACTTCTAGTGGTTTAACGATTCAAATGAGTGTCTAAATTCGTTTTGGCTGACTGAAATTGTGTCTAAGTTTTTTAGGGTTCCGTACCCAAAGGGTAAAACGGACCCTATTACTGAGATTCCGCTGTCCGAACCGTGATAATTAGATAGTCGAAATTTTCACCGATGATGAATTTTTAAAAACAGAATAAAATAAATTATACAACAAAAGTGATTTATTTTGCTCGTTTTTGCTCGATATAAAAAATAACGGCCAGGTGGGATGACGAAATCTGCGAAAAACTGCAGGCAGATGCTGGATGCGGCAAGCTGAAGATAGGGCGCTATGGCGCTCATTAGGGGAGGGCTATGTCCAGCTTGACTAATATAGCCTGATGACACAGATCGCCCCCAATAGATTCCGCATACAGGGCAAGCGACGCGCACGGCGCACCACGCATAGGCTCAATAGCGCCTATACGAAACAAAGCTTGAATGCGCTCCTTTAGTACAGACCCGCGCGTAGTGTGCAATAATTAAAACCCTTAAAAATGTATTCCGAAGAAAACAGTCATTTTAATGCCGTTTTGTAGTGTAAGTTAGGGTGGGATGTCTTCTAAGACTTCGAACTTCCCAAACGATGAGATCACATTCCACCGGGAAGTAAAATCCTCACAAAATATTTTTATTTTGCCAGTACAGCAAAGGTCAAGATATAATGGTTCTTAATATTCAATAATTAATAGAACTTGCGCTACGCGTTGATGTCTTTTGAAAATGTCTCTTTCTAACCTGAGGTAATGAGTATTACTTGTCCTTTTTTATCCAAATCGTGCGATACTACTAGTGTTGTGTAGTCTTTAGCACTCAAGTTTTTATCGATATTTTAATACAAATGAAGTTCGGATTTTGCTAAGCAATTTTTCTGAGTTTTAAAGTGCTAGACTAATGCGAAAAGTGAACTAAAAAAACATAGAAACCTGATTGGCACTGAAAAAATAACCTACGGCGAATTGTGTTCGGCTAGTAACTATTTTCGAGACTCGTTCAATATGTCGACGGCCGCCACGGGGAGCAACGTCAACTTTGACATTGTAAACATTTACCATGTAAATATTTTATCAACTCATAATAGGTAAGTTAATAAGAATAGTAACATATTATATAGGCAGCTATTAATATGTACGCTCATAATGTCAGTTATTTTAAATGTGTTTTTGATTAAGTTATGTAAATAAATAGCTCAAAAAACATATTGTTTACTTTCTAACATATTATTTTATTCGTCGGAAACTATTCACTACAACTGACACCGAATGTATCGATAAGTTGCTATCTCCATGATTTCGATATCACATCACTAGATCGTTGGTGCTTTCTAGCGCGACCTTGAATTAGCCAATCACACGTTCAATTGTTTGTTCCCCGCGCCCCTTTCCTTCCTCAAAGTTTGGTGACTTTGGTCTAGTACAAATGTCGCATCATACGGAATCTATTGGGGGTGATCTGTGCCTGATGATGATGATGATGATGATGAACAGGTAGGTACATGCTTGAAATATTCACAGAATATTGTGTTGTATATTAACTTTAAAAATAAAATAAAAAATAAAACAAATGTTTATCCTTCTAAGGTCCAATGTCCTCAAGTGATCACAAAAACAATATTGTTATTTTCAAGCTCGGGCCTTACGAGGTTAACGGGGGCTCCCATACAACAAACGTGAATTTTATGCCGTTTTTATAGATAATGGTACGGAACCCTTCGTGCGCGAGTCCGACTCGCACTTGGCCGGGTACAAAAGATTGTTGAGGTCAGTCATACATATTTAGAGACCGAAATTGTTGAATAGAATATACAGTTGGGGTCTGAAAATGTTTTCACCTTAAGGTTCATATTGTATAGACAAATATACGACACAATGTCGATACTTTTATTGATTTGATTAGATAAAGCTCAGAATAAAGAGTGGAGTATCAACCTGTCAAAGTTTAGAGCAAACCTTCTTCGCTCACTCAAGGAGGTTTTATATAATCTATAGAAAAAAATACGAGAGTGGACATTCGGACAAATCATATTACGATAGAACTTGATACTAAAAATAAAAAATAAGAAGAAAATACAATTATAAGATAGATAAGATAAAAAATTAAAAGTAATAAGAATTAGAAAATCCTTGTGAAAAATGAAGAAAAAAAGCTTTTCAAAATATTGGTCTAATGTAGTCGAGTGTAGTCTCCATCAGCAGCTATGACGGCACGTAATCTATCTCGCAACAAGGCGCGCGCATAAATCAGTCCCCCTGAAGTCATCCCATACCCGAGCACAGTAGGATCTAAGAGCTTGAGGGTCCCTTTCACTTTGACAGTCCCAGCGTTGAATCATTATGCCCCACGAATTCCCAATTGGGTTCAAATCAGCTGGCCATGGAATTAGATGGATGTCACGATGCTGGTTGAACCATGCTATAGTCGCTCGGGCAGTGTGAACTGGTGCATTGTCCTGGACACAGTGTATTTGTGGGAAATCTGCTGCAGGATACACTATGCGCACAGTAGGCAGCATGACTGCATCTAATAGGGTCGCATAATTAATTGGTGTTGCTCTATTTTCTAACGGTGTCAATTCTCGGCTCACAATTGTTTTTTTAGTTAAAATGCCTTAAAGCGGTTTTAAAACACATAATTTATACGAATACGTATAAATAATACTGTTTTTTCACACTGTCAAATAGTCTATTGCTTCAAGTGATCCGTCCAGCGAACTGGCTGGCATCCTACGCTGCGTCTACCTTCAGCAGAATTATTTTCATTTTTATAATTTTCCCTTTGCAGCAAGATTGCCCCAACGGACGCCTGACTCCGGCCAAGTTCGTGGACATGTATAAGATGTTCTTCCCTTCTGGGAACGCTGTGGAGTTCTGCGACCACGTGTTCCGCACATTCGACATGGACAAGAATGGATACATAGACTTCAAGGTAACACCCCATTGCGATCACGAGTGGTAACTGAAACGCTTAGCGAAATGCGCGGTCAAGGTGCCCTGTGTTGATCTTGTTGAAAGCCCCAGCGAAGTCGCGGAAATGCGATTTTTATCGGCTCGGCGATTGCATTTCGAAATAAGCCGGAGCGCATCTTTCTGCAGCACGAACTTTGATTGCAGCCAAGTTTATTTTCAATTACATAAATTTATGAATCCACTCACCTTAAGTTCTGCCAATGAAAAGGGCTGTTGCATATTTTCCTTGCTGGCGTACCTATTAATGTTAATGTGCATGAAGAATTTTTTTTTTGTGATTAACATTTTTTTAAAGATAAAGTGTTTATTTTACTTCAATAGATGGCGTTGTCAAAATTGTTTTTTTTAAGATTACAAAATCAGCAAGATATACTTATGTAGATGACGGGCATCATGGTCCTTTAGCGATAAATACTGCGAGTAGTGTCTCATCTTTGATTGTTTTTATGCGTAATTTAGGTTGGGCCGAGTGTTGTCGCTAGTATACTCTTATAAGAATGCTTCACAACTAAAGTGAATTGCGAAATAAAACGCTTCAAATTCCAGGTTCACTCGTAGATAGATACAAAACGCTTTAACGTCAATCTGGGAGAATTTACACTTTTGTGACGTCATCCCCTAATTACCTTAACACAGGGTATCCTACTAACCAGGACCAGTGGCTGTGTTGCGAGGTTGATATTGTTATTCCAACTTTTAGTACAAAAAAGTAAATGACACAGATATTTCTTTCTTATAAATGTAATTGTTGCTTCTACAAGTGACTAGAATGAATCTGTAAACATTAGAACAATAAAAATTTCATCAGCGCCATCTAGTTGATATGACAATGTAATATTTTCTTTTGAAAAAAAAAACGGCTCATTGGAAAGGCCGTTTATGTTGTTGTAGGAGTTTCTGCAGGCGATTCATGTGACATCTAGCGGGACACCGGAGGAGAAGCTCAAGTGGGCATTCCGCATGTATGACGTGGACGGAAATGGCGTCATCGACATCCAAGAGATGACGAAAATAGTTCAGGTCAGTACCTATCCATTTACATTTTTGAAAATCGTGCTTTATATTTCTAAAATGCACATTTCTTGAAACAAGTATCAATCATATATTTATTGTCATAAATTACATGTGCAGAGTTGTTCTTAATATTATACATGTTAGTTTCAATGTAATTTTACCAATATGGTGTGACAATATCGAACATTTAAACTAGGTATATCATGCATTTTATAAAGTTATTAAATGTTGTCAATTCTATCGGACCTAAAATGCACGCTCAGTCAGAAAATCATTTATTATAAAATAGCTTTTAGATATAAGTAAATTAAAGAGTTCATGTTTGAAAGAGGATAAATCGTCGACGTCCCGTAGCGTTCTTGGTAGTTTATTAAAGATTTTTGATGCCATCCCGAAGAAACTTTTACCAAATAGTGCTGTTTTATGTGGCAGGGCTCTTATGTTGTTTTGGTTTCGTCTACATATTTGTCGCTCGTAAAGCCCGGGGTTACCCTTGATGAATACTGCCACTTCATAAATGTACAGGCATGTGAATGTGAGAATATTCAGTGTTACAAAAAAGTTTTTGCAACTGTCTGTTTTGCGTAAATTGCACCTACCTACACACCTTTTTTGTGATTTAAAGACGGCTTCTCTGTCGGTGGCGTTACCCCAAAATATAACTCCGTATCTTAATGTCGATGTAACGTACCCATGGTATGCAGTTATTAATCCCTGTTTGCTTACAATTTTCGACAATCTGAAAAGTGCATACGCATATTGACTCAATTTTTTACATATAACTGTAATATGGCTACTCCATGTCAATTTGGCATCTATTGTTAAGCCTAAAAATGTTGTCTTATCTATATTTTCAATTAAATGTCTTGATACGTTTATATTTAATGTTTTATTATTATTATTGTGATTACTATTATCGTCGTCACTATTATTATTAGTATAAAAAATCATATGTTTTGTTTTGTCGGTATTTAATGTCAGGTTATTTGCATTTAGCCAGTGAACTATGCTCTTAAGAGTATCCATTTCATAGTCTATCTTGTTTTTCGCAGAAAATATAACTGTGCTGTCATCAGCAAATAAAACCATCGAGTGATTCGTTATTTTAGGCAGATCATTAACATAAACAAAGTATGTTAAAGTTCGTTAATAACAAGTTCGTTCTATGACTTTTGAAAGTGTTTGGTTTATTTACCCATTTTTTTTAAATTTTTTTTTATGAACAGGACATGTTTTATTGAATTCTGCGATATTGGCTTAATGAGATCCACTGAGTGAAACTAGCGCCGCCGAGGAAATATTTTTTTCTTACAGATCGAATTTACAAAAGGTATCCTTTAATCACATAGGCAGTAAATTTTAGGACCCACGGCAAAAAACCTATGATCACGAAACTGGAACTAGATAGCATTTATGCCAAAACATGTTTTTGATGATTTGATGATGACTGAGAGATTGTACAGACACTTTTTGCAAATTCTCTTTCTCTCTCTCTTCCTGGCTTTTAATGATGGTTTTGAGGATAACTTCGACCTGTTCCCGGTATCTTCTTCAGAACCATCGCACTCTATGAGGTCTTTCTTCACTGCGTCCATCCACCAGGTTTTCGGTCTTCCTCTGGATCTCCGACCGGGAACGGACAGACGTAGCGCTTCGTTTCCAACATCGTCAGGGGGTTTTCTTTTTACATGCCTTGTCCTTTGTCGGCGATGTTCCGTACTCCAAGGCTTCCTCTTTTTTGCAAATTCGATTTGTAAAAAAGATAAGTACGATTGTTTTCCCTAGTTTCACTATGTGAATACGTTTCAAGCGTTGCGTACTTTACATAAAATTTAAAGCGCCAATTTGATGTAAAATACGCAAAGCACGCGCGGTAATAAGGCAACATTAAATAGACTCCAGAAAGGTCCATTTAAAAGGTCGCCTTCCGATCTTGGCAATAGTGACCCGGCTGCCAGGGTCGCCTCACATCGCTAGGGATTTGTAAGCAGAGTAGGGCTGCCACCTCACCAGGTTTGACCACGTGTCTACGAGTTTCGATAATACCCATCATTGGATCCGTGGACTCCGGGTCTTAATATGGATGAGTTTTTTATATATTTTAAACTAGCAGTACCCGAGACTACGTTCGCATGGTATAGGTACAAATTATTCTATGCCTTTAGGTCTGCTCTTGGGGTCCATTCTAAATACTCGTTAAGTACTTTTGGAGATATGTAATTCCCTAATATACATTACAAACATTATTTTATGTAGCATATGTGCGTCAGACTGCAGGGCATAATCTTAGTCTCAGAGAGTGACTTAGGACCTCTCGCATGGTAGGCAGATGCGCTAACCGCTGCGCAACAGAACTCATAATAATAACTGTTCCGTTAATATCCGGACCTCAAGGTGGCAACCCTAATATAGAGCGTTTCGATGAAGGCTGCGCGACCTTGTCGCCTATTGACTGAGTAGCTGTGCCAACGGAAAGCTCTCTATACTTTTCCACTGCAGCTATTCTGAAATCTTTAGTTTAGATTTTGATTTCTTGCTGGGGAACCCAAACACACGGCTTTTATTTTTCGAGAATACTTCAAGCTGTCCTGTTACTGTTCCGAATAATATAACTATTTATTTTGATCCCAAATTACTTTTCCGCGGAACCTGGCAGAAATCAGAAATGTGTTTCAAGGTAAAGAATTTATATTCTGTTGTGGAATGTCAATGTACTTATAATGTGAATGTTAGTCGCTGCCTTACGGCCTAATGTAGTGGAGAAAAAACAGCGAAAAAAAGCTCCACTCCGACCTTTTCTCAAATCACCTTAAATCTATTACATAAGTTGGTACCTACGAATATCCATCTACCTAAGAATCTCAAAACCCGTGCAAGTGTCGCTTGCAGTGTCAAAACATTATTATGAAACAAACGTGAGAGGTGGCACGCGTCCTATTAAAAAAGTTAAACTAGGACGAATTACAGGTTAAGGTTAAAATACTTGTAAAAAATCAATAATGCCATTACACGAGACAGTGGTAGAGAGAGAACAATTAACATAATATTTCCTTTAATATCTGAACAAATCGTTCTTAAAGTAATTCTTACTGAAGTAAGCTAAATCTATTTCACTAATTAAAACACACTTTACAGAAGCCTTTACAGAAATCCTTGATCATCCCAAATTACTTTTCCGCGGAACCTGGCCCTTCCTAGGTACAGAGATTCTGATTTCTGATTTCTCTCCATGGCTGCTGCCATCAGAAATCAGAAATGTGTTTCAAGGTAAAGAATTTATATTCTGTTGTGGAATGTCAATGTACTTATAATGTGAATGTTAGTCGCTGCCTTACGGCCTAATGTAGTGGAGAAAAAACAGCGAAAAAAAGCTCCACTCCGACCTTTTCTCAAATCACCTTAAATCTATTACATAAGTTGGTACCTACGAATATCCATCTACCTAAGAATCTCAAAACCCGTGCAAGTGTCGCTTGCACGGGTTTTGAAAACATTATTATGAAACAAACGTGAGAGGTGGCACGCGTCCTATTAAAAAAGTTAAACTAGGACGAATTACAGGTTAAGGTTAAAATACTTGTAAAAAATCAATAATGCCATTACACGAGACAGTGGTAGAGAGAGAACAATTAACATAATATTTCCTTTAATATCTGAACAAATCGTTCTTAAAGTAATTCTTACTGAAGTAAGCTAAATCTATTTCACTAATTAAAACACACTTTACAGAAGCCTTTACAGAAATCCTTTTCGCTGACGAGAAGTTGGCCGTGGTTAATTTTATAGCTTTGAGGGACTATTCGTTTACGTGCTAACGACATCGATCGTAATAATTTCCTCAACGAAGCAGGGCTGTTACGGAGCTTCGAGTCCGAAAGGTCGCAACTACCGATTGAGTTTTATTTTTATTTTGGCCACGCGTGGTGGTTAAGCCCATACTCTCTCTCTCTCTCTCTCTCTCTCTCTCTCTCTCTCTCTCTAAGTGGAGGCCCGTGCCCTGCATTTGGACGTATATAGGCCGCTTACTACTTTTATGTATAATCAGGGAAACTAACAAATTCGTCACTGGTGCAGCACCTGCCAAAAATATCAATAGGTGCTGAATCTGGACTAGGCCAGGTGCCATTCGTGCAGGTGCTATTTAGGCGGGTGCTCAAACTAGACTACCTCATACATAAAATAAATGGGTACAATAAATTCTAGGTGACGATTCTATTTTAGGTTGCCACGGCATTAAGGAAATTGGATAATAGCGATTATTAATGCCAGTAGTTACAAAACACAAAGTAAATAAAAACTGAACTAAATAACTAAGAAACGGAACAAATCTTGGGAAATCGATCTGGTACCCCGGCTGGGGACAAAAAAAGACCCCCAAAGGTCTTCGATGTTTACATGTTTGTGATGTCACTGTTTCTAGTTCCCACTACACGGGGTATCTTAGTGTGCAGCCAGAAGCAATGTATGTGCCTGTATGTAAATGTAAATAGTTATGTTAGCTATTTCACATTATATAAAATTTTAACTTTGCCTTCCATTTACATCCAGGACATACGTATATTTGTTTTTAAAAATCCTAACCTATTTCGGAACTACACTAGTATTCATGGAATCAATACCAGACATAAAAATAGACTAGTGTTACCATCCTCAAGAATTAAAATGTTAAATTGTAGTCCATATTATATGTGTATAAAAATTTATAACAAATTCCCACCGCATATAAAACTGCAAAAGGATTTCAACACTTTTAAAAGAAAACTGCAAGAATTCCTAACAGAAAAATACTTTTACTCATTAAAGGAGTACCTGCCAAATGTAGTATAAATTAGTTTAGCCCTAGATTACGAAATTGCAACACCTGCAAAAGGTGACTAAGTTTTAAGTCCTAATCTTAAGGAAGACCTATGTACCTACACTTTGAATTTGAATTTGTTAAAGCTTTTACGTACTTTATACTTACTAACTAACTATCTATCACAAATTGATGTCCACACCACATGCCCTCTTAAGTAGTTCTGCTATAATCTTGTTCAGGCTATAAATTTTAGCTAGTCCAACCTTGGTAAATATTCACCAACAACAAGGATGATGCCTAGCCTGAACAAGATTGCGAAATTTTCCACTTTAAATCCGATAAATTTGAATCGGAAGTTGAAGAACAGCGGCCGCTGTCTTCGCGCGGAACCGCTTTTCTCACCGAGCTTACTTTCTGTCAATTACTTTCTCACTTGTTTAGCATTTCAGATAGTTTCATCAGAAATCAGAAGTTTATTTCAACGTAAAGAGTTTACATTTTGTCTGTTGAATATCAATCTTTCTTTTATCTAATACTAGCTGATCGGGCAAACGTTTTTTTTTTGCCAGATAGGGCTATGAAAAATAGATAACAACTTATTTTCAGACGTACCGATTATACATACAAAATTTCATCAAAAGCGGCCATGCCCTTTCGGAAGAGTATGCGCACTAACACGGTGAGTGGTGACACGAGAATTGAATTGAGAATGAAATTTTATATACATAATCGGTAGATCTGAGAATAGGTTGTTATCTATTTTTCATTCCCCTTTCTGGCAAAACAACATTGTAAGGTTCTAACGCCAGAATATTTTTTCAGTATTTTTTCATTAATTTTTTTTACTAGGCTCTTTTTTTCCGCCCTCGATATCCGATTCCGATTTTCAAAATAAAAAACCGGCCATGTGCTTGTCTGGCCACGCGACATGTAGGGTGTCGCACGGTAGGTTAGGTTGGGGTGCGATCCGTAGTAAAAGAGGGGTATCCAGGGGCACGATAGAAGTTCGATTTATTTATAATATGGTAAAATAAAGGCACATTAATTTTATGTGCCTTTAGAATTGTATGGTTTTGTTGATACGAGTAAATAATATAGGTACGGAGAATAAGGTGACAGACGTGTTGTAATAAAAATGATAATAAAAATGGAATCACGTTTACGTCCACTTAGTTCGGAGGCTGAGGAATATCTGTCCAAATACGTCCGAACACTGCGGCGAATGTCATAAAATACTTAAATTTGGAATAGTAGATGGCCGAAAATGATAAAAAAAGCAACGAGGCGATTACCTCGTTACAAGGGTTCTATAAAAAAACAAAATCTTAATTTCGAAACATGACTTAGAAATGAAATAAAAAAACAAAATTAAATGTTTTGATGCATGCTTATAAATTTGTTGGAGCGTCCTTAAATATGGATGGGACACGAATACCCGGATTACAAATGAGAAGGTGAAACAATAGGTACTAGGACTGAGCAGAGCACATGCACATGCATACACGTATACTCTCCAAAAAAACAAAGAGACACAAAACACACACACACACACACACACACACACACACACACACACACACACACACACACACACACACACACACACACACACACACACCACACACACACACACACACCACACACACACACACACCACACACACACAAACACTCACACATACCTAATTAATATCTAAATTATGTCTTTTATTGTCACCCATTATGCGGAGGGGGAATATTTTCAACACGAAGGTTACCGTGTTGGCTATTTAATGAAAGACTGCGTTTAAAGCATAGACCTAGTGCTACATTGGTATGTGGCAATTTACAATATAAATGTGAAATTGCCACCGGTTGCCTGTACACCCTTTCGCTTAAGGCCCTTTTAGACTGTTCATTGCGAAATAGTCACTTTTACAGTTAAAAACAAACTGCGTGTCGTTCTCACGAGCAGTGAAGGGTGTTACTAAGACGCCAGAGGCGGACATCATCATCAACCCATTATGTCCCCACCGAGGGACACGGGTCTCTTCCCTGAGGAAGGTATAGGCCATACTCCACCGCGGGGGCCCAGTCCGGACATACTTCGACCAAATAGGGCCTGTTTTAGCAAAGGGCAAGATGAAAAGTACCCGAAACGGGCGTGCCTGCATGCAACGACTAATGAATGTCGATGGAGCGAAACTGATCTGTCAGCATCGCGGTAGGTGGCAGTCCCTGGTCTCTGCCTACCCCTCTGGGATACAGGTGTAAGCTTATGTACGTATGTAGCGTGTGTAGTGGTTTGTGCAACAAACGAACGACAAACGTGGATATATCGATCGATAGATAAGGACCACTTCATCGCTCGTAATTCAAATGTGAAATCACTGTTCAATCTTTAAGAAATCTTCTGTCACTCTCTGTGTCTCATTTTGTCTCTTTCTTATTAGTTTGACTCTCCTTGTCTCGCCACACGATTGATTTACTCGTTTTAGGGTCAAAAAGCAGCGAATCTATTATTATCTTTATATTGTTCCGGATGCCAAAAAACGATTCCAACTGAAAACCAGTTTTGCGGGTGATGTGCTATTAGCAGTACGCACCAGCAATGCATGCTGAGTTGGTGACCCGTTTTCTTGCCACGGAGGCACAATGTCGCATTTGTACGTTTGTCCTATTGTTATTTTTTTGCTGTCACTGCGTAAATTAATTTGTTCAAGTGTTCTTTTGTGGCAATGTTAATAATTGCTTTCTTTTTTTTTCTTTCAAATCGAAGCGTTTCTCGTGGAACACGTATCGCCGCCGGTTGTGCTATGAAAAGTTTTGTCACCGTAATATTGAGAAGCCAACGCCTTTAATTATGTTGAGTATTATGTATAGTAGGTAGGGCACTATCACTCGCGCTTCTCAATAAAGGGCGCCTTCCATAAAGACGCCCTTTCAGTAATATCCCCCAACTTAGGACCTTTAATATTTTATGGCAAATTGGCAACCCTACCAGGCCGGCCTGCCAAACACTACACTAGAAATATCAAAATACTACCTCGTTAAAATCCCTGTTCACAATACTGGAGCTTACGGTGACTCCTTCACAGTCCATTCGGTTACGCTGTGGAATGCACTGCCACAGAAAATATGTGCTAGTCCCACATCGAAATCTGCTCTGTCTATTTCCTGGTATATTTTCATAAACCCAGACACCGAGGAGCGCGGGTCACTTCCCTGAGAAAGGTACAGGTCATATTCCACCACGGGGGCCTAGTCCGGATAGGTGGCGGCTTGTAAGACTAATGGGTGGTTGACGGCTGCCGGCACCAAATGCTTAACGTGCCTTGCACGGAACCGCTCGAAAAAATGCCACTAGCGTTAGTCATGTACGGTCACCCATCTATGCACTGAATGCCCACTATGTTGCTTTACCTTCGTGATCGTTTAAGATCACCTAGGCAGGGGGGGCTACCAGCGATTCTTGGTATATATGTAGAAGAAATAGGTGAAAAAGCATTATCTATCTAGCTCCATATTTATGTATGTAAGCTAAGATAAGATAAGAATATTCTTTATGGCACACAAGAAACCTGAGACAAATAAAATTTACAATTAGAAGTACATATGTATTTTATTTATTTTTACAGGTATTTGGTCTATCTAGAGTATTTATTTTATTAAGCATACAGTAGCTTATTGTTAAGATTTTTTGTAGTTTACTTTGTACTCGTATATAAACGCAGACCTGTTTTTTACCGCTGCTCCGACTCTCCAAGGTATGCTGGAAGCAATCTCTTACAGAGATAAGCTCGCCTTTGTACATGTTGTTTCTTAAGTAATGTACTTTTCAATGTTTCGTGTGCTGTAAAGTATTATATGCGATGAATATTATTAACACTAGAACAGAGGAAACTCAGTTTAAGATTGTTTTTTTCAATTTTCAAAGGATATTTAGAAAAGAAGTGACGTAATTTTTTCATTTCTCAAAAGCTGTTGTAAGAATTGGTATAATATACGATATAATATTATCTAATGATAGAACCACATGTGTTTGGATGTGCATACAGACAGACATACGTGATGGGCATCAGGTATCACGGCACCCTTAAAGCATTAAAAGCCTTTCATTCCACTTAGTATTTGTCGGTTTTAAAGTAGCTTTTATTAGCTTCACTTTAATGTAACTGACGGGCAAAGTATATCATTATGCCATGAATACGTAACGGTTCTAAGAATTCAGTCCTAACCCACTTCTCACTGTCATGTCGATTTAAATTGTTTAAGTTCTGCCAGTGCACAGTTTCTAATTTGAAATTGCAGTATCACTAAAATATTCACACAAATATTCATATAAAATGTCCGTTTTCCCGAATGCCCGTCGGCCTGTCTACTTGTGTGAATGACACTGTATTGTCATGTTATAGCACCTCTAAGACAAGAAATATGCGACAGATGTATTTTAAAGTTTTAAGGCATTATCGACTTCAAATTAAGCCATTTTATTGTTGTGGCACAACTTTGTTGATACCAAGTGTATTATAGCACTTAAATAGATAGATAGAATATTCTTTATTGTATGTACACCAGGAATTACACATAAGACTTGACAATAACATGGTACAGTACAATTGGCGGCCTTATTACTAAAAGTAATTTCTTCCAGACAACCATTGACGGAATAAAAATACAGAAGCTAAATTGGGCAATATCCTTTGTTTTACCAGTTTTTTTTAATAATAGAACAATAATCCTATTAGGTTAGTATTAGGGGTTAATGCTGTCTTTAGTCGACGTTTTTAATCTATCCAGTCACATAGGAAAATTTAGAAGATTTCGCGTGAATCATTTGCCTTCTGGCCACTTCAGATGGTGTAAGAAAAGTCTTTAGCAACAGCAGTTTTAAATCAAATCACATCACGTCAATTCACAGTCAAGTCAAATTACGTGTTTGATATCAATAGTGATGACGACCTTGGATCTTGTCCACAATCATGATTCAAAACAAAAATATACAATATCGGTGTCTCCCAAAACCCATATTGAAATATCGACCATCCGTAAAATCTATGTGGTTGGAGGTTCCAGCCCACTGCTTTCCATAGGAAGACAGTGGGCGGTGGAACCATCCATATTTAAAACCACCACTTTGGAGCGAATTAATGTTTTAATAACTGGCTCGAGCGAAACTTTGTCATACAATGAAAAGTTGTTAGCGTGTCTTTAGGCAACTACGAGTAAAATTAGTTCAATGCAAGCCGTTAATAATCTAAGGCTAAAGGCCAGTTTCTGAATTTAGAATTACACTAAGTAACTACTTAACTAGAATAGTATTGTAACTACAAACTTTCTCAGATAAGCGTGTGACAGAGCGTTACTCCACTAAGTAACTACTTAACTGGAATAGTACTGTAACTACAAATTTCTCAGATAAGCGTTACTAAAGTATTTAATTAGGGAAATTCCCAATTTAAAAACTAGCCCTAAGGCACTCACTTTTTTCTGTCCTAGGCCAATTAAAGACATCCTCTACCATAATACAATCTGTCTTAGGCTCTAATTATATGCGTCCGCGCGACCGAGCGGCTTGGCCGCTGATTCCAGCGGCCGCGGCCAAGTCGCTTTTTGATTTATATGAAGCAGCCCGAGCGTCTCCGCTCTCTACACATTCTCACAAACAACGAAAGAGCGTCCCGTCCGCTTCAAATGCACCGATACAAGTGAACACGTTGAATCTCGTCCGAGCGGCCGGGCCGCGCGACCACGTCGCTCGAAGGCGCGACCGCGCCGCTATTTAAATAAATCGTTACATATTTCGTGGTGTAGCGGCCGGGCCGCTCGGTCGCGCGGACGCATATAACTAGAGCCTTACGCGAACTACTTCTCTGATCTTCTACTGTGATAAGGACGTAGCTTTCAGGGCTCAGAACGCTCCGAGGCTCCGAGATGAAGGACACCTACAAACCAATATTTGCTAAACACCGAATCCTTACTCTTCCGTTACTTTATATTCTTGAAGCAGCTACATTTGTAAAAAGCAATCCGCAATCCTACCAACGACCCGGTGATATTGTAGCTAGAAATAAACAACATACAGACAGAATACAGAAGATAATATCCTCGACAAACAACATTTCTAAAATAAAGGATTCTTAAGTATATCTTTAGTATACAATAAAATTTCGGCAACTTACAGAAAACTTGACTCAGTTATGTTGAAAAGATAGTTTAAGAAACTAAATATTAATTGAAAAATGATATTACAATGTAAATGATTTTTTTTTTGTCGATAAACTTATGCCCGGTTCCTATAATATACGCCTACCGGCTACGATCCGTTTTCCCTACAATTTATTGACGGTTCGTAGGAATTTCGTAGGAATTGTAACCGATCGTAAGCAAAAACGAAGCGTTTTGTGGATATTGGAACCGGGCATTACCTAATTTGTTATTAATGAATTTATTATGATGACATTTCTATATTTTATATCCTCGTGTGGCCCGACCTTGAAAATAACAATTGATTTTGTGATCACTTGAATACATTGGGCCTCACGAGGATATTACTAATATGTCCTCTCGTTATCCGTTAAATCCGCCTCTGAATCGCTCGTAGCCTGGGCTGCCTACGTGATCTTAAACGATCACCAAGGTTAAGCAACATACGGCGCGTTCAGTCCATAGATGGGTCACCGTCTATGACTAACGCTAGTGGCATTTTTCCGAGCGATTCCGTGCTTCGCAAGGCACGTTAAGCAGTTGGTGCCGGCTGCCGTCGATATATGACAGTCGTTAAGCCAAGTCAGAGGCCTTAGGGGGCGGCTTGAAAACTTCTGACAGTAAGACCAGCCACTAGTCTTACAAGCCTCCACCAATCCGGACTTGGCCCCCGTGGTGGAGTATGGCCTATATCTTGCTCAGGGAAGAGACCCGTGCCCCTTGGTGGGGACATAATGGGTTGATGATGAATATTTCCTCTGTCATATGAATTCGTTATCTTTATGGCATTAATTTCAGTCTCTCTATAGTCTGATTTTTTATTCCGTAGAATTCTGACATTTCATAAGTGTTGCTAATGAAAAAGTTATCCACCGAAAATGGGACAGATTTGACCCACTTAAGGGGAAAAAAATATGCTACGTATTTTTGATGTTTTACCTACAAAAAGGTTAATCTAAATATTTACTTACTCAAGTGACCTAATACAAAATCGAATCGAATTAACTTTAATTGCTTTATTTTATTCTTTAGCTGGCATCACTGCCTACTAATTCAAGGTTTCGTAAACCTTTTTAGAAAAATGAAGTATGTCGCTGTTGGCTCTCTTAATAATTCATGTCAGCGATGATGATGATGATGAAGATAGTGATATTAGTATTAACGATGTACGTTAATACTAACGATAACGCCTCAGTTCACTCAGACTTGTTTTGTTTTGCCACGGGAAACAATGATAGACAACATTATCTAGAAACTCGATCGTATCTCCAAACCTACTCGTATTATATTGTCTTCTCCGGGCTGTTTTGTGGAGAATTCTTCGAATTGGAATACCTACTGTGAATCATGCGTGATATTCTGAATTGGCGACCGGGAGCCGGACGACGTAGGGTGGTCGTCAGACCATCTTTTTTTATGATCACCAATTTTTATGTGTAACTGAATAGATGATTTTTGTATTAATAAAATTGACTACTTTTGTGTTAACGCTTACGATAATTTTTATGGTGCCTATTTAATATTTTTTTGTAAAGTATCAAAAGGGACGGGCTGAAAACCAGCGCTGTGACTACGCATGCAGTCACGGCAATAAAGCTTAGCCCGTTCTTTTTTACCACAAAAGTGTGAATGTAAGAAAACATATTGTTCATAATTGTAAAATTTGTGGCGATTAAGTTATTTTCGCTTTCATCTGGAGGGGGTACACCAGATGGTCTGGCGACCCAGTTACGGTGGCATGGAGTCCCTGGATGTTAGCAGCACAACCGAGAAACTTTGAAAACCATGAAGGAGGCCTAAGTCCTGCTTAGGGCGCCAAATGGCTGATGATGAGATTAAACTAATGCTCTTTATTGCACTGCACACCATCTATACTTATATAATAATACTATAAAGAGGAAAGATTTGTATTTTTGTGTGTGTGCGTGTGTGTGTGTATGTTTGTAATGAAAAGGCTCAGAAACTACTGGGCCGATTTGAAAAATTCATTCACCATTAGAAAGCTACATTCTTCGTGAGTAACATAGGCTATATTGGATTTTCGAAAAGTTTAGGGTTTCGTACGAAATCTCGAATAATGTAACCCAAGGTGTAAAAAAATTACTACCCCGGGAATTTTCCCCGGAACTAAAATAGCTATTTCCACGGAAACGTTTTTGCCACAAGTGGTAAGCCGGGGCGGGTCGCTAGTTCATTATAAAAGTAAATTAAAGTCTAGCCACAGGGTTAATGTTCACGTTTTGTACTTTGGGCTATTTCGGTACAGAATCCACAAATATAGTAAACAGTTCTCGAAATACATTGTTATATATTTTTCGAACTAAAACATTGTAATATCAGTCATGTTTTTCAAGTGTATCGAAGTGGAAATAGGTGGGCCGTATAGTTTTACTAATTTTGCGTCCGTTCGGATTATTTGCAAAAAGCAATCTTTAGAACCAACAGAGCTGCCTAGAATCTAGATATACCTACGGGGCTCCCATACAACAAACTTGATTTTTTTTGCCTTTTTATTCGATATTAATAACGGCAACAGGTAGACTCTTCAACTATTCACACAATTATTTGTGTAATCACTTTAACAATAAAATAAATATTTAAAGGGTTTGCCATTTACGAGTATGCTCGAACAGGAACAGGTAGACGAGAATTAAAATTACGCAGGGCTCTGTGCTTTTTAAGGTTCCATCGTCAACACAAAACCCTTTTAGTTTCGCCCTGTCTGTCTATCCTCGGCTTAGCGCAGCCGCGGTGTTTGGCACAGATAGCATCATCATCATCATCGACCCTTTATGTCCCCACCGAGGGGCACGGGTCTCTTCCCTGAGCAAGGTATAGGCCATACTCCACCACGGGGGCCAAGTCCGGATTGGTGGAGGCTTGTAAGACTAGTGGCTGGTCTTATTGTCAGAAGTTTTCAAGTCACCCTAAGATGGCTCAGATATAATATCTACACATATGTGAGTGGTTGACTAAAACGGGACCTGAAGGGATTGGAAACAGTTTTTTTTTATTTGACTTTTTTAATCTCTGGAAATTTTTAGGTGCCGTAGTTATTTTTCTATGATTTTTTTGTGAGCCGAGCCGAGTCGAAACCTGTCTATACACGGAACTTCAAACGCGATTTTCTAGAAATCAATGATTTTCACTTGAGGTACCTCTTTGGTCAATAACTCACATATTAATTACCCTGACAAAACGGTAGAATGAAATGACGGAAAAAGGTACCATTAAGCCTTAAAGCTCTTTTTTGTCGGAGTAGGAAGCCCCCCCACCCTCTCGTTCCTACCCACAAAATTTTAAACTATAAGGGAAAACTATCACGGCTAAGTAGGCTTTCAAGTTATAAAAAGAAAACTTCGTCCAAAATCCATAGAAAAATACTTTTATGAAGTCGTTAATTCTGTAAAGCAGATTAAAAACCTCTCTTTCTACGGAACTCTACACTTGGGTGTGACCCGACACACTGATTTTTTTACTGGTCGCGTGACCTAGGAAGAGGGGGTAAACATAGTAACAAAATCAGTACCTACAGTACCTTTCCTAAGCTCTGGGTTGCCACTTAGGCTGTAGACTAGGTCAGCTAACACACTTATCCATTATTATTTTTAAACGTAGTACTTGTTCAATACTGTACGCATACTTCATCTATATATATATCTATATATATAAAAGGAGAAGCTGACTGACTGACTGACTGACATATCAACGCAGGGCCTAAACTCTAAGAGTTAGATACTTGAAATTTTGTACAGGGGTTCCTTTTGTAACGTAGGGAAGCACTAAGAAAGGATTTTTGAAAATTCATCCCCTAACAGGGTAAAATGGGGGTTCAAAGTTAGTATGAAACTTTGCAGTTTTTGAAGTTATTCGAATGAAATTCAGTATGAACTTTCTTCATTAAAATGTATGAAATACATGTAAAATATTTTTGAAAATCATCCCTTAAGGGGGTAAAAGGGGGATGCAAAGTTAGTATGAAACTTAGCCATTTTTGAAGTTATTCGAATGAAATTCAGCATGAAGGTCCATCATTGAAAGTCATGAAAGACATGTAAAGTAGTTTTTCGAAAATTATCCCTTAAGGGGGTAAGAGGGGGGTGCAAAGTTAGTATGACACTTTGCAGATTTTGAAGTTATTCGACTGAAATTCAATATGAAGTTCCTTCATTAAAATTTATGAAATACATGTAAAGTAGTTTTTCGAAAATCATCCCTTAAGGGTTTAAGAGGGGGTTGGGAAGTTAGTATGAAAACTCTTTCGCATGCGCTAAATGTATCCCTATCTTATTTGCAAACACTTTACTCAACTCAAGCCCACGCGGACGTAGTCGCGGGCAACAGCTAGTCCTATATAAGTATTAGTATTATAACAATAACAATAACATTTACATACAGATACATACATTGTTTCTGGCCCCACACTAGCAACTCCCTCGTGGGAACCTGAAACAGCGACGTCACGAACATGTAAACATCCAAGACCTGGGTTTCTTTTTTTTTGTCCCGTTTCGAACCTGGGACCTCTCGCATGGTAGTCAGATGCACTAACCGCTGCGCCACAGAGGTCGTCTCGTATTCTGTGGTATATATATATATATATATGAATCCCGACCGTATTCGGCCACAGCGACTGGGAACTGACTATTCAGAGTGACGCGCAGGTGATCTCAAGTGGCTGATATAGCCAATTTTGGCGGAGAATTTTCGTCCACATTTGCTGCACGTTAGCGCCCCTCCGACGTAATTGTAGTGTATGGCCGCAGGTGGTCGGGCCTTGAGCTCGTCTCGCTTAGCATCGAGCTCTAATCTGCGTTTCTCTTCAAAAAGATTTACCTTAGAGCTCACGGCATGCCTCCACACCGCCCGATCGGCTGTCAATGTCTCCCACTGTGCCGGATCCATGTCACATCGTTTCATGTGACGCTTAAGCACATCTTTATACCGCAAGAGTTGACCGCCTTGCGTCCGCTTGCCAACCTGCAGCTCTGAGTAGAAAATGCGCTTTGCCACTCTGTCATCAGGTATACGGGCGACATGGCCGCACCAGCGCAGCTGCCGCCGCTTTAGATAAGCCTCTATACCGCTGACCTTCGCCCGCCGTAGAACTTCTGTGTTTCGAACACGGTCCGACCACTGGATACTCATAATGTCGTGTAGGCATTTCAGGTGGAATCTATCTAATGTGCGGATATGCTTACGGTACAGGCACCATGTCTCAGAGGCATACAAAAGATTCGGCAGAACGATTGCCATATACACAGCCTGTGTATATGGCACGAACCCGCCTGTGGTATACAACACAGAACAAAAAAAAAGAGTAGAAGTAGTGACATGACCTATCAGTAGGAAAACCAGTGTGACCAAACTCACACATTGGCAAATAAAGGCAATTCTGAAAAGGTCTACATCACAAAAGGTCCAAGTAAAATATGAACCTTTTCAATCATATAAACAATGATCAAAATCAAATGATAATGATGAAATTGAGTTTGACATACGATCTTTGTTTTGTAGTACCGCTACTCTACATTAGATGGAACTACTGCCGCGTGTGATCGTCGAAAAGCTTTAAGTTCTATGCCATAAAGTCGAATATTGAAAAATAATTATCTGCTATGTTGCTACTCAGGCTACGGATGGGACATATTGCCATATCGATAAATTATAGAACTGTTTCATAAAGCGACAGTTGAAAATGAATTTGTTATGACAATGTTTCTTAATCATTAATTTTTTTAGTACCTACATTGACAAAGTAACATAATGTATTCCCTTCTGCCAAACTGTACCACAGTTCGATGTAAATTACGCAGCCGGCTACCATATTAACGGTCCTTCTGGATGATTGGCTACGCAATGTACCTATATGGAATTCTCATAATCTAACCATAGTCGCTTTATGAAACGAGGCCCAGCAAACTTATCGTGTACAATTTATAGAGAATAAGAAAGCCTATTGTATTTTTTTTAACTCTAACTTTTATGTGTGTCTTGCTTCTTGTGTGCAATAAGGAATATTCTTTTTTTTACGTAGCCTCGATTGTGTCCCACTGCTGGGCAAAGGCCTCCCAAAACTCACACCAGATGGCGATCTCGACCGACACATGCCGGAGTGGTCTGAGGTGGCACAAGACAGAATATTCTTATATTATTTATTTATTTATTTACAATGTCGTTTTCTATCAACAGACAAAGGTTTATTAGATCTAACAACATTTGATAAATAGCAATTAGGTATTTGACAGGATGTCAAATGAGTTACTTTTAAAACGGATATTTGTATGAAAATACTTGCTTGTGACATCACATTTCAGAGCACTTTTTTATGTTTCATCTATCTAAAAATTGTAACAACTAGTAAATAATTCAAAGGAATACATTTTCCGAATCATTTTGTAATTTTTGTTTTAATCGAGCATCTCAAATAATTTATTGTTGATAGTGTTAAATACCGTATTGTACTGAAAGCATAAATTCTCGAAATGGTTTGGAAAGGAGAATGGCAGGCTTCAGTGGAAGTCTCGTACACCTACAAAAAGTCGTGTTGGAACATGAAATATTTACATTTAATAGATCATTGTATAAGAATTTGTTGCATTAATTTTCTTTTTTTTATAAAGTTGGGAGTCGTGAGTTAAGCTTGTTTTTTTAAGAAGTTTGGAGGTTATGTTACGACCCCGTTTGCTTGACTGTTAGAGATAAATACCTACACAAATAATTGAAACAAAATCATTCTAATATACACACATACGTACATACCTATGTACATACATATATGTATAAATAAACGGTCGGATAAAAATCAAGAAAGATAATTTGAACCAAATACCTACATACTACCTACTGCTCAACTAGCAACAGCAGTTTTCTACGAGTAAAGCCACTTTCTCATGTTCTAGGATACTTTAGAACTCTCACTATAGTCATAGTCTACTATTACTACATAATATACTACATACTTGTATAATTCGAATAACAAAAACAACTTTTTCATTAAATTGTGTTTATTGAGACAGATCTTATCTACACGTAGTACAGAAACGTATGGATAGGCGGCGTCTTTTCAATCAACTACACTCTTAAAATTACGTCATCCAAGAAGTTAGCTGGTCGCGTCACTCCCTCATGGCAAGCATAGCCCAGGTACCAGATGATACTCATCACATGGGAGCAACACCCCACAGTTCTCAACCCTACAATGCAGTTGCAATAATAACTTATTATTGCTTCTCTGGCATGATTACCTCTTTCAGTACAATAAAAACAACGACGACGAGACTTCAATTGAATTAAATAATTTTTTAATGGCACCCCCCCTAGGATTCTGCTATTGTCAAGTTTGTTGTGGAGATAGTATCAAGTAGGTATCTTCTTTTTTTTATTTTTGCCCGAAGCAGTCCCACAGAACACCTAAAAGATCGTTTCACCTGTTTGGTGTGATGTAGTCCCACGGTAAGATCCTTAATAATATGGCAATAAAAGCTAAAATTCATTAACTCATGGGACTTCTTTCGTGAAACGAACTCTTTTCGCTTTGACATGACAGTTGTTTGGCTTGCAAGAACAATCGATGGCGTTCCGTTTCTGTTTGTAAATTGCGTTTTATTAAATTATTTTCTTATTTTCTTCCCCCTACTTTAAAGAAATATTTGAATAACTGTTAAAAAAGCCAGTTGCGAAATACTAAAGTTGGGAAAATATAACCCCAAAACATTCTTTTAATAGGGCGGTACACCATATGCCGTTGTCCTTTCCGTTCATGTTCAAAAATGTAGCGTGGCTAATTAGACATAGCAATCAAATTAGCAGTCGCCATGTCATAGACAATAATCGATAGATTTTTATCATGTTGCGTCCCATCTGTAATTGAGTAGCATTCAAATGTTGACAGAAATTTTTAGAAAAAGTACATAGTTTTCGACGAAAATTGAACATTACGATCCAGTAAATAAAGGTGGTTTCACTTTCTCACTTTCGGATGGGTTTCCTTGTTCATGTCATTACAAATTTAATTAAAATACAATTTAAATACGATTTACCGATGAAATATTATGGCATAATGGTATATTTTGGTCCTGAACTTTTATTTTTGCACTGTAACACAGCACAACAAGGCATTTTAGTAGAGTTTTCAACATTGTTTTCTTTACTAGAAGCACACGGCAACTGAGGTAAGAAAAACTGTCATAGACTAAGCATAGGCAATACATTGCTAATGTGAGGCACGCGGGCCCCGCCCACTTACGACTTCTACTCTTTTTTTTGTTCTGTGGTATACAACATAGTAATCTATTCTATACCTACTTTACGAGGGCTGCTACTTATGTATGCGGAATAGAAAAAATAAACAAATGTATATGGCTAAATATTGTTTTATTGTTTTTCAAAGTATTCTCCACTCCACTATGATCGATGCACTTTTGCATTCGATGAAACCAATTTGTGAAACACTTTTTCCACTCTGATTGAGGTATCTCCAAAACGTGCTGTTTGAACGCATCTACGGCATCTTCACGGGTCAAAAATCGTTGACCTATTTATTCTTTACATTTGGGAATAAATAGAATCATTGGGAGCCAAATCAGGGCTGTACGGTGGATGACCCATCAATTCTATTTTTTGACCATCCAAAAATGTAGTTGTTTCCTGAGATGTATGACAGCTGGCATTATCATGGTGAAGTATGATTCTGCGTCGCTGGTTGTTAAGGCGTATTTCTTCAAATACTTCCGGCAAACAAATGGTCGTGTACCACTCCGAATTAACCGTTCTGCGATTCTCCAGTGGTATTGTAGCCACATGGTCATTAATACTAAAAAAGCAGGCCACCATTTGCTTTACAGTGTTTTTTGCACGAGCCACTTTCGTAGGGTTCGGCTCATTTTGAAACACCCAAACTGTTCATTGTTGTTTAGTTTCGGGATCGTACGCGTAGATCCAGGATTCGTCACCTGTGTATATATTATAAACAGATTTTGAGTCGCCTCCGTTGAATTTTTTTAAGGTTTTCTTGCACCATTCGACGCGAGCATCTTTTTGATCCTGAGTTAAGTTGTGCGGGATCCAACGCGAACAAATTTTTTTTACAGACAAATGTTCATGTAATTTCCTATGAATGCTCGTCATACATATGTTCAGAACAGCCTCTATCTCGCGATACGTAACATGGCGGTCTTGCATTATTAGTTTTCGCACAGCTTCAATATTTTGTGGCACAACCCCCGATTTCGGGCGACCTTCTTTAACTTTGTCCGTGAGCTTACTGCGCGTGCGATTAAACTCACTAAACCAGTGATACACAGTCGTTTTTGATGGAGCTTCACCACCAAAAGTCGAAGTTAATTGATCTACGCATTGTTGTTGCGTGAAATCACGTCGAAAATCGTAATAAATCATAGCACGAATATTTTCACGAGTGAGTTCCCTTTTTTCAGCGATGTTACATTTTAAACCCAACAAAAACAAAACACTAACTTATATAAGAGAAAAATATTAGCGGCCAGTATTTAAAAAAAGAACGAATTTGACCATGGAGGTCAGACATTGCGTTTAAAATTATTGGAATCCCAGATTCCGCATACATAAGTAGCAGCCTATGTATATAGTATTTATTTTTCACGGTTGTACCACACAGCAGTCTGTAGCGCTCGCAGGGTAGCTCTTGGGGATTATTCCACTTAGTTCACCTGGGGTAGTTCACCTGGGTGAACCAAGTCTACCGATCGGTAGACTTGGTTCACCTCGTGCCAAATAGCCTGGGTGCATTAAGTCTACTCCATTTTATTTCAATTTTTTGTATACTTTGTTCATCTTCGAATAATGGTGCCAGCTAAAAAAAGATTATTATTTTTTAAAACAAGAAGTACGTATACGGGTATGTTAAAAGCTAAAAAAAATTGATAAAAAAAATAAAAACCGGCTTCCAAAATCTAGCGCACTAAAAAGTTAGAAATAATTTAAAAGAATACCTTTAAATTAGAAGTACAGTCGACAGCACGTCAATCTTCCCATTTTAGTTGCAAAGTCGCCCGTAATGCAACGGAGTAGAGTGCATGGTTGTATACCATGATGTGCTGTCGACTGTACGTATACGAATTATTTTATATTTGCATAATTTTTTTTTTGGTCGATTTTTTAGCGGGGGAGCGCAGGGAAAAAGGCGTGACCTATCCATAATTTTTTTTATTTTTATTTATTATTATTTTCATTATTATTTTCATTATTATTGTTATTTTTTTATTTTTTATTTATCTTTTTCTTTTTTTTAAATCTTTTTTTTTCATTATTTTTTTTATTTTATTTTTTTTATTTACGAGTTACGTTCTTCATCGCCGAAAATCTTTATCAGATCTTAACCAAATTAAAATGGGACCAATGGGACGCTATAACTATTCAAACAAAAAAAAATAATTGTCGAAATCATATTATCATAATAAAAATAAAAATATAATAATAATACCAAATAAAAAAAATAAAAAAATTATGGTTAGGTCACGCCTTTTTCCCTGCGCTCCCCCGCTAAAAAATCGACCAAAAAAAAAAATTATGCAAATAAAAAATAATTCGTATACGTACAGTCGAGAGCACATCATGGTATACACCCATGCACTCTACTCCGTTGCATTACGGGCGACTTTGCAACTAAAATGGGAAGATTGACGTGCTGTCGACTGTACTTCTAATTTAAAGGTATTCTTTTAAATTATTTCTAACTTTTTAGTGCGCTAGATTTTGGAAGTCGGTTTTTATTTTTTTTTATCAATTTTTTTTAGCTTTTAACATACCCGTATACGTACTTCTTGTTTTAAAAAAAAAAACTTTTTTTAGCTGGCACCATTATTCGAAGGTGAACAAAGTATACAAAAAATTAAAATAAAATGGAGTAGACTTAATGCACCCAGGCTATTTGGCACGAGGTGAACCAAGTCTACCGATCGGTAGACTTGGTTCACCCAGGTGAACTACCCCAGGTGCACTAAGTGGAATAATCCGCTCTTGGCACTCAGTGAAAACCAGCGCTGAAAGCTTGACACTCAGCATATAAAAAAATACAACGTAAAATTTATAAAAAGAAAGGAATAAAGAGCCTCCGTGACCTTCTTTATTCCTTTCATTTTATAAATTGTATGTTGTTTTTGTTTTAGTTGGTTTTGTTATTGTGGCGTGTGTGTGTGTACCTACTGTTTTTATCATAAATGATTTTTCTTCTTCTTCTTCTAAATACTATATAAAAAACCGGCCCAGCTGACATGAACTGCAGTATTTTTTTCATACAGCCTTTTCCCTTTTGATGTAGCAATCGTTCGTAAAAGTAAAAAGGGCTGTGCGAGTTTGAATTTCAAATTAGAATTTTGACTGTTGCCTGCGATGTTACTTTCCTATATCGTAAGTTGGCCAAGATATCCTTGTAATGACCTGTGCCAGCTCTAAATTGAATTCCGTGTGAAACCAGCGGAAAACTTTTCCCGATAAAAACGATTACCCAGCGTTACATGATTTTCCTTATCATGCACGATACGGGGACATGTGGGAGGAGTTTGTATTGATAGATAGATAAGTTATTTATTTACACTTGCACACACACACACTTAAATATACAAACACGAAACAGCATAAAGATCAATTGCTTTTGTCCTGTAACTGGTATCTGTGGTCAAAGGCTAATAGCTATTAATGCCCGGTCCCAATAATCTACTAACCAGCTACCACCAGTTAAAATGTTAACTACTTAGTGATAGGCCATCAATAGAAAAGAAAAACGGAAAATTTCAATATCGCGTTGACAGCTGACTGTCAGTTCTGTAGATAACTAGGTTAGAGGCGGGAGACCCAGGTTCGATTTCTTTGTTTTCTAAGTAATTTACATATTTGGTGAAGTTATTGTAGCAATACCACTCGCTAGCCGTGAAGGGAAACATCGTGGGAAAACCTGAGTGCCAGAACTATTCAATACCTCAGCGCTTGAAATCGGCGACCCGCGGTAGGCACGCGTGGTGATAAAAGAGAAGGTTTGTGCCCTATAGTTGGACGTATTTAGGCTGCTTACATTACAATAACTACGTACATGAACTTTAATCACTTACGGATTGGAAAAATTCTTGTTGCCTAAGATGAGCTGAAAACAGTTAGTATCCGACTTTACACGCAAAACATACAATAACTATACTGTAGATAGAATTTTTCTTTTCCTTTACGCCTTACGAATCCCACTGGATGTCACTTGCAAACCAATTACTTATTTATGCAAATCCACAAGCCGCCCACGACACAAGCCTAGTGTGGGGACAATGGAAAATCTGCAAACTTGTCGTTATGACCTTAAAATTCATCTATGTACCTACATTGTATAATTAACAGCGTCTGCCTCATACCAATACCAACCTCTTCTGAACAGGGTCAAAAAGTTAATGTCTTATCTTGTGCAAAACCTCTCGTTTAATAAATATAGGAGATTTTTTAATTTGAATAGTCTCACTGTATGGCGGAGTGTATGGATCTCATTAAGTCATGTACAGGTACACCTTACGCTGACCTTGGAAATTTAGATTTTGTGCCGATGGTTATATTGAACAACTGAACGAACTACAAAACCTCAAAATAAAATGTAACTTATAGCTTGCGCAGACGAGGGATTTGTGTTCGCGGAGTTTTTATCGGCTAAAATAGATCGCTTACAACTGTATCGAGTAACCCAACCGAGGGATTAAAAGTAACGCGTACAAAAAGCCCGCCGAATAACCGAAGACATGCAGAGAACGGACCGGACAAAAGTAAGTAAAAGTCCCCGAAAAAAATAGAACTCGTGGACTAGGCGAAGCAATTAGTCCGCGTTAAAATATCTTTTTGTTGTAAGGGGTTGGACCCAGTATTTCGCACACCGTGTGCGTTGAGTTCGCGGTAAATCCGCGGCGTAATTTTTATTCGCGGAGCGTAGTTTTTTCTCCGCCGCGGAGAAAAGTGCGTCGTCTGCGCAGGCCTTTAGAGTCACTGGCCCTACCAGGATTCAAACCCCACGCATGTTAAGCTATTTGTTTAACCACTCTGCCCTCACCGGTCTCTGAAACTTTTCTTTCTGCTTACAAACTGTTTCCCATTGAACATTCCAGGCGATCTACGACATGCTGGGCGCGTGCTCCAGCAACCGGCCAGCCGACTCAGCCGAAGAGCGCGCCAAGAACATCTTCGCCAAGATGGACGAAAACAACGACGGGCAACTCACCCAGGACGAGTTCCTCAAGGGTTGCCTGCAAGACGAGGAGCTATCCAAGATGCTCGCGCCCTAAACAGGCTCTCGAACCCCGCCCAAATGTCCTCCTTTATACCCAACCGCGTATGTCAACACTCCCGGCTCACCATTACCATACTCTTGAGTTTGCTCGGGCGCCACGCTCCTCGGTCGAGAACTTACGCTTGGTTCACACTTCTTACCCGCTGCCGCGTATTTGCGTGCACGCGAATCCACAGTCGGACGACTAACACTACTCAATGTGTTTTGTTAAATCCGCTCGAGCGCCGCGACGCTCGGTCAAAAACTTACGCTTATTCCACAAGTCCACAGGTTTTTTTTTCTTGATTTCGTTTTGAGTTTTATGATTCCCTGGCAAAACGAAAAGTGTACACGTGCAGGCTTGCGCGTATTCGAATGGTCTGTGAATGGTTTCTTTAGAACTGGACTGCAACCATTATCGCGTCAAAACCACACGATTATTTTCACGTCAATTGAGCATGCTCACGTCTAGAAGTGCATTTGAGATTAGTACATGATAGCTTGTTACACGCGCGAGGGTACTCGGTCTTTAAGCAATATTTTGGGCGGGTCTGCCAAAAAAGGCCTAAAAAGCAATCGCGCCTATGCTCTGTAAGCTAGTGCGTAGCAACCGATGCATCGGTTGGTTGGTTAACCGTCGCGATGGTTACTGTAAGTTGCACTGCACTATTCCCTAAGATATAGCTGAGGGGATGCATCGTTGATATGCAAACGAGTATTCATGAGATTGAACGATGTAAATTAATGCATCTAGGTATTAAAAGCGATTGCAACGAGGCTACGTATTCCCAGTTCGAGAATCCTTCGGCACGTCCGTTTACTTTGCGGATTTGTTACATTTGCGATAGATTTGCGCGCGTTGGATTCTCATCGGACACAGGCTTAGTTATTTGAAATTTAAGATTTCAGACGTTATTTGTTACGACTTCATTTTGCTATACGTTACCAGCTATCTGTAAAGAGTAGCATCCGTCGACGGTATTATCGAAAAAAAAAATTTTTCATTTTCCTAATGAATTACAAAAACCATGTAGGTTCCTATTAAACAATGCTTTGATAAAAAAACATACTCTATAATCGTCGCGTGGTACGTGGATGGAGGACGAGGTTGTGTTTCCAGTAACAAGTCAACGTGGATCTGCACGACACATCTGCTGTCAATTTAACGTGCACATACATAAGGACGTCATAGATTTGGACCGAATTAGTCCAGTTCGCTTACGTGTGGAGTTTTGACCGAAAGAACGTGAGCATAAACGGTGTTGCCTATGGGGTACTTTGTATGTACTGGTGGTACAGAAAAGTTCTGTAACATTTTGAGGGTTGTTACACTTGTGAATTCCTACCGCAAATCTTAAACATTCCGAACACCGTGAATGAAAACAACAATCTGTGTTGAGAGATTTGGCGCAGTTGCGAATAACAGCATTGGTAGAAACCTAATATTCATTTTTTTAGGTTAACTACGTTTATATAATTGACGTAAACGCCGTTTAGTATGAAAAAAAAATAAGTGTGACAAAAATCTTCTGTATCTTCACAGTACTGTCTAAAAAACGCGGGTTTTTTTATTACGATTCATTACGAATTATCGTTTTTTTGTAGGATAGAGCTCGAACGAGCTTCCGAGCTTTCCCCCCCTCCTTGTCCAAGTGGTTTTGTACAAAAATTTACTCAATAAGTATTACTAAAAGTCGATGTAACGAACTTCGGCCTCGGTGAAAACAAATTTCTTGAAAATTATATTGTCCATTCCTTAAAAAATATAATATTATATAAATTAATGTAAGACCTTTTATGTCGGGATGTCTATTAATTGTACGCAAGTGTCTGTACCATTCACGATTTTAGATAAGTCTACATCAACTGACGTTTTCTCAGCCCTATCCTGTATTCTTGGCACCAAACTTGCCCATTAGTACTGCACTGTATAAATCAAATCTTGATACTTATGTACCTATCTGATAGGTAATATTTTGCGTAACTTTGCCATTGACATCTGTGGGGCAATGACAGTAAGATTGTAACTGTGGAGAAGGTTTGTTCATAAGTTTTTTTTCCCTTGCGCATTTGACTGATTAGTTTTTGTTAACTACAGAGACGATCTTTTGTATTTAACCGGATTATATTGTTGAACACAAAAATCTCGCATTTACTAACATTGTTAATATATCAGCATTCACTAGAAATAATCCTGTGATTTTTAAGTAACTAGCTTGTAACTGGTAGTTGCAAACAACATTTGGTTCAGATTCAGTCTATATGTATAAAGTATAAAGTAATATAAGGACACCACAGAATGGGATATATTATGTTAGTCACTTGCATTTAGAATTAACCTATGTTTCTTAGTTTTTGTAGCATTTTTATCAAACACTTTTTAGGTGCCGGTGTTATACTGGCAGGCTTGTTTGCTTTTAAAATTGGATATTCTTCACACTGCATAATTATTAGTTATTTTTTTTATTACCTTTTTATTTTTGCTTTTTTTTTTAATTACCTTTTTCTCTGATAGCGTAACTATTTTTCCCTTCATATGTTTACTACTGTGCCTTCTAGATCTCTGTAAATACCCATAATTTATTTTGTATTTCCATTTTCTCTCACTAATGCTTGCGCCATTTTAGCGGCCAAAGTCATTCATGCATCAAATGATTTTTTTTATTAAACCCATAAGTCATTTGGACAGTCATTGGACCACTTGGCAAGACTTTTTAAAGTCTTAGCTGTTCACACTAAAATAAACAATTGATCAACAAAATTCTAGTCCAATTTTTTTAAGTACCTACTTAATTAAATAATTAATTTAGAATTCAACACAATAACTTAACAACTCAAAGCTTTCCCATAATCTCTGTTATATTTTTAATGAGTGTTTTAATTTTCTAATCGCTATTGCAACTTATTTTAATACGACTATAGACGCATTTAATGCTGTTATGTTGACTATGAGGTACACAATTTGATTGAAGCGCATTTTCGGTGCATTTTCTTCATGTGATTTAAAAAAAAAGAAGTTAAGTGCTTATACTCAAAGAGTTTCAAGGTTTTGTATGTATCTATTTTTTCTTAATAATCGAATCGACAAAAACACAAAAGCTAATTACAGACTTTTCTCCTATACGAAAAATATTTTTACACTGAAAACGGTTCTTATTTACATTTTGTACCTAATGTATCTTCACCGGTTGCGTTATTTAATTTTAGTTTCAGTCTTGCGATTGTTTCCCGTTTCCTTTCTATTATAAGAAAAAACTTCAGTAAAAAAAATTATCGGTTTGTTAGTCAAAAGTAACAGATTTACGGTAACAGAAGTTACAGTAACAAAAGTAACAGAAGTTACAGATTTAAAAGCTGAAAAGCTGAGTTCGTTTATTTTTATTTTATTTTATTTGGTTACAAAACCCACGGCACTAGTTAAATAAAATTAACAGTTATAAATATAATTTATCATAGGCTTATTTTATATTACTTCTGCACTACGATAAAAAATGAATGAAGTTACTAAAGTAAAAAGACGCATATCACGCAATTCACAATTGCTTCCAAAACATTTTTCTCAGTTTTGACCTGATGTCTTGTCAACTTATGAAGCCAGGGTTGGTTTTACAAGTTTCCCAGTCCTGTGCCACCCACATCCAGCGACTCCCATTGTTTTTTCCGATTACATTAAAACATTTTCAGTGCAAGTTATCCATTTTACTTAATCGATCCACTAAAAGCCGGCAGCTAAAAGGGATAACGCAACAGGTGTATTGTGACTTAAGTATTTGCAATTAGTTTCTGTCCTCGCAGAGTGATCTGATCACCTGTGGATGTAGAAACTGATTTGGTTTATTTACTTTCATGCTTGTAAACACATTCCATTGATTTACCTAATTAAGTTTTCCGTTTTAATCCAGACGTACATTTGTCAATTTTACAACCTTTAGCCTGGATTGCACCATGGATTCAATTTAGTGTACTACTGTGTTTGTTATGTAAAACATTTGATGCGAACAGGCCTTGTCTATAGCGCATTTTATAGAGTAAAGGGGTGTGCACAAATCGCCTCATCGAGTCGCATCGCTTGCCTATTCATGCAGGTGACTAAAATTGCCCGTGGCTCGGTCATTTTCTTCCAAACTGTTGCATAATGGGTGTTCGTGCCTCATGCGAAAACACCCTCATGCGACGTGCGATTGCCTGCAACTGATCGATTGCACGGTCGATTTTAGTCACCCGCCGCATGCGACTTTTTGCCGCGCGGCAAAAGTCGGCATACACCCAACTTTGCGGCCTGCGTTTTTAGTCACTTGCAGCCGAGTTGCTATTGAGACGGTCGATTTCAGCCGTGCGCTAAAAATCGTGCGGCATTCGTCACCCGTGTAACCTATAGTCACCCCACATAACCTATAATTTAAAAATATTTCAATGATATCTGAAACCACCTTATGAGTTCCAATGTGAGGTGCGTAGCCTTCCTTTTTAACTTTAAGCAAACGTAGTCATGTATTTTACTATTTTCGGGTTATCGGTTTTTTTTTTGCGTATTCCTCTAATTTGTTACAGTGAAGCAAAAAATCTTTTTGGCATCCTAAAATAGATATACATATTTGTATCTTATTTCGAAACGGGTCCACATTATGCGCCAGAGGAGGTATATACGGTATGACCATTTTAATGTAATTTTCTGCATCCTATATACAATCGGAGGTTTAAATAAATATTTTTAAATACGAAGAGAGACCTCAAACGGTTTTATCATGCGATCGACTGAATATTAAAATGTAAACGTTTTAATTTGGGAAACAGGGATCAAACACCTTGAACTTTGCAACTTTTACGTTGTGTTATATTGAACCTTAGACAGGGTGTCTCATGAACATATCACGCCAATTTTGATACTCGCACAACGCAAAGAACATTGCGTACGTTAAATCTTAAAAAGACTTAAGTTATAATTTCGATTAGATTTCTTTACTTTGCGAACATAACTCAACTGAACATTATAATTTGTGACATTAAACTAGTCTAACATATAAAATGTTCTGAACGTATCTGGCAAAACCATTAACACGTCAGATGTCAGTCGGTTGCAAAAACACAAAAGGTGAGCGGGTAGACCTCCTACCCTCTTTACAGTGGTTTAGTTACTGGTCAACCCAATATGCACGGCAACTATCAGGTCGCTGCGACGTTGGAGAAAATATTAATTTCACCAGAAAATCGATTGAACTGTTACATTTTTAGCCTTCCAGTACGCGGCGTAGGATCGACTATCTGATCTACGCCGTGGCGATAGTGGAATATTCGACTGTGCAAATCGGTGAGCATTTTTTTCTGAATTTGTCGGTACATGATAAGTAATTGGTCCAAGAAATATTTCCTTAGTCAAACTCGGTGTATATTAATCCGTAATGTACGATTTTAAGTAACGTTGGGCAAACACGTGAGCGTCTAATCATCCATTCCGCGTCCTCTTTCAAATAAAAACTAAATGTCAAGTCAATTAAAAGAAACAATTTTTAATCTGTAGCCTCATCCATCGATAAGTGTAATTTAGCAAATGAAATTGAGAAGATTAGTATGTTAACGTACGTGTAAACGTTTACTGGTTTAAAATACCTAACAATCTCAAAAACCGCCGGGAAGATCGCTGAACAATTTTTTTTCTTGAATATGTAGGTACCTACGGAAGGAAAAGGAATGTCTCCAGTCAATTTTCCAGTTGAATTTACTGTCTAATAATAATGTCTTTATAAAAATATCGGAGTAACTTTTTTCAACGTTTTTTTATTACATCATGTTTAGAACGTACTAAGCTTCTCTATTCAATCTTTTTCTACCTTGTAATTTGTATGAACTCATTCTCGTTTATAAGAAATCGTCATTGCAAATTGTTTCTAATAGATTGTAATTACACACTTACATTCTTTCGCTGTGTCAGGGCTCGATTCTACTCGACCGCTGTTGTGATGTGATATTAATGACAATTGAATGGTCTAGTCGGGTGGCAAATGTTTTACTTTATTGACTCGTCGCCTAGCGCAAACGCATCAAATTTGAGGCGTCAATAAACTGAAAACACCGCCGTTTTATGAATTGAGAATCTTCCTAGGTAAATACTTAATTCTCGACTTCAAAAGCATTTTGTCAGATTAGTCATTTTTATACTTTACACGAGAGCGAAGCTATAAGTTACTATAAGCCTACAAAAGATATTATGCACCTTAATCGAATAAGATATATGTTATATGTTTCTAATATGTTTCTCAGATGGTTAGAAAGAGATCGATGGGCTGAGATTAAAATTTTCGTCGGAAACGAATATACGACCGGACGTCGATAATTTTTGTTTTGTCTCTTCAGAGATCTCAATGAAGAACGAGACGGAGATACACGAAAGTATTTGCCCAGCAAAATTCTTAATTTCGAAAGTGGCACCTAGTCACATTAATCGATCAAATCTTAGAATCACGGCCTGAATGAGGATCAATACGCATACAATCTAGCAATTCTTACAAACTGGTCGAGACTGTTCGATCTGGCTTCTACAAAACTTAATTACATAGTACCTACTGTATACGCACATTCTACTGCACTAATCTAGATATATCACTGTCGGTTCTATCGATACTTACATTACTGTTAGTGGGTGATGCGTTAGGGACGAAATTATTGAGGTGTAGGAAAGTATACTTTTTACGGTGGAAATATGTGCCATATTCATTTATATCCGGACTCGAAATTTTTACTCTTAGGGTCAGAGCCACGGTTTTGTACTTTTACGTTTATCAAACAATCATAATCGTGCTTATGTATATAAGTGATTAAGTTCGATTATTCATTCCTCTTCATTGGAAACAAGCGAGTGATAAAATGAAAGTTAGAGAAGTAATTTTTACATAAGTAGTCAAATCACGAATCTGAGTGTTAGTTTATAGAATTATAAGTCCTTTAGCGTTAAATAGTCAGCTTTGATATCACTTAATAATTATTCGTATTATATTGTGCATCTTAATATTTTTAATCTGCATTATTATGTACAAGTCTTTGAAGACGGTACAGGCAACCACTGAAACCTCTCTGAACACTATGTATTTTGCATCTAAATGTTGATATATTATTCTGTATTGATTGTTCTGCATTCCTAGCATGACTCCTGACAATTATTGTCATTTGTAAGTCGCGGATCGTGCTATGGGTGCCCAGTCGCAAGGAAGATATTTCGTCGTCTCATATAATATGTATCCCAAAATCTGGATGGTCAACTTTTTGTTCTTAGTTAATAGTTTACTAAAAAAAATGTTATCACTAAATTCGTCGCAATTTTCATTTCATTGGATTGGATTTTCTGTCATTCCAGTTAATAAAAGTAAACAACAATGATTTGTTTGATGACGAATATGCTTCTTGCGACATACTTTAGATATTCATAATTAATAAATGTAATAGAATTTATGTGGCAGACTGTAAACGATGTTTAACAGGAATATAAGCACAATTTAAATTTAGTAAAAGTCTAATTTGGTGTGTAGTGTATTTATGACATGCCTAACTTCAGACAGTCACTTTGAACCGATAATATGGTATTTATTTGTAGCGTCACAATTTAGCTTTAGCTTTAAGTATACTTGTAGTTAAGCATTCATCGATTGGGCTTGTTCGTGGATTATTTCATGTAAACGAATTGGCTCTCTGTCAAACAATAATATCTGTCTTGACAAAAACTGTATTTTCACTTCAGAACACTCATCTATTTGAGAATTTCTAAGTCTGAATGTAATTTAAAGATATTAAAGGAACTATAAAATATGATGGGATACTGCAATTTGGTAACGTATTATTTACTGAAATTTACTAAATTATAATATACCTACCGGCCGTTAGTCGTTTTCGTAACTATAGTTTCTAACTCTTGACATTTTCCTATTTATTTTCTTAGCACAGCCTCTTATGAGAGTATTTCTATTACGTTTTGACAGAATTTTTTTTTCACTTACTGCTTATTTCCTTTGACCACACTGTACGGATCTAGTTGGAGTTTGAAACTGCAGCAACTTAAAAGACGACGGTCGTTTGCGATACTTTTTTGAATACCGCCCTATTGACCGTGGATAGTACGTGTATAATAATATAGATGGGCACTTTTCCTAGGCAGTACCTCTAAATATCCCCGTCAAATCTAACGTATTTTTAAGAGTACAATATTTTTAATGATTCACATTTTGCCTATTCATGTATGATATACAAAATACAAAAGATAGTTCGTAAAACGTCTCGTTATTTTTTGGATTGAACCGAACTATTAGTGTCATACGCTTCGACTAGAAATTGCTTTAACCATCGTTAGTAACAATTTATATCTTTCATTCAGCATTTAATATAGTATGTTGCGAATTTAACATCTAGAAATACTACAGTGTGATATCGAAATCATTGACAATGTTTTGGGGCAGTATTTTTTATTACAAAGAGAAATTGCCAATAATTCTAATAATAACATATTTGTGAACATTCGTGATTTACGATGCATGGTTCGTACATAATATGTAATTCCAAATGCGAAGTGATAAGCAATACGGTAACTTTGAACGTTCGCAATTGTACGAACAAGTTAAAGAATATTTCAATTAACCGTCGCTGAACATAAAGCGCTCCGTCCATGATTTTTTTTATAATTTTTATTACCTTACGTCTTGATACGTATAAGTCAAAGAATATGGAAAACAAAATATTTTTTGTCCTGCCATATTTTCAAAACTAACGCCACGGTTTTCTAAATCATAGTTGGACTGTCTCCTTAAAAAAAAACGATTAACGAATTCGAAGTCACACGTACTTCATTACTCGTAGTATCATTAAGATTGGATTCGTACTTACAAAATTATCAAGCATTTCGTCAAATTATTAGTTTTGTAAGTTCTAAGATTATTATTCCACCTTTCACTGTTTTCAGGGCACAAGAATCGACTAACTAAAAGGTAGAAGGTTGTGCGTGAACTACGTAAACGTCCTTATTGTAAAAAGTAAGACAGGAAAACAAATCACAAAACAAAATGGGAAAGCAAAATAGTAAACTAAAACCAGAAGTATTAGAAGATCTGAAAGCGAACACAGAGTTTTCAGGTAACATAATTATGAAATAGCGAGAATTTTATTTTTATTGTTGTGTCAACATTTTCAAACAACACGTGTCCCATGAAATATGCGTTTGTCTAATCAAACAGTTGTTAAAAATGGCGCTTACTTATACACGGATGGCACGTGGTGATCGATTGTGCCAACTGTAGCCGTCGACGTTCGTCGACGGTAGGCGTCGATGCGTCAGCGTCGAATATCTGCGGCCTTACGCGGCCGCTATTGCCACTGTTCGCCGTCCACACTCGTTGACGGCCGAAGAGTGTCGACTACGGCTGCAGTGTATTAGCGCCCTTACATACAAATATCTCTTTTAATTTATGTAAATACACGTCCAGATTTTGATTTTCCTAACTTGTGTCTAGACATTTTTTATTAAACACGAAAACTTATGTATATTTTTAGGCTTCTAGTTCTTAAAACATAGCAAAGCATAAATTCAGGCCTGCGCCTCGGAGGGGTAGACAGAGACCAGTTTCATTCAGGGCTATTCCCCGTTCCTCAACTATAAAAGTGTAAAATGTAATGGGTTGCCTTGGCAATTTCCAGATGCCGAGATCCAGGAATGGTACAAAGGGTTTCTAAAAGACTGTCCGAGCGGCCATCTCTCCGTAGAAGAGTTTAAAAAAATATACGGAAACTTCTTCCCGTACGGTGACGCCAGTAAGGTAAGTCTGAATCGTGATGTACATTTCGTTCAGTCTTACCGCCGGTTTCTCGTACGCTTAACAATCTGTTAATCTACTGTTAACATCTGTCAAAAGTTTTTATGCACTTTGGCCAACTGACAGCTGTTAATAGTAGATTAACAGCTTGTTAGTGTACGAGAAACTGGGGGTTATTCATACTGTTATTCGTATAAGTTCTTGTTGAACGTCAAGCTTATTGATGACGATTAAAATTGAACTCAAAGAAAAATCATTTTCTGAAAAATACGTGCGTTTTGGTGGGGGCGTTAAGGAGGTCCAGGGAGTAACGTTATTACATCTTTCGTTATTTTTAGTACCGTTAAATTGTCCCCACCTAAGAAAAAAATGCCTTTTTCACAGCAAAAAGTGCATATGCAATCTTTCAGTCATGTTAATAGTCATTTTAGGACCAAACTGGATTTTAGGACGTGAACCAAAGGCAAAAACCCTAGGACTATATTATAGCATGAACGCCAGAAACGGCAGTTTATAGTATAATTTCTCCCTTCTAAATTCAATGGACCAGGTTCGTGATCATACCTATGTACTTTGTCGTGGTTCATAAAATCACTAATAACTTGATTGAGACATTCCACAGACACTTTTTCAAGTACGCTGCATTGTTGAAAATGTAATCTTTGAAAAGATAAAATAAAAATTTGAACTAAAAAATAACCAACAACCAGACTACTAAGTCGGTTGCACCCAAATACAACAATGTAACTTAGTACGAGGAATCTGGGGTAATTAATGTTCAGCAGTCGGATTAATGATAATTATGTCGTGTCAGTTCTTTTTAATCTTTTACTTGATAAGACAACGGCAATATTATATTGCCGTTTTTTGTCTCCCGCAGAGCACGGCAGACTATTCTTTAACTTAACCCAATTGGACGTAGTTCAGCAAAAAGATTCCAACCCACAACATGGTCATTTTTGGGTTAAATATACCAAAATGATCGCTATGCCCTATATTTTAAGAATCAAAGACTCATAACGATCCGATGAGTATGTGCTAAGTTATGGCACATGGTAGTCCAACCCACATTGTATGGAGAGCGTAAATCAGCTTAAATCTAAAAACTCAAAATCTCAAAATTCACTATGTGTGGGTTGGAATATTTTTGCTAAACTACGTCCAATTTAGAAGCAGATCCTCTGTGCTTAGGTCGTCAGATCTATCCTAACTGTTCTCGCACCACGCTCACAGTTCGCCGAGCACGTGTTCCGGACGTTCGATGCGAACGGAGACGGCACGATCGACTTCCGGGAGTTCCTGTGCGCGCTCAGCGTCACCTCGCGCGGGAAACTGGAGCAGAAACTCAAGTGGGCCTTCTCCATGTACGACTTAGACGGCAACGGATACATCTCCCGACAGGAGATGCTCGAAATCGTCACGGTAAGTCCAGGCGATGTTGTATGCTTCAAATTGTCACCATGACGTGGGTCCTTTTTAACAACTTTAGAGTCATGGTGGTGGCCAACAGCCTTTCGCAGCAGCAACGCTGCCTCCCCCGACAGGATAGGCTTGAGATTGTCACAGTGATGCATGACGTCATTGTCAGCTTTAGTGCCATGGCGGTGGTCAGCCGTTTGTTCCGGACGTTCGACGCGAAAGGGGACGGTACCATCGACTTCCGGGAGTTCCTGTGCGCGCTTAGCGTCACCTCACGCGGGAAACTGGAGCAGAAAAACGAGTGGGCCTTCTGAATTTACGACTTAAACAGCAACTGATACGTCTCCCTCGCGGCTTCCGCGTCGTGGCGGTCGTCAGACGTGGCGGTCGTCAGAATCTTCCCGGCAAGATAGCCTGACATCGTTATGATGATGCACGGCGACATGACAGTTTTAGCGTCATAGCGGTGATCAGCCTTTTGCAGTGTGAACGCTAAGTCCCCGCGTCATTATCCGCTATATCATAGTCAGTTTTTTGATTAGCGTTATGGGGGTAAAGAGCCTTTTGCTGTGACATTACTATATCCAGGCTGGACATGCTTGAAACCGTTACTGTGATGCGCGGCGTCATTGTTACAATTTTTTTCCATTGCATCAGGCGTCTGCAAAGGCTACTACATCTTTCGACGTACGGGGCATACGTTAGCGAATAACAACATTGTCACTTTTTATGAAATTTTTGACTTGTAACGCCATCTGGCGGTGACTTGGTCAACGTTAAAGTAGGTCAACGCAACGCCATCCATGGCGACCATATTAATGCCTTAGTTCTTAATGCCGACGGTAGATGGCGTTTAAAAATATTTTATACTTGATTCAGAAAAAAAGGCTTACATGTAAGTTGGCTCACAGTGAACGTTAACATTAACATTTACATACAGGCACATACATGGATAAGAGTGAATGGTATAAGACTAATTTGTTTTGACCACGTTTTGCCAATGAGGACCATCTAGTTTTTTTAAATGAAGTGAACTGACAGCTGCCAATGACAAGCCCACATTAATGTAAATTCTTTAATAGGCCAAGACAACATATTAATTTATTAAAACTTATTAAAAAGCTTTTTCAGACTATTCAGATACCAATATATCGTCAAGTAGACAAAGGATTTTCGTTGTTCGATTCGATGCTAATTAAGAAGATGGTTTCACATAACCATTCCAAATTTCCACTTCCAGGCCATATACAAGATGGTGGGGTCGGTAATGAAGATGCCCGAGGACGAGTCCACGCCGGAGAAACGGACGGACAAGATCTTCCGTCAGATGGATCGCAACAAGGACGGCAAACTGTCCCTTGAGGAGTTCATAGAAGGGGCCAAGAGCGATCCGTCGATCGTGCGGCTGCTACAGTGCGACCCTCAGTCTCAGTGATGGGCCACAGCGATGCTTGGAAGGGTGGACAAACTGTTCTGGTCTAGGTAAGGCGCTGGCTAGTATACTGAAAAGAGTTGAGACTAAAACATACTGCGCCGGCTTTATACTGACTCTCTGAAGCATGCGTCCGGTAAGTCTTAGACGTTAGCGGATTTCGCCCTTTCCATAAGCTGGCAACTCTATACTGAAAAGTCTAGAAGTAACTGGTTTTCCAAGCATTTAAGCTCAGAGCTGTCACTTTTTGGTCAGTAGCAGAATCGAACTCCAGAAGATCATGAGTCGGATAGGCCGATTAAAAACGACAGTCTAGACTGGAGGTTTAATCAGAACGGAATCAGCTGTGGTATTTACCACGCCCGATGGCGCCAGACGCCAGCCCCATTAGGATATCGAGGATTTCTACCTCCACAATCACTTGTCAATTGTAACGCTTTCAGTATACTCGCTAGGGCCTTGTGTGATCTGAATATTTACCCGTTTTCTTTTTGTATAAAGTCACCCTCTAACTTTTGTCCGCTTGTCGAGAGCTAGTGCGCGGCATCGACCGTCAATGCACACCCCGCTGTCCTCTTGTTTGGATGTGTATTCACCGCCTTTCGTACGACTTAAGTCTTCGCCCACTGTGACTTCTGACGTGCTCCCTCGTGGACAAAATTAATCTACTGCTCGTAATGACACCATCGCATTGAAGCGCTTGGAGTTCCGAGCAATGGAACATAATTATATTAGACATCACTAGACTGATTTGACGCGACACACTTTCGCTTGTGGTTCTTGGAACGTATTAGAAACAAAACCTCTACCAGTAGCCGTTTTATTACACTGCTATTGGTACAGATTTTAACGTTCGACGAATGGTCGGGACCCTAAGCGCAACAGAATGTCTTTGCATTAAGTGCAATAAACAACCGCCGACTCGAGCGTGCCACTCTTAACCTTTTTCTTAACAATTGAAAAAAAAATACTTTCAAGGTCAGGCAAGTGCAAGTTTTGCAATATGCATGCACTTTTAAGTCACGCCCCTGCGCAGTGGGCGCTTAGACTTTTTTAAATAGATTTGTTACGAACGTAAGTGAGAAACTGTCTGAGCGAGTACTCAGCTGCTTCAAGATCTGACGAAAGTTGTAAACGTTACTTGAATGACATATCGGTTTCATGTAGATAGGTGTTGGCTTGGTTAAAGGCTAACGGCGAATTATCGGCTAACATCATTGTAGTGTTATGTGAGGTTAAAAAAAGGCTTTATGGACCTCCCACTAATTAAACGTTCCACTTTGTAATGTTTTGTTTCAAATTTGGTATCTATTCTGGTACGATCTTCGAATAACTCGTTATATCCTGAGTTGCCTGGATTCAGTAAAATAGTACATTTTAGAAACAATTTCGAATTTCAAGATTTTAATTAATAACTCTTTTAAATTAAAAAAATGTTGGTCGTGAAATACATGTGACAATCCTCCAAAATATTGTTATAGCCCGCAATGCTCTGTATAAAAATTCTTGCTAGCAAATAACGTTGAACAGCGTGTCTGTTTTGTTTAAAACTAAGTCAGTAATGACCAAACTGGTACCTACATAAAGCCGATAGTTCGCATTTGCCATGTGACATTTGAACGATGAAATTATTCACTGATAGGTTTTTAGTTATTGTTTAGTTATAGTTATAACTAACCCTGAAGCTCAATTGGCTGGCGGTTTTAAATAATCTTCGTGCAGCTACTGTAGGGAACTTTTTTTAAAGCAACTTTCAATCACAAACGAGTCACTCAAAGTATTTATGTGTTAAATAAGTTTAGTCTTTTTTAAATAGTACAAACGAGCATCCAGACATAAGGACACAAACTTTGTATTTTTAAGTAAACTAGTGTTTGAAATTTTTCCTTATAAATAAATAGCTAGATATAAAATGAACATCTTGATATGGCCGATCGGATAGAAGATTTCGTGCTCTCGAAAACGTTTACGGAACGGTGACAGCATCGCATATCGATATGATTTTTGTGAATATTTACGAAGTGATCAAACGTCAGACCTAAAGTATTAACATTAGTTAGAATAGAAGTTATTTCTCGGTGGCGACCAGCGATGGCTCGTCGGATGATCAGTAAACGTCATCACGCGGGCCATTGCTGCGTACATTGACGATTTTATGTGCGACGAATAAAATGAATTAGATTTATGTGGTTTAATAATGTTTGCATTGTTTGAGAAATATTGATTGCACAAGCGAAACCAACACAGATACGCGCAACAATAGTTGGAGTGAACAACTTCGATTTACAGTAACCGAGAATTAAGAAGTTCTACCGAAATAACCTGAGACAGCCTAAGCGTTGCATAAATCAAAATATATTTTATTGTGAATTATCTTATAAGCATTGGTTTGCTTAAATTTTATAGAGAGATATATGGATGAATTAAAACAACTATTATTTACACTACAATAATCGAAATGCATTAAAGCAGTATAATGTTATTATAACTATTTTAATGGTATGTTCATAAATATAGCCAACCATGATTTTGCTGTAGGATTTAGATAGGCAATGGAATCCGATCTGAATCGAGAACAAGAAAGTCAAATATGTAATCGCGCTTTGCATCGACATTGTGTTTGATATAGTAGTTTTATATAATAATTTACTATTAACGCTAGTTAATACTAATAATATTGTAACAGATTCTAAAGAACTATGTACCTAAAGATGAAACTGCAATAATAAGCGTACTTGCCTACTATACTAAATTAGCCATATTTTAAATAAGTGAAAACAAATCTGTTGGCACCTATTACGCTGGTAGTTAAGTCGAGTGACTGTGGCTACCTCTACTCTGCCGTCAGAATGATTTTCTATTGACAATAAGTTTATAATACCAATCGCAAAGCAATAACTTAGCGCTGTTAGTTTTGAATTGATACAAATATTACGTCTAAGAAGCGGGCGAACGTATCTACCTCTAAAGCCAGGTTCACATCTCTCTTGCGTTTAGTTGCAATATGGTGGAGCGCACTGAACTTTAGCAATAAGTAAGTAGTTCGCTTTCGGAAAGGAAGGAGCTTAATAAAGAGTATGATAAAGATTTTTATTGTTAAATTATTTACTTCTCGCTAGCAATAAATAGTGTTTATTTAGGTACTATTTTTGATTGTTAGCAAATAAAATATCTATTTGGTCTGTGACCGTCTTTCAAGTCGAATTAAAAAAAATATTGACTATAAAAACAAAATGGTCACTTGAACGTCAAAGCTGTTTGTTTCACGATTAAAGGATTGTGCGAAAAAGGAAATTCATTGTTCGCATTGTTGAGTAGCTCATATAGAACTCAAAAAGCAGCCATCCCTTCTCTTAGTGAGAGAGAGTGGACTGCGAATGTAGAGTACCGGTAGAACGATACTCTAACATTGCTCGGTACTCTACCTCAACCTCACGGGTTTCGTGCTTCTATCCCAGCTTTGTTATTATGTACTTATATTTGCGAATTCGAAGTAGAAATATCAGTCGCTAACAGTGCAGGAAAAGAAGCGTGAGGAAACCGGAATGTCCTATTCATCAACTCTTCATACCGCCAATGATTTAATCGTAATACCTATACATTTTCGAATGGAAACTCGTAAGCACTCCAATTTGTAGTGAAGTTTTCATTGATTTCATTAACAAAAACAAGCGAAGCAACAGTGAATACCTAATAAAGTTAATATTGACTACGAGATAGCGCGCACTGTCTCTGAGAGAAAAGAGAAATTAATTAAAAAACTACTCTTCCGACACGCTTCCAAAGTTGACTTTAGCGTCTCCCTCCATAGCGTTGATTGCTCATAGCTGATTCTTCCAGTGAAAGACTTATCTCATAAGAAACTTACGGAAAAATAAGATTACTGAAGTAGGTATTGGGAGTTTCGTAAGGAGGGCTGAGCGTGTGAACCCGGCGTTACTCAATGCTAGATACAGAGTAGAGGTATTAACAATTCAATAAATATTCTAAAAATATATACCTAACTACCTCGTGGGCATCAGAGTAAAATGTATATTTTTTCAAAGAACTTGGCTAAGCTAAAGGAGTGCTACTACTATCTTATGAACAATTAAATAAAGAGCATGGAATAGAAAATGTTTACTCTGATTGCCACTAGTGTAATAGACCGGCAATCAAAGAAACTCTGGCGCCACTGTAGTTTGCAGTCAGCCAATCAGAAGACAGACTGAACGAGATGGCGGACGAGCTAGCCTGGACTGCCTTGACCTGCTCTGGTGGCAGCGTTTCTATCTTTGCCTTATCAACACCACTGTTGACATGGGGTGCGTTCTTTTTGGCATACAATTTCACGCCTGTAAGCAATACCCGAAATTTTGCAGTTGATAGATGTGGCTGAACGCGTAGTAATGTACGATACACAGCTACTCTTTGTGTTGTCGATATACGCACATGATGTCTTTTTTTTTATTTGGTCAATGGTTTGACATTTGGTTCCTTTTAATATTTGGAAAACAATGCAATGTAATTGAAGTAAGGTGTAACCAACGTTGGTCTTAGTGATATTGAGTAATGAGATAGGAGTTCGTCTTAGGAAACTGATGTTCTTGCGGTGCTAGGACTATCAATGTCACTCCGCTCTATACTCAGTCCGTTGACCGAAAGTAAGGTAACGTATCTAACGGTCCCAATAATTCTAGGGTTAACTTGGTCTACCAGTTAAGGTTAGTCTACCATATTATGTTAATGTGGTACTGCAAAAAGTCCGCATTTAATATGGAAGTTGTTACATCGGCGGTGATGAAAATCCACTCAAAACTAGTTTATCTGTTTCCTTCGTAATCGACTGGTTCTTAATAGTGTGCCGCACTATAAATTATTAACTTATAAAGAAATATAAACAGTTTAAAAGAAACACATAGTTTTCTGATTTACTTGAAAGCACAATTTGACTAAAGAAAATCTGAAAGACTAACTAAAAAAAAATAAGTGGGAAACAAAACTCCCTACAACAACATTCCATTGTTTTCCATTAAATAAAAAGGAATCAGTAGCCTTAACTATTTTTCAAATAGAATATCAAAGATGTTTTGTGAGTGTTTGTGTTTCATACATGCACGTTTGTAACACCATGCAGTTTGGGTGGTTTCAAAGCAATAACAAAGTGAATGTGCCTTAGCAATAGCTAACGAATACGCTAGTTTTTATTTAAAAGTCACTTTCCTATAACGTCTCGACACAAACTCGAATCTTTTAGTTATTCTGAGAGACAATTGATATTCCCGAACTTTAAACAAGATTTATGAACATATTATTTTTATTTACTTACTAAAAAGTAATAACCTAAATAGATCCCATTCTTAATCATTAATTACGTAACAGCGGCTTTCAATTCACCCAGATTTTGGCATGTAAAGCCACATCCATTTGTCGCGCTGTTTCATGGAAAACTTGCGTCATAACACTTACTCCGTCAGTCAAATAAAATTGGTTATTAAGGGCGATTGTACACGGGCGGCACGTAGTATACGAACAGTGCCAACTGTAACCGTCGACACTCGTCGACGGCTGTCGTCAACGCCGATATTCGTCACTGGCATGTCGACGCCTGCCGTCGACGAGTGTCGACGGCTGCAGTTGGTACCGTCGTTCGCAATATGCTGCCCTAACATGGCACAAGGAATTGGTTACTAGTTATGAAACAAGGTTTATGCAGACCTGATGACAAATCATAATTACTCAATCATTGCTTTGGATACGGAACTTCTAACGATTCAAATTATTAAAACTATTTTTTTCATTCAAAGGTTATGCGCAATAGTCATAATGGTTACGTGTAGTAGGTATGTTGAAAATGTATGCCAGATCCGATGACTCGATTTGATGTGTATTTTAACTATATTAATATATCTATTGCCAATTAGGGCATGGTAGTGCGTGACGCTAGCCGATATCTGAGTAGTAGCAGCATGTATAATATTTGTAAATATTCACGAATGTTGTACTTCGTATGAAAGCAGTAACTTTTTTTAAGCAATATGGCACCATATTTCAGCTTAGCTGACACCGATTGCGTTGCTTTTTGGTGTTGTTAGGTACGTAAGTTTTTAACTTCGTTATTATTTTGCTTTATGCATGGTTTTAGTTTATGGCTTTTTAGGTTCAGTCCGTCCGTTTTTCCCGAATTATCTGTCATTCCTTTTATGGAGTTTTTAATTTGAGTTACAATATTTTGTACCAATTGTGTGCGGTACTTTGAATACACTTTTCCGAACGAGAATAATAATTTAAATGTGAATTTAATCCTTCTCTTTAGATATTTCAATTCTAAAATAGACGTTAAATGTACAAATATCATTGCAATTTGTGTGTTGTGGTTATCGGTAACATAAATAATTTAAATTACTAAGCTAATGAAAATGTCGCTTCGCAGTCTTTCTCCTAAAATTTTAATGGCCATCATGCTCCAAAGTCCATGATTATCTCGAAACTTTTTATAACCTTTTACGTTTTATCCTTTTCAAGAACATAACATTAGACACAGTATAGCATTCTCCAGGTTTGATCTAATGGGCTAAAGCGTTCCAGAGATACACATTGTGTATCTCTTTGCGCTACAAGAAACTAGACGTTCGTTACTATGCACAATGTATTTTACCCGCACAATTTATATTTCTCTATGTTGGAACGCTTTAGCCCATTAGATCAAACCTGGAGAATGCTATACTGTGTCTAATGTTATGTTCTTGAAAAGGATAAAACGTAAAAGGTATGTCATTTACTTTGTTAACAGTATTCTTGTTAGGAATATACACAAACGCTTTTCTTCATAAGAAACTGCGTTGGGCCTTAAATCAGGCAGCTGGAGAACGTTCGAGATTCTCTAAGGTTTGATACCTATCTAAAGTGGAGCCCTGATCTTGGCAATCAAGAACGCAATTTGGACAAAAGAGAGTTGAAGGAGGTCAATGCTCGACTTTAGTCTAAACCAGCGTCTAGCACTAAGGCTTTCCATAATGCTTGTTCCCTATGCAACAATATACGTGACCTTCTTTTGCGAGGAATTCCTCAGTATAGATGTATTTATGGTCAAGACTAAAGCTGTGACTAAACCGGCTACGAACCTCGCTAGCAACGAGCTGTGACTTAATATATGTGTGTCTACCGTAGGGACACATGATAAAGTAGCGTAGGGAATGGTTGGTTTGGTGAAAGCTTTAGTTCTCTACGAATAAGTCTCTAATGTTAGGATCCAGGACACCAATTTGACTAATAATACTACATTCGTACAAGTCGAAGTATTGCAGTGTGAAAAAATATAAGACATTTGTATCGACATACTTTATTGAATTGATAAATATATTTAGATTTTTATTGTAGACTATTACATATAGATACTACTTTATGAATGCGTTTTGGTGGAATTAATACTATAGCTTGAGTATCCGGTGCAGGATTGACATGAACTGCTGCCGTGAAGTATATTCCGTTCACCAGCCTTATACCTATATCTTATTAGTATTAAATTAATCTACTTCGAGTCTTGTTACGATACCTTACAAATAATTACGAATATTGTCACTAATAAAATTGCCTTGTTCTATTTGCGTATGTACCTGTATTAGTAATCGTACTATTCCGTTAAATAATTTGTTAAATATTGTACTACTGTCATCGCTGCCGAACTGAAGTGTTTGGCAACGGCCGTATAATTTTATAGTTAAGAAATTTAGATAGTCTGTTAAATATCTACTTATTGATCGCTTTGGCCCCGAATCTAGTCGATACCTTAGATTACAGCCAGCGCAGATTTTCTTTACGGTCTTCCACTGTTAAATTATAAGCCGTAGATGAAGTAAACTAAAATGTATCTTGGCCTTTACGATTGTAGTAAAAAAACCGTACATTATACTTCTATATTTGAAGACGTTTATTGAGGTAATAACGATTGCGGAATAGTAGCACCACACTAGTATATTCGCTAGCATATTACAGGTGCTAAGATTTGCAGAAAATGAGGCTATTTCATGTAACTACAATTCTTATTCTATTATGACAATTCGATGTACATTGCGTAGACGAGTGTTCCGAAATGTTTATAAATGAAATAAACACAAATTTCAATTCGGTGAATAAATAGCAAATGCGATCAACCCATCGCCTTTGCTATTTATTCATCAAATTGAAATTTGATTTTTTTCATTTCATCACAGAAATCAATAACGGAAATAAACAAACATGCTCGGTATTACACACCTATAAAATAAAATGGTACCCTGGTCCTGAACTAGGTTTTAGGCCTCTATCTCAGGGGTTAGTGCTTTTACAATAATCATAATGCAATCAGGAGTTTTGCTGTGCTATTTACAGATATCATAATACACCATGAATTTTAGTTCTATGAAACAGGCACCTTTAAAACGATCGTATCGTAATAAACTAGTTTGATAACACTAGGAACTGACTCGTTGATGGCTGCCTAGTCCAGTTGGGTTTACGGTGAGGGCTAGGCTACCATACCTTCGGGTCGTCCAGGACCGCGTTTCACTGAAAAAAAAAATAGTTTATTATGACAACCCGATATACCTGTGTGCTATTTTTTGAAATGGATGGCCCAATTCAAGAAATCACTAAGTCCAATTTCATAGATTTGCTTAAACATGTAAGTCCAAATGATGATGATTTGGACCTACGTCGTTTTGCAAATCTATGAAAATGGACTTAGTGATTTCTTGAATTGGGCCATCCAAATGCACATCGAATTGTCATGGTGAGCTATTAATTGTAATTCTATGAAATAAGGCTCAGGACTTTGGAGTTCCAATGTTTGTAGTAGGTGTCCTCGCACCCCAGAATGTAAAGGGTTCGGAACCGGGAAAATGTAGTCCCCTGTCTTTAGATCGACGTTTTGATTATACTAGCAACGTCTCGAAATGCCGGCTACAAAGCGAGAGAAACCACCTATATAAGCTTAATATGATACTTATCCACACATGTTATCCTACAAATTCACAACTTATCTATTAATATCGCGAAGGTACCTACTGTTTGTTGGAAACCAAATTAGTGCTCCTCGGTGGCCTAGGTTGGCATGGGGGAATGCACTGATTTGATTCCTCGCAATAAACGTACCTATTGCAATGTAGTTAGGCACGTTTTGCTCTACTCCACGTATGCTTATCGCCTTCTTCCTGACTAACTCTACTTTTTTAATAATTAATAGGTGCTATTCTGGCGTGTTGTTTAGTTTAAATGAAATATTTAAAAAGTTACTGTCGGAAGTGAGTTTATCTGTCACAACTCATTGGAAAGAAAATCGTGCATGTTTTATTGGAAGTGCGAATTATTAACCTTAGATTCATCGTCAGATTACGAAGTGTGTGAAATGACAGAATAGCACCGAATTACTATTAAAAACCTATGGTGCATAAGATGTCCTATGAGATTAAAGGATTGTTAGATAATAAATCTTTGGATTGTATTTCGATATATTTTAATTGTTCTTTTCTTTTTGTGTTAAGTATCCATACCTAACTAATACAATGTAGCATAAATATAAAGTTATTATCTGATACGTAAAGGTGTATGCTGTGTTTAAAAGCGATGTATATCTGTATCGAAGCAGGGTGCTATCGCAACTTTCGCAACGAGATAGCTCGGCTGTTCTACAATCAGTCAAGGACCAAAATTTGTAGTGTTCCAAAGTGTTATAGGTGTTTATTGTGGCTCGATGTAAATCCATCGGCTGAATTGCGACTCATTCGTATATGCCAACTAAATAAACGTTGTGTGTTACTTACATATCAATTCGCTTATAGATCACCTATTGTGTTAACGATGTTTACTAGTAAGTAAATAACTGACGTGTGGAGCGTTTACACTAAGCGTAAGCGTTGAACGAACTGCGTCGACGACTGTCAACCCAACTAGGTCGTCTTAAAGTGTTAAGCTGCTAACTTCAAAGTACAAATTTGCAGGAGACTAATAAAACCATCCTATTTTTACACCAGGCGATGAAATGAAAAACTGAAATACCATTTCCGATAAAAAATTTCATCGAATTTAATGAGCCGTTTTCAGAAGAACTAAAAAAAAATAATATTACGGCTGTCAAAGGAATGCAATTTTGGACCTCAACCCTCACTTTTTCATTTTATTGCCTGATGTAAAAATTGGATGGTTTTATTAGTCTCCTAAAAATTTGTACTTTTGGAGTTAGCAGCTTAACACTTTTAGACGACTTAAAGTCGTTATGCGCCGCCAGTGTATAAACGCCCTAGTCGCGCCATCTCGCCGTAGTTCTGCTACGTGAAGCAAGATGGCGCTGCTAGTTTCGGGTAGGCAAGCAACTGAGGCACTATAGATTTAGTGCCCATTAAAATTATATCGTAAACAAATTAAAGCAATTTTATGCGAAATAATATGTGTTGTACACGATTAAACTATAAGTAGACGGTGAAAAGATGAAACTACATATTCGTTATTCAGCTGAGTGGCACCATGTTTCTTTGCGTTGCCAATTACCAATAATTGGCTCAATCCATAGCACCCTGATCCACAGAAAAATAAATATCTTGACATAGTCGCAATAAGTGACTTGACCTTTTAATTGTAGATACCTACTTACCCAACAAGCCGCAATTTTGATGGACGGATTGGAATGTAAAGAAACACGTATCTATAAAATCACATACCTACTTATTAAGAATACAAAAATCGAATGCATTTTTATCTCGTAACTCTTTCTGTGTAGTCAATTTGTGATTTGAAGTTATTTCTGTATAACAAATCGAACTTCGACTTTCGATACACCTGTTTTAGATTATAATTATTATGGACAATCTATTTATTAAATCTTTCTTCTCTCATCATTTGCTTTTCATTTCGGTATTATATTCCTACCCTTTAAAAAGTTCTAAGATAAACCTGGGTCCCGATTCTGTTAGTGCATTATACACTGGACAGCAAATAAACTGGGCCACGCGCTACTTTCGCTATCGTTCTCCGGGATGACGATATACTCTCTGACGTCGATCACTTCCATGTAGACTCACCCTGGTCTCATCGCTGAAGAGTACATTGCCCCATTGCTCTAACGTCCAATCCCTATGCTCTCAAGCAAATTCCAGTCGTGCTCTACGGTGGGCTACCGTTAATTTTGGGCCTGTAGCAGCTCTTTTTAAAGTCAGGTTTCGTTCAACAAGTCTTCTTTTAACAGTAGGTATCTGAACTTATGACCACTTGGCGTTCGTCACGTAGACTTTGTTGGACTTGAACTGCGTCGAGGCGGTGATTTCGCAAAACAGTAAGTTGGATATAGCGATCATCTACAGCTGATGTAGCCCTAGGTCTGCCCGTACCTGGTCGGCGAGCGAATGCTCCAGTCTCTAAGTATTGTCTGTAAACCCATTGTTCCGAAGATCTGCTGATTCGAAGTCTCCGAGAGACTTCACGTTGCGAAACACCTGCTTGAAGTAGTGCTACAGCTTGAGCTGCTTCTTGAGGTGTCGTATCTATTATTGACCGAAGAAAATAACAAAAATATTCGCGGCTGGAGCAAATTATTGATGGCAAGTAAAGAAATCGTAAGAAAAATCCGAAACCCGCATTGCAGAAAACGAGAACGCTAATCGAAAACTCTAGTCAAAACAGAGCAAATCGTTGCCTCGTTGGTAAAATGCTGATTAAACACTTAAATGACTCATTAATCCCAGTAAGTTTCCAATCATTTTAATCGTTATGAAATGCACTTGTTGTAGGTATAACTGTGATAGTTGTAAATTTTATACTTTTTGAGAAAATCGAATCAGAGTTCCAAAGTAGCGCGTGGCCCAGTTTATTTGCTGACCAGTGTAGTTCAATGACAGTTAAATGGTCGGGTCACGTGACATGTTTTTTATTCCATTGACGCGTAAAATTAATCGACTCGTCAAATTGCGCGTCAATGAAATTTAATCGACTCATACAGGCAACTGTCCAATGACAGCTGGGTGATTCTTAGAAAATGGCTTAAATTGCATAATTTCTTTGGCGCATGTTTTTTCATATTAACCCAATAAAAATTAGGTGGCATCTACTACAATAATATAATATTCTTAATCAATATTAATAAATAACCCAAGTCCAGCAGATAAAGATGCCATTTTTATCAACAAATCCATATTTATAAAAAACTCAACTCCAGCGCTCCCAAAAACTCAGATACTCGTAGAAATAACTAGTCTGTGTTGGAGATTTTACAAAGGAAAAATTAAATAAACAAAGTTTCTGATCGTTTTTAAAGGAGTTGTGTTTTAAGGCAGCAAAGATAAATAGTTAAGGTAGTTCGCTGCTTTTAACACTAGATGGCGCTGAAAGGAATTATTCCTGAACACACATACTCGTAAAAATACTACAAAATTATTTGCTGTTCGTTAGGCTCACTAAAAGTGGAGAACGAGTGCACAGATCTGGTTATTATTGGTTTTTTATATTCGTGGAATTCCAGGGAAGGTTTAGATGGTGAGAAAATATGGAAACATTACGAAAACTTTGGCGGTATGTACCTACGAAGTTTACTGGGTCAGGTACTCATCATCATCAACCCATTATGTCCCCACCGAGGGGCACGGGTCTTCCCTGACGAAGGTATAGGCCATACTCCACCACGGGGACCAAGTCCGGATCGGTGGAGGCTTGTAAGACTAGAGGCTGGTCTTACTGTCAGAAATTTTCAAGCCGCCCTAGGGCCTCTGACTTGGATTAACGACTGCCATCTATCGACGGCAGCCGGCACCAACTGCTTAACGTGCCTTGCGAAGCACGGAACCGCTCGGAAAAATGCCACTAGCGTTAGTCCTAGACGGTGACCCATCCATGGACTGAACGCGCCGTATGTTGCTTAATCTTAGTGATCGTTTAAGATCACTCAGGCAGCCCAGGCTACGAGCGATTCTGGTATGGGTCAGGTAGTAAACAATAATAAAGACTAGGACGTCGATTAAACGATATTTTCTGTCTGCATTAAACGCCTTTTGACCAGAAAGTATACGTAAAATAAGACTCGTCGGTAGAAACTACGGCAAGCCCGAGAAGTTTGAGAGCTTAGGTGCATTTATATATAAATGGAAAATTATCCATTTTTAGTCTTTCCCTTCATCCGCATTCACCTATGCTGGTTTCAGATTCTTTTTACTTTGCCCTTTGCTAATTTCGTATAGTGGCAAGCAATACAAAACCTGGTCTTGACTATACCTACTTGAGCCATTACAAACGTGCGAAATGAGTCATAAACATTTGTATCAGACCTCTCTCTCACGCATATAGGAGCCATATCCGGCATATCGAAACTCTCGCTCGCATGATTCGATTCGCACGTTTGTAATGGCTCAAGTATACCTCTCCTGTATACAGGCTTGAGTCTATCAATATGTTCGACTAATGATAAAAGCGGCTGTGGTAAACGGTTGTCTGGAAGATATTTCTGCTGAAATAAACTCACTACGTCCGTGTTTTTGCAAAAATGTGTTTTCTGTAAGTAATGTCTTTAAAGACATTATGATAGATACGATCCAAAATGCGCTTTCAGTCCTAAAGCCACTCGTGTTCAAATCTAGTACCTATACTATTGCACTTATTAATACCAAGGAGAATTAATTCTCCTTGTTAATACAATAAAATTCTCGTGTCTCAATGTTAGTGCGCATACTCCTCCGAAACGGCTTGGCCGATTTCAATGAAATTTTATATTGTAATATACAATCTGTACAATCGGTAGGTCTGAGGTAGGTGCGGTTGTTATCTATTTTTTATAGCCCTAAGAGAAAAAAAAATGTATGGCGAAACGACGTTCGCCGGCTCAGCTAGTATTAATATTGTAATAAAGACAATGTTAAACATTGGTTACAATAACACCCCTCGAAAACTTTACTACTTTATCCGGTCCCCGCGGATAGGCTTACCTAGTTTGGGGATCTCAGATTCACATCCACTCGCACTTTTTAAAACCTTTGTTAATTTTAGTTGGTGGTTGTAATCTGTTTGAATAAGTACAGTCGAGTTCATAAATATATGAACACTTCCGCGGCTTCAAAAATATGTGTGCAAATAAGGTTACAAAAATATCTAGCATGTTATGCAATCAAAAATATATCAACGTTTTACTGGTCATAAATGAATCGGTAGTTTCAGAAAGAACATTAGTCACAATCTGCTTACTTTTCAGTAGACATAAAAAACTGACCCCTCAGTGGGACTACTGTTATTTTTGCGTCTACTGAGACGTAGTACGTACACGTAGTTCAATTGATATTCATTGGGCTAATGTTCTTTATATAGGGATCTGTAGATCTACCCTCAAGGATACCATAGACAACAATAAGTCAATCACACAAAATTTGGACTAATGTTCTTTCTGAAACTACCGATTCAAATATCAACACAAGGCTTCACAAATATATATAAACAACTAAAAATTTATAAATATCTGCACAAAATATTGTCATATGTAAGTCAACAACTATAGTTACATAAATATCTATACATAAATTGGTCATTTTTATTAGGACAAGCTGACCTGCAAATATATCTACACAAAAGTCAGCCATATTTATGTGAACAACCTGTAGGTACGAACTCCATGATAATCTTTTAAAGAGGTTGTATATTTATGAGTTCTTGATGGTTACTTATTTATCTAAATGAAAAGATTTATGAAAGATAACTTCATGATGTCACTGTCATAATCATAACAACCGTCATCGTGCCTTGCAAGAATTGCATGTAAAGTTTTTGTATGGCATGCATAAGTATGTGATGCGAACAAAAATGTATAGAGACTCATTTTTGCCTTCTGCAAAAATTGTTTACCCAGACAACCACCAAATTGAATTTGTACAAGACAATTGTAGTCACATTGTCACAATGCTTACTTAGTTAGTACAATTGTGGATATCCTAGATGGAAAATCGAGAGGAACTAAAATGAATTAAAATGCCCCCGAAAAGCCCCGATCTTAACCCCATAGAAAATCTATGGGGTTAGATGGTGTAAGATTGCGATACTACAAAATCGCTCGTAGCCTGGGCTGCCTGAGTGAACTTAAACGATCACTAATGCTAAGCAACATACGGCGCGTTCAGTCCATGGATGGGTCACCATTTATGACTAACGCTAGTGGCATTTTTCCGAGCGGTTCCGTGCTTCGCAAGGCACGTTAAGCAGTTGGTGCCGGCTGTCGTCGATAGATGGCAGTCGTTATGCCAAGTCAGAGGTCTTAGGGCGGCTTGAAATCTTCTGACAGTAAGACCAGCCACTAGTCTTACAAGCCTCCACCAATCCGGACTCGGCTCCCGTGGTGGAGTATGGCGTATACCTTCCTCAGGGAAGAGACCCGTGCCCCTTGGTGGGGACATAATGGGTTGATGATGATACTTAATATTTGCTTAATTTTGTTTTTATTCATATAGTTACTATATCTACTGCATTACCTATAGGTAGTAATTCTGGGACAGCAGGATAAAAAATAGCAAACTCTTAGTATGTGAGGAAGATATAAAAATATCAAAATGTGCTGAAATGTACGTTTCAACCGTGATATAGGGTAAACGCACCGAAATGTTTGACTTTGACAAATGTTTGTATTAGACTAGACCAAGATGCCCATTCTCTATTGTAGGTAAGTATGTTCTTTTTGCGATTGAAGAACTACCGATGTAAAAATTGCAAAAAAGCGTAGAGTTGGAACTCACGCCAACACTAAGCAGAAGTTGCGTACAGATACCCCTAGGCCACTGCGTCATTTACTACTAGGTTCTAAAATAGTCAACGGAAAAAACAAAATAGCACTGTCTTTTGTCCTCGGACTGTTTTCCCGTATTCTTCAAAAAATGAAAAATTTAGCGAGCGATGACGACGTTGCCATGTGGCGCATAAGAAGTTTGTATCGCATACAGATACAGAAAAACTATAAGAGACAGACATATGCACTGACAAGTCTGCACTGTTTTCGTGAATTGTCAAAACACATGTTCACATTATATGGCTGACATTTGTGTAGATATATTTGCAGGTCAGCTTGTCCTAATAAAAATTACCAATTAATGTATAGATATTTATGTAACTATAGTTGTTGACATACATATGACAATATTTTGTGCAGATATTTATACATTTTCAGTTGTTGATATATTTGTGAAGCCTTGTGTTGATATTTATGACCAGTAAAACGTTGATATATTTTTGATTGCATAAAATGGTAGATATTTTTGTAACCTTATTTGCACACATATTTTTGAAGCCGCGGAAGTGTACATATATTTATGAACTCGACTGTACATGAAATAAATAAATAAAAAATAGTCATAGAAACAACTGCGGGTAGGCACATATTTATTAAATCCGAAAAACAATTGTTCGTACGAGTTTAGAGTAGGTACATAGCTACATAATGATACATAGTTCTTTAGCTTCGAGCTTCTAGGTTCATACCTAGTCACTGTAGTCACCACACCAATGACTGGCAGCGCTTAAGGTCCAACGGAAAAATAAGTAAACTAGATTAGGTAACATCTAGTTTACTTTAAAAATTAGTGTAGAAACCGAAATAATTTTTTTTGCCAATGAAAATAGTATAAAGAGTACTGAAATGTTGTTTACATTTTGTCTAAGACCCAAATGAATATGGTATAGACACGGACATATAGAAATAGATGAATTCAGTTTATAGAGGTTCCGAGTTAGTTCGCTATCCGCTCCGTGTATACTTGCTACGCGAGGCGGCGGGTGGACGGGGGTCCACCCCCTAGGGGGGAAGCCTGAGGGGCTACGTCCAGAGAAAGTAAAATATCCTGGTATGGGGGAGGCCAGCATTGTCAAGCCCGCACATAACTATAGCTTTAAACTATATGTATAGGCCGTATATAGACTGTGGAGTGCTTATTTACATACGTAGGTACATAGGTTTATCTATTATGCAGACATAGGAAACGGAACAGGCGGAAAGGGATGAGAGTCGACTCGAAATTTGCGCTGATCTATTGGTGTGAGTTGAGTAGTTTCTAATGATGGTTTGTGATGTCTTGTATTAAGATGGAGGCGTTGATTGACGCTTACGTACTTGCAAAAGCTTGGCAACGTTTGGTAAGTAAGTATATCGTAGTGAAAAAAAATTGTACTATTTGGAATATTTCTCGAGACATCTTCGTCTCTGACACACATTGCAATCCCTCTTTATAAATAATGCCAAAGTGGGGTAAAATAATTAATTTAGCAATAATTTATCTGTTATTAGCTAATTTAATTATATCGTTAAGAGTAAACCTGCAATTTTCCATGTTTTAATAATAATTGTTTTTTCTTTAACAATAACGAGTTTGTGCAAATAATTAATAATTAATAATAATAATAATAATAGTTAATAGTAATAATAATAAGCATAATATTAATAATCAATAACTAATAATAATCAAAGCAAGCGAACATTTTCAAATCTTAAATTAAATACTTACCTAGAATTAATTTTATTCCGGGTACACTTGATTTTTGTCGGCAGAATCCGGCCAGTGCCTAGATTCTGTTAATGCATTGCAGAACAATGACAAGAGAATGAACATGGCGATTTAGTTTCATTGCCGCTTCAAGTCTACGCGCGGACTCAAATCAACCAATCTAGGCGTCGATGGTATGAAAAAACACGTCACGTGACCCGACCGTGTATCTGTCATCGAACTATAATGCACTAACAGAATCGAGACCCAGGTCTTGCTCTGACTTGCTGAGCTGACCATGATTAACATGGTGTGAAAATAGGGTGCTGGCGTCGTCTGTTGCTTGTCTCTGACGTGCACAAGGATTTTCAATAATGGCGCTAGTTAGTAGGTACTGCTAAGCACTGCAACGCAGCAGTGTCTTATCTACCTAATAAGTATGGCGGATCTTATAACATCAAGGTCCGGTGTTCGAATCCGGTAAAAAAACCGAAAAGCGAATCAGCCTCGCCCACCTCAGGACTAGAACACTTTTTCTTTCTCAGCTAAGTTAGTTTTCATCATCAACTCATTATGTCCCCACCGAGGGGCACGGGTCTCTTCCTTGAGGAAGGTATAGGCCATACTCCACCACGGGGGCCAAGTCCGGATTGGTGGAGGCTTGTAAGACTAGTGACTGTTCTTATTGTCAGAAGTTTTCAAGCCGCCCTAAGGCCTCGGACTTGGCATAACGACTGCCATCTATCGACGGCAACCGGCACCAACTGATTAACGTGCCGCACGGAACTGCTCGGAAAAATGCCACTAGCGTTAGTTATAGACGGTCACCCATCCATGGATTGAACGCGCCCAATGTTGCTAAACCTTCGTGATCGTTTAAGATCATTCAGGCTGGCGGGGCTATAAGCGATTCGAATAAGTTAGTTATTCACAGAGTAATATTTTGAAAATCACAGATTTCACAGAATAAAACATGCTCATACAACAGACTGCGGTGTTTAATTAACAACTTCAAAAATTCGATTGAAAGTGCAGTTGCAGGACCGACCCGCCGCCGGCCGGTCTAAGGGGCCTAACGGAATGCGCCGTAGTTTACATCGGACCCGCCGGCGGGTCCTCGGGGCTTGTGGGGTTAAATATGTACTTGTTTTAAATATAAATTAATACTTAACGCTTTGCCCGGACGGCAAAGATATATTTTTTTAATGATGTAACTTAAAATCTATTCAGTTTTTCAGTTTTCTGATTTTTCTCTGAATTTGTAGTACAGGACATTGCCTTTCATAGTTCTAGGTCAACTGGAAGTACCTACCTTACGAATTTGGATTTCCACAGTACATTTGTTTGTTTGTACAGCAACACCATTCGCTGATATATGGTGCCCGGATAACGGCGACAGGCTTGCCACTTGTCACGTTTGGGACCTAATAAACTCGGCAAAACGTGGGCCCAGTTCTAGTGATTGGTGCCTCAGCCTCCCCCTCGGGGATAATGGGCGTGAGTTTATGTATTTTATTTTTTCGATTTTTTTTTCACAGCTTCAAGAGACTCGAGTGAGTATATGGTTTTAATTTTATTTTGTTTAATTTTTATTATGTGTTATAATTAAGGTGTATATACATAGTATTTTAGAAGTTAAAAATAGTTAGTTCAATAGTAGGTAAATATATAGCGATTGTATGTTTGAATTGTTAATTAATGTTTGTGAAGATTTTATAATGTTTTTAACTTGTTGCATTAGGGCTAATCCGGTAATAATGAGTTATTATGTTAAATAAATAAATAAATTTTAACTCTATACTATTTCCACGCGTTCCCGAGATACCTAGTGTCTTACCAGACAGACGGACGGACCACAAAGTGATCGTATAAGGGTTCCATTTTTTTCCTTTGAGGTCATCATCAACCCATTATGTCCCCACCGAGGGGCACGGGTCTCTTCCCTAAGGAAGGTATAGGCCATACTCCACCGCGGGGGCCAAGTCCGGATTGGTGGAGGCTTGTAAGTCTAGTGGCTGGTCTTACTGTCAGAAGTTTTTCAAGCTGCCCTATTAAGGCCTCTGACCTGGCTTAACGACTGCCATATATCGCCTTTGAGGTACCGAGCCAATGACTAAACCTTTATTAACCTTTTGACGGACTCTCAACAGTTTATACTGTTTTCCGTTCACCGTTATTGGGGTTCCACGAGGAAACTAAGAACCCGTTACGGTAGGTACCTGACCGTAAAGGTAGGTTGACAAATAATAATAATTTCCACGCAACACAATCACTTGACCTGGTCCCAAACTAGGATACACTGTGCTACGGTAACCCGGAAAGGATGGATAGAAGGATGGAAGAATGGATAAACACCCAGACTGGAGCCCCATTTTGGCGGGCCCCAGTGGGAATTGATCCCACGACCACTGTCTTGGTAGGTAAGCGGCTTAACGGCTAGACCATTGAGGCTGTCAAAAAATCTACGAGAATTTCGTTTTGCTTATAATAATTTTATTGTGTGTGTGTGAACTTTCATAGTTGGTCTCGAGACAAATGGACAAAGGCAATTCTAATTTCTAGTTTCTTATAACTAATTTCATTAATGAGAACTTTTTTAAAGTTTCTTTAAGGTGTGGCCCACCTTAAATAGCACCTGCACAAATAGCACGTGGCCTAGTCCAATCTGGACTATTTGTGCTATTTGTGCAGGGCTACCTCGCGAAAACTTCTCTTTTCTTCTGCGCAAACTGGACTGCCTCGTTTTCGGAGGACGTCCATATTACGCCGATGGATGCTGCAGCTATGGAAGGAATTAGGTCAAAAACCGGACAAGATCGAGTTGGGCTCGCCGCCGAGGGTTCCGTACTCGCAGTTCTTTCTGAGCTTCGAAGACAATTGACGACCTCTGTGGCGCAGCGGTTAGCGCATCTGCCTACCACGCGAGAGGTCCCGGGTTCGAATCCCGGCTGGCGACAAAAAAAAGAAACCCTGGTCTTGGATGTTTACATGTTTGTGACGTCGCTGTCTCTGGTTCCCACAACACAGGGTCTCCTAGTGTGGGGCCAGAAGCAATGTATAATTTTTTTTATTACAAATGTATAGTTTTTGGATTTTCCCCTGTAGGTATTTGAAAGAAAGAAAGAAAGATAAACGTTTATTGCAACAACAGACAACACACATTATTCAAAACTTAAAACAAAACAAAATATGTACTGTAAAAAACAATAAAAACACTTTACTAACTTTGTCGCGGTGTGCCTCTGCTGCTGCAAATGGCAGCTGACTCAGTACAGTGCTGAGGCTGTGAACCCTCAGCGCTGATTTTCAGCCAGTGCCAGTATTGGTAGTATAAGACAAAAAACTCGGCAAAACGTGGGCCCAGTTCTAGTGATTGGTGCCTCTGCCTACCTCCTCGGGGATTACGGGCGTGAGTTTATTATTTATAGACAAAAAATACTTGCCAGATTTCATAGTTCTGGGTCAACGGGAAGTACCTACCGAAACATACGTTTATTTTTGCGGCCTAAACGGCCGTATTTTTTAACGTTGACTTAGAAGTTAGATTTTTTCGCAGATTCAAGGGTAGACGTAGATGTGAGTAGGTATTTGCTTTTAATTTCATCTCGAAACCTTTACGCGCTCCCGAAATAAAGGCCTCGCGTCTTGACAGACAGACAGACGGACGGTCGGACGGAAGCTCCTATACTATAAAGGTCCCGTTTTTTCCTTTTGAGGCACCCTAAAAAGGTAATGAGAGCTTTTCAATGACACCTGTCATATGGTTTTATTGAAAAAAACTAGATGGCGCTGCAAGGAGAACAAAATGTCACCATACGTTTTAAATCTTGTACATCGTTCTCAATCTGTGATAATCTAAACATCTCTTTGTAGTCTGTGATCTAAACTAGACTTTTGTTTCTAAACTGTTGAAACTTGAAAGTTATCGACGTATTTTTACTTTGTTCATTTCATACGTACGTGAATTGTGTTTTACTTATAGCTAGCCCATGCATTGTAAAAACATAGGACAAAAACCACAGAGAAGGTACCATAAGGTCCTTGGAAGGTACAGCGATGTCATGTCAATTTTAACATATTATGTGACGTCAGCACCATCTATCGGTGACTTGCGGTACTGTATTTTTTTTTAAATGACGCTTTGAAAAGGCCTCATATAATCTAATCTAAATCATATAAAGCACATTTAATCTAATAATGATATTTAAATGAAAACTATCACTGCTTAGTAGGCTTTACAATTTAAGGAGTAAAAGTCAACCAACATAAAAAAAGATAATTGCGTTTAGACTGCATTGAAAACAACTCGGCTGAAATTGTTAGTTTTTTGAAGAAGATAAAAATAAACTTCCTACGGAACTCTGTCTACGCGTGGCTCGACACACCCTTGGCCGGTTCCATGGGAATACCCGCTCGCAGGCTCTGAAGTATAAGACACACCAATGCGGTCGCGGTGGCATGGCGGTAGGGGAGACCGTCCATACAAAATACTACTGCTGTAAATTATGGCCGGTTTACACGGGCTTCGTAGCTAAGCGCTTAGTACTTGTCACTAATACTAAGTCCTCATGTGTAAACACGCTGATTAGTGCCTAGTACTAGTGTTTGTGAATGGTGCAAGTAAATAGAAAACGATCCTATTTACTAAGCGACAAGTCGATACCCCCACCACGATTTACTAAGCACTTGTCGCTTACTGAACGTGTGTAACTAGCTCGACAAGTTAGTGACAAGTTGGGGAAGTGGTTGTATTTCTTTCAAGCACTTTGATCATGCCTGAAATAATAATGTATGAATATTGCCTAAACACACTGCGCAAAATCAGGCGTCTTTCCATTTCGAATGTCTGGTCACTAATAACTTCTACTGGCTCCAACGTGTAAACGGTTTCTTTTCACTTGTCATATTGAGGCTTAGTTTAATGACAAGTACTAAGCACTTAGCTACGAAGCCCGTGTAAAGCCTGCAATACATGTTGGTAGAGCTTAGGCCAACGCGAACGTAGGCAAACTAATACAAGGCAAGCGCGCCTGCCTAGACGTTCGGCAAGTTTATCGAAAACCAACGCATATGGCCAATGTAGACGAGTTTCGAAGAGATGGCCACACTTTGGCTGAGCGCCTGCGAGCGCCTTTATTTGTAACGAAAAACCAACACCACTCCGACGTGCAGCTGTGACAAGCGACGTCAAATGATCTCTCTAAGTACACGTTGGCGCCTTTACTTGGCCAACTGGGCGAGCGACACCGAGCAAACATATTGTCTATACGTTGGTATTGACCTTCACTTGGCAACGCTCGGCCAACATGTATTGCAGGCTTAAACCGGCCAAGTCATTACGTATGTATGAACCTCCCCACCACCACTGCGACCGCGGTCGCGACCGCGTAAGTGTGTTTTATCCTTCAGGAAAGTTTGTCAGTGCCGTGAGGTTGTTTCTGTCGCTCACTGTACTGTGGAGGGTCTTGGGTTGTTGAGACTGTAATTAATTAGTTTGTTAGCTAACGAAAAGAAAGTAACTTGCCGACTCGGGATTTATGGGACTCCATGCAGTAGACTAGCGCCACCAGTGGAAAAAGTCATGACTTCTTTTACAGATTTTGCTCGTTCAAAGTGTCAAGTTAAGGGGGTCCAGGGAGTAACAATGGCTGCACCGAGGAAAATAAATAGTTACTTTTTTTTTAGAATCTGAGTACCTGCCCACTGTATCAGTAGTCCGGCTATTTAGTCCGGTCGCCGGACTGGTCAGACTTTTTTGTCTCAGCTGTTCAGTGATGTAATACGACCGGACTACTGAGCCTGATAGTTCCGTATCGATATCGATATAGGACGTGCATTAGTAGCATAAAGCCTTTGACAGAGGTTTTCTTCACACGTAAGATCGTAATAATGGGTATTATTAGATCTCACTTTTAGATCTCTAGAGTGGTGCAAGGTCTTATCATCATCATCATCATCATTCAGCCACAAGAAGTCCACTGCTGGACATAGGCCCCCTTCATGGATTTCCAAAAAGACCGGTTAGAGGCGGCTTGCATCCAGCGTCTTCCTGCCACTTGGATGAGATCGTCTGTCCATCTTGTGGCTGGTCATCCTACGCTGCGCTTGCCGATGTGTGGTTTCCATTCCAGATCTTTTCGGCCCCATCGGCCGTCAGTTCTGCGTGCTATGTGCGTCGCCCACTGCCACTTCAACTTACTCATCCGGTGGGCTATGTCGATGACTATCGTTTGTCTACGGACCTCATCCTTTCTGATGCGGTCTCATAGAGAAATTCCGAGCTTAGCCGTTTCCATAGCTCGTTGCGTGACCTTGAGCTTTCTTATGAGGGCCATAGTGAAAGACCACGTTTCAGTTCCATAAGTCATAACTGGTAACACACTCTGATTGTATAATTTTGTTTTGAGTGATTGAGGTATAATAAAAAAGGAAAAGACTTTTCTGAGTAAGGTCTTATATCGTTACCGAACTATCAGTTTCAGGCTCAGTAGTCCGGTCACAGAACATAAGTTCTGTGAGTCCGGTCGCGTCATCACCGACCAGCTGAGACAAAATTTGACGAAAAACGGATTTGTATGGGACATATTGTGCTGCGCGAGTGAAAAATAGTGGGAAAAGTAGGTTTTTTGTTTTTACAGAACTGCTCATTGTCACTAACCCATTTAATAAAAGTATTTCTTTTATTCTGTCATAAGGTATGCTTTGACTTGGCTTAACGCCTTAGGGCGGCTTGAAAACTTCTAACAGTAAGACCAGCCACTAGTCTTACAAGCCTCCACCAATCCGGACTTGGTCCACGGGGACTACAACACTACGGAGTGGAGTATGCCCTATACCTACCTTCCTCAAGGAAGAGACCCGTGCCCCTCGGTGGGGACATAATGGGTTGATGATGAATGTATGCTCATGATCGCGATGTTTGTGATGCGGTAAAGTTTAAAAAATCATTAAAGTAAGGACCGAACATTGAAAGAAATATATTTCTTTTTCAAATTTTAAATAATAATAACCATTACGAAGTAATTTTTTTTTCAAAACACCTTATTAAGGGTATTGCCCGAGAACCCGTCACCAAAATCAACAAAAGCCTGTTTCAACAAAACTACTATCCATGTCTTACTACAACAGTTCGATGTATATAGCTAAATTAACGTAACTAGTCTGCTACGCAATGTACATCGAACCGTCATAATTCACAACGAATTATAGTAGTATGGAACTGGGCCCAGACGAAGACTAGCGTGTCAACAGAACATGGCAGGTAATGTGATTACGATATTGAAAGGGGTAAATAAATAAATAAATAATTAAATAAATAAATAAAAAGGTTTTAGCAAATTCGAGCGAAAGGTGGAATCAATGGTCACAAAATAGTTTTAATTCTCAATAAATTTTCACCTTAACAAAAATAATTTCATACGGAAATCTTTAGCAAATAAGAAAATAATTAGCACAGAAATCTTCAAAAATGTAGCAGACAATTAGCAAAAACTAATCAGAAACAAAGTAACGCAAAATAATAATATTGGATGGATGTTACACCGACGGCGGTTCGGAGCGGAATAAGGGGCGCGCGCCAGCGCGCGCTGCCTTTTATACCGTCTAACCACGTGCAGGTCTAATCTCCATTTACGAAAATGAATTTTCTCCTACACGGCCTCTCCTGACAGGAGTCCGTCCTCGGGCTCCCATTTCGCTATGCAGGTTCGATTCCAGCAGTGGCATGGAAAGTTCAGGCTCGAGTTCATCTTCTGGCAGAACGCAGTTGGCTCGCGGCTTGTCAGTTTTCTTGCGTATCATGGGCTCGTCGCTCGGCAGGTCGCAGCATCTCCAAACTCGAGGACGGCCCCGTTGTCCCTCGCAACGGCTCGGTGTTCAAAGGAGTAGACTCCTCGTTATCTGCGTCTGCAGACCATAGAAAACAATACACGGAAAAACGGTTAACAACAGTACCTACCTCTTAGTCATAGGCACTACATTGGCATAACATAACCTCGGCAGAATAGATGCACGCCATTAGCATCTACAACTAGAACATTTGGACATAGGCACGACCAAGCACGGGGTGGCTTGCAGCTCGCTGACTGGCGCGCTGCTGGCGTTGCTCGACTGCTCGGCAGAAACCGGGGTCTCCAGGCTCGATGATGAGCCGGGCACGAAGGCTGCAGTTGTAGACCCCTCTTCGTCCCCGTCTGCATCTCAATAAAACAAACATCGCAATATCGCCATGATCACTGGCGCAACTTTTAGCAAAGACAACAACATTTGCAACACGTTAGCGTGTCCCACACTCACATAAACCATTCAAAGAATTTTAACAAATCTTACTTGGCTTCAAAAAGATCAAATCAGTAAATCGTAACACAAGAAGCTGAAAAATAACACAGCGTTAGTTTTACCCAAATTTCTCCTCACAGACAGTTCACAACATGCCTGAAAAGGACCGGCTCTGACCACGGACAGTTCGAAACAATGTCAATAGTTGGTCAAGCAGCCACCAAAACAATTCAAAACATGTTTATGAAGAGACCTCACTAGACAGACGCAACATGCCTAGCGAGTTATCACCACCCACAGACAGTTCGCCACATGCCTGAAAAGGACCGGCTCTGACCACGGACAGTTCGAAACAATGTCAATAGTTGGTCAGGCCGCCACCATACAGTTCAAAACATGTTTATAGAGAGACAGGATCTCGCCATTAAAGTAAACAGCGTACACCTTTGGAGTCCACTCCCCGTGCCACGGGACCATGTATTCCGCCGCGGCCTGTGTTGACTTCCCGTACGAGCCAGCCAACAGTTGCAGCTCGTAGCGCCCGTGTGGCAGGATTTTCACCACGCGGTAGGGGCCACGCATGCAGGAGTCCAGCTTCCCCGTTGACTGAGCCTGCTTCCTGACAAAAACTAAAAAGTTAATTCATAACCGCAGTGCGGTTTTCTCCTCTGGTTCCCAAACTTTTGCTGGTTCTGCCTGAGCCGTTCAGTCGCTCTTTGTCTACTCATCTCGCGCAGGGATTCGCGATTTGTACTGAAACTCTCCAAAGCTAGGTGTCGCACCAAACTTCGGATCAGAGGTGATGCCGCATCTACGAGTATGCTGACGGCGAAAGCAGCTGGCCAATTCCATAAACTGGCGAACCTACTTAACATTTTTTTTTGTTCGGGGGCGTCCGTTAAAGCTTTGATTTTATCATGACTCGGCCTCACCTGACCTTCACTAATGCTTCGACCTAAGTATTCGACCTCGGTCGCCATAAAATAACATTTCTTCAAATTTATCGAAAGACTGCATTTGCATTTGTCAAGGCCGTGAGCACGCTGCGCAAGAGTACAAACCCGTGATCTATCGTCTTGCTCAAGATCACGACATCAATTTACACCAATATTTCACCAGATTCAATCTATTTCCGAAGGGTTTTATCAATTATTCGCTGGTACACAACTGGAGCATTTGACAAGTCGTAAGGCATCTTTTAATACTCAATGACCTTCGGGCGTGACAAAACCAGTGAGAGGAACCGACTATTATTCTACTGGTATCTAGTGAACTCATGTATAATAACTAACTAACCACTGTTGCAATTGGTCCTCAAAAAGAGGTGTATTGATTGGAATTGATAGGCTGGACTGAACAACCATCACTCCACTAGGATCGACTACTTCCCTCGTAAGTATCTGAGAATCACTCGTTGTACACACATACCGAACACCTATCCTATAAAGGACATTGGTACTTTTCAACCGGGGTGTTCATGAACTCGGAAGCCACGATAAATAGATCAACTTCAAGGGTGGTACCATAGAATTCAATTGGCAACGTTACATAAGAGGTGCTTTCAAGTTCCTGACTCCCAGTCTCTTTAATATAAAAGGCTTGCGCAATTGAACTGTTTCAACACGGAATACAAAAATAGTGGTATCGTTGACCCACTATTAATCAGAAATCGTCAGAAATCAACGGGTACCCTTTGCAACTACCACAATATCATGTGATGCCGCGAATTACGATTGCTGATAAATATCAATTCATCACTGAGACCTCGGACTGTTCGTAGGCGAAGCAGCGAACGACAAGCGTAATCGGCATAGAGGGATAGCTGTCTAAATTGGTGCTCATCACCTCGTACAAAATATTAGCAACATCAGGGGTCTTCGGGCACAAACACAAACACAAACAAAAACACACCCTCTTGAAACTAGTCCAGGTCCAATCGCTTGTCACCCACTCGTTCAGCCATGAACGAGAGTCGCCCTTCAAACGATTACCGATACGTGAAATGCACTCGTGGTCAGTCCAGTTATTGAGATTTTTCTTGCGATCTACCTCGGCGAACCAGTTTTCAATATTATGCAAATTAGGGTCAAAGTTAGAGATGTAAAAGTGATTTGGTCGCACTACAGTGTTAATTGAACGAATAGCATCTACGATCCGATCAGTTACTGTCGACGGCACGTTTACTTCGCTAGCAGTAGGTACGTTCAGAAACATCCACCGTTTCCGTATGCGACTTGCCCAACGCAGGCGTCGGCAACTCCGGTGTCGGAGTAGCAGACAATGAGGTTGCCCGCCGCTCAACCACTGCTGACGGCTGGCGCCGCGATGGTGGCGATGAGGTGCGCTCGAGAGATTTTGTGTTTCGTAAATGAGTTGGTTGACCTTCTAGTGCCCTCAGACGAGCCATCATCGCATCCATCTCGTGCCTTAGGCTACCTTCAGGACAACGGTCGCGGTATCTACTACGGCGATGGTATCGTTCTTGATCGCCTTAATTCGCGATCCGACATTTTTTCCTCCTTTTCTCTTAGTACCCTCGCTGCGAATTTAAGCAAAAGCCAGAACAGTCAATAGGTTAGAACTACGTTGATTCTATCCAACTTCTGATTTTAGAAAATTCGAGCGAAAGGTATTAAAAAAAGGTGGAATCAATGGTCACAAAATAGTTTTAATTCTCAATAAATTTTCACCTGAACAAAAATAATGTCATACGGAAATCTTTAGCAAATAAGAAAATAATTAGCACAGAAATCTTCAAAAATTTAGCAAACAATTAGCAAAAACTAATCAGAAACAAATTAACGCAAAATAATAATATATGATGGATGTTACACCGACGGCGGTTCGGAGTGGAATAAGGGGCGCGCGCCAGCGCGCGCTGCCTTTTATACCGTCTAACCACGTGCAGGTCTAATCTCCATTTACGAAAATGAATTTTCTCATACAAAGGTGTAAATAAAATTTAGTAAGTTTTAGAGCATTTTTTTCCGTTGTACAAGGATCTAAAATCAAGGAAGACTTGCAAGTTGGTTTTTGTCCTATCATTAGAACTTGTTTGGAGTTTTAAAGAGTTTTAATACGTTCTGGCCGTCCACCACTTTTCTTAAAATCTTGGACTAGGACCTTATTGAGTTTTTTATTATTTGTTGAATAATATTCAGTTTCTATACTGTCATTGACAGTTGAAAATGGTATTTATTTTATTTTATCTTACATATAAAATTCTGTGTCACCATGTTAGTGCGCATACTCCTCCGAAACGGCTTGGCTGATTTCGATGAAATTTTATATACATAATCGGTAGGTCTGAGAATAGGTTGTTATCAATTTTTCATTCCCCTATCTGGCAAAACGACGTTTGCGGGGTCAGCTAGTATAATTATAAAAGTTTAGTGCTGAACATCGATTAACCCAGCACACCTACTTGAACAAACTAGCGAAGCCGAAGCCTAAGCCCGTTAAGAGGCCATAAGTAACCCTACTGCGGCGAGGCCGAATGCTTTATGCGTCCAGGCCGAAGCCGAAGGTTCAGGTCATACAATTTCCCACGCAGCAAGTCCCAATTCTACGTAAGTAGCGAAGCCGATGGCCGAGAGCGAAACTTGTAGAGGCCGGGTATTTTCGTTTACGAGCTTGCCTCCTAGTTTTTACTTATTAAGTGTTACGTGCAAAAAGCAATATCTTTACAATGAAATATTGTAATTTATTTTCATATTTTATATATTATTTAATTTTCTTTCAAGATTTTATAATTTAATATTTTACCAATATAATTAATTTAATTTAATCTCCTTGTCACGTTTGGACCTAATAGACTCGGCAAAACATGTCCCCAGTTCTAGAACTACCACCAGGCGCTCACTAGTGATTGGTGCCTCTGCCTACCCCCTCGGGGATAATGGGCGTGAGTTTTTTTAAAATATTTTTTCACCATATCGTGAAATGAGACTTATTGAACGAAGCTGTGCAGCTAACTAGCCAGACTTGCTAGGTACACTCTCTATTTATATGATTTCAATTAAGTAGGTAAAGTTTGTTAGTAATTCCAACAAACTTGGACGAGTAGAACCCCTCTTTTTATTACATCCTGCACTGTACGTGTACATATATTAGGTAATTCTAAATGTCTTCAATCAACTGTCCTAGATAACTTCAGCTAACCAACAGCCGTGCAGGCTCCTGAGAGAATTCCAGATAGGTCGGTACCGCAAAAGATTTTCGCCACTGTCCATCTACAAGAGTCCTCAAAGCAAATGATATGCAAAGCGACTCGGAGCCGCGGGCAGGAATATATCGAACGATTTGGCAAGTCCGTCCGGGGGGTGCCGCTGGGAGCGGGTTCGACTCTGGCGCGCCCCGGGCCAACCCTTCCCGCCAACGCGACCCCGTCTTAAATAAAAAGATATCTCTCAAAGTCCAAGCCAGTCTGTTTCAGATGTAATTTCAGATTCTCCATTAAGAGCCCCGCGAAGCCGGAGCAGCGGTAAATAAATATATACTCAAGCCCGCCGCCCGAGACGAGGAAAAAATATTTGAGTGAAAAAAAATTTCAAAATTAACAAAATATTTGTTTAACAGTTCTGTAAACATCTCTAATTACGGCCCGTTCAAATAATTTTTTTCGCCGGCCGTGTTCCGAGCCGGCTCTCTAATTAACATCTATTACAGGTATTTCGGGAACAGAGGAGCATCATTTGGCGAGGGCGCTGAGTACACTCAATTAAACGAGGCGCTCCGCCGGCGGCGGCGGCGCGGCTGGCAGCGGCGCGGTGCGGCTGGCAGCGGCGAGGCGCGGCGCGGCGGGCGCAGGTGAGCCGCGCGACCAGCTCGCCGCGCCGCCCCCCTCGCAGCCCCCACCCCACCACCCCGTCCCTCTTTAAAAGCCACTGGCGAGCTCAGAGAAAGTGCCGCGTATGTACCCTCACATGCGTAACACAATCTTTGGCGAGCGGGCGCCGGGCGGACCCCTTGGATTATGTGGAGGCGCTCCCCCGTATGCGTAAGTGCGTACACACAAAGCCTTCCCACATACATTTGCATAGTGACATTGTACGGTAATAATGTATGTGACCACTCGCCACGGCCTACGGCGACATCCTTTCAATAGATCGGCCGCCCGCCCCTGCTCGCCGCCCGCCTCGGCCTTTAATTAAAACGTACTTCGTGGAATCATACGCTCGGAGAACTAAGTTAGTTTTCGCCGGACCCGAGAACAGTACAGCCTGTACATGTACGCCTACCGGAAAGCTCAAGTTGTGGAGTTTTAGTTGCGAAGCAAAAGTGGAAAAAAACATCCGAGAAAGTTTGGACGCGGAGGCGGGCGGCGCGGGCCGCGCTTGATTATTTAAACAGCCCTAACAAGGAGTCCGCTAGTTGTCTCACAAAAGGAATTGAATGTGTAATTTTGATTTACATATGTGAGTACACGTAGGCAGTCGTGTAAGAGGATTTCTTGAAGTTTCGTCGATACGAAGGGCCGCGACGGGCGAGGGGGGCGCTCGGACCGCGCGCGGGGCCAGTGCATGTGTGTGCGTGCGTGTCTCGGACCCGGCTCGCTACGCAGATTTCTCTAACGATTTTCCCGGAGTGTGAAATGTAAAATAAGGGGTTAGACGAGGCTCCGGCTCCCCCATCTCCGGCAGCCCGCGCCCCCCGCGCCCCCGACACGTCCGTTGCCCAAATTGATGACCGGCCGGCAGCCCAGAGATATTTCCAAATTTACACACATACCCCACTACCTATATCGAATTTAAAACGCACGAAACAGTACGCCGCACTCATTAATATGTGTCGGCGGATTCGCGGCGTCATTTAGTATTATTTGATACGATCTCGCCAACAATGTGTAATTATCACAACACAAAATACCCTGCTTAATTATTCTTGGCTTAAAATGTACATTTCATAACTAGATGACCCCGTGGACTTTATATGACCTATATCTAATCTATAATATTTCCTTTTGTTTCATCATTTAAGCCTATAATACCCGGTACTGGCGTTCTCCAGTTTTAGTGAGAGTAGTGAGACTAACGAACATCAAATCATTTTGATTGAAGTTGTACAATGTCAAGAACGTTCATTACAACTATAAACCATGTATCATGTAATGTGCCGCATAGCAGTTTTGCTGGCACGATTTTTAATACCAAGTAGTTTGTTATACGAACTTAACTCAAGCGCACCCGTATTGTGAAAACACCAAAAAACTTTCTTTGACTTAACTAGTGCGTTTTGAACTCTATACCATCTTCAGAAAGGTACAATGGAAGTGCCGTCTATTAAGCGCCTAACTATACATAACTATATACACTGATTACCACAGACATTCAGATATCTATGCTGATTACCTACTATTAGACGACTAGGTATCATCTCGATTGACATATTAAATAATATCAAATTAAGAATATCAAATAATGTTTGACATTGCAAGTATTGATTGCACTCATGGGTCTTGAATTTTGACATTCTTAGGTAGACGGACATTCACACTATTAGAGGTAGAGGATGGCGCTCCACAAAGTCCTCGGAATTAAACCACTGGAATTGGAAACTTAAACCGATGTTTATTGTGAAACACAGCACGTACAGTACAACCCATTATGTCCCCACCGAGGGGCATGGGTCTCTTCCCTGAGGAAGGTATTGGCCATACTCCACCACGGGGACCAAGTCCTGATTGCTGGAGGCTTGTAAGCCTAGTGACTGGTCTTAATGTCAGAAGTTTTCAAGCCGCCCTAAGGCCTCTGACTTGGTTTAGCGACTGCCATCTATCGACGGCAGCCGGAACCAACCGGAACCTTGTGAAGCACGGAACCGCTCGAAAAAATGCCACTAGCGTTGGTCGTAGAACGGCGACTCATCCATGCACTGAACGCATGTTGCTTATGTTGTTGCTTAACTTTCGTGATCGTAAATAGCTATGGTACTTACCAATAACTTATTTTTTTTAAATTTTATTTGTTGGAGTTACAACCGGATGAGTTACATATAAAAATAGTCTTATAGTAAAATACACAAATGAATAAAGTAAATTAACACATCCCTAAGGTATCCCACTGAGAACACGACTGACTGAAGTTTACGACGATCAAGGTTCTGTGACAATGAAAGATGAAACTTACTACCGAAAGTAAAAATACTTTGTTAATAGTCAACAACACATCAGCGTTGGTATTACGCAACTTTTCACTCTATCAGGTTGTGTTATTCACCAACTGGACACACATGACTGGACAAATTAAGTATTTAGACAACTCCAAATTGTCAAAATAATATGTCAGTAATTATCAGTTCGGAGTAGGTTGGGAGAAGGTAAATCATACAACTCCCTACCGTGTAGGACTTAAGTAATGGACATAATTTCTAGGGTCACGAATCAATAAACTTTCTTCTAGGATATGAATATGAGCGGTCACTAAATAAGAACATATTTTTTGTTTATTTTTAGGTGCTGTAGTTTTCGAGAAAATAATTTCTTTATTTAATTTCGCTCAGTGATACAGATTATTTCGTCATCACAGATTAATACAGAGTCAGAAAGTATCATTCATACGAATCTGTTAAAAGTAATTAGTCTGTTGCTTTTAAAAAATAAATACTTGAAGTAGGTACAGCGCCACCAAGTTATATGTTCAGGTGGGCAAAATTGTAACTAACTATAGTTAATTGTATATGCTGTTCTTCATTTTTTATTTTATTTATTCACTTACTAAGATTTATGTTCATTAAAATTGAAAGACGGGTTAAAATATTCTCATTTTTCTAGGTAAATTTCTTAAATGTTAGTACTAAATTCTTCACTAGCGCCGCTATCAACTGAACTGATAAGATGGTGGCATGATGGACGGTACCTACATACAGTGCCACCATCTTATCTGTTCAGTTGATAGCGCGCTAGTGCAGAATTTCGTTGTAACATTTAAAAAATTTACCTAGAAAAATGAGAATATTTTAATCCGTCCTTCAATTTTAATGAAAATATACTTATAATTCTTAGTAAGTGAATAAATAAAACAAAAAATGGGGAGCAGGATTTACGATTAATTAGTTAGTTACAATTTTGCCCACCTGAACAGATAACTTGGTGGCGCTGTAAACACATCAAAGCAGAAATCACTGGAAATCACTGACAGTGACAGAGCAGTGACAGATTTTTTTACATGCTCAATGTTGGATGGAGTGGATATACGACTACGATTCCGTTCTGTTTTGCTTTTACGCCCTTTTAGATTGAGAAGGTTTTCAAAACCAAAAGAGTGATTGAAAATCTTAACTGAGGTAAAAACTAAGAACGTAGGGCTATCCAGTTCAGCTTCCTTTTCATAACAGCAAAGGAAAAATCCCGAATTAATGTCCGTTGCACCCCTGCCTTCTAGTTCTACTTAGACCTGAGATATCCACACTTAACGGTTTCTGAAACGCTAACAATCTGTTAATCTATTGTTAACAGCTGTCAGTTGTCAAAAGTACCTACAAAAAAACAACTGACAGACTGTTAGCGTTAGAGAAACCGGGGGTTCGTCTCATAGTTGGGCGATTGTACCTAGCAACGGCTGAGGAGTGTAAATACCTCAGATACTGGGGTTTCCTCACGATGTTTTCCTTTACAGCTAGCGAGTGGTTGTTTAGTGATCAGTTGATCACACTGACGTCAGTGCAATGCCGAGTCAGTGGCGACCCTGTAATGTCTACCCAGTGTGAAGTTCAGTCAGTTCAGCGTGAATTTACTGACTTCCACTGAAATCAAAATCGAAGTAACATAGAAAACTTAAACGTTCCGCGTTAAACTCAAATTCAAATATTTTATTCATAATACAAATAGAATATTTACTTTATGAACGTCAATGTTGTTAGTTTCACAATTAATATTACATGGAGAAGAAACTAACAAAGAAACTCCACATTTATTCTTTTCAAAACAGTTTTAGCCTAAATTACAAACTTAAACAAACATAAACATTTACATACAGGCACATACATTGCTTCTAGCCCCACACTAGGATACCCTGTGTCATGGGAACCAGAAACAGTGACGTCACAAACATGTAAACATCCAAGACCTGGAGTTTTTTTTCTTCCCAGCCGGGGATCGAACCCGGGACCTCTCGCATGGTAAGCAGATACGTTAACCGCAACGCCATAGAGATAGTCTTACTTAATAAAAATGACTTAAAAAAGAAATACTCTTGGATGTGTTTTTATCGTCTGATTAACTTTAATATTAAACTACTATTTAATGCCAGACATCCTTGTCTTCTAAATAATCGTTGATTTTATAATAAGCTTTTTTGCAAAGAGTGTGCTTAACTAGGAGTCGATTTCAAAATAAAGATCCTTTTGGAAAAAAAAAGATGAAAACACCCCTTTTTGAGAGCCTCGTTGGTCTAGCCGTTAAGGCGCTTACCTACCAAGACAAAGGTAGTGGGTTCGATCCCCACTAGGCTCCACCGTACATTTGTACAAATAGCCTAAGTCTGGGTGTTTTTCCATGTTTGTACAATCCTTGCCTGGTGACCATAGCACTGGGTATCCTAGTTTAGGACCAGGGGTGCAATTTCGTAATTCCTCTACTGTATGGAGTTGTCTAAATGCTTAACCCGGTAGAGTGGAAAGGTTGAAATGTAAACTGAACGCATTCGAATTTAGTGTAGATAGTTTTTCCTTGAATGTATCCAAATATCTGTCACTCTCTTTCGGTCGTAGAACAAACGTTTGTTTTTCAAGTTGGCAAATAAATCTTTAATTACCTAAGTAATCCAGGTTTATCCATCAGGAAAGGGCTGATTAAGTGATTGTGTTGTGTGGAATTTATTATTATTTATGTATGATGACACTGAGTTAGAAGAAACGGCATCGGCAGTGACTAGGCGGCACTGACGTCAGTGACTGACTCTAGCCAATAAACTAACCCTACACAACAAAGGCTCAAATAATATTGAAGGACGTGCTCCAAACTACCGTGTTCTCATTGAGCATAGAAACAAAAACCGAGAACCCGTTCTAAATTTTATGTTAGAGGATTTAAGAGGGTGCCAGGAACAATTCGATTTGAACATGTTGGTTTTGGTTTTTTCTTACAAACGACTTATCAGTGTGGATCGCTATGAAACCTTACCAATATGCTTAGAGAGATTTTGCCCAATACTGCCCACCGAGGGGCACGGGTCTCCTCCCTGAGGAAGATAGGCCATACCACGGGGGCCAAGTCCGGATTGGTGGAGGCTTGTAAGACTAGTGGCTGGTCTTACTGACAGAAGTTTTCAAGGCCACTGACTTGGCTTAACGACGGCCAACTATCGACGGCAGCCGGCACCATGCGAAGCACGGACCGCTCGGAAACATGCTACTAGCGTTATGCCCGGTTCACATTATTCCAGTGTAGCATTCCAGTCCAGCGCTGGAATGCTACTCGAATAATGTGAACCTGTACTGGAATGAACTGGACTGGATTGATCACTGGAGTGGTAAATGGAATGATTTTGTATTTGTAAACACTATAATATTAAACACGTTTGAACACAATAAACAACAATCCCATAAAACAAAACAAAACGTTTTAACTTGAGAATGACTTACTGTGGATTAGAATGATTCTGTGTAATACGATCCTTAGATTTATAAAAATAATAGCTGACCCCGTAAACGTTGTTTTATCATAATATGTCCTACCAAACAAACACAAAAAATGAAAGAATAAATAATAACCCTCCTTATTTATATCGTATTTTAGTAGGTACATCATATTAAGCTAAGTAGGTATATTAGTCAGTCATTTTTCAAATCCCTCATGTATCCCCTTAACGGAAACCTGTTCAACGAAGAACCGACTTTATTTCAAGCCGCGTAGAGCTCAGATTGTCTTTGGATTGCGCCTCAGTGAGTATCTCAGCCAGCCACCCCGATGTTAACTGTAAATCGTGTTTTTTACATGTACCCCGCATTCCGACGCGTCCGTATCATCCCTTCGAGCTTCGATTAAAAATGCTATTTAGAGAGGTTGGAATTGTTCACTATCAAGAAGATTCGTCCGAGTTCTTAGTCGTTTTGATTTGGTTAGGCACCAAAAATTACTTCATGAGGAAGCCCGCGGCTACGCCTTGACCTTGCCTTTCCTATAGTGGCTGGAAAACTAAGTTTCTTCTCAGTGGTGTGATCTGTGGTTATCATATTAATTCCACATCAATACCATGACAGGTTTGAATACAGATGTCTTTAGAAAAATGTAATTTCTTTAGAAAAGAGCGCGACAGAACGTTACTTGAGTACTTACTTAGTCCTAAATTCTCAATTCAGAAATCGGCCCTAACTTCTCAAATGCACGTAGGTAACTCAGCAAACAAAATCATTGGTACTTGCTGGGATTCGAACTCAGGTGATTCCGAATGAGAAACCGATTTCTACCGTTCGGCTACGGCCGCTAAAATAAATAAGAAACTGAATACTAAGTCTGGGATTAAGTCCGCCGCATTGTACTGTATTTAATATGGCAAAATAACGTTTGGTTAGCCAACTAGTAACTAATCTATTTATTAAATGTAACATCTGCTGCTGTAACCAAATACTTACTTGTCGTCAAAAGCAATAATTCTAAAATGTGACAATAACTAACAACCAAATCTGCTTCCAAAGTACGATCTACCTCGCAGCCGAAACCCATGAAAGACGCTCAATAGCACATCGCTATGCGCCAGCGCAATCTGTTTACTCGCCGCGCATGTGTGCGTGCCAACTTGACGCTTTTTTTCCTTGTGAAGACACGAACCACCCCAAGCGTCTGCGTCTGTGTGCGTAGCTTTTCTCGGAACCCATTTGGGGCAAAGAATACCATTCGTGAGACAGTGTGAGTAGAATATGCATCCTACACCTGCCATTGATTGGCGCGCGCTGGTGTTGGTGTAGAAGTTTCGGCGTAGATGCGATGTTGCCCGCTAGAATGCGTTTTTTTCTCCAAGATGCACGCCACGCATAGTGCGTCGGAGATCTGACAACGTCGCATAAAGCGTTCTTGTTTGGGAGGGTGGATTTCTCTATTTTTTGAACAGATTCGAAACTTTGTGAATGTCTTATTGCTTTGTTGTACAGTTCGGGCCACGTGGGAATTCGGCTAAAAACGTGTAATTCATATTTTAGCTAGGATTGCTGATAAAACTGTGAGTGGTGAAAATTTGTTGTCAAATAGAGGTATCTGTCAGATTCCGACCTTGAAAAGAACAACTAAAAACCATTGTTATCGGTCGATCGGTCAATAGTTCTGATACGATTTTTATATCTGATCTCGCCGTTAATTTGCATCAGGTGAACTAGAGGTTAAGTTCGAAATTGTCTGAATTTTAAAACTATTCATTTCTATTTTAAGACTACGACGCCTATAGCCTACTTGCTCCGAAAATGCAGTGTAAACGCAGTGGAGCCATAAAATTAAATGGCTAAAAGTTAATTACATGCCAGAGCCAGATAGATTTAAGTTTTTAGGCGGGTTGTGTTGCGTAGGTCGGGCAAGATATGATAATAAAAACAATTTGGTAATCACTTAATAATAATATGTTTCAAGTTCAGTTTGGTCTTTAAAGTTCCCGTTCGCAGAATCGCGTCTGAGAGTTGCATCAGGAAGGACTCAGGGTGACCCTGCGGTGATTCAAGATAGCAATAAATTTGCCAAACTAAACGGGAGCAAAAAAGCACCGGACCAATTCTCCGATCGCAGAACAAGTTTTGTTTCGGCTCGAGCAAATGAGTAACGTCTACGTTAAGATTGATTAAGACTTAAGATTGTTATGAAAATACATATCTACGTTGAGATAAACTGTTTAGGTTGCCGTGCGTCGACAAATTAAAGAGTAGTAGCTCACGCAAATTTAAATTTTTAGCTAGTCAATGAGCATGGTTCAAAAAAAGTTTTGTCTGCTAAAACTACGGTAACTCTTGTCTTCAAAAATGTAGTCAATTCGGGTATGTTTTTCCGTATTTGAACGTGGTGTTTCGGAAAGGTACGGTGAACATAAAAATTTTACATTAATTTTATTATTCACAAATAAAAGTACTTTAAAACACTTACAGTTCCATTTATTAAAAAAACACGATTCCTTAAAGTTACGTCTTTTTCCGGGACAGTTCCCTTCCCAGACTATTTTAACTGGCATTTATCAAGTGTTTTAAGGAATTGTGTGTTTATAACATAATATCGTCAGTATGTAGCCAAATTTAAGGAAATTTAAATTTTCATGTCAGCATTTTGAGCTGACTTGGGCTGATTAATTAGTAAGTAAATACATTAAAAAAAATCAGGCAGTATACAATAATTTTAGATGTTCAACGGTGTAGCCAAAGGTGTATTTTGTGCTCAGCAGTGGGGCGAATATGGCTGCTTACCTTATTATTACTTAATTTGAATCCCGGCCAATACATACGTACTGTCACAAAATACAGGACGTCCCTCTGCTATGCCACATGGAGGGAAAGTACCTTGAACATTGTAGATGGAACTTTTACAGATTTTTGCAATTTAAACAATTTAATGCAATCATAGATTTTTAAATTATTATATGGTTGAACCGGGAATCGAACCCGCTACACGAGAAAAAGAAACCTGTAGCTTTATCATACCGATCAAAAGGCTTCTTCATAAGGATTGTTTAAATTGTTTTTTAAATTAAAATAATGTCTTCTTTCAGTAAAATGTTCCATCTACAATATTCAAGATACTTTCCCTCCACGTGGCGTAGCCGTGGGAGGCCTTGTCTATAAAGGGCCTACCCCAGTGTGGGGCCAGAAGCAATGTATGTGCCTGTGTGTTAATAATATAATTAACTACATTGTTTGGTTTACTATGACAATCAGATGCACGATGCAGAGTCGTATAATGGGCTAGTTGCCCTAAAAAATGTAAATAGGCCGTCTTAAAAGACGGACGGAATAATCTAAAGATTATTCAAAAATAAGGGACACGTATTTTTTTATTTGTAAATTAGACCAAAAATGACAAAGATATAGCCCATTACAGTTACGTGTGACGTCACGCCGTGCTGCATTTTTTAGCACTGAGTGACGTCACACGTAACTTTAATGACCTATATCTTTGTTATTTTTTGTTTAATCGAAAAAAGAAAAAATACGTGTCCAATATCTTTTTATAATCTAAAATACGGACTAAATAGAATTTAAATATTTTGACCCTGGAAACTACCCTATTACATCGATTAACAAGGAGGAAGAATCGCCTACGCGTTGACATCGAATTGTCCAAATAAACTATTTGAAATACGACCCTGGGCACAGAATAGGCGCCCCGGCTCGCGCGACTCGTCGGAGTTTCTCCAACTTTGCAACATGATAAATATAAGCATCAAACCACCTATTTAACTTAATTCTTTTCTCTTCATTTTAACTGGTAATACGAGTAGAAATCGTTACATTGATTCTTCCTTGAAGACTTCCTTACAATACAATCACTTGCAATGGGCGTTTTTCCTTTCTTTTTTTTCTTACTTCCTTGAGATACACTAGATGGCGCCATTCGTTTCTTCATACGAATTTGTGATTCGTTGCAATCAATGTCAAAGTCAGTCCACAGATCACTAAACAAGAGAAGGAACCAGGGTTGCTATTCGGACGAGGTTTCTCGTAATAAAAATAAAAATTCAAACCTACAATGCATAGCAAAGACTCCAAAGTATCCAAAAGCGCACTTATCACCAAACGACAACAGCATTTTTTCTTCTAGGTAACCAACATCACAAATTCCACAGAACCGTAGTATTATTTTTTGCTTTGACGTTTAATAATACGGTACGGCAGCGCCACCTAGGGATCCTTTTAAAACTAAATTTGACATAAGGAAAAACGCTCATTAAGTATACAAAAATGCACGGCGGCCCCCAGTGCGAATGAAACCCTTTCCTTTAACATGGTAATCAGACTTGATATCGGTAGGCCAAGGAAGCGTCGATATTTGATATAAAACAAAAATTACTATCAAGTTGTTTTCCCATTTTCATTATGGTCGTTTCAAGAAGTAAAAGACAATATATTAAAAAACATGGTAAAGTCCACGACACCAAAATTACGGATCATTTTTCTCATCTCTAGAAACTCTTTTACTCCGTATTGTGGGATATCGTTAGATTGGATATCTTTAAATATTCAATGTAGTATGGTTTTACTTTTACGATACTGGCTCAGCCTAGCGTGGGGACACGGTCACTGCTACATAATGTTATCATACGTTAATTTCTAAGATTATGATTAAGATATTAAGATTAAGAAGACGTGAGTACATAGATGAAGGTGATATGTCGTATTTTCGGCTGTCGGTGTTTTTTGTGTGGAAAAAAATTGTAGAAAATCGTAGTAAAGCTTTCACTTCAATTTACTCAAAATCTAAAAAAAATGCACTTAGGTATCACCTTCATCCACTCACGTTTTTTTATTAATCCACATGCATGTAACATAATTCATTTTGCCACTTGGTCATAATTCATTTGGCATAATTTATTTCAAACGTGCCGTGCTCAAGTAGAACGTCGGAAACGGCACGAGAAAAATATCACAATAATGAAGTTAAAACGAAATTTATCAAGGCTGTATAGGTTTTATAGTTAACGAGTAATAGTCGCCCAATGTATGAAAGGAAAACTTCGTACAAATCTCCTTGAAAATTACTTGGCTGAAGTCGTTATTTCTGCGATTTACCGTTATAATAACCTTGAAATGTAGTTCAATGAAACCGGCCCACGAGTTCAATCAAGGATACGGAAAAAATATTTTCGTACCTCCAAGAATTCTTTCCTATTTAAATAATACTAGGTACTCAGACAAATCTGTGGGGAAACAGCTTAAACACATAAACACTTACAAACAGGCACAAACATTGCTTCTGGCTCCACACTAGGATACCCTGTGCTGTGGGAACCAGAAACAGCCACATCATAAACCTGTAGAACCTCTGCCCTTATGTTACGTAACTTTCCACTCTATCGGGTTAAGCATTTAGACAACTAGACGTTTTCTCGTTTTCTTTACAATGGCTGCAGAAGATAAATAATCATCAAATTTAATCTTGTGTTTGTTTACACAGAATAACAGTTTTTTAGCTTAAATACGAATACGTATAAATAATACTGTTTTTTTCACACTGTCAAATAGCCTATTGCACCCCAGGACCTGGGGTTTCTTTTTTGTCTCCAGTCGGGATTCGAACCTGGTACCTGTCGCATGGGACAGAATGGGCTACCGCTGCGCATGAGAGGTCGTCTATTACTACGAATCTTCTACTAGGCATTAGAATCGATAACTCTGCTAACTGGTTTTTATTCTATGAGAATGATGACGTCTACGCGTCACGCGTCGTGTTAATTGAAAGCAAAAGTCGAATCGCGATGGACTACTAACTATAACTGGATACCTACGTGTATATGTTACCGGCAATCTGTAGGTATAATACGGTATTCTATACAATACCTAGGCACATTTCACATTGCCGGTGAATCAGCATGTACTTTTTACAATACCTAGGAATTGTATACATTACCTAGGTAAAGTATATAATGGAAAATAATATTCATAATATTTCATACATTGCCTAGACGCTTAAGGTATTCTATACATTACCTTAAGTCTGATTTTTAATTCCGTAGAATTCTGACAGTTATCATGTTTTGACATGTCAGAGATTAGAAACCTTTTTTGGCCGGGCACATTTTTCAATTTCAATACGAGTGAGAACATCTGAGCCTACACATTTAATTTGTTAGTGAATGTATCCATTTTATAAAGTGTGGAGCTCCAAATTAAAAGAGACTTTAAGGCGAGTGACAAATTGTGTCCATTTTCACCACACAAACAGTAAAAAAGTACAAGTAAAGAAAACATATTTTTATTAAAATATCTAATCATCATTAATACTAATATCACTATCTTCATCGTGAATTATTAAGAGAGCTAACAGCGGCATACTTAACTTTTCTAAAAAGGTTTACGAAACCTTGAATTTGTAGGCAGTGATGCCAGCTAAAGAATAAAATAAAGTAATTAACCCGGCGAGCATGAGGCAGGGTATCTCATACCCAGACACAATTAAAAAATTGTGTATTTTTAAAAATAATCATTCGGCAACACTGGCCCGTTCAGTAGCTGGAGGCAGGGGTGTACGGGAGAGAATAGTGGCGTGATCGCCGTGTGGCGTCATCGCCGTGTGGCGTGAGGTGCCGGCCGGGATATACGCGCGCAAAGGTGTCCCGGGTATGTAATACCCTGCCTCATTTCAGATGTAATTTTTTTACGTAATGTATTTTTTCAGATTATTTTTTTAATTTTTGTTTTTTAGTGTTTGTTTTAGCCTCTTTTGTTAATCAAGCATATGATAATACATTTTAGGTTATATTATAGGTTAATTTTACGTTGTTCTATGGTATCTTGAATATTGCAGCTATCAATGTTCGCATATTTTATCAAGCAAACCAAAAGGATACAATCCGGAGGACACAATTTATTCGTAATTTGGGCCCGTCAATGGTTTACGAACAATTCTGCAATCAAGAAAATGCAAAAAATATATACCCAGCTACATATGCCAGTGAATCGCAAAACAGCTCGGTGAACCTACATCTGGAAGACCTGCAGATGTGCTTGGATGAAATGTCAGATGGCAGGACTGCCCCAACAAGAAAGACAGGAAAACAAAACATGTCTGCAATAACTGCGCCAAGCCAATATGCATGGAGCATTCGAAATTGATGTGCGAAGACTGTGCTGACAACGACACATCTAGCTAATTGTCTAACTAATAAAAAAAAATATGATTAATCACTTAGGAATAGAAGATTTCATTATAATCAAGTTTTAAGTTGTTTTTGTTTTGTTTTCGTCACTGAGTTGATTTTATTGTTGATTGTTTGACACCCTTAAATAGTGTAAGTAAAAGAAGAATAAATATTTTTTTATCAATAATAATCCACTTGTATTTATTTAATTTCATTTTAAAAACCCTTATATTTAAAATCAAAATTAAGGAAATTTAATTAAGAAAAATAAAAATGGTTTAGAGACACATTACGTTCTGGGTATGAGATACCCTGCCTCATTCTTGGTGTAACTTTTTTTCCCCTCATGCTCGCCGGGTTAAAGTTAATTCGATATATTGTTCGTGATATTGAAATATTTGTTATTTTTGTATTAGGTCACTTGAGTAAGTAAATATTTAGATTAACATTTTTGTAAGTACAACAAATAAAATACGTAGCATTTAATTTTTTATTGCCCTCAAATGGGTCAAATTTGTCTCTTTTTCGGTGGAGAACTTTTTCAGTAGCAACACTTATGAAATGTCAGAATTCTACGGAATAAAAAATCTGAGTATAGGTATTGTGTAGAATACCTGAATTATACAGATTACCGGTAACATATACATAGAATGACATAGATTCACTAGTTCTTTGCTCGATTGTTTCTAATACTAATACTAAAAATAAAGTTATTTTTTATTGCCTCGTCAGAAGGGCCGTGAATGGAACGTACTACAATAATACAGCTGCCAATCTTCGTCGGCTTATGTTGTAAAAGTATTGTTTTTGGGTAAGGAAACCATCACCAGTTGTTTTACCAGTCAGGAGAAGTTGAAAGGAATGTTGTAAAACAATGAAGACAAAAGACTCAATGCATTTTCGCAGAAGTTACCGGCAAACTTTAAACGTAGTTTCGGTACATCTTATCAGCAACTCGGCCATAAAATTATTTCAAAACGCTTTATTGCTGTATTCAAATGTTTGATGACTTCTATTGTACAGCCTACAATAGATCGACTTGTTTATATACTCGTAGTTGAAAAGTCGCCCGAAACGTAGGCGTGTGGGTACCGCGAACTTTTTATATTCAAAATACACCTGAGACCTCATTGAATTTCAGTGGCACACCACGAAGTATACAATATTAAAATCAATTACGATCGGTAGAATGGGAAAAGTTTAGTTCGAAGAACACACAAAACAACAACAAAAGTATAATTATGATTAACTGATTAGAAAAAATTTTGCTTCAATTAAACTTAGGCTATCATTACTTTAAAAAAATTGTACAGTCCCCTACTTTTAAAGTACGAATGTTTACAGAACTTGTTTTGTTTAAATATACTTAATATTTTAAAAAAACATCAAATAATAATATCTAAATACTGAAATTACTGAAACTGGTCCATCATCTAGTTTTATATCGATCCTTAACATCAGATTCATACGCAAACATCATCATCATCATCATCGGTCTATGGTTGTCCACTGCTGGACATAGGCCTCTCCCATTGCTCGCCACTGAGCACGGTCCTCGGCTACTCTCATCCAGCGAAGATCATCGCTCCACCGAGTCTGAGGACGTCTTACACTATACGTTACGCAACGCAAAAATGCAAAAATAGTCGTGACGTGATCAATGTGTATGTGCGGTGTCTATGCAACTAAAATGTAACGGTTGATGAGCAGCCGAATAAACGCTAAGAAAACGTTTTGAAAGCCTTTGGTACTGTCTACCTGCCGAGACCTTGCCCTAAGAAAATACGCAGTAAACCCTTATCGTAAAATTAATTCTCGTTCCGAGTTGTACTGTCCGGCGGGCGCTAATCCCCTCTATTGTATTCAATTCCGTATTTCAGGTGGTGCCGATAACTTTTTAGAAAGGGCCCTTTTTAAAGCTTAAATTCTAGCAGCTACTCTTTGTTTCTCAGGACTTTTGTTTTTAATAATCAGTGGTCTTCTCGGAATATTTGCCAATGGTTCGCGGTGTAGCGGTGCCGGTTTTTCACGGTAATTAACTAAGCTGTGGCCGACCGCTTTTATGTGTCGCCTAAGTATTAGAATGTGGTTGTAACAAGGGGATTCTTTGTCGAGAAGACATTAGGAGGCATCTTTTACCTACATCCCATGTACATAATTACGTACTTAAAAATATCACATATCGAAATCATTGATCAAAGCCATCTATTTTGCTTATACTATAGTAATCTTAATTTTCATTTTATAATTTTTTTACTTGCAAAGGTATTATACATTGTTCATAAGAACCTTATAATTTAAGTTGGAAACTCTGTTAGTTATGTTAAAACTTAATCGAAAACAGCAATCACATAAGGGACTTCACACACGACTGCTATAATATACATTACATCCCGGGAGGTATAGCTTTACATTATATTAAAGTATTAAAGTATTACATTATATTAAATTTCGCTTCATTTCGTTGACATACGTCTCGACCGACACACGTTCCGGCTGCTAAGGCGTTATACAGGGTGTTATGGATCTGTCGACTTACTACTAGATTTAATAGATAGGTAGTTCATCAGAAGATGATTGAGATTTTGATGCGCGTATGCGTTGGCACATGTGCCAAAAATAGAACGATGTGCATTGAACATCATATAAAGTAAGGAAAATTCCGAAGAGTTTAAATTATATGCGGAATTATCAGACATCGCCAGCAAGTGGACAGGCATGATATTATTACAAAATTGATGACCACTGTGTTGCTACACTTTTTTTTCTTTTCTTGAGGTAGATTGATTTTTGTTACGGTCCTTCATGTTAAAGGCAACTTTAAAGTTATATTCCATCACTATATACAAGTTGTAACTTCCTATGTAATATCTATAAAATCATAGGTCATCAATTATTATCATTATTATTATTAATACGTTTATTGCACATAAGTAAAAATTACAATGGCAACGCGGCGGACTTAATGCTACAAGCATTTTCTACCAGTCAACCGCAGGAGGTGTATCAATCGACTGAATCGAAGAATTGCTCGCAGCCCTGGCCGCCTGAGTGATCTTAAACGATCACGAACGTTAAGCAACATAGGGCGCGTTCAGTGCGCGGATGGGTGACCGTTTATGATTAACGCTAATGGCATTTTTCCGAGCGGTTTCATGCTTCGCAAGGCATGTTAAGCAGTTGGTGCTGGCTGCCGTCGATAGATGGCAGTCGTTAAGCCAAGTCAGAGGCCATAGAGCAAGACCAGCCACTAGTCTTACAAGCCTCCATCAATCCGGACTTGGGCCCCCTTGGCGGAGTATGGCCTATACCTTCCTCAGGCTTACGAAACGTAGCTTACGGCCGATTTCTGAATTGAGAATTTCGCTAAGTAACTACTTAACTCTAGTGCTGTCTCGTCAAGTTTCTCAGAAAAGAGCGTGACAGAACGTTATTTAAATATTTAAGTGAAATTCTCAATTCGGAAACCGGCCTTTAGCGAGACTATTTATATGGAGCAAATTTATGTGGAGCAAATGATTTTTTTGAGATAGGACTCTGAATACCTATGTCGTTTAGCGACATAAGACTCCTAGTGGAGGTTTTTGAATCACCAAGAAACTTTTTGAACACCCTTTACGAAGGAAGATATATCGTAATATACGGAAAGGTATTGGGAGGTATTGAAAGGTATCGAAAGGTAAATATACATCTTCGTATCGCTCAGTACCTTTAAGGTACGAAGATGTAAGGATGTATATTATAGCTGTCGTGTGTGGTCTCCTGACGATTTCTATGGAAAGATGTAATGAGATATATCGTGCTATAATATACATCCTTACCTTATAGCCGTCGTGTGTGGAGTCCCTAATCAGATCTACATAGATAGATAGATAGATAGAATATTCTTTATAATATGTACACCAGGAATAACATAATAATCTATTGCTTCTGAAACTAACAACTTCGTTGTTCAAGATGAAAGACGTGCATTCGGGTTTCTGAATCTGAGTTCCTGATCAGGAAACCGAATCAGGAACCGTGCGTGTGCGGCCAGCTTTAGAAGACGCTTCCGTAAGGTCGACTGCATATCAACTTTGAACCCATGTCGACCGCAGGTCAACCTTTATATTTTTGTTGCATAGTCGTCCTTAACGAAATTAATTAGAGTTCATCTATGTAAAGGTTGATGTGCTGTGGATTGTACTTGGTTAGTTACTATGGATATGCGTATAGTTATTAGTGAATTTGGTTCTAAAATGTAAAGGTTAAGGCGCTGCCCAGTGGTAACCGGCACCACGTGGGTTCGTCGTGGGTTCGATTCCCACTGGGGGCGCCGAACATTTACACACATGGCCTCACTCCCGAGTGAGGTGATACACCCAGGTGTATCTTCATATTTATACGCCTTGTCTTGTGACCGTAGCACAGAATATCCTAGTTTGTGTCCAGGGCTAACGATTGAGCTGTTTGGAATAATAATAATATCATAAGATTTTTTCGAAAAAAGTGAACAATCGTCGGGTACACATTAGGCGTATTGACAAAAGCGCGCGCTTCAAAACGCCTAGTGTGTACCCGCTCGGAGTAATTTTAAAACCTACAGTCTAGAAACCCGATCCAAGAATCTATGAAAGACTCCCCTAAGCAAACGTTCACACAATTGTTAATTTTTATTTGTATAAAAATGAATTTCATCACCGATGACCTGGGCCGAGTCTCATTAAACTATTATTCGTAGATTGTTAAGACAATTCGATGTCCAATTCGTAGTTAGCACAATTAGTCTTTAAGTAGCAAGCTAGGAAGTTAGTCGGCTACGCAATGTAAACAATTTGCCATAGTAAACCATAAATACAAGAAACATCTTTCAGAAAAACTTTTTTAATCTTAATTTGTTCAGAAACCTTGGCCACAGGGTGGCCACAGAGCCCTTAATAACAAAAAACCTAGTTACGCACGTATCATAAGAGAAAATGTCAGTCTAGCTCATCCAGAGACTGAGGGCAACGCTACAGCGGCCCCTCAAGTTTCTTTATTCAAAATTGCGCTTGTAAACTATTGGAGGAAGCCCGTAGCGGGTGAGATGTTCGATCCGATCGGACCCAAACGGCCGAAGCGGGTAAAATCGATGCGCGCCTCTCAGCCTCGCATAGTTTGCATGGCCCGCGTGTCCGGCCAAGCCCGAGGCCTGCGATAGCCTCCGTTCGATGTGTTTAGAAAAAAATTGAAGGAACCTCGCCTGCCCCCCCCCCGCCCCTTGGACGTCCACGATGCAAAATTTACAGAGCGCTGCGCCGATTCTGGTTCGACAGGAAATGAAAAGGCTCTTGGTTGTAAATTCGTCCGTTGGTTGATAAGGTTTTGAAGAATGTAATGCCAGTTTGTCCAAAGCAGAAACGAAAGATAATTCAATTTAACTTGTATGTAATTGCTTAATTTGCTTATTTATATCTTTTCACTGAAGAAAACTCATGAACAAAACATACCTACTTCTGAGTTCTTACTGACGGAACTTGAATTTTTGTTTTTAATTCGCTCATAGCGTAACTGGTTGAAGTTCACACATCTAAAGCACAGTGAAAATTGAGACCTTGAAGTTGGGATAAGCACCAGCTCTGAAAAATAATAAATGAACAACATGTTTTGAGAAGTTGAAGGAGTTATGTAGGCAAACTACTAACAACTTTGACGTTCATAAAGTATAAACATTTTGTCTGTACTATGAATAAAATATTTGAATTTGAACAAACTAGTGAGGTTATGGACAAAGAGCAAGATAAAAAGTAACGAGTGTGCATTAAATGATTACTAAGTGCTGATGATGCAAAATATGTTTGAACATTGACACGTGGGAAGCCTTAAGTTTTTCTGGGATACCTACAGCTGGAGATTATTTTTTTAATGAAAAAAGTGTAGTGTAACAAACAATACAGACTATGTTAGACGATATAATCGTTCCGTTTAGGATAGAAATAAACATACAAAACAAAACAATAATGAAAAATTATTTTGATATTATTACTTACTCAAATATATCTTTATTATCGCTTTTAAAGTAGTATAAGTAATTACGCATCTAGCTATCATTCTTATCTAAACAGAACAGGTGTAGAAGGCACCTACTACCAACAATTTAATAGCTTGTTTTTATTTGGAAATTATGTGACACGTAATAAGCAAACCAGTGGCAATGATAATAGATCTACCGCCGGTCAACGTTAATGTTTTTTTGTAAAGTTACGCATGTGCTACTGAATAATAAAGGCTTAAAAAAATGTTCTGCTATCGATACGCTAAGAAGAAGAATACAGTTCTAGTAAAAAGTTTATTTAGAATCGATGATTAAACCAATAAACAAAATATTAAAACTATGGATTTGAGATATTAAACTTAAATGTTGCACTAATTCAATAACACGTTTATCTTACTATGTTCAATGTTCTGTCGAAAGAATTTCAATCAAATGAATGAATGAAACTCATGAAAAGCTAGCCATCGCACGGCCCGTTTTTATTTTTGTAAAGTTTCTCTCGTGATATGTATGTAACTATGTAAGCAAAAAAGTGATTTTAACACGAGCAAACTCGTTTGGATCTATCGATTATTATTCATGAAATATTTGTATAGTCTCGAAGTGTTAAAAATGATGTATATCATATGTCACATGGAATGATTGAAATAGCACTGATTTGTATAAGTTGCTTAAAAAAAAAACAACCTCTTTCATATTGGTTTACTAAAATTACCTCTTTGAAATGCAAGAAGGAAATCATTAAAACTTTTGAAATATTTCGTTGCAGGGCTCCGTCCGCCCGCATTGTAAGGGTGGGTGCTATTGCTGTCCTACTCGGACGCAGCATCACCGGACACTTCGACCGGGCATTTCAATTTTGAGAAAGAGTAGGACCAGACCTCGCCCCGCGCCCGCCGGCCCCCACCGGTGCGCCGTCCCGCTCGCACGGAGGACGCACAAAAGGACGAAGGAGCGATAACTTCATCACGCCGCTGCTCTCTCGCTCGCGCGCACTGCTCGGTGGGGGCGACGTTGCGAATTGTTATTGAAGTCATGCCCCCGAAGGCGACTTCGGGAAGGCTGTCAGTCCGTACTAAACGTTCGCAGCGTCCGTACCCCGCGGATGACCTCGCTTCGGCATTGCACCGCCGCGCGCCACCGAGCTCCACTCGCTCAGTGACAACAACCCGACAAACCCGCGGCGCGAAAATTATTTACACTGAAAAACTTTGTTTTCAAAACTTTTCAAGTTAGTGACACAAGTTACTGTGGACTTGTATAAAACTTTGTGAGGAAAAACTGTGATTCGAACGTGATTTGCCGGCGAGTGAGTGCCGGCCGATCGGGACCGGGGCGCGGGCCGGGACGTGGGGCGTGTTTACGCGGCCGCACGTGGCGCGCCATGCTGCTAACTTTATTCGTGACTGCTTAGTGCACCGCCGAGCGTCGCCGCCATGACTCAACTGTGGCGCAGCGCAGCCTAGCACACATGTACGTCGCCGCGGACAGCGCACCATTTTTGTTATTTTTTTTTCGTTGGAGGAGACGGTTCGCCGCGCTGGATTGATGAGTTAAATGGCTAACAGTAACGTGTCGTCGAGCCTGCCCTCGCGAGAGTACTACTGCAAGGTGTGCGACCTGAGCCTGGATACGCTGGACTCGCTGCAGGTGCATCTGCAGTACCACAAGGAGAACGTTTATAAGTGGGGCTCGCAGTCGCAGGGCGTGCACAACGATGCCGAGAACAACAACGCAAAAGTGAAGAGTGATACCACCGTGTCGGCGCCCGCTGACTCCAGCGACGCCATGATCACCATGCCCAGCCCCGAGTTCCAGCGTGCCACGCCGGAGACCTCGGGCCCCTTCCCGCATCCAGCCACACCACAAAGCTACCACAGTGCGCCCTCGCCCTACCAGAACTCCGACCAGACTAACTACTCGCCGGGCGCACAATTCGGAAACTCTCAGTTTTCACATTCATTCCCAGCTGGTCAGCACGGTGAGATGGGTTGGGAGCAGAATCAGTACGGGCAGGAGCAGCAATACCACAAGCCGGGCAGATTCCATCCATACGTACAGGAGCGGCCACAGGTGTCATCGTCATCGCCTCTGTACGGGCAGCCGCTGAGCCAGCCCACGCCCTCGCCCTCGCCCAACCAGTGCGACAAGTGCGGATTTGTGTGCGACTCAGCCGTGCAGCTGAGTGAGCACTGTAGTAGCGCGCACGCTGGCACCGCACCCGCTCCGGCGTCTCAGTCCTTCCAGCAGTTTGCGCCCAAGTACAGTCACAACTTTCAAAATGAAAACAACACCAAAATAAAAGAAGAGCAAGAGGAGTCCTCCGATATCCTTGACTTGGACTCGCAGAAGGTCGTCTATCAAGGCAACGAGGGTGAGCAGCCGAATCCGCCGTACGACCAGACCGCGGCTCCGGGCCGGGAAGTAAACTCGCGCACGGTGCCGATGATGCCATGGGAAGCGCAGAAACTGTACGCCAACCCTCAGATGAACGGCGACGTGTCACTCTTCAAAGACCAGAAGCTCTTTGCGGAGCAGAAAGCGTTCCATGCTGACCAAAAGTTTGCATACGCACAAGACAAGTTCCTGTCCGTGCACCACGATCAGAAGCCGTTCATGCACGGCGAGCAGAAAATGTACGGTGGTGTGCAGTTGCCACCGCTGAGTGAATATACAAGCGGAGCGGGTGCGAGTGCCGCCGCTGATATGAAACCACCCTACCGGCCCTACGACTCGCCCGCGGCCCAGATCTCTAGTACGCAGCCCGCCAACTCCACCTCTGCTGCCCTGCCTTCTATGAGCGGCAAGGGTGCCAACTGGAAGTCTAACGAGGCAAGACGGCCCAAGACTTACAACTGTACCGCCTGCAACAAATGGTTCACGAGTTCAGGCCATCTAAAGCGTCACTACAACACGACGCTGCACAAGAACGCGGTGCGTTCGTCTGGACAGCCCGACCCTGCCACCATGCCCATCAGCGTGCACCATCACCCCAGCCGTGACGCGCTGGCGACGCGCGCGCAGCAGCAGCCGCCAGACTCCAATACGCAGTCGCCGGTACCGGCCGAGGAACGCGAGGACCTGCCGTACGCCGCGCAGGGCTTCGAGCGCTCCCACCGAGCTGCTGCCGCCGCTGCCGCCATGCAGTCCAAGTCGCCGTACTCACATCTACAACAGGGTAATCTAGATAATAATTTTATGAGTAATAATCCATTAGCAAACCACCCTTTACCACACCAGGTAGGCTCCCATCCACTCACCATAGGCAGCCAACCGCCCGGCATAGGCAACGTTAGCGATAGTAGTTCGAGTTCGAAAGGCGTCACAATTTCACCGAGCGGCAATCCCCCAAACGGGGAAGCAGGTCCCTCTGTTACACAAAACCATCATTTGAGGGGCCTGCTATCAGTATCAACCAGCAATATTATAACTCCAGCGCTAACACAGAGTACACCGGCGCTTACCCACACGCTGCCGCCGTTCAGTCATTTGGCAGTCAACCCGTACAGTCCGAGGTCTACGGATCCTTTGGCGCCTTCAGTGCCGGACCCCACGCACACCCCATTATATTTGGGTCAGAATTTTCAGCAGACTATAGCTCCGAGTTACCCAAACGGGATGGCCCCCCACGTTACGGATATGGCTATCAGCAACCTGCATATAGCCAATCTGGCTACTTTTGGTGAATCGTTGCCAGAAGAAGTCAAGATGGAATGTGAGACGTCGAACGATTCTGCAAGCGGGCCTCTGCCCAGCTTTGCACAGCTGCATACGCGCAGCTTCGGTGTCTACGTTCCCAACTACCTACCATCGCCTAACGTGGGGGGGCACGACGACGCGGCCGCGGGGTATATCGTCATCGATCCCTGTAATCCGCTGCCTTTCGGCTCCGACTACCAGCAGAAGCTAGAGTTTGACTATATCAAGGAAGAGCCGGTCGCGGCTCCCTATAATGTCCACATCAAGATCGAAGATGAGATAGACTACGCGAACAAAGAGAACTACGAGACGCAGATGAAGTCTCCGGCTTCGCCAGAAAGTGCCAAGTACGAGAGCAGTGGCTCACCCAGCATCTCATCGACCGTACCCAGCATACCACTTATCGAAAGCAACCAGCTAGCGAAGGCCTCTGGAGTGCACAAGTGCTACGAGTGCGACAAAGTCTTCAACAAATCGTGCTACCTCACGCAACACAACAAGACGTTCCACTCGGGTGCCAAGCCATTCAAGTGTCAGCGCTGCGGCAAGCGCTTCTCCGACGATGTCACTTACGAAGAGCACTTGTCTAAGCACGCGGAAAATAAGCCTTTCAAATGCGCATTGTGCCCAAAGTCGTTTAACCATAAGACGGACCTGCGCCGGCACATGTGCCTGCACTCTGGTACTAAGCCCTTCCCCTGCCATCACTGCGGCAAAGGCTTTATCCGCAAGGACCACATGATCAAGCACTGTGATACGCACCGCAAGAACTTGCGAGCGGCCGCCGCCAATGCTGCCAATGTCTCTCAACAGCAAGGATTCGATGCTCGAACAAACGACATATCATCATCAATCGTCATAATTATCAATGAACGGTCCGGGAAGTCGTTCGGTTAAGTGTAGGACTTAGTTTTGGGCATCACCGCGCTGCGCTAACGTAGGTTCGTTCGTTCGTTTGCCTACTCGCCGCCCGCGGTTTTTTTATTTGTTGTTCATTGAAGCTAACCTTGTTTTGGCGCAAGGTGACTTTAAGTGCCGCGCCGGGCGGGCATCGGGCGCTAAACATGCAATTACGGACGAGACGCTCAACTAACATTCCAAGATATCATTTTAATATCAAAGCTACCATATCATTTTAAAACATATTCCTACGGTTATAAAGTCGATATCTAAGTCGAGGACATATCTGATTTTGATTGTAAAATATGGACCATGTACTTAGTTATGTTTCTATTTTAGTACAATATGATGCGTTTTCATTGATTTTCTTATTGTTAGTGCGAGGGATGTATTTTAAAAACACGTAACATAATTTTTGTACATATTATTGATATTGGGACTCGATTGCCAGATAGTTAATTTTTAAGTACTCACACGTGTTTGATTTGAGACCACGGTTTTATTGATGAATAAATATGCTAGGTAGATAAGGGAAGGAAGATTTTGATATAAACTTTTACGATGGTACAAATTATAGCCGACTTAGAATTTTTGGTATCGATACGATACAACATACAAAAGTGGAAACCATGTACCTTCTTGTCGTCAAAAAAAGTACAAGTTTATTGAGCTCTATAACAGTTAAAATAATTTACCTAGTTGTAGGTAGTTGCCTATATCTTAAGAAATTCCTCGTCGAGGTGAAAAATCGTAAACGTTAAAAGCGCATCCGCAGTCTTGCTATAGTTAATAAAATGTCGCTCAGAAGAACAAACTATACCATATTTATTTGGAGTTGAGACAAAATGTAAATAACTTTTCAGTACTCTTTAGACTATTTTCATTATCAAAAAATGTTATTTCGGTTTTTACACTAAGAATTAAGTAGATTAGATTAATCTCCACCACGTAATTATTTTTTGACAATGAAAATAGTCTAAAGAGTACTGAAAAGTTGTCTACATTTTGTCTCAGCCCAAAATAAATATGGTATAGTTAATTTGTGCGAGCTTCTCTCGCCAACTACATAGTACTTATGCGTTCTAGTTTTTCAACATCTCTGTAATTATGATTGTAATTGATAATTTAACCGGTGCTTCCTATTTTAATTATTAATTTTGTCTGTTAATGATTTTGTTTTTAAGTATTAAGCTAGTTAGTTGACTTCTATGTTTGAGACGCCAAGATTTTTTGCGTTGTATTTGGTAAATTTTTAACATTATTTATATTGCAAGAATAAGTTACCAGTTCTCGAACGAATTTAGTTACGACATTCCTGTTTCGTGAGTTTCGAGTAGGAGAGTAGTCTTCCTGAACGTTGCCAAATTTATTCCGCCAACAGTTGCGAGCAAATTTTACTAAATATTTTTTTCTTAGTGATAAAGAAAAACTAATGAAAATTCTCTAGCAATAATTTAAAATAATAATGTAAATGTTTTCTTGTATAGAATTAACAAAGAATGAGAATTAAATTTAAACTGCCATGATGATAATGGATTTGGATAGATTATGCCATGAATGTTGTATATAAATATGGCAGGATATTTGAATAAATTCGTACTATCAATTATTATTATTATTATTTGAAGGAACATATCAACTTGTTAATCGACACTTACGACCGTGTCAAAATATTCATCAATTTATTGGATTTTTCTGTATTATTGATATAAAGTGGTTGTGAACGGGCTGTCAGGGAGGCGTAATACCAAACTCTGCTTTACTAAGCTTGTTGTCCATTTTTACTTGAGTCCAGTAGTATCAAGTTGCTGGCCACTTAGTATTTTGGTATTTCATTGTCTTCGCTTTAGCATTCATTGCCTAGTGATTGGTGAAATATTTTGACCCGTCTAACGATCCGAAGTAATTTCTCGAACAACACCAGTTTAGTATTAAAATATTAATGTGCAATAAATGTGAAACTTGACGTAACGCTGATAATGTTTGTATTTGAATGTTGATTATATTGCAAAAGTATTTTTATATATGACATAGAAACAATCACAATCTACCTCAACAGTGACTATATCAACATACGAAACAAATAATATTTTAATATGAAATAATAAAATAGATGGACTTTATACATGAAAAATGCAATCAACCGAAAAGGCCTACCTCCCTTTTACGAACTAACGATTATAATATACACAGTAGTGACAATAGCTTAATTATCTGAGAATTTTTTATATTCAATATATAGAATTAAAATAATACGGTGACATAAAAGTAACTAAAATACCTACGTATGTTATATTGTTGAGAAATGTTTTGTATAACGGAAGTGTTTTCTTCATAGCAATAATAAAATAACAAGTGAACTTGACTACCTCATGTAACGAGTAATAGGATTAGATACTTTATAGTGAGCGCTGAGAGCGGGTGTGGTTCGTAGCAGCTATGCGACGACGCATGTAACTAAACATACCTCATCTTGCCTTCGAGAAATACAGTTTATGATGTATAGTTTATAGATTAGTTCGTTAATACGCGTCCTTCAAGTCGCGTCAATGCACCCGCCCCATCGGCTCACTCTTCCGATCTTAGTACATTCTCATATTTAGCTAATATCGTTTATGTTTTATCTGTAACGAGCTGTTCTAAGCACTTAGAAATAAAGATCGGTCAGTACTCACTATAAGAAATGTACATAGTTAACCGTACGAAGAATTTGTTATTTATAATTAATAGCCTATCACTCATTCATTCATTGATAGACTTATTTTGAAATTCGGTAGCGATTTCCAGTGAAGTTATACAATAGTTGTGTAAGAATATTGGATTTTAGTTAGTTTTTTTGTGATAACTAAGTTTGTATAAAAGTTGTATTTAATGTTCAGTTACCAGAAGTTTCTGTTACGAAATTGGTTTTTAAAATGAGTAAACTTGAGGAGTTAAATGTGATAAGTGGTTGTTTTCTTTATTTTTACTTGTACCTTCGTCACCGTGTCTGACGTCACTTGTAGGAGCGGATTGCGTTATACCCGTTGCGGTACCTCTACAGGGTCTTGATTCTGTTAATGCATTGCAGCACAATGACAATTGTATGAACGCGTCGCTTTCATTTCATTGCCGCTTCAAGTCAACGCGCGCACGCGTATTCCTAATTATTCTAGGTGTCAATGGAATTTAAAAACATGTCACTTGGCCCGATCATGTAACTGTAATTGAACTATAATGCACTAACAGAATCGGGGCCCTTTTTATTGTCGAAGGGTTTAAGTAGTTTAGCACAAATTACGACTGTTCTAGCCAAGGCTTGACCGCTACTCGTTTCTCAAAATCTAGTCTGAGATAAAACACATGACCTCATTATCAGCGTGACCGAGCCTTGGCTAGATTTATAGACTAGATGTAAGACTATACATAATATTATTATTGAATAAGGCGATACATTTTTGTCACTGCGAATTCATTTGTTCAACTTTGCACTGCGAGATTGCGTCATGTTTCTGAAAACTATTTTGCCTTGTTGTTTCTAACCAAAACTGGAAATGCCGAATAACTGACATTCAAACATATAATACTACTGAATATTTTTGTAAACATGATGCAACCTGTGATATGATAAGCCATTGTCTCGAGCGAATTTGTTGTAGCTTGCGTTTTCGTTCCACCCACTCTGTTTTATTTTTGTAATAAAGCAACAATGGATCGCGTTAATACAAAAGTTTAGGTTAGGTCTCTATATGTATAAGTTCATGAAACCAGATTGTAGGTCAATGTTTCAGGAGGTTTACGATTATCCAATAAAATTCATGTGAAAAATGTTGTTTTATTCGAGACGTGTGTTAGTCCCCTTTTTTGATATACGTTTCAAATTATGACCTTGCTGAAAGCGAATGATATTAGGGTAAGGCTTTCAAAAATGCGTAAAACACGTGAAATTTACAGTTGCAAGCTTTACAGAATGCAACGTAGATTTGTGGTCAGATTGTCTTTTCTAAATGAACACGCGACATCCCAGAAACATAAGAAAAACATGATTGGGTATAGCAGCCGGGTGTTGCGATTTTCCTGTAAATTACTATGTGTTACAATTTCACGTGTGTTACGGTACATTTTTTGAGAGTCTTACCCATTAGATAAGTTTATTTCAATAATATTATGCAAAGGAATAGGTAAGTTTTTATCATACAATACATGGCTTTATTTATAATAACACGGTTCCTTTAAAGCACTCCTCAAAGGCATTTTATCTAATCTGTGGTTATGTTTTTTCGTTGTGAAATCTACACCATCCACTCAATTTATCGAATGTTTCAAGGAATCGTATTTTGATTAATAAGGCCGTTGCAGCAATTGGCTATGCTACTTATTTTTGATATAATTGTTTTTTATGATTTATTTACCATAGTAATTTCGGTATTTTTGAGTTTTTTTTATTTATTTTTCAAAAATGTCAATGTTTGACGTCATCAGAGCATGATTAGATAGATTTTTCTTTGCATAAATGTATAAAAAAACAAATGTAATTTGTAATTTTTTCTTTGAAATTAAGGCAAAAGATTCATACTCACACTGTGTTTGCTGACGTCATAGAAGAATCACTTAAGGGCTACGCTTTTTATTGAATATCTTCAAAAATATAGACTTATTTACCAATCTGAAATTGTACTGAAAGCATAATACTCGAAATGGTTTTGAGATTCCCGTTCATGTTCAAAAATGTAGCATGGCCAATTATCTTACATACTATTTTACGTAACTAAAGGCCGGTTTCTGAATTGAGAATTTCACTAAGTAAATACTTAAGTAACGTTCTGTCACGCTCTTCTCTGAGAAATTTGGCGAGATAGCACTAGAGCTAAGTAGTTACTTAGCGAAATTCTCAATTCAGAAATCGGCCGTAAAACTGCAACCTAACTCTACAGAGGACAACGGCAGACGAAGGACCCGTAGTAAGTATAGCAATTCTTACGACCGTCACTTCACAGAAACCAAATCGAAGGTTTGATGTATAAGAACAATTCCATTGAAGTATTCCTCACAGGCGGCAAAAATAATCTGTGGTTTCGTCTTTCCCTTTGCCACAGGCTTCTTAAACTGCCTCTGAGGATTGTTTTAAGTGATTGTGTTTTATAAATCTCTGTGTCAGACGCATATGGTCGTATGTGTGAAACCAACGAAAAGGACTTTTTTATACATTAAGGGTCTGTTTCACAATCTGCAGATAAATTTCCGGATACGCTATCCGCAAACAGGGCTGCCGTTTGTTCTAAATTTAAATTAATTTTCCTATATTGCGTGTGTTCGTTTATGGCTTCAAATTTAGAACAAACGACAGCCCTATTTGCGGGTAGCTTACCCGGAACTTTATCTGCAGATTGTGAAACAGACCCTTAGGCTGGCATTCAGAGACGAATCGCAAGTTCACGCTTAGCAAAGTAAACTAAAGTCATACTTAGTAAAGCTCCGGAATTTCCGTATTCACAGTCGATCGGGAGCTTTGCTAAGCCTCAGGGAAGAGACCCGCGCCCCTCGGTGGGGACATAATGGGTTGATGATGAAAATACTTAAGTAACGTTCTGGGGATACCGCCGTTTAGCCAAAGTATTTTTCGCCAAATTTTACTTCCCAATAAACTTATGGCATCAGGTTTCATTTCCCAAATGAAACTTTAGCAAGTTTTCATTTCGCATTTTATTCATTTGGTCAAATTATCATTTCGCATAATTTTACTGCGTCAAGTTTTATTGAGACAAACGTTTATTATGCTAACGTTTTATTTGGCAAGTGTTATTTTCAAATAATGGAACGGGGGGTAGGCGATGTAAAGAATACGTGACAACAGAAATATAGGTGCGACGACGCGCGTAGCGAAGCGGAGCGCGTCGGAGCGTTAGGTTCTCTATGTAAGATCGAAAACAGACTCGACTTTGATGCGTTCTTACCTTGCCTCTTGTTGCCTCTTTGGTAAAATGAATTTTGACCAAGTATTTATTTGGTAAACAATAACTTGCCATAATAACTTTTGCTAACTGTTTATTTCCTTTAAGTTGTTTTGAGAAATGTTTTTTTGCCAAGTGATAATTTGCGGAAAATAGTTTGGGAAGTAATACTTTGGGAAACGATTTTTGGCAATACATTAGTAAACCAACGTTCTGTCACGCTCTTTTCTGAGAAATTTTATAATACAGCACTACTACAGTTAAGTAGTTATTTAGCGGAATTCCCAATTCAGAAACTGGCTATGCCTCCTGAAGTTGTTGGATAAAAGCATGAGAGACGATGCTTAATTATTAACTCAGGGAAATTCTGAAATCATAAACCGGTTGCTCCACATTACTGGTATTAGGTACTTTTTAATTATTGTACCACTGGACGCTGTAATATACTCTGATTTTTTATTACGTAGAATTCAGAAAAATTTGGCTGAAAAATCTGAAAAAGCTACATTTTTTTGTTTTACCTAGAAAAATATAGATCTAAATACTCGTATTGACTTACTCAAGTGAACTAATAGAAAAATAACAAATATTTCAATATCACGATCAATATATCGAATTAATTTTAATTACTTTATCTTATTGTTTAGCTGGCATCACTCCCCACAAATTCAGGTAAATTCAACCTTGAAAAAAAGTAAAGTATTCCGCTGTTAGTTCTCTTAATAATTAATCTAAGCGATGATGATGATGAAGATGGTGATGATGAAGCGATGATGATGATGAATGATGATTTGATTTTACTTTTTTTACTGCTTGTGTGATGAGAAGGGACACAATTGTCACTCTCCAGAAATCCCCTTTTAATTGGCAGCGCCGCACTTAATAAAATGGATACATTCACTAACTAATAAAATGTATAGACGCAGATGTTCAGACTCGTATTGAAATTGAAAAATGTGCCCGGCCAAAATGGTTTATAATCTCAGAATGGTAAAAAAATGATATCTGTCAGATTTCTCCGCAATAATAAAGCAGCCTATACGTTTAATCCATAAATGCCAAGTGCATTTTTTTTGGACTTTATCCGACATTGCATCAGAAACCTTTGGCGATAGAAAATTCGATTCCGTTTGCAAGTTTAGTACTAACTAGCACTAAATTTGAAAACTGTTTCGAGTTTTCTACCGTAAAAGGTTTTTGATTTAGTGTCCTTTAAAGTCTGAAAAGTATAGATAAATCGATATAATTAGATGCAAAATTCCTATGTTTCCATTTGTGCTACCCTTCTGTGAACAGCGTGGAGCAACAGTGGTTGATGAATCCATTCGACCGTAATGTCATCGTCATCGTCATCTACTAGAGACAATTTCAGGGTAAGTAAGCCCAGCGTGGGATTTTTTTTACGTGAAATAAGTATTTCTTTATACCGGCAGGTATGACGGTCAACACTGGCGCTTATGCCGAATTTTTGTTATAGAAAAAAAATTAAGCAAATCCTCAAATGATCTTATATTTTTTTGCTCACAATCATCATGACTACCCCTTAAAATAATTGCGCTTGATTTGTTAGGACTTTATAGTATACATAAAGGCACATGCTGATTCATTGCTTCCAGAAACCAAACCAGAAACAACATCACATACATGTAAACATGCAAGACCTGGGTTTTTTTCCAAGTCCAAGTCCCTGCCGGCATTTGAACCCAGAACCTCTCGCATGGTATTCAGATGCGCTACCGCTGTGTCACAATGTCGTCTGTGTTTACGGATTTCTCTTTACCGAGTATACATATACAAGGATAGAACGATGAATGTCCAAAAAAAAATTTTTTTTAATTATTGTCTATGGTAGCATTCTTGGATCTCTATCATTTCGGCTAGGTATCATACACTAGAACGCTGTGAGTTATTCATAATTCATTTATTAATCCGTGAGTCACAAGTACATAAAGATGTTACAAATATTAAAAAACTTAAGTTGCTATGTGTTCTACCTATACAGGCATACAGATCATGTAATTAAAATTAAATTAAAAATGTCAATAAAAAAAGTAATAGTCCTAAACAAATTAAAAAAATATTAAAAACTTAAGCTACAGTACATATGTCAATACAAATTAAAAATAACTAAAAAAACAATGTCAGATACGAAATAATTATTACATTTTGTCAGCAAAAATTCGTTGATGTCATAGTAGCATTTATTAACTAAAATGTCATATAGTTTTCTTTTTAATTGAATTGTATTTAATGTTTTAATTTCGTCAGGTAATTTATTATAAATCTTTGGTGCCATAGTCAAAATGCTTTTTTGTTTAAAAGTAGTTTTACAGGGTTCAATAGCAAGTTTGTGTGGATGGCGTATTGACCTGTTTCGGTTTTCGTGGGCTTTCGGAAATAGTGTCTCATTAGTTTTAACAAATATAGCGACCTCATAAATATATAAACAAGTAAGTGTGAGGATCTTATGCTTTTTAAAATAGGGCTTGCAGCTGTCAGTGGATTTTAATTGGTACATTGATCTAAGACATCTTTTCTGTGCTTTAAATATTGTAATTACGTCCGTGCTATTGCCCCAAAATATTATGCCAAATCGCAAAGTTGACATAACGTATCCATGAAAAGCTGATAGTACAGCATCTTTACTAACAATTTTACTTTATTTGTGTAAAGCGTAGGCTGATTTACTGAGCTTTTTACATGTGACTTCAGCTTGACATTTCCAGTTTAAGTTATTATCAATTATTAAACCTAAAAATCTGGTATTATATTCTTTTTCAATCGTTACATTTTTATATAATAGCTTTACTGACGGAGTATCAACCCTCTGGTGGAAGTGCATAATTTTTGTCTTACTTAAGTTGGCTTTCGAGCAGTTAGACTCGAGCCACTGCATTATTTCCTCGAGAGTTTATTTATTTCCTTTTCATAATCTCTATTTCCAGTTTGTTTAATTACTGCCGTGCTATCGTCGGCAAAAAGAGTCATTGGATAGCTTACATTTATAGGTAAATCATTTATGTAGAGTAAGAAAATTAATGGACCCAGTATACTGCCTTGCGGAACACCATGTAGAGACAAGCGATCATTTGAGGTGTATGTTACTTCATTGTTTGTTTTAGTGCAGATTTTTGTAAGGTGTGTTTGCTGCAGATAAGTGTGTTTGTTAAGAGATGTATCAAAAAGAAATATTCCGCTCCATAGCAGTAACGCTGAGAAATTAAACTTCAAACTCGATTATCTCTAAATGTTTGAAAAAGGACATTCATCGTCCTAGCCTTGTACCCACCAAATATACTATCTAAAATAAGTGTTTTAAAGAACGGTATTGGCAGAGTGAAGTTTTCTTTTGCATAAATAATGCAGCCTATAGGCGTCCCTCTTTAGGGCACGGATCTTCTCGCAGAGAGAGAGAGAGACACACACAGAGAGAGTATATCTATGACACTCGTTTCCTCACGATCTTCCCAGTTAGCGACTGGTATAGCAATACCAGTCGCTAACAGTCGAAAAACAGTAATACAGTCGAAAGCACCTCATCCTATACACCCATGCACTTTACTCCGTTGCATTACGGGTGACTTTGCAACTAAACTGAAAATTGAGGTGCTGTCGACTGTAAGTAGCTTAAAAATTATATTGAAACTAATTGAAATATTAAAAAACTATTTTTGTCTTTTGAATTAACGGACGAAACCGGAAACGATTTTTGCGAATGATGAATGATTTAACTTAAACTTGGCAAGTATGATCTGTAAATTTTAATAGTCCATGGAATTGGTACATTTTGGTTTGCATCAAATGGGGTAGTGACTTAACCTAAGCCATGTTTTTTCATAATCAATATTGGAAAGTTCTTCTATATTATGACTTTTCTCAGTGGAGAAGTATAAAAGATGCTCAAAAAAAAGTTATCTGAATAATACAACAAACATAAACACTTACGTACAGGCACATACATTGCTTCTAGCTTCACACGGGATACTGTGTCGTGGGAACCAGAAACAGCGACGTCACAAACATGTAAACATCCAAGACTTGGGTATGTTTTGTCCTCAGCCGGGGTTCGAACCCGGGACCTCTCGCATATAATGAAAAATAGATTTTCCTTTCTTTATTTAATCAAGAATCACTTTTCTTCTCATAGCTCAATCTAAATAAAAATGAAAGCAAACGTATTTATTTATATGCATATATATTTATAAAAATAATTGAGAATAACGCGCCGCGTTTTCTCCATAGAAAAGACATCAACGCATCAAAGTCGACAATACAATTAAAACGTCTTTGTAGGGTTAGTACCAGAAGGGTCTAAGAAGGGTGGTAGAGGTTGTTTTTTGGATGGCTAAGGACATAATAATGTGGCATACCTTGGGTTAAGCCTACACCCTGCGGTTGACAAATTATAGGCTGATTTATAACGATAAATAAAACGATGCAAATATTTTTAACTATCATTCAAAACATTTTGATAGTTCAATATTTACTTTATTATTTCAATATATTAACGAAACTGGATATAGTAGTCAAGATGTAAACATACATTTATTATTATTGCACCAACTTTACTAAGAGACAAGCAATATCATTCAAAATACACACACACAAAATACAATACATACATAGGGTATCCTAGTGTGGGGCCAGAAGCAATGTATGTGCCTGTATGTAAATGTTTGTTTGTTTGTTTAAAAAAATACATTTTTCAAAGTTTAAAGTGTACTTTAGTTCAAATACAGGACAGTGCAAATTTCGTACACATCGCTCCGTACTAGAAACAGTAGGTTCTGGTTATAGAATTTATAAAATTGAGGGGTTTTGAGACACCCTGCATACCAGTGTCCCTGACTGCGTGTAGGTTAATCCCGGCTGTGTGGATCGACGCAGCATCGCCTGGTCCGACGAAAGCGAACGCTGCGCAAGAGACGCGGGCTATTCCGGAGGTCTATTGACAGAAAGGGCTTTTATACACGCTTGTAGTCATAAGCCCCCACGATACAGGCTAGGTTTAGTGCGGGTATCACCGTATCGTAGCGAGTAAGTATATCGTACCATGTCCACCTTTTTGTGATGTCCATGCAAATGATCAATGGTGAAGCTGCTGTAGACTACAATTCTACGCGCACTTGTATGTTTTTCCGAATCTTCTGTTTATCCGATTTTCTTGCTGATAGCCAATCGTAACAACGCGCTAATTCTATCCTACACCTAAATAACGATATATAGCAATTAAACTGCGAAAACTGCCAACGATGAAGGACAATCTGCATCGATTTGTCATACACACGAACGATAATTTAAATAGATGCAAATCGGTTTGCTCAGTTTCATCATCATCACCCCATTATGTCCCCATCGAGGGGCACGGGTCTCTTCCCTGAGGAAGCTAAAGTCCATAATCCGGCACGAGGGCCAAGTCCGGATTGGTGGAGGCTTGTAAGATTAGTGGTTGATCTTACTGTCAGAAGTTTTCAAGCAACCCTAAGGCCACTGACTTGGCTTAACGACTGCCATCTATCGACGGCAGCCGGCACCAACTGCTTAATATGCCCTGCAAAGCACAGAACCGCTCGGAAAAATGCATTAGCGGTAGTCATAGAACGAGGTCGTCTTTGTATTTCAGCAAAGTGAAAGTGGTTAGAATAAAAATAAAACTCCACATTCGCGCGCCTCAGAGGATCGAGGCCCGTCTCGTCTCGAGCGATGACCTAGAGCGCGCACACCGGTTTCTGGTTCGCGTGAAGGTCACGGCTGAATCAGTGTGCCGAGGGACGCGCCGCGCACGCGCCGCGCGCCGCCCCGGCTGTATCGATGACGCTAGGGACATCATCATCAACCCATCATGTCCCCACCGAGGGGCACGGGTCTCTTCCCTGAGGAAGGTATAGGCCATACTCCACCACGGGGGCCAAGTCCGGATTGGTGCACGTATTTTAATAGTACTATATTTTAATATACTTGTGTCCATGTGGATGCAAAAAAAAAATTAAAATATTTTGTTGTATTAATTATTTTGTAAAGAGAAAAGGATATTGTTATTATTGAAAGTTTTATGATGTGGTTTCAATGTTTCACAACGCTAGGGACGTATTGTTCTAGATTATGTTGAATCGGTCGTAGCCTGGGCTGCCTGAGTGATCTTAAACGATCACTAAGGTTAAGCAACATACGCCGCGTTCAGTCTATGGATGGGTCACCGTCTATGACTAACGCTAGTGGCACTTTTCCAAGCGGTTCCGCGCTTCGCAAGGCACGTTAAGCAGTTGGTGCCGGCTGCCGTCGATAGATGGCAGTCGTTAAGCCGAGTTAGAGGCCTTAGGGCGGCTTGAAAACTTCTGACAGTAAGACCAGCCACTAGTCTTACAAGCCTCCACCAATCCGGACTTGGCCCCGTGGTGGAGTATGGCCTATACCTTCCTCAGGGAAGAGACCCGTGCCCCTCGGTGGGGACGTGATGGGTTGATGAACCATGTTAAAGCAACTCTTGGAATCTATTTGTGAGTGGTTGACCAAGAAGGGACCTCAAGGGAAAATAATTAATTTCGAGAAAATCGCATTTAAAGTTTCGTGTATAGACAGGTTTCGACTCGACTCAGCTCACAAAAAAAAATCATAAAAAAATAACTACGGCAATAACTAATATTCTGGTTAGACCAAAACAAAGCTATAATACCACAGATTAAAAATTTCAAATAAAAAATATAACGGTTTCCAATTCCTCCAGGTCCCTTTTTGGTCATCCACTCACATTTCTAGGGTCTAGATAGATATATAGAGCACTTGTGATGAGCAAGTTGAAGTGGCAGTGGGCGGGGCACATAGCACGAAGAACTGATGGCCGATGGGGCCGAAAGGTTCTTGAATGGAGACCACACATCGGCAAGCGCAGCGTCGGACGACCGGCCACAAGAAGGACTGCCGATCTCATCCAAGTGGCAGGGAGACGCTGGATGCAAGCCGCTTCCAAACGGTCTTTTTGGAAATCCATGGGGGAGGCCTATGTCCAGCAGTGGACATCTTGTGGCTGAATGATGATGATGATGAGATAGAGCACTTTATTAGTTGCCTGCCTCGTTGGTCTAGCCGTTAAGGCGCTGACCTATCTTAACAGAGGTCGTGGGTTCAATCCCCGCTGGAGGCCGCCATGCATTTGTATAAATGGCCTCAGTACGGTGGTTTTCCATGTTTGTATTGGTCTTCTCTGGTTACCATAGCACAGGGACCTCAAGAGATTGTCTTTTGTGGAAGTCATTATTATTATTATACCTTACATAAAAACGGCGATTACACAGGATTAATCTATGATTGCAGGGAGACGCTGGATGCAAGCCGCTTCCAACCGGTCTTTTTGGAAAGCCATGGAGGAGGCCTATGTCCAGGAGTGGAGTCTTGTGGCTGAATGATGATGATGATGATGAATCTATGATTTAGAAATACGTGTAATATAAGTGTGCACAGACGGCGGCCTTATCACTAAAAGTGATCTCTTCCACATAACCTCGGGGTGTACCGAAGCAAAACATTGGAGAAGGACGTAGATGTACAATATAAGTAAAATATGTAAATGTTACGTTATCTATATTAATAATTTCGTTCGGGTCTACGGTAGACTCGAACGATATGCACACCAAATGAAAGAGCGTAAAAAAATAGTTGATCTGAGTCGACAACATATGGGCGGAAAATTCGTATTATCGAGCAGCATCAATATAAAAATTATTAAATTCAACAATGGCAATGGCGTTGCTAAGTAAACATGTCAATGTCATCATTGTTGTGTTAGTGTCACAAGTTTTCATTGTGAACTGTTATGGCCGGTTTACATTTTTTTTTTTTTAATTTTATTTATTTGGGATTAAAAACAGTAGCACATTATAGTAGTTACATAAATCAGACTTAAGCAAACATTGCAAATGTACTACCCACTACTTAATCCACGGATAACTCATAAAAAAAATTAGTTGCTGTGAGAAAGCAGAACAATGAAAATAATTATTAACAATTATACAAAGCATGCATAATTTTATAAATAAATTTGATTAGCACATTTCATGGAGCATACAAAATTCACTGATTAACTGAATAATTACTCGTTTTATGGTAGTGACATAATATTTTAAATTTTAGAGCTACAACTTACCCTCTAGCTGTAAAAGTACCTGTTGCTTAAAAACGTAACTAGGCGAGAGGAAAATGTCAATGCTGGAAAATTTTCTGTTGAGTATGTATCGACCAATCTACGCAGGGGAGCACGTTCCCCAGCGTTGGTGCGACACCTCCCAGTAGCAAAGAGACGGCGTATACTCTTCGTGCGACGAAGAGTAGACCGGGGGACTTCATAGCTCAGGTTTTTAACCAACTCAGGACAGTCAAATTCATTATGACACAATTTGTAAAGTGTCATGACTTCCAACAAGGTGCGTCTGGATTTTAGTGACAAAAGCTCAAACTTTTCTAGTAACTTAGGGTAAGATAGTTTAGTACGACAATATCTGTATTTTAGTGTTTAGGAGAGTGCTATAATACAATTAGAGAGGCAAGTGCATTAGTACATTACTAGACGTTCGAGTGAACGTTTATATTTCTTCCAGTAGAGTGTCTCTTCGTCGACGTCGCGAAATATGCGCTATCCTACTCAAAATACTATGAGTTTTAATGGAACACATACGTAGGTAAGTTTGATAATTCGAGTTATTGAAAACAACACGCACCCGTCACGGGTCACTTGCGCACTCTCCTAAAGTTCTCACTAAATTTTTAGTTTATACACAGATAAGTAACGAGGATAGTAACGCGCTCAGGTGTTACTGGATAGAACAATAGAAACCAATTCTATTTTGATTCTAATCGAAAGGCAACTAGAACCGTACTATACCGTAAAACGTACTAAAGCAAGTGGCGCTTACACGCCACTTTTCAAGCTAGGATAGCAAGCTAGTGTCAGTAATCTAGCAAGCTAGTACTTCTGACTTCGTGTAGACAAAGCTAGCTTATTTCCTTGTTCCAACTAGCATGTTCCAAGCCAGGTCAGCAAGCCAGGGCAGTAGGTACTAGCTTGCTATCCCAGCTTGAAAAACTAGCCTCATGTATCCCGGCCATAAGATTAGAGCGTTCTTATCCATTCAAGCAAATAGTGTTTAACTCGCGAGATTGCGAAAAAAAAACAGAATTGCCAGAATCGCAGGCTCATTTTATCGGCATCCAATTCATTTCCTGTGAATAAACTCGATCCGATTACATGATCACATAAATCACTGCGTGGGCGCAGAAGGCGATTGCTTTGATAGTCGTGATAGTCCATATTATTACTTGTTTTCGACTCCAGAGGCCTATTTCTAAGAACTACAACTACAATGACAATTCGATGTAGATGACAAAGTCAGTTAACACACAGATTCAATGACGACCTCTGTGGCGCAGCGGTTAGCACATCAGCTTACCATGCGAGAGGTCCCAGGTTTGAACCCCGGCTAGATAAAAAACAACCCCAGGTCTACTTAGTAATTGGTTCGAGAGACGTGAAACAAAACAACAAAGCGAACTCCACAAAACACAATCAAACCAATTGGCCAAACAAAATAAAAAAATAAGCACAACACATAAAATAAGTGCAAATACCTACTTGGAAATATAAATAAACGTTGCGAGATCACAAAGCGGGGTCACACGGCTGGGTAAATGACCCATCGCTCTTCAATAGGGGGTCAGCCACCACGTGACATCATGCATTTGAGAAACAAGATCAGTATACACTGGGACCGGCAGAAATCTGATATCATTTTTTTAAACTAAATTCCAAATCGAATTACATCTATACTGGGCGTTGATTTGTACAGTTTCGTCCGGCTCAGGGTTTTTAGAATCGCCAAAACTGGCGATTTTAGGTAATTTTCACTAAAAAGTATATTTTTGCTTCAGTATCATGTAAATAACCACCCCTGAGTCGGACGAACCTGTACAAATCAACACCCTGTATATTCTCCGGAGAACTAGAAGGTCATAGCTCTTGTTTTATAACATTACACTTCGCCCGCCATATTTGGCGTATCCTGGGCCGTACGTACCTATAAATTTGACGGACACTTCCGATAAGATCGTAAATAGTTTAGAGTACTCGGAATAAAATATAAAATTGTAAATACTATACCACTAATGTTAATTATGATTTTACTTATAAAACACGATTCCACATAAAACACACAAATTAAATAGTCTGTGGTCAAGAGAAATACCAACTTCAACTAAATTAAAAGTATTGACTTTAATTAAAAGGTTTTACATGATCTGTTATGGACGGGTGTAGTGTGCATAATTATATTATGCTCATATTCTACAGGCTTTATCTTTTGGTCAAAGGCTTCAACTTCGGGCCAAGAAAGTAGGACTTTTATCTACTTCCTTTTTTAAGGTTCCGTGCCCCAAAAAGAAAAAAAACGGAATCCTTATATCACTTAGATCACTTTGAGACTCGTATCCACTAGGCAACATTTGGCGCGCAACCAGTTGCGCAACATGTTGAGCGACAGCGCGGGACATTTGTTGCGACGCGAAACTAGGCGGGCGTCATGTTGCGCGCCCGCTGGCAACGTCGCGCGCTGTTGTGCAACGTTGCCGAACAAGTTGAGCGGCACGTGTTGCGCGCCAAATGTAGCCTAGTGGATAAGCGGCTTTGTTGTCCATCCGTCCGTTCGTCCATCAGCCTGTCTCGGGACTTATCTCCGGAACGCGTGGAGGGATCGAGTTGAAATGATAATCATACTCAAGTTTACAGTGCCTTAAAAATGTGAAGTAATTGAACTTTTAAGTTAACGTAAAAAATGAAAAAGACGTTTAATCGAAACAATTTTTTTAAGGTACGTACTTTCCGTTGATGCAGAACTATGAAATTTGGCAAGGAAATAATTTCGTCTTATAGGTACTACATGTAGTATAAGACGATGGTTGTAGTGTAAGACGATATTTTCTTGCCAAATTTCATAGTTCTGCATCAACGAAAAGTACCTTAAAATATGTTTCGATCGTTTCCGTGTACAAGTACAGGGAAACTTGTGAAAAGTATTTAATAAATTTGTAATTAAATCATAAACCATCAGTCTTTGAACATAGGGGAAAGATTGGAAAAATTGCGATACTAATTTCCTGAACTATTTTTAATATGTAAGTACAAATATATACGGAACCCTCGGTGGGCGCGACTATTCTGCACTTGTGTGTTTTTTATTTTATTTCAATTGAATTTTTTGTTTATTTACTTCATTTTTGAAGTGACGATTTGGTAAGCAATGAAGGATGCTCTTCACGACATATTTTTTTTGTTTTCCCTTACACATATTCTTCCCGCGAATAATAGTCTTTCTAAAATTACAATGTTTTATTTGAAATTGGCATTTAAAATTCAGACAATTGATTCTTAATTATACGCCACACTTGGCTTTTCGTATTAACAACCGATGATTCAAAATACATTGCAGGTTATGAGTGCTTAAGATTCGTCAGAGTACCCGGCAATGATTGGTTCATATTTGGCAAATACGCTAATACGAGTGGTCAAGTGCGGTATCGGCTATAAATTGTCACAAACATTTGTATAAGAGTAAAGGTAAAAAACTGTTTAATAAAACTGGATTTTTTTTGCTTATGTTAAGAGCGAGATTGATAATTAAAACGGTAGTTAAAATCTAAGAAATTCCTAAGTTTGCGCCAGATTAAGTTGAATACCACCCACAGCGAATGACGTCACATACAAGCGGGAGGTTGTATGTGGTTTCATTTACGATTGAATTTTTAATTAAGTTAAAGTTAATAAACTCACGCCCGTTATCCCCGAAGGGGTAGGCAGGGGCACCAGCCACCTGGCCGTTCTATGACTAACGCTAGTGGCATTTTTCCGAGCGTTTCCCTGCACGTTAAGAAGACGGCAGCCGTTACGCCAAGTCAGAGACCTTAGGGTGGCTTGATAACTTCTGGCAGTAAGCCCAGCCACTAGTGTTACAAGCCTTCACCAACCAGACTTGGCCCCCGTGGTGGAGTATGGCATATAACTTCCTTAGGGTAGAGACCCGTGCCCCTCGGTGGGGATATCATGGGTTGACGATAATGATGTTCTTTATATTATTATTTCTATAATTATATATTTATTTATTCCCCGTTATGACATGTATATTGATTTTTTTACCAGTTGTTGTCAATCACCGCCCGCAGTTGACTGGTTGAAAATCCTAATAGCATTAAGTCCGACGCATTGTCACTGTAATGTTTTCTTATGCGTAATTAATAAACGTTTTAATAATATAGTAGAATAGAATAGAATAGAATATTCTTTATTGTATGTACACCAGGAATTACACATTACATGCATATTTATAGTAGTTTTTCTAGTGTGCAATAAAGACTATTCAATTCTATTCTAAAGGTTATGTCTTTGAAATGCACTTTTGAAATCTATATATACAAAAGGAGAAGCTGACTGACTGACTGACTGACATATCAACGCAGGGCCTAAACTATAAGGGTTAGAAACTTGAAATTTTGCACAGAGGTTTCTTTTGTCACGTAAAAGAGCATTAAGAAAGGATTTTTGAAAATTCATCCCCTAAGGGAGTAAAATGGGGATTCAAAGTTAGTATGAAACTTTGCCGTTTTTGAAGTTATTCGAATGAAATTTGGTACGAAGGTTCTTCATTTAAAATAATGAAACACGTGTAAAATAGTTTTTCGAAAATCATCCCTTAAGAAGGTAAGAGGGCGGTGCAAAGTTAGTATGAAACTTTGCCGTTTTTGAAGTTATTCGAATGGAATTCAGAATTAAGGTTCTTCATTGAATGTCTTGAAACACATGTAAAATAGTTTTTCGAAAATCATCTCTTAAGAAGATAAAAGGGGGGTGTAAAGTTAGTATGAAACTTTGCCATTTTTGAAGTTATTCGAATGAAATTCAGTATGAAGGTCCTTCATTGAAAGTCATGAAAGAAGTGTAAAGTAGTCTTTCGAAAATCATGTTTTTGCGAAGTTCGTGTGAAAGCTCTTTTGCATGCGCTAAAAGTATCCCTATCTTATTTGCAAACACTTTACTCAACTAATGCCCACGCGGACGTAGTCGCGGGCAACAGCTAGTATAATATAAATAACGTCATGTCGAACGCCCGTGTTGTGCCCACCCCAATAACAGTGGGGAACTCGACTCTCGAAGTTGTAGACGAATACGTCTACTTAGGACATACAATCCAACTAGGCCGGCCCAACTTCGTGAAAGAGGTCAATCGTCGAATCCAACTCGGCTGGGCAGCATTCGAGAAACTTAGAAGTCTTTTATTCCAATATACCTCAATCACTCAAAACAAAATTATACAACGAGAGTGTGTTACCAGTAATGACTTATGGCACTGAAACGTGGTCTTTCACTATGGGTCTCAAAAGAAAGCTCAAGGTCTCGCAACGAGCTAAGGAGAGGGCTATGCTCGGAATTTCTCTAATACGAGACCTAATCAGAAATGATGAGTTCCGTAGACAAACGAAAGTCGTCGACATAGCCCACCGGATGAGTAAGTTGAAGTGGCAGTGGGCGAGGCACATAGCACGCAGAACTGACGGCCGATGGGGCCGAAAAGTTCTGGAATGGAGACCACACATCGGCAAGCGCAGCGTAGAACGACCAGCCACAAGATGGACAGACGATCTCATCCAAGTGGCAGGAAGACGCTGGATGCAAGCCGCTTCCAACCGGTCTTTTTGGAAATCCATGGAGGAGGCCTATGTCCAGCAGTGGTCTTCTTGTGGCTGACTGATGAATGATGATAATGATAAATAACAATGCAGCCTATAAAGGCCCCACTGAAGGGCACAGCCCTTCTCACTGAGAGAGAGTATATGGTCTTAATCACCACGCGTTTCCACCGCGGATTGGCGACTTCGAGCGCTGAGGTTTCCTCACGATATTTTCTATGACAGTTAGCGAATAGTACCGCAACTATACCTTCACAAATGTACAATACTTAGAAAACAATGTCATTAGTAAGTTCGTGCCGGGATTCGAACCACGACCTCCCAAGTGAGAAGCCGCCGTTCTACCGCTCCGCTATCATCGTTCTTTACATTTAAATATGTTATGATGTTCTTTATGTGTTAAACCCAGCTAAAAACGTTTGAAACTGTGTTTGAAAACATATAAACAACCACAAAAGAGTTGCAAATTGTCTATTTCCAAATATAAATTAAGTGTCTCAACTGCCATCAGAAGCATTTTGCCTAACGAACTATCATCAATGGTTTCAATAAAAAAACACGCGGCTCTCAACGACATCATCCGGAGGGCCTTTGCCACAGCCAACCTCTAGGGATCTTCCGGGATGATGGCAAAAGGCCCGATGGTATGACTCTGATCCCCTGGAAACATGGGAGGCCGCTAGTGTGGGACGCTACGTGCGTTGATACACTGGCACCCTCCCATGTTTCCCGAGCCGGCCGCTGGTTCAGCGGCCGGCTCGGCCGAAAGCCTCAAACGGCGCAAATACAGTTCTGTTGGCAACAATTACATATTTGCGCCGTTTAGGGTCGAAACGATGGGCACATAGGGCCCAGAGGCGCGCCTGCTGTTCAAAAACCTAGCGGCGCGCCTAATCGACGCATCGGGAGACCAGAGAGCTGGCGCGTATCTCGGCCAAAGGATAAGGCCTGGCCATCCAGAGAGACAACGCCCGTCGCCAGCATTCTGGGCTCATTGCCGCGGGACAGTGACCTGGGGCTATTATTTTATTTGTAAATATATTAGGATAAGATATTTATCTAGATACTAGCATAGTTTTATATTTAAGTTATATATTTCCTTTTATTTATATTTATTTTGTTTATAATAATAATTATTTAATTAATGTTATTTAGCATCGTTCATCAACGGATTTGGTAAAATTGATACCGTCTGTGGCGCAGCGGTTAGCGCATCTGCCTACCATGCGAGAGGTCCTGGGCTCAAATCCCGGTGAGGGACAAATAAAACCCCAGATCTTGGATGCCATGTTTATGCTGTCGCTGTTTCCGGTTCCCACGACACAGGATATCCTAGTGTGGGGCCAGAAGCAATGTATGTAAATTTTTAAATGTTTTGAACTGGGTACCTAGTTCTGTGTGTGGTCTAAGCAGGACCTTTAAAATTTCAATTCACACGCAAACAACTGATCAAAATATGAATAAAACACATAGCACAACGAGGAAAAATAATACTAATTTGTCCTTGCCAATGCCCCGATAACCGAGTGGCCACAGTAGACATTGTAGCCCGAGATCCTGTATACTTAAACGTTGACCTATAGAGTAACGCATTAATATACAGTTTCTTTTCAGGTATTTTAATTTTCAATGGCCAGAAGTACGAAATAAATATATTGTTTTTTTTACATAAAATTCTTTGGCGATGTTTGTGCGATGTTTCGAAAAGCTTTAACAAAGTAAATAGGTCACTGCAGTCTTTTTTTTATCAGAATCAGAATCAGAAATTTATTTCAACGTAAAGAATTTACATTCTGCTTGTTGAATGTCAATGTACATACAGTTATGTATAATGTTAGCCGCTGCCTTGGGGCCGTCTGTAGTGGAGAAAAAGGCAGCGAAAAAAAAAACTCCACTCTGACCATCTTTTCTCAAATCAACTTAAAGCTAATACAAATAAAACTTACAAAACAATATCTATTTTTAACAACTGAACAGTAGCTGGTGGTAGCACAGCAAGAGAACGCGGGCCTGGCATTCGAGAGGTCATGGATTCGAATCCTGGTATGTACCAATGACTTTACCCTATAACCTGGGTGTCTTTAGAACTGGAGGTAATACAGGTAATACACAATAACAAAAGGCTTTAACCTGTTAAGTACTGACCTTGAAAATAACTATTCTAGTGTTATTTCCAAGGCCAGGACAGTAGAATAGTCATTTTCAAGGTCAGTGGCGTAGACAATTTCAAGGTCAGCGATATAGAATTTTTATATTGAAGGTCAGGACTCAAGATATTAATTAATATTTTCAAGGTCACAACGCAACTGAGTAACAGCTAAACCTGCAACATCTTAGACCCCATCTTCGCTTACCATCAGGCGTGACCGGTCAAGTGTCAACCTGTCCTAAAGTATACATGTGAATTTGTTGTATTCGCTCCCTAACGGCCAAGGAAACCACTGTGAGTAAACCTGGATGTCTGAGGTGATTACCGACATCAGCGATTGAAATCGCTTTTCGGCGGATGGCTCGCTTGGTATTTAAGCTAGCTATCAAGAACTTTCTTTGAAATAAGGCCTTGCTGTGTGGGTCATGTTACATCGTGAGGTTGTCTGGAAGAAATTCCTTTTAGCTCTAAGGCCGCCAATAATACTATGCAACTTTGTAAATATTTTGTGTTTTTATGTTTTTTCCGGTGTAAAATAAAGAATATTCTTATCTTATTTTATCATGTACCTAATATTCTGGGTATATTATGTTGCACGATTACTTTTTTTTGGAAATCCTTTGTGTCTTACGCCGATGCTAAGGGCTGATTTCTGAATTGAGAATTTACACTAAGTAAATACTTAAGTAACTTTCTTTCACGCTCTTTTCTGAGAATTTTGACGAGACAGCACGACAGTTAAGTAGTTACTTAGCGAAAATTCCAATTCAGAAATTGGCCCAAAGACTTTAGCTCGCTGGGTTACCGCCTAGTCCCCGGTCTTGGATCGGGTAGGATCCTGGTCGATTAATAAAGCTGAATTTGTTGAAAAACGAACAAGACTGCCGCTGGTGATTGGCCTCAGACTCAAGGAGGCTGCAAGGGGATCCGTTCCTTCACCCACGAGAGATGACGAGGGCGACGCATCTTTGTCCTCGGATTCCATTTCTGTTAGCACAGACGTAACCGTAGCGTAACCTTTACATTTTTGTTGTAAAGTCGCCCGTAAAGTAAGGGAATAGGGTGCACGCGTGTAAGGTGCTCCGTGAAGCTCCCTAGCGCCATCTAGTGCGGGAGAGAGAGGATGAAATGAAAAAATAGTAACGCAAGTGCATGAGCGTAGGTACAGTCGACAGCACGTCAATCTTCCCATTTTAGTTGCAATGTCGCCCGTAATGCAACGGAGTAGAGTGCATGGGTGTATACCATGATGTGCTGTCGACTGTACAGTGCCACCATTTTATCTGTTCAGTTGATAGCGGCGCTAGTGAAGAATTGAGTAGTAACATTTAAGAAATTTACCTAGAAAAATGAGAATATTTTAACCCGTCTTTCCATTTTAACGAAAATATATCTATAAATCTTAGTAAGTGAATAATAAAACAAAAAATGGGGAACAGGATTTACAATTAATTAGTTAGTTACAATTTTGCCCACCTGAACAGATAACTTGGTGGCGCTGTACGTTGTCATCTATTTGTATCTACCCTTTCTGTCAAGTTCTTTACATTTTTTGTGTTTTTTTAAATTTTTAATTAAATAATTATGAACCTAAGCATAAGTTTTTATAGATGTATTTTAAACTAGGCAAACTCACGCTCTTTGTAGGCTTCATCATGTATTTCAGTGCCTACTTAAAAGTTGGTATTTTTTATTTACTTGCCTACTTAGTATCTGTAAGTAAATAGAAAATACTAACTTAATACGAGTACGTACGTAGTGTCGGTAGACAACTAATAATTTACTTACTTTTATGTTGGTACAGCACGTCAATCTTCACATTTTAGTTGCAAATTCGCCCGTAATGCATCGGAGTAGAGTGCATGGGTGTATACCATGATGTGCTGTCGACTGTACTAAAACACGAAGCAAAAGAGGTCTGTCAGGATCGTGGCAAGTTGCAAACTCTCGTCCCTGCCTACACCTCCAGGATAAGAGGCGTGAGACTATCTAGTTTAAAATACATCTTTCAAAATGTATACGTATGTACTTAACTCGATTTTAGCCGACAAATCCGGCTGACATCTCTTTGATAACAATATTACTTATCTTTGGTATATATTATTCTATGAAGTTTATTGCAAATGTATACAACGAAGGTTTCTAGTGGGAATCAAACTATTCTAAGAAAGTTTATTCCAAATGTATACAACGAAGGTTTCTAGTGGGCATCAAACTATTCTTTGGAGTTTATTCCAAATGTATACAACGAAGATTTCTAGTGGGAATCAAACTATTATATGAAGTTTATTCCAAATGTATACAACGAAGGTGTCTAGTGGGAATCAAACTATTCTATGAAGTTTATTCCAAATGTATACAACGAAGGTGTCTAGTGGGAATCAAACTATTCTATGAAGTTTATTCCAAATGTATACAACGAAGGTTTCTAGTGGGAATCAAACCCACGACGTCTCGAATCGGGGGTTTAACCGCTAGACCTACAGCGCAGTAGATTTTTTTTCAATCAATCAATCCATCTCCGAGATAATGTACCTACTTCTAACACAACGGCCATTTCGATGGACAATAATTCGGGTTTCTTTTCCTTTGATGTATATGAAAAGGAAGCTAAACTGGATAGCCCTACTTTCTTAGTTTTTACCTCAGATAAGATTTTCATTCATGATTTTGGTTTTGAAAACCTTCTCATTCTAAAAGGGCGTACAAGCAAAACGGAACGGAATATAGGTCCGTTAAAAGCTGGCACGTTCACAGTACTCACACTTATGCAATTTCACTATACAGTAGGTTTAAAAATAAATGATTTTGATTCAAAATGTGACTCTAGTTTAAGTGTAGACTAGAGTTAGGTTTTAGTAAAATGGGTGCGTTGTAGATAAATAAATACAAATATATGTGTTACTTGTTATAATTATATTTTTAGCAAATTCGAGCGAAAAGTATTAAAAACAAGGTGGAATCAAAGGTCACAAAATAGTTTTATTTAAAAAAAAAAATTCACATGAACAAAAATAATTTCACCTAAGAAAATCTTTACCTAAACAGAAAATAATTGTCCCAGAAATCCTTAACAATTTAATTATAATTTAATTATGTAACAAAGGGTCACGGACGCTCAGTGGTCAGTTACTGGATGAATGAGCCGTTTTTAGTAGATCTAAAAAAAAAACTAACATTTTCAATAAAATATAACTCCGAAACGACAAACATTTGCCTGTTGGCGTCATAGTAACTCTTGTTCAGCTCGCTGAGATCTATTTTATGATGTATCGCACATGGCTATTGGGCTGAGGTCCAAAGTTGCATTCCTTTGACAGCCCCCATTTTTTTTAGTTCTTTTGAAAACGGCTCATTACCCTACATTTTTTTCTTATTGCTTGCCACAGATAAAAACTTTATTACTGTTCTGTGATTTCATCGACTGGAAGGAATCTGTGATCAACTGAGCAACATCATTCGGTTTCTATTAACGGTTTCTATTCGTAACCACTTACGCGAATGTTCTGTTCACCTATGCTTCTTCTTATTTTTCAAGCTCAAGCTTCTTAGCACCACTAGCAGTTGTCCGAAGTCCAATCACAATCAAATGCAAGAGCCAAAAGAAAAAGAGGAAACACCACAGAATAAACTGGCAATTCCCATTAGAAAAACAAAAACCCTCTCTTAAAAATGCCATCTACTGACTAATGAGTCGTTTTCAGAAGAAGAAAAAAAAACGAATGGCTGTCAAAGGAATGCAGTTTTGGACCTCAGCCCAATAGCCATGTGTCAACAGCTAGAGTTACCTATATTGTATTGAAAAAAAAAACTAACATTTTCAATACAATATAACTCCGAAAGAACAAACATTTAGCTGTTGGCGTCATAGTAACTTTTATTCAGCTCGCTGAGACCTATTCGATGATGTATCACGCATGGCTATTGGGCTGAGGTCCAAAATTGCATTCCTTTGACAGCCATTTGTTTTTTTTAGTTCTTCTGAAAACGGCTCATTTGGAACTACTTTTCTTAGCTGTAAGAAAAATCCCTCATTAAAACGCACATACGTTTGAATACCAAAAAGATCACGCTGTATTTATAAACAGTAGCAAAAGTAAAACTATAACTGTCCCCTTCACACTCGTAAGCTAGACCGCGCGCAAGAGAGACGGGCAGACTTTTCATGATGCGCATGCAGTACACGTCACGCCGCGCGCTTATTCACAGACACTACACAAGCGCAACGTGTAAATGTGTTGAACGTGCCAGCTTTACTTAACTGACCTGTAATAGTCGTGTATCCACGCCATCCAATGTTGAAGCATTTAAAAAAAAACTGTCACTGCTCTGTCAGTGATTTCGTTTCAGTGCCACCATCTTATCTGTTCAGTTGATAGCGGCGCTAGTGGAGAATTTAGTAGTAACATTTAAGAAATTTACCTAGGAAAATGAGAATATTTTAATCCGTCTTTAAATTTTAGTGAACATATATCTATAAATCTTAGTAAGTGAATAAATGAAACAAGAAATGGGGTACAGAATTTACAATTAATTAGTTAGTTACAATTTTGCCCACTTGAACATATAATTTGGTGGCGCTGTACCTACTTTAGTATTTATTTTTTAAAGGCAACAGACTAATTACTTTTGACAGATTCGAATGAATGATACTTTCTGATTTTGTATTAATCTGTGATGGCGTAATGATCTGTATCACTGAGCGAAATTAAATAAAGAAATTATTTTCTCGAAAACTACAGCACCAAAAAATAAACAAAAAATACATTCTTATTTAGTTACCGCTCATATCCATATCCTAGAAGAAACTTTCTTGATTCGTGACCATAGAAATATTGTCCATTGTGAACATATTGTGTTGCGTAATTTCAGGAACCTCATCAGGAGGAAGGGTCCATATTTATACATATTTTGTTTTAACGCCGTCAACACCGATGTCGAATCTCGACCCACTTCTCCTGGGCCTAGGCCTGGACCTAGGATAAATAATAATTCACAAATGACCTAGACCTGGAATGAAACTAGGATATGGATAGGATACTATGGTAACCAGGCAAGGACATTACAAACATCGTAAAACACCCAGACTGAGGCCTTTGTACAAATGTACGGCCCCCAGTGGGAATCGAACCCACGACCACGACGACGATTGAGTTTATGTTTGTACGTACAAAGCGAACAATATTATGCACAATTTCGCTCAATACCTTTGACAGAAACAGTAGATTAACCTCAAGATCTTGGTTGGAAAGTCACCCGTATCATAACTACAAAAGTAAAGCAGGTACACAATATGTGTGAAGTTCGATTTAAGAATATATCATTGTTCTGTTCACAATATACCATACATATCAGAACAATAAGAAGACCACGGCCAGTTCAGCAAAAACTCGCGGTAACATTTGATTATTTGCCGTTTTTTCTACTTGTATTGTAATGCTTATTAGAGAATACGTTGCATGCACCAGCCGCGGCATTTTGCTCCACGAAATTAATATGCAATAAATAATCACTGGTTGTCGGCATCCTCAAATAGAAGACACGAAACAAATTAAATATTGTCTGCCCTTGAGTTCAACATAAGTCAGACCACAACGGCGCAAAGCTTTGGAGTTATGCATAGCATAACATACAGAATCGAACAGAAATAAATTGTTTTTTACCTGGTCACCTACCACTCCAACCCCGCGACTACACAAACGCTGGCCACCAAATAAATCCCGCAGCTTCCAATCACGATTTCTTCTGAGAAGTTGTGGTGGTCCCTACGTCAAGACAACTGATATTGTTCAATCGATCGCCAGTTAAGAGGGCGTGCAAGGTAAAACTGGTCAGTCCAGTGATGGCGTCACAGAGACGTTCCAAGACGGGCATTCCTCAGCCCTGATTAGACTGAGAGAAGACTTAAGCAGGCCGAATATCATTCTACTATGCGACATCTTCTTGGTAACTTTATGTTCCGATCCGACCCAATTTTTTTACAGGTAGCCTGCTGATGCAAATTGCAAAGAGGTCTGTCATCTGTCTGACATAGGCCTCCTCCATGGATTTCCAAAAAGACCGGTCGGATGCGGCTTGCATCCAGCGTCTTCCCGCCACTTGGATGAGATCGTCTGTCCATCTTGTGGCTGGTCGTCCTACGCTGCGCATTTAATGTGTATAAAAAGCCTACCACACCAGCAAACTGAAAATGAAATACAGAAATGAAAACATTAGTCGCGGTGTGACTTTGTTGCTGCAAGAGGCACTTTTCTGCTGTTGCTGAGGATCTCAGTTAGTCCACAGCGCTAATTTTTAAATAGTTCTTGTTTGTTCTGTGAGCACCTAACTTGAACAAATAAATTAAATTTGATTACATAACTTTGCTTTTACTTTAGAGATTTTTGTTTAAAATGCTGATAAAAAATGGGACGGCCTGAAAACCAGCGCTACTGACTACGCATGCAGTCATAGCAATAAGCTGAGCCCCTTCCTTTTTACCATAAAAATAATACCATTGATTTTATGGTAAATAAAATATTTTCACTTTCATTTACTAATATATCTCGAAGAATTGCTCAGTTGAAGTGGCAGTGGGCGGGGCACATAGCTCGGAGAAATGGGACTCAATTCTGCTCCTGAATTAGTTCGATGACAGATGCTCGGTGGGGCCATGTGTCATGTTTTTTATACCATTGATGCCGAGGTTAGGTTAGGTTAGGTGCGTAGATTAAAAGCGGCAATGAAATGAAATCGGCGCGTGCATACAGTTGTCATTGTACTACAATGAATTAACAGAATCTAGACCCTGATGGCCGTTGGGATGGAGAAGTTCTGGCCTAGCGATCGCGAACCAAACGATGCAGAGTGGGCAGGCTCCTAAATTATTTGACGATAAGGGGTGCAATTACGTAAGACTCCACTGTATGGAGTTGTCTGATTTAGCCCTTTTGTTTCCGGTATTTCACACCACCTTATGTCACACTGTTACATTCTGGCACTTCTTTTCCCAGAAGGTATCCCGTACTCCAACTCCGAACTATCATATAGTACATTTTTACTTTGACTCTTTCAAGTTGTTTAAATGCTTAACCCGATAGAGTGGAAAGTTATGTAATCTAAGGGCTGGTTACGGTGCCAGGGAGTCGCTGGAGGCCTATGTCCTGCAGTTGGTGTCAAATGGCTGATAAGGAGATTAGATTTATACTCTTTATTGCACGCCAAACATTATAAAAGTACTCTTTATGCGCGAGTCCAGCTCACACTTGGGCGGTTTTTATAATTACTAGGTACTCATTGTTTACTATGACAATTTGATAGACATAACTACGACTTGTAGTTTAACGAAACTTGCCCTAGTTGTGCGAAAAAGTCTGTTAATTATCGTGTCTGTTAGTACGATAAAGCGATATAACGGGTCGAAATTGGTTCTGTATAAATAGGGCATGTATAGAAAAACGAAAGTGGTCCTCCGCTCCGGATGTCCCTGACAACCGGTTTGAGGAGCGACTGCGCGTACTGACAAACGAACAAAACAACGCGCATCGGAAATATTCGGAAAGATTTATCGTTATCGATCGTTCTTACTTACTTTTCATAACTTTTGACAGAATGAAATTTGGCTTTTTACGACAATTTTTTCACTATACTTGAGCCGTTACAAACGTGCGAACCGAGTCATAAAACATTACGCCGAAGGAATGTGACAATGCCGTACCACTCATTATAATTATCGATAAAGGGATGCCGCTCGGATGCAGGTAAAGTCCGTTTTTTAATCCGATGCAAAAAGAAATGATAATAAGATATGTATGTCACATTGTAGATGCCACCATGGATTGGCAATATTAAGCGCCGAGGTACAGTTGGGGTCTGAAAATGTTTACCACCTTAAGGTTCATAGTTGTACAGACAATTATACGACGCAAGGTCGATATTTGTATTGATTTGATTAGCCAAAGCTCAGAATATAGAGTAGAGTACTAACCTGTCAAAGTTTCTTCGCTCCCTCAAGGAGGTTTTATTTTATTTATTTTGTAAAAATAGTATTCAATATATTTTCAAACTTTCTATTTTGACAGAGTTTTGATCTGTGTCATTTTAACAAATGCAATAATTTTAAATTAAGAAATGAATTGTAAGAATCGAGGCTTCGGAACTTTGAAAGGTAATAAGTACATTGTTAAAGAATAGGGAATGGATGAAAATATCAGAAGTGCTTGATATTTTTTTTGGTGATAGGAATAACCTTCCTTAACGCGGGAAAAAAGTTTAATTTTTTTTGGCCCCGTAGTTAATTTTTAAATATACTTAATATTTTTCCATTCGTCGTTCTGGGCTTAGTACGGCATATCAGACATATTCCTTAGTCCGCTACGTATGAAAAAAAATCCACCTTGAAAAGCTGTCAATGTCACCACAGATTTTTTTTTAATACGTAGCGGACCAAGGAATATGTCTGTTAAGCCGTACTGAGCCCAGAACTACAAATGGAAAAATATTAAGATTATTTAAAAATTAACTACGAAGCCAAAAAAATTGAAACTTTTTTCTCGCGTTAAGGAAGGTTATTCCTATCACCTAAAAAAATATCAAGCACTTCTGATATTTTCATCCATTCCCTATTATAGACTATAATGCACAACTTGCGACAAAGAATCAAGTTTGAAAACTGGTATACATTTTTAGACACCGACCGTATGTCAACTCCTGTCAAAGTTTATGTGACCGCCATGTTTTGTCAGATTTTCTTTCCTTCGGTCACTACTATGCAGGTTTTACGCCTAATGTGTGTGTTTTTATATTCTAAATAGACAATTCAATTTCCTTAGACACTCAGGTTTCCTCACGATGTTATTCTTTCTTCACATTTTGCGAGTCGTGTTGCATTTGTAATTTTGCAAATATACGTAACTCAGAAAGCGAAGTCATTGGTTTATATTAAAATTTTACTTATTTAACATATGCGACGACCTTTGTGGCGCAGCGGTAAGCGTATCTGCCTTATGCGAGAGGGCACAGGTTTGAACCCCGGCTGGGGATTTAAAAAAAACCCATGTCTTGGATGTTTACATGTTTGTGACGTCGCTGTTTCTGGTTCCCATGACACAGGGTATCCTAGTGTGGGGCAAGAAGCAACGTATGTGCCTGTATGTAAATGTTTATATGTTTATATAAGAGTTTACTGTTTCCCTAAGCGAGGCCCCCGTGGTGGAGTATGGCCTATACCTTCCTCAGGGAGGACACCCGTGCCCCTCGGTGGGGACATAATGGGTAGATGATGATGATATTCTCATATTCTACAATAGCGGGTATTTGACCGCATGACAAGAGTATGCTTGTATGTACGCGGTATTGATAAACGGGTCTAATCGTCATTGTGAAGTACATGTTTACCCAAAAATTAAAGACCAGTTCAATACCAGTATAATTTGCTGGTGTTAAAAGGCTTTTCATGACACGGCTGTCCGTTCACCTAGGGGCATTACGTCTGATTACCACGTCATGGATTATCATGAGATCGTACTGGCCGAAGTAAGGATAACATGTCCAGGTGGGGGTTTGCGGATCCCGCCAGCGACAATTTGAACTGCCTGTGCGGTACTACCCAGACGATGGACCACCTCTCATCGTGCCCTGCGTGCCCTAACACCTGCACTCAGTAGGACCTAATGACTGCAAGTGATAAAGCAGTCAGCGTCGCAAAGTTCTGGGCCGCAACTATCTAGTAGACTTTAAAAAAAATTTGTTTGCCAACGACACGCTAAGAAGAAGATGAGATCGTGGGTCCTATTCCCTCTTGGGACTGCGTTTGTACAAATGGCCTCAACTCATGCCCTAGCCTGGTTGCCATAGTACAGCGTATCGTCGCTATCTTTCAAAAAGTCGTATGTGAAAACAGACTGTTTTCAGAAAACACAAAAAACTAATTTTTTCTGTGACTTTTGGACCTAGGAAAACATTTTTTGTGATATTAGCTTTCTTTTTCCTGTATCTATTTATGTATGATGTTATTGTAACTAAATTCAAGCTGCGTCATAGGTTTTTGTAACAATGCGACAAAAAAATCTAACATACGACTTTTTGAAATTACAGCGACGGTATCCTGGTATGCAATCGAGGCTTGGAACAGGGGCATGATATTATTGTGTTGTTTGGAAATAATTTATGACGACCTCTGTGGCGCAGCGGTTAGCGCATCTGACTACCATGCGAGAGGTATCGGGTTCTAATCCCGGCTGGGGACAAAAAAAAGAAACCCAGGTCATGGATGTTTACATGTTTGTGACGTCGCTGTTTCTGGTTCCCACGTCACAGGGTATCCTAGTGTGGGGCCAGAAGCAATGTATGTGCCTGTATGTAAATGTTATGTTATGTATACTAGACGAAAACCCAGGTTCGCTCGGGTCGTCATTTCCTTTGTATCGATATTCACCAGTAGATATTTCTCTTAAATCTTATTTACCCAAATAACTATCACGTCTCTGTTTCAAAATCAAAGAACTTAGACCATAGAGGTCACAATTAACAGACCACCAACGTGGCATTCAGGACATTGACATGTTTACTTAGCAACGCCATTATAATATAGCAATTAATTCATTAATTTTCGTATTGAAAATACTCGATAATCCGAATTTTCCGATTCCGATTTTTCGCTTGTAAGTTGTCGACTCGGATGGACTAATTTTACGCTCTTCAATTTGTTGTGCGTTTCGTTCGAGTCTACCATAGACATACAAAATAATTAAATTCGGTGAAGTCTTGTCGGAGGAGTTGATAATAAACAATGTGATACAAGATTTTTATATATTAAATATTTTATTTGTAAATAATATATTTTTAATCCAACATATTTATATAGATACTAGTACGTATAGTTAAATATTTAAGTTGTATTTATTTTTACATATTTATAGCTAAGGAAAATTAATTATATTATAGTAGTAACCTATACAGTTAACATTAAACAATTTGAATTTATGAAAATAAATCTATATTACCTAGATAAAAAAATACTTTATTTTACACGAAATATTTAATACATGACGTAACAGACAATACGCACAAAGGCGAGCTTACATAATATGTACTTATGTAGGTAAGGTATACAATACATAATATAAGTATACAATCATCATCATCATCAACCCATAATGTCCCCACCGAGGGGCACGGGTCTCTTCCCTGAGGAAGGTATAGGCCATACTTCACCACGGGGGCCAAGTCCGGATTGGTGGAGGCTTGTAAGACTAGTGGCTGGTCTTACTGTCAGAAGTTTTCAAGCCGCCCTAAGGCCTCTGACTTGGCTTAACGACTGCCATCTATCGAGGGCAGCCGGCACCAACAGCTTAACGTGCCTTGCGAAGCACGGAACCGCTCTGAAAAATGCCACTAGCGTTAGTCATAGACAGAAACCCATCCATGGACTGAACGCGCCGTATGTTGCTTAACCTTAGTGATCGTTTAAGATCACTCAGGCAGCCCAGGCTACGAGCGATTCAGTATACAATAGTATGAACTTATATGAGTAGGTACCTACATTATAAAAAAAACTACCGTTGTTATCCTCGGTATAAAACGACGACACCAGTTACGTTTTAGCTCTCCCCTTGCTCAATCTTTTCGCCCGAATACCTGATTAACTTTTTAGGCCTTGTAGCCAAACTTTGACACCTAACCTCAGGCGATCGGACTGCAAATAGTTTCCGGCGCACTGCCCAACGAAAGTGATACTGGTCGGCCGGTCTGCGGGTTTTTTCACAGAGAATAAATCTGGACCGGTTACTCATAGGTCATTGTAGTTCGATGCGAAGGCCAGTGTTGAAGAATAAGACACGAAACCACCACTCGGCTTCTGTGAACGGGCCTGAACAAACATACAGAAGGCGGCAATTTACTTGCGCACAAAATGTACTGGGATGCGACGCAGCCTACACGAAAGAATCGGAGCTACAGTCTGTAAAACATAGCTTGAGCTCCACGACAGCTGTCACACTGACAGGGCTAGGTTACGATATTGCTTAGACATCGAATAGTGTGCAGTAAGTACGGAGTTTCACAGTACAAATGTTCTGTGCTAAAATTCAAAACTTTATGAACGCAATTTCGATGACAGCTGTCGCGGAGCTCAAGCTATGTTTTACAGACTATAGTGTACGAACTTTATACCTCAAACATTCATGCGGGGCGCAATTCGGTAGTTGACACGACCAACAATAAATTATTTGATATTCTCGAACAAAACAAAAAATTACAAAATATTTCGGAAAATGTAATACATCTCTTTTAGTCAATGACTAGTGACAATTTATAAATAGATGAAACATGAAAAGAGTGCTCTGAAATATGACGTCAAAATCCGGTATTTTCATACAAAATTCTGTTTTAAAAGTAACTTATTTGACATTTTGTCAACTACCCGAGTACCCAATTATGTGGCGGCAGGGCCCGAAAAAGACGTGACGCGGCGAATAGGCTATTTTGACAGGTTTCTGAAAACAATCTCAATTTTACGTTGGTGTTCATTGAGTGCCCAAAAAGTGGTAATTTTAAATTCTTTCGTGTATTTCTTCTAAAAAACGCAAATAAAATATCACTTTTAAAACAATCCGCCAAAAGTCATCTTGAGCAATAATGGCGGCGCACAGGAAACATGACGTCACTGGTCAGTAAACAAAACGAATGAACGTAAGAACGACATAAATGACAGACGCCATATTTACTGCCCTGTGACGTCATCATACATTCGGCCAATCCAGGCGGTATTCGATAAAATTACTACAAAATTAAAAAATTTGATGGGTTGAAATGGGAAAACGTTGAGTTTTGAGACACCCTGTATATGTCCTACTGTAGGGCACAGGAATTCTCTCAAAGAGAGAGTATGGGCTTTAATCACCACGTGTGCCCTGGGCGATTTCAGGTGCACAGGTTGTTTCAGACACTCTTCTTTCCTCACGATGATTTCCTTCACAATTCATCATCATCAACCCATTATGCCCCCACCGAGGGGCACGGGTCTTTTCACTGAGGAAGGTATAGGCCATACTCCACCACGGGGGCCAAGTCCGGATTGGTGAAAGCTTGTAAGACTAGTGGCTACTCTTACTGTTAGAAGTTTTCAAGCCGCCCTAAGGCTCTGACTTGGCTTAACCACCTTCGAATGTTCGTTGATATCAATACACTCATCCATGGACTCTTCACACCTGCGATTCCTTCGATTCCAGCTATTTCCGGTAACTAAACGCTCTCTTTCGTACTCGGCCTTCCTTTATTGTTTATTTAAATCTGAGTTATATCGTCTATCCGTACTCCATCCTCCGAGTCTTTATTTAATGACGCAGGAAATAGCCTCATCTCTCTGTCCCCAAAAGTCGGCTTGCTGGGGCTGGCGGATTTTGTGTGGTAGACAATTCGGAACAGCCCGTTCCCGTTCATTCTGCTTTGGTAGTATTGCATGGCCATGTTGTAAAACTGCATTGGGACGAGCTCGCCGACTGGCGGGTGGTAGAAGGGTATAGGCGTCACTGGTGTCAAGGGTGGGTCGTACTTTTGCGGTTCTGCGGACGCGGCCTCCGTCACAAATATTGTGGCTGGAACTGCGTCAATTTTTGTCGTGAGCTCATTCGCCTCAGTCGAACTTGTGCATCTGTAGCTGTAGCTGGTCAGGCAAAGTAACCTAGCTCTCGTGGCTGAATGTTTAGGTAGCGTGGTAGAGAGGGTCCTTAAAGTAGGCGTCTCTGCCTGAATGTAGCCTGAAAATTTGCTAGTGGCCCCGAGGAATGTTGAGGTCAGGATGAAGGTCTGAAAATGCAATGTCAGTGTTAGGACTTACGTCTACTAACCTAGATGTCAAAGTCTAGGCAAGTGTTTAAAAATAGTGTTGTTCCTCCCTAATAAGGCATTAAAATATTTGGATTAGCTGTTTGTACTTATTAGATTAGCTGATATTTGTTTTTAGTAATTTCAAGATTTTCCGCGCTAAAGAATGTTTTCCCCTGTATTTTTCCCCGTTTAACAGTCGAAACCACGTCTACTTTTACATATGTATATACGAGCACTCTAATCAGTTCCGTTAAGGACGAATTTGCAATAAAAGTGAGTCTTGGATATTTTCATGTTTGTGACGTCGCTGTTTCTGGTTCCCACGAAACAGGATATCCTAGTGTGGGGCCAGAAACAGTGTATGTGCTTGCATGTAAATGTTATGTTAAAAAAATGTTATAAGCTGCCAACTGTACTTAAACAACGTTGGCTTGCCTTAATGAAAAGATGTCCAACATAGTCCATTTTACTGTCGAGAAATCACTATCACGTTAGCGAGTACCTATGAGTGAATGGCGTCGGCAATGCAGTGAGTTGCTTTTAAATATTCTCCGAAGAATTGTTCTGACAAGGAAACGTAGAACTTTCTATAATCAGGAAATAAACATAAAAGAACGTTGTTTATTATTAACATGTACCTAAAGAAAACATAGCAGCTGTCACGAGGGTCACAAGTCACGTTGGAAACACACTGTCCAGCAATGGACGGCTAAGTCATGGTTGGATCCAGACTATAGTCAAATTGTCACCCGCGACTTGCGCTAGCCAATTAAGCCCGTATACTCTCTCTCTGAAAGAAATCCTGTGCCTTGCAGTGGGACGTAGTAGCACCGGTTTTGGCCATCTTAGTAATTTGTAGAAAATTTAACGGTAGAAATAATATTTCCATAGAATTTTTAAACTTTTACATTTATACGAACCAAATTTATTATGTTTTACATACCGCAACAAACGGCACATCTACCCTATAAAAAAAAACAAAACAAAAAAGCCGGGCAAGTGCGAATCGGACTCCAGAGTTCCGTACGAATTTGTAGGTAGGTACATATTATAAATTCAGGAAACGAGTCCCGCAGTTTTCTCCGAGCTTCTCCCGAATTGAAACGATTTTCTTAATGATTTAATTACAATTTTTGTGTTCAGATTTTTCTGAAATTGTAGTAGGTACGTACAGTCGACAGCACATCATCCTATACACCCTATGCACCCATACATCCTATGCACTCTACTCCGTTACATTACGGGCGCCTTTTCAACTAAAGAATACATAATAGTACAGATACAGAAGATTCACTCCGCTAAATCAATTAAAGGAAAAGAGACTCTAGCAGCGATACAATTAGGTGCAATTCAGATCGCACGGCGCTAAAAAAGCTACGTTATATTCACCTAAATGTTGCCTCTCTTTCTACCGCGTAACTCTTACCTCTTCTGGCGCCTGAATTCCTACCTATTTGCCACTCCGGAGTGGTCGCCGCATGAACGTACGCGGTCGATACCGACACGGGTAGTGAAACAGGAGCTAGATGAGAGTAGCCGAGGACCGTGCTCAGTGGCGTGCAATGGAAGAGGCCTATACCCAGTAGTGGACAATCATAGGCCGATGATAATGATAGGGATTCCGTTTTTGCCTTATGTGTTACGGAATGCTAATATTTAAGTCACATCCCGCTCGACCCAAAATATTGACATTGTGAAGTCAAAGTCATTTCCTCAAGTTATTTGTAAGGCATTACCATTGTTGAAGCAGGCAATTAGTGGTTCAGAAATGGCACTAACGTTTTACAAAACTGAAAATGCCTACTAACGCTTATGAATAACACCCTTCGCCGTACACAAACAGCATTGTGTCGGACAGTAGATAGAGATCGTACCAACCGCAGCGAAGCACCGACTCCTGCCTTAATCCATAGGCTCAAAGGAACATAATATTTAGCTGGATAAGACGACGACCTCTGTGGCGCAGTGGTTAAGGCATCTGCGTACAATGCGAGAGGTCCCGGGTTCGAACCTCGGCTGGGGACAAAAAAAAAAGCCCCAGGTCTTGGATGATCACATGTTTGTGATGTCGCTGTTTCTGGTTCTCACGATACACGGTATCCTAGTGTGGGGCCAGAAGCAATGTATGTGCCTGTATGTAAATGTTTATGTTTATACTAGCTGTGCCCCGCGGTGTTACCCGCGGTTCATCGATTTTCCCGTAGGAATAAGATATTTCCCCGCGGTAAAACGTAGCCTATGTTTTAATCCAGGGTATCGGCTAACTCCATACCAAATTTTATTAAAATCCGTCCAGCCGTTTCAGCGCTAAAGACTGACAAACATATAAACACACACACAAACTTTCACGTTTATTATATTAGTGTGATAAATCCACAATTTTTCTAACACTTCATTTGACAGGTTTCTGAAAACCATCTCAGATTCTTGTTCGTATGTATTGCACAGAAAGTGGTAATTTTAAATGCTTTCGTATATTTTTTCTATAAAAAATCAAATAAGCAATCGATATAAATGGCGTCACACACAAGTGACAATTAAGAAGCGGGGTGAAGTCTAGTAGTAGTAGGCTAATTAATAAGGCTAAACAACGTTTGCCGAGCCAGCTAGTAATTCAATAAATCAATGACTTTGGAGAATCGTTGATCAAATCAAAGATAATAACAATAATAATAACTTCCACGCGAGGTAGTCCAGTTTGCGCACCCGCCTAAATAGCACCTGCACAAATAGCACCTGGCCTAGTCCAGATTGCGCACCTATTGATATTTTTGGCAGAATAAATACATTTGATTTCTCTAACAGCACCTGCCAAAAATATCAATAGGTGCCCAATCTAGACTAGGCCAGGTGCTATTTGTGCAGGTGCTATTTGGTAAACAAAATCACTTGACCTGGTCCCAAACTAGGAAACCCAGTTCTATCGTAATCAGACAAGGATATTACAAACATCGAAAAAAACCCAGACTGAGGCCATTTGTCCAAATATACGGCGGCCCCCAGTGGGATTCGAACCCACTACCTTTTTATTGGTAGTTAAGCGCCAAACGGCTCTGGTCGAGCCAAGGCCTCGAGGCCTCTTGACGAGGACGTCAAGTCAGTCAGAAGTTGGCCATATAGTTTTCACTAAATTTTTTTATTTTCAATATTTTTTTAAATAATTTATTCAAGAAACACAAACATAATTAAAACAAAAACAAAAAAAATGGGCAACTTTTTAAGTTATTTTTTTTAACAGATTAAAGAACCATTCATTATTCAGAGTTACAAGAAAAAAAAATTAGAAAATAGGTAAAGATTTGTGGCAACAGGATTTTTCAATTTTTTTTAAATGCTTATAATTTTGTATACATTCAATTTTCTTTTTGTACTTTTCTGATAACCAGTGTGACTTGCCTTCTCACCCGGTTCCGCCTTGACGTTGAGTTTTGAGACACCCTGTATACGTCCCACTGTAGGGCACAGGAATTCTCTCAAAGGGAGAGTATGGGCTTTAATCACCACGTGTGCCCTGGGCGATTTCAGATGCACAGGTGGTTTCAGACACTCTGCTTTCCTCACGATGATTTCCTTCACAATTCATCATCATCAACCCATTATGTACCCACCGAGGGGACCGGTATCTTCCCTGAGGAAGGTATAGGCCATACTCCACCCCGGGGGCCAAGTCCGGATTGGTGGAGGCTTGTAAGACTGGTGGCTGGTCTTACTGTCAGAAGTCTTCAAGCAGCCATAAGGTCTCTGACTTGGCTTAACGACTGCCATCTATCGACGGCACACTAGCGAGTGGCATTGCTACTATAAAGATCCTAAGTACCTACGTATTTTACTATCACTAAACCAATACACTCGCACAATTGGCCATCGGCTATTATTGCGAGTTAAAAAAAGACCACCCCGAGTGAACGACAATAATAACTTTAGACAAACGAAAAGTTTTTACCCCGACGCTGCCAGAGCGAGACGGACCACAAAGCCGAGGGATTAGACAGAGACAGGAGACAGTAGGAACCACATTATGGGTGGTCTACGTATTTTTTTCTATGACTTTTTCGGTTCCATTTTGTTAGGACGTGCAATTTATGTTTACCAAAATGCATTTTGACGTCCAGAGTTTCACTTTACGAAGAGAAAGATGAAGATATAGCATTTAATTTTGTGCTACACATTTTGATCAAATTTATATCTATTATTAGTGACTATTATTTTATTATTTTCTTTTCAATCATCGTGAGGAAATTTTAACAGAATTTCATATTAAGAGCCCTATCATACTAGCGGATTGCGACCGTCTTCAAAGCGGAGTAGGCGAGCAACCTATACGTTACGGGCGCGTAACGAACACGCCGCGCATACGTAGCGTATTCGTTCCGGAGGCGCAACGAAATCGCCGCGAATAGCAGCGTGGAACGCCCTTTTTTACTGTCTCATGCAATCGCCAGCCTGTCCGCCCCACCTCACCTCAGACCGTAACGATACACGAATGTGAAATGTTGTTACTGTATTGTAGGTCGTTAATTTGCAACAAACATGCGACGAAAACGTTGCAAATTCGTCACGCGTCCGCGACGTCCTCGCTGTGCAGCCGTGGCGTATTCGCGACGAATTCGCAGCGCGCCAGCTCCGCCCGGCAACCGCTCGCAAACCGCTAGTATGATAAGGCCCTAAGAATTCAAATGCATTGACCGCAGCGCGTGTGGTGCGGCCAGGTTTTAGTTCTCACTACTTAACCTATAGACTTTTTGATGGGCCGATCGGCTCACCATAACAACAGTTTTTTGTTGTTTCAAATTCATAACGAAAATAATAAAAAAAACACTTTGAACATGATCATAAAAAAGGATTTTTTCCACTATACTTGAGCCATACACTTATCTTATCTATTATCACTATACTTATCTATTAACCATACATGAATCGCTCGTAGCCTGGGCTGCCTGAGTGATCTTAAACGATCACTAAGGTTAAGCAACATACGGCGCGTTCAGTCCATGGATGGGTCACCGTCTATGACTAACGCTAGTGGCATTTTTCCGAGCGGTTCCGTGCTTCGCAAGGCACGTTAAGCAGTTGGCGCCGGCTACCGTCGATAGATGGTAGTCGTTAAGCCAAGTCTCAGAGGCCTCAGGGCGGTTTGAAAACTTCTGACAGTAAGACCAGCCACTAGTCTTACAAACCTCCACCAATCCGGACTTGGCCCCCGTGGTGGAGTTTGGCCTATACCTTCCTCAAGGAAGAGACCCGTGCCCCTTGGTGGGGACATAATGGGTTGATGATGATGATGATGACTTGAGCCATTATAAACGTGCGAACTAAGTCATAATCATTTGTATCAGACCTCTCTCTCACACATATCGGAGGCATATCAGGCATATCGAAACTCTCGCTCGCACTTTTATGACTCGGTTCGCACGTTTGTGATGTCTCAAGTATAGAGGTTATTTGCTGTGATGTAATGTGAAACATAGACTGTTCTTATTCTTTTCCCATTAACCCCTCAAGCCCTGAGAACCCACCGCCGGGTCCAATGTAAGCTACGGCGCATTCCGCCAGACCCTGTAGACCTGCCGACCGGTCAGTCTTGCAACGGCACTTTCGAATTTAATCGTATTTAATCGAAATCGAATTTTAAAGATGATACATATCGCAGTTGTACAATCATCATCATCATTCAGCCACAAGAAGTCCACTCCTAAGACGGGTTGGAAGCGGCTTGCATCCAGCGTCCCCCTGCCACTTAGATGAGATCGTCTGTCCATCTTGTGGCTGGTCGTCCTACGCTGCGCTTGCCGATGTGTGGTCAACCACAGTTATATGACCATGTGAAAACTGTGATAAATTTCAAATATCTGTGAATAACAAAACCTATGAAAGTGTAGGGACTGAACGCCGTGTCAACATTTTAGCAATAAATTAACATAGCGCAAAGATCAAGCGCGGACGAATGTATCCAGCCAGTCCTCCCCCGAACCTCTCAGAGTAAAGTATTTTTTTATTGTAAATTCTTAAATGTGTATAAAACCTCCTGTGTTAACCAATTATGTACAGTTCTGAATAAATAAATAATAATAAAATAGAACTTTATTTCAGACGAAATGTCCATACAAGCAAGCGGTACAAAAATTAAAACTGTGTTTTTAAAACTACTTGTATATCAAAGTAGGGTCAGAGGGTACATTAGTACTAAGATTACAAGATATTTTTATCCAACACTTGTACGTATCAGTCAAAAAGAGTCTGTCAGACAGCTCTCTTACTATTGAGTTTCCACACGTGGCAACCCTGTCCATAAATGAGGCAAGTCTTTTCATCTTTAAATCATAAAGTCTTTTCATCTTTAAATCACAACCTTCTGGACATTATTATTATCAAATCTTGACCCCACCCTGGTGAAAATCCTCGATCCCCCACAGTTAATACTTTAGAACTCCACAGTGGTGACCCCGAAGTGCTAAAAAAAATTCTAGGCCTGAGGGTTAAGAATAGGATTGGGAGAATTTTTAGACAACCTGTAATGAAGATACCTAATCTACGTATTAATAATGTAGAACTTTATTCTATGCAGCTAGCTTCATAGCGTGTGCGGAGTGAAGGTATAAATAACTCCACCAGCGTTTCCAGCGATTATGACTAGTTGCCAACAATCCTAGAGGCATGAATATACATTAGCGAGTTACAATCTAGCGTATTCGGGAGGTACACATCGTTATGCGATATTCGTTCTTGTGTCGCGCGCGTTGAGAGCTATTATAAAGAATTACGACGATTCGGGTTCATGTTCAGCTAGACTCCGCAAAATTATCTGCACTTAATTTCATGTTGTGGAAAATTTAAAAGAAAAACGTAAACATACCTTCTTGTTCTTCATTCTTGAGGTGGTGGGTTCGACTCTCACTGCGGGCCGCCGCACATTTGCCCAAATGGCCTCAGTCTGGGTGTTTTTCGATGTTTGTCTGTTCTGTCTGTCCTTCCTGTTGTCTGGAAAAGACCACTTTTAGTGATAAGGCCACCGTCTGTACTCTTAAATTAAGAAATACCTGTGTAATTTCCTTTTTTGTGTACAATAAAGTGTACTCTATCTATTTAGCTTTATTTATCTATCTATAGCACAGGGTATCCTAGTTTGCGACTTGTCTGGAAATAATTATAATTATTAAAAAAAGTGAACATAATCGAGCACTTTCGGAATAAAAATCTTCATCTTGGATGTTTACATGTTTGTGACGTCGCCGTTTCTGGTTCCCACGACTGATACACGAGGATACCCTGGTGTTTGTAAATGTTATATGTTATGTTAACAAGAATAGATCATTATTATTTTTATTTACTAGAAGAGTTCAGGCTATGGCTAAAAGCGATACTGAACAGGCAAACTCAATACGTTAGGCGCCAACAGCTGAGTGGCTGGTAAAAGAGAACGTGTGACCTACTAAGCTGCTCCAAAAAGGCGTGACGTCACACGGCATGATAGCAAAAGTTAGGGGTTATAAAACCACAGGTAGGAATAACCCAAAGACAGACACTCTAGCGACATGTAGTGTCACCCACACGGCACTTTATGGATGTGTTACCTAACCTGCCACCCTGGTCCTCTACTCTCGATGCTTCCGTGTCCAAACTTGATGTCATGATCATCATCATTCAGCCACTATAAGTCCACTGCTGGACATTGGCCTCCTCCATGGATTTCCAAAAAGACTGGTTGGAAGCGGCTTGCATCCAGCGTCTTCATAGGCTGGTCGTCCTACGCTGCGCTTGCTGATATATTCGAGACCGAATCAGAAATGATGAGATCCGTAGATAAAAGAAAGTCGTCGACATAGCCCAGTGGATGAGTAAGTTGAAGTGTCAGTGGTCGGGGCACATAGCACGCAAAAACTTCATGTAATAATAATCATCAACATAGTATGCCCCACCGATGAGCACGGGTCTCTTTCCTGAGGAACGTATAGACCATACTCCACCACGGGAGTAGAGTATGGATTTTAGGAGGCATGTATGTAAGACTAGTGGCTGATCTTACTGTCAGAAGTTTTCAAGCCGCCCTATCGACGGCAGCCGGCACCAACTGCTTACCGTGCTTTACGAAGCGCGGAACCGCTCGGAAAAATGCTAGCGTTAGTCATAGCACGATCACCCATCCATGCACTGAACGTGTCTATGTTGCTTAACCCTCGTGATCGTTTAAAATCAATCAGGCAGCCGGGGCTATAAGCAATTTTTTATTCGATTGTGTATTATACTTATGACAAATTAATTTCGTAAATAAAACTAAGACAATTTAACTTTAAAGCGCTCTCTCAAAACAAATGTATACGTCTACAATGGCAAAGCATAATCATCATCATCATCATCATCATCGGTCAATGCTTGTCCACTGCTAGACATAGGCCTCTCGTATTGCACGCCACTGAGCACGGTCCTCGGCCATTCTGATCCAGTTCTTGCCAGCCGCTTTGCGAAGATCATCGCTCCACCGAGTCTGATGGCAATGCATGCAGGACAAATTCGACCGTGTTTCGTCTTCTATAAAAGTCAGGTTTGACAAATATATGTATTTATCTTTATCTTTCCATTAAGTAAGATTCAACAACGAGGGAGAGCCGGTCGTTGTTGGTAGGTAGTGGGCAGAACAATGGACGAGGAAGCGGGTGACCTAGGAGGCTCGATTATCTATGTATATAAATAAAATTCAAAGTCCTGACTGACTGATTCATTCACTCATCAACGCCCAGTCCAAGCCGTTGGACCTAGAAAGGTGAAATTTTGCACAGAGGGTCTATATATAATGTAGGCAAGGAATAAAGCCGGATTTTTTTAAATTCAACCCTTAAGGGGGTGAAAAGGGTTGCCAAAATTTGTATGGGAGGTATAAGGAAAGTTGTCTAATTTTCTTGAAACTTAAATATAATACTCTTCAACACAATTGATACAAATACAAATACAAAATCATTTATTTGTGGAATGTAGGTGGATATATATAAGTTGGTAACACGTGTTTCGCCGTTTTTCTAAATTTAACCCTTAAGGGAGTGAACGGGGTTGCAAAATTTAGTCCACGAGGACGGAGTCATGGGCGAAAGCTAGTTAGTTAATAAACTGCTTGTTTACGATAGATAATTGTGTAGGTGGCATCGAACACCTTTTTGTACCAGTCGACGGCATATTAACCTTTACGTACGTCCACTCTAATCAGTTCAGTCAACGATATTAATGTAAAGGCTTACGAGCTGCTCGCCTCCTGAACTCCTGACGACCTCTGTGGCGCAGTGGTGAGCGCATCAGCCTACCATGCGACATGTCCCGGGTTCGAATCTCGGTTGGAGACAAAAAAAAAGAAACTCAGGTCTTGGATGTTTACATGTTTGTGACGTCGCTGTTTCTGGGTCCCACGACACAGGGTATCCTAGTGTGGGGCCAGAAGTAATGTATGTGCCGGTATGTAAATGTTATATTATGTTATGTTAAATTCAGTGTTGTTTTGTCACGAAATTTTTGCACCATATGTCTCGAAGCTAAAGATATAAGATAAGATAAGAGTCTATAGATATGTACGCCTTATGGGCAAATCATTATCTACGCACATTTTGCTTAATAATAATAATTTATCAGTTACGTAGAACCTTTAATTCACTAAATACCTATCTATCTGTCTGATATAATCTATCTGTATATCACCAATATCTTTTATGATTTTAGACCAATACCCACGATCGAGAGTAGAGTCCTAAGGCGAAACGCCTCTCTAGCATGAAACTTAGAACTAGATTTGCTGTACGCCTTGTATCAATGGTCTAAGGCGTGGGCCACAAAGGAAGGACGTGGGACGCGGAAAAAACACGGCCTCTTTTCAATTCACTTTCATACAAAATATACTGAAACGAATGGGACGCATCGCTCGTAGCCCCGGCCGCCTGAGTGACCTTAAACGATCACGAAGGTTAAGCAACATAGGGCGAGTTCAGTGCATGGATGGGTGACCGTTCTACGCCTAACGCTAGTTGCATTTTTCCGAGCGGTTCCGTGCTTTGCAAGGCACGTTCAGCAGTTGGTGCTGGCTGCCGTCGATAGATGGTAGTCGTTAAGCCAAGTCAGAGGGCTTAGGGCATCTTGAAAACTTCTGACAGTAAGACCAGCCACTAGTCTTACAAGCCTCCACCAATCCGTACTTGACCCCCGTGGTGGAGTATGGCCTATACCTTCCTCAGGGAAGCTTCTCCGTAGAGACATAAGGAGTTGATGATGATGATGATGAATGGGACATATTCCAGACAGATAAGATGTGATCGTCTTTTCCGCGCATCATCCTACGTCCTTCCTTCGCCGCTCGGGGCTCACCCCGTTTTTTTTGAAAACAGGTGACAACTGCGATCATTTTTTTTGTTTAGACTTTTGCCAGCTTCTACTCGTATTCGTAACTACGAGTAGTTAACGAGAATCACGTTTTGTTTTGTACGGGTTGCGGGCGAATGAAATGATTAAATTGTATCACTAGTGCACGAGCTTTCGGTAGGTATCTATCTAGGTTATCCATACGTTGTATGTAGGCATTTGACTGAATTTGTACTTTATGGAGAGGATGTACTGTATGGATATACGGTACTGTATATCCATACAGTATATCCTCTCCATACGTGACCAAAAGTGATAAGATATGATAAGCCTGTCCACATTTGCAGCATCTTGACATATCACGATCAGTCGCATGCTCGTATCGCATCGGGTATTTGTATCATATATGTAGACGCTGATTTTGTCCATGTCGTATTATTAAGGCGTACCTTGTAAAAAACGCGTCCATACTTATCAAATGCTGTATCATGCCAGTGTGTGATGACGAGATGTACGCGATTAGGGATCGGGCCATATCAGATACGGCGTGTATGATAACTGGTATCATCGTGCGTCCAAACTAGCGATCATGATACGCGCCGAGGCCACCCAACGGAGATACGATACATCGAGATGCTACTAATGTGGACGGAGCTTTATATTAGCTGGCCGACACAGCGAGATTTTGAATTATTGGAAAGGAATTGCTTTATTTTTTTTAGGTTTGACGACCTCTGTGGTGCAGCGGCTAGCGCATCTGACTACCATGCGAGAGGTCCCGGATTCGAATTCCGGTTGGGGACAAAAAAACAAGAAACCCAGGTCTTGGATGTTTACATGTTTGAGACGTCGCTGTTTCTGGTTCCCACGACAAGGGTATCCTAGTGTGGGGCCAGAAGCAATGTGTGCCTGTATGTAAATGTTATGGTATTTTATATTGCTTAAATATGAAAAAATATTGTCGACAGAAATACATCTAGCGAATGTGTTCATCCGTCATTGAATCTTCATCAGATAGAGTAAGTAAATAAATTAAAAAAAATACATTAACATATTTACATATTTTTACAAGGTAATCTTAGCGAGGTAACAATTTAGTATCATTGGCACTTTCTATGTGGCATATAAAAATAGGTCTCTGTACTACCTATCTCATAGGCCTCCTTCATGGTTTTTCAAGTTTCCCGGTGCAGTGTCGCCCCCATCCAGCAACTCCTCGCCACCGACCACCATCTGGAAGGCCGGCTGGCCAATACAAAACAATACAATGTCGAATGAGCTATCTAGCGATAGAAAAAAACACCTTTAGTTAATTACTTTTGTTACGTTAATTACTTTTGTTTTCAACAATTTGTTGATACCGTTGGTAATCTACAACCTAGAAGCAATCCAATGGTACAACCCGTGCTGCTAAATTAGGCGCCTCGATTCGATCCTCTTCGCGAGAGATGTCAATGTAATGTATTCGTGAGGTATGACCTTGTAGGTACCGCTATTGCTAACTAACAAATAGAATCACTCGTAGGCTGGGCTGCCAGAGTGATCTTAAACGATCACTAAGGTTAAGCAATATACGGCGCGTTCAGTCCATGTATGGGTCACCGTCTATGACTAATGGTAGTAGCATTTTTCCGAGCGGTTCCGTGCTTCGCAAGGCACGTTAAGCAGTTGGTGCCCGCTGCCGCTGATAGATGGCAGTCGTTAAGCCAAGTCAGAGGCCTTAGGGAGGCTTGAAAACTTCTGACAGTAAGACCAGCCACTAGTCTTACAAGCCGTGGAGAGTGGCCTATACCTTACTCAGGGAAAAGACCCGTGCCCCTCGGTGGGGACATAATGGGTTGATGATGAAATAGCAGCTATTGCAATGCATAAATAATCCTATTGAATAGCAATGTGTGTATTAGAATTAAGACACAGCTTGGCTATTAAATGAGAGCGCGCGGTTAGTCGCGCGAAGGCAGGGCGGGTGGACGCCCGCGTACCGCCGCCTCAGGACGAAGGTATGACTTTACTGCGAAGGTATTTATAGGCTTCAAATTTTTGTTTGCTGTAGTTATACGCTTCAGTCGCGGGCTTGAGCAGCGAGCATCTAAGCAGAGCACATTTTATCGTACTCATTCGTGCACTGACACCTACTTTCTAAATGTTTCAGGGGAAAAATACTTCTTGATTTTTCTGGGGTCGGTCCGAGAATTTGCTCTAGGTATCTGGCTTCAGTTGAGATCCGTATGCATTTTATTTTTTCCATAAGACCTTAATATGAGGTAGTGTAAATAATAGAATAGGTTAATATATTCATATCAAGTTGCGGGTTGGGTTGTAACACTCGTTAGTTGTATGTGTCGTATCAATTAATATTAGTTGTAAATTAATTGTCTTTAAAAATTAGATTGATTGCATTATAATACTGATTATGAACCATCTGTAAATAAAAATAAACATAACTTTAATATAAAACTATGCTGCTTATAAATTTCTTCGATTCAAATATATTTCCAAAAAAGAGCCCCAAAAGAGTCCCAATGAGCCCAGAATGCTGGCGTTGCCTCTTGTAAATAGATTAAGTTTCATTTGAATCCTAAAACTTTTTAACGCATCAGGGATGTAACGTAGATGTGTTGTGGCAAAATAAAATAAAATAAAAAATAAACAAATTCAATTCAATTCGGTTTTATCGACTCAATGCATTGATTTGTAGGCACCGTAACAGTGTCGTTACTTTTCTATTTAAATAAAAAACTTTCCACTGTTTATTAAGCCGTTTATGACAAGAATCAAGACACTATATCTAAGACTAATAGACTGACACCGATATAAAAACTAAATTTAAAAAAATGTTATGTTAAAATAAGAAATAAAAAAAATTAAAACTAAGTAATGTAAAAAAGGTCTTAATCTATTACGTTTTTTTTAACTTTGACGTTCATAAAGTAAACTATTGAATAAAATATTGTAATTTGAATTAAAAATGTCTGCGAGCGAGGTCTTCAAGATCATGAGATTCCGTAATATAATAAGTGAACATGATTACTCTTGTACCCGTAGCGACTACGCCGGTAGCGTAGACCGGTGCTACGTGCTACGGCGTAGCGGTCAACTAATTTCTTTCGGATGACTTGCCGCGCGAAAATTTTCAGCCATTATATTAACTAAGATGACCTTTACAAACAGCTGTAGAGGTTTTAGTGACAAACAGAATTTTGAGATTGAAGTTGACAGCATCTTACTGCCGTAGGTTTTATTTGTGTTAAGTTTTGGATTAATACTTAGTTGGATTTTATATACTGACCCTTAAGATCCTTTTTTTATCATGAGGCAGCACATAATCACCACGTCCACGTAGATAACCAACAAATAACATTGTTGGTTCAAGTAAAATAAGTCCCGATTCAGAAAGGTCAACTTGAGATTACTTCGCTTATCAAAGCAACGAATTTTATTAGGGAATGAAAATGTCAACTTGACATACATAATTTCGACATGAAACAATCCGAGCGTACTATACTCCGTCCCACGAGTCGAACTCCTAAGGAAACAAATAAAGTCAAAGTAAAATATTTTATTCATAGTACAAACAAAATGTTTACTTTATGAACGTCAAAGTTGTTAGTTTCACAATTAATAGGTTACATGGGGAAGAAACTAGCATAGAAACTCCACATTTATTCCTTTCAAAACAGTTTTAGCCTAATTAAGAAACTTTCAACTTAAAAAATATTACTGTTGGATGTGTTGAACACTAGATGCAGATATCCTCAAATTAAATTTAATATTAAACTACCTGTTTAATGCCAGACATCCTGGTCTTCTAATTAATCGTTGATTTTATAATCTGCATTTTTGCAAAGAGTGTGTTTGTGTGCAAAGAAATCCAGGTCTTGGATGTTTACATGTTTGTGACGTCGCTGTTACTGATTCCGACGACACAGGGTACCCTAGTGTGGGCCAGAAGATATGTATGTGCCTGTATTGAAATTTTATGTTAAATGTTAACCAATGGGCGCTCATTAACGTTTCAAAGCTCGTTTCCTGGAATGAAGTATAAGGTTGGGCAAGCTTCTCCTGGATAAACAGATAGGTCAGATAGTGCTGCGATGGTCCAAGCATTTGTTGTCAATTTTAATCCACGATTGGCGCAGCGGTTGCGCATCTGTCTACCATGCGATAGGTCCCGGGTTTAAATCCCGGCTGGGGATAAAAAACCCTAGGATGTTTACATGTTTGTGATGTCACTGTTACTGGTTCTCACGACACAAGGTATCCTAGTGTGAGGCCAGAAGCAATGTATGTGCCGTTGTAATCTAACTTTTTAACTAAGTGAGGTCGAATAGTAATTTATGATGGATGCACAAATTTGCTAACAATATTTATAATATGTGAGTGAAGTTGTAACTGAATTAAAATAAAATTTATTTGCGCATGTCTGGACTTCACAGCTACATATTAAAATGTAATTTATTTATGCACTAGCTTTCGCCCGCGACTCCGTCCGCGTGGACTTAAGTTCAAAATTTTGCAACCCCGTTCACTCCCTTAAGGGTTAAATAGAAAAACGGCGATACACGTGTTCAATCAATTGTGTTGAAGAGTATTTATTTTAAGTTTCAAGAAACAACGTCCTTTATACCTCCCATACATATTTTGGCAACCCTTTTCGCCCCCTTAGAGGCCTACATGTTATATAGACCCTCTGGGCAAAATTTCCGTTTCCTAGGTCTAACGGCTTGGGCTGGGCATTGATGAGTGAATGAATCAGTCAGTCGGGACTTCGAATTTTATTTATATATATATTTATAAGATAGATATAATATAAGAATAGATATCTGTACTTTACTGCTACACATAACATACAAACCCAAAATCACGCATGCATCTCGGATTTGCATCCGAGACCATAGTTCGCCGCCATAGTCACGTCCTAAGCAAATTACATTGTAAGTTTGCGCTTGGCTAAAATTATTTGTACACATAAATCGATTTCGAATGCTCGCCGCCGGCAAACCGTCGGCACCTTTGACACTATACAAAGGAGGCTTCAAAGGGCCGCCCTACCAGTCCCTAGCGAGCTCTTTTGTACTTATTGTTACTACTTTTATTGCTAATTGCTCACTAAAACTATTGAGGCCGCTCCGGTGACCTTGGAGAAATGTACGTTGGGTCTGAGTTGCATTTTTTTTTGTTTAGGGGTGGTAAATTTTGTTGTTTTCCATTGAAATTTACTGCTATCCATTATGCTGAACTTGGCCAAATATCTAATACGAATACGAACGGGCCGATTTCTGAATTGAGAAATTCACGTAAGTATCTTTTTGTCACGCTCTTCTCTAAGAAATTTGGCGAGACAGGACTAGAGTAAGTAGTTACTTAGCGAAATTGTCAATTCAGAAATCGGCCGCAAGTACATTATTGTTTGTTAATCTATTGAGGGTACTCCAAAATCGATTGAGCTTGCAAAATTACGCTTCCCGGTGGCCTCCGCACTCGGTCCCTCTCATGTGGCTCTCATGACAAAGAAATTGAGTTTTTTTTATTAACCTAGAATTTATAATAATAATAATATGAGCCTCTATTAATTTTTCTAAATAATAATAGGTCTTTACCTATGAAATTGCCGTTCTGCAGTAATGGCCATTTCAAATCAAAATCATTTTTGTTTGGCTAAGAATTCTAATTTAAAATTAATTTTATTTTAAGAACATGGAATTCTTTTTCCAAAAGTAGTCATTTGTTTCTTGATTAGTCTTACATTTTCATCGCATTTCAATCTTTTTCGTCATCATGGAAAAAATAAAAAAAATAAAATAAATAAACTCACGCCCGTTATCCCCGAAGGGGATCATGGATACGTAAAAAAATCGACTAATTATGGAATATGAGTACCGTTGTAGCAGCAACGCGGCACAAGCGGCACGCAACATCAACGACGTTTACGGAGCTAACACTACAAGCCAACACACCACCTTTTATTGGTTTGCTCGCTTCCGTTCTGGAGATTTCGACCTGAAAAATGAACCTCGACGTCGTCCGAAGACTGGTCGACAATCACACAACACAATCTATGGCTGAATTAGCAGCAGCTTTCGACGTTAGCTACAAAACAATATTGGTCCATTTGTGTCAAATTGGCAAGATAAAAAAGCTTGACAAATGGGTGCCGCACAAACTCAATGATCGCCAGCGCGAAGTACGCGTCGAGACATGCCTTGCACTGCTCAACAGATACACAAATGAAGGAATTTTGAACCGCATTGTTACCTGCGATAAAAAATTGATTCTGTTTGATAGCTGCAAGTGCTCAGCAAGTTGGTTGGATCCTGGTTCAACACCTAAACAATGCCCTAAACGAAAACTCACCCCTTGATGAAATGAAAATTGATGGTCACTGTTTGGTGGTCTAGCGCCGGTGTGATTTATTACAGCTTCTTACCAAACGGGGTGAGCATTACTGCAGATGTGTACTGTGAAAAACTGAATACAATGATGGAGAAGCTGGCACATCTCCAACCAGCATTGGTCGATCGCTCGTCTCCGCTGCTCCGGCACGACAACGCGCGACCTCACAACCTCATACTGCACAGCAGACGGTCTCCAAGTTGCAAGAACTGGGGTTGGAATCTCTCCGTCATCCACCCTACTCACCAGACCTTGCGCCTACAGACTACTACTTTTTTCAGAATATCGGCATCTTCTTGGCGGGAAAAAAATTCAATACCCGAGAGGCAGTACAAAATGCCTTTGAAGAATTTGTTGCCTCCCGTCCAGCTGATTTCTTTAAGAAGGGCATCAATAAACTGCCACTGCGTTGGCGAAGATGCATTGATTGCATGGGTGATTACTTCGATTAATACAATAAAAAATACATGAAAAAAAATCGTTTAAATTTTTTCATACAAAACGGCAATTTCATAGGTTAATTGTTAATTACATGCAACAATTAGAAATTGAAATTGACATATTGAAAATTGTATTACTTAAGTTATTTATCAAATATAAATTGTAAACATAATTTTTTTTGCATTTTTTATTAGGCCTTGTGGTTTGTGGGGTATGGTCTAATCACCCTCGCTGACCAGGCTTCACTGGGTGACCTAGAATTTACCTACATATACTCGTATTATACAACTTAAAGTAACCTACGGACGGAGCAGTGGTAGCCTAGTGGGTAGACCAATGAACTCGGAAGCAGGAGATCTAGTTTGATTCCCAGCGCGAGCATGTACTAGATCCACCCCACTCTACTTTGTCCCTACTTTGGAGCTCGGTCTTACTGCGTTGATATAATATATCTGACGACGTCTGCGGCGCAGTAGTTAGCGCATCTGCCTATCACGCGAGAGGTCCCGGGTTCGAATCCCGCCTGGGGACAAAAAAAAAAGAAACCCAGGTCTTGGATGTTTACATGTTTATGACGTCGCTGTTTCTGGTTCCCACTACACAGGGTATTCTAGTGTGGGGCCAGAAGCAATTTATGTGCCTGTGTGTAAAAAAAATATAAAAAATGTTAATTAAACTAAATACTTACAATGTGTAGGAAATTAATGTGTTATGTTGCATAATGTTTCTCTGGATAGATAGGTTAGTACTTTTTTAGTACATGATAAGATAGTATAACAGGAATGTCTATAGTTGTCAGGTGTTTCACTTTACTCACGTTAAGAGCTACTTTGCAAGAAAATAATAAAAGACGGTATGACGCCAACTGTACATCAAAACAATTGGGGTCCGAAGACTTTTAGGGGCTTTTTACAAGATGTTGTAATGTTTTTGTTGGGTGCTGCGAGAGAAAAGTGATTAACTGAGCAATAATCGTTGTACCTAACAGATCTTTTACCCTCGGATAAACTTTTGACGTAAACTTCAATGTGTACTGAGCGAAAAACAATAGAATAGAAGCGGACTCTTATTTACTCCTATTTTCTAGAATCTTATTATTGCTTTATTTTCTTGATTTTTAAGCATCCTTTACATAGAGGTAGAATAACATAGAGATGGGAAAAGCGTACGCCAATTCGTAGTTTTTATGTAGCACACACATATACATACCATACCATACAATAATAAAATTACTTGAAAAAAATCTTAAATACATAGTTAACAACCAACCTCTATTTACTGATTTATTTCATGTTCTTTACGCGCGTACACTTTTGGCGAGTCTATTCTATTCTACTTCTATGTAAAGCAGGCTTATTTTAATAAACCACGCAATTTTCTAGGGTGAAACTAATGGTTAGTTTACATTTGCTATAAATTCCGTGCTATTTAGCATTGTTTCTTATTTTTATTTTGCTGCCTTTTTCTCCACTACATTCGGCCCCGAGGCAGCGGCTAATATTAGCATTATGAGTGCATAACATTCAACAAATAGAATGTAAACTCTTGTGTAAACGAATGTAAATTTCTGATATCTGATTTCTGAGGATGCTAAACTAAAATATACATTTTCTATTCTGTTTTCGTCACAAGTTGTCTCAAGTAGAAAATATGAAATGTATAATTATTTTGCAAGCTGTACAAATTTTATCACAGGAAAACATGAAAGTAAACAGATTGTCGCGGAGAAAACGTGTGTTCACTTCACTTGTGTATAAGGAATATCGTCCCCGTAGAGCGGAAACTCACCATTAGTAGATACAATATATCTAAAGATAAAGAAAGAAAAAAAAAGAATATTCTTATTTTCTCTTCCCTGAGGAAGGTATAGGCTATGCTCGACCACGGGGGCCAAGTCCGGATTGGTGGAAGCTTGTAAGACTAGTGGCTGATCTTACGAAGTTTCCGAGCCGCCCTAAGGCCCCTGACTTGGCTTATGAGACCCGTGCGTGCCCCTTGGTGGGGACATAATGGGTTGATTATGTGACATAATGTATGTCCCCACCAAGGATGATGATGATTCTTATCTTGGTTTGTGATGTCGCTGTTTCTGGTTCCCACGACAAAGGGTATCCTAGTGTGGGGCCAGAAGCAATGTTTATGTGCATGTATGTAAATGTTTATGTTTATTGTTGCGCTTTGCAGAATTTAGAAAGTTTTACATAAGAAAATCTGTGGAACTAGTTACTTTATTTGGTAGTTTTTAATAGTTTGCGTTAGGACCTTGAAAAGAACTATTATATATCATTGTTATGGTGTGCCGATCAGCCTACCAAAAATTATCTACGTTGAGCCCAAGCTCTCTCCCTGAGAGCCTTTGCTCTACTGCGAGACATATAATATAGACTTATTTACTTTTTACAACTTTAATTGTTTTTCTACCTTTGTATCAATTTGATTTGCTCACATTTAAATTCGCTCCTACATCGTTCTTATTTTCCAACCACACGACGGGCTCAATTTCCAAGACGTTAGTTACAAATCAATCGCGAATCAATATCAACCTAAAGCAATTCATTTTGCACCTATTGCATAAATCACGTGTTAAGCACAGTTCAAAAATTAAAGTCGCATTCAGTCAGCCACCCTCCCTCTGGCCTGCTTTGTGCATCGGTATATTCACCGTGCAGTATTCTATGCGTCGAAGCACTGCGCTATTAGCGCGTCTTGTCTGAAGAACAATTTTAGAGGGAGACAGGTAGCTGCCGAAACGTGAGAGAGCTACAGTGATTCCCACAACGATTACCTTCACCTGAGGGTTGGTAGTGATGCGGTAGTGAGCGATATCGATGCAAATAGTCGAGTTTGAGAAAACGATTAGGAGCATTGCCGTTTTGAGTAAAGCATGCAGTTTCATAGTGAAATAAAAAACAATATTATATAATGTATTTTTTTTTAATAAATCGGCCAACTGGGCCGGTTGAACTCGGTGACGGGAATAGAAATAAAGACTCGCCGGGCGCGTTTTACAAAAGTGTAAAAATTTAAACTTCTCTAACTCGACATTTCTTGATGGATTTGAGTCATTCAAAAAGTAACATGATTATTTTTTTGTTATTTATCAGTCCTAGTACTCGTCGGCCATCGGCCATAACCATCCTTATGGTGAGCCCACCATAACAATGGTTTTAGTTGTTCCTTTCATAACGCAATTGATTAAACCGCTTTTTTCAAAGTTATGTATAAAATAGGTTACTACTTGATTGATTGGTCGCGAAAGCAAATCACAGGGAGCAATAAACACATAATTGTTGACCTGCTGTTGACTGCGCTCTGTAATTTTAACATTTTATTTAACCAATATTCAAACATCGAATGGCTCTTAGCCCCGGCCACCTGAGTGATCTTAAGCAATCACGAAGGTTAAGCAACATAGGGCGGGTTCAGTGCATGGATGGGTAACCATTCTATGACTAACGCTAGTGGCATTTTTCCGAGCAGTTCCGTGCTACGCAAGGCACGTTAAGCAGTTGGTGGCGGCTTCCGTCGATAGATGGGGGTCGTTAAGAAAAGTCAGAGGCCTTAAGGTGGCTTGAAAACTTCTGACAGTAAGACCAGCCTCTAGTCTTACAAGCCTCCATTATTCCGGACTTGACCCCCGTGGTGGAGTATGGCTTAAACGTTCCTCAGGGAAGAGACCCGTGCCCCTCGGTGGGGACATAATGAGTTGATGATGATGATTCAAACATAATGGTATTGCCAACTCAAGCATTTAAAACTTCCGATTGCAGTACCTACAGTCCATCGATATATGGCACCGCTCGCCTCCCATTACTAGCAAGAATGCACCTTGACAGCACTAAGGGAAATTGTTTTTTTTAATCACGTCACTTCACAAATACATCATCCCTTTATTTATCCGCTGCTACAGTATTCGCTATAGCTTTGTCTGTGCGTGATAGATTTCTGCAAAAGGGTCGCGGCTTTCAATGTTTTCCTATATGGCGAGGTTAGGGCTGTTTTTTGATAACCGATTCTCGTGCACCACAAAAGGCGCTTATCAAAGTGTAACTGGTTCATTCATTACGCCGTAGAGAGCATGGGAACTTGTTGGAAGGAAGTTCAAATGTGTTGATAAGAATAGAATAGAATAGAACAGAAATAGTTTATTACCAAAAACACAACTTTATTCAATTTAAAAAATAAACAATAAAATGAGATTTACAATCTTTTTTTGTTCGTCTAACCATTTTGGTAATTGAAAAGTTCGATAAGTGATAATGATTTATTTCCTGTAGATTCGGTGTGCCTAGACCATATTATATGCTACTAGCTGATTCGGAAAACGTTATTTGTCATATAAAATGTGAAATACACAGAAAAAAAATAATTCGTATCGTTGCAGTTGCTTTGAAATTTGATAAAGAACACTAAGACACGAGATTAATGTGTTTTATATGTATATTATTAATGAATGAAAATGTATTACCCGCGCACACATATCAAACAATTTAGGCGTCAATCGTATGAAAAAACACGTCACGTGACAGAAATACTGTCATCGCACTTTAATGCACTAAAAGAATCGAGAATTCTGCAAATACACCCAGACTTGACCCATTTTGAACAAATCTACGGTGGCCTTAGTAGGAATCGAACCCACGCCCCCTGTCTTGTTACCTTAACCCTAAACGGCGGTGGTCGCGACCAACGAAGTAGCGACCAGCAACTCAAACCATATTCTGTGGTGAAATGCTTACTACCTTACCTTACTTCCTAAACTGTATACTGTTGCATTTATGTACTTATTATGTATTTATTTTGTATGTTATATAGGTATGTATTTTAATATTTTGTAGATATATAAGTATGTTATTATTTTGTACGCATATGTATTATTATCCAAATATATGTACGTCATGTATCACGTATTTATAAGTACTTATGTCCTTTAAATATCTTGCTACTTGTCAATATATTTTCGATTTTCTTATTTACAACCCTAAAAATCCATACCTACCGACTATGTTCTTCCTGCAATTCTCTCCATCCAAAGGTTGTCTGGAAGAGATCGCTCTAAGCGACAAGACCGCTAATTGTATACCAATACTTAGACATAAGGAAATTAATTAATTCTGTATCCTGGTTGGGCAATAAAGTGATGTCTATCTAAGTATCTAATATATTAAAAATGCTTTAGAAGAGGGCCGTTGCACCTATTAAATAGAATACAAATCCTGCATCACCATTTTCTGTATACCACTAGGACCGTAAAATTTCTAATTAATAGCTCCGTAAATCTGTCAAGTCAAATCGGGATCTATTAGTTTTTAAGACGAGTTAAGCCCTGGGCGTGGTCCGAAATGCAATCGGCATTCTTTTCGTCGGTCCGCGTCGCAGGGGTCAGTCGCAACGGTCTATTGTCGAGCGAATACATCACAAAGGTGTTTGTAATATATGCGGTCGACAATACGAGTAAGCATCTGAGGTTGACCTGTGTTTGTGACCCTGCGACAGGTTGGCAATTGTCGAGTCGTCACTTGCCCCAGCCGGTTTCAATCAAGTGCTGTTCCACCTTTTCTGTATCGGCCATTGTTGATATTGAAACCGATCTGTGTCATTTTCGTGTCTGTTTCTGGTTCCGACGACACAGGATATCCTAGATGGGGCCAGAAGCAATGTAGGTATGTGCCTGTACGTAAATGTTTCATCATCATCATCATCAACCCATTAGGTCCCCACCGAGGGGCACGGGTCTCTTCCCTGAGGAAGGTACAGGCCATACTCCACCACAGAGGCCAAGTCCGGATTGGTGGAGGCTTGTTAAGCCTGCAATACTATCCGCAAATAAAACAGGCTCTGTCTTGATACAGAACATAGAAAATCGTACTTGAGAGTACTTAAAGGAAACATTATTCTCGCCACGATGGTTAACAGGATTTGCGCGTCGCTTATAAATCTTCTTTTGTAAACTGCGGCAAAATTATTTTTCTCTCAAAAGTTAAGTTTTAGACAACAGGTGGGACAGCGGTAATACTTATAAATCTATTGTTTGAAGTTCGAAAGCCTTTTGCGCATTGTGTGGACGAGGCCACAAATCGTGAAGACACAAAAGCACGCTTTGGGATACCGTTATTATTGAAGGGTTAGTTCATCAAGTTATGCAATTAGTACTACAATGAAATGAAATGAAAAATAAAATGAAATGTAAAAAAAATATTTTATATTTGTTTGTTACATTTGTTATTTGTTTATATTATAAAACGAAAAAACCGGCTTAGTGCGAGTCAGACTCGTCTGACAAAGCTAACTTTCATCAACCCATTATGTCCCCACCGAGAGGCACGGGTCTCATCCCTGAGGAAGATATAGGCCATACTCCACCACCGGGGCCAAGTCCGGATTGGTGGAGGCTTATAAGACTAGTGGCTGGTCCTACTGTCAGATGTTTTCAAGCCGCCCTAAGACCTCTGACTTGGCTTAACGACTGCCATCTATCGACGGCAGCCGGCACCAACTGCTTAACGTGCCTTGCGAAGCACGGAACCGCTCGGAAAAATGCCACGGGCGTTAGTCATAGACGGCCACCCATCCATTCACTGAACGCACCCAATGTTGCTAACCTTCGTGATCGTATAAAATCACTCAGGCAGCCGGGGCTACGAGCGATTCAAGCTAACTTTGCAATGGGCTAAATATGGTGGATTAAAAAAAAAGGGTACGGAATCCCTATGTCTGTAACTCCAATTTATAGTCTTGATACTTGAGCGAGTATAGATAAGAATTTAAATTCAACATTCTAAGTATCAAAACTGTTAAAGCAAGCTTAACAATTAAAATGACAGAAACGAGTGTTGCTACAGTAATCTTTCTGTGGGGTTGCCACTTAATTCCTTTGCAAAGTTAGCTTTGCCAGACTGATGATGTATCTTTCTACACGGAAAAAAAAGAACGGCTAAAAGTAAATAAGTAGTGTATATTTTCAACCGAGTGACTTGGTTCTGAGGGAGCCTGCAAACTCTGTTGCTAAAAATTAAACCATTCAACTTTGTTGACGTATGTTGGTAACATTAACCCAATACGTATGTTAAAAACTTGGGCATCAAAGTTGGGTAACTTTAATGAAGCTTCTTAGTATTACAAATAAGTTCAATCGGTAGACACAACCTAGTTGCTTGGTAAACCTTGCCAAGTGCTTGGTATACTTCTTTAATAATCGAGCCACTTATTTGGAGATAAACAAGTGTAAGGGACTTTTAAAATAAGTTAACATGCTTAGCCGTACTAACAATGTAAACTTGTCTATTTGTAAATGATTTCCGCAAAGGTTACATTTAATGAGACACTCATTTGAAAATAAAAAAGTACTTTATTTAAAATAACCAAGAACATTTAGCAATAGTTGCTTGTCTATCATTAACAAAGCTGCAATGAGCGTTTTAAATATATCTTAGTTATATGTAGTCGAGTAATTTTTAACAAAGCCAAATTGGTACTTTGCTGGAGCAGATTTTTTTCCGTGTATGGATTTTGTATACAATAATAAGAAATAACTGTATTTTTCCCGTATTTCATTCTATTTTTTTAATGGTTTTGTTAGTGTATTTGGCAAGAATATGGAATACCATCCAGTGCTTCTGTTGGGTATCCAGTTTACACTTTGTAGGAGGGTGGCTGTCTGTGTGAATAGATGCTTACGGCCCTAAATACGATTATGAACTTGGAAAACTTTATGACTTAAAGCTAGGAAGTTTGTGTGGAAGGTGTAACTGAGTGGGGAGTTTTTAAAGGAGTTTTAAATACTAAGGAAGTTTGTAAAGAGTTTTGGGGTATTTTTTTGCAATGTTGTACTTACCGCCGGCTTCTCAATTTCGCTAAGAAAACACTTAAACAAGCAATAATGTAACTCTTTAAAGTTCTTTAAAAAAATAAGCACAGTGAATGATACTTTTAGTGTTTAGTAAAATTCTCAATTCTCAGCGCAGTGCATCTTACTGCTTCCCGGGCCCTCATGCGGACGTACAGTGCCACCATCTTATCTGTTCAGTTGATAGCGGCGCTAGTGGAGAATTTAGTAGGAACAATTAAGAAATTTACCTAGAAAAGTGAGAATATCTAAACCTGTCTTTAAATTTTAATGAAAATACATATGTCTATAAATCTTACTAAGTGAATAAATAAAACAAAAAATGGGGAACAGGATTTACAATTAATTAGTTAGTTACAATTTTGCCCACCTGAACAGATACCTAACTTGGTGGCGCTGTAATAACCACAGATTGAATTTCTCGCAGGAACAATGTCAAAAATGTAAAATACTCCGAATATTTTTCACAGTACCTGTATAGGTACTGTATAAAGAATTATCTAATCTAATCTATATAATATTTACACTTTCATTGGTCCCCCCCGCCCTAAAAATTAAATCACCACCCGAAGGATGTTAGGCTCGATTTCTACCGGCGGAGGCCGGTTTCTCACATTTCTCTACCAAACGGCCTCAGTCTAGGTGGTTTTTAATGTTTGTGATGTCTGATGCCTGGCTACCATAGGACAGGGTGTCCTAGTTTGGGACCAGGACAAATGGAAGTTATTATTATTAACCTCTTAAGAGACTGGGTACACAAATGGACACTATAACAATGGTGTTCAATTGTTATTTTCAAGGTCATGGGTGAGGAGGTTTATAATACAATCTGGGGAGTTTTTCCCGTCGACTTCTTCTGAAAAGCAGGGGTTTTATGTTCCTTATCCGGACGCTTAAGTTTTTTAAGAGTCTACAAAACTTCAAGGGACCAACAGACCAAGTTCAAAACATTTGAGTCCTTCCTAGTTGCACAGGACGGGACTCAAATCGGAATATCGTAGCGTGAACCCGTCTATGGTCCGTGGGCGTAGTGCATCGTGCATTTGGCGCCTGTTGAGATACACACTGTGTTTTTCCACAATTATTAAAGTCGAATTCCTGGCTGCCTGCAGACGGTATTGCACCGCACCTCCTCGCCAAAAGGCCTAAATTTCTATAGCCGTGCACCCGTCAAAGGTGAAATCTGACTTAATCGCCCTAGGCTAATCTCCAGTCAAGAAATAATCTTATATCTTTCCCACTAAGGTCGGCTTTCGCTTGAATAAGCTGTGTCCTTGCTCCAGGATAATAATAATGGTATTTTTTTGTTACACAAGACGATTTGGTGTGCGATGCACCATGTGTCTGTGTGCGTGTCTTCTACACTCTTCTAGCAGCTGTGCTTATTCTGTGTGTGCAAGCTTCTTATGCCGTGACTGATGCGTCTTGATACTTGCACGATCTTGTGTTCTAGTTGTAGATGCATACACTTATTATTTATTTAATGTATTCAATTCAGTTTTTGTGCAGGATTTTTTTTCCATTAAGTCTACGGTTCTAATGAGACTTAAATTCTTGTGTATGAAATGATGAAAATATGATAACTCCAATTCATCCTATTTAAGAGTATGGGAGGGTGTACAAAAAAGTCACGTACGAAGATATTTAATAAAATCAATAAATGGTATCTACATCGTATATATTATTTTCTAAAAAAAATCTTTTGTAAATATTTCTAAATACCAAATAAAATTAAACAAAAACGAATTCAAAAGTCACAAACGTTCATTGTCACGTTTTAGTAACAGTGTAGTTCCGAGAAAACCTACATACTTTTTCTTTGTCTTCTGAAAACTTCCAGGAAATCCATAAGCGGCAGCGGACCCCAGATTTGGGGCGTCGCGACAGCTAATTGCTACTTGTGGCCTAACAAACTAATGGAAAATAAAGCAAGCCTGGCTTATGAAGTTGTGCTCGCGTGCCGCGCCGCCGTTTGACAAACCGTGCAGCGTAGCTTCCTCTAGCCATTACTCCTTCTCGATAATTATGCTAATTCGACTTCCTCATTAAGCTGCACGGTGATTTTTCGCTGGAAAAACATTTATCTTCAAATTAAATCTACGTAAAACAACACAATCAACGACAATTTTCATTACTGTCAGTGTCTTATGTCTGTTCCTCTTTCTACTTCTCCGCCTTCGTCTCTCGTGCCAATTTTAGTCCTATAGATATGGTTCAAGCCCTAATAATGAATATTATCAATTGATGAATTTTATATCATAAAATACCTAAAATGTACATTATTCATTAAGCTTAACAATGTAATAAAATGGAAGAGCGGGGTATCTGTAACACAGGTCTCGACTTAGTACAGAGCCCCAATGACGTGCAAACTGTAACCACTGCTTATTGAATAAAGTTTTTTTTTATTGTTTATAAATGTTGATGAAGCGAAAATGTGTCAGGATCGTGGCAGTGCCAGTGCCTGGTGTCAGCCTACACCTCAGGGATACAGGCGTGATGTTATGTATGTATGTTTGTAAAGTTTAACAACCAATGATAAAGCCCCAGGGCTCCAATTCATAGAACTAGAAGTCATTAGTTACTCTGTCAATGCACATTTTATAGCCTAATTACTAATTAGCAACGCAATATGCATCGATTTGACGTAATAAACTGTGTAGTTTTATAAAACGCGGCCTAGCTAAGCCCCGAGAACTGAGCGGATAGTGTTGAAAACCCTAATCAGTACCCATTTGTATCAAACACAAAGGCTGGCGAAAAGTCGCCCAATCACCAAGACTGTTCGGACCAACAACAGATTCACAGAAAAAGTTTTTTTTGCATTCGACTAGGATGTCGTTCCCAGCAACACGTGGAGTGCTACGTTGCCAGCTCAAATACACCCGACATCTTTCTATTGTGCCATTATCCATACTTCCAGAAAAAAAACTTGTGAATCGACCCTCTCTGTCTCTCTAGGCGGAAGAAAACGTCGCGCGACAAGGACGGCAGTAGAAGCGTCTCCAGACATAATTGCTTCAAAAATGAATAGAACTTAAACAATGGTTCCGTGGAAATAAAGGCTAATGCAAAGTAAACGCGTCTCTTGACGCTTCGCACAATGCGCTCGTAAAGACCACGATGTTAAAGAATTCACGCGAATCGCTCATTTGCTTGTGGTTTGTAATGTTCGTTGCGGACCAGATAGCATTTTTTACCGATCTATCTGTTAATTAAAGAAAAAGACGAGAAAACTGTTTGCTTCCCGTTTTTATCATAGAACCCATTCTCATTATATTGTAGAGAGGCGAATGGTTATTCAACAATAACAAGAATAGTTATATAATATTTCCCCCAATAAATAATGGAGCTTAGACCCTTTTATACTGACAGTGCCACAACCCTATTTAGTAAGTAAGTAAGTAAATTATTTATTTGATACTCCGATCTTAATATCTAACAATACAAATTCCCAATTTGATTTATCAATTAGATTTGACATTAAATTAGTCTCTGCTCAACATCATGTCGATGTCGTGGCCGGTAGCGACCACGATGCTGATTTTCAGCGGTTACCATTTACGGCACAAACAAAGAAAAAGAAAGGAACTAAATTACAAAGACCAGTATAACATAACATAACATTTACATACAGGCACATACATTGTTTCTGGCCCCACACTAGGATACCCTGTGTCGTGGGAACCAGAAACAGCGACGTCACAAACATGTAAACATCCAAGACCTGGGTTCCGATCCCGACCGTTGCGATTCACTGCAAAGCAACCGGTAACGGAACTGAACCACGTCGACATAAAGGTCGGAATGCTGTCTACAGTCAACAGAATATTAGATACCTTCTTTGATGATCACACGGCTCTAATGAACTTAGGCCCGGTTTCTGAGCTGAGAATTTTCACTAAGTAAATACTTAAGCAACATTCTGTCACGCTCTTTTCTGACAAATTAGACGAGGCAGCACTACAGTTAAGTAGTTACTTAGTGAAAATTCTCAACTCAGAAACTGGGCCTCAATGAAGATAATAGACGAAAGATTTGAGTCACGGCGCGTAATTCTACGCTTGAGTTTTTGGCGTTAGTGAACTCATGAGTCATGTCATGACCAACTTTCTTTGTAAGGTCCTGCCACATTGTAGGTTTGCGGGCACACCGTCAATGTAACTGTACTTGATCGCATCAGGCGGACGGCCTTTCAATGTGTCTCTTCACGCGTCCTGCCCCTATGATACGCGCACCAAATGCTGAACAATTCCAACCGTCTTACTGTCAAATTCCCTACAAATGCCTCTGGGAAGAGTCCGGCGGAATCACGTCCGCATGATCAGGGGTGCAATTACTTAAGACTCCACTGTATGGAGTTATCTGATTTAGCCCTTTTGTTTCCGGTATGTCACACCACTTTATGTCACACTGTTATATTCTGGGACATTTTTTCCCAGTAGGTATTTCATACTCCTACTCCGAGCTATCAGATATTGTCGCACTTAAGTTTGAGGTGCAGACGGTGAAGTGAAGTGAAAGAGGGTATCCAGGGGCACGGTGAAATTATGTTTTATTTTTAATGTAAAGTAAAAGCACCTGAGAACAATGCAAATAGAAAATCTTAATAAGGTCTAAAAATAAATATAAAAATACATTAGAAGTAGAAAAGAAAGCAGGAACACTTACAATTATGTGCCTTTAAAATATTTTATGATTGTTATGGATAATAAATCGATCCAGGTCGTGGTAAAACAGAAAATAAAGACGTTTTAGTCTACCTTTGATGGAAGGTGAGAATTGAATGGCTCAGCTACGTCCGTCCACGGTGGCGAATGTCAAAAACTGATTAAATGTAGCTTAATTAACTGAATAGTTAAAGGCCGAAAATTATTAAAAAAAGCAACGAGGCGATTGCACCTCGTTACAATATATTCTTATTTTGAGTTGTCTTGCTTGCAATGCTTGACCCGATAGAGTGGAAAGTTACGTAATGTAAGGGTTGGCCCCTGCTCAGACCGTCAAAGTGATTCTAAGTCAGATTTTGGTGGTGAAAGGAGCCGTCCATTCCGGTGTGTTTGTCCTTTGCAAGGACTCGCTACATCTCTTGATATGACGCTTCAGCACGTATTTCTTGCTACCTTATGACTTGACCCCTTTGGATTCGCCTGCTCGCCTCGATTTTTTTTTGGTTAGCACTTGGCTCCTGTCACGGCTGATCGTAAACGATGAGAGTCTACGATGTTAAGTGCTAGCCCGTTAAATAACAGTTTAATCTGGAAGATATTTTGTTTTTTGTATAAATTACGTCTATACAGGGAAAGTACCTTAAATATCGTATATACGGTATTTTGCTGTAAAAGTTAGTAATTCTGCATTCAAAGATTTTCTAAATATTAAGTACTTGCTTCGTCTGGGAATCGAACCGACTTAAATGTAAAAAAAACACCCCTACTTTTATGATGCCAATCGAAAGAATGGCCATTAAATAATAACTCTTTTTGAGTAACATCGTATTTTAAAAGAAAGGAACAGCGTGAAATTAATAATTTTAATCAATTTAAAAACACACAGAAACTGCCGTAGTCAATTAAGTGGCCGTCAATTAAGTTAAGTTATTTAGTGACCGCTCATATCCATATCCTAGAAGAAACTTTCTTTATTCGTGACCCTAGAAATAACGTCCAATTCATGGTTCGGTCTGAAAACCAGCGCCAAAGCCCTTTCTTGGTATCATACTGACACTGGCCCATTTTTGACAACTTTATATGTTTCAGGTAGGTAATTAAATATTTAGTGTTCGGCGGATTACTTAACTAACTACTGTGTCAGTCTTTATAATGTGAACATTTACCTACTGTATGCAATAAGTATAAACATAATCATTTTCATACAGGCACATAAGACAAGAATATTCTTTGTTGTACCTACACGAGGAAAAACACAAACATAAAATATTTACATACATCGCTTCTGGCCCCACACTAGGATACCCTGTGTCGTGGGAACCAAAAATCACAAACGTGTAAAAATCCAAGACCTGAGTTTTTTTGTCCCCACCCGCGGTTCGAACCTGGGACCTCTCGCATGCTAGGCAGATGCACTAACCGCTGCGCCAAATAGGTCTTCAAAATACTTAAGACAAGTTTTCAAATAAAGTTTATTCTTATTCTGTGAAGCGCACTCCTAACTAGGTCCCATTAACACGCACATTGGGTCTTCGCAGCACTTCGGTGTCGCTATGCGCACGAGGGCAGACCATCGTAACTTCAATATTTTCCAAGAAAATTAATGAAATGACTATAAACTCGCTCTGTGGGGCACAAGCCTTCTCTCAGAGAGAGAAATAGATCATGGGGTTTATGACCAAACGTGCCCACCGCAGATTGGCAATTCCAATGAGGACTTTTCAAACGTAAAAAAAAAATATTGTACTGCAAATTACCGATAGATGGGTGCTGATGACATGACATCACTGTACCTTCTCTGTGGTTCCCCTATGTTTTTACAAAAATGCACAATGAATGGGCTAGTCATGAGCAAAGACACGATTCACGTACGTATGTAATGGACAAAGTAAAAATACTTCGATAACTTTCAAGTTTCAACAGGTTCGAAACAAAGTCTAGTTTAGATCATAGACTACAAAGAGATGTTTAGACTATCACAGATTAATAACGAAAACCACAGACCTAAAAACATGATGACATTTTGCTCTTCTTCCAGCGCCATCTAGTTTTTTTTTAATGAACTCAACTGACAGCTGTCATTGAAAAGCCCTTGTTACATTTGAACACTTATACGCTTGGCGTTCCTCACGATTTGGTTAGGTAATGGTACAATAAATGTGAATCAATGCTAGATAAAGTGATGTTAGTACTAACCCACCTAGGTCATTATGTATAATCTTAATGATATTGGAACGCCGATGGTGTACGCAGCAGAAAGCAGGAGCTAATAGACCTAGTGGTAAGTGACCTATCGGTTGACGTTATAGCATTATGCGAGACTAGGTTGACCAGCAACATTAGGTTTCAAATCCCTGGATTTACATGTTATCGTACCGATAAACAACCCAACGGTCGCGGCCAAGGTGTCGCTGTACTTGTCAGATCCGACTTACAACATACTCAAATCGCCATGCCACCTACCCAAAATCTGGAAGCAATCGGCGTCAACCTCATATTATCTGGTGTTACCTATGCCTTTGTATATATCTACCAGTCCCCTAACCAAACACTTATAACCAAAGACTTGGATATAGTGCTTAACGTATGTGATAAGGTTCTCATAATGGGTGACTTCAACTCCAAGCATAATCATTGGTATCCGGGTAACACATGGCAATATCCTTTTCACTCACATGATTGCCCGTGACTATCAAATACTTGGCTCTACCACACCAACCTTGGTTCATTATCGTCCTGAATTGCGGCCCTCATTGCCAGACCTATTGCTTCTGCAGAATGTGTATGACGTAAGCGATATAACTACCATACCATCCCTCTCTTCCAATCACCTACCAGTCTTCTTTCAGCTTAACATAACTCACGACGGACCAGTTATCACACATCATAACTACGCAAAGGCAAACTGGAATGACTTTCGCGCTTCGTTGAACAATAGTATCACACTATCATCTCACACTTTTAAGAAAGTCGACGAAATTGATTGTACCATTGATGATCTAACCAACGCTTTGATAACTGCTAGAAACGATAGCGTTTCTCTTATTACACTAAACAACTCTCCAAAAACATTACCACGCAAAATTCGTAGACTTATCAAAACCAAAAATCGCCTACGAAGACGTGACCTTAGTGAACAAGACTTAAACTGCCGTCAAAATCTTCGCAAACATATAAACTCTTTGCAAACAAGCATCAATGCAGCAATCAACACACATAAGGAGAAATTATGGGCCGAAAAACTTGAAAAAATTAAACGACCTTCATCCGACCTTTGGCGAATAGCTAAGAACCTGAGATCTCAGCCATCTAATATGCCTCCACTTAGACGTAAAGATGATACATTCACAACATCCCAAAAAGAACAATGTGAAGTACTAGCTGCTGCCTTCCAACGCAACATGAGACTAACGTATGACTGGACTAGTGAAGCTGCAGAAAGAGAAGTTTTGGCTTCTATGTCCGTTCTTAAACATCACTGTAATGAGCAAATCCTACAGATGCCGACATGGCCTCATGAAGTGTAGAAATCTATACGAAAGCTTGAATCTCGCAAAGCTCCTGGAGATGATTCTATTGGTAACCACCTTATAAAAAATGTCCCCCAAAAAGTCGAAATCTTACTCACCAAAATATTTAACAGTTGCATGTCTCTAAACTACTTTCCTAAGGCCTGGTAAACGGCCAAAGTTATGGACATAAAACAAACCCGGAAAAGATGCAGCAAATCCAAAGAGTTACCGCCCCATCAGTCTTCTTCCAACATTGGGCAAGCTGTTTGAAACAATAATTTATAAACGGTTACTCAAATCTACTTCCGACACTCTAATCGAACAACAATTCGGTTTCCGTGGTCAACATTCGACAACTCAACAACTGGCTCGGGTCACGGAGCATGCCGCACATAGTACGAACTTAGGTCAGTCAACAGGCATGGTCCTCTTAGATATAGAAAAAGCTTTCGATACAGTCTGGCACCAAGGCCTCCTTCACAAACTCTTAAAGGCTAATGTACCTTCTTCACTAGTCAAGCTTATCGAGTCTTACCTTAACAGACGGAATTTTAGCGTCCACGCTAACGGTGTCCAGTCATCGTATCTTGAGATCGTTGCTGGAGTCCCTCAAGAATCTATTTTAGGTCCTTATCTATTTATTCTATACCTCAATGATATTCCGATCCAGCCAAGAACCCATCTAGCCTGTTTCGCCGATGACACAGCCTGCTTTACTTCATCCTGTGATGTAGATCTTGTGATCGATAGGTTGCAGCTGGCAATTAACCTTCTCTCTGAATTCTTCACTACTTGGAAATTGAAACTGAATGATACCAAAACTGAAGCCATTATGTTTACCCGAAAGCGCGATTTCCCTCGTAGAAAAATCATTATAAACGGTCATCCAATCAATTGGCGTCGGTCAGTCAAATATCTAGGTACAGTCCTTGACCAAAAGCTAAGCTGGAGTGAGCATATATCCTTAATCGAAAAAAAAGGATTGAGAGCTCTCAATGCCCTAAGCCCGTTGTTAAATAGGAAGTCCGCGCTAAGCAGCACTCTTAAATTACGTATGTACTCGACCCTTGTTCGGCCTGTGATTACTTATGCCTGTCCAGTCTGGAGCAGTACATGTCATACCAACCATCAAAAGCTCCAGGTTATACAAAATAAGGCAGTAAAAATAGCTTTTAACACACCGTTCCTAACGAATTTATCCAAACTCCATGACAAAATTAACTATCCCCGACTTTTCGACTTCATATTAAAACTCAAAAAAAGTTTTACCTGCAAAAGAGTCAGGGTCACTATAACAATTTAATATCATCCATCGGACGCACTCGATCTTGGAATTGGAAATATATCGACAAATACAAAAGGTATAAATTATCCCATCACTACGTTCTTGACTCTGAGTCTTAAATAATAACTTCGCTTTGGTAATGCGTGACGCATCATCTGATGCCTATTCTGCCGTATGCTACTGCTGCCTGCTGCGTACGTATGCGCTAAAAAGTTGTATCCTACCCTCCGTGCCTCCACTGTATGATTTTTCAAAACAATGCTATTGCTAAGTTATGGAATCTCTTGTGATTAGTTACATAGTTGTAATTAATAGTATCTGTCTTCAAAATTCAAATAGCGCTGATTGTAAAATTAAATGTACTCTGTAACAAAGGGCTCATATCTTAGTACAATAAGTTAGCTTACAAGCTATCATAGCTTCATATAACCAAAATTTAATATAATATAGCCAGTGTTCATTTATAAAGTTTAATATAGACGCTCTTAGTCTGCTAAACACATGTACTTATGATTGTTTCACCTAGGATAATTTACTATCACTTTGATTGTAAACAAATTGTTTATCTTATGTACAAATAAAGAACTTTACAAAACAAACAAAACAATGGTATTGATACTAACTACACATAATTAAGTTACTTGGTAAACAGGGATTCGTATCCACGACATATCGAATAAGACCATACATTTTCTTATGACAACCGAACAATGTTACGTATGTGGGCGTATTTTTATGTCCTTGCTTGGTTGCTGCACACATTATCCTAGTCTGGGACCAGCCCTTATATTACGTAACTTTCCACTCTATCGGGTTAAGCATTTAGAGAACTCGAAAGGGTCAAAATAATAATGTATATGACAGTTCGGAGTAGGAGTATGAGATATCTACAGGGAAAAAAAGTCCCACGGAATGTAACAGTGTGACATTAGGGTGGTGTGACACATCGGGAACAAAGGGGTGAAATCAGACAACTCCATACAGTGGAGTCTTACGTAATTGCCCCACCTCACGAGAAGTGTAGTGTAGAAGTTATTAATATTATCAACAAATTCAACACGAACAAAGTTGCGGGCACAGCTTGTTGGTTTTAGGAGTATTCACTCCATTTTCGGTTCGTAATTCCTAACCCAGAACACTAATAATAGTTCGAAGGTCAGCCACGCACACACTTCGTGCCGTGTCACATTTTCACAACTGCGGAAATGCCGGGCCATTCCCTGATTGCTACATTCTCTGATCACTGTGTTTAACACCAGTAGGTTCGTACTTTTGATAGACAACAAGGTTATAATGCTCGATGGTTGTCCTGGTTGCTTTTGTTTTATCGGTTTTCAATTAATCATTCAATCTGGATGGTATTTATTTTAGTGTCTATTGCGGAGTTTTGTGAGGAAATGAATCGCTCTGAAGTTAATTATCACTAAAAATTATAGACAATATAGATGAGATTCATACAACTGCTCTTCTCTTAGCTAGGCTCCCGATCGACTGTGAATACGAAAATTCCGGCGCTTAACTAAGTATGACCTTAGTTTACTTTGCTAAAACTGCTATAAGCGTGAACTTGGGATTCGTCTCTGAATGTCAGCCTAATGGCCGATTTCTGAATTGAGAATTTCGCTAACTACTTAACTCTACTGCTGTCTCGACAAATTTCTCAGAAAAGAGCGTGACAGAACGTTACTTAAGTATTTACTTACGTGATATTCGCAATTCAGAAATCGGCATTAAGGCTGACATTCAGAGACGAAAACTAAGCAAAGACTGGTCTCAGAAATGTCAAAATCACGTACTTAAAAACATTTCGTATTCAGAATCGAATCTTAGCAAGGTTATTATGAAATGGTGCTTAGCTAAGTGTAAGTAGTCAATATCAGAGGTGTGTAGTTCGCGAATGAATGCTTCGATTGAATGCATTCGTTTTGTGAAACCATTCATTCATTCATTCACTACAAATCTTAACATATCCCCTTCACTCTAATAGTCCACGTAGTAGTTCATTCTTCAAGAAACATTCTTATATCTACCACACTAAGAACCAAAATTCTGTAACTCATGTGTCTCGCCAGCACATCCATCGTGACATAACATTCAATTCAAAACACCTTTGTCATTCGCGAACTGCCGTGATTCAAAAGATACGTGAAGGAACTACTGAGCTGTGAACTATGAATGAGCTATGAACTATGAATGAGCTATGAACTATGAATGAGCTATGAACTGTGAATGAGCTATGAACTATGAATGAACTCTGAACTTTGAATGAGCTATGAACTATGAAGTGGACTATTAATGAACTATGAACTAATAGAGTGAAGTAGTTCAGATAAGGAAATGAAGTATATCACTCTTTTCTTTTCAGTGAAGCGTTTCGCGCACCTCTAGTCAATATCGGTGACTTTACGTAAACTTAGAACTGTCACTTCTAAGCCTTTTGTTCACAGACTACTCAAAACGTCATTTCACTGATGTTCTACGAGCATTATCTGTGGGATTTTTTTATTCACTCTGACATAATTATATAAAATTGTATGATGTTGTCCTGCTCTCGTGTAGCAATGTCAAATTAAAAAAACCGGTAAGAAATACATCACTAAAAAATGATAGACAATATAGATGACTTTCTTAAGTACTGTGAATACGAAAATTACGGCGCTTTACTAAGTACGACTTTAGTTTACTTTGCTAAGACTGATCTAAGCTTGAACTTAGGATTCGTCTCTGAATGTCAGCCTAAGACTGATCTAAGCGTGATCTTAGGATTCGTCTGACGAATCTTAAGTTCACGCTTAGATCAGTCTTAGCGAAGTAAACTAAAGTCGTACTTAGTAAAGTGCCGTAATTTTCGTATTCACAGTACTTAAGAAAGTCATCTATATTGTCTATCATTTTTTAGAGATGTAGTTCTTACCGGTTTTTTAAATCTGACATTGCTACACGAGAGCAGGACAACATCATACAATTTTATATATGTCAGAGTGAATAAAAAAATCCCACAAATAATGCTCGTAGAACATCAGTGAAATGACGTTTGGAGTAGTCTGTGAACAAAAGGCTTAGAAGTGACAGTTCTAAGTTCACGTAAAGTCACCGATATTGACTACTTACACTTAGCTAAGCACCATTTCATACTAAACTTGCTAAGATTCGATTCTGAATACGAAATGTTTCTAAGTACGTGATTTTGACATTTCTGAGACCAGTCTTTGCTAAGTTTTCGTCTCGACGAAAACTAAGCAGACATCATTCGGTAGAAGACATAAAGGAAAATTCGCGGTCAGAACTGAACTCGATTCCGGAAAAAGTGGTTAAAAAATATTTTCAAAATTGTATTGTTCATTGGCGGAAGTGCATCATTTCTGAAGGAACATACTTTAAAGGCGATCATAGATATCTGAAAGGCGATAAAATAAATTTGGATGAATAACTAACATTTTGTGTATCATTGATCTTTTTGGATCTAAGACGCTGGATGCAAGCCGCTTCCGAGCGGTCTTTTTGGAAGGCCTATGTCCAGCAGTGGACTTCTTGTGGCTGAATGATGATGATGATGATCTTTTTCCGGTACTTTCTTGACAGAGAAGTTTCCAAAAAATGCTCGATTAAAGTCCGAGTAGGTAATGAAACTCGCGAAGGGGGGTTGACGATCGACGAAACAAATCGTATCGACTGAAGAAAATTACCGAGATTTTTTTAATTGCAAATCAAAATTAGGTATTGAATATAAAAGCTGATAAGTAGATTTTAATCGCATTACCAAATCCAATTCCAATTAAGGAATGTTTGCGATAGTTATCGTAAAGTAATTTGATAATATTTTATGTTTATCCATCCGATTTATATTGGTTGTCTGGAAGAAAACACTTTTAGTAATAATGCCGCCAACTGTACTGTCATCATCATCATCATCATCAACCCATTATGTCCCCACCGAGAGGCAGGTCTCTTCCCTGAGGAAGGTATAGGCCTTACTCCACCACGGGCGCCAAGTCCGGATTGGTGGAGGCTTGTAAGGCTAGTGGCTGGTCTTACTGTCAGAAGTTTTCAAGCCGCACTATGTTATTATCAAATCTCAATTCCTGGTGCACATACAATATAAGCATATTTTTTCTATCTATATTTTATACAGGGTTATTTTTATAATGAACAATTTTAGATACTTACACATCTTTTAAAAACAGGCACGACACGGTTCTTGTCAAATTTTGTTTCCTGAATTTTTATTATATTTTGTATACATTTAGTAAAATACAATAAAACCTTCACCTGTTGCTTCACCCTTTTTTACCTTTAGCGTTATTTATGCAGTAAAAGCTTCACAATGATGACTGAGATCTTATTTGATCAACTCTGACGACTCGTTGAGGAATTAAGAGGGAACGTAGAATTGTACATACAATATACCTACATACGATTAAACACATTCCTCTCCTTTTGAGCTCTGCCGGAGTCGGGTAAAAAGGACAACGCTTTTAAAAAATGCCTTGAAACGCACCTTAATAAAAATATAGTGCAAATGGTGCCTTTTGTATTTCTCGCTCATACCCAGCGCGTTTATTATCTAGTTGTGGTACGACTAATGGGGCATTTGCACGATATCGTACGATATACTATTACGAGCTGTTTGTAATACCGTACTCAGTTGACTTTGAATCGATTCATAAACGTCCGCCGATTTAGTTCGGTTGCCGGCCGATTTAGTGAATTTCTGAACAAGTTAGATAGGTACTACAATAAGACATACACATTTAATACAGGCACATACATAGCGTCTGGCCCCACACTAGATTACCCGGTGTCGTGGGAACCAGAAACAGCGACATCACAAACATGGTTTTTTTTTCTATTAGTACACGAGACCTCATAGCTTCATGCTATAAAACTCGAGATTTTTTGTGAAAATTTTTCTTATTTCTTAATTCATTTCTTAAACTTACAAAGAAACCAATTCTTACGTTTGACCGTTTCATATTACTCCCGGTGAATCACCTACGACTTCTACTACCCTATTACAGATCTACCAAGCCATGAAGTGCGCACGGCTGCACCTGCAAGAGCGGTCGAAAACCAAGCCACGGGCCGCCAATCTAGCCGCAGAGACCTGCGAGCGAGCTAGGAGGTACTGTCAGCGGCGCATGGTGGATCCAGGGCATGACGAGGATCCCAGATGGAGCGAAGGGATCATGGAGCGGTAAATTCCACATTTGTCCGCATAGGTCCTTGAATCAAAACTGCTTGTTTTATTAGCCGATGTATTAATAACTTAACTGGGTTACCTACTCTATAGCAACAATTGAAAATGTCAACATTTATAATGCAAACACAACTCACTTCCAAACGAAAAAAAAAAGATTGTAAAAAGGGTACAAATATTGCCGAGCGAATTTTCGAGAAATATGGCTTCCATCAAAACATACATCCATTCCAGCAAAACCATCCAAGGGCGCGTTCTTGGTGCTGTGGTATAGTTTAAACTTCATATCATCATCATCATCATTCAGCCACAAGAAGTCCACTGCTGGACATAGGCCTCCTCCATGAATTTCCAAAAAGACCGGGCGGAAGCAGCTTGCATCCAGCGTCTTCCCGCCACTTGGATGAGATCGTCTGTACATCTTGTGGCTGGTCTGTAGTTTAAATTTACTTTCAACTTATTATATTTGCACTTTTTTGTCACATTGTTACCATATGCGGAAACTTATTTTTAGCTTTTAATAAATGTGCTCATTTTTAATGTAAGCTGCTAGTTTCCCTAATAAACTAAAATAAAATAAATAAAATTAATTTACATTTTCTGACTTTCATCAGATTGAAGAAGCGCTCTTTATAAAATCTAATATAATATGACAATCTCGTGTCAAAGTGTTTGTTATCGAACTCTTCCGAAACGGCTTCAGCGATTTTTGTATATTTTTTTTGGTAGGTCTAAGAATAGGTCGTAGGCTAATTATTATGACAAAACAACGGTCAGCCAATACCTATACAAAAATCTGACATTACATTGTTCACAGATTCCACTGCAACCTCTATGATGGAGACCACATCCCGTACGACACTACCGACGAGACCAACTATAGCCACAATCCTTCTGGAGACATGTTTCTCTCCGTCCAAACGTTACAGTTTCAAGGCAACACCCAAGAACGGAAACCGTCGCGCACATGCTTTAAATACAAGGCCTTAGCCCATGGTAACAGGCACAGAATGTTCGTGAAACAAATAGTCGAAGACCAAGACAATCCAGAGGAAGACTGCTCGTCTCAACAGAACAGCTACTATCTAGAAGATTACGTGAAATACATCATGAGCTCCGACAGATCAAGACCTTCCACAGGCAAATCCAGTCTCTACGCGAGGGAAGAGAGACGAGATTCTAGAGATAAAGCCGTACAAGTTGAAATAAAACGAAGTAATTTGAAAACTAAGCAACTGAAACCCAAGACGCAAGCAAAGAAGTCAGTGAAACTAGAAGAGATGATACAACCGAGAGTCTTCAATAAAGAAGCCATTGGCAGCACTATAGATGATGCTAAAATCTCCTACCACAAATCGGGTAAGAGAAAAAGCATTACCATATCGAGAGCACAGAGTCCTGAGACGGTGCAAGTAATTAGAGTCGATGTAGTGTGCAACTATTCTAGTACAGGTTCAACAATATCCGATTTTGACGAGACAAATAAACAAAACAAAATAGACGGTACAGCCGCCAATGATGTGAAAGTGGGTATTAAGAACTCCAATTTCGCTAACAAATACCTTTTGACGAAGACGGTCAAGTCACTGGATGAAAGTGTAGCAGGTGGTGCAAAAGTGACACTGCTATGCAAGACGTACAGGCTTGCTGAGAGGGTGCGAGCGTTAAATGAAGACAGAAAGCAGATAAATGCGGTCAAAACTAAAACCTTCGGGTTCAGGAGCAAAGCTAATGTCTTAAAATAAGTACGTGAATTGTGGCTTCCAATCATAATTATCGTATCCCATAGCAAGCAAGCACCGCATAATAACTAAATGTCACCCTATAATGAAAGTACTTAGATAAAAGTTGAATAAATTTTTTTGTTATAAAAATACTGTTAATTAATATAATCGGGTTAATTAATTAATTAATATTAGTTAAGTATAATTTATATAATTTAGTTTATAGTAGATTAGTTTCATATATTGTTAATTAAGTTTTTATGTAAAGTTGTTCAAGTTATATTATGTAATTTTTGTTGAATAAATAATCTCCAGGACATAAATAATTATATAATCTAGTTATTCAAATTAAAATAAATTATGTGATTACATTAACTAAGAAAATTTTGAAATGAATGTTCTAAATCTAGAATTCTAGATGGACAGACGATCTCATCCAAGTGGCAAGAAGACGCTGGATGCAAGCCGCTTCCAACCGGTCTTTATGGAAATCCATAGAGGAGGCCTATGCCCAGCAGTGCACTTCTTGTGGCTGAATGATGATCAATGATGAATGTTCTAAATGTGTAGTGTGGATGTGATATTTAAAATTATCAATTTACGTGTTATGTGTTCAATTTTTGCTTTTACTAACAACTTCGTTTTTCTTGTCACGTTCTCTAACATTCATTCAGGCACCTACAGCTGCCTACTGCCTGATATAGGTATTTTCCCCCAAATGCCATCTGTAAACTGTAACATGTTTATGACATCGATTCAACCCCGCCCGAGGATGGTTTTGTGCAATCATGTTTTTACCGTAAATGTGTCATTTGGCGAAGACGTAAAGTAAAATTTAAAAAGCCGGATTACCTCAAAGCGATCTTTTTCATCTCATCTCATGGTGTAGACGCGGCAGTACCTGCGTGCAAGTCAGCGCGTCACACTGGCGCCACCCTTACGACAGGTAAGTGGTTCCCAAACTGCCGATTTATTACAGACGATAGAAAAAAGTAAAAAAAATCCTTCGTGAGTTATTTTGCATACTTACAAATATATAGTGTGGTTCGGGAAGGTACCGTGAAACTAAAATTCTATTCATAAATACTTTAATTGGGAAGCAATTCTGAGACCATTAAAAATGTTTTATGCATTTGCTGAAATAAATATGATCAAAACATTGTGTAGAATAGCTGATATTATGTATTTGGTTTTGGTTTCATAATAAGAAGAATGGAGATATTCCTGTAAACTCCAGCGAAAGGTACGGAAAATTGTCTAGTTCCCGCTGTAGGACACAGGTAAATACTAAAAGCTTAAATACTAAACTCTGACTACTAGATGGCGCTAGTATTGTTCATACGCTGAAGTGCACTGGTTTTTCTGTCATTTGCAATATTGTTTATTGCAATATTTATCACATGAAGAATACACTTTTATCCCACGGTAGAGAAAATAGCGTTAAAATTCAGAGCGATCCACTGTTATCTCCCACATATTTTTTTTTTTTTGTTCACATATACAGTCTGGATAATAATGATTTCATTAATAACTCATTGATAAAAAATTTAAGTAGTGGACCCGAAACCGGATAAAATAGTAACTGGTGATTTTTCATTTGAGAACCACAGAAAGGGCAGCAGAAAAAAAACTGGGAACGTAAATTTTTCACCTGTGATTTAGGAGCGCCGCGCACGATCAATTTTCAAAAAACAAAAACGTTCAATCTTCTGGAGCAGATAGGCGATGCGGAAAAAACGAAAAAATTTCGTACGTAATCAATATTATAGTTATTTTAGCTAACTTCTGAGTCGTGTGGATTCGTGTTACCTTGTTCAGCCTCCGTCTTCCGGACAGTGATTAAGTGAAATACTCTTTAAACAAAATACATGGCTCTAATTATACGAAATTATTGTAATGAACCAATGACCTATGTATAATATTCTTTTGATAAAGGTAAGGTTCTTAACAATATATATTTTAATAATATATATAATAATAATAACTTAAGATTCTGTATTACTAAACATATATCCTAAAATTAATTATTAAATTACAATTAAAGTAATAATAATGTCTAAGATAGTCTAAATATAAAAAATGGACTCCAGACCGCTGCCGCTGGGGAGTTCCCAAGATGCTGGCAGCATTTCCCCTCTGAATAGCCAGGCTGATGCGCTGTCCGATAAAGCATTTTTATTTGTTATGTCCGATTACGCGCGAGTTGTAAGTAGGTATAGCTATTTGTAGGGACCCTCTCTGAGTGTCTGTTTACCGCATTAGTGCAAGTCCTCTGTTTCGTTTCCCGTTTACCGACCGATGATACTAATTTCTATCTTCTATAAAATAGTCAAATATTAAAATACAAATATTAAAAACATTACATACAACCTACACACAACACAAAAGCATTTAATGCTCATCACAAACTCAAAAAAGTTCCTGAATGTCAGCATTAAATTCAAAATTATAGTAGACAATATTACACAACAAAAAAAAACCTAAGCACATAAATCGCTGCGAGCCACATCCGATTCAAAAGTACCCATAACACTGGCCGCGTTATCGCGCTGCAGAGCAAGGGAAATCCCTTGGCGCAGATACGCCACAGAGCGAAGGTCCATGTCACGGTGCCCCAATCGGCGCCCCAGCTCACGAATGAAAGCCCTGCTCTGCGTCCCCACACACCAGAAGTTAAAAAAAAAGAAATAAATATTTTGTATTGATAATCTATCCTCTTCTTCTTAAAGTGCCTCTCGCTCACGGGAGTCTGTCCAATTCTGACCAGGTCTTCGGGGTTATTTTTTCATCTTTCTCTCTATCATCATCAACCCATTATGTCCCCACTGAGGGGCACGGGTCTCTTCCATGAGGAATGTATAGGGCCTCCACCACGGCGGCCAAGTTCGGATTGGTGGAGGCTTGTAAGACTAGTGGCTGGTCTTACTGTCAGAAGTTTTCAAGCCGCCCTGAGGCCCCTGACTTGGCTTATCGACTGCCATCTGTCGACGACAGCCGGCACCAACTGCTTAACGTGCCTTGCGAAGCACGGAACCACTCAGAAAAATGCCACTAGCGTCAGTCATAGACGGTGACCCATCCATGGACTGAACGCGCCGTATGTTGCTTAACCTTAGTGATCGTTTTTAAGATCACTCCGGCAGCCCAGGCTACGAGCGATTCTTTTCTCTATACAGCCCATGAAAGATGCCCACAGTTGGGCTTAAGGCTCGTCAACATCCCGTAAACCTCGCTGGTCCCCTGCTACTCTCGTCCAGTTCTACTCCTGATACTAACCTACTCAAGGTTATCTTATCTAGTCCCCATCGGTCGGTGTTACCGAAGAATTGCAGGATGCATAGGATACAAATTGTGGAAAGCATTGGTGGCGAATGCTGCCCCATAAATACGTCTCTCAGACGTGAGGCTACGACCAAAAAGGAGATTTATTTTGTCTAATACATAAAAGTTTAGTCTAGTATCACAGTGTTGTTATCGACCTCTAATATGTCTATAATTATTATTATGTCTAGACGGTAGACTTGTTTTCGTTTCTGTTATGTTTAATACATGTTTAACCCTTAACCAGGAGGAGGAGAGAAGGCGTTTTCTGTTGCCGTTGATTTTTGGAAATTTTGTAATTTGAGTTTAATTTAATACTTTTTATACAACGTGTTTTTATATTAATTTGGTACACATTAAATGTTTAAGTAACAATAAATAATAAAACAAATAAATAAACGATAGTAATAAATAACATTTAAAAAACCGTACGTCAGGGTGACGCACGTCAGTGTTAAAGAAAGTAAATAATGGTCAGTGGTTAAGGGTTAATTCATTACTTTGGTTAACGAAACCAAACTTGTCTCGTATAAAAAAATATTGTAATTCAGTTAAAATAAACTAAGTATGTACTTACTTTTAGTACCCACTCGATTTAAATAAGAATGCTTTGTGAGCGGTTAATTGGGAAGCTTATCAAGCTAAAACTTTATATTATTACATACAATAAAAAATAAATAAGCTCATGCCCGTTATCACCGAGGGAGTAGGTACCAATCACTAGAACTGGGCCCACCTAGTGCCGAGTTTATTGGGGCCCAATGTGGCAAGTGGCAAGCCTGTCGCCAATATTATATATTTATCATCATCATCATCAACCCATTATGTCCCCACCTTCCCTGAGGAAGGTATAGGCCATACTCCACCACGGGGGCCAAGTCCGGATTGGTGGAGTCTAGTAAGACTAGTGGCTGGTCTACTATCAGAAGTTTTTCAAGCCGCCCTGAGGCCTCTGACTTGGCGTAACGACTGCCATCTATCGACGGCAGCCGGCACCAACTGCTTAACGTGCCTTGCGAAGCACGGAACCGCTCGGAAAAATGCCACTCGCGTTAGTCATAGACAGTGACCCATCCATGGACTGAACGCGCCGTATGTCGCTTAACCTTAGTGATCGTGTAAGATTACTCAGGCTACGAGCGATTAAATTATATATTTATAATATACTATTATGTATAAAAATAAACCTCCTCCAAAACGGCTTCGCTGATTTTTATGATGTTTCATCTATCTTCTATTATCTATATTTATTATCTATATATATAAAATTCAAAGTCCTGACTGACTGATTCATTCACTCATCAACGCCCAGCCCAAGCCGTTTGACCTAGGAGGCTGAAATTTTGTACAGAGGATCTATATATAATGTAGGCAAGGAATAAGAACGGATTATTTGAAATTCAACCCTTAAGGGGGCGAAAAGAGTTGCCAAAATTTGTATGGGAGGTATAAAAAATGTTGTCTGATTTTCTTGAAACTTAAAATAAATACTCTTCAACACAATTGATTGAACACGTGTTTCGCCGTTTTTTCTAAATTTAACTAAAGTCCACGCGGACAGAGTCGAGGGCGAAAGCTAGTGTAACTATATATTTGATTGGTCTGAAGTAGGTAGTAGGCTAATTAATACGCCAAAACAACAGCCGGCAGCTAATTGGATTTATATTGGTGGTAGCGCAGCGGTGGAGCGCCGGCATCTCACTCGGAAGGTCGAGGGTTCGTACCCTGGCGTGTACGAAGCATGAAAGACTTTAATTTGTAACTTATGCACATTTTGTGAAGTTATAGTAGCAATAATGGAAAAACATCGTGAAGAAACCTGAGAATTTGAGGTGTTCAATACCTCAGCGCTTGAAAATGCCAATCCCCTTTGGATAACTGGACACCCTTGCTGATTAATCCCGTATTCTCTTTGAGAGAAGGCGTGTGCCCCCCTCAGTGGGACGTATTCAGGCTACATTATGAGTTTGTACATGTGTCTGTAGTACTACATTTCTACGGTGCGCAATAAAGGATATTTCGACTGTGTCGTTTCCTGAGCGGATAATACGTTTGTCTGCGTAAGTTAACTTTTGAATATAAAAGTGCATTTTTTAAAATGGATCTGTTGCGGTGGTATTTATACTTTATACTTTATACTTTATACTTTATACTTTATACTTTATACTTTATACTTTATACTTTATACTTTATACTTTATACTTTATACTTTATACTTTATACTTTATACTTTATACTTTATACTTTATACTTTATACTTTTCGTTTCCTGAGCGGATAATACGTTTGTCTGTGTAAGTTAACTTTTGAATATAAAAGTGCATTTTTTAAAATGGATCTGTTGCGGTGGTATTTATACTTTATACTTTATACTTTATACTTTATACTTTATACTTTATACTTTATACTTTATACTTTATACTTTATACTTCATACTTCATACTTCATACTTCATACGTTATACTTTATACTTTATACTTTATACTTTATACTTTATACTTTATACTTTATACTTTATACTTTATACTTTATACTTTATACTTTATACTTTATACTTTATACTTTATACTTTATACTTTATACTTTATACTTTATACTTTATACTTTATACTTTACACTTTTTACTTTATACTTTATTTATCTTTGTTTAGTATAGCTTTTGTTATGGTTTCTAGCTTTCTAACAATTCTTCTCTACAAAAACTGAGGTCGTGGGTTCGACGCCTACTGGTAGTCGCCGCACTTGATTTGTAGAGTCTAGATGTATTTCCATCCTACTGATGTCCTGGTTACAGAATATCCTACTTTGGGACTTGTAGAAGCGATGGTGTTTTGCGGAAGTTTTTTATTACTTTAAAAGTTCTTGAAAAGTAAAATTGAATTCATGAAGTGAAAGTCATAAACAAAAAAAAAAAGATCGCCGACTTTAAATATAAACTACTAAACAGGCAAGACCAACTGAGGTACAAAGGTAGAGTCATACATAATGTTGAATTAGGGGCCCTATACTTCATATGTTTAGGTCCTTAACTAAATAAAGGTAAACAATCTTGATACGCCTACGCGAAATTAAGTGTAATTTCATAAAAACACATTTAATTTAAAAAAAATATGTTTTAAAAAGTGTATATTTCAATAAAAAGACTTATCCAGATTGTTTACCTTTAGTACCTAAACATATACAGTTTTTTAAAGGTTAATTTGACTTTTATTGTCTCTTGTTCTATTATTTTTGTAGTAGTAGTGCCATCTATTGATGAATAGCAAGAACAAACAGTAGGTATTAGCGACATCTCGTGACAAAATAGAAAAGTTCTTATAAATATATCGGGATTTTTTTGTTATATTTGATCTGATTTGATTTGTTATGGCTCAGGCCACACAGAAGAAACGTGGCCCCGTGGTACGAGGTTGTCTTTCCAATTATTTTCATACAAAATATACCTACTAAAGGGGACGGACGAGACTCGTCTCCCGCCCCACCCCACACATCCCTTCTGTGTGGCCAGCCGTTATATTACATAACTTTCCACTCTATCGGGTTAAGCATTTCGACAACTCGAATGAGTCAAAATAAGAATGTATCTAACAGGTCGGAGTAGGAGTATGAGATACCTACTGGGAAAAAAGTCCCAGATTGTAACAGTGTGACATAAGGTGGTGTGACATACCGGGAACAAAAGGGCTAAATCAGACAACTCCATTCAGTGGAGTCTTACGTAATTTCTCTCTCATAATTCGTCTCTTCACATGTATGTTTTTATCACTGTTTATAGGTTTGTGCTATACTACACAGTAGGCAATAGTTAAAAAACATTGATGTCGAACTAGGGCACAAATGGTCACACGTTCATTATTGTGGAAAGGTGCACTGCAAAATATCTACGCACTTGCTAACGTCAGACCGCCAAGATGTTTTTTAGGGTTACGGGTTTGACGTTTTTGTACCACCAATCATCAGTTACAGCACCACCAAGTTATTTGTTCAGGTGGGCAAAATTGTAACTAACTAATTAATTGTAAATCCTGTCATTTTAGTATAGTAATAATGTTATTTTAACTATCCGAGAAAAAATAAATAGACTATAGGTGGGAGGAATATTCGTAGCATACTCGTACTTATTCATACATACAAGCCGAACACTTATCCCTCTTAGGCACGGGTAAATAAACATTTTAATACAATGAAAACTCTATCGTCTATTGCCTCTGTATTTCTTTGGCAGGTTAGGTAGCATCCATTACGGCACAGCGAAGTTGGCGCAAAGTCGTAACTTAATTACAGCGTCTAACTTTCGGCGCAGGCTTTGTTATTACGATACCTAGCGGGGTTAACTCTTGCAGGCCGATTTGCATCGGGTTCAATGACTTTCGGTGCACGAAACGTAGCTAATTTAGTCACGGAACGAGTGGGAAATCACTCACTTTGACAGACGCTTTTTTACCCGACTGCGGCGAAGCCTAAAAGGAGGGTAACGTTTTCGGCTTGTATAGTATACAGTTTGTTAGCTTTTAGAATATACCTCGGGCTCTAGAGTAGGCTTCGGCTTTCGCCGTAAGCACACGAGTGTAATACTACTTCCTGCTTTGTATAAAACTTTTCTTCACTATTTTGAAAAGTTAATGTAAAGTTATGTGTCATATTAGTTCCGATATTTCTATTACACGAATATATCCGATTCTATCCGATAGTAGCCAAGGTATAATTTCCTTTTTTATGTACAATAAAGTGTTCTCTATGTATCTATATTCTAAAAGCTAACAGACTGTAAGTAAGTATTATGGCCTCATAAGTGCATGATACGGTTTAGACAAATAAGATCTCAATTGATTCGTCGTGTGCGCAGTTTTATAGAGTATCTCCGTCTTCCTCCTCCCCCATGATTTTCGAAGTTTCCCGGTCTTGTGCATTATCATCATCATCATCATTCAGCCACCAGAAGTCCACTGCTTGACATAGGCCTCCTCCATGGATTTCCAAAATGACCGGTTGGAAGCGGCTGGCATCCAGGGTCTTCCTGGTACTTGGATGAGATCTTCTGTCCATCTTGTGGATGGTCGTCCTACGCCCGCTTGCCGATATGTGGTCTCCATTCGAGAACTTTTCGGCCCTATCGGCCAGCACTTCTGCGTGCTATGTGGCCTGCATACTCCCACTTCAACTTACTAATCCGCTGGGCTATGTCGACGGCTTTGATTCGTCCACGGATCTCATCATTTCTGATTCGGTCTCGTAGAGAAATTCCGAGCATAGCCCTTTCCATAGCTCGTTGCGTGACCTTGAGCATTCTTATGAGGCCAATAGAGAGATACCACGTTTCATTGCCATAATTCATTTTGGTGGTATTTTCGAGCTTTATTAATAGTAATAATAATATCTATTTTTAATACTTTTCTAAAATTTTGGTGTTTGTGACGTCATCAGAGGACGATTAAAGAGTCAGTATTTGTCTACATAAAAAAAACCATGAAATTTGTATTTTTTTTTCTAAGGCAAAGGATACCCATACTGTGTAGGTTGACATCATACAAAAGTCATTCAAGATCAAAGTTTTTTAATGCATAGCTTAAAAAATATTGATTTACTTACAAATATGGTAAATAGAAATGGTACTGAGCATAACTCGAAATGTTTTTGAGATTCCCCTTCATTTTCAAAACTATTTAAAAAAAAATTAAAAACGCCAGACCATATGTATGTGATGTGTGAGTGGTGCTTAAAAACACGTCACGTGACCCGACCGTCTATCTATCATCGTACTATAATGCAGTAACAGAATCGAGACTTAGCTCGTTGGTTGTCGTAGATTGGCGGCAGTGGCTGGATGAGGATTGTCAAGGATAGAACAAACCATTTACATACAGATACCTTGCTTCTGACCTCACTCTAGGATACCCTGTGTCGTGGAAATCAGAAACAGCGACACCACAAACGTGTAAACATCCAAGACCTGGCTTTTTTTTAGTCCCCAGCCGGGGTTCGAACCCGGGACCTCTCGCATGGTAGGCAGATGCGCTAACCGCTGCGCCACAGAGATCGTCATGCCTCTGGCATGGCAGATATAAGCGGCATGGCTAGTGGAGGCCTATGGCCAGTAGTGAGTCCGAGCTTATTGATTCACCTCGCTTATCATACAAGTCTTAGGCAGAAAACTTTAAATGCCAAAGGCGGGTCAGTTAGTCGTAGATTTTTGGAGTTCCGTGCTCAAAGCGTACCTAGAAAATGGGACCTTTCTACTCGTATTATGCCTGCGCTGTCTATTCTTGATAGGGATGAAACTGGACCGAATGAAAGATAACACGTATTTAGAAGCGCTACAGACCCCTGCGTACGCGAGTCTGACCCGTATTTCCCTCGCATTTTTTTCCGGACGGAATTAAAATAGACTTACGATGTTATTTATAAAAAAACATGACTTCTTAACACATTCCCTGAACGTCGTATATGGTTCGCTGTGGAAACATTACACTGGAAAGACTTTATTCATACTGCATTGTAGGTAATGTTTACCTGATAGGTTTTAGTATGAATAATAAGCTATCAAGGAGTAATCTGGAATCAAAAAATCATCCTAACAAGGCGAGACATTCGCAGGCCACCAGCGTCTCCCAGAACTACTTTTCCAGGAGACGGGTGTGATTAACGACCCGCGCAGGAACGTTTGTGAATATTAATTCTGAACGCAGCGCTGCCCACCGACTCTAGTGTGACATCGGCGACCGAAAGGATTGTAACCACCCCCGAATGGGGTGAAATGTGTGTGCCGAATTTATAGGTGTGAGAGATTGAACTTCAGGGAGCCAAAGGGTGGGGTGGACTTCGGACCCCCTCACTTCGTGGGGGGTTTTCGACCCCCCCAATTTGCCCTAGTCCAGCACCCCGCCCGGGGCCCCGTCCGTTTCTGTCCAAGCGATAAGAGGGAAGAGGGGAGAGCTTCAAATGGACGTTTTACGCATAATTTAGAGCAGTAAATGGATTCGAACAGTCGCCACGCACCAGCACTACCTCCGAGGCGTCGGTCCGCATTAGAGCCCGAATCGATTTATAATATATCCTTCTACATCTACCTAGCTAAGGCCCGTGTAGATGCTTAATGACTATGGATGTTCCATCGCGTCCCTATGGACGGCTTAGGGGTTACTTCGGCTGCATCGCCTATGCCCTATTTTAAGTGTTAGATAAAAGATGAGTGGGGAGCACAGGCTTTTAAAAATATCATTTTAATTCACTTTTGATATAAATTACTCGACAAGCATTAATTTTTTAAATGCAGCTAAAGCTCATAATTGTTTTTATGCATACTTTATACGTACCACTGCAGGGCACGTTCTCTAGAGAGAGTGTGGGCTCGATTACCAGATATGCCCGCCTAGAATGGATATTTCAAGTTCTGAGGTACCTCTGTGGTCGCCTCAGACGCTCAGGTTTACTCACAATTCTCCATATGTAAGTAAACTTAATTGCTACTAAGGTGACATTTAAAAAGTAGTGCAAGTTGTAAGTTTGCACGGCTAGAAAATACTTCTTGGGAGCAATTGGTTTGACACAAAACGTGGGTCGATGTTCCTCACTGAGAATTTTAGGGAATCGGTAATAGGAATATTAACTATGTTAGGGTAAGATAAGATAAGAAGATATTAAGAATATTCTATTCTTAGAGTAACTATCAAAAACTCCAAATACCTAAATGAGTCAGTCAATGGCCTTTGTTTGTCAGCTGTAGTTAGGTAAGTTCTGTAGTAGAATCTTTCAGTGTGACCGATTCAATTTCCCTCTACTTCCTTTTACTAAAAGCTTAACTTTCGCAACTATAAATATTTTACCGAGTAGTGTCCTAGATTCATAAGTTGCGAATTCCATTCAAACAGTTGTAAGAAATATCGAAAAAAAAACTTATTATAAAACTAAAACCCGACAGTTAAAAGATAAGAATATTCTTTATTGCACACCGGAAAATAACTAAAAATATAAAATATTTACCAAGGTGTCAAAATGTGTAATGTCTAAGTCACTGAATTCGAATTTTATAATATCTTTAGTCGGTCGTTTAAAAATTGGTCTAATCTTTACTCAAGGTCCCTGAATAAAAAAATCAGGGGAATGTAAGGAGAGTAATCATAAAAAAAATGTCTAAGCCTAAGGTCTAAATGAGTCAATTGAATCTAAACCTCAGGACCGTGTTTCATATGAGTGCAGTTTCATTGTTTACAATAAAAACTATGTATGCTGCATATCTGAGTCATCATCATCATCAACCCATTATGTCTCCACCAAGGGGCACAGGTCTCTTCTCTGAGGAAGGTATAGGCCATACTTCAGCACGCGGGCCTAGGCCGGATTGGTGGAGGCTTGTAAGACTAGTGAGTGGCTGGTCTTACTGTCAGAAGTTTTCAAGCCATCCTAAGGCCTCTGACTTGGCTTTACGACTGACATCTATCGACAACAGCCGTCACTAACTGCTTAACGTGCCTTGCGAAGCATGAAGTCATCCTAAATGTTAATCTGCAGGTTGTTCGACTTTCCAGTGTACATAAAACTGTTTTAGTAAACCATGAATCGTGGTTTTCAAAAATGCGGTCCTATAGGCTTTTACTTATAGAATTGATAGAGTTGAGAAACGAATGTTGTGATGGTTTGGACCTAATATGTTAAGGATGGTAGAAACATTAAGAAAATAAATATATCCAGTGAATGTGGCTGGAAGCAAGGGAAGGGACGTATACGGGTATACTATGACCAAATAGGGGAGGTATTAGAAACAAGGCAAAATAAAGTTTACCCAAAACCGGCGTGCGTACATATCTTACAAGATCGAGGCAGGTGGTAAACCGGTGTTTTTGCCTAACCCTCCGAGTCACAAGCGTGAGTTTATGTAAAAGACTGGCTCCATTTCCTTTGGTTAGTTTTCTTGTCTTGCGCCCTTGTAATCTTAGCTTAATATTATTTATTAAAATCATACCTACCTTATGGTCTTTGTGAATTCTCGAACAACACACACTTACGCGCGAGAAAACATTACCCTCCTTCGCTTTCGCGGTCGAGTAAAAACAGAAAGTGCCTCTCATAAATTAAATAAGACGCAATATTCCTTGGATAAAACAACAAAAAAGTGTCAATCGCGAATCGACATTTTTTGTAGAATTCCTGACCCTTTTTCTTTTAGTAAATCGGCTTTATTCCCAGACTATGTACATGATACTTATGTACATACTTTCTAAAAGCATACAGTGTGTACTTGAGTACGTTGAAATTATTAAATTGCAAAAGGAAGATGTACACATAAATTATGAGTCATCTTAATCATCAACCGATTACATAATCATATACGGGGACATCCCCACCAAGGGGCACGGGTCTCTTCCCTGAGGAAGGTATAGGCCATACTCCAGCACGGGGGCCAAGTTCGGATTGGTGAATGCTTGTAAGACAAGTGGTTGGTCTTACTGTCAAAAGTCGTCAAGCAGCCGTAAGGCCTCCGACTTGGCTTAACGACTGCCATCTATCGACGGCCGCCGGCAACAGCTGCTTAACGTGCCCTGCGAAGCACGGTACCGCTCGAAAAAATGCCACTAGCGTTAGTCATATACGGTCATCCATCCATGCACTGAACGCGCATTATGTTGATTAAACCTTTGTGATTGTTTAAGATTACTTAGGCTGCCGGGGCTACGAGCGATTCATTATCTATCTTTATCATAACTTCGATCTACCTACATATATATTTATTTATGTATGAGAACTATATTTTGGGTCATGAAAGTTTATATTTGTCATCAACTTGTATCATCTAATTAATAGATCTATCGCCACGAAATATTTTCATTCTCAGAAAAATAAAAAGTGTCACCAGGTACAAATTACCAAATTGATGTCAATATGTACGTAGAAAAAGAGATGGATTATCTTTATAATCGTAGTTCATCCATTGAATAAAAAATTTGTTCTCAAAATAATAGGTTTATTCCAAAAATAATAGCTCCGTACTCAAAATAATAGATCTGTCATCAAATAAATCGATTTCGTCCGCAGATTGAGATTTGTTTTTATTTGTTATGTTGTCATCAGTACAGTAGTTACAAATTATTTCGATCAATTCTCCAAATAATACTATTCGTTACCAATATAATAGTTCAGTTCATTAATTTTATGAAAAAATTATCAAAGGAGCGGGGCCAAATTGGCGCGCTATAAAAATTGACCAACAATCAATTGAACAACAATAGGTACAACCAGTATAGAAGTACCAATGTAAGATAGTAGTTAAATTCATAGGTATAAAAACATTATTTTTCTGGATCTTTATGATTTTTGTAAGTTACATAATTTCATTTTGTTAATGACCGTTTTTCCTTAATTTGATTATACAGTGATCAGGACAAACCTATTAAAATAAGTACAAACCTATTTATTAGATACTTGATAATGTATCCCGATGATTTTATGTCATTTATTATGAAATTGTTTTTATATTGTTTGGTGACTACACTTTGATGACAGATCTATTATTTTAATGACAAACCTTATTACTTAAAACATTCAAAACTTAATTAATTGATGATAGCTTAAATCATACCCTTTATGTATTGTTTATTATGTATTCTATTCATTTTTACAGGTTCATTTCTTAATCATGTTCATTTAGTCTATGTAGTGTATTTATTTTCTGCATAAAGTAGGAATGTTTATGTAGTTATTTTTGTAGTTTATGTAGTCTATTTTGTTTTTACCCGGTTTTTACCGCCGCTCCGACTCGCTAAGGTTTGCTGGAAAAAAACTCTTACAGAGATAAGCTCTCCTTTGCATGTTGTTTTTATTATGTAATCTTTGTTTAATGTTTCGTGTGCAATAAAGTATGTATATCTATATTAATAATTTCGTACCGGTCTACTGTAGACTCGAACTCGATTTATTATTCATCATCATCATCATGATCATCAGCCCACCTCTGCCCACTGTTGGGTATAGGCCGTTCCCCCCTTCCCACCAATGGCGTAGCTTAATTTTATTATTACAAAATTTTATTTGCAACGATTTATCCATTCTGGAAGACAGTTATCTATTTTGGTAAGTATACGGTACGCCCTTAAAAAACGTACTTTCACGTCGCGCTTTCCTGCAGCAACTAGGCGGGAAATGTCTAAATTAAGCAATTTCTGTTAATTATTTACCAACGTGAAAGGGTTGTCAGGCTAGGCTTGGACAGTGGAACAACCCACATTCCCGGCGCGTAATTGAAAAGGGTAGCTTGCTCTTTAAAAATTCAACACCGTCAATCCAGTGATGGCGAAGTACCTACTATCAGCGCGGAACTCGACAGTGGAGTGACCAAAAATAGCCAGTCTAATGCTGAAGCTCCATCTAAAACACGATCCAGGATTGATCCGAGGCGTCTACCCTTTTTGGTATTGTAGATTATAGATAGGTACTTATAGTCTGTAAAATATAGCTTGAGCTCCGCGACAGCTGTCATCTAAATTGCGTCCATGAAGTTTTGAATTTTTCACAGAATATTTGTACTATGAAAACTCCGCAATTACTGCACACTATTCGATGTCTAAGCAATATCGTAACCTAGCCCTGTCAGTGTGACGGCTGTCGCGGAGCTCAAGCTATATTTTACAGACTGTAAGGATAGTTGTGTCCAAATACGGTGCTTCGACGCACTGTTATAGATATACTAGATGAATACCCGACTTCGCTCGGCTGAAAGTAGTCCGTAATGATATTCCACATTATATTGACCACATAGGTATTTGTTGTTCAGCATCTAATCTTTGGTATTTTTTACATCCATTTGCTTTTTTATTTCAACAAATTAGATCTTATGGTGCGTACAGACTGGTGAAACGTAACATGCAATGTATCATGCAATGAAAGAATTTGCCATGCACATCGCCGCAATGTATCATGAAAGGTAACACTTTGAAATCGATTCTCATAGTAAAATAAAAGGCAGAATGTTGCATTGCATGTTACGTTTCACCAGTCTGTACCCACCATTAGAGTTCACAATGGACACCTGTGACACGTGATGGCGTGACACCAACGGTGCATTGAATTGGTGACATTGACATGTTTACTTCGCAACGCCATTTTATAGAAAGATCATTTTTAGTTGGGCCCAGTTCTCGTGAGTGGTGGCTCTGCCTACCTCCTCGGGAATAACGGGCATGAGTTTATGTATCTATTTATTTTTATAATTTTACATTAAAAATACTCGATAATCCGAATTTTTCAACATATTTTTGCGCTCTTTAATTTGATGTGTTCAGCATAATCCACTTTTGGATGTTTTCATTACACGTAATTTGGTGAGTGTTCAATTGTTCATCCCCTTTTTGTGTCTGCATTTTTTCATGTTTTCCGGTATTTTATAGTTTTTTGCTAGTACAGTCGAAAGCAAACAAATACTAGGAGCCTGGATGACATTGTAACAAAATTAAATAATAATAAATATAACTTTATTGCAGACTATATATCCAAACAAGGAAGAGGTACAAAAACATAAAAAAGGTTTTTAGAACTACTTGTATAACAAACTAAGGCCAGAGGGTACTTTAGTACTAAAAAAGGTAGCCCTGCTATGAACTGTAGGTACAAGAGGTATACCTTTTAATTTTGAAGTATCCTATACAGTTCCGTATGCCGCACTGGAGGGCGCAGGCCATAGCAGGAGATATGGGCTGCCACATCTGCTCTCCGCGGATTGGCAATTTCAAGCACTGAGGTGTTGAACACCTCAGACACTTAGGTTTCCTCACGGCGTTTTCCAGTGCAGTAAAAAAAGCAGTGATTCCAAAGCAGTGATTGCTAATACCACTTTACAAATCTGCGTAAATTCGAAAATAAAGTCAGTACATACCGGAATTCGAACTTCGTGGATTCACAGAGCGTTTAAAAAAGACGAATTTTTCGGAAACTGTTTTATTATTATAATTGTGAACGATTTCTTACCTTTCCAATTTGCGTGGGACTATGAGGGCGGGGGCTGGAGGCCAAGAGGGCTTTCTTTTTGGGGACTCTCCACAGTCAGTATCTATTCAGAGTCCTATAACCCGAGCGATTTGCGAGCGATGCGATTGCGCCGCGCAACTAAATAATACGGTTTATGTATATGTATTAGACATAAAGATATCCTATTTCATATTGTCTAATTGCACCGACTACTCGTCATTCAGCTTATTTATTTTTTTCTGTCAATGGTTGTCTGGAAGAAATTACTTTTAGTAATAAGGCCGCCAATTGTACTGTACTATGTTATTGTCAAATCTCATGTGTAATTCCTGGTGTAGGTACATACATACAATAAAGAATATTCTATTCTATTCTATTCTACTATGTATTTATTTTGTATTAAAAATCCCACTTTATGAATGTAAAAGTAGGTGAATATGTTTAGATGTTTGTTACTCAATCACGCAACAATGGCTAAGCGGATTTGAATGAAATTTGGTATGGAGACACCTTGAATACCGGGAAAGTACATAGGATACTTTTCATCCGGGAAATTACTCATTTCATCCAGTTAGTTTTTAATAAGGGAATAACTTCAAAATCACGACATAATAATTATAACCAACTATGTAGCTGTCCCGGCAAACTTCGTAACGCCGAAGTTTTCGTAATATTTCCATTATTTTCTCACCATTTAAACCTTCCCTGGAATTTCAGAAATATAAAAAAACCAAATATCAGCGAAATCGGTCCAGCCGTTCTCGAGTTTTAGCGATACTAACGAACAGCAATCCTTTTTTATTTAAAAGAGAAGAAGATTTGTATTATTGTACAAAATATTGTTTCGCATTTCCGTCTATCAGAACATTAATGACCCACGCAGCGCTCTAGCTGGCTACTAATGGTTCTCAAAGAGTTTGTGCCTAGATATTTTTGGGAAAGAAAAGAAAAAAAAAAGAACGTGCCTTTTATTATTATTATTATTATTAAATTCTTTATTGTACAAACCAGTAAAAATTGTACAATTGGCGGGCTTAATACTAAATAGTATTTTATTCTAGCCAAGCAACAGGTGACGTGGAGAAGGTGGGGGTAGTGCCAAACAGTGGAAAAATATCAAAAATATCAAAATATAAAAATATCAGAAATAAATACCTACCTAATTAACTTTAACGTAAAGAATTTACATTCTGTTTGCTGAACGTCAATGTACTATGTTAGCGTTGCCTTTGGGCAAAATTTGTAGTGAAGAAAAAGGCAGAGGGGAAGATGCTCCACTCTGAACATCTATTCTAAAATAATTTCGAATATATCAGAGTCAATATGATAAAAAAACTACCACTTTTTCATTGGTTGACGACCTCTGTGGCGTAGCGGTTAGCGCATCTGCTTACCATGGAAGAGGTCCTGGGTTCGATCCAAATAATCCAAATAAAAGTTCGGTTCCACAATAAAGTTCCGACGGGATCGAACCCGACAAACACATCAGGGCCTTGATTCTATATTATGTTAGTGCATGATAGTTCAATTTCAGTTGCATGGTCGGGGCGCGTGTCGTGTTGTTTTAATTTCATTGACACCTAGACTATTTGATTTCGTGCGATTTATGATAATACTAGCTGTGCCCCGCGGTGTTACCCGCGGTTCATAGATTTTCCCACAGGAATAAGATATTTTCCCACAAAAAAACGTAGCCTATGTGTTAATCCAGGCTGTCAGCTAACTCCATACCAAATTTTATTAAAATCGCTCCAGCCGTTTAGACGTGAAGAAGTAACAAACATCACTTCACAAACTCACATACTCACAAACTTTCGCTTTTATAATATTAGTGTGATAATCTATCAAACCTACCAAACGGTCCTAAAATGTAAACTTTATCAGCCATAATAAAACAAAGCAAAATATCTATATATATAAAAGGAGAAGCTGACTGACTGACTGAATGACTGACTGACTGACTGACTGACTGACATATCAACGCAGGGCCCAAACTATAAGGGTTAGAAACTTGAAATTTTGCACAGGAGTTCTTTTTATAACGTAGGGTAGCACTAAGAAAGGATTTTTCAAAATTCACCCCCTAAAGGGGTAAAATGGGGGTGCAAAGTTAGTATGAAACTCTACCGTTTTTGAAGTTACTCAAATGAAACTCAGTATGAAGTTTTTTCGTTTAAAATCATGAAACACGTGTAAAATAGTTTCTCAAAAATCATCCCTTAAGGGGGAAAAAGGGGGGGTGCAAAGTTAGTATGAAACTTTGCCGTTTTTGAAGTTATTCAAATGGGATTCAATATGAAGGTCCTTCATTTAAAATCATGAAACACGTGTAAAATAGTATTTCAAAAATAATCCCTTAAGGGGGAAAAAGGGGGTGCAAAGTTAGTATGAAACTTTGCCGTTATCCAAGTTATTTGAGTGAGATTCTATATGAAGGTCCTTCATTAAAAGTCATGAAACATATGTAGAATAGCTTTTCGAAAATCATCCCTTAAGGGGGTAAAAGGGGGGTGCAAATTTAGTATGAAACTTTGCCGTTTTTGAAGTAATTCAAATGAAATTCAATACGAAGATCCGTCGCTAAAAGTCACGAAATACATGTAAAATAGGCTTTCAAAAATCATCCCTTAAGGGGGTAAAACGGGGTGCAATGTTAGTATGAATGAAACCCTGCCGTTTTTGAAGTTATTCGAATGAAATTCAGAATAAAGGTCCTTCATTGAAAGTCTTGAAACACATGTAAAATAGTTTTTTGAAAATCATCCCTTTAGGGGATAAAAGGGGGGTGCAAAGTTAGAATGACACCAGCCGTTTTAGAAGTTATTCAATAGATATTTAGTTCGAAGGTTCTTCATTTAAAATCATGAAACACGTGTAAAATAGTTTTTCAAAAATCATGCCTTAAGCCGGGTCCGCTGCGCCATGTTACGCGTGTTACAAAAAATGTAACACGTTATTAAAACAAAAATGGGGAGTGGTATTAATTTTTTACGTGTTACTTAACACGTAACGTAACGTTATGTAACACGTAACGTGTTATACCACGCCCCATTTTTATTATATTTACGTGTTACGTTTTTTGTAACACGCGTAACATGGCGCAGCGGACCCGGCATAAAGGTGGAAAAAAGGGGGTGCAAATTTAGTATGAAACTTTGCCGTTTTTTAAGTTATTCGAATGAAATTCAATATGAAGGTTTGTTATTAAATGTCATGAAATACATGTAAAATAGTTTTTCGACAATCATTCCTTTCAGGGGTTAAAAGGGGGTGCAAAGTTAGTATGAAACTGCCGTTTTTGAAGTTATTCGAATGAAATGCAGTATGTAGGTCCTTCATTGAAAGTAATGAAAAATTGTGTGAAGTAGTTTTTAGAAAATCATCCCAAGGGGGGTGCAAAGTTCGAATGAAAGCTCTCTGATATTCAAAGTTATTTCAATAAAATGTTGTATTTGGGTTATAAGTTCCTGATAAAGTTATTGATTACTGCCGACAGCCCTTTTTGTGAATTCAATACTTATGGGGGTTGCTAATTTAGAAGCTATAGAAGTTCTTCGTATTTACTTCGTATCGTCGCTTCGATTATTAAACATTTCGCTGCGATTTTTGAATTGAATTTCTTTGTTCTTCCATGTGTTTAAATACCACCTTAAATATTTGTTTACTTTCTTATTTTTTTTTCATATTATTTGTCGTTCTAACTCTCGAATAAATTTTACAATTCTTCTTATTATTTCTCCGTTCATGTGTTCATAAATATTTCTCAGTTCTTTAAAATACAACCCATAGTAAACAGCCTATACGAGTATATGTCCCACTGCAGGGAATAAGTCTTCTCTCAGAGAGATTAGTATGGTTTTATTTATTTCGCATGCGCTAAAAGTATCCCAATCTTAATTGCAAACACAAACACTTTACTCAACTAAAGCCCACACGGACGAAGTCGCGGGCAATTGTATCTACTCTAACAACATTTTTGTACTAGCTCCGGATAAGAGGAACAAAAGCGAGACAGCATCAGTGAAAAGAATCACCTCATCATTGTCCTGAACATCACATATTAGTGGATCATTAAAAATTCTATAGAGCCCCCTGGCCCTCGTAACGATTATTGTGCTCCGTACTACAGGGTAGGCTAGGCATTCAAACCCGTTCGTCGGTACATTTTTCACGGGACATATAAGGCTGTTGTTAGGTTCGGCGAACGTTATGTTTGCGCATTGTTACATTTTTAAGATAAGATAAGATGAGATGAGATATATAAAGTCTTATTATAATGTATTTGTTTGGTTTTTTCTGGTGTGTACAGTCGACAGCACATCATGGTATACACCCATGCACTCTGCTCCGTTGTATTACGGGCGACTTTGCAACTAAAATGGGAAGATTGACGTGCTGTCGACTGTACAATAAAGAGTTCTAATCTAATGTAATCTAATGAGATGGGATGGGATGAGATAAAATAGGATGGGATGGCAGTCTCTGGTTTGAGTCTACACGTCTGGGATTCAGGCATGAGCTTATGTATGTATAAGATAGGAATATTCTTTGTTGTACCAGGGAAAACCTAGAGATAAAAAATTACAAAGATACAGTACAATTGGCGGCAAATTAAAGCAATTTCTTCCAGGCAACCCACGATGGAGAGTTACTGAAGGAAAAGACTGGTAGTCGGTGGTTGGGCGTTAATGATTTAACAAAATTGGAACATATTTTTGGTAAATGTGATTTCACGTTTTATAGTAAAACTATGGCTATTAAAAATATATTTTTATTTTCCTAGTATTCGATGTAGTTAAGTGTGTAACAGCTTATATTTGTATGTATATTATTGAGTATGTTCTTCTAAAACTCCTTAAACTTTAGTCATAAATTTTCTCACCATTTAAACCTTCCCTCAAATATAGAACCAAAAATAAGCCAAATCGGTCCAGCCGTTCTCGAGTTTTAGTGAGACTAACGAACAGCAATCCAATTTTATATATAAAGAGAAGAAGAAGAAGATAAAGCTGATAAGATTTCTTTTTACAAAAATACGTTATATTTTGCAAGATGGTCTCTGCACTGTCATTAGATACAACAATTTTACTACTCATCGCTAGATGGCGCTAAAAAATTAAAAATATCGGCAGTCATATTTATTTATTTACATAAAAAACCGTGGTTAACTTCTTCTGAACACTTGTGGTTCAGGGAAAGTCCACCCCGATCGCCTCCTAAGTCCAGCTGGGTCCGTGTGTGAATGCGCCGCGCTTGTGTGCAAAAATACCCAAAAAATATTGCCTACCCTCCCGAATACATGCGTGAGCTTATGTAATGTTATATCTAAAATATCTTCGAATATCTTAAAACCTTTATAAGCACTATTGAACATTAAGTAAGTGAATCGGGAATGAAGTTAGTAATCTAAAATGGTAATTTACATGGCCATATAAATTATCCCGCAAACGTTGTTTTACTATTACTGATTGGCCCACGACCTATTCTCAGGCTTACCAAATATACACAAAAAACATCATTATCATCATCATCATCATCACCAGCCCACCTCTGCCCACTGCCCTCTGCCCTCTGCCTTTTCCCCATAAGGTACGCCATATTTAGCGGTGTCTCGCCATTCGCAGCCATGGGCCAAAAAAACATAAAAGTTCGGATTAACTTTTCGGAGGAGTTCAAAGTCAAATACTGTGTGACACGAGATATTTATATATTAGACTTTTAGATTGATTAGATGTAGTTGGAGACTTTGCTAGGTTGTCAACCTAGCAAAGTCTCCAACAACATCTAATCAATTAGTACACAATATGTACCTACACATTTATGACACTTTATGACACACACGGGAACAGAGTACAGCCCTTGTATTACGTAACTATCCACTCTATCGGGTTAAGGATTTAGATAATTCCAAATCGGACAACTCCATACAGTGGAGGACTTAGATAATTGTACCCCAGGGAAGGTAACAAAAGAAAATACACAGTATACGTACAAAGGCGATTTTTTATTATTATCCTCGTAAGGCCCAATGTCCTCAAGTGATCACAAAAACATTGTTATTTTCAAGGTCGGGCCTTACGAGGATATTGGCTTTCTTCTACTATATTTTTTTTATTTAAAAAATGTTCGATTGTGCAAGCGTAAGGGAGTGCCGGACGTAGCAGCGGCCTTAAAAAGCTTTCCTCTCCGGCCACGTAATTACGAAAACGCGCCTCGAAAATCCTGGCGTAAAGAAGATACATATTAATATGGGAATTTCAGTGGAAGGGGGGTTAAGTCGCCAGTATTCAGCGAAAGCCCACCCCGATCGCCTCCTAAGTCCAGCGGGGTCCATGTGTGCGTACGCCGCGCTTGTGTGCAGAAATTTCATAATAGGTGTACGCTGTGCCCCGCTCAAATTTAACATCTCACATAACAGGGTGTTCCGTTCTGCTTTTCGGCTGTTACGTAATTGGTCCAGATATCTAATCTCTTTAAACGAGCAATTCTTGTATATATACTCGTATTTATATATAATCAGAATCTCGGAAACGGCTCCAACGATTTTCACGAAATTTTGTAGGCAGATGCTTTTGGGGGCATTTAATTGATCTAACTAGGTTACATTTTTAGAAAACCTTGTTTTATCCGTGTTTTAAGGCATAGTTCTGATCAGGTTGGGATAGTTCTGACGGGAAAACGGGCGACCGTTTCGGGCCGATTTCAAGAGACCCGGTTCGAGTCATGATGTTTTTTTCCAAGTTCTTTTTTTGTTGAAAAAGGATTATTTGTATTTTATATTACATAATTATTTTATATTACAAAAAAAGTACCGAGCAAAGCTCGGTCACCCAGGTACTAGATAATAATGACAGCATAATTCGTGGCTATTTGTTTTCCATGAAATATTCCTACCCGGTGAATAAGTTCAAAAGCGTCTTGCGGCACGTTGTTAGCACTGCTAACCATGGACACGTAATATTCATCACCATCATTCAGCCACAAGAAGTTCACTGCTAGACATAAAGGCCTCCTCCATGGATTTCCAAAAAAACCGGTTGGAAGCGACTTGCATCCAGCGTCTTCCTGCTACTTGGATGAGATCGTCTGTCCATCTTGTGGCTGGTCGTCCTACGCTGCGCTTGCCGATGTGTGGTCTCCATTCTCCACGTAATATTGAAGACCTTTTAATTTTTATTCACAGGGTAGGACTTTCCCATGGAAAAAATAGCCACAAATTGTGACGTCATTATTATCTGTAATGATCTGGCTAATTTATATATACATTGCATGACTGACAATTCTGACAGTTAATCCTAGATACAAAGAAACTCCACTTAACCCTTTGGCTCAACTCTGCAAATGATAAGTTGCCTTAACACAAGGGACTTTAGAACGTCAGTTAATGAATATAAGGTTTAATTTCGGTTCCCAGTACCCGCTACCAAATTTGGTAGCCGCCGAAACAGCGGGTTAAATACAGGTTTATTCCGCGTTTACACTGTTTTTAGACTTACCTATGTTACAAACTCAATTGCTATGATTACACACCTAGGATTTTGTAAATAAATTTTATCTTATCTTATTTATTCTTTCCAAGACAGTTTTAGCTTAATTTACAAACTTTCTAACTTGAAAACTCAATTTATTTTATTACTTAAGGATGTGTCGGACACTAGACATAAGAATACATTTAATATAATCTACTGTTTAACCCCAGATATCTTTGACTTCTAAATAATCGTTGATTTTATAATAATCTGTTTTGCACAGTGTTTAACACATTTTTAACACATTTCGACGACCTTTATGGCGCAGCGGTTAGCGCATCTGACGAGCGAGATCTGCGAACCCGGGATCTGCGAGAGGTCCCGGGTTCGAATCCCGGCTGGGGACAAAAAAACCCAGGTCTTGGATGTTTACATGTTTGTGACGTCACTGTTTCTGATTCCTACGACACAGGGTATCCTAGTGTGGGGCCAGAGGCAATGTATGTGTCTGTATGTAAATGTTATGTCATGATATTTCTTAAACAACCAACCTCTAAGCCTCGGAGCACACTCAGACGTCTATAGACGTCTATAGGCCTATGGAGGCTTTAGAGGTGAGATGACGAAATCCGACCACCCTTTACCTTTACAACATGTGTGCTATACGGACCAACATGTACGTAGAGAAGGTTATTAATCTACGGGTAGCCGAGTAGAGAACTAACCGTTCCGCTGCCCCCACTGACCCCCTCCCTGTACCACTGTTTAAACATTTCTAAGCGTTATGCAGTAGACTGGTCTAATACATAGGTGGTACTGGCACACATGCGACCCGTGGCCCCCTAAATTACTTCGCTTTTAATTAAAAGCAGAGTAATTCTGTACATGACAAGTATTTCAACTACGGGCTCTATGGCCCGAATAGTGTGCGTCGGAAACGTTGTTAAGTCTACCGTTGCTGATAGTGTGTTTGGTGAAATGGCCGCTTTGGTAAGTGCCTGGGTGTTTTTTTAACGCCGATGGTGTTTTGTTCTAGTTTTAATTTGCATTTTCGAATCACGGCCAGTGTGTACACACGGCCCCAAGGCAGCGGCTAACATTATACATAAGTTTATGTACATTGACATTCAACAGAATGTAAATTCTTTACGTTGAAATATATTTCTGATTTCTGTGTTGGCATAAACAGGCACGGTATAGGGTAATATGAGTTTTGATATTAAGCCGTGGATAATAATTGGATAATAAATAATAATAAGTAGAACTTTAATTCAGACTAAATGTCCATAAAAGCAGGCGGTTCAAAAATTAAAACTATATTTTTAGAACTACTCTTGTATATGGGGAAATATTTTGAATGATTTACCCCCGGTTTCTGTAAGCTAACAGTCCGTTATTGTCTACTGTCAACTGTTTTTTCGTGCGCATTTTGGCAAACTGACAGCTGTTAACAATATATTTTTTTTTACATTTACATACAGGCACATATATTGCAGGAAACAAGGACAGGAAACAGCAGGAAAACAGGAAATTAAAGGGAAACCGGGGGTCAAAGTTTCAAAATGAAAAAAAAACAAACAATACGCATTGAACGTACAGCAAATATCCTTACTCCAGGCTGCAGCATCAGGAAATGGTTAAGATCATGTCTAGCAAGTCAGAGGCCCTAAGGCGGCTTAAAAACTTCTAACAGTAAGACCAGCCACTAGTCTTACAAGCCTCCACTAATCCGGACTTGGCCCCCTTGGTGGAGAATGATCTATACCTTCCTTGGGAAAGAGACCCGTGCCCCTCGGTGGGACATAATGGGTTGATGATTGTGATGTGATGTTTAGCAAACGAGATCTTCTACTGGAGATCTTTTATAAAGGCCCCATCATGTCCCTGATAAGGCACAATTTAATTCCTCGAAACGTTAGAGAAATGCCTTCTCGGGAAGACCCCTGCCTGAAGCACCAGGTTATTTCTATTTTGTAAGATAATTTTGAGACTAGTGGCTCTTCTCACTGTCAGAAGTTTGCAAGCCGCCCTAAGGCCTTTGAATTGGCTTAACGACTGCCATCTATCGACGGCAGCCGGCACCAACTGCTTAACGTGCCACTTAGCCTCCACCAATCCGGACTTGGCCCCCGTGGTGGAGTATGGCCTATACCTTCCTCAGGGAAGATACCCGTGCCCCTCGGTGGGACATGATGGGTTGATGATGATGATGAAGATCATTTTGAAGGTTTTACTATTTTATATTTTTTATTGTACTCGCGCTCGAAGGGATCCTTAACATTATCTATATAATCGGCAAAAAATCACGCAACAGACGTGATGGAAGCCCCACTTAAATATTTATTAATGAAAATTTCATAAGTAAAAATTTCAACTGTCACGGTTCATGAGTTACGGCCTGGTGACAGACGTACGGACGGACAGCGGAGTCTCAGTAATAGTGTGCGTTTTACCCTTTGGATACGGAACCCTAAACGTAAACCTAACGCAATTTTCATTATATACCTCCTTCAGTAGGTATATTGGCAGGTTTCGAAAATACAAAAAATAAAAAGAAATGTTTTAACAGGTTATCATAACATGGGACTAACCGACAGCCCGCTCTGCCGGGGATGCCTGAAAGAAGAGGAAACACCCGCCCACGTGACCATCTACTGCGAAGGCGTGGAGAAACAACGGACCGCCACCATTGGGAAATTGGGAACCCTTCAGGAGGCCTGAAGTGACATCAGAGCACTGCTGACTTTCTGGAAAGAGATAGGCTGGCTGGAGTAAGCTCACAGCCCTGCTACGTACAATGGCCCAACTATGAGGCCAAGTGCGGAAATCCTAAGTCAAACTTACTAACTAACTAACAGGTTATCATTTAATTTCACAATACTCTAAGTACGAGAAATAATCTGATGCTGCAGGCAGGGGTGTTTATTGATGAGGGCGTTTCTCAAGGATCAATCCATCTTACTTACTTAACAAAATACATACAAAGTAGTTAGTTAGTAGCGAGACTTTGCGTTGCGATTTTGACGTTTCATGAAAGCAATTGTGAGGACTGCATCAGGCTAATTGCATTCTGCGTAGTAAATCGAATCTATTTCCATTTGGCCATTGCTTTTCGTGATACCGCTTTTTTTAAGTTACGTATAAAAAATTGAGTTTTTTTTTGTACTTAATTCAACCTTGTAACATCAGGCCCAAAATGGGCATGTCCTTTACATAAATAGCCTCGGTGTGGGTGTATTTCTATCTGGATTATATTTGTGATGTTGTTGCCTGTTTACACAGGATATTCTAGTTTTCGACCTGGTCAAGTGATTGTGCTGGGTGAAGTTTATTGAGGGCGTCCAGGGGGTAAGTAAGTAAGTAAGTAATTGATTTATTTCCTTCTCACAGAGGTATGAAACACTACAAATTTGAACAATTTGAATAATCTACACTTAATCCTATGTGAGAGTCTGGAGTCCATACTAGGAAAGATCCTGTGTGAACACCACGGGCTTATCAGTCAGTACTATTGACTTTGAATGGGAAGCAACGGTGTCTTTTTAGTCTTCTATATTAACTACAGATGGCGCTATTTAACAAAAAAACGCACTATTTAACGTTAAATTATGGTAGCACTGGAAGCTATTTTTGCAAGGGCAACATTTATTTGTGACATTTGTGTCAAAAACAGTGTTGCCAAATCGTTCGTTTTGGACGGTTTTGGAACATTTTGCGTTCTATTTCACGGTCATGCGTTCCCTTCTTTCGTGCGTGCTTTTCGTTCCTTTTTGAGTGTCATTTTTGTCAAAGATGATAACAGAAGCGATTTTAAAATTTTTGAACGCAGCCGGTTGGTTGACTGGCCGGCAGCGGCTGTCCGTATTAGGGACTAGTCATAGAAAGCGCCCGAAGCGCTCGTACGATACGCTGCGTTTCGGACGCTCTTTAAAATCGTATGAAGTTCTATGCAACGGATTACATCAAGCGTCCGCGTCCGTGGTGCGCGCGTCATACGCGCGTACGACGCGCGCCCCTCCTTCGCAGATAAGAAAAGTTTGCTCATCGACATCCTAGCATAATTGACGAGCGTACGATAGGCGTCCAACGCTCGCTCGACGCGCGCCCAAAGCGCAGCGTTCCGGGCGCTTTCTATGACTAGTCCCTTAGAATCTGTGGTTTCTAGGCTGCACGGTTTATCAACCTTCGCCTATACTGTCTAAACCGATGAGTGACATAGAATATTCGCTCGATGTGAGCACATTACAAGCATGGACGTAATATGTCTATGGTTACAATTGGAATATTCGGTACAGTAAATACAGCGAGCCGAGCAGCTCGATACGAGCACCGAGCGCCCGAGCGCGCTCCACTCAGCGGCTGTCGGTTTTTTGGCAAATCCCTTTGAATTTGAGTTTTTCAGGTTTAATTTCCAAAATATGGATTTTGGGGGAAATTGGTAGGAACCAAAATTGTTCAAAATTTCATTTTCCACAACCTTGTTTCTCTTCATCCATGCCTTTTAAAACGTGGAACATAGGAGATAATTATAATATTTTGAATTTGTCGAGTTTTTCAGGTTTAATTTCCAAAATATCGGTCTTAGAACAAAAATTATGAGGACTGAATTTGTAGAAAATAGAATTTCAATTTTTGTCTTTACGGTTTTACTGTAAAATAAAAAATGGCCGAGTTATTCAAGAAAAACCGTTTTTTTGACAAAAAACATTTTTCGAATATACACAGGTGCCTGATTCAGTCTATTTTTTAATTTACACTTCCAGTGACCCCACGAGGGACCTACGAAAAAATAATCCAAGAACTGATTATTCATGGCCCTCATGGGTCGAAATCTATAATGACTGAACAAGCTAATAAGGTCCTAGAGGTCCAAGCTAATAGAAATCCTCTATCCTGTAATCCTCGGGACTTTTTATCCGAGGAGCGTACTTTTTTCTCCGCAGCGGAGAAAAGTCCGTCGTCTGTGGAGGCCATAAAGATGTTACCTGCATGAAACTAAATACCGAACTTACTATATAAATTGATTTAAATGATATTTTTTATTTGCGGTCCTTTACCGAATTTCGTTCCTTTTCAGACATCCCGGCGTTCTAATTCTCCATTCAATAGTGGCAACACTGGTCAAAAACGCCTTCGTTTTGCGAGTTTGTTTTCTGGATTTCTTGCAATTTTCTCGACAAATTCGGCGTTATTTGTGGACTCCGACATCGTTGCATATTGATCCCCGCGCACTATTTGGACTTTCGACAGCACTGTTTAAATATTGACCCTCGCATACCATTTTGATTTTGATTGCCATGATTTGGACTTCGCTAAGGCGACTCAGAAAAAGTGTTGTGTTCTTAATTGCATCAAGTAAGTACTTATTACATTCGTTATTCATTTACCAGTGCCGTGGACAGCGTAATAACATTGTTACGTTTTATTTTTAGGTGAAGACAGTATTTTGACTACATGGGTTTCCTAACCACACACAATGTTGGTTAGCCAGAATGTCCATACAAACAGAAAAGTATGCCACAAGAGATACGAGGAGTTCGAGACTATGTGATAGTGTAAAACAACTGGCATCAGATTATTCTAAGAAGAGAACAAAAGTACGAAAATCTTATTTCTGCGTTTTATTTTTTAATATTCACACAGGACGATATTCAAACGCAGATCGGAGTCATTTCATCTTTGTTTGAGTATCGTCTGTTGCGCTTGTACCTTGAAAATTTATGCTTCCATACGGTATATCTCTGGATTCGTAGTTCCTTATATTATCAACAGATGGCGCTGAGTCATTAGAAGACTGATGACTCTATTCCCAATATGTACTCTGTGGTGAACACTGGCGCCACTAAGCAAAAGGAACATGTCTTATTTTAAAGGCCAAATTTGTAAAAAACGTTAGTACAATCTCTCAATCATGCTATTGGTCATTTTTGGAATCCACGACCGAGAACTTAAGGCCTTTTACACACTGCGACTTTTAGCATCGATGCAGTCGCGATACTATCGCGATGCAGCATCGATGCAATCGCAAATTGTCCACCTAGTAGCGCAAGTGTGTACAGGGCCTTAAGATCACAGAACTGAGACTGAAGTAAAGCCAATTTAATAGGTCACATTTGACAATTCATCAAAATTCATCAACGTAACCTTGTAACGCAGGGCACACAATATTATTTATTTTTCCAAAGTTAGAACTGCACAATTGCTTCACTTTTTTCAGTTAATAATACAGATTTCTTGTAATAATGTCAAAAAAAGGCATTATTACTATTTACTTTCACTAATAAACTATTTAATAAACTTAATAAACAATGTTTGTCCTAAAAAATTGAATTTCATCACAAGGTTACGTCGGTCAACCCTTTTTGTTTTTAAAAACTAGGGATGTTACCGTAAAAATCAAAGGAATCATCAGTCAAAAAGTTGAATTGAATGCAATGATTACTTGTAAAGGAATGTATAGCCATACATAATTCCACATTGTGATTATTTTGTTAGTAGATTGTACAACTACAGTCTGTTTTTTCATTCAATGCAAAAAAAAATATTGTCACGTTGACATCTCCATACAATACGCTACTTACCTCGTATCAAATTTGACGCGATAAATGGATATTTCCTGAAGTATCTAACGTAAGAAACCGAAATATATTGACTTTGCTAAGTAAATATGCAGGATGGCTGCAAAATTTGCAAATTAAAAAAATATTTTTCGCTTTTAAATCGGAACGGTGAAAACACTATCCGCCATCTTGAAAGCACCTTTGGTTGTAAACAAACATCTGTCAATCGTGCGTGCGTAGGTTCTATTGTGACTCATACTTCTTTCGTGGCACGAACTCTACCTATGTCGAATGTCAAACTTTGTTTACAAACGTAGAGGACTTCAAACCATAGACAAAAATGGCGGACCGCGTTTTTGGCTGTTTAGCAAAGCAACGTTGTAAAATAATGTTTTTGTTGCTTTTAGGTCCTCAAAAAATATACTAAAATATTTTTTGGTCTAATGGACATCCTTGAAAAAAGAGTCAAGTAGCGGATTCTTAGGCTGTCAATATCTGAATGTTGCTAGTACGTAAAAACCAAATAACCCCATTTTACTTCCAAGTTAAATTGTGTATGCTACGCAGGTGTTTTTTTTAGACTTTGCTCTTACGAGTAATTCAATTTTGATGTCTTTTATGTGATAAGTATTTTGGTCACATGAGTCTTCTATTCACGGTAAAAAAATCTACCGAGTTAACCTATAGCTTTTATAGCGGTAACACCGCGTCATTTTTTAAAAAACGGACTGTAGTACGCATCACATAAAGACGAACTTTTATAGCATGAGAAGTGAAAAACATTATTATGTTATTCTTTTAATAATCTAAAAAGTACAAAAATAATTGAATAGAAACAAAATCCGTTTCATTATATTTGTATTTTTTTTATCTTGTTTTTCTGCTAATAGCAGAATAGGCAAAGGACTTTCGTCCGTGCAGCCAGGTCTAACGTTTTTCCTTTTTCTGTATACGAAGACAACTTGTTAATACAGGTAATCCTTTGTAGAAGTCCAAAGCCAAATCTTTGTTGTGTCATATATAAATATCTTTTTCGTGTTAAGGCCGAGGCAAAATCTTTGTTTTACAACGTATTTTTAGACGTATTTTTCTTGTTAAGGCCGAGGCCCGTTTCATTATATTGTTACACTTTTAGGCAAAAAAACTCGTAGGATATTCTTAGCAAAATAATTTTCGATGATTTTGAACGAGATGTGAGAATAGACAACATTATCGAAGAAGAATTAATTATATCTCTGAGAGCGGATAGCAGTGATGACGATGACAACACTGGATGCCTTAGTTCTAAATGTCACTAAGTCCAATTTTGACAAAATTGAGTTTGCTAGGTCAAAGAATAGCTAATTTTTTTGTCTATCGATCGGTCTAATCCTTTTTTCGATAAGATGACGATAAGTTGACTTTTCTCATTTCCTAAAATCTCTAACTCCTGTCAAATGAGTTCAGTATGTCATTAAATCCAAATTATGGAAATAAAGACCTAAGTCCAGTGATTTTCATTTGAAAGTCCCTAAATCCATGCATCCGGCCTACTAATACTGGTCGTGGTGACCACGACCATTATTAGTGGTCGTATGAAAAGAATGAAAAGATTAATTATGAAAACAATTTGCCATTACCGGTAACTAATGTTTCGATAGAATATTATGTGCGGCAACTGTGGCTACAAAATTTTGGAATCCACAATATTTCTGACAATACAGCTTCGTTGTATGTATATACAGAAAACTACGGTTTAAAAGGACCTAACGAAGTCATTACAGCTTTGGCAGACTACCTTGACCACAAAAAACTGCCAGAGCATACAGAATTGGAGCTTTTTTGTGACAATTGTTTTAGCCAAAACAAAAATCTTTACCTGTTTGTTTACTTTTCTGGACCAATCATGTGCCAATAATGTATTTCAGAAAATTACAGTTTCGTACCCGATTCCTGGCCACAGTATGATGCCCATAGACAGAGACTTTGCGCTCATAGAGAGAAAGCTTATCAAAATGGAAAAAGTATATACACCTGACTATTACATTGATCTTATCGAAAACGCGCGAAATACACAACAATTCGAAGTGATATTTCTCGAAAAGAATCTCAGAACAGAGGCAAAGCCCGACGATCGAGTGATAAAAATTAAGAAATACAAATCCCTGTACGAGGTGCATATCAAACAGTCAATAAGTGGAATCTCGACATGCCGAAAAGTTTTATTTCAAAGATTCCACCAGCCGGAATTAAGTACCTCGATGACTGGACAAAACTATAAAAAAATTACGTTATATCGTGTTGGCATGGGTGGCAGGATAGCCTCCGAAATTGAGGACTGTTATCACGGGACCATACCACTAAAACTAGCAAAGCTTAATGATATAATTAAACTTCTTGAATATGTACCTACTGAAAAACGTACATTTTATGACGACTTACTATCAGCTACTCCTTCAAAAATAGAGCAAGAAAATGAAAACGATGAAGCACAGGAAGAAATTTATTTCAAATCTGATTGACGCTAAGTAGTACAACATTAAGTAGTAGTGATTTAATTTGATCTCGATGATTAAGAGTTTATTTGTGTTAGAAGTGAAATATTTGTTAAGTTAAGTTTGTGTTAGAATAATAACCTGTTTTGTTTTACTGATAAATGTGTCTAACTCCAAAGAATTTCGTTAATAAATCTCTAAGTCCACCAATTTTGTGCTAAGTCCTAAATATTATGCAGCTCATACTGCGCATAATAAATGTGGTACGACTGTTTAAAAAACATATTTTTAAAGCTCACCTAATAAATTACAATCCAAATTATTTTTGTTTTTTTTCTACCAACCATTCCTTTTACATATTTTTTTTTGCACTCAAACTGCCATATCTCACAACAAAGAAAATGGAGTTAGGGACTTTTAGAACTAAGGCATCCTGTAGTGAATAAATGCATTTTTTCTTGGTTAAATTATATACGTGTCTTATTTTGTTTTATAAATTTAGGTTAGACAATAATGTGACAGGGTTTTGATTAATAATTGTTTATTTGATTTGTTTTTCAATGGAACTGAATTAAAATTACATACGTACTTTTTCACAATAACTGCATTCGATTCACAAATATTTAAAGCCCGTATCGATTCATTCGATTTAATCGATATTTTTTTGCAGGTCACCTCACTATGAAGCTAATACTGACACATATCAAATGTGGCTTATTAAATTGGCTTTACTGTAAGTAACAATCATGCCAAAAATTGTCGTTTTGGTCGTCAATGCTATTTAATCCCTGTGATTTTGGGTTAAGGTTCACGGCCAAAGGTCCTAAAAATCACTTTTAACATGATAATAGATCTTGTACTGACACTTTTTGCAAATACGATCTGTGAGAAACCGGCCGAGCGCGCGTAAGTCGTACAGTCGACATCACGTCAACCTTCACATTTTAGTTGCAAAGCCCGTAAAGCAACGGAGTAGAATGCATGGGAGTATAAGATGATGTGCTGTCGATTGTACAGTGTCAGATTCATAGAATAGTTCATAGTTTACTAGGACAGTTCGTTGTACATCGCGAAGTCGCTTGACCCACATTCTAACAACTAGGAAGAAAGTTACACAATGTAAAGCGAATTGTAATAATAAACAGTGAATTTTAGTTTTATAAATCCCGGACCTGAACCGATGAAAAAATATAAACTTCCCATGAATAGCGGTCAAAGAAACATGTTTCCGGAAAGTTGCTAAATGTAACAAAGGGAGAGGAAAGTCTGAACACAACCTCATTGTCGGAGCCTAGGGGCCGTTTGGGCGTGCGACCTTATGCCCTGAATAATAGAGTCTTTATATGTTTGACCATTCTTTATATGTTCGACCATCCGCTAAGTACTAACTTTGAGACGATTAGTGCGTGATTATGTTTTGTATGTTCATCGGGGTTTTACTTCGGAGCTATCTATTTAGTAGGCGTTTTTTCACTCTAGAAGACAGTCGGATCTCCTGCAAATGGTTTATTGTGTTTCTATTAGTTTTATTGGGTCTTTCCAGGTATAAGGTATGATCTCTAATATCGTTTATTCGCTCGTTTAATCGTTTATTCTTGGGTTAGCCTACTCCGGTGTTTGTGCCGTTTTTCTTCCACCTGTACTATTTGCTCAAATTATGGCTATCTGTGAAAACTTTTTGTTGGCTTTCTGTTTGTATGTGTGTAAATTTTAATGTGTTAGTGATAAGCTGTAAGTTTTCCTTATAAAATAAAATAAAAATAATAGATATAAATGGTATGATCTATTTTTACAGATTAACTATGAGCTAGTCCGCTCTCAAATTGCAAGTAATTAATAGCTTCAAAATGAGACTTTAATGAAAAAAATCACCAAATTTTATAGGCTGATTAGACTGAAAGAGGATGGAGTGTGTCCAGGTCTCGTTTATTTATTTATTTAGAGATCTATGGTGGACCAACAGCAATTACAATATTTAGAATATAATGTAGGGATACAGAAAGCCAATTACAGGTTCACACCTTACAGTAAACAATTTAAAAATAAGGATCTTAAACTTAAAATACACTACACCGTCGCTCGTTGCACAAATAGCTCGTATCACTCAGTAAATTAGGCAGATTAAGCTATAAAATACAATAAATTCAAGTGAGAAACATAGCTAAGCAATAGCAATTTTGTTTATAGTTTAGCCAATATAAGTAAAGTAAATATAGATAATGTCTTTGGGTACTTTTTATCTTGCCGAAACCGGCGTTCGTGCATGCAAAAACTAATGAATGTCGATGAAGCGAAAGTGATTTGTCAGGATTGTGGCAAGTGGCAGTCCCTGGTCGCTGCCTACCCCTCTAGGATATAGGAGTGAGCTTATGTATGTATTTATGTATTCAAAGGGCCCGTTAAGCAGTTGGTGACGGCTTCCGTCGATAGATGGCAGTCGTTAAGCCAAGTCAGAAGCCTTAGGACGGCTTGACCAAAACGTTTTATGCTACAAAACACATTATTTTCAGGTAAAAATCTATAAAACCGGCAAAGCCCAACTCCCGGTTTCACGTACACGAACCACCAGCATCCAATATCAACTCATGTATTTCATTTTTGTACTCACTTTGACCCACTGACTGCAAACAAATTGTCGCCGTACAAAAAACATGGCCTAAGAGCGTGCTCCATTGCGACATCTTACATTGACTTCCGCGGAGATTCATTTTGCGTACCTACCTACTAGCCGATGTGTAAACTGTTCTCAAGATTTAGGCAGTCCAGTACGTTGGTATTGATTCTTTATTTCCGATACATGCTGCTCTTTTTCTGCCCGCCGTATGGCCAGCTACACCCGGAGATACCCCTTTTCGACCCTCACACCTACGCCGATCGCAATAAGAACCATGATTGCGTGGCCGCAGCGATACCTTGAGTTTCTCACGAGTGATAGCAGAAAGTCTCGGGCGGGTCATGACGGGCAACAGAAACTTTTTCATCCTCGAGCCGGGATCTTAGTTTTTGGCGGGAGAGACTCATGAATGGGCCGACGTCAACGGCCGCGGACGGCTGTGTAGTTAATAACTCCGGGCCATTCATAAGACGCGGCGGAATTAAGCCATTTAATATCGCGGATACGTTCGGACTAGAAATTGTATAAAATGTGGCGAGCACATTTCCATCGCCAGGGGAATTTGCACAAGGAGGAACAAGGAAGAAGCGGGGGCACAAGGCACCCCTTTCTGTAAAGGGGGGCAGGGGACGTCCATCCGCCCTACATACGTAGGTACAAGGGATGGCTGTTTACACCGAGCGGCACGCACGCCGCTCTCGCTCCGCTCTACAGATTCGGCAGGCGCCGGACACCCAGGGCTGCCACTTTTCAACTATTAAATTTAAATTTCAAATTTCGAATTTGAATATTTTTCGTTTGCGGCGTGTTCTTCTTCGGTTTCCGCGGGGCTCGCCGGCCAGTGTTTTTTAATAGGGAGAAAGTAAAAGGTTTTATGTTGTTCAAGCAGAGGGTGTGGAGGATGTATATACGAATACACAGAATGTTCATCGTCATTATTTCGAATACTTCGTTGGTGTAACGGTGCCACGTCTGATTAACATGCCGGAGGTAGTGGGTTCGATTCCCACTGGGGTCGCTGTACGTGCACGTGGCCTCAGTTTTCCGTGTGTGGGATGTCCTCGCTACTACAGCACATCCTAGCTTGGGACCAGGTCAGGTGCTTGTATTGTGTCAAAGTTATTTACTTATTTGAGAGTTGAACACTCGGCAAAGTAACTTCTTTCACATACTTTTGTCACAAGCTGGTTGTAATTCAAAAGACTTTCAAATATATATGTACCTGCATTTATAAACTGCAAAACCTTATTTTAATTAAAATGTGTTTGCCTATGTAATCAGAAATGATGAGGTCCGTAGACAAACGAAAGTCGTCGACATCGCCCACCGGATGAGTAAGTTGAAGTGGCAGTGGGCGGGGCACATAGCACGAAGAACTGATGGCCGACGGGGCGAAAGTTTCTTGAATGGAGACCACACATCGGCAAGCGCAGCGTAGGACGACCAGCCACAAGATGGACAGACGATCTCATCCAAGTGGCAGGAAGACGCTGGATGCAAGCCGCTTCCAACCGGTCTTTTTGGAAATCCGTGGAGGAAGCCTATGTCCAGCAGTGGACTTCTTGTGGCTGAATGATGATGATGATGCCTATGTATCTCTATCTAACTAAGGCATATTTAATAAAATAACTACACCACCATATTTACGTGGATATATCTTCAAAAACTCACTACGTGAACTAAGATTCCTTGTTGTGGCTCCTACAAGTGATACCTCTTTATTTCATACACTTATAAAATATTGGAGAAAATAAAAGTCGCTTTCAACAGATGTCAACGAGATAATGCTATCGGTGACTTTATAGGTATAGAAAAGTTTAAAAAAAATATTGTTTAGTATTTTTTTTAAATCGACGTTAATCCACTTGTTTCTTAACCAAACTATGTGCCACACAGCGCAGTAGCACCACAACCTATCGCACGTGAAAAAGTCAACTTTAAAATATTCAAATAATAGTTTGAATTAACCCTAACGCGCTAGTCGCCGCACTAGATGGCATAGGGTGGCCACGGGGCGGCGGGGGCTGCTGCGGCGGGGGCGGAGGGGGGCTGCCCCCCATCCCCCACCCGCCCCGCACAGCCCCCGCCCGCCCCCACAGCCTGGACTCGCCGGTAATACGAGTGCGCCTATGCGAGGCATGTATCTTGGACGGCACGGCAGATATAACAGAGAAGTAGCCCCCAGTACGCTGCTTACAGTCGGACCGGCGCGGATGTTGCTCCATTTTGTATTAGTACTTTTTCCTTTATAATCTTGAGAAGGCTTGTGGTGCGTATTGGGTACTCTGTGAAGTTCGTATTTCCAATTCTATAAGTCGTGAAGTAAGTCTTAAAAAAAGATCGCCTTGTTGTTGGTATATTTTAAAACACACATAATGTATATGGTAATATTCCAGAATATGTTGTAGGTACTACTTTCTAACGACGACTTGACCAAACTTAAAATGTCTGCATCGGTTTTTGGTTTTTTCCCCCTGTATACATACATAAACTCACGCCTGTATCCAAAAATAAACAAAACCTGCGTGCGTGCATGCAACGACTAATTATTGTCCATGAAACGTATGCGATCTGTAAATATTGAGGCAGTCCTTAATTTATTTATTTATCTATTTAAATGTAATTATATCGTTTACAGTAAATTAGAATAAATAATACACGATATTGCACAGTGTGTATTATGTTTCATTACAAATAATAAAAGCTGCAAAAATTATTTTACTTAACTCACGCACCTAAATATCTACTAATAAAAGCATCATCAAACAAGATTTGCCCGTAGAGCATACTCCGAGACGGTGTGTACCTATTTTACATGTGCGCGGACTATAGCTGCCCGCCCTACGTTGGTAGGTAGGGCAGTTGAAATAGGTTTCCAGCGGTGACGCCGAATACATTTTATAAGACTCGTGTGCTGCCTTCAAATTGGAGAAAGCTCTCGATTTTCCCGGCAACAATATTTCCGCTTTTGCTTAATATAAATCACGTATGGGGCACTTTTGAAAATGGAACGCGATTCTTTTGCGTAATTTTTTCTTTTGTTTTGTTTGGTCTTTTTATCACTTCTACTGGCCAGTGAAATTGGTTTTATTAGTTGAGTTTTAGTAAATGAGTTTTCATTACATTAAATTTCAATCTTTAGACCTTACGTTAAGTCAAACTTACATTAAATATTTAATTGCAACCAGTAAATTCGAACCACCATTACTAAGATTTTACTGAATTTTAACGGGTTGAAACTTTAGAATCAAATGTTTGTTCACATCGAAACAGAGCTACGGTTTTACTGGCTACGCACCCCATGTGAACGGCGCGGCGACCAGCTTTGGTTGGTCCCGTATATTAATGAGGTCAAAGTAAAATACAGTTACATGAAGCCGATATATCTTGTCTCTAATAAATAAATTTCTTGTGTAAACTACAAAAAATCGCGCTTCATACATGGGGGTGATTAGGGTACCCCTAGAGGCGCTCTATCTGACTTCCGCTTGATACAATTTTTTGGGACGCCCTGTATGAATATGAATATATGAATCGCTCGTAGCCTGGGCTGCATGAGTGATCTTAAATGATCACTAAGGTTAAGCAACATACGGCGCGTTCAGTCCATGGATGGGTCACCGTCTATGACTAACGCTAGTAGCATTTTTCGAGTGGTTCCGTGCTTCGCAAGGCACGTTAAGCAGTTGGTGCCGGCTGCCGTCGATAGATAGCAGTTGTTAAGCCAAGTCAGAGGCCTTAGGGCGGCTTGAAAACTTCTGACAGTAAGACCAGCCACTAGTCTTACAAGCCTCCACCGATCCGGCCTCCGTGGTGGAGTATGGCCTATACCTTCCTCAGGGAAGAGACCCATGCCCCTCGGTGGGGACATAATGGTTTGATGATGATGATGATATGAATATGTATAGCTCAGACCCTCGCTCTGTCCAATAGTTGATGGTGTATGGTGGACGGTGGTGGAGAATTAAGACGAAGCTTATATCTTCACGGTGTTAATTCTTTTGTTTCACAGTATTATATTATCTTAGTAGTTGAATTTTTGTGTGTATCTGGCGAGTGGATCGAGCCACATCGAGGGCGGTAGCTGTGTGCTCGACTATGCTGTGTCAGCACACGCAGCGATGTACGGTGCTTGCCCATGCGAACTCTGTAGGCATTATTCGTGAGGGATTTTTGTTCTTCCTATGCGGTGAATTAAGAATACTCTTGGGTGGTTTTTTTTCTATGCATTTTAAAATATAGAGTTTAGCTTTTATCTTGTACGGTCTACTTATGCCAAACCCGTTTTAAACGATACTGGCCATTGTGAAATGGAAAATAAGAGTCAGAGTGGAATGAATGGCTGCCAACAGTCACTACGGACCTTTTTTCAATTTCGTGATAAAGTGAAATGGGTCACGTACTGTAGAAAATATAGTAAGTTTTACTTTGTAGCGTTGTATCTTTTATTTATCTATCTTCTATATAAATAAAATTCAAAGTCCTGACTGACTGACTGACTCACTCACCAACGCTCAGCCCAAGCCGTTGGACCTAGGAAGCTGAAATTTTGCACAGAGGGTCTATATATAATGTAGGCAAGGATAAGACCGGATTTTTTGAAATTCTACCCCTAAGGAGGCGAAAAGGGTTGCCAAAATTTGTATGGGAGGTATAAAGAATATTGTCTAATTTTCTTGAAACTTAAAATAAATACTCTTCAACACAGTTGATTGAACACGTGTTTCGCCGTTTTTCCAAATTTAACCCTTAAGGGAGTGAACGGGGTTGCAATATTTTGAACTAAAGTCCAAGCGGTCGGAGTCGCGGGCGAAAGCTAGTCATAAACTTGCAAATAATTATCTATTCGTCTGGCTATCTAAAGGCTGGTTTGATCTGATCTACATTTTAGACTTTGGTCTTATGTCAAAAGCAGAGACCAATACAGATTGAAAAGGTCCATGATCTGTCAATGAGGTACTTGCAGCAACTTGCAAAAAAAGAAGAAGCTTTTACAAGCGAAATTTCACGTTCATTATGATCAACCCATTTTGTCCATACCAAGGGCACGGGAATCGCTCGTAGCCTGGGCTGCCTGAGTGATCTTGAACGATCACTAAGGTTAAGCAACATACGGCGCGTTCAGTCCATGGATGGGTCACCGTCTATGACTAACGCTAGTGGCATTTTTTCCGAGCGATTCCGTGCTTCGCAAGGCACGTTAAGCAGTTGGTGCCGGCTGCCGTCGATAGATGGCAGTCGTTAAGCTTAGTCAGAGGCCTTAGGGCGGCTTGAAAACTTCTGACAGTAAGACCAGCCACTAGTCTTACAAGCCTCCACCAATCCGGATTTGGCCTCCGTGGTGGAGTATGGCCTATACCTTCCTCAGGGAAGAGACCCGTGCCCCTCGTTGGGGACATAATGGGTTGATGATGAAGGGGCACGGGTCTCTTCCCTGGGCTAGTTATAGGCCGTACTCCACCAAGGGGCCCTAGTTTGGATTGGTGGAGGTTTGTAAGTTTGGAAGCACGGAACCGCTCAGAAAAATGCCACTGGCGTTAGTCATAGACGGTCACCCATCCATAAACTGAACGCGGCCTATGTTGCTTAACCTTCGTGATCCTTTAAGATCACTGAGGCGGCTGGGGCTACGACGAATTTCTTCTAACATGGCCTCAATAAATGAGATATTTTTTTTGCTAGTGCAACAGGATGATTCCTTTAGCTTTCTTTTGTAGCCAAAACGTTGGCATTTGACCAGGGCCTCGATTCTCTTAGTGCATTATAGTTCAATGAAATTTACATGGTGGGGTCACGTGACATGTTTTTTAATTCCATTGACGTCTAGAATTATTGATGCACGTGCTCGGGTCGACTTGACGCGGCAATGAAACTGAATCGCTATGTTCACGCAGTTGTCATTGTACTACAATGCATTAGCAGAATTTACGCCCAGGGCTGTCTCATACATACATACATAAGTTCATATTTGTATACCAGAGGGGTAGGCAGGCCAGGAACAGCCATTTGCACCATCCTGGCAGATTACTTTCACTTGATCGACATTCATTAGTCGTTGCATGCACGCCGGTTTCGGGTACTTTTTATCTTGCCCTTTGCTAATTCATCTCCTATTTGGTCAAAGTATGTCCGCCCGGGGCGTCCCTTACCGGCTCTTCCATTCACGTTCACTCGATATATTTGTAATCATTTGGCTGTTTCATAAAATTTAAATTCTTAATTTATTATGTATGACAGTTCAAACCTCAAATACAATAAGAAAGAAAACAGGAATATACATTGCGTAGCAGACTTCCTACTTGTTTATCTGTGGGCTACTCGACTTTTTAATTAGTAGTTTAGCTAGTTTTATGAACCCAGCCTAGTGAAAACCTTAGTGAAGAGGGAGCGAAGCCAGGCGTAGAAGTTATGGGAGTCAGAGCAAATAAAATATAAACATTTACATACAGGCAAATACATTGCTTCTGGCCTCACACTAGGATACCCTGCGTCGTGGGAACCAGAAACAGCGACACCACAAACATGTAAATATCCAAGACCTGGGGTTTTTTTTTGGTTTTGTCCCCAGTCGGGGTTCGAACCCGGGATCTCCCGCATGGTCAGCAGATGCGCTAACCGCTGCGCCACAGCGGTCGTCAACCCCAAATCAACCCTTACTTCTCATTGAATAGGCCCAATAATGTCCAGTTAAGTCCCACAGCTGGGCGGGGAATCCCTGACCCTTATTGAGTGTCCTTAAAAAAGGTCACTTTTCAAACTCCGCCATAAAGGCGCTTTTTGTTTGTTCGAGTTCAAAGTTTATTAGAAACATTTCGGCATTCTTTATTAACTCGCTGATGTAGGCCTCACAATATTGGGAGTTCAAAAGAGTGGGGCGTGACATTATGGGCAGTATTGGGTATCTGACAACATGTCAAATGAGTTACTTTTAAAACGGAATTTCATATGAAAATACTGGCTTTTGACGTCACACTTCGGAGCACTCTTTTTACGTTTCATCTATTTTAAAACTGTAATAATAACTAAATTATTAAAAGAGATACATTTTCCGAAACATTTTGTAACGTTTGTTTTAATTGAGCATATCAAATAATTTATTGTTGATAGTGTCTAATACCGTATTGACGAAGGCACTTCATAAAAACACACACACACACACACACACATTTAAAACACAAAATAATTAAAAAAATAACGCCTTGAACTTCGCTCGTACGGCATAATAACCACGTACAGAGTGCGTATACTGAGTTTTGTCATTCACTCTCGATAGTGAGAGCGTTTACGATATGCATAGGAGTGACAAAGAGACAACTAGATGGCGCGCTCTGTCACTCCTATGCAAATCGCAAACGCTCTCGCTATCGAAAGTGCATGACAAAACTCAGTATACGCACTCAGTCGACAGCACATCAACTTCACATTTTACTTATACGAACTGGATGCGTGTATTGTAAACGATGATTTGCTATCGACTGTACATGATACATGAATATCGCCCTTTCGGCCGCTACCGCAACTGAGTTTCGTAACCACGCAGAGGGGTAGGCAGATACCAAGGCGTCTTTTGGGACCGCCACTGGCCACGTTCCTGACAATGTAATACTGTCGATACTATATTATAAGGCGGAAAAGTTTGTAAGTTGTCTCTTTTTTATTCTAATTTACGTTTAATTTACATAGCGAATTTTACGTTTAAGGCACTTATTTTTATCCTCAGAATTATTTAGTAGGTCTGTGAATTTTCATCAAGGAATGTTCGTCAGGTCGTGGGCCTAGCGTGCTGGGCCGAGTTTGGTAAAACTACAATTCGCACAGCGCCACCAAGTTATCTGTTCAGGTAGGCAATATTGTAACTAACTTATAAATTGTAAATCCTGTCCCCATTTTTTGTTTTATTTATTCACTTACTAAGATTGATAAGACATATTTTCATTAAAACTGAAAGACGGGTTAAAATATTCTCATTTGTCTAGGTAAATTTCTCAAATGCTACTACTAAATTCTCCACTAGCGCCGCTATTAACTGAACAGATAAGATGGTGGCAGTATAGTTCATTATGACATGACGAGTCGTTTTGCTAATCTGTGGGTTAGCCGACCTTGCAATGTACATACGTCAAATTGTCACGAGTTAAGGTAGTTTTATGAAAGAGACTCCTGGGCCCTTAGTGCGAGTTTTTTAACTACTCGATCGCGTTAACGTAAACTCATATTCTATAGGAGTGACAAAGCGCGCCACCTAGTTGTCTCTTTGTCACTCCTATACAAATTGCAAACGCTCTCGCTATCGAAAGAGAATGAAAAAACTCGATCTACGCTGCGTTTGCCAGTTCTGAGGTGCAATTACGTAAGTCTCCATTGTCGGAGTTGTCCGATTTAGCCCTTTTGTTCCCGGTGTGTCACACCATCTTATGTCACACTGTTACATTTTGGGACTTTTTTCTCAGTAGATATCTCATACTCCTACTCCGACCTGTGATACATTCTTGTGAGAGTGGAAAGTTACGTAATACAAAGGGCTGGCCACACAGAAGGGATGTGGGGCGAGGGCGCGGAAGAGACGAGTCTCGTCCGTCCCCTTTAGTACATTTTGTATGAAAATAATTCGAAAGACAACGCGACTTTCCTGCACCCTCGTACAAAGGGGCCACGTTTCTTCTGTGTGGCCTGAGCCATAACAGATCAAACCAGTTTAAAAATCTCGATATGTTTATAAGAACTTTTCTATTTTGTCACCACCTATGTCACACTGTTCTGTTCTCACATTGATACTTTTTTCCCAGTAGGTGTCTCATACTAAGTCTCATATACATTCCTCTTTTGACTCTTTCGAGTTGTCTAAATGCTTAACCCGATAGAGTGGAAAGTTACGTAAGGTCTCTGCTAGAGAAGCTTTGTACTTTCTCTTTCAAGACTTTGGTACGTTCGCGGGTTTCAGAAAATAGGGGTCGTGGCTGACATACAAAAGGACAAACAGAGTCCCTTTAGTGCTATTTTAGATACGGTTCACTAAAAATACAAAAACTAGAAACTATGAGGGACCCTCAAAGTTTACTTTTACTTGTAACACATACCATTGAAGTTAGATAAAGTCCAGTCCGTGTGTTGTAAAATTATATGAATTTTATGGTAGTGAAAAGCCATAGGTGTACGCCTCGCTCTTGGCTGTTTTTTTTTTTTTTTGAATAATCATAAGGACTCTCAACCACTCTCCAAGAGGACTCTGGAGCTTAGATCACCAGGACAGCAGCGGTCAGGAACCAGCGACGACAACAGACGCACAAACATCCTTGGGCAGCAAACCAAAACAGAGCCGCCCCGAGCCGCGTTTGAAAAACGCAAATCTCAAAATTAAATTAAGGGCGCGCGCTCCAGGCGCGGCCGCTGTCCGAGCGGGCCGGCTCACCCTTTCGGCGCCCCCGCATTGGAAATTTTCTCTCGAAAATTGAAGATATTCGCCACCCCCCGGGGCCTCGCTTCTCGACACTTATGGTCGGCGTCCTCGGGCTGTACGGAGGCTTTTTACATAAAGTCCACACGTAGTATCGATCGCTCGGGCGGCCGGACCAAGTACGCAGATGACGGCCCCCCGCTGGCCGCCCCCGAGCCCCCCGCCCGCCCCCGCGCTCGCCCGCCGGCCCTGGGCTTCCCCCTTTCATTATGTAAGTGCGTAACGCGTGCCTCGGACCTGATTAGGTGGTCTCTTTTTAACTGACCCCCAACTTGGTGATTTAACTTAATTTCTGTTTCAACTTTTCCAGCGGGCCTGCCTCGGCCGACGTCTTAGATTTTGCATGGCGTATCCGGACTGGACAATACTGGACATGGCCTGTCATCGAGGTGGTAATTGACACTACCGAAGGATGCTAGGTGGTTGCCTCGGTTATTGAAAATCTCCACCAGCCGTTGAGTAGTCCACCAATATATTTAAAAAAATATTTTTGTAAAAAACGAAATGCTTAATATTGACAACTTCCCTATCCAATAGGTCATATATGCCTCAGAGGGACTTATTAGAATAAGTCAGAAGTCACATGCGACTCATTTTGTAAGCCTACAAATTCCAAATTATGGACGTAGGACTATTGTCCAAAATTGTATGGGGACAGGGAAGAAGCTTGCCTCACTGACATCAAGAGATAGACTTTAGAAGAAGTTGCATACTAAAATCACAAACAAAACAATCAATAATAAAAAATATTTATTGCTTCGCGAGTTGAGACTTATTCCAACAATATTATGTGGCATGAGCCGAAAAACCGATGGTCAATGGGGTTCAAGGGTTCTTGAGTGGTGACAAAAACTGGCAAAAGCAGGACGCCAACTGGACGTAGCTGGACTGGACTAGAGCTCGCTGGACCGACAGTAGCTAGATGAGGACGGCGAAGGACGGCCACGGGTACGGGCTGATAGAAATCATAAATTTATTTCAACGTAAACAATTTACATCGCTTCTTTGCATCGGATGGGTCTCGGGGTGGCTTATTTTCTTAGTGTTTTTTTATTATATTGTATTGTGTGTGAGTGTGTGTGTGTAGTTTTAGTATTAGTTTTACTATTAGTTTTACTATATTAAAATAGATATTTGAGAACCCTAAAAATAAATAAAAATCGTTTATTGCCATATAAAAATTTATTACAGGATAAGGTGTACGGACCCCCACACTATGCGTAAAAAAAATATATTTGTTGGTTGAATGTCAATGTACTTTGTAACAATGTAATTTTAATGTTAGGCGCTGCCTTGGGATGACTTTAGTGGAGAAAAAGGCAGCGAAAAAAACACCTTAAATCTAATACATAAGTTGGTACGAATATCTAAATGCCTATATAAGAAACTACTAGGGCACTAATACTATAACAGAATACTAATAACTTCCACACAATACAATCACCTGACCTGGGCCTAGATTCTGCTAACGCATTGAGTACCATGACAACTGCATGGACATGGCGATTTAGTTTCATTTCCACTTCAAGTCAACGCGAATACGCGAATGTATCAATAGTTCTAGGCATCAATGGTATGAAAAAACACGTCACGTGACCCGACCGTGTATCGTGTATCTGTCATCGTACTATAATGCACTAACGGAATCGAGGCCCTGGTCCCAAACTAGGATACCCTGTCCAATGGTAACCAAACAAGGACATCACCAACATGAAAATACGCCCTGACTGAGGCTATTTGTATAAATGTACGGCGTCCCGCCCGAACCCACGACCAAGGACTGGTAGTTAAGTGCCTCAACTAGACCAACAAGGCAGTTATGATATTGTGGCACTTAATCACTTGCAAATCAACAAACGGATTCAAATGAAACGTTCTGCCGGAGTCTATGGGTATCGAGACAAAGAGTAAACTTCCCTTTTCGAAACTTTTGACTTACTTGCCCACACGGAGCGAGTTTCTCGCGGGCGGGCTCCGAAAATATCAAGATAATTATTTTCTCTAATAAAAACGTTCGATGTTAGCTGTTTTCGTTAACTTCGTACACGTTACAAGGTATATAGTAGGTGGGTATTTACCTATTGGCATACTACACAATACTTAATTGCATTCCACAAATGTTGTTACATTTTAACTTAACAGTTAATTGATAAGATAAAATACTAATGCATTTTTATTGTTCCAAAGTTGTAAAATTTTGAGAACTTAGTTAATAAGACAGTTTTATGCAATAGTGCTTAATGTCTACGAAGTTAGCGTAACAGCTAGTAACTAATATTTTGTAAAAAAGTATAAAATAAAATATGAAATACTAATTTCCTTTTACTGTCCAAAGTATTCATTATTTTTTATTGCTTATTGCAAATAAAATAAAATGTATAACTTTGTATGTAAAAATTAAATGTACACCATTTGCGCCACAAAATTCTCCATTACGTAACTCTTTTATTTAGTTACTTTATACCAAAGCAAATTTACGGATGCAGGTAAGAATATCGTTATTTTGTTAATCTACAATGTGCGGGAACGATCAAATACATATATTTCTGAACTGAACTTCAGGAAAAGGAATCATCGACTTGATAATTGTGTACAAGTATTTGACAGGATATTATATAAAAGGAAAAGCTGACTGACTGACTGACATATCAACGCAGGGCCTAAACTGTAAGGGTTGGAAATATGAAATTTTGCACAGGAGTTCCTTTTGTAAGGTAGGGGAGCACTAAGAAAGGATTTTTGAAAATTCATCCACTGAGGGGGTAAAATTGGGGTTCAAAGTTAGTATGAAACATTGCCGTTTTTGAAGTTATTCAAATGAAATTCAGTACGAACGTTTTTCATTTACAATCATGAAATACGTGTAAAATATTTTTTCAAAAATCATACCTTAAGGGGGGAAAAGGGGGGTGCAAACTTAATATGAAACTTTGCCGTTTTTGAATTTTTCAAATGAGATTCAATATGAAGGTCCTTCACTAAATGAAAAACATTTAAAATAGTTTTTCGAAAATCATCCCTTAAGGGGGTAAAATAAGATAAGATAAAATAAGATAAGGGGGCGCAAAGTTAGTATGAAACTTTGCCGTTTTTGAAGTTATTCGATCGAAATTCAGAATAAAGATTTTTCATTGAAAGTCATGAAACACGTGTAAAATAGTTTTTCGAAAATCATCCTTTAAGGGGGCAAGAGGGGGTGCAAAGTTAGTATGAAACTTTGCCGTTTTTGAAGTTATTCGCATGAAATTCATATAAAGTTCCTTCATTAAAAGCAATGAAATACATGTAAAATACTTTTTCGAAAATCTACCCTTAAGGGAGTAATAGGGGGGTGCAAATTCAGTATGAAACTTTGCCGTTTATGAAGTTATTTGAATGAAATTCAGAATTAAGGTCCTTCATTGAATGTCTTGAAACACATGTAAAATAGTTTTTCGAAAATCATCTCTTAAGGGGATAAAAGGGGGGTGCAATGTTAATAAGAAACTTTCCCATTTTTGAAGTTATTCGAATGAAATTCAGTACAAAGGTCCTTCATTGAATGGCATGAAAGACGTGTAAACTAAAGCAGTCTTTCGAAGATCATCCCTTAAGGGGGTAAGAGGCGGTTGCGAAGTTAGTATGAAAGCTCTTTCGCATGCGCTAAAGGTATCCCTATCTTATTTTCAAACACTTTACTCAACTAAAGCCCACGCGAACGTAGTCGCGGGCAACAGCTATACTCTGTTTTTTTATTCCGTAGAATTCTGACATTTCATAAGTGTTGCTACTGAAAAAGTTCTCTACCGAAAAAGGGACACATTTGACCCATTTGAGGGCAATAAAAAATAAAATGCTACGTATTTTTTATGTTTTACCTACAAAAAGGTTAATCTAAATATTTACTTACTCAAGTGACCTAATACAAAAATAACAAATATTTCAATATCACGAACAATATATCGAATTAACTTTAATTACTTTATTTTATTTTTTAGCTGGCATCACTGCCTACGTATTCAAGGTTTCGTAAACCTTTTTAGAAAAGTGAAGTATGCCGCTGTTAGCTCTCTTAATAATTCATGTCAGCGATAACGATGATGATAAAGATAGTTATATTAGTATTAAAGATCATTATATTTATTAATAAAAATATGTTTTCTTTTCTTGTACTTTTTTACTGTTTGTGTGGTGAAAAGAGACACAATTGTCACTCGTCTTAAATTCTCTTTTAGTTTGGACCTCCACACTTTATAAAATGGATACATTCACTAACAAATTAAATGGGAATAAATTTTTACAACTGTTATTTAAACAATACAGAAGTTATCATGATCAGTTGAAAAATTTAATGGGCAGTCATTAAATTTTTCGGTGGTTAGTAAATTAGTAAGCCAGTGAAACATAAGCAGTAAGTAATAAAAATATTGGTCTGTTATTTCATCATTCAATGTCACTGCAAAAATTAATCAAGCAGTTTAATAAATGAATGAGCAGTAAAACGGTTGGAATGGGCAGTTCACAGTGGGCGGTAGCATCCGAACGTCACTTTGAATGAAAAGAAGTTAGGTTACTTTGGAAAAAAATTAAAATAGGTTAGGTTAGGTTGCAAACAATAACCCTATAGGTTAGGTTAGGTTAGAACTGTGATCAACACACGGAAAATTCTAACCATTTCTTTAGGAATACATTTTACCGTCTAATAGTTTATAGAACTGCTTAAAATAAAATTTATTGCTAACCAATTATGATTTGTTAACTGTACGCGCCTAACCGCCCAGTTCAACTTTTCCACTGCTCAGTATTTATTGAACTGCCCGTTTAAATTATTTTATGACTCATTTATATTTAGTTTACTGCTCAGTTTTTACTGCTAAACTAGTTTGCAAACATGCGTTTTTTATTTTTTTTTCTACCATAAATCAAATATTGAACTGCCGCTTTAATTCTATGCCAAATTAAATGTGTAGACTCGGATGTTCACACTCGCATTGAAATTGAAAAATGTGCCCGGCCAAAAAATGTTTCTAATCTCTGACATGTCAAAAAATGATAACTGTCAGAATTCTACGGAATTAAAAATCAGACTTTAGTTTTGTATGAAAATACTTGCTTGGGACGTCACATTTTAGAACACTCTTTTTATGTTTCATCTACTTAAAAATTGTAATAAATAGTGAATGATTAAAAGAAATACATTTTCCGAATTATTTTGTAATTTTTGTTTTAATCGAGCATCTCAAATAATTTATTGTTGATAGTGTCAAATACCCCCGCGCGAGAAACTCCGCTCGTCTAGTCGCTCCTGAACACTCCAGAAGGGGTACGAGTATCTATCAGCATTAAGTATTCGGAGAGACGATTTGCGAAAAGAAAAGCAAAGCCATGTTCGTCCGCAGGCCGTGGGGTACTGCGAACTTTTCCGAGCCCGATCGGACGCCCGGAATTTTTGAATGTCGATATTTGGCGCATCTTCCCGCCATTTATATTTCAGGACCGAGCGGCGGCACAGTGAATGCGGTGGAGTAGAGTTTGCCCATATATCGCACCCCTAGTGAAAACCCCACTAAGTCGAAATAATATGTGACAATTTAGTTAGCTACTTTTTCGACTTCCTGACCTCTCCGTCTCCTTCAAGTTGAAGGAATCGTTATGGGATATATTGTCCGGTCCGGTATAAGGTCAGGAAGTCGAAAAAGTAGCTAACTAAATAAAATTGTCACATATTATTTCGACTTAGTGGACTTTTCATGTAGAGGTGCGATATGTAATAGAAATAAAAGTACAATGAACACAACTAATAACTGTCGATGAAGCGAAAGCGATTTGTCAGGATCGTGGCAGGTGGAAATCTCTGGTCTCTCCCTTCTCCTCTGGGATACAGGCGTGACCTTATGTATGTATGTATGTATGTACAAAGACAGAGGAAGGGTACAGAGACAGTAGGATCACATTAAAAAATATGATATTTGGAGATAATAACAAAAACGTATATGCTCCTAAAATCAATGTTTTTTACAACACTAAAGTACGTTTAATTCTTACTTAATAAAGCGAATACTTGTTTGTCACCAAAGTCAAAGAAACGTATGCGCTCAATTAAAATACTTAAAATAAAGTTCAGAGTCACGTGACTGTATATTTTTTCATTTCATTTGAGTCTCATTGATCTCAGTGATTTCTTTAAGGTTTTTTTTTATTTTATCATTCGTTACCTTACTTAATTTACTACCAGAAGGCATTATCAACTAAGTCTTGAAAACATACTGACTTTGATCCTTTTTTCTCTCTTCTCTTCAGATTATATTAAGAGTAATACCTATATCAGATTTAAGCACAAAAATAGCTCTTATTTTCGTAATCTGCTAAGTAGTAGTGACCAGTGTTATAAAGAATTTTTCAAACAAAAGCCTCAGTTATGTTGTAATTATTTAACTGTGAAATAGTTAATCACCTTATAAAGTTATCTTTTTCATCTACGATATGAGAAAGATAAATCATTGTACAGCGTTCAGTGGCACCTTCACCTCAGTGGCACCGACACCCTCAGCATTATGCTGAGTCAGCTGCCTTTTGCAGCAACGGTTACACACAGCTACAAAACTGTATAAATGTGGAAGAAGAAGAACAAAAAAATATATTATAACAACAGAACACACGCCACTAAAACAAAATAAATCCAAAAATTAAACCAAAAAATTAGTACAAAACAAAAAATCAGAAGAAAACAGGAGGAAAATAAAGGTCACGGCGTGTCACTGCTGTTATAAATGGCAGCTGACTCAGCATTATGCTGAAGGACAAGCCTTCAGCGCTGATTTTCAGTCAGTGCCAAAAGATACTCCGCGAGCGTCACAGACAATGTATGTATTTATGAAAGTTTGTAGCTTATCTTTGATGTTTTCTTCTCGTTTGTATTTCGTATTTCTGTTGTGTGGAATCGTTGGTGCAATCCATTTATTTCTTTCTGTCTTTTGTTTCTCTTTCACTCCACTAGATCGGTGAAGGGACCGCTCGGGCATTGCACTGCCTGGGACATTATTTTAAATGGAGTAGGATGACTTAATTATAATATTGAAACGGTTAGAGTCACTCGAATAATTTCAAAACGACGAACTTCGGTGAAAAATAATATAATAACCTCTCTACAACAGGCATTGTTCTCTATTAAGTCCGACGAAAGGCTTGAGTGATCCTTACCTACGAACATCTACAGCTATAATTCAATTTGATGGTTTCCTCATACGGGCAAGAACTAAAATAGCCACCTCTTCACTACTAGATCGACTTTTCCGACGAAACTATTTGTTTACTACTAGGCTCGTAATATTATCTAATAATGATATTCTCGTAGCGGTAATTACCAAGAAAGTGGAGGTTCATTCAACTTCGTACACTAAGCTAGAGCGTCATTTTGATATTGTTAGGAATATTTTGAGGGAAAGTTCTTTTCTTTGTGAAAAATAGTAGGTATGATTAATGACTTCCCATTAAAGTTATAACACATTTGTAAATATTCTTATTTACCGACCTTTGGACGTCACACGTAACTTTAATGGGCTATATCTTTGTAATTTTTGGTCTAATTTACAAATAAAAAATACGTCCCTTATTTTTGGATAATCTAAAAGACGGACTAATTACATTTTTAGGGCAACTAGCCTATTCTGCCAAAATATGTTTTCCTTAAACAAATGCACGAGTCCTTAAAAAACCAATAAATCGTTTTAAGTGTGCCTTTTAAAATTTGAAGACTTCCCTCGATTTTTCCAGGATCTCATCATCAGATCCTGTCTTGGTTACTATGGTACCACCTGTGAAGTCTACCCTTACAAACAAAAGAAAATACAAATCGGTCCACGCGTCTTTAAGTAATCGGGGAAACGTACATAAAAAAAATATATGCCGAGGAACTGAGCACTGCTTTTTTTGAAGTCAGCTTACAAAAAAAACCTTTTATGGTTTTTTCGGTGGAGATCGATATTAAAATGACTATCACATATTATCACATGATATTTATTTTATTAAATACATATAAGATAAGATACCTATGGCTATTAAATACCAAAAAAAATGTATATGTATTAAAAACCCATAAGAAGAAACGTCGGCGTGCAGTGTCGTCACTGTTATCTCGTACAAATTTTTATCAATTAAATAATTGTCGGGTCACTTATTCTGGAAAACAAACAGCCTCAATAGTGTCCAACTATATCACCGACTACTCAAGATAAAACTGCGTCAAAAAGTTCCTAAATAATAAAAAAGTGGGTAGCCTCCGAATCTGAGAAAAAAATACCACTAGCGACGTCTACGATAATATCGTGAACTAACTGAGAGTTGAAACTAGGACGGTAAGCTTTTGCGATGTCCCACTAGAATTCATTAGATGGCGCCACTGAAAAAGCTCAAATCGCAGTGAGCGTTCTATAACACGTTGGATAACAGTATCTTAGGACAGGTAGTAGAATTCTGTATCTTCCCAAAAATCCACATATTCATACGGAAACTTGGGACAATAACATGATTTATAATTGTATACTTATTTCTTTTATTTCTATATATTTATTTATATTTTATTTCGGAGACAACACAGAGGCATGCCACTTATATTTAACTTAAGTGATAATGATAACATTATGTACTAGACATTATGCATCCAGAACATAATTATCTCACTAAATACTATAAATATAAGTTAAAGGTGAGGGCGGGCATTGAGTAATCTATGAAAGTACACAAATTGGTTCATAGTACAGGAGAAGCTATGGCAACTAAATGCAGACTCAGTGTATATGAGGGGCCCTGAAGCGGCAGTTGAGCTGCCTGTTTCTCGCACACCAACAATCCTACCAGCGGACCGCTGGTGTACGAGAAACCCGGGTAATAGTGTTGTAACATTTCTTGCGGTGGAATACCTACTTATAAGAAGATACTTATAAGAATATTGTACTATTGTTGTCTATTTTGTAATCTAGAACTGTGTATTCTGAAATAAAAGCATATATAATTTTATTTAATAACAAAAAAAAAATTCTGTAATGAATACATTACAAGCCTTAACTTAGTTCTTAGTCCTTAACTTCGTTCTTTGTTCTTAACTTCTTCGTATTATTAACCTGTCTATCATTAAGATAGCTAAGGGGTGTTGTCCAATTACCGATTAAAGTACCTATCACAGTTGCTTTATTTTCAAATGAGGGCTTTTCAATGACAACTGTCAGTTGAGTTCATTAAAAAAACTAGATGGCGCTGCAAGAAGACCAAAATTTCATCATGTTTTTAGGTCTGTTGTTTTAATCGTTATTAATCTGTGATAGTCTAAACATCTCTTTGTAGTCTGTCATCTAAACTAGACTTTGTTTCGAAACTGTTGAAACTTGAAAGTTATCGAAGTATTTTTACTTTGTTTATATTCCATACGTACGTGAATTGTGTCTTTGCTCATGACTAATCCATGCATTGTGCATTTTTGGATAAACATAGGACAGGAACCACAAATAAGGTACAGTGATGTCATGACGTCAGCACCATCTATCGGTAATTTGCGGTACTATTTTTAAATGACGCTCTGAAAAGCCCTCATTGTCCCTAGTATCAACTTTTAGTACCTAGTCTGTTGGTTATCAGCATTCTATTTGTCCTCTCGAGCCGAGTTTCACGAAACTTCAATAATTCGTCGTTTAACATGACAATTCTACATACATTGCGTAGCCGAGTCTGCTTACTTGTTAAGGCGTGGACTAATCGATTTTCAATTCAATTTCAACTTATTTATTTACTGTAATAAATGTTATTACACCTGTTAAAACAAAATACAGCGCGGTGCTTAGAAACTAACATGCAAGGGGATAACTCGTATATACCTATTAAAAACCTTATCAAGCGTAGTCGATGTAGGGTGTCATAGGGTAGTCTAAAAATTAAGTAGTTCAAAGTAACAGCAGATATGATTTCCTACCCTCCGTAAAAACTGTGTTACGACAGTGTTTTGTGACAATTTTGCAATGTATGTACATCGAATAATCATCAACATCATCATCAGCCATTTCACGCCCATGAAGGACACAATTTGTCTCCTTCATGGTTTTCTATTTACCGGTCATACCACCAGCATCCAATGACGCCACCGTAACCAGATCGTCAGATCATCTGCTGGGGTGTTGCTGGTCACTCTGGTCAGCCCTTATTTTACGTAACTTTCCACTCTATTGAGTTAAGCATTTAGACAACTTGCTAGAGTCAAAATAAGAATGTTTAAGACCTACTGGAAAAAGAATTCCCAGAATGTAACAGTGTGACATAAGTGGTGGTGTGACATACTGGGCGAAATCAGACACCTCCAAACAGTGGATTCTTACGTAATTGCACCCCAGCAGGTCAGAACTTTTTCGCTCCAACAACCATCAATGATTACGTCGTGGACTACCAAATACAGGCAAATAACATTCTATCGAAAAACCTGGTTTCTTATGCAAAACTATACAACTTAAGTATATTAATTTACTGCACGTTGTCCAAAATATTACATTACCATCTAGTAGTGGGAAGTGTAATCTTTGTAAGCAGAAACTGGTAGTAGGACCTGTAAGCCTTAAACCGAAAAAGTGCTTCCAAGCTTTCAGTTTGAGGTTCCCTTGTTCTGATTTTACAAGCAGTCCATAGAGGGCGCTGATATTTTTGTTCACAATGGGGTTGTTAAACAACAAAAAAGGTTGTGATTGGTGGCACCACTGCGGACAGTGCATCGGAATGCATCAGAGGATATATTAATACATACTTTTCCTTAAGCTTTCTACATAATATTCCAAATCGAATGACACCTCGATCGTAATTGTCGGAGACTAAACAAAAATTTCATCCAAAAAGGTGCATGTTGACTAGACTAATACACTAATTACCTAGTGTTAAAAGAAAGGAATCTGCTTACCTGTGTAGGAATTTCTATCATGAAAATCTACAGGTTTAAAATTTTCAGTACACAACCTAAAAGAGCTGGTAGGCTGCCAATTTTTTCTTCACAAAGCATTTATCCACTGCTTTTTTTCTTTTAGCGTCTTTGAGAAATATATTTCTTTATTTATTTATTTCTTTATTTCCAAACATGATTGGAAACCCTTGTTTTTGCAGTTTACCGTATTAAAATCTCAAAATTGTACAGTTACTTTAGGAAAAACAATGGAGTTTGAGACCTTTATTGCGGGGCACGAAAATCATCTGGAGTGAATAAAAATAGTTTTTAAGGCCATTATTTTTTAAGGCCGGTTTTCGTACCTCGAAAGGAAAAACGCAACTCTTGTCTTGATCCATCCGTCCGTTTGTCTGTGTGTCGAGACTCCTTATCTCGTTAATGCGCGGGAATAACGAGTTCAAATTAAAATTACATACATAAGTGGATCCACTGAGTAATAGATACCTACTCAGGAATCATATCTTTTTCACAAATCAAATTTGCATAACGTGTCAGTACAATCTCTCAATCATATTAAATGTGATTTTAGAAACCTTTGCTTTGGTAGAAGCAGTAGTAAGCCACGAGGTTGTGGACGGTCGTTTGGATGATCGTTCGGATAATCGATCTTCTACGTTATTTAAAATTTTGGTTTTAATATTTGTTTATTGCCCACAACTAAAAAGTACGCACATTTTCTAGCGGCACCAACACTGGGGAACCCTCGCACACTAACACAGCGTTGCAAATAAAAGCGTTGTAAATAGAGGTCACGTCCTCACCTTGTCTTGTCTGTGTGGGATGTGTCCTATCGCAGTTCAATACTACATTTTGTGGCCTGACGTGGCCCGCCCTCCATTTCAGTTTTCCCTTCATTACTCAAACATTAGCGATGTGAGGAGAAGAAGGTCACGGGGGCCGCTGTTGTTCAGCAGTGGGTCATAAAAACACCTTGCTAGAAAAACGGGCAAGTACAGTCGACAGCACATCATCCTATACACCCATGCGCTCTACTCCGTTGCATTACGGGTGACTTTGCAACTAAAATGTGAAGGGTGACGTGCTGTCAACTGTACGAGTCGCATTCGCGCACGAAGGTTCCGTACCATTATTTAAAGTACATTTGAATATCTGATGCGTCTCCCTGTTGCCTTTATTAATGATGAGCAAAAATCGGCAAAAAATAATGGTTACTGTTTGGGAGACCTCCTTAAATATTTATTATTTTAATTTATTTTTAAAGTGAACACACAATCAAATATCCTGTGAATAGAGTCTACTGTTGCCATTTTTAATGTCGAGCATTTCTTGTATGGTAGCCTACCTTAAATATTTATTTGATTGTGAAAATTTCAACTGTCAGACTGGCAAGTGTCGTGATCTATCACGGTTCATGAGATACAACCTGGTGAAAGACGGACGGAGAGTGAAGTCTTAGCAACAGGGTCCCTTACCATTTGCGTATGGAACCCTCAAAACGACAACAGGTCAGCTTTTTCGCTTTTGTCGCAAAGTCAACCTGGACCTAACCGCTTAGAGTAAAAAGCACGGCTATAAAGGTTGATGTGCTGTCACGTACCATCATCATCATCATTCAGCCACAAGAAGTCCACTGCTGGACATAGGCCTCCTCCATGGATTTCCAAAAAGACCGGTCGGAAGCGGCTTGCATACAGCGTCCTCCCGAGGATGGGATCGGATGAGATCGTCTGTCCATCTTGTGGCTGGTCGTCCTACGCTGCGCTTGCCGATATGTGGTCTCCATTTGAGAACTGTCACGTATACGCACACGAAATTGCTATCTTTCCCAGAAAAAGATGTCAACAAGCCTGTAAATTCAAGAGCGACTTTCAGTTAATTTAGCGGAAAAAATAAGGCAGCATCTACTCACGAGGGAAATTGTAATGTAAGCAGCCTATATACATAGGTCAAAATTGCTCGTAGCCCCGGCCGCTTGAGTGATCTTAAACGATCACGACGGTTAAGCAACATAGGGCGCGTTCAGTGCATGGATGGGCTACCGTTCTATGACGATAGTGGCATTTTTTCGAGCGGTTCCATGCTTCGCAAGGCACGTTAAGCAGTTGGTGCCCGTGGATAGATGGCAGTCGTTAAGCCAAGTCAGAGGCCTTAGGGTGGCTTGAAAACATCTAAGAGTAAGACCAGGCACTAGTCTTACAAGCCTCCACCAATCCGGACTTGCCCCCGTGGTGGAATATGGCCTACACCTTCCTCAGGGAAAAGACCCGTGCCCCTCGGTGGGGACATAATGGCTTGATGATGCTAGGGCACAAAGAGTTTGGGCTTCAATCACCACGCGTGCCCACCGCGAATTGACGATTTCAAGCGCTGAGGCATTGAATAAATACCTCATACACTCAGGTTCTCTCACCATGTTCTTTTTCTTCGTTAGCGAGCGGTGTTGCTGCTATAACTTCATAAATGTACGTAACTTAGAAAACAAAGTCGTAGGTACATGCCCGTACCGAGGTGAGGGAGGAAATTATGAGGAGAAAATTATAAATATCTAAGGGTGAAGATATTCTCCTGCTAAAGCCTGATACATTTGCTTTATTTTCATACTTTACGTAGAGACAGAATAAAATAGAGACGCATATTCTTTTTATAAGTATTTAAGCAAATACTAAATCAGTAACGATTGGTCGTATGCTATGTATTTAAGGCTTTTTAAAAGAACTTTTGTAATATAAGGTGCGCAATAAAAACTATGAATCGGCATACGTTTTTGCCGTCTCTATTTTATTGTACCTTTACAGAAAGCATGAAAATAAAGCAAATGGAGATGCCTTATGGTACTGACGCATGTGCTCATTAGTAGCACGAAAGCATGCTTATATTGAGCAAGTGCCATACTCAAGTGCCAATCTTTTCTGTATGTAGGCACATAGACATTCAACAAACAGAATGTAAATTCTTCACGTTGAAATAAGTTTAGGATTTCTTAAGACAGTAACACTGACAACCACAGTGCAGTCTTAGGTTATCAAGCCTCAAAAAGAGGAAGACGGATAGATTAAAACATCGAATACAAAAATACAGAAAAGATGGGGAGTAAAGCATGTTTTCGTGCTACTAATGAGCACGTGTGTCAGTACCATTACACGCATGCATACTCACGCCTGACGTATACTTGCCACGCACCTGCTTCTGCATCATTCAATGAATGAATGAATGAATGAAAAATTCTTTATTGCACAAGAAAAGATCTGCACAAAGGTGAGCTTAATACTAACAAGTATTTTCTTCCAGCAAACCATGGGTGATGTGGAAAGAATCGGGCAGTGCTACGAAGTCCAAGTAATATAGAAAAGATATATTACTTACTTACAGATTACCATTGATGTATAATATCAATATAATACATAAGCTTCATACTAATAATACATACATATAACAATACATCTACTATACATAATATACTATACACTATATTACGATATTCCATAGATTATGTGCCATTATATAAAATAAAATAAATAAATACTTTCATATGCATCCTTATTGCGGATTGCTCTGAAGTCCAAAGTAATGCTCATGAATCGCACTCTTGAACACTTCGGCCGATGGGGCCTGGCGAATGGGCAGCGGCAGTGCGTTCCACAGGCGCACAGCCGTCACAGTAAAGGAATCCGAATAACCTGCCATACAATGCAAGGGGGTTTCGAGAAGCAAATTTCAACATCAAATTGAAATGATATTATTAAAAACTTGCGATGCTGTTAGGTATTACGAATAGCTCGAGGGTGGGTCAGCTACCCTCACTACGGTAGTTGATTTTACTCGCCCCTACGCTTCACTTGTGACCACAGCAACTGCAACGTCGCCGATCGTCGCAAATGGAGGTATAATGCATTTATCTATGTAATAGATGGATTACAATTACCAAAGTTTATTTTATGAAAAGATGGCGAAAACATAAAAAGGAAATTTTGTTAACCGACTTTAAAAAAAGTGAAGGTTCTCAGGTCGTCGGGTTTTTTTTTTTGATATTCCCCAATTAATTTAAACTAAGATTAATAGTTATTAATCCACATGCTGAAGACAGGGCGCTATGGCGCTCATTAGGGGAGGGCTATGTCCAGCAGTGGACTAATATAGCCTGATGATGATGATGATGAATCCACATGCATGTAACATAATTCATTTGACAATAAAAAAATACTTTACTTTACCTCTCTATTTTACTCGAAGACGCATGGTAACATAATCACAAAGTTAAGATCTATTGATGAGACCATGAAGAAATTGAAGGAACTCTTAAAGTTTTAAGGGACACTTGAAGCGATTTGGGAATTGTTAACAGTGACTCATGCATTTGCTACCGGGAAACAAATTTCACAAAAAGCCCAAGACTATTTAAAAAAAAAACCTTCAAGGCAGCACAAAAAACGGATAAATAGTTGAAACGAAAATTCCCTTTAAATTTTATGTACTTATCATAGAAAAATATTTTTTGTGTCTGTGCCCAAAATGTGATGGTCTTGTAACCTAGATCCTAGATCATAGTAATGTTTCAAAGTCGGTTTTTATATTTATTTTTATCTTTTTGGTATAAATTGTTGTCTACCTCTTACTCTAATCGATGTTATTGTCGTTATCAGATCTATCGACGTTGTTGTCGTTATTAGAAACACTATTTTTTCTTCGACTCCCAACACATACTAAATCGGAGCTCACATATGTATATTTGCAAGTCCCTAAAAAACCGGAATTATTTTTGAGAATCGGTTTTTCGGTTACCGTTAGGCGGAATATCCGGTTTTCCGGTTTTTTTTAATTAAACGTTCGAAACTATTGCAAATCACTGGTTTTGAATCGGATCACATTCACTTTAAATAAATAATAAATTACTTTTTCCAAAGATTGTATCAGTTTCACGATTAATTGACAATATCCAGCAACTTCTGATATTCTGCTTCGGACCATCAACCTACGAGACGTTTCTGTCACTGTAATGAAAAACCTCATTTACTATAAATAATGGCTTCTGGAAGGTCTGATAATGATATGTACGCAGACGCAAATTTCATAGATATTTTATTATTTATTAACTATAACTTATAGTTAAGTGATTACGGTATAGTATATAACTAACTCTATTACAACTTATTCATTAGAACTACAATTTTATACACTTAGGTTAATTTTATACACTGTCAATCTTAGCCATTAAGAAGCTTAAAATACACGTTTTTTTAACTAGTGCAAGCATAAATATTTTATTTTTACCTCTGTTAGATTTAAACCTATTGTATGTACACTGTTAACTTTATTCTGGATACACTTTCACTTTTTCACCGGTTGTACACTGTCATGACTCTTTTTATTGGAAATAAATCTATATTATTAACAGCTTTCCGAAAGCAATTGATATCCGAAATATCTTTGACTACCATTTAGATTTGCCTATATTTTTTTAAGAGTCGTAGGTAAAAATTTAACGAGTTAAAAATTGTTTATGCCACATCTGAAAATGGCAACTGAAGCGGTTGTTTCGGTTTCGGTGAAACCGGTTTTGTGACCTCTGGGAAGAACCCTCAGCCGCAACTCTCAGAATAAATTAGGCGAGAAGCCCGCCGTTTGCAACTTTACGTCATAAACTCATAACATAATTTAAGAATATGGGCTTAATAATTTAAGGCGGTCTAATTTCGGCTCATGCTAACGCTAATTTGACAGAATCCCTTATCTGTTTATTCAGGGGTAAGCTGTATCCAGTAACAGATGTACCTTGCTAGCTCGATCCAGATTAATTTTTGCGTATCTCACGTGTTAGTAATAGATTGCAAAAGGAAACTAGTAGAATCTGCATCCCTAAACACTACTTTAATGCAAAACAGTCTATTTAGCATGGAAGCTACAATATACCACAAATTACCTAGTGTAGTAAGAAAACTCAATACAACATTTTTTTAAAGTAAATTGAAGAAAATGTTATCAGAAAAATGTTATGACACTGTAATGGAATATTTCTCTGAAAGATTGTAGTTCTTCTACTTTTGACACACATTGACATACCTGGTACTAAGTTTGACATTAGATTTAACGGTAAACAATTTTATATTTTCAGAGATGTGACAATGTTAATTTTCTTATTTAATTTTGAAATAATAACGAACATTTTTGTTGTGATTATTCTAATACTCTCTCTTATAATTTGTTTTAGTCCAAGATTTTTAGATGTCCGCTCTGCATAAAATCCTTCTACGTGATTTTTATGATAGGATTATGTCGGAGGGTGCCCACCAAGTATAAAACCGAGTTTTTGTCGCCCAAAACTGCGAGCGTTAGCCGCCATCTTGGAAAACGTTTTTTTGCATATATCTCGGAAACGGTAAGTTTTACGTTAAAAACCGAAAAAATCTTTTTTGTAGAGAACAAAATTTCCCATCTTTTTTATACCAAACTTTTCCCCCTATCTATAAGTATATATATAAAAATGAATCCCTATTTCCCTTGGTCACGGCATCACGCCTGAACGGCTGGACCGATTTCGCTAATTCTTTTTTTGTTCTGTTCGTTATTATCAGGAGAAGGTTCTTATGAAAGAAAAAATTAAGAAAATTGCGCGGAAAATTAGAAAATTTAAAATTACTTAACCACCATATAAAATTATTATACTTTTTAAATGTAACCTTAAGACATTTGACATAGAATTGACTGATTGATGAAAAAAAAAATGACGTTTAAAACGGATTCTTCTGTCAATCTTATTTTATTGATGAACAATATAATAAAATCAAAAATCTGCTCATTTATGGCGTCTAAGGCGGAACAAAGTTTGCGGGGTCAGCTAGTTGTTGATATTTGCCGATATATTTAAGTAAAAAAAAACCAAATTTTTTTTTTGCAAAGTAACTCAATAATTTTGGAGATACGAAAAAAAAGTTTGAATTAAAGTTGGAGAGCATGAAATTTTCTACAAATTTTTGCATAAAACTTTTTCTTGCAAAATGATTAGTTGCTGAGTTCTAGCGCAATAAACGATCATGAAAATCAGCGGTAAGTGGTAATACGTTACTCTCGCATGCAAACAAAAAGTATAAGTAAATTCGATGTCTCCGCGGAAAGTATTGTTTTGCAGAACGTAAGTAATTTAAGTCAGAACGTCGTTAAAATGAGTACGTGTTTTATATGTGAGAAATTTATAAGTGATAAAGACGTACAAGTGGTGAAAGATAAAGGTGTGCAAAGATTGATACAATCAAGCATAAAAAGAGAGCAAAAAGAACACGGAGTTTTATTGAAGAATTTAAAAAGTGTAAGCGTGCACAAATTGTGTTACACGAATTATACGGATGAGAGGAGAATAACAGCGTTCATACGAAGAAGATTGTCAGACCCATCATCGTCGGAACCACCGTCGCAATCGTCTGCGCTACCGCCTACGCCTTCGCCATTACGTTCACCAACGGAGCCACCTCAGGTTGGGAAATTCGATTTTGCGAACAAATGCTTTCTCTTCGAAATCGCCCTTCCGGTTGTAAACAGCGAAAAATTTTATAAATCTAACATCGACGAATAAAATTTAACAAATACAATTTATTAAATTAATATTCTGCGATCCTGATTTGTAAACAGCGACTTATATCGCGCAAATGATAATGAATTTGGATACATGAATAAATTTTCGTTCCTTTTTCCAATAATTCGTTAAAATATTTTTATTGTGCAAAATTTCCTTTTTAATCTTTCATTTCCCTCTTTTTCATGATAAATATAATAGTTACCGTCTCCATGATAAAATTTTTCGATTATACTTTTTGGTTTGCATGCCAGAGTAACGTATTACCGCTCGTCGCTGATTTTCGATTCCAGGTGACAATTTTTATTCAGCTAGAACTCAGCAACTAATCATTTTGCAAGAAAAAGTTTAATACAAAATTTGTAGAAAATGTTATGCTCTCCAATTTTAATTTAAACATTTTATTCGTATCTCCAAAAATTATTGAGTTACTTTGCAAAAACAAAAAATTTGGTTTTTTTTTACCTAAATATATCGGAAAATATCAACAATAGGGGGAAAAGTTTGGTATAAAAAAGATGGGGAATTTTGTTCTCTACAAAAAAGATCTCTTCGGTTTTTAACGTAAAACTTACCGTTTCCGAGATATATGCAAAAAAACGGTTTCCATGATGGCGGCTAACGCTCACGGTTTCGGGCGACAGAAACTCTGTTTTATACTTAGGAGGTACCCTCTGACATAATCCAATCGAAAAATCACGTAGAAGGATTTTATGCAGAGCGGACCGATTTTTGGTGCTAAAATTCCTGGACTATTTGTCTACAAAGAAGCATGCAGAAGTAACAATCTATTGTACATGTATTGTATCATCTATTCATAGTAATGTTTCACAAATCAATATATTTTATCTTTATCTTTTAAACACAGTAACTGGATGTATGCCCTGATTGCTATCTTGTTACTCTATGACGTGGGGTCACGCACGGTGCCCACCTGTTCTAAACTCGCCCGACGTTTGTTCTTTCAAGTCGAATTATTAATTTTCAATAAAAAAACAAGATGGGCACTTCGGATAAATGGAGTTAGGTCTCATGGCAACGAGATGGAAAAAGAAAATAAACACCGTTGGTGATATAAATACCTGGGCGGCCGGGCCGTGCTTCACTCGATTTCCCATGTAAAATACGTATTTATAACAGAAAAATCGCTTCTAAGCGAGCGCTACTTTATGATAATAATGTAGTGGCGCTAAAAACCGCCTGTTGAAGATCTTTCTTGCTGCGAAAAAAGTAAATAGAAATCCCGTTTCCATTACAAGTGGGTATTAACTAAATAAAACTAACTACCGAGATATGAAACATTTGATTACATAAAAGTTGTTTGCTTGAGTTAAACAATGTAAAAATTTTTCGTAGCCCCGGCCACCTGAGTGATCTTCAACGATCACAAAGGTTAAGTAACATAGGGCGCGTTGAGTGCATGGATAGGTGACCGTTCTGTGACTAATGCTAGTGGCATTTTCGCAGGTGGTACCGGCTGTCGTCATAGATGGCAGTCGTTAAGCCTAGTTAGAGGCCTTAGGGCGGCTTGAAAACTTCCGACAATAAGACCAGCCACTAGTCTTGCAAGCCTCCACCAATCCGTACTTGGCCCCCGTGGTGGAGTATGGCCTATACCTTCCTCAGGGAAGAGACCCGTGCCCCTCGGTGGGGACATAGTGGGTTGATGGTGGTGGTGGATTCGTATACTGACACTTTACGATTTTCTGTTTCACTGATATATCATTATAACTATGTTATACAGGGTGGAATTTTGTAATGCCACCTGAAGGGGAAGTACTCTTAATACTGTAGATAGAAAATTTTACTCAAAGAAAACATTCCTTTATTTTTGAAAAGAAAGAAAACTGCATTCAAAGACTTTCAAAAATACGCTTGCACCAACGCTTGCAATTGCAAGTTGCACCCTGTACTTTTATGGACGGACGAACGTGGAAATGTGGGCCGAGGCGAAGCCGAGGTACACATACGTGAGTCCATCAATGCCTAGTTGTGGCCAAGGCTTGTATATGATTTTTCTCAAATAATGCGCGGAAATTAAATCAAGCAGAATGTAAATTCTTGACCTTGAAATAAATTTCTGATTTCTGATAAGTAGTACCTACCTACTAAGGCAGAACGTTTTTCTTTCGATTTTGGCGGTAACAAGTTTTCTATTACGGCTCTTGCCACCTCTTGAATTTCAGGAGGCGTTAAAGTAAGTTCATCGCATTCATTTCCATCACTTGAACTCATTCTGTCAAATTCAATAAACTTTCAAAATCAGACGAACCACGAACGAACAACAATAATTTTTGCCGCGTTAAAGTGTTCTTTTTTTTTCAATAGGTATATCCAGCTTTCTATCGCAAGCCAGCTTGAAATTAAAAAAAAAACCTCTGATAAGTTACCTCCTTGGTTGCCATTGTTCGCAGTAAAAGATCGTTCCATTTTTAAATAACACGACAGATATGAGTTTAGTATGTAATTTATTTGGCCGCGAAACACGACAGTTATGAATTTTCATAGAACTTATTCCGGCCGCTGCTCGCGTGTAATTGGCCAGTACAGCAATTTCGATTTATCTCGAAGAAGGTTGTCGAAATAATGTTCAAACTTCCAAGCATGTTTGAGAAAAAAATATTGTGTGTGTAGTAGGAGTGTTCTGTTTGAGAAATATTTAGCTAGACACAATTATCCTCAGGTGTTTAATATGAAACTACTGTTTAACACCAGACATCCTTGTCTTCCAAGTAATCGTTGATTTTATAATAAGCTTATTTGCACAGAGTGTGCTTAATGCTTATGGCGTAAATTTTTGCCCTTGTAGGGCGTCCCTCTCCTCCTATCCTGGCTAAACGGTTGATTGTAAAACATAAAAAAGCTAGTAATACTAACAAAAAGTTTAAAAGGAAAATCACCAACCAACTCAATAATGACCAACTCATATTAAAAAAAATACTGTGATGAACATGTTTCTAGACCCTACACGGCTGGTTCCTAAATACTACTAAGTGCTTCTCTTCACCGTTTTTAATACTCTTCACCGTAATCAATCCCGGTTTCTCGTATGATAACAGTCTGTTATTCTACTGTTAACAGCTTTCAAACGTTTTTTTTCGTATGCACTTTGGCCAACTGACAGTGTTAACATTAGATTAACAAGTTGTTAGTATACGAGAAACCGCGAGTAAATTTATGCTCTTTAAAGGTTTCGTATAAATTAACTTTTACCTACGTTTACTAAACGAAAGTCAAAATTATTAGTTTCACAAGGCATCTATATTTTCTATCACCAAAATTTATATTTGTCATCAAGTTGTATCACCTAATAAATAGATAAACCTACCTAATAAAGAGAAATATTTTCGTTCTCAGATAAACAAAAATTGTTCCCAGGTATGAATTATCAAATTAATGTTAATATATGTGTAAAATAAGAGATCGATAACCAATAAAATTATATTGCATTACATGAATATAAACTTCGTTCTTATAATAACAGTTTCGTTACTTAAATAATAGCTCTGTGCTCAGAATGGTAGATCTGTCACCAAATAAATCGTGTAAAGAATACGTGACAACAGAAATATAGGTGCGACGACGCGCGTAGCGAAGCGGAGCGCGTCGGAGCGTTAGGTTCTCTATGTAAGATCGAAAACAGACTCGACTTTGATGCGTTCTTACCTTGCCTCTTGTTGCCTCTTTAACATAATATGATTTATTGGTGATCTCTTTAAATTAGTTTGCTTAAATACTTATTAGGACACACCTATTATAATACATACAAAAACATTTATTTGGTACTAGACTATACTCCTCATTCAAAATTTTCGAAAATGTTTTATGTACCTACTGAACACTAAACGCAATCATCCCCTGAATACTCCAGTAACATTAATTTCATGTTCAATGCCATCTTTGTCTTCTTATAATCATTGCTGTCATGTCACTTAACTCTGCATCTTGCATCAAAATGTCCGTAAAGCAATTAATTACTATCTATTATCTATCCATTATCTAACACAATGGAATTTCCAGCGACAGGTTAGACGCGTTAATCAATATTGCATGCTGCTCTACGCTAAGCTCGTTGCGGTCTCGCAAATCAATTACCAGTCTAATTGTGGACGGGCTTTCATGAGATGTGTCTGTGAGAGAATACAATCCTCTCCTTGTCCACGGGCGGTTTAATTTACATGGCTGAATGTTTACGCTACAAAGTGCATAATGGTACTGAACTGATACACGTGCTATTAGTAGCACGAAAGCATGCTTTTGTTGAGCAAGTGCTTTACTCCCAATCTTTTCTATATTTTTGTATTCGATGTTTTAATCTATCCGTCTTCCTTTTTTTGAGGTTCGATAACCCTAAGACTGCATTGTTGTTGTCAGTGTTACTGTCTTAAGAAATCATAAACTTATTTCAACGTAAAGAATTTACATTCTGTTTGTTGAATGTCTTTGTGCCTACATACAGAAAAGATTGGGAGTAAAGCACTTGCTCAATTAAGCATGCTTTCGTGCTACTAATGAGCACGTGTGTCAGTACCATAAGAGAAAGAGTCAATTCAGTCCTGCGCCAAGGATCTTATAATGCAAGACAATCATTAGAAAACACAATAATTAAACCTATTAGGTTCTTGTTACGTATGAAGTTTCAGCTCAATCAGCCCGCATTCATTCACTGCTGGACATAGATCTCCCTCAAGGCACGACACTAATTTACATCTAAAGAAATTAAAAAAGGTACATGTAAAGTATAGCAGGTAAAGACAGGGCTAGCTGGATGTAACTGACTAATGACTGGAATGCATTGTTGAGAATGTTTGTTTAGTAATAGTGTTTCATTGTGTTTTGTAACTACTGTGCTTAATACTGTTTTTTTTTGGGTCATCTGTCATCTATATCTGGCATGTTTACATATACATGTTTTTTTTTTATAATCAGCAGAGTACGCGGTGTCCTGTAATCCCTAGATGAAAACCCTTCTAAGTCGAAATACTATGTGAAAATTTAGTTAGCTACTTATTCGAGTTCTTGACCTTATACCGGACCGGACAATATAACTCCCATAACGATACCTTCAACTTGAAGGAGACGTTATGGGAGTTATATTGTCCGGTCCGGTATACGGTCAGGAAATCGAAAAAGTAGCTAACGACTACATAATTATCAAACAAATTATTAATTTATAAAACACAATTTGCCAAAGAAATCATTAAATACTCGTGAATTGGTAAAACAACGCAAGGTAGAAACAACTTTGGACAAAATGTATTGTTGTTATGTATTTTATTTACCCAAACATTTTAGTGAAATCGTGTAATATTTTAGAATATTACATACTTAAGAGAATATTAAATACTCGTAAGTATGTAATATTCTACATCTTCTATAATATAAACATGAATCGCTAAATGTCTTGCTAAGCTCAAATCTCAAGAGCGGCTGTTCCGATTTCGCTAGTTCTTTTTTTTGAATATTCCTTGAGGTACGAGGATGGTTTTTACGGACTTACTTAAGTCTAAAACAACACTTTTATATACTCTCATACTGGCAAAACAACGTTTGCGGGGTCAGCTAGTAGTCTAATAAAAACGAAGAACATTATAAGTAATCATATTTTTTTTGTCAGAATATTATTAATATTATCCTACACAATTGGAGATCTTCAAGGCGAATAGAGAAATACAGGCAGCGAGGAGGAGTATTAAATTCTATGATGATATTAAAAAACTCAAAGCCCAGCGATGCGGAGCGAAGCGAGGCGCACAAATATACACAAACTACACAAATATATACACACTAAGTTCGTCATTATTATGTAAAACATAGTTGAATATCTTAACAGATCATTAGATTGGTACTTACCTGTAAATTACATATTTGTCCCAAATGCATATTGAAAATGAAAATAGCTGTCTTTACCAATTAACAATTTATCTACCGTCATTTTGTAAAATCGCGAATTTGGCAAACGAAATATGTGGTTAAATAAAACAAATAATTTGTAAATTTTTATTTATCTCATTTGCAGAGTAAAACATTTGTCAAATGATCATATATAAAATGATACGTTTCGGATATGAGATGTATGCCGAAAGACCATTTTTTAAGCCATTTTTATAAAAATAATTATTAACGTATTACAAATACGTTTTTTGTCAAACATTAGTGAACCCATAGCTATCGTGCACTTCCACAATAAAGAAAAAGTACCTGGGTGACCAAGCTTTGCTCGGTACTTTTTTTGTAATATAACATATGTATGTAATATAAAATTAAAATAATCCTTTTTCAACAAAAAAAAGAACTTGGAAAAAAAACATCATGACTCGAACCGTGTCTCTTGAAATCGGCCCGAAAGGGGTCGCCCGTTTTCCGTCAGAACTATCCCAACCTTGCAGACAGACGCGAAATTTACCTCTGTATGTTATCATAGCAAATTTCAATTGGCTTAAAACACGGATAAAACAACGTTTTCTAAAAATGTAACCTAGTTAGATCAATTAAACGCCCCCGAAAGCATCTGCCTACAAAATTTCGTGAAAATCGTTGGAGCCGTTTCCGAGGTTCTGATTATATATAAATATATATACAAGAATTGCTCGTTTAAAGAGATTAGATTTCCCGCCAGGCAGATAGTTTGCCCCGGGTCGGCTTATTTATAACTAGCATCTATTTATAACTAGGGTGAAATATCTTTTTCACCTAACCTAGCGCGAAATCTGCGTGGAAAAGCCTATTTTATCCGCTAGCGTGGAAAGTATTTTTTTAAATATAAAACTCCTTCAATGCGTGACTGATTACTAATGACTAATGCAATCAGAAACATGTTTTTTTTATTACAGATTATAAACTTTTTTTTAATTTACACATTATTGTATGTCAAATAGGTCGAATAGGTTTAATTATAAACACTAATAGTATTTAAGTTTAAGTTACATATTTTGACTAATTAATCGGTTAAATGGTTAATGGTTGAGACTGGTGATGGCTGACCTCTGCGTTACGCTCGTAAACGGGTGCCGTCCGTGTGTCTGGCCGCAGCATTGGTGTTTTATTACCTTTTAAGAATATTAAATGATGTTTGACTTTGCAAGTATTGATTGCACTCATGGATCTTGAGATTCTTGGTATATGAACACTCATACCTAATTTGTATTAGCTTTAAGTTGATTTGAGAAAAGATGGTCAGAGTGGAGTTTTTTTTTCGCTGCCTTTTTCTCCACTACAGACGGCCCTAAGGCAGCGGCTAACATTATACATAACTGTATGTACATTGACATTCAACAAGCAGTATGTAAATTCTTTACTTAGAAATAAAAAAATTTGAATTTGAATAAAACACAATTTTAATGTTTATCACACTAATATTATAAACGTGAAAGTTTGTGTGTGTGTTTATATGTTTGTCAGTCTTTAGCGCTGAAACGGCTGGACGGATTTTAATAAAATTTGGTATGGAGTTAGCCGATACCCTGGATTAAAACATAGGCTACGTTTTACCGCGGGGAAATATCTTATTCCTACGGGAAAATCGATGAACCGTGGGTAACACCGCGGGGCACAGCTAGTTTGATATAGAAATTGAAACATAAGAGTGTAATTTCTGAACGCAACCGGAAAAAAAAGAAAAATTATAAAAGTTGAAAGTTATTCGTAATGTTATTTGTTGAATTCGTACTGTGCTAAGCTATTTGAACTATAAAAATGAGTGATTCTTGCAGCGATGACGATATGATTTCAACACCTACAGAATTAATGAACGTTTACAAAATGCCGAGTTGAGCTTCCCTGAAAAATCACGCGATAAGTATCTATTTTTATTGTTTTTCTTGCCTCTCGCATTTTCCTCGCTGTAGTGAGGTGAAAAGTTGTGTGTTCCGCATGGCTGCAAAATTATTTGTCGTCTCGTGTCTTGAAAGCCTCGCTACGCTCAGGAATCTATTTTTGAACCATTCCCTTCGCTCATGGTTCAATATTAGATTCCTTTGCTTGCTCAGCTTTCAATTTCAACACTCGCGCCAAATAACCACTTTGCAGCCTTGCATAACTAATAACTATTTTAATTAATGCCCGGCCCCAATAACCTACCAACCAGCTACCACCAGTTAAAATGTTAACTAGTGATGGGCCACTTAATAGAAAAGAAAAACGGAATATATATTTCAATATATTCCGTCCGTTTAAGACGACCTCTGTGGCGCAGTGGTTAGCGCATCTGCCTACCATGCGAGAGGTACCGGGTTCGAATCCTAGCTGGGGACAAAAAAAAACCCAGGTCTTGGATGTTTACATGTTTGTGACGTCGCTGTTTCTGGTTCCCATGACACAGGGTATCCTAGTGTGGGGCCAGAAGCAATGTATGTGCCTGTATGTAAATGTTATGTTAGGTTATAATATCGCGGTGACAGCTAACTGTCAGTTATCTGTAGATAGGTTATAGGGACCGGGAATTAGTGATGAAATTAATCGGACGTGCTATTTATGGTACATTATGCGAAACATTTTACTTGCTCGATGCAGGAATGTCGGAGTTTATAGCGCGCGCTATCATCACGATGTCATCTCTGCGCGAGCGTAAGCTCGCCACAAGTTTTTTGTATGGGAATATAACTCCGGTCTTTTATTCTCCTTGTATTTCTCTAATTTCAAAAATACGCGTGGTGATTATACCCACATTCCATCTCTCTGAGAGAAGGGATGTACCGTACAGTGAAACTTATATAAGCTGCATAACTATCTCTAAGCCGAGTTACTGTTTGGTTTAGCAAAGTTCGACGATTCTGTTTGAGAACTACGGAACAAGTTTGCAATTAGAGTGCTTCGTAAATAATTTATTTCAGCAATAGTCTATACTCTCTCTGAGAGAAGTCTGTGCAGTGGGATTCTAAATGGAAATAGTATTTGTTTTATTTTTCAAAACATTCGGGTTTGATTCCCGAGCTGAGTACAGGTTTTTCTTAATATAGCTCCTAAGAATAGATCATCGTATGTCTTATAGTTTCAGAGTTTCCTTTACTGACCCATCTAAATGAGTCACCTTTGTATAGGCTGCATTATAGGTAACATAAGTTTAATTTGAATATTTTCGGTCTTATTTATCAAAAACATCAGATGTCTGTGAAAAATACCAATAATTCCCTATAACTCACCAACGATTCCCTATAACTCTCGGTAAACGACGACAATTGTGTGTAGTAGAGACTTTAAAAAGAAAAGACGTCACCACAGATTAAAATAAACTATCTCTGAGAAATGCCTCAAAGGAATTGTGTTTGTATAAATAAGGGTTTGCCTTATTTATAAAGAAGTGGATTCCACTCAAACGCTTCTTAAACGAAGCTAAAGCCGGTTTATACCAGGAACTCTTGCCATAAACGAGTGTTCAGTGAAAAAAACATTTTAAAAACAGCACTGACATATGTTTATAACCGCCATAGTTAAGGATCTGTACGCATTGGACAATCAAATAGACTCGACAGAGACTTGACTATCATAATACGGTATTTGACGCAACCCACAAGAAATTATTTGATATGCTCGATTAAAACAAAAATTTCAAAATACATGTCGTGTCCTGGCGCCGTTGATAAGGATTAATTCCAATGCAGTGCACTCAAGTGATTGTAGATTGCATGCCGATTGCCGACCTCACTTACAGCGCAATCATTCGGAAAATGGCAAAGGAATATTATGTTCAGATGGTTAGATAGCAGGCTAAATAGGCTTTCTAGATGAATTTTCTCTGGATAAACAGTTACTGAGAAAATATACAGCCGATACTGTATACTATTTCATTTTTCAATTCAATTTCTGTTTCGTCAATGTCCCGAGTTAAAATCTAAAAGTAATGTAATTATAAAATCATCGGTGAGTAAAATTGTTATCTGAAACCGATATCATATTTCTATCAGCTTTCTTTTTACTTTTTTTTCTCTGCCTATACATTCATTCACATGGACATCAATGTATACAGCCAACATATTATTATTTTAAGTTATTTTCTTTCTTCCAGATACAATAGTGTTAATTGAACTATCGTTTAATTATATTACTGATTTGTTGTGAACAATAAAACTCAACGTTTTATTGCAAAAATACGCGATCCTGCGAAACTCTAGTACTACAGCAAATCTTTGTTTGATTTTATTGATTATATTTTTAAGTAAAACTTTCGTAAGCACTACACATTATAGATCATTTTACGGGTTCACTTACTCTTGCGATAAAATTCAAGTAGGTAAGTGAATCCGTAAAGCAAACTGTATTGATTACTAGCTGTGCCCCGCGGTGTTACCCGCGGTTTATTAGGGAAAATAAATTGTATATTATCAGTAAAAATAATAACCATTCACATTTCTAGTGATTTTCCCACGGGAATAAGATATGTTCCCGCAGTAAAACGTAGCCTATGTGTTAATCCAGGGTGTCAGCTAACTCCATACTAAATTTTATTGAAATTGCTCCAGCCGTTTCGACGTGAAGATGTAACAAACATACACTCGCACACTCGGCCTTATAATATTAGTGTGATGTGATAACTGACAAGCTCCTTAGCTTATCAGTTATCACATCACATCATTATAATGTTCATCTACATTTTGTGAATAAGTGGCGGTCCAATCAAAAGGCAGTGTGGACAATCACAATGTTAATAGTGTTTTTTTGAACTCACGGCCGTGAATCTTAGGCAAAACGTTAAACTAAGGGCAACCTAGAGCTATTTTGGCATAAATGCTATTAGTCTAGGTTCTTTGTCTCGGGTCCTAAAAATCACAAAATGATTGTGAGATTGTACAAACACTTTCTACAAATTATTCGATCTGTAAAAAAAAATTGTCACTTTTTGAGCCCGATTTTTTTGTGACACTTGACTCTAAGGACTTTTGAGGAGGTAATCATCATCATCATCAACCCTTTATGTCCTCACCGAGGGGTACTGGTGTCTTCCCCGAGGAAGGTATAGGCCATACTCCACCACGGGGGCGAAGTCCGGATTGGTCGAGGCTTGTGAGACTTGTGGCTGGTCGTACTGTCAGAAGTTTAAATTAAGGAGGCAATATATTATGAAAAATATTTTTCGCGGAGTTAAAACGTACTACAAGTATTTATCTTTTAACGTTGTATCTCCGATTATATTACAAAAAAAGTTGGTGCAAGCTGTTGATCAATTCTAAAATTATCCTTGTAACTAAGAAAATAGGGATTATAATACACTTATAGGGAAGTTATTATTGTATATAAGAGCAAAGAATCATTAACTTGACGTACCTCTGGCCGCTGCTCGAAAGTCTTTAACCTTGAAGGTATTTAAGGTATATTTTAGTATGTATCTTTGCACCTTTGCCAGACCATTGACCAGTTCTTAAAATAAATCTATTTTCATTCGCGTCAGCCCACACCCTAGGGCGACCTAATAGCTGTAACAGACGATCGAACTTGTACGGAGCGGACAGCGGACTTGGGTACGGCGTACAAATCCGCTAGTCACAACAGACGCCCGGATCTCGCAGTAACCGCTGGTAATGTACAGTCGACAGCACGTCAATCTTCACATTTTAGTTGCAAAGTCGCCCGTAACGCAACGGAGTAGAGTGCATGGGTATACACCATGATGTGCTGTCGACTGTACCCAGTTCAGACGTCATGCCTGGTGACATATATAAAATTCAAAGTCCTGACTGACTGACACACTCATCAACACCCAGCCCAAGCCGTTTGACCTAGGAAGCTGAAATTTTGCACAGAGGATCTATATATAATGTAGGCAAGGAATAAGAACGGATTTTTTGAAATTCTACCCCTAAGGGGGCGAAAAGGGTTGCCAACATTTTTATGGGAGGTATAAAAGATGTCTGATTTTCTTGAAACTTAAAATAAATACTCTTCAACACAATTGATTGAACACGTGTTTCGCCGTTTTTCCTAAATTTAACCCTTAAGGGAGTGAACGGGTTGTAAAATTTTGAACTAAAGTCCACGCGGACGGAGTCGCGGGCGAAAGCTAGTTTGTCCGGTCCGAGCGTACAGACTCGCGGATTTGTACGGAGCGGACCAAATTCGACGCGAACACCATCGGTCCGGAGCGGACACGAAATAATAATAATAATGTTCGGCGGACAACTCTCCAGACGAAGGGATATGGTACGGAGCGTACCAAATCCGCTGTCCGGCCCGTACCAAGTTCGATCGTCTGTTAGTACACCTAACAGTGGATAAATTGGAGTTAATAACTTATCATATATTTCTATGAATCGCTAGTCGCCCCGGCTGCCTGAGTGATATTAAACGATCACGAAGGTTAAGCAATATAGGGCGCGTTCAGCGCATGGATGGGTGACCATTCTACAACTAACGCTAGTGGAATTTTTCCGGGCGGTTCCGAGCTTTGCGAGGCACGTCAAGAAGTTGGTGCCGGCTGCCGTCGATAGATGGCAGTCGTTAAGCCAAATCAGAGGCCTTAGCGCGGCTTGAAAACTTCTGACAGTAAGACCAACCCGTGCCCCTCGGTGGGGACAATGGGTTGATGATGATGATGATGATATTTTTATTTGCTCGGTTTTTTTATTTATCTGCCGTGTAGGAACGCAAAATATGGGCAAAAGCAATATTTCAAATTGAAAAGAAAACTTACCTACAGATTAAATAAAAATGATAACAGACAACAAGCGCTCAATACAATGGACACTCTGGAAACGGGCATCGCTACTTTTTATTTTAAAATCTGGGGACACAGCTCTGTGCGCTTCCTATTACAAAAAATCTTGATTTTTAAGATAAACTTATAAATGTATTTAAATTTAAGTTTAGCTATAAGACTTTTGTTATGTTCTGCACGCAATTTTTGGCAATAAACTTATTTATTATTCTAACTTATCATATTACTCTTGATGGCAAAATCAGCCATTTGAAATACATTCATCATGAAAAAGGCTTACTTTACTTTTGAAATGCAGTACTTGGGTACTTAAAAAGATAAAAAAACAAGTAAGTGTATCCGTAATAAAGTAAAGTACCTGGATGACCGAGCTTTGCTCGGTATGTAGGTTTTCACACAAAAGGAGGAACTTGAAAAAAAAAGAAAAATTATTATCAAGTCTCGAACCAGGGTCTTCTGTTTACGGTATCGTCCTATTTCCCACTTGAGCTATGAAAACCTTAGAGATGGTTGCGAATTACCTTCTTGTAGTGTAGCAGTTATTTCTTTGCCTTAAAACACGGTTAAAACAACGTTTTATAAAAATGAAACCTAGTTGGATTAATTAATTGCCCCCGAAACCCCTTGCATACAAAGTTTCATAAAAATCGTTTGAGCCGTTTCCGAGATTCTGATTATATATAAATATATATACAAGAATTGCTCGTTTAAAGAGATTAGATAGATGGATAGATAGATACTACACTCAGAATCGCTCGTAGCCTGGGCTGCCTAAGTGATCTTAAACGATCACTAAGGTTAAGCAACATACGGCACGTTCAGTCTCTGGATGGGTCACCGTCTATGACTAACGCTAGTGGCATTTTTCCGAGCGGTTCCGTGCTTCGCAAGGCACGTTAAGCAGTTGGTGCCGGCTGCCGTCGATAGATGGCAGTCGTTAAGCCAAGTCAGAGGCCTTAGGGCGGCTTGAAAACTTCTGACAGTAAGACCAGCCACTAGTCTTACAAGCCTCCACCAATCCGGACTTGGCCCCCATGGTGGAGTATGGCCTATACCTTCCTCAGGGAAGAGACCCGTGCCCCTCGGTAGGGACATGATGGGTTGATGATGATGATGAAGCATTCAGAAGCAAATGACAACGTCGCGTCTGACGCGGCGACTAGACGCGGCGACAAGTCGCCCTGTTTGCGATGGCTCTATGGCTGAGATTCTTAACTGCACTTTGACTTTACTTCGAGGAAAAGATCGACTTTCAATCAAAAATATGTTTCATAGCCCTGTCACACCATTACTTTACTTTCACTTTGCTTAGTAAAGTCGAAGGAGTCGATGATCATGACTTTGGCCTCAAAGTAAACTTAGCATCAATATGCGTACAAATAATGTAGTCCTGAATGATAAAGACATTTTCATAAAACCGAATCAAATTTTATTAGGTTGTGTTATACTTCAGAAACGTAAAGTCAGTTTTAATTTTTTTTGTTTCATTCGCTTTTCACGGACCAAAAAGTGCCCCGAAAGGAGGTTTATTACCATACATCCTTGAAGTCAAGGTAAAGTTGACATATTTCAATGACGTTCCGTTTCATTGAAATAAATGAAGTTTACATGATATTTTCACCATTATTTCTTGAATGAAAATTATGCGTGTAATGTAAGAGCTTCTGTCAAATTCAATACTTGCTCAAGACTTTACTTTGGGGACGTGCTTTGCTAAGGAAAGACCAAGGAACTGTCTCTGAAATTGAAAAAGTTGAAAGTATAGATAGATAGATAGATAGATAACACTTTATTGCTCAACCATAATACAGAGTTATTGTAATTTCCTTATGTCTAAATGGTACACAATTGGCGGTCTTATCGCTTAGAGCGATCTCTTCCAGACAACCTTTGGATGGAGAGAATTGAATACTTTGTCAAACAAAGGTTACTTTGTGAAGACGTCTTTGCTGTAAAGTAAAGTCACGACTGTGAATCTGGCCCTATGTGCTGGTGCGAGTGAGACAGTTGACAGAAGCAAAAGCAGCCTTACGAACGAAATGTAAATTCCTTTCAAGGCTCACGATGTAATTTCGATTCACAATTCTGTGAAGCGTGAGAGCGGGGACGGGCAACAGGCTCTATAGCTCTGTTTGCATTACTAAAATGCAAACAGAGAACTCTACGACTTCCGTGGCGCAGCGCTTAGCGCATCTGCCTATCATGCGAGAGGTTCAGGGTTCGAGTCCGGTCTGGGGACAAAAAAAACTCCAGGTCTTGGATGTTTACTTGGTGGTGATGTCGCTGTTTCTGGTTCCCACGACACAGGGTATCCTAGTACGGGTCCAGAAGCTATGTATGTGCCTGTATGAAAATGTTTATGTTTAATGCTTAAAACGGAGTGCTTTAACATGGAACAGTGGAAATGGTCGCCTTAGTTCAAAGATCTAATGATCGTATAAGTAAACCTAGTCCAGGTATACAGTATCAAATAACAAGGATGATGTCTTACCATCCAACGAGGTAACGTAGCCCGCACACTAGGACACTTCTCACAGGTCTGGGCGCACTATTCTTTTTTACTTCTTCGTTGGTCTAGCTGTTAGGGCGCTAATTACCAATACAGAGGTCGTGGGGTCGATTAACGGGGGCGGCCGTACATTTGTACAAAAAGCCTTAGTCTAGGTCTATTTCATCATCATCATTAATCCATTATGTCCCCACCGAGGGGTCCGGGTCTCTTCTCTGAGGAAGGTATAGGCCATACTCCATCACGGGGACCAAGTCTGGATTGGTGGAGGCTTGCAAAACTAGTGACTGGTCTTACTGTCACAAGCTTTCAAGCCGCCCTAAGGCCTCTGACTTGGCTTAACGACTGCCATCTATCGACGGCAACCGGCACCAACTTCATAACGTGCCTTGCGAAGCACGGAACCGCTCGGAAAATGCCACTAGCGTTAGTCGTAGACGGTCACCCAACCATGCACTGAACGCGCCCTATGTTGCTTAACCTTCGTGATCGATCGCCGGGGCTACGAACGATTTCGTCGGTTACTTCTTCGAAATACTCTTATGAACGAGTTTACTCGCCTTAACCTGTTGAATTTTTGGTGCACCGATTGGCTCAACATTATAAACGCAACTGATAAGGATGCGTTTTAGTAATGTAACCGGGCCTTTAGAAAAGCTCACAGTCGCGCGCATTCTTTTACGATTGACGTCATGCCTGTCGAAATCTAGCATATAGTGTTACCATTTGAAGATAAGCATATGACGTTATGATGAAGCTAGTGCGTTAAGACGTGTAGAATATTCCTCATTTTTCTAACAGCCTTTCAAACGAGGCCAGCGCTTTCTGTTCTCTGATCGAACAAATATTATTATCACTTTTTATGTAAAGAGGTTTCTTGAAGAAGCTATGTTTTCAAATTTAAAGGTCACTGGGCAACTTACTATGAAAACTATACCCACGGCCTACAGAGACAAAATTGGTATGGATGTTTAGATAAACGTCCCTAGTTTACGAATATATATGTCGCATCAATGTAGAGTATGGGAATCTGCCCAAAAATTGAAAAAAATAAATGTAAGTGATATACGGTAATGATAAGACATTTTCGACTATTTGCATTGAATTGATAGGTAATGAACTATTACGATAGGAATAATCTGATGCATTTTTAAATTAAACAAATGTGTGTTTAAATCAAACAGTTTTTATTCAACATAATCTATGTCAACAGGCACAATAGTGTTGTCCAAGAACATGGCTGGCGCATCTATTTGTTCTTGGTGTCTGGCCCAAGATAAAAAATACACCATGCTGGCAATATGCGCGCAGCATCCGATAGTTCGGCGGCCGTAGATACAAGAACAGTAATAGTCTTCTATGCTCTCTCTGCCCTCTATTGTAGGGTTCACCAATATGTATGTATAATACTGCTTACTCCTGACGTGTCGGGACTGAATTCTACCGCGTATCAATGATCTGTTGTTGACCAATTCGTGGTGCCGGTAGAGTTCGATGATATATAGGCCATTTGGTCGCATGTGCTCATGGACGTATGATCTTGCTATCCTGAGGTGATAGCTGCCCAGCGTAAAAAGAATTAAATCTTCGTACGATAATTGTGGGAAATCAAACGCTGCATCACTGGCATCAATTGCAGTGAATGCTACCCTTTGCCTATTCAAGTTGTGCCCACTCACATATTCCACCACCTCATTTCTTCTATTAATATTTTCATTAATTATATCAATGAATTGCTCGGCGTATATGCTATCCGCGTGTGGTCGCCGAGTAGCGTTGATGATCGCTGCAGTGATTCGGAAATCCGCCATCATGTTAGGCAAAGAAACATTAAAATATGTGTGTCGGAATAGCTTATAATCTTTTTTGAAACGACCGTTCATTGTCTCGACAACCCACCGGCACATTGTTATAAGTCTAGACTTGTTCGCATCTTCGGTTGTAAGTTGCTCTCCTCTAGATCTGGATGGTGGCATCTGAGGATTATAGCCAAATTCTTGAATAGAGGAGATTGAGTCCCGAAAGCCGCGGTCTAGTATGAAAACATCGTCAGTCTGTAGAAACCAATGCCAAGGCGACTTTTCATCTTCCATTATGGAACGCATAATTGTTGCATCTGATGTTGTTGCTGCGTAAGGTCCTAATACATCTAAAATATAGCCATCTGTGGAAACTATCATGAACGGCTTTACCAGGTTCCTGAATTTGTGCAAGCTATATGTAATTCTTTGGAACAAAAAATTGGCACTCTTTTGCACATTTAGGTATGTGCCGTCAACCACCAAAATTACTGTATTTTGGTCGCCCCCGAAAATATGCGATGGAATAGAAAGGTTTCGAGCAACCACCTCTTCTCTGGTTATATGATCTAAGCCCAGAAAATGCGGGACGAAATCTTGAGTTAAGCATTCTCTTGCTATTTTTATCTTTCTCTCTAACGTTCTACTGGACATTTTGAATTTCGTAGCCAACCTTTCGTCCGGTTCCCCAGTCCAAATTTTTGTAAGGTATATACCAAGAGTCGTAGCAGGCTTATCATTTCTGTTATGAAGAGATGGTGTTAACTGTAGAAAACTGTTGAATTGTTCTTTAGTTACTCCTGTCCAAAAATGTAGCTCATTATCAACAATAGCATTTATGTTTTCGAAATCAAGTTCGTTTTTTTGTTCCAAGCCCCATTTGTATATATTCATCATGTCAAGTACATGAGCACCATTAAATTGTTGATGCATTTGCCTCTGAGTAATCAGTTCTTCCCAATCATTTCTTTGCAAATGTGATTGGCAGATACGGGCAAGAGGAGGTATATAAAAGTTCTTTGTATGCAACAAAAATAATTTTACGTACAATGGCAATAAGTGCGTAGCAATGTTTCTGCAGTTGTGAAATATGCAACGTCTTGCTGTATTTGAAGCATGGGAATATCCTTGTAGAGAAATGAAATCGGAATTATCTTGTTGACCCTCATTTTGTTCTTCCTCACCAGCATCTTCTGCTTGTTGAGGTGGTTCGTCATGAACTCGTTGAGGTGGCTCATTTTGCCTAGGCTGATTTCTGAGCGTGGAATCCAATCTCACCCAGCAGGCATGGCATATAGACCGCGAACCATCAAAGGGAATCTGAAAAAAAACGTGCAGGAATGTTATATTTTATTTTATTACCTAGTGAACATGGATGTTAATGCAATATCGATGAACATCGACCATCCCTATGTTGGCTATAGTCTTGAACGATCGCCGCCGCGACATGCCACGAGTAATTGTATATATATAGTTAAGTTTTTTGTAAACATAGCGTAGATTAGTTATGAATACAATTATGTAAGTAATAGGTAGTTAGTTTAGAGTAAATAATAAGATGTGTGTAAGGTACGACGAGTAAGCCAAGTATAAAATGATAAAACAAAACTGAACCTACTTACCTCACGTGGTGTTATTTCCTGTAATAATAACTCTGCGTAATCTCGGAACCTTTCGAGAAAGTGCTCTGTGAGAATATGTTTCCTTCGCCGCAACACTGACCGGCTACACAAAACACAACTATTTTGTCTATCCATATCAACGTAATCCAATCAAAATGCAAACTCAAAATCCAGTAACACAGCAAGTAATCGTTAAAAATAGGTAGTTGAAGCTCAAGAAACACACAGATCGCAACAACAAAGGACGAGAGACTGCGACGACAAAGCTAAGGTAGCGCGGGCGTCGAGCACAGGCGAAACCGGTTTTAACTTGTTTAAGAGTGTGTGGCGCGGCTTTAACGTGAGATTGAAACGGATAATGCAAGCATCTGGCCGTGCATTATTGGAAGGCGCAAACGTTCATGTTATTTTTATTGATTACAATACTTAATTGATACCTACGTAATATTTTTAAACACATTTCAATTCAATTTCAATAGTTGTATTTCAGACTACCGCCGCGGTTTTTTTTTTTACCATCACAAAATGAAATGTAGGCTAGCCCTCAATAATTTACCAATAATTTGATTTTTGTAGCAAATATTTTGAAAACCGGGTCAGATTATGCCCAATGACCTTTAGTTTATATTAGTTTTATTAAGTAATTACTTATTTTAATTAGTTTATAGATTAGTTAGTAGTATGTTATTTAAGTTTTGTCCTTGATAAATTATATCTATTCAGTTTCAAGAAAATCAGAAAAAAAAAATTCTAATATTTTATTAATAGTAGGTACAGACATAATGTTAACCGAACGTCAAAGTTGTTAGTTTCGCAATTAATAGATTACAAGGATAGAAAACTAACAAAGAAGCTCCACGCCACGTGTATTCAAGTAATCGTTGATTTTATAATAAACTTATTTGCACAGAGTGTGCTTAACACAATTCTTAAACCGCGATGGAGGTAACTCTAATATATCTTGGGGTATCCTATTGTTAAAAACAGTGTGCGTCTGCAAGCAGCCTTTATACGTCCCACTGTGATTTCAAGCGCTGAGGTATGTGAATAGCTCAGAACTCAGGTTTCCTCACGCTGTTTTCCCTCACGTTTAACGAGTGGTATTAGCTACAATTATAACTTCACAAATGTATATAGCTTAGAAAACAAAGTCATAGGTACAGTTACGAGCAATCACGCTAATATTATAAAGGCGAAAGTTTGTGAGTGTGTGAGTGTTAATGTTTGTTACTTCTTCACGTCTAAACGGCTGGAGAGATTTTAATAAAATTTGGTATGGAGTTAGCTGACTCCCTGGATTAACACATAGGCTACGTTTTAATGCGGGAAAATATCTTATTCGCATGGGAAAATCGATGAACCGCGGGCAGCACCGCGGGGCACAGCTAGTAATATATCGCACACTTGCAAGAACAACGTGTTATTTCGGAACCCTTACGTTACTTGAGACCATATTTTTAAGGTTTCAAAGTAATGGCCGAAAGAATTATTATTTCCAATTATTATTTTCGGCCATTATCCATTCTAAATTCGATCATTTTTTTACTTTTGCCACACTAGTAAGACGTACATGGAGGCAGATATTCCTCAGCCTCCGAACTAAGTGGACGTGAACGTCTTTCTATTTTACTACGACCGACCTAATTTATTATTACGATTGCTCTATTCTCCGTACCTATATTATTTATCTACAAAATCACACATATTTAAAAGGCACATTAATAAAATTAATGTGAGTGTTCTTTCTTTTATACTCCACATTGTATTTTTATATTTATCTTTTAGACCGTAGTTAAGCTTCTCTATTTTTATTGTTCTCAGGTGCCTTTTTTTTACCTCATAAATAAAACATAATTTTACCGTGCCCCTGGATACCCTCTTTCTACCTTAGCTAACGTGCGACAGAGATAGCGCTATAACGTGATGCAGTGTCTCTTTTGCTCATTATCCGTATCCGGAGTAAATAAAATCGCGTTAAAAAAAAATATTCTTGGAATAAAAAATGGTTTTCTTCGAAATATCACGTTGTTCTTGCAAGGGTGCGATATATTACACAGTCACATTTTCTAAAAATCTTGACTTAAAACAATCTAGAAAGAAGTTACTACCGCTCGTCTGACTGTTACCACCGCTCGTCTGACTGTTTTTTTTAATTTACGTAGAAATATCCAATTTAATAAATGTTTGGTTAAACAAAATTATGGTCACGTTGTAAAGCGTGATATCATGCCTTAAACTCAATCACATGCGCATACTCGTAACAACACTATCAACTCACACTTACTGGCAAAACTAATTATTGAACACCCAGTTCGTGATAGCTCAAGAGCTGGATCCGTTCTCTGGCTCTGCTCTAATCCGGAGCAAGTGAGATCCGTTAGCGAATTAAGACAATACACAAAGTCAAATCAATTTGCCGCAGTTCTAATCTACACACTTCTAATTTTCAAACGTCTAGTTCAAGCTGCTGACTTGTTGTACAGTCGGGGTCTGAAAATGTTTACCACCTTAAGGTTCATAATTGTACAGACAATTATACGACATAAGGTCGATATTTGTATTGATTTGATTAGATAAAGCTCAGAATAAAGAGTAGAGTACCAACCTGTCAAAGTGTAGAGCAAACCTTCTTCGCCCACTCAAGGAGGTTTTATATAATATATAGAAAACAAATTAACAAATGATTAATTAACAAAAAAAAAACACTTTAACAAATGCAATAATTTTAAAATAAGAAATGAGTTTAGATACTTCTTGTTAGAATCGGGGCTTAGGAATTTTGAAAGGTAATAAATATATAAAGTATATTGTTAAAGCATTATAGACTATACTGCACATCATTGTGAGAAATAATGAAGTTTGAAAACTGGTAAACATTTTTAGACCCCGACTGTACCTACATACATTTATTATAGACCGAGAGATAGTGACACAAATTACTTGGTCATTAGTAACAGTATGGCGGTTCTTCAGGGGTCTTAGTACGCAATGACAAAAAGAAAAATGATGGTCATAGCGCTGGTACCGGCGGCCCAATCGCGTGGGCGTTAGTCGAACTCGTCGGATAAATTACTAGAGTCAAACGATTTGTACCACAAAAAAAATAGTATTTTCCGATAGTCCATAAAAAACAAAGTAGGCGGTAGTGTCATGCCATACTTCTCCGGTGTGACTTACAGCCCGCCATACCGACGCGAATGTGTTAATTAAAAAAATAAAAATTCAACCATTTGTACCAGGCTAATTTTGGGCACAGTTAATTATCGTCGTGCAGCCATTTACGAAAATCACCATGCTATACTTTTCGGACGGTTCCAAATGGTCGCCATACCGCCGAAAATCTGCAATTTTTTTTTCGCACAAACGATTTGTAACAGTATTGCATTTGGATTTTTGGAAAGTATTTGATAAAATGTGACCGTTATTATATTTGCCATAGTTCTAGTAGGGGGAAAAAGTGCTGCCATACTTGAAAAACTTATTTATTCGACACGTTTCAAAAATACAACTGTACAATACGTAGAATATTTTTTTACAGCATGGGATCATTACATTCTGTTTGTTTGGATGCAATTCTACCCACAAAAAAATATCCCGGATTGTAACCATGGGGCGGACGTCTGTGAGACGTAAGCCAAGACGTAAAAAAAAATTAAAAAAAAATTGACGATTTGTACCAGTATGGCATTTGGATTTTTGGAAATGATATGATGCAATGTGACCATTATTATATTTTCCATACTTCTAATAGAGGGAAAAAGGGGCAACATACTTGAAAAACTTGATTTTTCATCTGGTTTTTAAGGTGGAAGACATAAAATCATTTGTTACAATCGTACAATTAAAAATAAATATTATACACATTCGCCACCTCCCACAGGTATGGCATTATCACACTTCTATTTTTAATCATTTAGGAGCTGTTGAAAAAAAAATTTAGGGTGGTACAAATCGTTTGGAGCAAAAAAAAAATTTGCAGATTTCGGCGGTATGGCTAATATTTGGAACCGTCCAAAAAGTATGGCATGGTGATTTTCGTAAATAGCTGCACGACGATAATTAAATTAGCCTGGTACAAATGGTTGAATTTTTAATTTTTTTAATTAACGCATTCGCGTCGGTATGTCGGGCTGTAAGTCACACCAGAGAAGTATGGCATGACACTACCGCCTACTTTGTTTTTTATGGACTATCGGAAAATACTAAATTTTTTGTGGTAGAAATCGTTTGACACTCGTAATTTATCCGACGAGTTCGACTAACGCGCACGCGCCGGTACCAGCGCTGTGACCATCATATTTCTTTTTGTCCTTGCGTACTAAGACCCCTGAAGAACCGCCATACTGTTACTAATGACCAAGTAATTTGTGTCACTATCTCTCGGTCTATTATTAGGTATATTAGAGTTACTGCCGACGCGGCTTAAGTGCTTAATGTGTTAAGCACACTCTGTGTAAAAAAGCTTATTATAATAATTATTCACTGTTATTTAGAAGACAGAAATGTCTGGTGTTAAACAGTAGATTAATATTAAAGTAATGTATTCCGAGGAGAATAAATTGTGTCTAGTGTTCAACATATGGATGAGTAATAATTTTTAAGTTTGAAAGTTTGTTAAATAAGCTAGCAGAAGTGTTTTGAATAATAAAAATTCCAAATGAATAAATGTGGAGTTTCTTTGCTAGCTTCAAAGTTCATAAACTACTTTTATTATTATGAATAAAATATTTAATTGACGGCCACACAACGCAGGCCTGGTTTACATTTGCTTTATTTTCATGCTTTTAAATAATGTTTTCCATAAAGCTAGAATAAAATAGAGACGGCAAAAACGTTTGGCGATTCATAGTTTTTAATACGGGACCATATTATAAAAGTACTTTTAAGAAATCTGAAATACATAGTATATATATAACCAACTACTACTGATTTATTATTCTCTTATGTACTTATAAAAGGAATTAGCGTCTCTATTCTACTCCACCTCTATGGTAAGCATACTTAAAAAGCGTGAAAATAAAGCAAATGTAAACCAGGCCATACTGGAATCATCGGATATTGACAAACATAGAAAAACACCCAGGACGATAATACAAGTTAAAACGATAAAAGTTTTTACTGTGCGCGATTCCAAAGTAAAGTCCGGTATTCGAGGTATGCTTTCAGCCGCATTAAGCGCGAAAACCCGAAGCATCCGCTCAACGGACCTCAATCCCGTAGTCTACATAACGAGTATTCACCACGCGAACACGATCTAAGGACTGCATCGGCCAACGTCATCAGAATGTATACGAAGGAAATAGGGGACAGTCGTGACACCTGAGGCGGCACCACGTGGTCATTGATTGCGGGTTAGCATTTTAGGATGCATTGTTGGACGATTCTTATATTTTGGGCAAGGGTGCGCGGCGGAGGCGGCGTACTCGGCTAGAGGGGTCGATAAGGGGTAGTCGGAGGGTAGCAGAGTCGAAGCTTTCAGTGTGTAGCTCGCAGCCGCCTCGGTAGCGCGACTCTAACGAAAATCGCTTCCTCACCACCCATTGCGTTTGGCCATCTCCGCTGCAAGGTCAAAGTAAGTATACTTACAATGTACAACTGTCATTTGCTCGGTAATTTTGGCAATTGTTTTTGCCCGTTTCGGTGGCCTATCGCCGCGTATCGTCACACTCCGTGTCTTCGCTGTGTCGCTATTTTTGTAGATTCCAAAGCCGCGTAAGGCTGGCGCTGGAAATTACTATGCGGGCTGGGCGGTACTATTTAAATATGCATTGACGTCAATTTGAATTAGAAGTTTTTAGTCGTCTCCGTTTGGATTATGAAATAGTTTTCTTTTGTTTGTGCGGGTCCCACACGGTTGCTTCTCGGGTCGACTACAGGTTCCTTTCTTGTTTTAAAAAAAATAAATATACAGTGACAATGTTGGTGTTTTATGGTACCTATAAAAAAACTAGGCGTCGAACCACGAAAAAACGAATGAAAGTGTTGTACGGAGTAAATATTGTCAGTATTATAACCTTCTACGTGTGGCTTATACCATTAAACCGTACCCACGCCTAAATCAGAGTTCGCTGTGCAGGATTACGTTTTGCCCTCTGGCCCAATTGGGAACTTTAAAGCAACTTAGATTGCAGTGGCATTGTTTTTATATTATTACTAGCTATGCCCCGCGGTGTTACCCGCGGTTTACAAGGGAAAATAAATTGTGTATTAACAATAAAAATAATAACTATTCACATTTTTAGGGATTTTCCCATGGGAATAAGATATTTTTCCGCAGTAAAACGTATCCTATGTGTTAATCCAAGGTGTCAGCTAACTCCATACCAAAATTTATTCATATCGCTCCAGCTGTTTAGACGTGAAGAAGTAACAAACACACACACTTACACACTCACATACTTTCGCATTTATAATTAGAGTGACTAGACGAAACCCCAGCTTAGCTTGTTTCATCATTTACTATGTATATCTAAATCTTACCAGTAGATATTTCTCTTAAATCTTATTTTACCCAAATAACTATCACGCCTTTGTCTCAAAATCAAAGAGCTTATACCATAGAGGTCACAATGCACAACAGAATACAAATCTGTAATGAATGACAACTCAACTGACATGAAATCAACATGAAATCAACGTGACATTGAGGACATTGGCATGCTTACTTAGCAACGCCATTATAACAGCAATTAATTAATCCATTTTTATATTGAAAATACTCGATAATCCGAATTTTCCACCCATAAGTGGTCGACTCGGATTGTCTAATTTTTTATGCTGTTTAATTTGATGTGCATTTCGTTCGAGTCTACCGTAGACCGGTACAAAATTATTAATATAGATTTTGTGTTTAAAAGATCCATAACAATTTATTATATTCCTATGATTTCACAGCTCTAAAAAAATGCAAGAAAATCAAAGTACACCAATAATAAAAAAAAAGGTATAGTTCTTTCGTCTAACTCTAAATGTTTTTTCATACGAGTTTGGACGAATAAAATATAATTTTTCGAGATAACTCAAGTTTTCATAAATATTTCATACATTATAACGTGCTATGTTTGGATTGAGACGTCATAGTTTGAGCCGGCTTTGTACGGCACGTTTTCGTACCACGTGACTAGAATTACTTCGCCAGTTCATATTATGAAAAGAGAAAAACAATTACCACGATTATTCATATTTTATGAGATTAAATATTTTTTTTCTTGACAGTTCTCCATTGTGATTATAATTATTGTGAACCACGAGGAATGAAGGGAATTACCATCACTTGGTGATATCACATATTTGACACTTGTTGACATTATGTACCTCGCGTGCCATCGTCATCATGTCTCAGAAGAGAAGATACGCGCACTGTTGAACCATTTAGCTATCTAACATAATTATATCCCGACGTACCAATAGCTTTAAAAACGAGTCGGTAACACTCACATAGGGTTCCGTAGGTACTAACATATTTCCGTGTGGAGTTTCTGGTCTTCCATCGGACGCGTCCCCCGGGTGGCGGATAGGGGAACGCCCTCCAGATATGGGGGGTACCGGCTTCGGCCGGCGCGGACCAAAACCAGAGGGAGGGGGACGTCCAGTGGCTTGCGCTGCTGGATGTCCCGCGGGGTCCACTATGGGCCCCGCACCCGTAACCCCACACTGAGTGGGGCCGGGGGCCTTCGGGCCGCGAGGAGACAACCTCTATAAAAAACACACGGTGGAGGCCCTCCTCTATGTCCCTCTGCTCAGCAGATGGCATAGAGGAGGTTGAGGGAGGGTCACAGACGGCAGGTTGGGGGACCTGCCGTCCGACATCGTGACGGGAGAAGGGGGTGGGGGGCCCATGCCCCTTCTCCAGTGAGGGTTGGCCCGACTCCTTGCGAGTCGGGTCGACGTCGCCGGGGCGCCGCTGTAGCATTCGCACTGTGGTTTACCACAAGCGAGATCCGGCGGCGCCCCATTGCACGAGCGACAGGACGGCCCCCGGGGTGTTTTAGGAGGTATGCCTCTCCTATTATTAGGAGAGGAGAGTCCGACACACGGCCGTCGCCCTCCCCCAAGGGTGGCGGTTATGGTGCACAAAGCATTTCACCCCGTTAACAAAAAAAAAAAGGTACTAACATATTATAAATAGTTCAGGAATCGAGTTTTGCAGTTTTCCGAGCTTTTCCCGAACTTCGAAGACATATTTTTTAAATTTAATTATAAAGATAAGATAAGATAAGAATATACTTAATTGCGATAAAGAAAAACATACACACACGCTCTCTAAAACAAAAAACACAAAGGTTCATGCTACAGTTGGCGACCTTATTACTAAAAGCTATTTCTTCCAGGCAGCAAAGGTTGGATGGAAACTCGCGATGGAAAATTGCTGAGAGAAATATACAAATGTATGATTTTCAAAGTTTTTCCTGTTGTATTACAATACAATATTAATGGCCGAATTTCATAGTCCTAGGTCAACGAGACGCACCTTATAAATTGGGATTCCATTGAAAGGGTCGTAATTTTTGACGTTCAATTAGAAGTTTTTGTATTCCAACTTCAAGGGACTGACTGTGGTCTTGAGTAAATGTTTCAAATTAAAATTCGATACATCTACGCGTTCCCGAGATAAAGCATACAGGACAGACGGACAGACAGACAGACGGGCAACATAGTTCCGTTATTCCTTTTGGCCCGCGGAACCCTGAAAAATGACGATTTTATCCTCAAAAACGGACTATCAATACTCTTCGAGATCGTTAACCTCCTCAGTCCTGACCTTGAAAATAACAATAGTTTTCTATTGTTACTTTGTGTACCCGGCACTGAGGAGGTTAAGGAACCTAATGGAAAAATCTGAAATCATTTAATAAACAAACTTTCACTTACATTTTGCATTTTTAAGAGTTCCGTAGTCAGCAAAGAAGCCCTGTGAGTTTGCCCTGTGAGTTTGTTTGTCTGAGGCGATGTTTCCACATTTTAGTTTTGGCGCAATATAATGACTTTTTGTTGCACTTATAATCATGACCGTTTTGATAAGAAAATACTTAAAATTATTTTCTGTAAGTCACTTCCCTTCTCTAGTTCGATCTCTTTAGATATGCCATACATAAGCTCACACCTGTATCCCAGAGGGGTAGGCAGAGACCAGGGACTGCTACCTGACAAATCACTTTCGCTCCATCGACATTCATTAGTCGTTACAACCACGCACGTCGGTTTCGGGTACTTTAAAGATGAGATGAGATTTAGGTAGTGATGCCATGTTAAAAGATCTTTAAATATTTCTTTGCATTCTATGTATTCACAGAAGCGCGTAGCGTACATTTTCCCTATCAAAAAAACTGCTATCTGAGGTACGCAAAATATGGCACGCTCCATTCTCTTTCAATTTGCCAAATATGGCACCAAATGATTTTCTGTTGACTTGGTCTCTGGGCGACATGAAAATTTCCCACTCTGCAAATTGTGAACAAAATCCATATACCTAAGCCTATGCGCACACTAGGCGACACGCCACAGCGACAGTTCGGTGACTAGACGCGAAGACAAGCTATGGCCGTAGATTTTCATATAGTTTGTTCGAATCTCCGCACATTTGGCGTCAGAGTTGACGACAAGACGCCAGAAGCAAATGACAACATCGCGTCTGACGCGGCGACTAGACGCCCTGTTTGCGATGGCTATAAGTAACTCAAACTCAAATATTTAACGTAACACACACAGTACGAAGACTGACTAGATTAATAATATGTTTGCCCTAATATTAGTAATAAAAACCGTAGGTGCCGTTACTTTTCTAAAAATAAATAAAACCTTATATCTATAAATCCACTGGTGTTTATTGCTCACTTTTGATTATGACTTTACATATAGGAACTAAACCGAAAGAACGCATATTAAATTTAAAGCTGAAAATAGTAAAAAAAACAATACCTATAAAAAGTAAAACTAAACAATAAGAAACTAGCAACCCGTCGCCAACAATTAGGGTAAAGAAGACAGAGACCACGATGATTTTTGAAAGTTCCGTACCCAAAGGGTAAAACGGACCCTATCACTGAGACTCCGCTGTCCGTCCGTCAGTCCGTCCGTCGGTTCGTCCGTCTGTCACCGGGCTGTATCTGATGGACCGAGATAGTTCAGAGTTTTTACAGATGATTTATTTCTGTTGCCGCAATAACAACAAATACTTAAAAACAGATATTTAAGGGCATTTAAAATAAATATTTATGAAGGCTCCCATACAAAAAACGTGATATTTTTGGTCGTTTTTGCTCGATATTTATAACGGCAACAAGTAGACGCTTGAAATATTCGCAGAATATGAAGTTATATTAATCACATTAAAAATTAATAATGAAATTAAAATATAAAATATTTAAGAGGGGCTCCCAAATATGATTAAAAACCCTTCGTTCAACTCGCACTTGGCCGGTTTTTGTTAGCTATTTCTCCATATTATTATCTATTAATTGTATAACTAAAAACTTTGACGTTCATAAAACGTTTAAATCGTATTAAAAAATATTTCAATTTGAATTTAAGCTAGAATAAAATATATAAATCTAGAATGTAATTTGGGAGGACCAGACAAAATGGTCCTTGTTACCAATAACGACGTGACATTGTGTCATTAGAAAGGAATTTCTATACTTTACAATAGTTACTATGGGAGTTCCGTTCAAAACACTGTGTGAATATTATTATTTTTTCACTTTTTGACGGCATTGGCAGTCGCTTTGTGAGCACCTTACATTACAAGTGAATTTCTTTGTACCTATTCTTGACTGCCGTGACTATTTTTGACCCGGCTTGTTCTTGGAGTATCGTGACTTACTACCTATTGAAAACGCTATTTATATTACACTCGATATTATAATCTGTTATGGTTTTGTTAACATGGAAGAATGACAATAATACCCTACATAGAAGGACAGATAATACTTATTGTCTTCCTTATACCTATGCAAAAGTATTTAATCCGTTACGTTATGACATTGAAATTTACAATTAACCCCTGAGAGGCGTAGAAAATGTTTCTTTCACAGCTAAATTTTTTATTCTCAGAGGAATAATATTTCTTTACCACAGTTTTTTATACGTACCACACATGAGCCGGTTTTATTCTTTGAAAACGCTGATAAATTTTAAATATTACTCTGTGAATAACTAATTTAGCTGTAAAAGAAAAATGTTCTATGCCTGAGGGGTTAATACACCGCCACCGTGCCTTGCGAAGCACGGAACCGCTCGGAAAAATGCCACTAGCGTTACGGCCTTTCTCCATTGCTCCGGTCCGACAAACGTTAATTACCGATCCGATTTAGAAACACACAATAATACTAATAAGCTTCTCCACTACTCCAGCATCCGGTTTTTAACGGTCCGATAGTTTACTAGAGGAACGGTCCGAAGTGATCGACGTACTAAAACAATACACGTTTTTGCACCGCGCCTACAGCCCAAAAATGTTCCCATACTATTTAATTAGATTAATACAATGTGTGGAAAACGTCCCCTGCCTTGAATAGAAAAACCGAGGAATTTTAATAAAGCACTGCGTCACGTCCATTGCCGATTATAGTCGGATGAAGTGGAGAAGCATAATCCGGCATCCGACATTTTTCTCATGACTGATTCCGGTTCCAACGCCGGACCGGAGCAGTGGAGAAAGGGCCTAAGTGATAGAACGGACACCCATCCATGCACTGAGCGCGCCTTATGTTGCTTAACATTCGTGATCGTTTAAAATCACTCCGGCTGGGGCTACGAGCGATTCTAGCCTGAGTCGTGCGTAACTTTACTAATAAACAGTTTATATTAAACTAGAGCTTAAACACATACCCTTTGGCGAATCCCCGGCATCGCCCGCCGCTTCGCAGAATTTTGCGGTGTGCAACGTGCTGCACCGCTATGACCTCAGACTTCCCGACTACAAAATTAAATTAGTTTGTAGAACGTTAGCTAAACCACGATTCCACCCGTGAGCAGTCCAACGATGACGTAGAGTCGACAGCATGTCGACCTTCACATTTTAGTTGCAAAGGCGCCCGTAATGCAACGGAGTAGAGCGCTTGGATGTAAAGGATGATGTGCTGTCTGTACATGAGTTCGTAAGACGTTAGCTTGGCAGCTAACGTGGTTTTGCTAACCACGTTTCAACGCGTGAGATAGATAGGTAGTAGGGCAGTGGTATACGTGTAAATTGTGTATGTACGCAGGGATCTTACAATTTTGATTTATGTACCTTTACTTAACTCAGGTCGCTAATCAAACTTAATATTATTACAGCTGTTTGAGAACAAAAGTCCCGGAATGGGTCACAGCTTAATTTTTTTAGAGTCTAGGTAGATGAGGGGGAATAATATGTAATCTAATCTAATAATAATCAATTTCACGTATCCTTAGGTTGCTTAGACTTACTGATAGCCAAAGATAGAGAGAAATGAGAGGGGATGGAGGAAGGTTTCAGCCTTTAAATAGGGGTCTTATTTTTAAAACCGGCCAAGTGCGAGTCGGACTCGCACGAAGGGTTCCGTACCATTACGTATAAAAACGGCAAAAAAATCAAGTTCTCTGTATGGGAGCTCCCCTTAAATATTTGTTTTATTTTAATTTAATTATTTCATTTTAAACTGAACATTGGCCGTTGTCAATATCAGTGACCGTTATCAATATAAAAAAAAAACGGTCATAAAATCACTTTTGTTGTATAGGAGTCCTCTTAAATATTTATTTTATTCTATTTTTTAGTATTTGTTGTTGTACCATTTAACGTTCAAGGTCCATGAGATAAGATGAGCGTTGTGTCAAACGGAAGGACGTACAGCGGAGTCTAGTAATAGGGTCTGTTTTACCCTTTGGGTACGAAACCCTAAAAAATGCATATTTTTCATTGATTAATGTTTTTGTTAATTGTCAACAAAATGTAAATACAATAACGGTGTATGTTTTTAAAATCAAATGTAGAACAAAAAGGTTTTTTATGTTAATTTTTTTTAATTATTTGTCAATTACCCATACGCCCACTCTTACCATGATTGCTTACATGACAACAAATGTTAAAAGTAATTGGAGTTTGAACTGAATTGAAAATTCCAAAAGGAGAAGTTTTATTAAAGAATTAGGGCGACGCTTAAGGCGCCGTAGATGTTACAACCGCTCTGGGACATTTCTGATGCAGAGAATTTCCCTTGCTATGTAGAGCGGTTATAGGCTATTTGACAGCGTGAAAAAAAGTATTATATAAATATTATTATCATCATCATCAACCGATTATGTCCCCACCGAGGGGCACGGGTCTCTTCCCTGAGGAAGGTATAGGCCATACTGCACCACGGGGGCCTAGTCCGGATTGGTGGAGTTTATATATACTTATTCGTATGTAAATTACGAGTCTCACCTCTTTAAGGCATTTCAACTTAAAAAAATGGATCATTTGTCCAAAAAACCAAGATAACATTTGATCATTTTCTATCCGTATAAACCATTTTATCGAAAACGGTCTGGATTATCCGAATCTACGACGACGTCACAGCTCTGTAAAAATGGCATCTGTCATTTGAATCGTTCTTACGGTCATTGGTTTTGTCCACCTGTGACGTCACGACGCCATATTGCTCAGGATGGTGTCTTATTTATTTATTTTGGAAGAAATACACGGAATAATTTAAAATTACCACTTTCTCAGCACGCTATGAACACTAAAACTGAGACGGTTTTCAGAAGCCTGTCAAATAGCCTATTCTGCCAGCGTTATTGGAGATGTCTCGCCCGAGACATCGGATTGACCCGATCGAGATTTTGTAATAAATTCGTGGCATTGTGTTTGTTTATTGATACTATTGTAATTAGCTACGACGATACTGTTGAGATTTTTTTATGGATAAGTTATTATTGAGCTAGCACAGGAGGTGGCATTTTTCATGTGACAATTTAAATGTTTTAGGATAAATTTTAATCTTTAGGTATAGGTGTGGATTTAAAAAACAAAACTGAATAAGGGCCAATTTCATTTGTCATACTGTCTGAATCCGATGTTTTTAATTAATTATAGTTTACCTGCTTCGTTAGTAGGTACAACCACTCTTTGATCGGTTTTGATCAAAGTATTTGATAGCGAGTCGATATAGGTAATTGGAGTTATTAAAACCATCGTACGGTAATAATGAAGTCAAAAGTGTTTATTTATGATTTTTAAGCGATGGATATTTCTTATTACAAATTTGTTTTGCAGGTGTATAGTGAAATTGTATAGTGAAAACCAAGGGGTTTATTAGGGGTTTTATATTTATTATTATTATTAGAGTAGAAAATAAAATACAATATTTAAAACTAATTATAGTTGAATTATGTGCCGTCTATGACTAACGCTAGTGGCATTTTCCCGAGCGGTTCCATGCTTCGCAAGGCACGTTAAGCAGTTGGTGCCGGCTGCCGTCGATAGATGGCAATCGTTAACCCAAGTCAGAGGCCTTAGGGCGGCTTGAAAACTTCTGACAGTAAGACCACCCACTAGTCTTACAAACCTCCACCAATCCGGACTTGGCCCCCGTGGTGGAGTATGGCCTATACCAATCTTAAATAATAACACATTATGCTGTTTATTTTGCTTAGTCCCAATATCTCTGCAATCTGCTTTATCGGCAGTATTTTTTCCGGTCTAAAGTGGCATTTTTTTATTTATTTAGATATACTATAATGTAACATTCAATTAATGTTGAAGCCTTCGTTTTAGCTATTTATTGCATTTAGACATCATTATTTCTAAAAGTTTGTGAAATAACATCGTAAGTCATAATAACTTACTTTAGTAAGGTATGACTTTTCTTTACTCAAAATACGTTACAATTTTGCGTCACAAAAGCAAAATATTGTGTAGATCCGACACTATTACATTGAAGTAACCTACATTCGTCAACCACACACGTAAATAAGATAACCGCAGTCGTGTGGATTTATGAAATTTTGAGGTAAATCCGTAAGGCGTATGAGTAAACATGTAAGTAGAATTTCTTTGTTAGATTCTTCTCCACATAATCTATTAGTGGTAAAACAAACTACTTTGAAGTTCATAAATTAAACCTTGTGTTTATATCGTTAACAAAATATTGGATTTGAATTTTGAATTTGTACTTTGCAAGGCTTGTACTTGGAGCGTGCTTAATTGTGCCTAGAGATTAAGGTTTTCCAACTTTGAAATTTATCTAATATCGCTGAGTAAAACTAGTCTGGATGGACGGACGTACGGACAGACAGACAGTGGAGTCTTAGTAATAGTGTCCTGTTTCTCCTCTTTGGGGGCGAAACCCAAAAAAGGAAACGGTTTAACCCCTCAAGCCCCGAGGACCCGCCGGCGGGTCCGATGTGAGATACGGCACATTCCGTTAGGCCCTGTAGACGGGCCGACCGGGCGAGTCAATCTTGCTTAGAATTTTATATACATATTAGAAGACTAACTGACCCGGAAAACGTTGTTTTGCCAGATAGGGGTATGAAAAATAGATAACAGGCTATTCTCAGACCTACCGATTGTATATTAAGGCTGCGTCCCCAGTAGGGAAACTGTTCGCTGCCGACTGAATGAGCCGCAAATTAGTAGCCAACTGAAATTCGACTTAGCGGCATACTCAAATCGAACTAGAACTATTTCGCCGCCGAGTTGAACAGGCTTTTCTGTGAGTCAGCCGCCCACTGAGATAGTCGGCGCGCGTCACGCTTCAAATTGCGTAGATTGAGCGCAAAACTAGCAAACTGTGAAATCTCCATTTAAAGTATATGAAAGGGCATACTAAACAAATACGCCGCTAACCCAGTCGGCGGCAAACTGTTTGCCAACTGGGGACGCAGCCATAATGTTTTATTAAAATTGGCCAAGCCGTTTCGGAGGAGTATGCGCACGTGACACGAGAAGTGTATGTTTTAGATAGGTACATAGGCTGCTACTTATGTATGCGGAATCTGGGATTCCAATAATTTTAAACGCAATGTCTGACCTCCATGGTCAAATTCGTTCTTTTTTTAAATACTGGCCGCTAATATTTTTCTCTTATATACGTTAGTGATTTGTTTTTGTTGGGTTTAAAATGTCGTATCGCTGAAAAAATGGAACTCACTCGTGAAAATATTCGTGCTATGATTTATTACGATTTTCGACGTGGTTTAACGCAACAACAGTGCGTAGATCAATTAACTTCGACTTTTGGTGGTGAAGCTCCATCAAAAACGTCTGTGTATCACTGGTTTAGTGAGTTTAATCGCGGGCGCAGTAAGCTCACGGACGAAGCTAAAGAAGGTCGCCCGAAATCGGTGGTTGTGCCACAAAATATTGAAGCTGTGCGAAAACTAATAATGCAAGACCGCCATGTTACGTATCGCGAGATAGAGGCTATTCTGGGCATATGTATGACGAGCATTCATAAGATATTACATGAAAATTTGTCTGTAAAAAAAATTTGTTCGCGTTGGATCCCGCACAACTTAACTCAGGATCAAAAAGATGCTCGCGTCGAATGGTGCAAGAAAACCTAAAAAAAATTCAACGGAGGCGACTCAAAATCTGTTTATAATATCTACACAGGTGACGAATCCTGGATCTACGCGTACGATCCCGAAACTAAACAACAATCAACAGTTTGGGTGTTTCAAAATGAGCCGAACCCTACGAAAGTGGCTCGTGCAAAAAGCACTGTAAAGCAAATGGTGGCCTGCTTTTTTGGTATTAATGGCTATGTGGCTACAAACCACTGGAGAATCGCAGAACGGTTAATTCGGAGTGGTACACGACCATTTGTTTGCCGGAAGTATTTGAAGAAATACGCCAAAACAACCAGCGATGCAGAATCATACTTCACCATGACAATGCCAGCTGTCATACATCTCAGGAAACAACTACATTTTTATATGGTCAAAAAATAGAATTGATGGGTCATCCACCGTATTTCTATTTATTCCCAAATGTAAAGAATAAATTACGTGGTCAACGATTTTCGACCCGTGAAGATGCCGTAGATACGCATCTACGGCATCGTTCAAACAGCACGTTTTGGAGATACCTCAATCAGAGTGGAAAAAGTGTTTTACAAATTGGTTTCATCGATTGCAAAAGTGCATCGATCATAGTGGAGAATACTTTGAAAAACAATAAAAGCATATTTAGCCATATACATTTGTTTATTTTTTCTATTCCGCATACATAAGTAGCAGCCCTCGTAATAGATAATATTAGATAATAATTTTTACATCTGACACACTTACATAAAACCCCTCAACATCATATTCCATAAACTCTGGACTGTGACAGATGTTTTATTTGTAACGTGTTTAACGTTGACGTGTTTGATTTATTTGTGTATTATTTAGTAATTTAAAGACTTAAGTAATTTTATAACACGTTTATATCACGTCCTCAAACATTCGCGGTTTTGATTTATGTGTTTTAGTGCTCCGACCCTAGAATTGTCGAGAAAGGTTTAGATAGACCTAGGCCTTTAGAAGTAAAAAGGGTTTATTTACTGATACCTAACCTGTGCTACTTTTTAAGGCTACGTGAATAAATCACAAGGTAATCAATCAGACCCACTCCACGACTGTAGCATGCTATGTCTGTCCATTGTATCTCTTTGTGTTGTAGTAATTTGATAAACTATTATATATCTATGTCTCTTAAAATTACCAATCCGCGGTGGGTACGCGTGGTGATTGAGCCCAGACTCTCTCTGAGAGAAAACCTGTGAATCACTGAGGAACGTAATGGGCTATTTTGGGGTCATTCCTATCTGTTACCGTAAATAATACACCGTAGGGTGAATTCTGGGAAACGTATCTATCGACGGCAGCCGGCACCAACTGCTTAACGTGCCTTGCGAAACACGGAACTGCTCGGAAAAATGCCACTAGCATTAGTCATAAACGGTCACCCATCCATGCACTAAACGCGCCCAATGTTGCTTAACCTTCGTGATCGTTTAAGATCACTGAGGCAGCTGGGGCTACGAGCGATTCTTATTCTTTGATTCTTATGATTCTAAAGATAATATCTAAGAATGTTAACCGTTTACATTTCTCTTGTCTTGTCCTATTACAGAAAGTCCCACATTTATTATAGGAAAGACTTCAACATGCTCCGTTGCGAACTTTGTCGGGGTTTTCCGAGGAGAGTTGAAAATGCTTTATTTAATCTGCAATGTTTGAACGACAAAAGGTACATTAGTAGAAGTGACAACATACAAAGAGTGGTCGAGATCTAATAAGTCTGTTTGGAGAGCTAGCTAGGTATGACAGTAGGATGTAACTTATGATACAATTAACTTCTTATAAAAATACGGCTTACATTTTGGGTCCAAAATATCCCTTTTTCATTCAAGGTTTTTCACAGTCTCACACCATTTCCAAAGTTAATTGGTATTATTTATAATTTCAATATTTATTATTCTTCTAGGCAATATTTAGTGTAATCTTACAGACAATATAATTTTATACTTAGTTTAGTTTTAGTTTAATAATTAATTTAAAGATATTTATTGTGTAAAAAGTATATTGTTTTTTGCATTTATAATAACAAAATCAGTTATAATCTCGTTCCTGCAGTGCTGTAACTTTTTGATAGTAAAATTCGATCGATGGTAAATGGATTCGGTCAGGAAATTACAACATGAATTGAACGTATCCTTAATACTTTGCTACTTAATACTTTGGTATATTGAAGTTAAAAATAACCATATTGTGGGTCCGAATCTTTTTGCTACATTACGACCAATTAAATTTAAAGGTAGGTATGAAGGAATTTCAATATCATTCGTTTACAGGCTACGCAACACGTGGAAACCCTAAGCTACCGTTTTCTCCAATGAGAACAAGAGAAATCATAGAAAAGTATAATGACGGAGAACGTCAATATTGAAAACGTAGTTTATAATGACGTAGACTATTTATACAGGCAACGATCACAGCTCAATTAACGAGCAGATAATTTTGCCTCTTCACATACATACAATACATTCATACATACATAAACTCATACTCGTATCCTTTTGCTCTTCATCTAGCAAACGTAAATAAAAATCATAATTTGTTATTAAATCGTTAAAACGGTTTGTGTTATTTTTGTTACAAAATTCATTGAGTATCTTTGTATATCATTCTATAACTGCAAAAAAAACTAAATTAAAGAGAAACAAATCGGAGGTGATATGACAATACGCTACTTGCCTCGTATCAAATTTGATAAATGGATATTTCCTGTAGTATCTAACGTAAGAAACCGAAATACATATATTGACTTTGCTAAGTAAATATGCAGGATGGCTGCAAAATTTGCAAATTAAAAAAATATTTTTCGCCTTTAAATCGGAACGGTGAAAACACTATCCGCCATCTTGAAAGCACCTTTGGTTGTAAACAAACATCTGTCAGTCGTGCGTGCGTAGGTTCGATTGTGATTTGGATTGGATTTAGTGTTTTTGCAAAAAAACTCTTCTTGTGCAGTTAGTGTATAATTTTTATTGATAAGCGCAATCATGGACGCTGGATTCGTGGAAGATGATAGTACCGATTTGCCAAAACCAAACCAAATCAAACCAAGCATTGTTACAGCTAAAAACAGTTTGTGTACATTGATATTACAGGACTTACATTGAAGTGATCTTCACATAAATACACCCAAGTTTCAGTCGATAAAGAATCAGGGTCTCTCTTGGCAAGTTTGAGCCAAGTTTTTCGTATGTTTATTTCACTGGGTAGGTACCTACACGAATCCGCGACTTTCCAGCGGTCTTTATTGACGTGTTTTTGCATTCTCGAATAATGGTAATTGATATATTTTGCATGTAAACTCGATGAAATCATGGTTGCGTTGTTGTTATTTCACTATGCTCACAGATCACTAACAGATTTTAGGACTAGGTAAAGATCGTTTCACCAAACAAGACCCACGGTAAAATCCTTAAGGCCATACCAATAAAAGCCATTCTTGGCACGAACTCTACCTATGTTGAATGTCAAACTTTGTTAGTGATGAGACTCGAATCACCTTTGATTCGAATGATTCGAATCACGACGGTAAAAACTTGATTCGAATGAGAATTTTAGTTGATTCGAATCATAGCTTGATTCGAATGGTCGAGTTTATTCGAATCAGTAGTTGATTCGAATCAGATCGCTGATTCGAATCAGTTTGTTGATTCGAATCAGATTGTGGATTCGAATCAGTTTTTTTACTCGAATCATTCATTGCGCGGCAATCTTACCTGACCGATGAGACAAGTAGGATTTGTTGAAGTTTTTTTTTTAAACAGTTATTGTTTTAGTTTTGTCTTGCTTCTATGTTACTGATAAGGTATTAACTTTTTCTTATGTTAAACTATGAAGTTTTTTAGAAAGTGGTTAAAGTGAATTGGTGTTTAAAGGGCTTAGTCCACTCTGACCAACCGAACTTGTCAACTGGTTCTTTCCATTCCACATTCCACTGCATTATTGTTACCTACTTTCGATTATAACTTTTTGTTTTGATCGCTTTTAAATGTGTTTGGGATGTATTATGACGACCTCTGTGGCGTAGTGGTTAGCGCATCTGCTTGCCATGCGAGAGGTCCCGGGTTCGATCCCCGGCTGGGGAGAAAAAAAAACTCCAGGTCTTGGATGTTTACATGTTTGTGACGTCGCTGTTTCTGGTTTCCACGACACAGGGTATCCTAGTGTGGGGCCAGAAGCAATGTATGTGCCTGTATGTAAATGTTATGTTATGTTATGTGTTATGTATTTGTTTTTTTAGGATGTGTTTAGATGGTTTTGAAATGAATTTAGGATGGTTTTGGGATGTGTTTAAGATGGTTTTTGCATGTCTTTGGGACAGTTTTGATATGTGTTTAGAATGTTTGGGGGTATAATTGGGATAGTGTTAGGATGTTTGTGTTTAACCTCTAGTATGCAGTATTAGAAAAACAAGAGAAAATCCATTGTTTTGTGCAAATATGGACATAGCCGCAGACGACCGCTTAAGGCGTTTTAGTATGTATTTGGAATGGTTTTGAAATATGTTAGCAATGATTTAGGGATATGTTTAGGATGGTTTTGGTATGTTTAAGGATGGTTTTGGGATGCGTTTGGGATGTTTTTTTATCGATGATTTCTAAATAATACCAAATACAGTCCAAAACCTTCATCATCATCATCATCATCATCAACCCATCATGTCCCCACCAAGGGGCACGGATCTCTTCCCTGAGGAAGGTATAGGCCATACTCCACCACGGGGGCCAAGTCCGGATTGGTGGAGGCTTGTAAGACTAGTGGCTGGTCTTACTGTCAGAAGTTTTCAAGCCGCCCTAAGGCCTCTGACTTGGCTTAACGACTGCCATCTATCGACGGCAGCCGGCACCAACTGCTTAACGTGCCTTGCGAAGCACGGAATCGCTCGGAAAAAAGCCACTAGCGTTAGTCATAGACGGTGACCCATCCATGGACTGAACGCGCCGTATGTTGCTTAACCTTAGTGATCGTTTAAGATCACTCAGGCAGCCCAGGCTACGAGCGATTCAAAACCTTGCTAAACATTATCTCAAATCAAATAATGTGCAAGGATAAATTATGGTTTACGAATATTTCAATACCATCTTAAACACATTTCAAAACCATTCAACACAAATACTTCCCAAAACTACCTCATGTCTCTGTTAGAAATAAAAATAGTAGTAGAGTTTTAGTTCATAGTTCAGTTGGTCAGAGTGGAATAAGTGAAAGAGTTGTGCTGGATAAGGTTTTTCAGAAGACATTTTAACACGGTGATAACGAAAAAGCGTTGACAAAAAAAAATTACATCACATGCTTCAAGTATCAAAAATTTGTGACCTTAAGTACTGCAGGTGTGTGAGTGTATGCGTGTAAGTGAAAATCAGTGTTGAATAAATAAATATATAAATAAATTTCATATAACGGACACATACCTTTACTTATTAAAATAATAACAAAATTTTGATGAAAACATGGAAAATAATTGGGTGTATTGAAACATTTACATTGAAAATTATTATTTTTATAGGTACATTTTATCAGTATTTTCAATACATATGATGTCTCCGTATTGATTCCAATCATCGTATCGCTTCGAATCATAATAATGATTTGAATCAACATATTGATTCAAATCAACATATTGATTCGAATCAGCATATTGATTCAAATCAACATATTGATTCGAATCAGCATATTAATTCGAATCGAGGGTCGATTCGGATCATGATAAGAATCATCTTCCGGGTGATACGAGTCGATTCGAATCGTCATTTTTGATTCGAATTCCATCACTAACTTTGTTTACAACAGTTTGGACTTCAAACCATAGACAAAAATGGCGGACCGCGTTTTTGGCTGTTTAGCAAAACAACGTTTTAAAATAATGTTTTTGTTGCTTTTAGGTCCTCAAAAAATATACTAAAATATTTTTTGGTCTAATGGAAGAGATATTTAGCATTTAAGGCTTACTTGAAAAAAGAGTCAAGTAGCGGATTTCACTGATTCCCGATTCCACATTCCTGGCAGAGATTTATTTGTTTCGTATCCCTAATTGACGTCCATGGTCTACTTCAAGTATTTTTTTAAGGCAACAGATTAATCGACTTTGACAGATTTGAATAATAAAAGTTTCTGACTCTGTTTTAATCTGTGATGGCGTAATGAATGGCCTGTATCAGTCAGAGAAATTAAAGAAAGAAATTATTATCCCGAAAACTACAGCACCTAAAATAAACAAAAAATATATTATTAGTTAGGGACCGCTCATATCCATATCCTAGAAGAAACTTTCTCGATTAGTGACCCTAGAAATTATTTCCATTGCTTCATTATTCGAGCTGTCCTATTAAATATCGCCAACTACACCCTATTTACTGAAGCGAACGAGTAAGTGTTAACATGTCAAAAATTTGGTTTTTCACTATGCCACATTTATAACACTGCATAATATTTCAAAGTTATACAAAACGATATGGCTAATAAATGCCAATAAGCAATAAACACAATAACACGGTTATTACCTGACTCATCCCTCACTCGCAGGTTATTTAACTAAATATTTTATTGTATCATGAAAATACCATTTGCTTAAGAGATCTATGCCCCAAAAAATACCTAAAATTTCAGTGGTCCTCAAATAAAAGCGATCCTACTGCTGCCAACCAAATATGTTCGCAACTAGCAAAGATGTAGGACTTTTGTTTAAAGGCCGATTATGATCGATTATTTTATGCTAATGCGCTACGCGAAGTGTAGGAAGAAGTATGGAGAGCTGACTACGAACCTCTTTTTTTAATTAAAGGCAAAAAAAAAGTAAGAAGCCACCCCGACGCCATATTTACTCACGATTGACGTTGTTGATGCGAGTGCAACTTCTCTAAACTATTTTATTTTCTTTAGTGTTTGTCTTGTCTTGTTTGGTTGTCTGTCTGTTTTCCTTAAACAGTACCTACCTAAACCTATGTGGGTATACGATGCAAGCAAAGCTGCGTGCATGAGCTATTTTGAGTGACATGTAAGTTTGAGAGATGCTGTGTCTTAGTTTACCTTTAGTCGTTCGCTTCAGTAAATACACTGTAGAGTCAGACGAAAATGGATTAACTATACCTTGATTTTTAATTAGGCGGACTAAACTGACAGTTCAAAAAGCTCTTATTTTTTTTAAATGTTGCCAGAGCAAGATCGTAGTGATGTGACTTGATGTGTTCATTGAATGTTCGATTTCATTCAATCATTCACTCTTCAATTTTATTTCCTTTATTTGGGGAAAATAATTTAACTTAATCCTAATCATTAAATACCTCCCAATTAAGCAAACATACTTACATCTGAAAAACCCACAAACTTTAGGAAATATTTCGTTTAAGTAACGAGATGACAAACCGACTAGACATATAATATCCACTTTTTTTTCATAAGGTTTAGATGATAACTCTGCAGTTAACCGTTTTCAACAAATAATAATGTTGGCTAGTGATAGATTCGTATACCATATTGTGTCGTGTCTACTATGTACAGTATCTTCTTTATATAGTAGGTATTTATTGGTCACATTGTAACACCTCAGCCTTTAACGCTTGAATAATAAAGTTTTGCCTTCAAAACGTACTTTATTTTTCATTATATCTTGAAGGATCAATACAATAGTATCATGGCTGGGTTCCTCATCACAAATTAAAAACAATAAATAAATTTATAAACCTAATAGCCAGTGAATCTAACGACATAATATGCGACTTAGACAATAATCCACACGTGACATCTAGGAAAAAGGAGAAAGCTGTTTTCTCAACGTAGAATTACAGCTTTCATTATTGTATCGACCACAAGTTTTTGTTCAGTATTTAATTTTTTGGTTTTTTTTTCGTATTATCTATTTGATTTTCCATTACAATAAATTTATTAGCTAAGCAAAACGAAGCTTGCACCAGAATCTTTAAACGTGTTTAGTTGCTAATTTTATTTTAATGTGAAGTCTTTGTATAGTTTGACAATACAAAGCGCTAACGCATTTTAAAATCGAGGTGCAATTCGTCTTAAGACTTTAAAAGTGATTAAAATTTTTAAGTCTAGTTTTTTTTTTTTTGCCTATTCCAAAACAGAAAGGAATGAATATAGTATGTCTGTCATGTTGTTCAGTTATAAATGTTTAATTTTATCACGAAATCCTCTAACTTAAGTATCATTTAATTTTACAGTTTATTCTATCGAATCAGCCCGTAAATAGAGCCGAGCCCACTGTTGGGCATAGGACTCTTCTCTTTCACGCCAACCCATCCGGTCCAGTGTCTCCCAGCCGCTTTCACAATGTCGTCGGCCCATCGGGCTGGTGGTCTGCCCACCGACCGTCGACCCGTTCTTGGCCACCACTCAGTGGCTTCCTTAGTCCACCGGCCGTCTTCCCGCCCAACCAAATGTCCCGCCCGTCTCCATTTCAGCTTAGTAATTCATGTGCGTACATAGAGTTTATAATGTAATTTAATTTGTTTATTGGAGTGTTAAACAGGTAACAATCAATATGACATACAGAGAGAGATAAGATAAGATATAAGAATATTAAGAGAGCTTAGTAGAGTAGATCTAGAATGTCACCCAAAGCATACATACACACACGTGTTTTGAATTTGAATTTGAACAAATTTAAAGGTTTAGGAATATGGTTAAAGAATTACCATAAATCATAAATCACTCAGGGCCGGGCGAGCGAGTTACATTACATACACCAGTCTGCAATTGAATAAACGAATGATTGAATGAAAATATTTATTATTCGATCACTCTGAGCACGACACTATTTTTTATTTTCCCTTACATGGCAACCCACCATCTGTCAGTTTAGTCCACCTAATTAAAAATCAGAGTATAATAGGGTGCCTCGCGCGAAGATTCCTCCTAAACGTAGATTGGTCTCTGGATCGCTATGAAACTTTACCTTTAAGTGTTAAGAGGACATAAATCGAGGTCTGGTAAAATAAGTTCTAGCGCTGTAAAGATAAGAAATATTAAATTCTGACCACGATCAAATCTTACTTTTTGTCCATTGATTTTATTCGCTAAGTTTAAAATTAAATATTATATATTATATAAAAATTAATTGCTGTCCGTTAGTCTCACTAAAACTAGGGAACGGTTGGACAGATTTGGCTTATTTTTTGTTTGTTATATTTCTGGAAGTTCAGTGAATGTTTAAATGGTGAGAAAATATGGAAATATTACGAAAACTTTGGCCGTGCGACGTTTGCCGGGAAGCCAGCTTAGAATAAATAGATTCCCACTAAAACCTGTGGTTTTTTCTACATACTAAGAGTGTTATTTATAAAAAAGTCGACCCCTCAAAACCACTCTTAAAACACTCTTAAAGCCGGTTTACAATAGGATTTACTTGCATAAACTGGGTTTTAAGCTTTATTTGCATTTCCTTTATTTTCAAGCTTTACACAGAGGTAGAATAAAATGGTAACGTGAAAATCGTATGCCAATTCACAGTTTTTATCAAATCTTTAAAACATACTGTTATTTATTAATTTGTTCCATGTTCTTCACGGGTGTACGCTTTTGCCGCGCTTACCCGTAGTCCCGTGGGTCAACCCATCACTGGGTCAACGGATAATTTTAATTACCCGTGGAGCCATGGCATTAGAGATAAAAAATGGTGTCGTGAAAATCGTATGGCAATTCATGGTTTTTATCAAATCTGAAAAACATACTATTCAACCAACAATTATTTATTGATTTGTTCCATGTTCTTTACGGGTACGCTTTGCGTACCCGCTTTGCTTTCGCAGTGTTTGCCCATCACCGGGTCAACAGATAATATTACTTACTCATTTAGGCATTAGGAATTGTTTCCTGGACTTCTAATTTACGGATAAAAATTAAAACCACTTACATACAATTTAAAATGACAACAGTGAAAAAAGCAATACCGATAAAAAGGAAAACTAAACAATAAAAAAGGTCTGTCGCCAACAGCCAGCGAAAGGACTGCAGTTGTCGAGGCGAGCAGGCGTAACAAGGATTTGTTAAACCACCGAAACTCTGCTCCCATTTGCCGTGAAAAACAAGTTTGGCTAGCACGTACTAATTTAGATTGTTACATGTTGCTCCACACAAAGTTGGCGGTAGTTTTGTACAAAACGTTTTTCGCTTGTTGACATTCATCCATTTCTTCAATTGGCCACGCTATTTATTTTTGATAATTTATTTTGAAAATTATTGACCATTTTAAGAAACTAAATAACTTCTCTACTTTTATTCATTATAGGTATCTATTTTGAATCTCTAATATATAAAATTCTCATGTCTCGATGTTAGAGCGCATACTCCTCCGAAACGTTTTCACCGATTTTCATGAAATTTTACATGTATTTTTGGTAGTTTTGAGAATAGGTTGTTATCTATTTTTTATAGCCCTAAGTGAAAAAAAATATATATGGCGAAACGACGTTTGCCGGTTCAGCTAGTATTTAGGTAAAATTTTGGCGTTTGTAAAGTCATCATAAAATGATCAAAGAGACAGTCGAGTCTTTGCCTACATAAAAAAACGTCATTAACGTCAGCTGATTTGGTTTTGTCATTTTTTTTTTCATACTGTCTTTGGTGATATTTTAGAGAAATGTCATTTAAGGTCAAGCCATTTTTAAAAAACATAGACCTATTTACAATACTGAGAAATAGAAATTGTACTGAAAGCATAATTCTCGAAATGGTTTTGAGATTCTCGTTCATGTCTAAAAATATAGCGTGGCCAATTGGATAAATCGCAAGATATCCTAAAAGTAATTAATTAAGTAACTAATGTGAAACCTACGACTTAGGAAATAAATGTGCTTATATATTAAAACTTGATTTATGGTAGATAGAAAGGGATATACCTTCCTCAGGGCCTATACCTTCCTCGGAGAAAAGACCCGTACCACTCGGTGGGGACATGATGGGTTGATGATGAGAAAGGGATATATAGAAGACGAAGAAATACGTTTATTCACTTTAGTCCAGATACTTACTTGACTTTTTGTCGGAAGACTCCGACCTGGTTTTAATATAATTCGCAATTTGCAGCTAACAATGTCTCGTGCTTTGCCTCACACAGGTTATAATAACACGAAAAAAGGAAAAAAACAGACAAGGCAAAGCACAAGGCGAGAAATAAAAACAGACAAGGCAAAGCACAAGGCGAGAAATAAAAAACAGACAGGGCAAAGCACAAGGCGAGAAATAAAAAACAGACAAGGCAAAGCACAAGGCGAGAAATAAAAACAACGGGCACGGGCTATGTCCATGCGGCGGTAAAACGGCCTCGGGCTCAGTACTTTCTGCCAGGGCCGAGAGACAGACAAATACGATGCAATTACTTTATTACGAAACAAGTATTATAAATACGGTGCTTTTAAAAAGGTTTATTTTATATTAATAAGCTGAGAAATAGCCAAATGTATTCTATGTTATATTTTTAGTATTGTAGAACACCTTTGTGTGGACTGTATTTAAGGAGCTGATGGTAAATAAAAACAGATATAACTAAATTTTAAATATATGAATATAGGACAAATAAACCGCGTGCGGGAGCGGCAAAGCACGAACTCACCGAACCATATTGACAACAAGGAGACGGAAACGCTTTCATGCATTCTTGGGCCCAGATGTAAAAAGACGAGAGTGGTGTCAATAAACAGCTTATTATATTGTCACACCATCCTTGAAAATTTTGCGGATTTTAGCAATCTGAGAGCAAAGTTAAAAGGGATTTAGTAAAAGTGGGGCTATGCAACAAATTGACAATAACCTATACTTAACAGCTGATTTTATAAATATGATCATAATATGATAGACAGTTATTTATAACATTAATTGTAGTTCTTATTGTATTGAGTGGGAAAATGTAACGAAACTCACAAATAGGTTAAAAGACAGGGAATACAAGGATTTGTGTCATTTCATCCTCTAAAACTCGTCGGCCCAGTGTATTACATTGATTAGTCGGTATGCCACAGTCGTACAAGTTAAACAATATACTAGAAGTCCGTAGAGAGAAAGCACTGGTCGATGAATATAATTGAAATAAGCAAACAATAACCGATACAAGACGAGTAGGTAATCCGGTGATCATGATCATAGATTGAAAGGGTCACTATATTGCACGGACCGAGAATATACGGCACGAGAATGAACAGCCCGGGAATTCGTGCCCAAATGAAACCAATTATCGGGATGTGCATTCCTGCCTGTACATTCCCGAATGCACGGACGGGAACATACAGCCGTTGACTCGGTGACCATTCGGTGCCTCGTTCACATCACAGAGAATACAATCACTACGTTGTTCACATCATAGGTTTTGCGCGTTTTACTGGAATGTGTGAGTGTGGAGTGTGTATTTCTTTTGGGATTCGTTTAGAAATTAATTTCACTACATATCAGGACTTTTTGACATTTGGGGAATACGGAATAGAATTTCTGAATAAATGTAAAGGCTTTGTTTCAGAATCGATAATTAACATAGCGAAATTGTACTGGACAATCAGTGCAGTCGGGCCGTAAAGCAGAGTTGAATTGAATTCGATAATCTAGCTAGATGCAGTGTTTTTGGTGTAAAACCAGAGATTAAAACATAAGTTCCACATCACGTTGCTGGTGTGTCCATAGTCATGTTAAACTAACCGGTCTTTTTGGAAATCCATGGAGGAGGCCTATGTCCAGCAGTGGACTTCTTGTGTCTGAATGATGATGATTATAATGAGTGGTCTTAAGCGTTCACGAAGGTTAAGCAACATAGGGCGCGTTCAGTTTATGGATCGGTGACCGTCTATAACTAACGCTAGAGGCACCACTCTGTCGTGTCTATGGCTGTACACGGATTCTCGCCTGTACCGATTTTGTACAGCCTGATAACACACGACCCGAGAACGTACGGACGGGAATCCGTGTACATGTACACGGATTCCGTGGCTGTACATTACCGGGGCGTACGTTCTCAGGATGTGCATTCACGGTACGTGCATTATCGTCTCCCGGTTGAAAGTCTGGGAGCTGTCACTGTCAGCACAGATTAAATACATTTGACAAACATAAGTAATAGATCGATCTGTAAACGAGAATCTTCGAGAATCGATTTTAAAGTTGATATTCTTTTTTATTGTAAACTATTGACAATATAATAATTTATTCCGTAGATTTTGTTCACTTTGATTGAATCCATCATCCGATGTGAGTGTTTTTATGTCCAATAATAATTGTTGAAATCATTCACAGTAATCGATTATAGTAATCGATACTTTATTTCATCAGTGCAGTAAACTTGTTTTTAAGATTTCTCGTCTCCTAGATTGTGAATTGAGCAGATTTTTTTATATTTTGAAACAGAAAAAAATACCGCTTTTTTTAAACCATATTTCACCTTATTACAATTGGGCCCAGAGATCCCCGTCTCCTTTAGAATGTAAATCAATGTGGCCACAATAAAAGCGAACATACCTCGAACACATAAAAAAACTCTGAATAAAGCTTCTCGAAACTGTTAACAAAATTTCAAAACCAACTGCTCCAGCTTAAAAGAAAAAAAAACTCAACAAATTTAACTTAAAAAATTTCCAGTTTTAATTTTAATTTTAGTTTTAATAATATTTAGTTAAAATAATTTAAAAAAAATATTGGTTTATTGAAAAAAAAACAACTGTAAAATTAACTAAAAATATTCATGGACCGTTTTACTCCCTAAGAACGTGGAATAATCGTGTCAATCAAACCAGGCCGTGTTATATTTGGTTTAGGCAATTTTGATTTGGCCTGCATGATCCCCCGATTTCACTTGCCCAGACTTCTTTGTTTGGGGTTATTTGAAATTTCTGGTATATGTGAACAAGTTGCAAACTCTCGCAGCTTTAAAAGAAAACATTCATTAAGAAATAAAAAACATATCGCAGGAAGTCTTACCGCTAGTTATGGAAAATGTCTTAAATAGGGCTCAAGTGTGCTTCAACTCTCCAGAATTCAACTCTCCAGATCAACATTTAAGAGACATCATATTTAAATCATAATTCCACTTAATTTTATGGCACAAATATACATATTTAATAAAGTAATTCTAGTTTTCTAATTTAGAAAAGAAGTTGTTGCTGAACCAAATAGGGTCAGTACTTTGCGCCACCCAGTATAAAGATAATAAAATTACAAACTAGGATCGAGCCCCATTTAACAACAGTTCTTTCAGTAGACCACTGGGACCTAATTCTCCGTGAGTGTGAATACTGCTTCATGCTGCACAAGTTAACTGCATTGACCGTGCACCGAGTCAACTTTTCATTGTACGCAAACTTGTTGCTACCGTCGTAACGAAACTGTTGCATAACTTTGCAGTAATGCTAGTGACAGTTCAACCGGACCCTAGTGAGACCAGGAAACTTGTCGCGAACTTAGATTGGAGTGACATTGTTTTTATACTGCTCGAAACATAGCACAATTCTAACAAAAAACATAAAATAGTTTTAGGCGCTCTGCATGGTGAATCGCTCGTAGCCTTGGCTGCCTGAGTGATCTTAAACGATCACTAATGTTAAGCAACATACGGCGCGTTCAGTCCATGGATGGGTCACTGTCTATGACTAACGCTAGTGGCATTTTTCCGAGCGGTTCCGTGCTTCCCAAAGCACGTTTAGCAGTTGGTGCCGGCTGCCGTCGATAGATGGCAGTAGTAAAGCCAAGTCAGAGGCCTTAGGGCGGCTAGAAAACTTCTGACAGTAAGACCAGCCACTAGTCTTACAAGCCTCCACCAATCCGGACTTGGCCCCCGTGGTGGAGTATGGCCTGTACCTTCCTCAGGGAAGAGACCCGTGCCCCTCGGTGTGGACGTAATGGGTTGATGATGAGGTGCTCTGCATGACTCAAATAATAATAATAACAAACTAACAGGTATAAATAAATATAATATAGAGAGGTAGAGACCGCCACTTGGCACGATCCTGATGGATCACTTTCGCTAACTAACGGGTGTGTAAAGCCGTTAAGACTTTATGGAATAGGTCAAATAATTATACATTATGAGACCAGCGTTACAAGATGACGTCATTGTCACGCGATTTGCATTTGAGAGTGCCTCTGGGTATCTAGACCGTTAGGGACTTCACACACGGCAGCTATAATATACATTACATCCCAGGATGTATAGCTTAGAGACCGCTCAGTACCTTTAAGATACGAAGATGTAAAGATGTATATTATAGCTGTCGTGTGTGGTCTCCTGACGATTTCTATAGAAAGATGCAATGAGATATATCGTGCTATTTTTATTTTTTTTAACGTTTATTGAACCATAAAAGTCTTAGATAATTAAAACAATACAATATTCGACTTATACAGAATATCTTGCAACAAGTTAGTCTTATTGTCATTGTTTTCAGCGTTCAGCGTCTCTTGCCTCTCTTGTTACATAGGTGTTTATTAATAACAACCAACCAGCGTAAGCTACAACACAAAAATTTTGTTTGGTGCCGCATTAACAATAAACATTAATGATGGAAAAAAATATAAAAAATACATTTCATGTTGCAGTCCTCTCTGTGTGTTTTATGAATGTGTGTGTGTGTGTGTGTGTGAGAGAGGGTGAGTAAAATGTGTAGTGTAATGAGTTTTTAGTGGAATGGAAACTAAGAAACTATTAGGTACATATTTTAAGTGTATTTAGAAATCAATATTAGTGAATGAATACTTTAAAAACAATTTAATATCTTTTAAGTTATAAAAGTTATTACATTTTCAGTTTCATCATATGAAAGTTTTTGCAGCCAACGCGGTACCGTTTTTTTTACCTCATTTTTATTCAATTGATAGATTCTAATATCTTTATTTATTTTATTATATATGAATGAGCTTAGAAAAGGGTAAAATCTTCTGACAAAAGATGTTTTGGGATGTATGAGCTGAATGCACACTGCGAACCGCCTACGCCCTATTTGTAGGTCCGGTCGGTACTCCAGCATAGAGTGTTTTGTTAGAACCACGTTGAGTAGAAAGAGCTGTCGCACAGTCAATACTTCACAGTGCTCATAAAGAAGAGTTGTTGGGTAGCGGAACGGTTTAAATGTACAAATTTTTAAAATAACTCTTTGTGAAACCTCAAGCTGTTTCATGATGGTTTTTGGTGCACCTCCCCAAGAAGTTATGCAGTATGCAATCAGTGAGTGAACGAGAGCGTAATAGATCCGCTTGAGTACATAAGGTGGAACAACATGTCTAATTGTTTTGAATAATAATATTAATTTACGTGTTCTTTTACTAACAGTATTAATATGCGGTTTAAAGCTTAAATGGTTGTCAATCATAACACTGAGATATTTGATGACCTCTGCTCTTTCTAATGGTTCACATTGGCACGTAGAGGAAGGACAACAGCTATGTGCAAACAAATTAAAAGTATGTGTCACGTGGCGAATAGAGAAGGCTAGATATTTTGTCTTATCTGAGTTCAATGTTAGTACATTGTTTTGCAACCATTTTCTAACAATATTAAAACCTTTCTGAGCAGCCCCATAACACTCCTTCCATGTTTTTGCAGCAAAAACCAAGGCCGTGTCGTCTGTGTACGAAATGATCTCTCCATGAACTGAGTTTAGAAGTAGAAGGTCATTTAAATATATTAAGAAAAGTGTTGGACCTATTATACTCCCTTGTGGTACTCCATGAGTTACGGGTAGTTCTGAGCTAGTAAAAGGACCAACCTTGACACACTGGGATCTATCTGTCAGGTAGTCAGTGAACAGTCACAGCTGTGTGCCTCTAATACCAATTTTATCCAATTTATTCACAAGGATGGGGATCGAGACCGTATCGAAGGCTTTGGCTAAGTCTAAAAATATAGAAATGCATTTATTTCCTTTGTCCAGATTCAGTGTTACAGTGTTTGTCAATTTGCTGACTGCATCATCCGTAGATCTACCTCGACGAAAACCAAACTGATTATCTGATAAGATATTTTTGTCTTCTAGATATTTAACTAGTCTATTATTAATTATCTTTTCCAGTAATTTAGATAAAGATGGAAGTATTGATATAGGCCTATAGTTTTCGACACGGTCCAGGTCCCTCCCCTTGTGAATAGGACGAATTTCTGAAATTTTCAGATATTTGGGAAAAACGCCCTTTGACAAGCACATGTTAAAAATATATGTCAGTTGAGGAACTAATGTATTTTTATGTTCCTTAAGCAATTTATTCGATAGTTTATCCCAGCCAACAGAACATTCGTTCTTAAGGGAATTGATAAGACGTCCCACCTCTTCTTCATCAGTGTCAGAAAGAGCGAATGAGTTGACCAGTCTGTCCTGTGAATATTCATCAAGACTAGAGGTCTCTTCAGGAGCATTTTTTTCTGCTAAACTCTTACCTACATTGCAAAAATATTTGTTTATTTCGTTAACAGAGTTTAGAGGGGAGTCTGATATGTTTAATAATTCTTTAGGTAAATTACAATCTCTGGCTGTATTTGTGATATTTTTAATAGTATTCCACAACTTTTTGCTGTCATTACCAGCTTTTTTAATAAGTTCTCTTTCATATTCCCGCTTTACTTTTTTAAGAATAGTGGTACAAAAATTTCGGTATCGGATGTAAGTAGTTTTAAATATTGTGCTATTAGGATGTAGTCTAACTTGTTTTATGCAATTTATCCCTGTTCCGCATGCAGCGCAGCAGACCTTCGGTTATCCAGGGTTTAATTATTAATTTTCGGCGTGATAGCGTTATTGTTGTAGAATTTTTTTCAACGTCTGTTTTTAGTTTATCTACCATATGGCTCACAGCCACATTACAGTCATCCGTTTCGTAGATAGGCGTAAAGCTAATTTTATCTATATCATTTTTAAGCCCATCGCTATTGATGATAGTACGTGCTAAGACCGCATACTGGCGCATCTGCTTCCTCTTAATACACAAAATTACTGTATTGTGATCCGTTAAAGTTGACTGAGAAATTATCGTAATAGATGGACACCTCGTTTTCAGGAGTACATGATCAATGCATGTCCCACTAGCCTCCCGAGTGATATTATAATGTGCTGGCAATAATCCGTGGTATGCAGTTAAGGCTAGGTAATTATCAGTAGTGGGGTTTAGATTCTCAGCAGTGATGTCTAAGTTTAAATCCCCTACTAAAGCGACATTTCTGAAACCTGACAATTTTTTTAAAGTTCCTTACTAATGTAAACGGTAACACCATCGTTTTGTCGTGCGTTTAATGTACTCGCAAAGGAACAGTAACCATCAATCAATGGTATAGATGATAACCAGCACTCGGTCAGAATCAGAATATCACAGTTTATACCCAATCTTTTTAGCAAGACTTCAAAGCCATTAAAATTACAATTTAGACTCCTAATGTTTTGTGTCAGAATTGACAACGCGGACTACGTCGGGAACATTTTTTTACAATCATCTACATCACATATGCACGATTCGGAAACTACATGACTATCTATGTCATTTGTTAAATTGTTCAAATTAGCTATTTCTTTTAATATAAGATAATATACATCTTTACTAGCAATATACATGTACTAGTAATATTACGAGTAATATACATCTTTACTTTATAGCCGCCATGTGTGGAGTCCCTTATTCACAACCTGTAGCGTAATCAATCTGCCTGTCTCGGACCAGCAAAGTCAAAAGTCGCGACTTTCCAGTACATTAGCTGTCAAATTCTGACGACTTTTGACGTTGTCGCGCGCGACTCGCGTCCTCGTACTACCTTTGATGGTGCTACAAAAGCGGATGTGGCTGTGCCAGGTTGCACGGCCGTGCAATTTTTACTCAAAGGCTTACAAAAAAAACTAGGCCGCAGGGTCCACTGTGTTGGGCGATCGAAAAACGAAATAGATTTACGGGCATGGGTTTAGGGCAAACTTTACACCTGAGATTTTCGCACTTAGGCCCATAGTTCTGCCAGTGTACGTAGCAAGGTTTTCTCTCGGAGAGTGTGGGCTTAATAAACACGGGTGCCCATTGCGGATTGGTAATTTTAAGAGAGATAGATAGATAATAGTTTATCAAATTACCACAACACAAAGAGATACAATGGACAGACATAGCATGCTACAGTCGTGGAGTGGGTCTGATTGATTACCTTGTGATTTATTCACGTAGCCTTAAAAAGTAGCACAGGTTAGGTATCAGTAAATAAACCCTTTTTACTTCTAAAGGCCTAGGTCTATCTAAACCTTTCTTGACAATTTTAGGGTCGGACCGCGAATGTTTGAGGACGTGATATAAACGTGTTATAAAATTACTTAAGTCTTTGTATTACTAAATAATACACAAATAAATCAAACACGTCAACGTTAAACACGTTACAAATAAAACATCTGTCACAGTCCAGAGTTTATGGAATATGATGTTGAGGGGTTTTATGTAAGTGTGTCACTCACTTTTCCACACTGAAAGTAATAACATTCTTACGTTTTATTATTTCAGAAATGGAGGATTTGTGTATGATTACATTAAAACAAAACGCGCTGATGATATAACTATGGATTTTCTACTCAGTAAGATTATGTGCTATCTTGAAATATGTAGGTACTATCGAGTTATTAAACAAATACCTTGTAATTTGACAATAATTGAATTTCATATACTAGGGTTTCCTCATGCAAACTATGCCATTATTATAGATAATTGACAAGAACTTTATCACACAAGTTTGCCAAAGGCCATGCGAATGGTGGCGCGGTGGCCGGGTCGCCTATTTCCCTCAAATATGGTTGAGACTGGCGATAGCTGACCCCTGCGTTATGCTCGTGAACGGGTGCCGTCCGTGTGTCTGGCCGCAGCATTGGCGTTTTCATACTTGTTTAAGAATATCAAATAATGTTTGACATTGCAAGTATTGATTGCACTCATGGGTCTTGAATTTTGACATTCTTAGGTAGATGGACATTCGTACCTACCAAACTTTGTATTAGATTTAAGATGTTTTGAGAAAAGATGGTCAGAGTGGAGTTTTTTGCTGCCTTTTTCTCCACTACATTCGGCCCTAAGGCAGCGGCTAACATTATAATTTTATGTACATTGACATTCAACAAGCAGAATGTAAATTCTTTACGTTGAAATAAATTTCTGATTTCTGATTTCTGACTACGCGGGCCAAGTCCGGATTGGTGGAGGCTTCTTAGACTAGTGGCTGGTCTTACTGTCAGAAGCTTTCGAGCCGCCCTATGACCTCTGACTTGGCTTAACGACAGCCATCTATCAACGGCAGCCGGCGCCAACTGCTTAACGTGCCTTGCGAAGCACGGACCCGCTTGGAAAAATCCCACTAGCGTTAGTCATAGAACGGTCGCCAATCCATGCACTGAACGCGCCCTATGTTCCTTTACCTTCGTGTTCATTTAAAATCACTCAGGCAGCCGGGGCTACGAGCCATTCCTCCTGCAGTAACTTCCGGGGTTTAATACAATGATTCTCTCCATTACGCGAAAAAAACTACAAAAAAAAAACGCTCAGGAACTTCAAAGGTGCAGCCCCGTGCAAGTGGGCCACCCGCAATAAAAAAAAAACTTCACCCCAGAGTATTTAGATAGGTTATAAAAGGTTACGTGTGAACTCATGCAGCGGGGCATAATATAATGTCTACCTATATAAATAATATAGTGCTCTAATTAATAAAGAATAATAATAATAAAAAGTGTATTTGCGCACTTTAAAGCTACAGATGTATCTACACATTTTGTGTGGTTACAGAGTTACAGACGTATCATGCATTATTTCTTGTAGATTATAAGGTACTTACAAGAATGTTGCATTGTAGAACAATGTGGACACATATAGATAATACCTAAAGTGAAGCCAATTTAATAGGTCACATTTGACACTTCATCAAAATTCATCAACGTGCCCTGCGTTACAAACGCAGGGCACACAATATTATTTATTTTTTCAAAGTTAGAACTGCACAATTGCTTCACTTTAATCAGTTAATAATACATATTTAATGTAATAATGTCAAAAGAAGGCATTATTACAATTTACTTTGACTAATAAAGCATTCTAAACTTAATAAACAATGTTTGTCCTAAAAAACTGAACTTCACCACAAGGTTATGTCGGTCAACCCTTTTTGTTTTTAAAAACTAGGGATGTTACCGTAAAAATCAAAGGAATCATCATAAATCAAAGAATGTATAGCCACACATTGTGATAATTTTATTAGTAGATTGTACAACTAGTACGCATCACATAAAGACGAACTTTTATAGCATGAGAAGTGAAAAACATTATTATATTATTCTTTTAATAATCTGAAAAATACAAAAATAATTGAATAGAAACAAAATCCGTTTCATTATATATATAGTTTTTTTAATCTTGTTTTTCTGTGAATAGCAGCATAGGCAAAGGACTTTCGTCCGTGCAGCCACGTCTAACGTTTTTCGTTTTTCTGTATCCGAAAACAACTTGTCAATACAGGTAATTCTTTGTAGAAGGCCAAAGCCAAATCGTTGTTGTGTTTTATAAATATCTTTTTCGTGTTAAGGCCGAGGCCAATTCTCTGTAAAAAGTTTTAGATGTATTTTAGTTTTTAAGGCCGAGGCCCGTTTCATTATATTATTACACTTTTAAGCAAAAAAAAAAAAACTCGTAGGATGTTCTTGGCAAAGTCGTCGTGAAGACAAAGAAAATAATTTTCGTTAATTTTGAACGAGATGTGAGAAAAGACAACATTATCAAAGAAGAATTAATTATATCTCTGAGAGCGGACAGCAGTGATGACGTTACAGAATTAGAATTATAACGATGAACACTCGTTATAATTCTATTAGTTCTAGTCAACAAATGCATTTTTTCTTGGTTAAATTATATACGTTACTTATTTGTTTTAAAAATTTAGGTTAGACAATAATGGGACAGGGTTTTAATTAATAATTGTTTATTTGATTTGATTTTCAATGGAACTCAATTAAAATTACAGTACCTATACGTACTTTTTCACAATAGCTGCATTCGATTCACAAATGTTTGAAGTCCGTATCGATTCATTCGATTTAATCGATGCATTTTAGCTGGTCACCTCACACAAATGTCATGTGGCCTATTAAATTGGCTTGATTCAATGATTCATTTGGCCCTAATACAAATTTTAAATTGCCCCATTTCGGAACGAGCCTGGCTCCAGGCTTCCCTCCCAATCAGGTTGGGAGGGCTCGGAGTCAGAAAAGTGACAAGCGTGGCACTGCCTGCCTTCTTGTCTTCCATCCACAGCATCGAGGCCTTGTATAAGCAAATTATCAGCCCATCCCTGGGTTCGATTGAGGTCTCATGCTGTGGGGAAGCCAAGCAGGCATGGAGACTGGCTTGCCCCTCCACTGACCCACCGAAGGACCCGACAGTGCAGAGACAGTGGGACGGGCCGCTTTGCGAGCTGACGCAAAAACAGCTAGTTGAATCTAGCGTCAGCGACGCAGATCGAGCCCGCCTCCTTGCTGTCGCAGAACGCGAGTCGGGTTATTGGTTACAGGCACATCCATCAGTGGCAATTGGCACACTGATGGACAATATTTCTTTCACCACTGCTGTGGGACTGCGTCTGGGTTGCGCTGTGACTGTGCCCCATCGGTGCCCCTGCGGCGCTGACGTCGATCGTTTGGGTCACCACGGGCTTTCGTGCCAACGGAGTGCGGGCCGCTTATCGAGGCATGCTACCTTAAATGACGTCATCCGAAGGGCCCTCGCCACATCCGGAGTTCCAGCAATGCTGGAACCCCCAGGAATATTCCGCGATGATGGGAAGAGGCCCGACGGAATGACGTCAATTCCCTGGAAACATGGGAGGCCGTTAGTGTGGGACTCAACTTGTGTCGACACGTTAGCGCCCTCCCATGTTTCTCAGAGTACAAGGGTGGCTGGCTCGGCGGCCGGTGCAGCGGAAGGCCTCAAACGGCGAAAATATGCGTCATTGGGCAACCAATACATATTTGCGCCGTTTGGGGTCGAGACACTAGGCCCGTGGGGCCCCGAGGCGCGTTCGCTCTTTAAAGAGCTGTCGACGCGCCTCATCGACGCCACGGGAGACCGGAGGGCTGACGCATACCTCGGCCAGAGAATAAGTCTGGCCATCCAAAGGGGGAATGTTGCCAGCATTCTGGGCTCTCTGCCGCGGGACACCGACCTGGGGCAAGTTTTTTATTTGTAAATACCTATATAATTAGAAATTACTTTATATTAGTTTATAGTAGATTAGTTTAATAGATTGTTATTTAAATCTTTATGTTGTTGTATGTGTCTTGTTTTAACAATAATTAAACCAACTTTTATTCAAAAATTGGCTTTAATTTATAATATTTTTTAGAAGATTCCGTCAAAATCAATTCGGTAAATTTTGTTTAATTTTAGACGTGGAATAATTTTTATTGTACCTTAAATCAGCGCTGAAGGCTTGTCCATCAGCATAATGCTGAGTCAGCTGCCATTTATAACAGCAGTGACACGCCGTGACCTTTATTTTCTTTCTGTTCTCTTCTGATTTTCTGTTTTGCACTATTTTTTGTTTTATTTTTTGGGTTTGTTGTATTATTGTGGCGTGTGTACTGTTTTTATAATAAATTTTTCTTCTTCTTCTTCTTCTTAAACGGTAAAAAATATTGGAAATTTTGCGGATTTACTTTATCCGTTATCTTATACTTCATTTACTTTATCCCTCCCCGTCCTCAATAATAATAATATTGTAAAGACGACCTCTGTGGCGTAACGGTTAGCGCATCTGCTTACCATGCGAGAGGTCCCGGGTTCGATCCCCGACTGGGGAGAAAAAAAAACTCCAGGTCTTGGATGTTTACATGTTTGTGACGTCGCTGTTTCTGGTTCCCACGACACCCGCGTGAAACTATTAACGACTAGGTATTATATAAATTTTATTTTAAGGTTTGGGTTTTTAAGGTCTTTTATAGTCAACGCTGTCTGAAAAAACTTACTCTTTGTTTATCCAGCGGTAAATTCAATAGAGCGAATTAGCCAAAAACGTCTTGCAACATGACAATTTCAGAGCTACCCAAAGATAAATTGTCTGAATGTAACCTTCTCAATCTGCTCATTATCCTACTCTTCTATTTGTAGATACGTATTATTCCCATTAACTTACTTATCCAGCCACTTGATTGGCGATACCACTCGGTAACGGCGAAGAGAAGCTGTCCGCGTCATTGAATCCTTTTGAGTCAAAACATGCATATATTTGGCAGCTCGGACTAGGCTAAATCGGACAACTTCAAACAGTGGAGAAATTGCATTGTGGAGCCTTGTAAAGCCTCGTACGTGAATACTTACATTCACAGGAAATTGTCGAGCCAATATCCTGTGAATGTGCCAAATAGGCTTGCCATCCACGTAAATTCTACACAACACAATCACTCGCACAGATCCCAAAGTAACCCTGTGCTATATTAACTAGGCGATCACTTCACAAACGAGACCTTTTGTTTGTACAAATGCCGGAGGTGGTGCATTCGATTCCCATTGACGTCCACCGTACATGCAAATGTAATACATTTGGGCTTGGTAATCTGGCGTGATACAGCTGGACCAGTGTTTTTCAATCTTTCTGCAGACGCGACCCCCTTTACAAGTAAAAAATATTGCGACCCTCAGGCCCTCAACACCATACTAAAATATTTAAGTGTCAGTAATATGAAAGAAAAATTGAAAGGTTTTATTTTAAATAAAAGATCTGTCTTAAAACTTTACTACGGTGACTCTTTCATTAAGTTCAATAAAATATCTGCGCCCTCAAGAACAAAAGAATAAAAACAAAGCCCGACCGTTTGTCTTTTATTTATTCTGCCATAGCTCGTCAATTTTTACATTGGCAACATTAACAACAAATCTAGCATTTTACGGTCACTTGGCTGGCGAACGAGGACCCCCGAGCAAGTCTTCAGGACCCCCTTGGGGGTCGTGGCGCACAGATTGAAAAACACTGCACTAAACCATCGAGGCAGTCGTAGATAAGATGGTCAATAGGCATAGTGGTCGCTGCCTTTTCCTTCACTACAAAACTTTTTTTATTTTTTATTTATTGACTTACGTTTCTATCGAAGAGTTTTAAATTTTATAAATTATTCGTCAAACTGCGTGGCAGTTTGTTGGCGAATTAATCGCACTCTTTTAACATAAATGGTAACTATTCCATAAAATTAATATGAAAGTAGGTACAGTCGACAGCTGACCCACCACTACATGTACACTCTGTATTCGGCCACTGACCCATCGCATTGTCTTTTGCCGGCCTCTCTCACTATTACTATTAAAATTCAATTTGGCAGTGTATGATAGCTTTAAAGAAACTGCGACGCTAAAAGGTTTCAGTTTCCTAAGCCCATTGAAGACGGTAGTACGATATAAAAGCATTTATATAAAAGAGAAATTCTCTGCCACAATTCAGGCAACATCATTTTAACCCGTAACGCGTGCATCACAAGGGCGACTATCGTTCGCTGTACTGATTCGTTACCACCCTTGCTTGCTTTGAACGGTGTTCAAAAAGGATCTTAACGTAATATTCAGTCTATGTTCGGAACCACCTCGACTGCACTTCAAAGGGGTTTGAGAGCAACTGAACTGAATTTGTTGCTCAATAAACTTCGGAAACTAGATACTAAAGTCTACTTAATTTTACGTTTTAAAAGTGAAATGATATTAAATATAAAATCAATGTACCGCGTGAAAACTGCCTCACCGATTTGGCAGTATTTTTTCAATTACCTAATGGTGTTCGTTGGAGAACGCTTTTTTTTTATGTTCGCAATGGTTCGGAAAAGACTCTTGACTGTGCGTTATTTACTAAAGTAGATAGATAGAATATTGTTTTAAATGTAATGTAATTGCTCGTGTGTACAATAAAGAGTTCTATTGCAATCGAATCTAATGTAAGCAGCCTATTGCTTAATTAAACATTGACCCATTAGTAAATAGGTCATTTGAGTTACGCAAGGATTTTTTTTACTCGAGATCTGAGGAAAAAAATCCTCAATCAATAGTTAATCATACGCTCGAAATACAATCATTCATGATTAATTAATAAATCAGTTTTAATTTTATGCGTGAAGAAGTAGGATGAATCCATAATAGCAAGTGGTTAACTCAAATGACCTATCTACTGATAGGTCACTGTTCCATTAAGCATGCGTATACGTCCCTCACTTTTAGCCCCGGCCGCCTGAGTGATCTTAAACGATCACGAAGATTAAGCAACATAGGGCGCGTTCAGTGCATGGATGGGTGACTGTCTATGACTTTTCCGAGCGATTCCGTGCTTCGTAAGGCACGTTAAGCAGTTGGTGCCGGCTGCCGTCGACTTAGGAACTAGAAAAAGTAAGACCAGCCACTAGTCTTACAAGCCTCCACCAATCAGGACTTGGCCCCCGTAGTGGAGTATGGCCTATACCTTCCTCAGGGAAGAGACCCGTGCCCCTCAGTGGGGACATAATGGGTTGATGATGATGATGATGATATGTCCCTCTACAGGGCACAGACCTTTTCTCAGAGTATTTACTTAAGTATGGATTTTAATCAGCACCCGTGCCAACCGCGGATTTCAAGCGCTTAGGTATTGAGTAGCTCTGACACTTAGGTTTCCTCACGATATTTACCCTTCACGGTTAGCGAGTGGTATTGCTACTATAACTTCACAAATGTACTACTCGTAAATAATTTCGTCTGTTCTTTAGAGAAGATAGAGCATGTCACTCTGCAGCAGTTTTGTAATTTGTGAATAATAATATATATAAAAAATATAGTATTTAGTTATTCTAAATTTTATAAGGTTCGTCATTGATATGTTTCATTTAAAAGTTAATGGTAATGGTTTTGTTGTAAAGTCATCAATTTTTTTTTCTCCTTTTCTTACCATGGATATTAATATTTTATTGAACCATCCTTGGTCTGGGTCTTGGTCTGGACAATAATGTTGATAACAGAGCTAGATGTATCATTATTCTAATTTTTAACTTCTAAATTGTCAGTTCGTTTTCTCTAATAAAGAAAATAAAATAAATATGCTCCAAGTAATTCATAAACTATTTACAGTGAAATGTAACTGAATACGAGTATAAAGTGTGATATTAAGCAGCTTATGATATTGTGCAGTGCGCATTTAACCTCATTTATAAATCGTATGCAGTCACTGGTTCAGACCCAACGCAGGGGGCGTTCATTCGATCGTCGGATGGACTAGATCCATTGCCGTGTTGGCATTTCGCTCGACGTGGCTTTGACGCAACGTACACTCACGGCCAGGTCATCCTTTACATGTTTGTGGCAACGACACCCCTAAAGTAAGGGACATGAGTGCACGTACGTAGGTTTACATAAACGTTGACGCCCTATCGACTGTACGTAACGCCCGTCCAAAGCATTTAGCAGAATGTAGCCTGAATACTTCAAGCACGATACAGGAAAATTGGCATTGACGATGGAACTAATGTTGATGTTGGGTAGCTGCGAATTCATCGATTAATCCCGAGCGCGATTGTAAAAATAATAAAGGCGCGCACGCTATTTTTACTAACAATACCTCGTCGGGATGGAGGTAGCGCTAACACACGGGCGCGGGGTTGTGTTTGTTTTTCGTACTGCAGTCATTATTTAAACAAGGAACGAAAGAACATTGCAAATGGACTACGCAAAATTAATGTGCCGTACCAATAATCTAATGCTTTATTTTATTCCTTAAAACTAGGCACTTTCCAAAATTATTTCGATACAAACTTGAGTGTATTAGAACCATTAGTAGCCAAAGAGCGGTGCGTGTGCCGCGGGTCTGCGGGCCATAATTAGATTTCATAACTAGTTTATTTTACGTCTGTACTCATACATAAGGTAGGCAGAGACCAGGAACTGAAACCTGCCCCGATCCTGACATTTATTGTATTTACGAAGTTATTTTATTTTACTTTATTTCAAACAAAGAATTGTACCATAAGTGGTTATGGCAGCTTAAGTAACAATAAAGTATTCTAAATTATTGTACAATCAGTGACGCTTACCAAGAATTGAATAAAATGAAAAGAAAAGGTGACTTCTGAATTGTTAGTAAGTTAATAAAAGTAATAAGATTGACATCCTTATAAAATTGAATCTTTGACTGTCAAAAGTAACATTCATACTCACTTCTGACCCTCACATACGACCCTCTCGACAGTGAATCCTCTGTTTCCTCTATGCACTATGGCTATGTAGAATCGCAGACCGCACTCAGTGGACTCGGTGTTAAGCTCAATAATAGCTGCAATCGGCACGAGCCGATGCGCGCACAGGAATGATTATGAAATTATTATGATTATGAATAATCACGGTGAAAATCAAATAATTTGTCATTGTCCGATGCTCGCGCCGGAATGATTATGAAATTATTATGATAATGAATAATCACGGTGAAAATCAACTAATTTGTGATTGTGCTGCATACACCTTGATTTAACTTAATGCTCTTTTGATTCTTCAAAGTTGCTTAAATCAAAAATACAAAAGACAAATTTTATGTACCAAATTAACTCCTGCCTCTTAGTGTCAACGAAATTAAAACACCTGCATTGTATTCTCGAAATGCATTATAACATGGTGCAGGCATTTATCTAAAGCAGCATTTTCTCGGTCTTTACGGAGTAAACTGAAGATTCTGACTGGACGGTTTTTCGTCACGACACTAAAATTATTTAACTTAATGGTTGACTTCATGGAATTTAACTTAATGGAATGTTAAACACCAAAATGGCCAATCATCGGATGGCGCATTCGGTCCGAGCGCACAAACGTGGCTTTATGCAATACAAAAATACAATAAAAAGTAGCTCTTGAGTGGGAGGGCATCCATTAATAAATCTTCACCTTTGAAAACAATGCTGCATGTTGATGTTATGCTCCTGCATAGTGTTGACGATTTTAAGCCGGATTATGCAGGTAGTTATTTTTATTCCAATCTCAGGAAAAGGTTGAAAGAAAAATCAACTGGCGCTTACTATGAATTAAATCGTGTCTTTATGAAATTCGTTTTTGCAAGAAGGGCGAAGACTGAAATCCTCTCTTGTCCTAGATTCTTGCCCCCAGTATCTAGGCTAGCCAGTTCAATCAATATCTAGTGTTAAAATTCGTATACGATAAAAATCGTTTTTTCTTTTCATAAAAAAAGGTTCATTAAGAGTAGTCACGAAAACGCATTGTTAAAATGAAGCATATTATGTGTCATCATCAACCCACCATGTCCCCACCAAGGGGCATGGGTCTCTTCCCTGAGGCAGGTATAGGCCATACTCCACCACGGGAGCCAAGTCCGGATTGGTGGAGGCTTGTAAGACTAGTGGCTGGTCTTACTGTCAGTAGTTTTCAAGCCGCCCTAAGGCCTCTGACTTGGCTTAACGACTGCCATCTATCGACGGCAGCTGGCACCAACTGCTTAACGTGCCTTGCGAAGCACGGAACCGCTCGGAAAAATGCCACTAGGGTTTACTAATGTATTGCCAAAAATCGTTTCCCAAAGTATTACTTCCCAAACTATTTTTCGCAAATTATCATTTGGCAAAAAAACATTTCTCAAAACAACTTAAAGCAAATAAACAGTTAGCAAAAGTTATTATGGCAAGTTATTGTTTACCAAATAAATACTTGGTCAAAATTCATTTTACCAAAGAGGCAACAAGAGGCAAGGTAAGAACGCATCAAAGTCGAGTCTGTTTTCGATCTTACATAGAGAACCTAACGCTCCGACGCGCTCCGCTTCGCTACGCGCGTCGTCGCACCTATATTTCTGTTGTCACGTATTCTTTACATCGCCGACCCCCCGTTCCATTATTTGAAAATAACACTTGCCAAAATAAAACGTTAGCATAATAAACGTTTGTCTTAATAAAACTTGACGCAGTAAAATTATGCGAAATGATAATTTGACCAAATGAATAAAATGCGAAATGAAAACTTGCTAAAGTTTCATTTGGGAAATGAAACTGATGCCATAAGTTCCCAATAGGAAGTAAAATTTGGCGAAAAATACTTTGGCTAAACTGTGGTATCCCATGCCACTAGCGTTATAGCGTCATAGACGGTCACCCATCCATGGACTGAACGCGCCGCATGTTGCTTAACCTTAGTGATCGTTTAAGATCACTCAGGCAGCCCAGGCTACGAGCGATATTATGTGTGTTTTGTAATTTAATAATTTTGTTCTTCCTACAACAGGTCCAACTTTAAAACCAATTACTGTGTTACCAAAACAAACAGAATTTAATTGGCTTTTATCAATACTTGTCTTAGTATGTAAGAACGGCACTTTATCTAGTATCCCAATGCGGTACACTACAAAAAGGATTCGATTACATTTTGTATTAACCTGTCAATATCGGTTTTCTCACGAAGGTTAAGCAAAATATTATTATTATTATTTCTTTAATTCTTTTTTGTACCATTAAAAATTGTACAATTGGCGGGCTTAATACTAAATAGTATTTTATTCTAGCCAACTAACAGGTTACGTGGAGAAGGTGGGGGTAGTGCCAAACAGTGGAGTGATATTTTAATGTTTAGGGCGCGTTCAGTGCATGGATGGGATACCATTTGGTATTTTTGGCATTTATCCGAGCGGTTCTGTGCTACGCAAGGCACGCTAAGCAGTAAGCAGTTTGTGCCGGCTGCCGTCGATAGATGGCAGTCGTCAAGCCAAGTCAGAGGCTTTAGAGCGGATTGAAAACTTCTGACAGTAAGACCAGCCACTTGTCTTGCAAGCCTCCACCAATCCGGACTTGGCCCCCGTGGTGGAGTATGGCCTATACCTTTCTCAGGGAAAAGATCCGTGCCGCTCGGTGGGGGCATAATCGGTTGATGTTGTGATTGATCGTTTTTCGCAAAACAGGGTTTTTCCGGTTTTTGTGGACCCAGTTCACATCCCTAATACCAAAAACATTGTCATGTAGGTACAGTCACAAGCAATAATATAATTTATACATTCACATTTTGTACGACGTACACATTTTGTTTTGTACTGCACATGTTTACGAAAGTTTGTCCTAAATTATATAACTATTGGTCACATAATTTAGGACAAATTATCGTACACTTCTTTCTAAATTGTTTTAAGATAAGATTTTTCGAAAATGTGACACTGTATTATAATATTATTGCTCGTGACTGTACCGCACAATACGTTATTGTTTCGAAGCCGCCCGTAACATAACCGAGTGGACGCATGTGAAATTTTGTGTGCACTCGAGTGAGGAGAGAATTTGCAGATATTCTACAGCTTCAATCAAATACACGAGTATTGGAGTAATCATACTGGAGGAAATGGATTAAACACACGGGAAATTGCCGAACTCCGACGATAAAATCGGTACTTTTATAGCGCTAATAGCTTTTCATACTAAAATCAAAATGAAAATAAAATATTTTATTCTTAGTACAAACAAAATGTTTACTTTATGAACGTCAAAGTTGTTAGTTTCACAATTAATAGATTACATGGAGAAGAAACTAACAAAGAAACTCCACATTTATTCTTTTCAAAACAGTCGTAATTAACAAACTTACAAACTTAAAAAATATTACTCTTGGATGTGTTGAACACTAGTCACAGTTATTCTCTTATTAAATTTAATATTAAACTACTGTTTAATGCCAGACATCATTGTCTTCTAAACAATCGTTGAAAGTAAGCTTTTTTGCAAAGAGTGTGAACACAATTCTTGAGCCGCGATGGAGGTAACTCTAATATATCTTGGAAACTACGCTGACTAAAACGTGGACATAGTAAATAATGACTTCATCATGACATCTTTTTCAACATCTTATTGATTTCCTAGCCTAAGTAGTCATCGACTGCCGCCTACAATAAAATGTAACTATTTCCTTTCAATTGACAACCTGCACAAAAAATGTTTTATTAGAATAGGAGAGCACACTTTAGAAGATAAATTGTCATGTTTTTATTTCTACGGGTAACACTTTTCATAATATAACCAGATTAACCAGTCGGAAAGTCAATATAGTCACGTGGCACAAAAACGCGCCATAGAAATCGACCTTACACTGTGTCGTCGCTCTGCCTCGTAACGCCTTAAAATGTAAGCGTTAATCAGTATTGGAGTTATCTCACAAAAATATGTTTTTATACATCTGTACTTTTATAAAAAAACGTTTACACTTCAGTGAAAAAACTAAATCTAATAAGTTTTTATTATTACAGTAGGTAATTTTTTTTAATGCTAGTAATTTATTAATTTTTTTTATCTCGAAAACCCTGAAAAAAACTTTTTTGCGGTTTTTATTTATTTTTACTTTTAATATCTAATCTATACAAAATTCTCTTGTAACAGTGTCAGTGCGCATACTCTTCCATACGACCTGACCGATTTTCGTGAAATGTTATATGTATATTCGGTAGGTTTAAGAATAGGTTGTTTATCTATTTTTGATAGCCCTAAGTGAAAAAAAAATTGTTGGGTCAGCTAGTCTAATATGGTATAAAAGCGATGTCACTCCAATCCAAGTGAGACGAAATTTTCCCATTTATAAAAATCTAATCTGACGGTTGCACCGGTCATCCACAACGCTACAAAAAAGAGGTGTTGTTACAATATGGACCCTTTTACGCAAACTGGAACCAACCCACATTGCTTATGAAATTGATTTAAGTACACAGATAGTGATAACACTTCCTACTCTTTCAATAAAAATGGTAGAAAATCAGTAAGTCTGATATTCCTAGACAGGATTCAATCTGTCATACAAGCCTATCAACTTTTTTTTATACAAATACTTTACAAAAGTCTCGTTTTTTCGAAATCGACATGCTGTGGGTTGGTTCCAGTTTGCGTAAAATGGTCCATATTACATACGGACCGTTGGACGGCCATCGCTGGACCAACGATCTGAGGCAATTGCTGGCAGCTACTAGATCAGGATGGTCGAGAACAGAAATATATGGTTATTATTTATGCTTATAAAATAATAATATATCGGTGATTAAGTCAAAACTAGATCAGGATAAAGTAACTACAAAAAGCTAAATTTTTAATCAAAGTTGCGAGATTATATAGTATAATCGTGTGTTGTACAACTGTGTTATATTAATTCCGATTGGGTTTTATTTCACAAACAAACAGAACTGTTCATAAAAAAAGTAGGAAAAAGTTAAAATATAATTACCAAGTAGAAAGTTCTCATTTCATGATTTCGTCAAAAGGCGAAATATAAACGAATGTCACATATCTAGAAATGGGTGACGTAATTTAATTTTTTATTCAAGAATAATGCAATAACACAAATGCAACGAAGTATAAAAACTGCGTAAAAGGCATGGTTAGAACATGAGTATTTTATTACGTAGTCACAAAAAAAGAAAATCGATGGCTCTATGAGTATAAGGTTCTCTTCCTAGAAAGCTAAAATACCACTGAAACACTCTAAGACAAAGCTTATGGCAGGATTTTCTCTTATCATAATGAGCAGAAACTGAAGTTACTTATAGAACTTGTGACCAGCGATGTGCCGTTCCCGGGAACGATCCCAGAAGTGGGAATTATCGTGGGATCGTTGCCGTTACTGACTTTTGAAAAATACCGAAAAATTCTAAAAGTCAAATTTATTTTTTTACTGTTCATAAAAATTTGCCGTAGCAAGTTTCTAGTTTGTGTGAAAAGTGAAAAAAAAACAATTATAAACTTGAATTCATTAATATTTTGTAAGGGAGTTACAATAATAGGCATGATGACAGATTTTGAATTTTCCTTCTATTATGTCTAGTAGGTAGACGGCTACTATTTTCGAAAAAAAAAATCACCAAAAAAACTTAGTTTTCGTACAAATTTATGATATATTTTGCTATTCAATTTGAAACACGCGCGGAAACGCTCCAAAATATCATGGCGTCGCTTGTGACGTAATGACTATATGGCATGGCATTTATGGCATTTTATCTATCCTGAATTAAGAAAGTGAACAAAACGTCTCTCTGTGCAAAAACTCATCAACAGCAGCACCGAACAAACTGTTTGTTTATGTTCGAAACAAGAAAATAATGAGAGATAAAGTAATTATAGATAGAGATAAACTGTGACTTTATAAAGCATTTGCTGGCTTTACGGAATATGGGAGTGCTATTAGTACGGCCTCCAAGTGTAACAACTAGAGCTAAACTATCTAAAACTGAAGCCAAAATGAGCTTACTAACCCTGTCAATATCGACAGGGGTGTACGCCAAGGTTACACTATCTCCGTGTGGAGTTTCTGGTCTTCCATCGGACGCGTCCCCCGGGTGGCGGATAGGGGAACGCTCTCCAGATATGGGGGGTACCGGCTTCGGCCGGCGCGGACCAAAACCAGAGGGAGGGGGACGTCCGGTGGCTTGCGCTGCTGGATGTTCCGCGGGATCCACTATGGACCCCGCACCCGTAACCCCACACTGAGTGGGGCCGGGGGCCTTCGGGCCGCGAGGAGACAACCTCTATAAAAAACACACGGTGGGGGCCCTACTCTATGTCCCTCTGTTCAGCAGAGGGCATAGAGGAGGTTGAGGGAGGGTCACAGACGGCAGGTTGGGGGACCTGCCGTCCGACATCGTGACGGGAGAAGGGGGTAGGGGGCCCATGCCCCTTCTCCAGAGAGGGTGGGCCCGACTCCTTGCGAGTCGGGTCGACGTCGCCGGGGCGCCGCTGTCGCATTCGAGTTGTGGTTCACCACTTGTGAGATCCGGCGGCGCCCCATTGCATGAGCGACAGGACGGCCCCCGGGGTGTTTTAGGAGGTATGCCTCTCCTATTATTAGGAGAGGAGAGTCCGACACACGGCCGTCGCCCTCCCCCAAGGGTGGCGGTTATGGTGCACAAAGCATTTCACCCCGTTAACAAAAAAAAAAAAAAATGGTTACACCATCTCACCTAAGCTCTTCACCAACGTCTTAGAAGACTTAAGACTCTAGACTGGGGTGAGAAGGGTGTCAATATTAACGGCATTTATATGTCGCACTTGCGTTTTGCCGATGACATCATCATCTTGGCAGAAAATGCCACGGATCTTCAGTGTATGCTCGCAAACTTGCACGAAGCGTCCCTGGAGGTCGATCTCAAGATGAACATGTCCAAAACAAAAGTCATGGCTAACCATCTGGTGACTATGCCGAACATCACTGTCAGTAATTGCCCGATAGAAGTTATCGATGAGTATATCTACCATGGACATTGTTTATCTTTTCACCGAGAAGCCCAGGTCAAGGAGATCATGAGGCGGATTCAGCTTGGTTGGGCTGCTTTCGGGAATCTTGCCGATGTTTTCAAATCAAAGATTCCGCAATGTCTAAAAACCAAGACATATGACCAGTGTGTTCTAGCCATTCTCACATATGGAGCCGAAACTTCACAAAGCAGAATATGCACCGAATTAAAGTAGCACAAAGAGCAATGGAGCGAGCCATGCTAGGTCTTAGACTCCTAGATCGAGTACCCAATGTCGTCATCCGTCGCCGGACAAGGTTTGATGACATTGGCGAAAGAGTCTCAAGACTGACGTGGAAATGGGCGGGAAACCTGGCGAGGCGGGAAGACCGCAGGTGGACCAAGGCAATCACAGAGTGATGGCCGAGAACAGGACGACGGTCAGTAGGCAGACCTGCGGCCCGATGGTCCGACGATGTCGTTGAGTCGGCGGAAGGCCCGTGGATGCGGGCGGCGAGAGACCGAGTGAAATGGCATTTGGGGGAAAAGACCTACACCCAACAGTGGGCAGCGGTAGGCTAACGATGATGATGATGAAAGAACTTTTCACATTTTGGTATTCAGATGAGCAAAAGTGTTTATTTGATTTGAGAAACTCGCTCAATATCAACAAGTCAAGTCTGGGTAAACTAGAGCTGATTTGCCTCAATAAAATATTGTTCGATTGTTGATTATGAACGACGATATTGAGCCACGAATAAACAATAACATCCACTAATTAAATTATGCGAAAATTAATCGGAACGAGTAGTCACAACAAAAAGTCAAACAACACGGCCGTTGTAGCTAGTCGTGACGTCATTCACTTTGATTGCTGTTTCAGTTAATATGGCCGATTCCGGTATTTTGTACTTTTGTTTTCTTAAAAATCTTATCAATCTCAATGTTTATTTTATAACGGAGTCATTTTAAGGAATTATTTTGACATTTATTTTTTTCTAAAACCATTTATTTTTTCTTTTTTTAATACTGTTATTGTGGTTTTTAAAGAAAACTTTGGAATTATTTACAAATTTTGTAATTTTGACTCACTCAGGAAATCATCATACATTTATTTAGCATACTTTTTGCCAGAAGCAACTTTAGTTATTTCCTTATACTTACTTTTTTTTAACCACAAGTTTCATTTCTAATTACAGCTATATTTTACCACATTATTTGCCATTAAAATTTCCTATCTCTACGGTATTTTTGGTAAATAAAACAATTTCTGAAAACAGTCTCTCCCTTAGTGAACGGGTTTAATCCGCAAAAATTAAATTTGTTTAATTTTTCCACATTTTGTTCTGCTGCAGCTCCATTGCTTGCAGCGTTAGTGTCTGTTTTTTCAAATGATTGTTTAATCACTAACGAGGCTTTCTTGCATTTTACAAGATGGCGCGCGAATTTTGTTGCATTTTTTACTCCACACTGCGTCACAGTATTTACATAGTCTTTTCCTTATGACCTTCCTTGATTATTCTAAAATGTTCATGAACACTGCCTCTTGCTGGCACCATTTTTTTATTAAAAGTTGAAAATTGACAAACGAACAACAAAAAAACGCTATCACAGCGCCAACCGTGGAATAATACTGATATCCTCCGCACGCTATACCTTCTCCGCATTTAGCTCCTCGATAATGTATAGATGTCTCTTTCTTTCTTTAATGCATAGCGCAAAATGATTTGAAATAGTAAATAATTTCGCGTCGAATAGTACATCTTTTAATTTTTTTACTTACGATTTTTAGGATCTGTCGATGATAACATTACAATTAATATTTACAGTAACACCCCCGCAAGTTGGCAAAGAAATAAGAAAAATGTTCCTAACCATATCATTGGGATCGTTCCCATTGTTGCCGGAAATAATGGGAACGTTCCCATTATTGCCGGGAGTGGGAAGCTTCCTATTACTGCCGGGAATGGGAAGCTTCCCATCTGGCACATCTATACTTGTGACCATCAAGCGCCTTGCACTCAACTTAAATGGGATCGCGGCTTGTAACTATCCGCAACTTGTTACTGTCTAAAGCGAATTTCTCTCAGCAAACTCATTATAGGGAGACATTATTATTATCACATTCTTTATTGCAGAGAATGACTAAAATAACATGATGATTTCGTGATATTAATTAGTAGTATTTCGTACCGGTCTACGGTAGACTCGAACGAAATGCAGATCAAATTAAATAGCGTGAAAAATATGTCCGTGAAAAGTTTGCGCCGACTCGGATCGGCGGAAAATGATCGAGTAGTTTCAATGTGAAAATCATCTTTCTAATAATAGCATTGCAAAGTAAACAAGTCAATGTCACCAATGTTGCGTTGGTGTCACGTCACCTTACATAAGTTTTTCAAGCCTCCCTCAGGCCTCTGACTTGGCTTAACGACATCTACCGACAGCAGCTGGCACCAACTGCTTAACGTGCCTTGTAAAGCACGGAACCGCTCGGAAAATTGCCACTAGCGTTAGTCATAGACCTACCTATCCATGGACTGAACGCGCCGTATGTTACTTAACCTTAGTGATCGTTTAACATCACTCAGGCAGCCCAGGCTACGAGCGATTCCTCCTCCAACAACTATAGTAATAGTTCTTAAAAAAAGTGCCTTTCTTATAATAACAAACTACCGTATCTCATAGTTATTGTTAAGGCATGTTGATGTTGCTGTGGTTTTCAAACCACCCAAAATTCGTTGTATATAAAAAACGAAAGATACTTAAGCATATTATCATCAAACTTCAGATACAGTCTGTTAGCTTTTAGAATATACCTCGGGCTTTAGAGTAGGCTTCGGTTCTCGCCGAAAGCACACGAGTGTACTATTTCTTGCTCTTTATAAAACTTTAAAAAAACTTTAAAAGTCATGTAAAGTTTTAAATAACAATACGACTGCTATCTATCGACGGCACCCGGCACAAACTGCTATGCCACAAGCGTTAGTCACAGAACGGTCACTCATCCATGCACTGAACGCGGCCTATGTTGCTTATAGTTCGCGGCCGCCTGAGTGATCACTCAGGCGGCCTGGGCTACGAGCGATTTTGTGAAAAACGTTTTTTGTATATTAATTTGGTAGTTCTGACAATGTGTCGTAAGCTAATTAACGTTTGCTGTGTCAGCTAGTATAATAATAACAATTGTTTTTTAATTTTTACACAACTATTGGACAGAAAAGCCTTTCACATAACTCGGTTTTGCTCTATTTAAAACAAAAGGGATAAATAATTCGGGAATTCCTCTCCGAAAAATCCAGGCCGCAAATGAATCAAATATGAAATAGTGACAGATAAAAGCGGACAATCTATTTTGGAATTGTGGTGAATGGATGTTGAAATAACGAATATCAAAGTTCAGCGCCAACGCCACAATGTATCACTGTTATTCTCAGTCTGGGTGTTTATCGATGTTTGTAATGTCCTTGTATGTTACCATATTACAAAATATTCTAATTTGTGACCACGTCAAGTGATTGTGTTGTTAAGCAACATAGGACGCGTTTAGTGCATGGATAAGTGACCGTCTTATGACTAATACTAGTAGCATTTTTCCGAGCTGTTTCGTGCTTAGTAAGGCACGTTAAGCAACTGCTTACTCCATCCAACTAGTGCCGGCTGCCGTCGATAGATGGCAGTCGTTAAGCCAAGTCACTAGACGAGCCACTAGTCTTACAAACCTTCACCAATCCGGACTTGGCCCCCGTGGTTGAGTATGGCTTATACCTTTCTCAGGGAAGAGACCCATGCCCCTCGGTGAGGACATAGTGGTTTGATGATGAATTTATTCATCTATCCTTTATCTTCTATTAAAAGTACCTCTCCATCACTGGAGGTTGGCAGTTAGCTCTTTACAACGGTTTCTGTTCAGTACAATTCGGAACGCCTCAACACCGGTCCACCGTTTGATATTGCACAATAATGATATCCTCCTCGGCCTTATCTTTCGTTCCACCTTGTCCATCAAAATGGTCTGCAGTAGGTGATATAATATTATATCAACTAGTTTATAAGAAATCCAAATTGAATGTCAGATTCATGGAGTCTTATTAAAAACACGATTACTTGAAACACCCGATTTTAAACCGTCGTTTAAAATAGAATGTGTCGGATATTTTCGAAGGAAACACGTAAACATGGATTAAATTAACTGCCTCGGAGAAGCGCTTTAGAAAAATAAATTAATAGTTTAAAAAAAACTAGAAAAACACGCTTTTATAAAAACCATAAATAAATTATGGATCGTTCAAGTTTTCTCTATTTCTGGGCGGAAGTGTAAGCTATGTGCTTTTAATTATAATATTTGATTGTGAAAGCTTGAGGCGCTGAAACAGGAAAGACTTTTTGTAAAATTTGCTGAAAACACTTCACCCCAGAAATAGAGACAACTTGAACGATCAATAATTTATTTTTGGTTTTTACATGCCATTATAAAAGCGTGTTTTTCTAGTTTTTGTTTTAACTATTAATGTACATAATAATAGGTTTTTATAACCTTAAAACCTGATCGTGTTCAAAGTCCATTACGTGACCTTTCTTACAAGTGCAAACACGACTATGACGCCTATCTTCTGGTTTCATCATCAGACTTTGAAACCTAATCGTGGTCAAAGTAATTTACAAGACTTTTCTAAGAAATCCAAAAACAGCTACGACGTTCCATCATGAAGTTCCAGTTCATATCTTCCGGCTCCGTCATCAGACCAGTTCGACAGTACCATATTATTGTATCAGAACTACATACAGCTGCCAATTTTCATACTGCTTTCAACTTTCATGCTACGATCCTTGAAAGATGGTTAAATTAGTTAACTTAGATTCCATTACATAGTTACATACATACAGGTCGACCTAATAAAAGCGTTTATTTTTAAAGTTTTTTATTTTATGATTGCATGCACATAATTTTCTTAGTTTATAACAGTAGGTACATAATTAATATAACTAAACAAGCCTTGATCAGTAATAGAAAGAAATGTACAATAGTGTTTGCTGGCTAAAGCTACTTACTAAGCTAAAGCCTGTATGATAAGAGCCAATGTTAATAACAATGTTTTTATAAGTACGGCAATTACTGGCCACGTATCGTATAGTGAGATTGTAGTAGCTACGAAATAATCGTAGCACCCGCTACGATGCTACGACGCTACGTAGCAGTCTTTAAACAAAGGATTCCATTAGCAGAGCAAACTCTTTAGCAAACCACAAGCTAAGAGAATTCATCTCAATATTCAGGTTTCTAGCCACACCGTTTTAGGGTTGCGTAGTCAACAAGAACCTTTGTAGGTTTGCCATGCACTTTATTATGTCTGTCCGTCTGTTTTCCGCGAATAATAAATAGTTATATGCACTAAACAGCTAAAATTTGGCAAAATATACCGAAAATACGTTACAATACTAGAGTAGTATTTTTTCTTGTACGTAGCCTACACTTTAATTAGGGAAAGCTTTTTTCCTCGCTTTCGCCTTCGCCATAGTATCGTTGGTTTAGAAGATAAATAGTAGCACAATAATGAACTCAATATAATGAAAGAACTTAGTAGGAAAACTATCACGGCTTAGTAAAAGCCTACTTAGTAGTCATATATTTCCTTTTGAGTTTAATGAGTTACAATTAGTTCACAACATGCCTATAAGTAAACTGTCGATAACTTAGTGGACTACAATTAGTTTTATTAATTCATTTGTGGAATATTTTAATATGTACGTAGTTTTGTTCAAAATTTGTCAGTTTTGGAAAACTTTTGCCTAGGTGAAGGCAATAATTTCTGATAAAATTCTATTCCTGAACAATAACAACAATTGTTATTCCCCAAGGAATGAGGGGCTGGGGCAATTCCTCAAGTTCTCTTCAAGCAAATAGACGTGCGCGGTGACACGTATAGTGTCACAAAGTTATCTGACCCAGTGGAAGTGTCAAACTTAGTATGGAAACGTCAAATTTACAATGACAAAAGTGTCGCCTTCACCGGGTCAGATAAGTTTGTCGCACTCTAACCTGAATTCACCCAAAACTTTTTAATTTTATCGCGAGCATCAAAAAGAATTAAAAAAAATTGTTGCCAGAAGAGAAACTCTGTTCAAATCATGTAGAATCAGAAAAAATTTAATTAAAATATTCTCTCTCAAAAAATGTTGTTATACTCTCTTTCGAGAGAAGGCCTGTGCCCTATAGTGGGACTTATAGGTTACAAAAACAACCTTTGATAAAAGCGTTCTATCGGCATTTACCAATCGCTACCCTCATAATTATAGTTTTCTATTCTTAATTTTCAAGCCATAACGCAGTAGATTAATGGCTATCAAACAAGAAACAAGAAAAGAAAGAAACACAAGGGGGTAACGGAAGTAAGTGAGAAAGGCGAGGGAAACAAATTATGTTGAGAACTAAAGCAAGCCTTTTCTTTCGAAATTAACATTACCACCGGTGTTTGCAGACTTAAAATTTGTTACCAGCTCTCAACAAGCGTCGAGAAATTGCAGACAAAATGTACTTTACAACTTGTGCTTCACGCCCTGGTATTTAATATTACTCGTGAATAGGTTTGTCTACGTCAAGTGAGAAGCCTCGAAGCTAACTGGTTTTGAAGTCTTTTGTGAAGCTTGGCACTAGTTAATGTCGCGAAGTTGTAGCGAGGGTGTTTCCTTTGCATCTACGCCTGCATCGGCTCTAGTACAAACGGCGGGAGCCACTCTCGAGAAAAGACGAACTAGTCCTTATCGTTTGATGTGGAATCGCTGAAACAAAGTTCGACTCGGAGTGAGCAACGCTTCGAAACTCGACATGGGCTGTTACAAGTTAAACGCTTGTTCAACTGGTAACAACGCTTCTTCACAGAAACGCAGACAAACATGAGAATGAAAGAATGAACATTATTTAAGAATTTATAAAAACGAAAGCGAGCAGGACAAATAGCGTACCGTACAAATTCGCACGTATTTACATATTAATAATAGTTAAGAATTTGAGACTCACAGTTCTTAGGGGTCATGCATAAATTTCTTAAGGGTAGGAGGTTGACGAAATGTGATACGTGATACGTGAAATGTGGGCCATACTGAAAGTTTCTGGATTCTGGTAAATAAGACTACCTATTATCTTTATAACACATTTATTGTTTTTCAGAGTATATACCCTCACTATTTACGCATTTTTGCATTCGCTGGAACTATTGTGAAAAGCAGTGGGTCCAGTCTTCCTTAGGGACCTCTTCGATGGCTTTGTGAAAAGCATTCACCACCATTTCCGGGCTTGTAAAACGTAAACCCCTGATTTTCCCTTAATATTCGGGAGCAGAAAGAAATCACAGGGTGCTAGATCTTTACTGTATGGCGGATAAGTCATTAATTCTACTTTTAAAGCCTTCAAATACGCATTCGTTGCCTTAGCGGAATGTGCCGACGCGTTGTCATGATGAAGGACTATTTTGCTCAGGGGACGCTTTTCGCGTATTTTGTCAAACACTTCAAGCAAACACGTATTAACATACCAATCTGTAGTTACGGTTCTTTGGTTTTCAAGCGATACAGTGATGTAATGGCCTGATTTGCCGAAAAACGAAGCAACCATTTTCTTGCCAGTGCTGCGGCTTTTTTTGACTTTCGTTGGCTACTCTTCAAAAGGAAAGACCCATTCCACCGATTAACTTTTCCTTTCTGGTTCAAAGCAGCACACCCAAGTTTCATCACCTGTTACAATGTTATACACAGCCATTGATTGTTCTCCGTCATATTTTTTTATCATTTTACGGCACCACTCTACACGCAGTCCTTCTGATCTTAGGACAAATCATCCGGTATCCATCGAGTGCAAAGTTTCCGAACCTTCAGATGCTCATGCAATAACTTTTGCACTTGGCTCATTCCAATGCCTAAGGTAGTGCGGATTTGCTGACAGGTAATTTTTTTATCCGTTTCAATTAGTTGTCGCACAGTATCAATATTAAAATCGGTAACCGCGATCGTCAGCCGGCGTTCACGTTTAACGTCATAGAGATGATCACGTCCTCGTCTACATTCACCAAAGCACGAATAAATAGAGCAACGACATGGGACTTCATCACCAAAAGCTAACTGAAGTCTTTGACAACTCTCTTTTGCTGACTTAAGCCATAGCGAAAATCTTAAAAAATCATAGTACGGAAATTTTCTCGACTTAAATTCATTGTAATAGCGACGCACTAATTTCAAAACAACGCCACGATGAAAAAACAAATGACAGACTCACAATTTAAAAATAAATGTACTGACAGAGAGTTCCTTGTTCAAACCCTATCAGTGGTTTTTTTATTTTCCTTTTGTAACTAGTCCGTTCCAGAAACTTTCAGTATGGCCTAAGTATTGTGTGACAATATCGATAGATGGCAGTCGTTAAGTCAAGTCAGAGGCCTTAGAGCGGCTTGAAAACTTCTGACAGTAAGACCAGCCACTAGTCCCCGTGTTGGAGTATGGCCTATACCTTCCTCAAGGAAGAGACCCGTGCCCCTCGGTGGGGACATAATGGGTTGATGATGATATTCGGGAGAGGGGAGTCTAACAAATGTGACCAACTGACAAGGAGTTAACAAAACATGAAATACGTTACCGTACGTTACAATAAATTACCTTATCGATTGCCCCTTACGAACTTTTTTCGAGATCTGACTCTTTGACGATTTTTTATGATTAAATTGCAAATGTATAGTTTTAAGATTGTTCCCTCTATCTCGGCGTTTCCGCTTGCACCTACTCGGTTCTCTTACTGGTAGGAGCACGAGGACCAATATGGTAGGAGCATAAAGGACCTTTTCGAGAACTGACTCTTTGACGATTTTAGATGATTAAATTACAAAAGGTATAGTTTTAAGATTTTTCCCTCTATATCGGCGTTTCCGCTTCCTCCTACTCGGTTCTCCTACTGGTAGAAGCACGAGGGCCAATATGCCCTTATGCTCCTATAGGTAAGAGCATAAGGATAAGCATATCCTCGTGCTCCTACTAATGGGCAGTCACGAACAACGAATATTGTCACTGATTAATTACTAATATCATTACGAGGAAACGGGGATGTAGCTAAACATTTAAGTGCATGGGTATTCTTGTATTATAAACATTAGATAGTGTGCGGGATGTATGATCCCCCCTAAGCCTGTTAATGACTTTCTGTTCCTATATTTTTTTAAATAGTATTAAGTTATATTATGTCAATGGCTTTCCTAAAACTAAATAAATAAATAAATAAAATAGGTAGGGTCAGATGGCCGAACGGTATGCATTATTCAATATTTAACTAATATTAACTGTAAGAGTAATTGCCACTTAAATAATTTTTACTGTAATTAAGATAGGATTCGGATAATATTAGTCAAGTAATTAATTGAGAAAGCAGTAACATTCATTATAATTATTATTATATTCACGGCTTAAAATAATTAAAACATTGATAATACGCCCTCTATGGCGTAGCGGTTAGCTTAAATTCCTACCATTCAAGAGGCCTCGAGTTCAAACCCCGGCTGGGGTGATAAAAAACCCCATGTCTTGGATGTTACATGTTTGTGATGTCGCTGTTTCTGGGTCCCATGACACAGGGTGTCCTAGTGTGAGGCCAGAAGCAATGTATGTAAATCTGTATGTAAATTGTGTATGTAAATGTTTATGTAAGTTGTCTAAACAAATAGGACGGTTCGGATCGACTAAAGATAATGCGTAGTGGCGCCACCTGTATATTATAAAGTTGATACTATTCATGTATTCATATAATGGTGTGGTGCTCTGCAGCAGAGCCACCACCTTAGAATCTGATCATTTATATCTTAAAAGGATGTACGTCAAACGTACATAGTGTACATACGTATGCCGTTATGTGCTGTACGTGCCTTAGGTAATGATAAAATAGATATTGATTGTGGCTCTGCTGCGGAGCATACTAGCAGAGCCACCAAAAATATGTACTCTAGAAAGATAAACGCTCCCGTTTTTGGATTAAAACTGCTGTACGAGTAGTTTTTACGGCGTATGCGTGGTCTAAACTAAAAATAATGCGTAGTTGCGCCACCTGTATTCAAAACCCGTAACTATTAATTCTGTGTAAATGCGTGCTCTAACCTGTGAAACGCATTATTCATTCTATTTATGAATTTTGCGTGAAGCGGGCGTAATACCCAATAAATTGTTCAAAATCCTCTGGATTTTAATATTATATCCTCTTCGAACCCAAGTAGCGACTTCAGTTCTGAACCGGGATGAATGAGAATTCTAAATCTCTCGCCACGCCTAAAGAGAAAAGTAAGTATTGTGTTTATTTTGCACCTCTTATTATCCGCACAAGTGATTTTTGTTGAACGAAGAAGAATTAATCCTAAATTTCGAAGTTGTGTTTGCATTACAATTAGCCCGCTTGCATGACTGACCAAAATATATTTAACTTTAAGTTACCTAAACAAAATTTTGACAGTTCCGCCATACATTACCTGTCAAAATTATATTTAATTTAAAGTTAAATGGATTTTAGTCGGCGGCGCAAGGCTAAGCTAATTTCGTAGGATCTCTGTAAATTAATTTTATTTCATTTAATTCAATTTCATTTAATTTCATTTCATTGACATTAATGGGATATCACTCCTTAGCCTCAGAGCCAGCAATCGCCCCCAAAGATCTTTCACTTATTTCTAGCCCCAACTTCAAACAATAATGTGTCTTACAATGGACCTGTCTCTCAAATGTGTCGTTTCTACAATGATTTGAGCAATGATTTTGACATTACCCATCAAAAATTCCGTGATTTTAAGAAATAGCTTTATACAAAGGCAGTATAGTTAATTATTTAGTTTAGTTATCATAGAGAGATAGATAGATATAATATTCTTTATCATCTCTGTAACATGAGCTTATTTACGATGTAAGCTTAATTTATGTAAACGCTGTGCTTACCTCGTGGTGTACAGTGTACATACACGTACTTTTAACTTTTATGAACACTTTTGTACAATTTTCTGTTTGTATGCTGTTGGTGTGTCTAATAAAATAAAATAAAATTTCTATAAAGGTAATTTGGGTGAAATATATTGTGCGGAAAACCATTTTGACGTTTTGAAATATCGCGTATCGCCTAATTTAAAGACGTAACGAACGAACTCGTAAGTTTATGGGGTTACAGAATCGATTATTGCGGACTATTATTAACTGTTGAGTTATTTTACTTTTTACCTTTTTATTATACTTACATCTGTCAAGTAAATGTTATTATGTGAATATGCGTGATTAAGTAATGAAATCCCTAATTTATTTATTTTTTATTTGAGTTCATTGAGTGATTTTAGTTTACAGTAAAATCCGTTGTCCTAGTGCTCTATGAAAAGATTTGTGTTGTTTAGTTACAATGAATAGAATAAAGTGAACAAAATTGGATTTACTGAAAAAAGTGAACGATGACTTGAACATTGGGTAAACACAATTAGGATTTTTATTCTGATGATCTCTTATTTTGAAAATAATACACACTTTTTTTTGCTTAGTACTGAATAAATTAACCTAGATAGCCAGTATCTTGGGAACTCTAGTATTTAGTTTAATATTTAGTTTAGTTTTAATATTTAGTTTAGTTTTAATGTTTAGTTTAGTTTTAATATTTAGTTTAGTTTGAATATTTAGTCTATCATTGATATCTTATGTTATTAATTAAATGTTTTAGAGCTAGATAGCTTAGATTAATTTAATTGTATTCTTGCATAGTTGCTTTCCTTCTTCCTTGTTATTATTTTTCTGAATGAACTAACATTAAAGTGAATGTTTCAGATGGATGTCCTTGCGTCGCTAAAATCGTCACGGAGGTCGCGGTCACGGACGCGGGGCCAGATCTGCAAACGTGAGCGTCTACGACTACGACGCGTTCGGAGTGGAATCCTCAGACATGAGCAATCAAGAAGTAAGATCACTATAAAGGGTGGAATTTTGTAATGCCACCTGAAGGAGAACTACTCTTAATACTGTAGATAGAAAATTTTTGTCCAAGAAAACTTTCCTTTGTTTTTAAAAAGAAAGAAAACTGAATTCAAAGATTTTCAAAAATTCACTTGCCGCAAACGGTAATCGAACCGACTAAAACCTGTGAAAGTTGCACCCTGTACTTTTATTGCATCGATCGTTAGGGTCAATCATAAGGATGAAATCTCTCTAACAAACTTTATAAATTAAATGAAAGGAAAACAATGAAATCTTAAATTGTTTTAATTATTTACTGTTGAACGAACTAATTAATTGCTCAAAATGGGCTCCATTTTCTTGGATACACAAATTTAACGCATTCACTATAACGTGTTGTAGTGAATGCTTTAAATCGTATTCTGAACTTCAACTCTCAACTTGTTTACATTCTTATAAGATTTAATGTAAATTTGATATTATACATATCTTAGTTATGTCGCATCTAAGAAAGGAGTCTGCATTACAAACACGTGCAAATTGCAATCGTCTTATCTAAATAGTAATTCGTCATTTTAATGGATAAATGACGTCAATGATTTATAGCATTCACTACAACACGTTATTAAAGGTTACTAGAAATGAATTCGTTAGAAGAATAAATTTGTGTATCCAAGAAAATGGAGCCCATTTCGAGCAATTAATTAGTTCGTTAAACAGTAAATAATTAAAACAATTTAAGATTTCATTGTTATCCTTTCATTTAATTTATGAAGTTTATTGCAGAGATTTCATCCTTATAATTGACCCTAACGATCGATGCAATAAAAGTACAGGGTGCAACTTTCACACATTTTAGTAGGTTCGATTACCGGGTGAGGCAAGCGAATTTTAAAAAATCTTTGAATGCAGATTTCTTTCTTTTCAAAAATAAAGGAATGTTTTCTTTGAGTAAAATTTTCTATCTACAGTATTAAGAGTACTTCCCGTTCAGGTGGCATTACAAAATTCCACCCTGTATATGATAGAATAGGGAATTCCTCACGTTAACTCTGAAGACCATGTGCGTCAACGGTTGAATGATGAGCTTGATAACGTCCAACCCACAGACTTTCGAAACGATCTTCAGACGTGGAGCATGAGCAACGGCTGTAAGATCTTCGGAACAAAGGTGTCCGTAATCGGAGCGGTGAGCTTGAGCGACGTTCTTATTGCCGATACCTTAGGCATGCTGGTAGCGGAAGCAATGGTGAGCTGGAGAAACATACCTTCGCTACTCGCATGCTCACTAAATAAGGTTATGACGGTGAGCTTGAGCTACGACATAATAGAGATAATGAGATTCGTTATCGATCACGCTCACGAGTAACTGAGTTCGAGGTTACGTAGCGTTGAAAGACGTGAACCGGTTACTTGTGAGAGTACGACCGCTCCCGATCATTTATAGTCTGGACCTTCTAATAATAATGAATCTGGTATTGCTATGACTATGTCTAATCAGTTCATTGAAGCTTTCAATAACGTAAAATTAGGTAGTCATAATAACAGCAGCAAACGTCATTCCTGAATTCGATCCCTGAACTAAGTCTCGAACCATCTTAAGTCGGTAAGTGGGCTTACCAAAGTCGAAGAATGTGCTGATATCTGGGATAAACGTAAAATCATAATGTGTGTGCTCTTAACTGAGATGCTGGACTTAAAAGTTAGGTAGGTACTTGAACAGTATTATTACTCCGAGCTGAACTACAAAGGCTGAAGGCTGTAGACTACATTTCGCATGACATCGAGGTTAGGGCTTTGATAGTTAGGAGCTCGGGCTGCCTCATTATGACCGACCGGAACAAGTTCTGACATATTTGATAACGGTGAAGGTTGGTCATGTGAAGGAAGCACTAACAAATGCTGGCAAGTCTAAAGCCGACCGTAAGACACAATCGCAAGACGACATCAAAACTGCCGCTGCAAACGGCGGCCATTCTCACCGGCACTCAGCCGAACCCCAATCATCGACCTTGCTGTAGCGGAATCACATATTCTTGATATTGAAACTGATAACTTGCTCAGTATTGCTCGAACACTAGATGAGGAAATAACTCCCATCAAGATTATCCTCATTAAATCAGATTCAGAGCAAGTTGTTGATGTCATCAACACTTCAAACTTCGAAACAATCGAGTTACTGACGGCAGTCTCCGTTGGGTCGCTCCAAAAGCTGTTAGATGACAGATTTTGAAGCGGAACCACTACGACATCAGCTATTTTGGGTTTGATAAGACGTTGTCTCGTATCAAAGAAACATATTGGTCTCGCGAAATGAGTCGATTTGTCAAGAAGTATGTCGGTGTTTGCCTCGAATGTGCACACCACAAAGTGACAGGAGGACTTAAAGAAGGTTTCTTTCATCCAATCCCTAAAGTTAAAAGGCTGTTTCTTACGATACCGACGTTACACTTAATATTGTTGCCCCAGAAGACATTACAGAAATTAGACAAGAGACCTTATCGATACGGCAGGAAAAAGAAAGGGAAATATTCAATAGGAAGCGAAAAAATACACATGCATACATAAATATCGAGGCCCGTATCGAACCAATAAGATTCTTCCTAATGACAGGTTTGTCGTTGAATACGCGAAAATGTAAACATGTATATCGATACAGGCAAAAGTGTATATCGATAAATTACTTCCGTAGTTAAACTTAACCAGTGATCTTGAAAGTTCGACCGAGGAAGGCAAAAGTGAATCAGAAAACGAGGCTTAGTCGAGGGATTGAATAGGAGACCTTTGTAGAACAAAGTGCTTAATCCTTGTTAAGACATGATCCTCTAATGATTCGACGACCTGTGTGGCGTAACGGTTAGCGCATCTGCTTACCATGCGAGAGGTCCCGGGTTCGGTCCCCGGCTGGGGAGAAAAAAAACTCCAGGTCTTGGATGTTTACATAAACATAAACATTTACATACAGGCACATACATTGCTTCTGGCCCCACACTAGGATACCCTGTGTCGTGGGAACCAGAAACAGCGACGTCACAAACATGTAAACATCCAAGACCTGGAGTTTTTAATTTCTCCCCAGCCGGGGATCGAACCCGGGATCTCTCGCATGGTAAGCAGATGCGCTAACCGCTACGCCACAGAGGTCGTCGTGTCGCCACATGTTTGTGACGTCGCTGTTTCTGGCTCCCACGACACAGGGTATCCTAGTGTGGTGCCAGAAGCAATGTATGTGCGTGTGTGTAAATGTTTGTGTTTTGTTTATGTTTATAATATTGTCTTGATTTGAAGCTCTGATGTTATTAAACTATGAATCTCAAATATTTTGTTATGTATCTGAAAGCCAATTATATGGATATATATTGATGACGATCGTTTTCAAAGAATATAAAAATATTATTGTAAACAGTCTATAGAAAATGCTAGTATATATTACTGTTATTATATTAACATGTACTGATTACTTTTTTATTCATGTCATTGTAATGGTGGATTAATGATCATACAAATATGTTATATGAAGTACTTAACGATTAATTGGCGTGATAAGTGGATTCGCTTAACTGATTTTAATTTGTATGTTACAGCAGATTCATTTCATGATTTTTTTTTTCAATTATTCAGATCAATATTATCGTATCAAATCAGAGATACGATAATATAATTTCTCAGTTATTATCGTTTTTAAATAGATTTTACCATCACCTGTATTATAAACATTAGATAGGGTGCGGGACGTATGGTCCCCCCTAAGGTCAGATGGCCGAAATGTAAGCATTATTTTACATGTAACTACTATTAACTGTAATATTATCTAACAAGTATATATTACCACGATGCTTACATTTAATTCAACTGTAACTAAGACACGATTTATATTTGATATCCTAAGTATTTGTTTTAAACAGATATCATAGAGTGCTATTAGAGCCTTCGCAAACAGGGCGACATGTCGCCGCGTCTAGTCGCCGCACCAGACGCAACGTTCTCATTTGTCTTGTCGTCGCGACTCCACGACTCTGACCCCAAGTGTGCGGAGGTTCGAACAAAATATATGAAAATTTACGGCCGTAGCATGTCGTCGCGTCTAGTCGCCGAACTGTCGCTGTCGCGTGTCGCCTAGTGTGCGCATATGCTTAGAGTGCTTTATCTACCTCAATGACTCCCACACCCCGGGCACTTCGTTCTCAGACTTCATACAGGACAGGCATCTGATACTGAAGATTTCAAGTCATTTGAGGAATTCTTTGGCAACTCATTTGCTCTTAGGGTCGCCCGACTATGGAACGATCTGCCGGTTTCGATAAGGCGCTCTTCTTAACTAGGTGTCTATATCCTCTTGCGGCCCGACCTTGAAAATAACAATATGTTTTTGTACATTTTATTTGACATTGGGCCACACGAGGTTATTTAAAAGCAAGGTTCATAATTTTATGTATCTATTTATACGTCTAGTAATAATTATAAACATACATAAAGTTACATAATATAACATAAAGTTCTACTAGAGGACAAAAGAAAAGACATACCTACATTCAGGATAACAATCATAAATAAATAAATTATTTAATAAAATACTACTTATTAATAATTACATACTATTATGTTAAGGTTTATGTATGTGTATTATTATTAAGTACCTATAAGTATTTTTATCAATGTTCTTACTTGCACCGACTGCCCGTCTCACTTTTCCTTCAGCAACTCTCCATCGTCGGTTGTCTGGAAGAAATTGCTTTAAGCAATAAGGCTGCTAACTTACTCTATCTTTGTAAATGTTTTGTATGTGTTTTTCCAGGTGCAATAAAGAACATTCTTATCTTGTCTTATTATCAGTAAAAGTTATGTATTAGAATAGTAAAGCTATTTTGTAAGAAGCTGATATTATAATTATATATTCACGATTTAAAATAATTATACACTCCCTACCACATACAATATGCAAGAAGTCCCGAGCTTGAACCCCGATTGCGCTGATAAAAAAACCTCAGGTCTTAGTTGCCTACATTGTATGATGTCGCTGTTTCTGGGTCCCACGACACAGGGTATCCTAGAGTGAGGCCAGAAGTAATGTATGTGCTTGGATGTAAATGTTTATGTAATGCATGCTACACATGCAACAACAAATCGTAGCGATTAAACTGTGCACGCCGATTTGCGCAGATTCTGCAACGATTTGTCATACACACGATCTTTCTGCGCAAATCGGCTTGCACAGTTTAATAGCTACGATACATCATTACGAGCGTAGGAGGCTTAGTTGTCTGAACAAATAGGACGGGTTCCGAATCGACTAAAGAGAATGCGTAGTGACGCCACCTGTAAACCCGTACTGTATTATAAACCCACTATTCATTGTATGTAATGCGTGGTCTAAACTAAAGGTATAAGGTAATGCGTAGTGGCGCCACCTGTATTCAAAACCCGTAACTATTCATTCTGTGTAAAAGAGTGGTCTAAGCTGTAACGCATTCATTCTATTTGTGAATTTTGTGTAAAGCGGGCATACCCAATAAATGGTTGAAAATCGTCCGGATTTTGATATTTTATCCTCTTCGAACCCAAATAGCGATTTCAATATTAACTGCCCCATATTTCTACGTCAACGGAAAGTACCTTATTAATTTTGATTCCATTTTAAATGAAGGCGACATTTCCGACAAAGGGATCGGTGCCAAACGGGACCCTACTACTCTGACAGCACTGTCTGCCTGACTCCTGTCCAAGGCAGCCGGTCGATATTTTCGCCAAATGTTATTACGGCGGATTACTTAACAAGTAGCAAAATATTAAAAATAATAAAATGTAAGGAAGGACTCTTTACAATAGACGTATTATTTCGCCGTCTCTTTGTTATAGTCTGGCTTAAAAACGGGTTACATGAAGTTCTTTACTTAATTACAAAAAAATAAGGTGGTGCGGAATCCTCGGTGCGTGAGATCGACTCATACTTGGCCGGTTTTCTTCTTTTGTTCAAATAAGACGATCCTCTCTCAGACTTGAAAGGAATGCGGTTTTACTTGCTCAATATGTGGGAAAATCGTATTCCTAAGACAAATACATCGTCTTCAGACTCCTAAAGGTGCTTTATAAAATCTAAAAATAAATCTTTTGTAATAAAAAAGTGAATAGTGCCAGGCCTGACAACCACTGAAATTCCAATTCCATAATGGTTATAGATCAAACACTTTACAGAGAAACCACATTGTATCGCCACCTGGGAGCCATTTTAATTGCAGATATGGAGCCTGTAATTAAATGTTGGCTCAAACAATACGGTGACCTGACAATATATACGCTCCAGTGCTTTTAGTCGGAGTTTATTTGGAGCGTAAACAATAACGTTCTGACGGAGAAAATACACCATGAATTTTAAATGGTTTCAAAGGACGTGCTTTAACAGTAGCTATCGAACACCGATACATTGATATATTGAATAGTATAAGCCTTACTCGCTACTTATTCAGCTTAAGTTACATAAATTATTATCGTAATTTTTATTACGTAGACCTGCCCACTTTCTATATTTTACTGTCCGCCGCCGTATATTTGTACTAATATCCTCAGTCTGTGTGTGTTTTCATGTTTAAGATGTCCTTGCCTGGTTACCACAGCACAGGGTATCCTAGTTTGGGACCAGGTCAAGTGATTGTGTTGTGTAGAAGTAATTTTTATTTTTATTTCTCAAGTCAATTTATTTTGTGACTTATATTTAATAGCAATAGAGTCATATTATACTGAAAATCATAAATACACAATAATGCACAGTCACTTTACAAGAACATTAGTAAACATAAGTTAATACAAACCGCCTGCAAACAATTATTATGGAGGACGAACAAGAAATTATTTGACACCTAGAATTTGTAGTAGCTATCGTCTTTTGCTTGACAAAACCAAAGTTTGCAAAGCCACACTTAAATATAAACTTAAAGCACTAAATAAATAAAATGGTAAAATGAAATAACTACACCTATGTCTTGAAACCAATCATAAATATACGTACATACATGTTCTTTATGTATGCAAATAATATACGTATTATATCAGTTAGTAATATATAGAGATAGACCGCTTCGCCAACAAACTGGTTTGCTGTTTGGGGAAATTGTGTAATTGAAGAAGGTTTTTGTTATGTAAAAAAAATAGTTCAAATATACCTAAATGGCATTTTACTTAGTAATTACAAAAACCGTGGCTTTCCAAACCCCGGATTTCAGCATGAATATGGAAAAGTTCAGCGAAAGTAATTTAGTTAATTAATTAACCAGTTATGTTAAGTGTGCTAGGTGAAGGTTTCTCTCCATCAAAACGTACAGCACTTATCTATTGGACTGCCTTGTTAGTCCACCGGCGTCACGTACCCACTACGTCCGGAACCCGGAAGTAGTGGGTACGATTAATAAAAAAATATATTATTTTCATTTCGTTACTAACTTACAATTATTTATTTATATCCAGACTAGCTGCCCCGGCAAACGTTGTTTTGCCAGACGGGGTATGAAAAATAGATAATAACCTATTCTCATATCTACCGAACATGCACACAAAATTTTATCAAAATCAGTCCAGCCGCTTCAGAGGAGTATGCGCACTAACATTAAGACATGAAAATTTTATATATTAGAAGAAAGAAGATAAGATAAGATAAGATATTAGATATTATATTAATTACATCTCACTAAACTTAAATTAAATATAAAATAACAGTCTAAAAATTAAATATAATTCCATATGTTTACAGTCAAATTTTGCTTAATATAAAAAAATGTCTCTTGACCGCAGCGCTGCGCGGCTGGACAATTTCAAAAGTAAGTGCCCTGCGACAAATTTTACAGGAGAGGCAAAAACGAGTTGGCCACTTCGAGCGCTTGCCATACTGAGAAAATAAGAGCTAGAGACTTGAGAGTTGAATCAAAAGATGCTATATATCCTTGGCTTTACACAGACTTTAACAGTTATCATAATAAATATAGAATAGATGACGTTTTATGGCCCTCACTAATGATTAACTTGTTTTTTTGTTTATTATGTATTTCTGATTGACAAATTTAAATCCTAGCAAGGGTTCGTTACTAGGTTTTTTAAATGACGTTCGTACTAATGTTAACGCTAATGACAATTTCAAAAACCTAGCAAGGCTCCAAACCACTTTAGAAACCCAGCAAGGGACACTCCTCACCAGGTTTAATTTTGAAATCGCTATTTCGCATTGCTAGATTTTTAAAATGTTTTTTTTTGCGTCCTCCAGCATTACAACTGTGCCTTTGCTATTTTTCCAATATTCAAAATCCAACTTCTAAGGTCTTTCTGACCTTTTGTAAATGCAGATCGAGCTTGTGGTCTAGTAAGCTGCTAAATGAAATAACACGCTTTTCTTAGACGTGTCACTTGGTAGGTTTGAAATTGTCCAGCCGCCGCTGCCGTTGGGGAGAGTTCCCAAGATACTGGCAACATTCCCCCTCTGGATAGCCAGGCTGATGCGGTGACCGAGATAGCTACCAGCTCTAGGGTTGCGTGACGAGTCGATGAGCCGCGTCGATATTTCTTTGTAAAGATTACGCGCTTCCGGGCCCCACGGGCCCATTGTCTCGACTCCAAACGACGCAAATAAGTAGCTGTCTCCAAGAACAACGTATTTGCGCCGTTTGAGGCTTTCTGCCATGGCCGCTGCTGGCCCTGCTGGTGTGTGTAACATGGGAGGGCACCTGTGTGTCAACCAGTGTCGACACATGTACCGCATTTCCGCTTTTTTCCGCTTTTCTGATAGTGGATCCGCTTTCCGCGTTTTACTAACGCGGTTCCGTTTTTTTTAAATTGATTCAATGTTATGTTCATTCAATTTTCAACAAGTCGGTTTCCGTTTCGTGCAATAATCTGTGGTGCATACAGACAGTACACAGTGCACAGTGCGCAATAAAAGTCACATTTGTTATTTTTTACATTAAGCAATTTTTTTTTTTCACTGACATATTCCGTCCTATTTACCTATAAATTATCATAATCCTGGTATGAATAAACATACAAAACCTATAAACGGAAACAGAACACTCGGTATTGTATATCTTAAAATGATAAAAAGGCCGCTTTTTTGCTAAAAATCCGCTTTTTTGCTGAAAATCCGCTTTTTTTAAAGTACAGGTACCGCATTTTCAGGTTTCCTATATGGCAATACTGGTGTCAACGCAGGTTGCGTCCCACACCAGCAGCCTACCGTTACTAACTTATCCTTCATTTAACACTGTGGTCGGAACTTCCCGGATGAATTGAATCCCAGCATGTACGTTAAACGACATTGCTCTCTAAGTGAATTTGTATCAAAACACCGTGAGGAATTCTTAGTGCCCGAGGTATTTACATATCTCAGCGCGGCTAGGTGCGGAACGGTCAGAACTAAGTGCACACCCGTCAAAAAGAGGTATATTTAGATTTATTCATGCATTTGGTTCGTGACAGGACCTTCTCATTGCGTTCCGATGAAAGAAATTGACAAAAAGATACATTGATGTGGTGTTGATAGATGTACGACTCGACGATCTAATTAAAAACTATACAGCCCTCTCGTTTCATGAAAATAGTACTCCGGACCTCTAGTACATATTACGAGTATTTAACTACATAGATACTTGATTATATCAATGAACCCTCCATTGCATGTGTATAATACTTACTAATGCTAGAAACTATTCTATAATAACAAGGATCTCGGATAATAAACCAATACCAATTTCTTTTTTGAACGCCGAATATTGGAATATTAATTAATATTTTATCCTGAAATATTAAAATGTATTAATAAATATTTTAAAATATATAACCAATACCAAATATCACAGTGAATTTTAAAAGAATCTGTAAAGGAAAATCCGTGGGATAAGAAACTTCTGTGGCGTAGTGGTTATCGCATCTGCTTACATGCTTGGAAATTTGAGCATTATTTCGATAACCTTCTTCGAGATACATCGAAATTGCTGTACTGGCCAATTACACGCGAGCAGCGGCCGGAAAAAGTTCTATAAAAATTCATAACTGTCGTGTTTTGCGGCCAAATAAATTACCTACATACCTACTAAACTCATTTCTGTCGTGGTTTTTAAAAATGGAACGATCTTTTACTCCGAACAATGACAACCAAGGAGGTTACCTATCAGAGGTTTTATTTTAATTTCAAACTGGATTGCGATAGAAAGCTGGATATAGGTACATATTGAAAAAAAAAGGACACAAAATTATGCGACAAAATTATTTCAAATAAAAAGTACTACTTAGGCTTCGGCCTCGGCTTCGCCTCGGCCCACGTTTCCACGTTCGTCCATCAATGCCTCTTTTGCTGGCCGCTGCAGTAATGTACTATTTATTGTGCAGTCTTGCGACTTCAGCGACATTTTGGTTAGTATTGCGAAACACAAATATGCATCCATAAATTACGTCACACGGGAAGGGGAGGGAGGGACTCGACGAAGTGTGATATTGTGTGACAAGGGCTAAGGACGGGTCCTAAATTTCATGACGTCACATTTTAAAATCTATTATGACCTAATGTTAAAACACGTACTTTGAACTATTAAAGCAAAACTCAATAACATTTGCAACTGTATATTAGGTTCCTAACTCTATTTGCAAACTCTATCGGAAATAACTAATTCCGGATCTGTAGTTTTCATTCAATAATTTATAGATGTAAAATTGTCTTGTGTTGTCTTAGCACAGGGTATTGGGAATTTTCTTTTCATAAAATAAATAAAATAATAAACTCACGCCCGTTATCCCCGAAGGGGTAGGCAGAGGTACCAGTCTCTAGAACTGGTCCCACGTTTTGCCGAGTTTATTAGGTCCCAAACGTGACAAGTGGCAAGCCTGTTTTCTTTTCATCTATCTTCTTTATATTCTTTCAAGTCGGGAACAAGGAAAAGTATAATAATTTACGCTTCAAATTATTATTCAAATCATTTGGTTAATTTGGCAAACGTTTATTTTACACTTCTCTTTTAACTAATCTTATAATGCTTTTCTCCTTAAAAAATCGTTGTAAATAAATTAAATTTTATGTACAATGATCATATTTTTCTTTATAATTACGTTGATGATGATGATGATGATAATCATCATCATCATCAACCAATTATGTCCCCACCGAGGGGCACGGGTCTCTTACCTGAGGAAAGTCTAGGCCATACTCCACCACGAGGGCCTAGTCCGGATTGGTTGAGGCTTGTAAGACTAGTGGCTGATCTCACTGTTAGAAATTTTCAAGCCGCCCTAAGGCCTGACTTGGCTTAACGACTGCACTCTATCGACGATAGCTTACTGTCACTTACCTGTCGTTGATTGGCAACGACACTACTTGTAGCCGCTGGTAGTGGTCGTTGCCAGAAAATGCGCGGTGATTACCCATCACCAGTGTCAACCATTTTAGAGGGAAATAGGTGATACGGCCAACATTTGAATGACCTTTAGCAAACCTGCAGATTGAGTCCTTGCCAGTTCTACATTTATGTATCAGTAGGAACCATCTATGTACTCGTAATAAATAACATTTACAGTGAATAAGTTAACAACGCTTCTCTGTAAATAAAGTCTATTTGTAGCACCTCGAGTGGGCGGTACTTAACTTCATAACTTAGAAAACACAGTCATAGGTTCATGCCCGCATTGGGAATCGAACCTGGGTCTGTCGCTTTCGAGTCCATTGATACGTAGTGATTAAGCCCATTCTCTCTCTCTGAGACAAGCCTTGTACCCGTGAAGGAAAACATCGTGATGAAATACTACTTTAGGAAATCAGAAATCAGGAATTTATTTTAACGTAAAGAATTTATATTCTGTTTTTTTCCCCCGTGGCACTACAGCTTGGCACTACTTGTACTGCCGAAGGAAATTTTTATTTCCTTTGACTTTACTGGTAGTATACGTATTTGCAGTGGCACTATACTGGTTACAGTTGATTGGTTGATTGCAGGCGTTAGTGGTAGTGTCACGGGTGATTAAGTAGATCACGGTAAAATTTGTTGTAGGTATGCGGTAAATGAGCTAATCAGGGAAGTAGTGTCATGGATGAGTTTAGATACCCATGACACTACAAGTAGTGCCAAGCTGTAGTGCCACGGGGGAAAATGATTCTGTTTGTTGAATGTCAATGTACTTGTAATGTTAATGTTAGCCGCTACCTTGGGGCCGAATGTAGTGGAGAAAAAGGCAGCAAAAAAAAACTCCACTCTGACCATCTTTTCTCAAATCGCCTTAAATCCTCAAGACCCATGAGCACAATCAATACTTGCAAAGTCAAAAATTATTTAATATTCTTAAAAAGGTAATAAAACACGAATGCTCCTGCCAGACACACGGACGGCTCCCGTTCACAACCATAACGCAGCGGTCAGCCATCGCCAGTCTCAACCACTTTTATTAACCTATTTACATTCCACAGAGCTTGCTATGTATAATGACCTGACTATGAAACTAATTGCGAAAATCTCAGGACTAAGTTTCTGTGGTCGGTATTGCGAACGAACTGATACTGGCGTTATTAGGTCAAACGATGTCACCTATCGGTGACGATGTAATTAATGCACGTCCATTGTGCACGCCCTATTGAGTTAGTAATGACATTTGCGGTCGTAGACGTGACGACAATAACTTCTCAGAGCGGTTTCCAAAGTGTGCGCTAGAATGAGTTTGTTGGCGTATAGTACATTACTGCAGCGGCTAGCAAAAGAGGCATTGATGGACGAACGTGGAAATGTGGGCCGAGGCGAAGCCGAGGCACACATACGTAAGTCTATCAACGCCTAGTTGTGGCCAAGGCTTGTATATGATTTTTCTCAAATAATGCGCGGAAATTAAAACTATATTCTGTTAAATTCAATAAACTTTCAAAATCAGACGAACCACGAACGAACAACAATAATTTTTGCCGAGTTAAAGTATTCTTTTTTTTCAATAGGTATCCAGCTTTCTATCGCAAGCCTGTTCAAAATTTAAATAAAACCACAGATAAGTTACCTCCTTGGTTGTCATTGCTCGGAGTAAAAGATCGTTCCATTTTTAAATAACACTACAGATATGAGTTTAGTATGTATTTTATTTGGCCGCAAAGCACGACAGTTATGAATTTGTCACGCGTGTAATTGGTCAGTACAGCAATTTCGATTTATTTTGAAGAAGGTTGTCGAAATAATGCTCAAATTTCCAAGCATGTTTGAGAAAAGTTGGTTACATGTTCCTTCTCATACAGCCAGCCGCTGTCAGAAACTTATATTTTACAAAATGCCAGCTTACGCAATACGGTATTTAACAATATCAACAATAAATTACTTGAGATGCTCGATTAAAACAAAAATTTCAAAAAGATTCGGAAAAAGTATTTCTTTTAATCGTTGACTAGTTATTACAATTTTTAAATAGATGAAACATAAAAATAGTGCTCTGAAATGTGACGTCACAAGCAAGTATTTTCATATAAAATTCCATCTTAAAATTACCTCATTTGACATCCTGTCAAAGACCCAATTGTTAGATGTAAAAATCGTAGTGTAACAAAAAAATTCCACACCGATTGGAGAGGTAAAAAACTGTAAAATATAATATATTTTTTGTAATACAACAAAGTGTTCCAAAAATATTAATAAATAGCAACCCTAGCAGATGGCACAGTCATACTTTTTATTCCTCTCTCTCTCTCTAGCCCATACCTACGAAAGAGATAGGAATAAAAATGTTAGGCTGTACTCGCATTTGCAACTGTGTTCGTGCTTGCTGCATAAAGCGCGCTCGTCCGTATATATACACACACACGTAACTGGTTTGTATGTGTAACCACTTAGAGCGAATGGACAAATGTGTGCAAGTTTCTTGTATTTATTTAATGGTGCTGGTGTGCATGAATTGAACAGTCGAACTCCATACAGATTAGACAATTTGCCCCATCTGCCTATATTGAGATATCTGTGGTAATTATTTAGCTACTGAGGATAATTTGAATACAATTTAATAAATATATTAGATATCATAATTATAATAAATTAGTAATCATTCAGATCCGTGGTGCTGAATGCGCAATATTATTACAATGATTTGTTTATTGGAGGGTGTTTGGTAATAACTCGTGCAGATTCTCTCTATTTTGTTTGCTAGCAGGTAACGCAGCTGTCATTGCATATGCATGTAATGCAATCGTTATTCTACAGTCGACAGCACGTCAACCTCCACATTTTAGTTGCAAAGTCGGCCGTAATGCAATGGAGCAGAGTGCATGGGTATATAGGATGATGTGCTGTCGACTGTACGACAGTAAAAACAAAGTATAAGGCCTATTACTTAAGCGTACACTATAATTTGGGTTATCCATTTTCATCTTTCCCAAGTTTCTAAATATGTAGAAATTTGGCAGTTACGACAGTTAGGCAAATCGGACTAGTCTATACAGTAAATAAGTTATGTAAAAGAAGTTAAGGAACGCTACGTTGGGTGCAACGAAGTCGTTTGGTGATTCCGTAGCAGCAAAAGTTTGAGATCCGCTGGTTTACGTTGACAAAACAGCTGTCAGTTGTCAAAAGTGCATAAAAAAAACCACTGACAGATGTTAACAGTAGATTAACGGACTGTTAGCGTTCGAGAAACCGGGAGGTAGTCTATTTAATAAACTTTGCGCTGCAGGATCAGATACCCAGGTTTCCTAACGATGGTTTACTTCACAATTAGCGAGTGCTATTGATAACATAACTTCACAAATGTACGAACTTACGAAACTTACGAAAATTAACAAAGCCGTGCCCGCATTGGGAATCGAACCTGGTTCTCTCGCTTCCTAGTCCATTGTTCTTTCCAGTGCAGAATGTCAGTGTTTCCTGAGGCAGAATGTCAGTGTTTCCTGAGGCAGAATGTCAGTGTTTCCTGAGGCAGAATGTCAGTGTTTCCTGAGGCAGAATGTCAGTGTTTCCTGAGGCAGAATGTCAGTGTTTCCTGAGGCAGAATGTCAGTGTTTCCTGAGGCAGAATATCAGTGTTTCCTGAGGCAGAATGTCAGTGTTTCCTGAGGCAGAATGTCAGTGTTTCCTGAGGCAGAATGTCAGTGTTTCCTGAGGCAGAATATCAGTGTTTCCTGAGGCAGAATGTCAGTGTTTCCTGAGGCAGAATGTCAGTGTTTCCTGAGGCAGAATGTCTGTGTTTAATTTTTTGTTGCAGTCTGCACCGGAAAATTACCCCTGATGATTTAGGACAACAAGCGACTTCATCTATTTTAGGGGTGATTTTTCAATAGTCAAATAATAAAAATAGCTGTTTGTCATAATTTTCATACATACGCTGTTAAACCGCCATTTTTATTCCTCAGATAAAAGTTATCTGACTATTGAAAAATCAGTCCTTAGTAGAGTTTTTTTCAAGAACCGCTTTGTATAACATGCGACGTTACTGAAATAACACCGTAACCGTTTCTTCAGTATCTACCTATAAATTTATATGTAGAGCCGTAAACGACTCGATGAGTCCCCCATAACAATGGTTATTAATTGTCCTTTACCAAATCATAAGCTAACCTCGTCAAGAGTTGAAAAAACATGCAATTTCAATTAACTTCTACGAAAAATAAAATGAGGTTTTTTTTACGAAAAACTTATCATCATTAATACAAAGATTCAAAATGGCGGCGCCAATATGGCCGCCCAAAATTTGAACATCTTTTGACCCCCAGGGTAAATTACATCGTATGCGGTGTAGGAGAAAAATTAGACATTTCAAGATTGGCGGCCGAGTTTTTAAATCGATACTGTAGTAGCCGCTTTCAGATTTCCTGTTAATTAAACAACGTGTTGCAGATTAAGTTGAGCAAGTTGACTGAAACAATTAACATCTTCCTACAGGTCCTGTCGATGTAGGTCAAACGGCAGCACTCCCCGCCCCCCATCCTCGTGCCCTCTCGCCGCGAGCTCAAAGGTTTGTACCCTCTGTTCTCCACACACGAGTTAAATTCTCCGGAATTTTGGGAATATTTCCAATGATCCCAAGATGACATTAGTAAAAAAAATAAGGTTATTTTGTGTCAATCCAGTTAGAGATATTTTGAATTGCCTTGTGGAAAACTAAAAAGAAAATATAATGCTATTGACACTTATTGCGTATAGGCAACTATTAATGGCAAGAGCTGGATGAGAGTAGCCGAGGACAGTGCTCAGTGGCGTGTAATGGGAGAGGCCTATGTCCAGCAGTGGACAACCATAGGCCGATGATGATGATGAACTATTAATGGCTCCTTAATTTTTAAGGAGCCATTAATAGTTCATCATCACGCAATATTTCAAGAAAAGAAGACAGGTCTAACCTAAGGTCATAAATCGTCTGACCTAGTGATTCTTAAGATTAAGAAGATTATTGTTAAGTATCACTAGGTTAGGCGAGTGAATATGTTTTTATTTGATTGCTCGGCTAACCGTGAATTAAGAATATTCTCAGGGGCATAAAGGTTAACTAACACTTAAAAAATTATTTAAAAAAAAACCCTTAAAATGTACAAATACGAGATCATATAAAAAATATACCTTCTTCCAGAAGCTTGACAAAATGCTATAACTGTGTGTGTGTGTGTGTGTGTGTGTGTGTGTGTGTGTGTGTGTGTGTGTGTGTGTGTGTGTGATTAGACACTAATTAAATGTTACTTGCCCGTTACGGAACTAATTTAAAATTTAACTAAAATTTTAGTCATAGTTTAATCAGGATTCTCTTAACAATTATCCACTTGTTAAGTACTTAACTGTGAATCCGGAATTAGGATAATAATGTTTCTTACCTGGTTTGCACAAGTTGGCGTAGGTGGCGGTCTCAATTACAGTGACACTACAGCTATAATTAGCCTATAACAGTATAACAGGGATGGCAAATCTTTGTGGGAGTACGTGCCAATTAACAAACAATACGTAACAAAAACTATATAGCTTTACTTCTACAACTTTATAGCTGACCCAGCAAACGTTGTTCTATATCAATTATTCGTAGTGATTATAATTGAAAAAAATTGGGTGTTCAACCCTTATCACTTAGGGCTATGATAAGTAGATAATAACCTATTCTGAGACCTACCAAATCCACCGAGCCGTATCGGAGGAGTACGCGCACAGTTAGCCAGAAATACCAGCTTTTATTAACCAGAACAAATTTAGGCAGAATTACCAGATTTTAACTCCAACTTCAGTTTTAACAATTTTTCCGATATTCTTTCTATTTCCTTTCCTTGTTTCAAATAATTTTTAATTTAATTTCGAAATCAATAAAATTTTGACACGTTTACATAAAGTCTATTAAGGGTGTGCCCGGCTTATTATTTCGCGTGCCAACAATGTCACGCGTGCCATTGGTTCGCCATCCCTGTTCTATAACATTGAAGCTTGTTACGCAGAAATGTTTCAACCCACAAATACGAGCTAAGCACTGTGCATCGCTGCGTGTGGCTGATTTAGCATTGTCGAGTACACCGCTACCGCCCGCCGTCGATCGGCTCGGGCCACTCGCCAAATACATACATGTATTTAACTACTAAAACTATGTAATTCTGTGTCCTGAATAAACACAGCGAAGAGATAAACTAAGAACCATTTGAACCATTTACATTAATTACGAGCATATAAGTAGTCTATTATACTAGTCCCGTGTGGAATCTTCAATATGCTACGTATACAAAACAAATAGAGCGTATCTAAAAAAGTTTATAGAGCATCTTAATTTCATATTTAAGAATACCTCAAGCACTTATGTAGAAAGCTGTCGTTATTTCAGATTACTTACCCTGGAGGAAAGACGTGTTATGCTTGATATGGGTTTTCTCTAGGACATCGTAAGGCGTAGGTTGGACTGTCCTGCATTACTTAAACAAATAGATATACATGTACCCGTTAAAAAATCTAGAAACAAACGATCCCTGTTTCACGTACCTTTTCATTCCACAAGTTATGGTCAAAACACAGTTCTCACTCGTTTGCCATGTACATTTAACAATAATTTGAATGATTTAGACCCATTTGTATATACAAAGTATTCATTAAAAAAAGACATTCGCCTAAAATTATCTGATGCCAATAGCTAACTTCAATGACCAAGTCCACTAAATTCAATGACCTGATTGATTTTCTGCTCTCCTCTGCATGTTCACCACAATTTGTTTGCTTATACTATATGTATTTTTAACACCCACTTTATTTTGGTCAGGGTAGAATTCTAGGTGGGCCGATGAGCCTATTTTTAGTGAAGCAAATGTTTACATATTATACATGGTTAAATAGCTTATAAAATAGTTTTGATTTCAAACGCACATCGCAGGTTCCACATGAAAGCTCTTTTGGAGTTTTTCGAGTGACGAGTGTATTTTTATAGCTATGCCTGCGATATCGACCGCGTTAAATTCGCAAATAATATTATGATCGTGTTTCTCAATACAATTTGTTTTTTTTATTATGGTACCCACTGGTATGTACCAGCCCAGGACCCAGCCAATTTCTGTGAAAATCGTATTTAGAAACGTCTAAAAAAACAGAAATTGGACTTTAAGAAATGTTTAAAAACTGTAATCCAATATTCGCAGACGTTGAAAAGCTCTAATTGGATATTCACAGAGGTTGAAAATCTGTAATCAGATATTCACAGAGATTGAAAATCTGTAATCAGATATTCACAGACGTTGAAAAACTGTAATCGGATATTCATAGATGTTGAAAAAATGTAATCGGATATTCAGAAACGTTGAAAACCTGTAATCTCATACTTGCGAACGTTGGCAAACTGTAATGCAATATTCATATCGCTCTTATCGATTCAGCTTGTTTTACTCAATTACCTTGCGGATGGAATAAAATGCTTACACATGCAATAGCGAATATCGCACCTGTTTCCCCTTGTATCCCGAAATGATAGGCTGAGACCGGGTTTTGCCAATTGCTCTCTACAGTCTGTTTTTTAATTCAATGCAAAATAAAATAAGGGACTCCACACACGGCGGCTATAAGGTAAAGATGTATATTATAGCACGATATATCTCATTACATCTTTCCATAGAAATCGTCAGGAGACCACACACGACAGCTATAATATACATCTTTACATCTTCGTATTCTTAAAGGTATATTATAGCTGCCGTGTGTGAAGTCCCTGACGCGGTGTTACCGTTATAAAATATATAGGTTTACTCGGTAAAAGGTTTTTTACCGTGAATAGAAGGCTTGTGTGACCAAAATCCTTATCACATCATAGACATTAAAGTTTAATTCCTCATAAGAGCAAAGTAAAAAAAAAACACCTACGTAGCACACATACTTACTTTACTTATTTTTACTTGGAAGTAAAATGGGGTAATTTGGTTTTGCGTACTAGAAACATTCAGACATTGGATTGTATTGAGATGTCAACGTGACTCTTTTATTTTTTTGCATTGAACTTTTGACTTTAGCTCAGTAATTTATTGCGTGTAAAGTTAAACAATATCGTGATATTTATAAAAACTCGAGTTGTCTAAAACACTCATCAGAGGCAGTACGTGTTTACCTTTATCAGAGACACTTTTAACTGCACACGACGAATTTTTAACGAAATCGTATTTTTCATTTCAGTAACATTCACCAAGTCCCTACGATACAGAGTTAGAGTGTAGTGCAGATACCGCAAGTCTTGTAACTACGCAAATTTCTTTAAAGTAAATAAATATTGGTATTCTTGTAAATAGAGCCATTTTTCTTTAGTAAAATCTGTGATTACCACTTCATTAAATATATATAATTAAACTATCGAGCGAATCTGAGTAGAGGGGCCGGTAAGGGTCGCCTCAGGCGGTCATACGTCGACCAAATAGGGGATGTATTAGCAAATGGCAAAAGAGCTTGCAACGACTAATGAATGCCGATGAAGCGAAATTGATTTGTCAGGATCGTGGCAGGTGGCAGTCACTGGTCTCTGCCTAACCCTCTGGGATGAAGGCGTGAGCTTATGTATGTAGTATAATTAAATATTAACTAGGCTACGACCTAGATATTCTCAGACCTTCCAAATATTGACGAAATATACATAAAAAACGCTGAACGAGATTTTTATGTATTAAATGGATAGAGAAAATTTATTATTGTACATTAAGAACTAAAACATTGTCGTGGCAATTAATACTAGGATTTCAAACCATGCAATCAAAAGCGTGTTCGGGAAACAGACTATCATAGACAGTCATAAAAAAGACAAAATGAAAATCGCATCAGCCGCACAGCACACGGGTTAAAAAGTATTTTTGTTTTTTTTGTTATTTTCTAAACATCTATTTTTTTTAACCATAAAATTAGCTTAACCTTCTGTGTCGACGGCTACCAAATTTGGTAGAGAGCACTCAAAAGCGAAATTAAACCTTATATTCATTAAACGTCGTTTTAAAGTCCCTTATGTAACGGCAACTTATCATTTGCAGAGTTGAGCCAAAGGGTTAAGGTTAACTTGTGAGAAGTATTTATTCAAGGTTAAAGAATTCCGCCTCCGCACTGACACAGATTAAATAAGAAGCTACCAATCTGTTGGGGAGTGGAGTACGTAATATAAATAACTACCTCATCATCAACCCATTACGTCTCCACCGAGGGGCACGGGTCTCTTCCCTAGGGAAGGTATAGGCCATACTCCACCACGGGGGGCAAGTCCGGATTGGTGGAGGCGTGCAAGACTTGTGGCTTGCACATTTCAAGCCGCCCTAAGGCCATCTATCGACGGCAGCCGGCATAAACTACTTAACGTGCCTTGCGAAACCACTCGGAAAAATGCCACTAGCGTTAGTCATAGACGGTATATAACTGCCTACGACTCTCAAAATACCTGGTAAATGAGACGGCAATATTTAAATGTGGCGTAGGGATCGAATTCGAAAACAAGCGTGTCAGCCCTGTCGCGCATATTCCGATCGAACGGGCGTAGGTAGTTAAATCAAGCGGACTGCCAAGATGGCCTGCTGGTGTTCATTATACTGTGGTACTGAGCTCAATTGAGTGTTTACGTACGTTTGAGTCTATAATCAGGACTTCGTTATCGCTTGATTTGGTGATACTGAGATTTTATCAGTAATGTTTTGTTAACAGGAAACGTAATATTTTTAATGTTCTTTGGAAAGTAATGTAGACAAAAATCTATTTAACCTCTTCAGTCCTGACCTTGCAAATAACAATAGATTTCTATTGTTATTTGTCGACGTCAGGACTAAGGAGGTTAAAACACGAGACTCAAGCTAATGCTGGACTCTAAGCTATTAAGTAATACCGCATAGAAAAACGTGAGTCACATACCTTCAACTTGATACCTTCAACTTGAAGGAGACGTTATGGGAGTTATATTGTCCGGTCCGGTATAAGGCCAGGAAGTTGAAAAAATAGCTAACTAAATGTTCACATATTATTTCGACTTAGTGGGGTTTTCATCTAGGGATGCGATACAGTTTCTTTGTTTGTTCGTTTAAATATTTTAAGTAAATACTTAGCTGTACTGCTGATCGTCAAATTTCTCAGAAAAGAGCGTGACAGAACGTTACTTAAGTATTTATTTAGTGTAAATTGTCAATTCAGATATCGGCCCCTAAAACATCATTAGCCTAGGCGCACACTAGCGACACGCGACAGGCGACAGTTCGGCGACTAGACGCGGCGACAGCCTACGGCTGTCAATTTTCATTTAGTTCGAATCTCCGCACACTTGGGGTCAGAGTCGCGGAGTCGCGACTACAAGACGCCAGAAGCAAATGACAACGTCGCGTCTGACGCGGCGACTTGACGTGGCGACAAGTTGCCCTGTTTGCGATGGCTGTCTTTATTTTACCCAGTAAATTGCAAGCATAAATGAACATGTTTAAGTCAATAAATGTAAACCAGGACGCGGGGAAGGGTCGGTCGCAGTCATGAATTATTTCATCCATGAGCAACTCAAAACATACAAAAGTACAGTAGAACACACACAATGAAAGTGGCATTTTCTGATAATGATGAAAACAAGCTAGTCGGGCGTTATCGGATACTTTTCTCGGAGTTTGTGCAAAGGTATACGTGGAGCAGGAACTCACGAATTTGTAATTATTTATTTATTTTAGATTCTAGGAAGACTAAAGCCCACCATTCACTACACGCACCGCGAGCCGAGCCCTAAGCCGTACCCATTCGTGGACAAATCCGGCGCATGGTAACCTTAAATGGTAGCCTTAATCCACAGGCGCGCCCATCCGCCGGACTTGGCGACAAGTCCGCAGAGAAATCTGCGTGTGAATGTGTTGGTTCTCGGTTCGGTGTGCGGCTCGTCGTCTGGAGATAAAGTAGTAAGCAGCTCGGCGCTCGTGTAGTGTGTGGGCGATGACGGATTTGTCCACGAATGGGTACGGCTCGGGGCTCGGCTCGCGGTGCGTGTAGTGAATGGTGGGCTTAAGACGTACTACGGCGAGGATTAGTAGAGGGAAAAATTTAGACACACGCAACTAAGTGCAGTGTCACAATAAGAATATAATTATATAGAACGCTGACTGTTCATAGGTGCCATCTACTATAATATTACCTACAAAGAAATAGAAGGTAATAAAAAAATAAAATTTTATTTGATAGATTTATTTTAGTTCAATTTGATACATTGGTCTAGTTAAATCGCATATTAATAGAAAAGAAAATTAAATTACCTAAATTAATCTGCTTATTCTATTTATCACGTAAGTAGAAAGAACAAGAAGAAAGATTAGAATTGTCTCAGAAACACAATGAAGACACAAGTTCGTAAGTAACTATAAACTTATTTAATACCATTTATACGCCTTTGCATTAAAAAGTAGTTTTAATATTTTTCCATAATTTCCATTGAGAAATTGGACTGGGAAATTTAGTCCAGATAAATTCCAAAATTTCGTAAGTTGATAGTGTTCGCCATCTCAGTTACTCAATAGTTTAATATACCGATCTAAAGTTAGTTTAATTTTTATTTCACGAGTTCTCGGTCCCTCTGTAGTTAATTTCCTTGTACTCGCTGTCCCGATTTCCTGCTAAGTCTCTCTTTTCTTTATCGCTTTGGGCTCCACTTTGGACACGTTCCCACACGTGCTTTGTGAGGCAAGTTAAGGGGCTCCAGGGAGTTAAACTAGCGCCACCGGTAAAAGAAAGTTATATGTTTTTTACAGATCAGATTTTAACATTGTCATTAACTAATCTCTCAATCGCGTAAATAGTGATTTTTAAGACTTATGATCGACCTTAACGGGGTGTTGGGTAAATGATAACCTAACATAACAAAACATTTACACAATACATTGCTTCAGTAATTTCAGACATTTGCTTGCAGTATTTATAAATTATATTACTTCCACAAAAGCGTTTTATTTGAAAAAAACTTCGATTAAAAGAAAAGAATAAAAAGAATAAAAGATGATTTCAGAAGTAGAACAATACATTAAAATTTGATGTCGATGCTGTCAATCGTAGGGTTTTGTCAAATGGTGATCAGTTAGGGATGAAAATCTAAAAGAAATTTAGAGTGGTTTAAATTTTGATTCAAAAATTAAAGAAATGTCAAAACACTGGTGTCAATAGTTTTACACCGTTACAACCTAGGATCACGTACCGTATAAAAGAATAAAGCTAGGGGGTTTGTTTCACAGTATTAAATGTATTCAGTATTATGTGATTCATAATACAATCTCATCGTTGAACAACAACCGATTCCCCGCTAAAATCTCGACTGTCACAATGAAGAATCATTCCAGCCCTTTCAGATTCCGAGAAAATTGCCATCAGAAAAATAGTCGTTCAAATCAACAGGTACTTCTTAAATATGCCCTTCTTATTACAAAGCCAATAGAGTCGAATTCAAAATGTCAATACGAACGTTGGTATACCACCTGTAGGCAGATATTATACGAGTATTTTCAGCACAGGCAGTAACAGCTTCCAACATTATCGATTCCACGTACCGATGCACTAGTTTCCTGTGCTTTCAGAGTAATCCAAGTGCATGATGGAGTGTAAGGGCAGGGCAGGTTTACATTACTAAAAAGCGAGCGCTCTTATTAAATTAAATCTTTATTCAGATAACATGGATCCACAAATAAATGATAAGGTAATTAATTTACACTAACTTAAAAAAAGCTTTGATTTAGTCAGTCTTACAAAAAACTTCATATATGGCCCGTTATCATTGGCGATAGGCTACATAAGACTATTGCAGCAGAGCTGCCCCGCACACTGTGCAGCGAAAACGCTGTTTTTTGCGAATTATTATACAAGTGGCGAGTTTTTGTGTCGAAGTCCAAGACCCACTTTGGGTCGCTGAGCCAGCGCAGTTACTTAACTGCGCTGGCTCAGCGACCCAAGTAAGTATTGTACAAAACACCTATACCTACACCTTCGCCTATAGTTTCCTCAGGGAAGAGACCCCTGGCCCTCAGTGAGGACTTAATGCGTTGATGATATTCTACCAAAAGCGTCAGCGTGAACCTCCACAAATATTTTTTGTATTAAACTAACAATAAAATAAAAATATATATAAAAAAAACATTGCCGAAGCGCTGAAGAAAGAAGAGAGCCATAATGCCCTTGCGTGTGTATGTTGCGTCATTGCGTTATTTTAATGGACCCAAGAGTACTGTACGATTTTTGGGCATAGCTAGAACCCATAGAATACCTGTGTAGAACTAGGTGCAGTATGTTTTGTAAAATGTTACCTTGGCTGCATTGCTTCATCGCGCAAATCTACAGGCCAGCATGATCAACGGCGCTCTGCGTTCTCTCTATGTCCCCATTGTCTCTCAGGCCACTTATTAGCAACCCATTATGTCCCCACCAAGGGACACGGGTCTTTTCCCTGAGGAATATATAGGCTATAGTCCACCACGGCGCCAAGTCCGGATTGGCGGAGGCTTGTAAGACTAGTGGCCGAGGCCACTATCCAGCAGATATCCGTGATATTCAGATCTGTTAACTCCTCTTCAAAGCCATACAATTTCAAAGAATAGGAGGAATATTTGAAGGCTCCCGTAGTAATATTAGGATTAGTTCAACGTCGTTTTAGCTGTACATAGTCAATTCAAATCAAGTCTGTTGTCGGTGCCGCTGCCAAATCAGCAGCGAGGCTCAAGTGCCAATAGAGCTCTATTGGCTAATTATATTTTTATTCAACTGGCTGTGGACAGTAAGTGGGGGCTTGGGGCATAGGTCAAGATATTGTTGGAGCAAGGGTGTCAATAGGGGACGTGTGGGCTTGACTGCTTGACTGACTGACCGAGGATGTCTTTGGCGATGCCTCGTGGCAAAGCTGCCAGAAGGTGTGTTGGGGTCCTTTGGTTCCGGTATTATTCCGGGATGGTTTATTCGGTTACGGTTTTTTTTTATGTTATAACGTTTCATATATTTGTTCTGTATTTTAACGAATAATTTAAATATAGAATAATATTATTTATGACATCTTTTTGATCAACTAAATAAAAATGATCGGCTTCATCATCAACCCATTATGTCCCCACCGAGGGGCACGGTCTCATCCCTGAGGAAGGCATACATAAGCTATACTCCACCAAGGGGGCCAAGTCCGTTTTAGTCGTAGCCTCTGCTTGTAAGACTAGTGGCTGGTCTTACTGTCACAAGTTTTCAAGCCGCCCTGCCCTAACCATCAATGCACTGAACGCGCCCTATGTTGCTTAACCTTCGTGATCGTTAAAGATCACTTAGGCGGCCGAGGCTACGAGCGATTCAAATTCGGTTAAGCCATTAGTAAACTTGAAAAAGAAAAAGTAAGCGATTTTACAGGAAAAAGCTTGAACTTGTAAAAAATAATTTATTCACTATTTGGTAATGTAAACCGTGCTTTAGTCCTGTGTATTGACGGCGCCGTGTAAATGTGAAAATAAAACAGAAGACACCGCTGGGTGATAGCTCATTAATATGTCTGCCGATTGCTTCACATACGGACCGATTCCCAGTGAATTTGATCCCAGGATCTCTCATGGCTCCTACACACTACTGGCGGCACGGCCGGCGGCACTGCCGGACGGTAGAATGCCGCCGGCAATGCCGCACAAGCCGAGCTGCCGGTAGGCCGGCGGGTCGTGCCGGCGGGTTTCGCGGCAAGCCGGCGGCAGTTCGCTTTCGGCATTCGATTGAAAGTATTGTGCTAGAAAATCATGCCAATGATGCTCTGCGGCAGCCAGCGGCAAGTGCCAGCGGCCTAAACACGCCGCGGCATAAAGCCGCCCGGCCGTGCCGCCGGCATAGTGTGTAGCAGCAATGACAAGTAAACCGATTCGTATGTACCGAAGATTTTTTTTCGCATACTTTGTTATCAAAAAACATAATCAACAGTCGGTATTACTCAGGGTTATGTTACTGCTACCTTGCACTCAACGCGGAATCAAGGCAGCTATTTAGTTGAATAATCTATTTGAATAATCACAAATAAATCCTCCACAATAGCTTCAGAAAACATACCAGACGCTCTGCGGTATTGGGGAAAATCCATCAGCACACTGGATACTAATAATAACTTCCACCCAACACAAATACTCGCCTCGGTTTGTAACGAGGATACCTACCACGTAACCAGACAAAGGCATCACAAAGTTGGAAATACTACATCCAGACTGAGATTTAGTTGATTACTAAATCGAATTAAATTAACAGAATGAGAATAAATAATAATAACTATTTAAATGTCATGAAATTTATTGATATTTATTTATTTATGCTAAATTGATTGTTTTAAATTACTTGTGTTATTATTGATAAAAACTATTATTTACTTTATCATCATCAATCCATTATGCCCCCACCGAGGGGCACGGGTCTCTTCCCTGAGTAAGGTATATAGGCCATTCTCCACCATGGGGGCCAAGTCCGGATTGGTGGAGGCTTGTAAGACTAGGCTGGTTGAAATATAGTGAAATTGATTGATATTAATTTATGCTAGATTGATTGTTTTAAAGTATTGATGTTGTCGATAAAAAAAAATATTATTTACTTTATATGGCATGAATATTTAATAATGTGAAATTTATATTGTGTATCCTGGATGCGGCAAGCTGAAGACAGGGCGCTATGGGGCGCTCAGTAGGGGAGGGCTATGTCCAGCAGTGGACAATGATGATGATAATGATATTGTGTGAGAGTGGACCTACAGACGGGAGATGGCAAAAGAACTTGGGAACGTTTATCTCTAAGTGCTTTGACCGAATCCATAAAGAATCCATGTTAGCAGTGAGATCTCTGCTAACTCGCAGTACTCAGTTGCAGTACGCAGTACAAAGTTGCATCAGTTGGCTCCATATCTCTCGCTGGCTGTTGAAGTGATTGTGGCTAATGTATGCCACGTACCTAGGTTTCAAAGTAAAGTTCTCCAGATGTAAATTTGCAAACTGCCGATTTAATCGACAGTCAAGATAGGGAACTATGAATTTTAATTGACTGTCTCATTGGCCGTTAACTTCACGTTAACTGGTTAATTTTAACTTCGACGTTAACTTCAAAACACTGGCAAAAGAGAGGTCAAAGGTTCAATTGATTTACACAAATAGCCTCAGTCTGAGTGCATTTCTATGTTTATGATGACAATTGGGATTCTCTTTTGGAAGTATTTTTTTACAGAATTAGGATTGAGTGTGAGAAACACAATCAATTTATAAAAACAATATGCATACCAGTAGATCTCTGTAATTTCTGTATTATCAGTCGCTCAGTGAATTTACTTCTTTACTATTGCTAAAGATAGTAAACTCGCACCTTTTACTTACTTTATTTGGGTGATTATCAGAATAATTTCTTTGGCGCTTTTTTTTTTCATATAAACTCAATAAAAAGTAGCACATATTGCAGAAAATGCCACCAAAACCTACAAATATGTTACAATACAATCTTTAGGGCCAATAAACTTACAATATATGTATAAATATATATGTTACTTTTTATTGAGTAAATATAAAAAAAATGCGCCAAAGAAGTTATGCAATTTGAGCCAGTTTCTGAGAATCACACATTTAGTGAGATATGTTTTTGGATGGATAATAATATAAATAATAAATAATAAAGCCTTTATTAATTTGTTCTAAATAATAATTAATTACATGCAACAAATAACAATTAAAATTGGTAAGTTAATTAATAAATTGTGTAAATTGTGAACAGTTTTTTTTAGTTACTTTTCATGCATTTATTATTAGGGCGTCCCTCTCCGGGACATTCTTTGCCTCCCACAAGCCTTGGGGTTTGTGGGGTGTGGTCTATCACCCTAGCTGACCAGGCTTCGCTTCCAGGATGCATACCTAGTACATAATTTTTTCACCTAAATTTAAAATAAGTGGCATTCTTATGTAGTATAGCAGAATTTAAAAAAAAATTAAAAAATTGAGACTTCCATTTTATGGCCTCATAAAAAATAAAAATGAAATGTAATGAAATTGAAATTAAATTTGAAATTTATTTCACTTGTTCAGCAATTACACAGTACAGTAAAATAATCATCTGTAAGTAATGGTTACATGTGAGAAAAGGTCCGCCGGGTACCCCGTACTAGTATGAACTGTATTACGGCAGAAAATGCAGAAAATGCAAAGAGTATGTATTGAACGTAACGCAGAAACTAACTTATTGAACGTTACATGTTAAGCTGGGTGTCCGTTTCAAAAACTAGATCAAAATGTTCTAAGGAGAAAAGGTGGATAATATTATTGTATAGTATATTCGGCCCGCGTTTCACAAAATTATGATCCATAGTTTTCGTGGTAATTCGATTTACGCAGCCAATTAATATAATAAAAATAGAATGCAACTTGTTAAACGAATCCAAACAGTTCCAATTATTTATAAACCGCGAAATGTAGCTTCAATTTTCGTTTAAATTAATTAATTTCTCGCCACTAAAGCCTGTGGCGGGAAATTCAATTAATCCATTTTTAAGTTTGGATATTTCGTAATTCATAATTGTAACTTTATTGCGACCATGTAGTTGCTTAGGTAATACATTTAGGGCTTGTCTCATACATGGTACCCACTTAGGGCACAGCAATTTATAAGCAGCACGCAGTATTATAAATACAAAGAACGTTTACAATAATCCAGCAACAGAATTAATTTTAAACTTAGATTTTAGATTTAAATTGAATTTCATTTAGGTAGTTATAGAACTATTGAAGAATTATTTTACAATGTCAACAAATTAGTAATAATAATTAAAAAATAATTCTTACTACGGATTTATAACATTTCATTAAAATTAAATGAAATAAATTAAAAATATTTAAAAAAAGAAGGAATTTAATAAGTTAGAGATCGGACCGTGGCAACATTTTATACTCGCTAACTTATTTATCACTAGTCTCTAGTCAGCATTTTATTCCAAGCATCAGAAATAATACGTGTTTCTCGAATCACCTAGAGTGCCAATTTCCGAATTCTGTTTACTCCAAATTATGTTTTATGATATCCTGGATAAGAGCAGGGGTAGTGGAGCGGCATAACGCAGGTCTCACATTCAGAAGGTCCTGAGTTCAAATCGTGATAAGAATGACTTTGTTTACCTAGTAATACTACCCGCTAACTGTGGTGGAGAGCACCGTGAAGAAACCTGACTATCTCATTCTGCACATAGATCTGCGCTTGAAAATGCTCATCAGCGGTGGGTACGCCTGATAATTAAGCTAGTACTCTCTCTCTCTCTCTCTCTCTCTCTCTGAGAGAAAACATGTGCCTTACAGTGGGACGTATATAGGATAATGAGGTCCAGTAGTGTTTAAATAGTCTAGACAATAAAACAGAATATAGCTCGGCACGTTAAGCAGTTGATGCCGGCTGCCGTCGATAGTTGGCAGTACGTTAAGCCAAGTCAGAGGCCTTAGGGCGGCTTGAAAACTTCTGACAGTGAGACCAGCCACTAGTCTTACAAGCCTCCACCAATCCGGACTTGGCCCCCGTGGTGGAGTATGGCCTATACCTTCCTCAGGGAAGAGACCCGTGGCCCTCGGTGGGGACATAATGGGTTGATGATGAGAATAATACTCCATCAATCCGGGTGCTTATACTGAGTTTTGTCATTCACTTTCGATAGCGAGAGCCGTTTGCGATTTGCATAGGAGTGACAAAGCGCGCCATCTAGTTGTCTCTTTGTCACTCCTATGCAAAACGCAAACGCTCTCACTATCGAGAGTGAATGAAAAAACTCAGTATACGCACTCTGAACTTGGCCCCCGTGGTGGAATATGGCCTATACCTTCCTCGGGGAAGAGACTTGTGCCTCTCGGTGGGGATGTCCCCACGGGTCCCCATGGGTTAATGATGAAGATGAGAATATCTTTATTTTACATAAGACAAATAAAAGTTACCATTTAAAAAAATCAATGAGCCGTCTTACTGCTAACAGCAAACTAAAAGGAACAATTTTACTATTCATTTTAAAGACCCACCAGGTCCACCAGGGCTTCGAACACAAAATTCGTTCATTTATTTAGAAAACGAAAAAACTTTTTTTTTTTTTTTTTAAACAAATGGACTATCTTCGGTCGCTTCAGTACAGACGCAAAATTTGACTCGGATGCTTTAGAGCCTGGGAAATTATTTAAGTGCTTGCTCAGCACTTAAAGCCCCTTTTTACCCGACTACGCCAGATCCTAAAGGAAGAATTATGACTTTATCAGTCTGTTGTACGTATATATTTGTATGATATCAATGCGTATGGTTCGTTGTATGGTGTTCCTGACGTCACGAACGGACCTCCGCGGGCTGTTTCCTACGGAAATACATCGTTTTATTGGTCAAGATATCCCGACGTTATCCTGAAGGAGCTTGACACTCAGCCATATGGTGACTAAGGCCGACTTGCACCGGCGACTAAAATCCATTTAGCGTTAAATTAAATAGAATTTTGAGAGATTTTAACTTAAAGTGAAATGGATTTTAGTCGGTGGTGCAAGTCAGCCTCAACCTTTAACTTGTAAACTTGTTGGGTGTTGCATTATCGGACTAGTTCAGTTTTTTAGTTCAAAAACCTTTAACTTGTAGAATTTTTGGTGGGCCGATCGGTTTTTAATTGTTTTTTATAAGGTCGTAATAAAACACACCTAAGCGATCGTGGCCTGGGCTGCCTGAGTGATCTTAAACGATCACTAAGGTTAAGCAACATACGGCGCGTTCAGTCCATGGATGGGTCACCGTCTATGACTAACGCTAGTGGCATTTTTTCCGAGCGATTCCGTGCTTCGCAAGGTACGTTAAGCAGTTGGTGCCGGCTGCCGTCGATAGATGGCAGTCGTTAAGCCAAGTCAGAGGCCTTTAGGGGCGGCTTGAAAACTTCTGACAGTAAGACCAGCCACTAGTCTTACAAGCCTCCACCAATCCGGACTTGGCCCCCGCGGTGGAATATGGCCTATACCTTCCTCAGGAAAGAGACCCGTGCCCCTCGGTGGGGACATAATGGGTTAATGATGAAGCGATCGTGGTCGCTTTGGACGTGGCGGCTATACAAAATACTACTGTTGCAAATGAGGAATGTATGGACTGCCACCGCCACCGTGACGCCGGCGGTTGCTGGATGGTAGTTTTTTTTTTCATTGCCAGCGCAATGCAGCGGCTGCAGGATTGTAGTTAAGTTGTTTTGTAATAGCCTGTTCAGTGCGGCGGCTGTAGGATGGTGCAAAAGAGTTTTTTTTGTTGCGAGTGCAATACAGCAGCTGCAGGATTGTACAAAAGTTGTTCTGTGATCGGCTGCCCAGGGCGGCGGTTGTACGAAGGAGTTTTTTTTGTTGCCAGCGTAATACAGTGACTACAGGATTGTACTAAAATTGTTTTGTGATCTCCTGTGCAGTGCGGCGGTTATAGGATGGTATTAAAATGTTTTTTTTTTGTTTGTGATGTCGCTGTTTCTGGTAATCACGACACAGGATAACCTAGTGTGGAGCCAGAAGCAATGTGTTGTCTGTATGTAAATGTTAATGTTTTCTGTTGCCAGCTCAATGAAGCGGCTGCAGGATGATGCTCAAGTTGTTCTGTGATCGCTTGTGTAGAGCGGCAGTTGTAGGATGGTACTAAAGTGTTTTGTTTTATTGGCAGCGCAATGCAGCGGCTGCAGGATGATGCTCAAGTTGTACTGTGATCGCGTGTGCAGTGCGGCAGTTGTGGGATGGTACTAAAGTGTTTTGTTTTATTGGCAGCGCAATGCAGCGGCCGCAGGATGATGCTCAAGTTGTTCTGTGATCGCGTGTGCAGTGCGGCAGTTGTAGGATGGTACTAAAGTGTTTTGTTTTATTGGCAGCGAACTGCAGCGGTTGCAGGATAATGCTCAAGTTGTTCTGTGATCGCGTGTGCAGTGCGGCAGTTGTGGGATGGTACTAAAGTGTTTTGTTTTATTGGCAGCGCAATGCAGCGGCTGCAGGATGATGCTCAACTTGTTCTGTGATCGCGTGTGCAGTGCGGCAGTTGTAGGATGGTACTAAAGTGTTTTGTTTTATTGGCAGCGCAATGCAGCGGCTGCAGGATGATGCTCAAGTAGATCTGTGATCGCGCGTGCAGTGCGGCAGTTGTAGGATGGTACTAAAGTGTTTTATTTTGTTGGCAGCGCAATGCAGCGGCTGCAGGAGGTGGATTGGGCGCGGGTGAAGCGGGACGGCTTCAATGTCTTCACGAAGCTCATCCGTACCAAGGACCCTCGCGAGGCTGAGAACCCTGAGGAGAACCCTTTGCCAGGCCGCCGGCGCCTCTCCGTAAGTACACAGACCCAAACACACAGACGACGGCACATAAACTTTCATGCTTTGCATAGAGGTAGAATAGAATCCCGGCTGTGATGTCGCTGTTTATTTATTGGAATTTTTGGAATATTTATGTATGGTTTAACCTCTTAGGACCCGGGGTATACATATATGCACCATAACAATGGCTTTCAATCGTTATTTTCAAGGTCAGGGCTGAAGAGGTTATGTCAGTTTATATAATTATAAAATATTTCTTAATTTCAGGACTACCCGTCTCTAATTTCTTTCTTGTTTCCGTCTATGGTTGCCTGGAAGAAATTGCTTATAGTAATAAGGCCGCCACTTGTACTTAGATTTATAAAAAATCTGTAAATGTGATTTATGTGTACAATAAAGAATCTATCTATCTATGTGTTTCTGGTTCCCACGACACAGCGTATACTAGTTTGGGTTGTGTGGGGCCAGAAGCAATGTATGTGCATGCATGTATGTAAATGTTTATGTTTATTTTTATAATAGAGACGCCTTATAACAAATACTCACTCGTCAAATGAACGGTTTACAAAGTTAAAAACGTACTGGTTTTGGTAACTTATATTATTATGCAATGCATATTATTATGCAATGTATAACATTTGTAAGTACCTACACAAGCAAATATTAGTTAACACTGGATCTTTATTATACTCCTTCAAACAAATATTGTCTTTTACAGGTGTACGCATTTTTTATTTTTCTATCCTATTCTAGCTCTGTGTAATGCATTATTAAAAAGGATGAAAAGAAAGATAATGCAAATCTGGCTTAACATGAGTACCTCTACACTCAAATTAATTATTATGAATGACACAAAAATGTAATGCACTGGGACATATTTCACAACAAATTATTATTTACTCTGACATTTCGATGTTCGTTGCCCGATTATGGGCTTAGTAGTTTTTTAAAACGCGGCCCTGCTGGTGACTTTGCAATAAAAATGTAAAGGTGGACCTGCGGTCGACGGTATCTATTTTAGGGTTGAGACGCAGTTGCGGGCCATAACGCTCTTTTTGGAACCCACGTACTGTCTGCATCATTGCAAATTATCTTTTAATGTCTAAAAAACATGTCTGCGAAGCCACCAGAGATTTTTATGTTCTTGTGGGCGAGAGCGTTTGCAATTTGTATAGGAGTGACAGAGAGACAACTAGGTGGCGCGCTTTGTCACTCATAGAATATGAGTTTACGTTAATGCGATCGAGTAGTTAATAAAACTCGCACTAAGCACACTTGTGGTTATTTTTGCAGAATGTTAAATGCAAAAAAGTTAGAACTGATCACAGTACAATTAGTATTGTATTAAACATCAATCGACGTTTTATCTCTATTATAGGGACCCGATTCCTCTCAAAGTATAGGAAAATCGGGATAAATCAGCGCTTGCCTGAGTTTTTGACATTTTGAATACACTGTAGTGGATTATACTTAACTTCGGAGTCACAAAAAGCGCTAAAATTAAATGTCGTTAGTATGCTTTTTTCAATCGGGTTTTATGAATTAACTAGCTTTCGCCCGCGACTCCGTCCGCGTGGACTTTAGTTCAAAATTTTGCAACCCCGTTCACTCCCTTAAGGGTTGAATTTTGAAAAAACGGTGAAACACATGCTCAATCAATTGTGTTGAAGAGTATTTATTTCAAGTTTTAAGAAAATCAGATAACATTTTTTATACCTCCTATACAAATTTTGGCAACCCTATTCGCCCCCTTAGGGCTTGATTTTCAAAAAATCCGTTCTTATTCCTTGCCTACATTATATCCTCGTGAGGCCCGACCTTGAAAAGAACAATTGATTTCGTGATCACTTGAGGACATTGGGCCTCACGAGGATATATAGATCCTCTGTGCAAAATTTCAGCTTCCTAGGTCAAACGGCTTGGGCTGGCCATTGATGAGTGAGTCAGTGAGTCAGGACTTTGAATTTTATATATATATATATATATATATATATATATAGATTGTATTTTTCAGTGAGTGTAGATGATGAGAATGTCGATGAAGCGAAAGTGATTTGTCAGGATCGTGGCAGCTGGCAGTACTTGGTCAGTGCCTACCCCTCAAGGATACAGGCGTGAGCTTATGTGTGTACCTATGAGTGTAGATTTCAGGTCAGCATTTTACGACCCTGTATTTCTAAGGGCAACTGCGAAAAGACCAAAGTTTTCTTTTTACAAATTGAGTTTTATATTTATAGTTCACGTTATTAATGCGCGTCCCTCGGTGCAGTTTTGATTCACCATCCACACTCATTGAATTAAGTTTATTTCATCTGGTTTTTTCATTTTTACATTTCGTATTCCCACGCGTTTTGCTGCCAACTAGGATATAAAAGACAGTTCAGCTAAAGCGTGGGCCTGCATTTTAAGCAGATCGTTGATTGCGTTTTGGCAACGGAGGGCCTTTACTGTGGGGTAATTGAATTTTACTCACAGGCCGCATTTAACACTGCCGTCACACGTTTAAAATTGTATATTGGAATTTTTTCAATAAAGTAAGTCGGCGAAGAGGAATGGAAGGTAATAACGCAATATTTCTCTGGCAGCGGGACAAAAGCACTAACAAAGATAGATAGAAAACAATTTATTGCAAAGCTAGAAAAAAGTGTTACAGTTGATTTCCTACCTGTTAGTGCATTATAGTTCAATGAAAGATACAGGGTCGGGTCACGTGACGTTGGTTTTCACACCATAGACGCCTACATTACTTAATTTGAGTGCGCGCGTAGACTTGAACCGGGAATGTAACTAAATCGCCATGTTCATGCAGTTGTCATTATACTACAATGCATTAACAGAATCTAGGTCCTAGTAAGCGAGAAGACGATAGGTGGACCAGGGTCAGTCGGTAGACTAACAGCCCGATGATGATCGGACGATGTGGCCAGGTTGGCGGGGGGCCGGGGGATGTGAATGGCGAGAGACCGCGAGGTATGGCGTGATGGGGAAAAGGCCTATTCATTTATTTATTTATTTAATTTCATAAAAGGCTAGACTAGCAAGACAAGCACAATAAACAGAATAATAGAAAAATAGGAAATAGAAGACCAATTAAAAGTCTCCACTTATAGATATGGTATAGATAAATATGCACATGGAAATACTTATTAGAAACATTTTACGGGTAACACAAACATCGAACATACTAGAATTATACAATGTTTAGAACAACAAAATTTAGAACAATAATAATTCATACATTAATACTGAGAAAGAAATTCTCACTAAGTTTTGACTTCAGACTAACCACAGATGAATTGAACAAGTATATGTCAATGCCCACCGACAACAAATTAATTTTATTTATTTATTTATTTCAAGTAACAAAGACTCATTCTGTGAGGTTAGTACGCAGATAAAATACATTAACCTATGTTAGTAAATGCTAAAGTTCTAGTTTAAATTCATATATATTTATTTATTTTATTGAATTAAATAATTATTCAATAAACCATGCAGAGAAATCAATATAAATAAATAAACAATCATTTAATTAAGTAATTAATCATGATTAAGTAAATAAATCAGGAATTAGGCTTTACGAGTACTAGCCTTTACTTATACTTTGTTGTTACCACTTTTGTTGGTCTTTTGTTTGTATTTTTTTCTAGTTTTCCTCTGATATTTATTTTTCACATCAAATCCTCTCTGTCCTTACAGGATGTCATGAACCTCTACTCTTGAAATTACAAAAAAGAACGGTATGACACATGACAATGCAATAAATAAAGGAATATGAATAAAATATTGATCAAAGACTTATCACGTAAAAAAATAACTTCTTTAGTTTTCAATTCGTTCGCCGTTTTTGTGGGCACATTCGGGCCTAGTTAGTTATGCCTTAATAATATGGTACTGTGGCCTTTTTAAAAACATAATTATGGTGCTGTTTTAAATGTCCCCTTGGGCCACCGTCTGGCTGAAAAACCAACACTTTAGAGTTTTGCTCTGGAAGCCAGATAAATATTGAAACTGGGGAAGAATAATACTTACATTTATTGAAATGGCACTTAAAAGTTGTGAAAGGTGTTAAAGTTGTGAAAGCTGTGAAAGTCATACAATGGAAAAACACTCACGTTTACCAGAAGCCTCAGAAGCCAAATGCAGGAAAAGTCGAGTTGTTTACCCGTGTGTTTTGTTCGGTTTTCCTTCGGTGTTATCTACCATTGGAACGTTACGCAATTTGCTCTAGAGTTTAAAAACTGTTGGAGGAATAAAACAAGCTTTTAAGGCTGTAATTATTAAGTGAGTAGGTAAGTAATTTTCCTGTTATATTAATTTTTCAGTGTTAAGCTCCTGTTACAATTCTGATAAGTTCGCAGTTAATTGTTAATGAAACCTTTTGAAATTCAAAGCGTAGTAAGTGAATGCCTCGGACTCTTTTTGGTACTTCGAATTTGACTTATTTAATTAAAGAAATAGGGGTGAAAGGAAAAATAAGCGTGTTTTTTTATTGTATACGAGTAGTACTATCAGAAGAATCAAGTCAAAAATTTTTTTACTCAAAATACTATAGTAACCGTAAAATTCTCCTCTAAATACATTTAATATTAATCTACGTCTTTGTCTTCAAAATAATCGTTGACTTTATAATAAGCTTTTCTTAACAAACATTAAACCGTGTCAGGGATAACTCTAATACATCTTGCGGGTAATCTTGGTACAGAAAGTATAAGGGACTTCACACACGGCAGCTATAATATACATTAATGTACATTACGTCCCGGGATGTATATACATTATATTAAAGTATCACACACGCAACAGGTAACGTAATGTATATTTCGCTACATTTCGTTGGCATCCGTCTCGATGGACGCACTTCCTGGCTGCTAAGATGTTATACAGGGTGTTTAATTTCTTTGTTGATTTTCTTACGGCCGATTTCTGAATTGAGAATTTTGCTAAGGAACTACTTAACTCTAGTGTTGACATTAATATAGTAAGACTGTTGATCTGATTTAATATAAACAGGCCATCTACAATATCCAAACAGGCCGACTTTTGTATGCCAGAGACTGGCGCATACAAGTATGAAAGATAGGCAAACATATATTTTTTTATTTTTTATTTTGTTGTCTCGTCAAATTTCTCAGAAAAAAGCGTGACTGAACGTTACTTAAGTAGGTATTTACTTACGTGAAATTCTCTATTCAGAAACCGGCCTTTAGCGAGACTATTTATACAGGACTATAAGTGATGTGGAGGAAATGAATTTTTTGAGGCAGGACTCTGTCGTTTAGCGAAATAAGACTTCAAGTGGAGTTTTTGAATCACCAAGAAACTTTTTGAACACCCTTTACGAAGGAAGATATATCGTAATATACGGAAAGGTATTGGGAGGTATTGAAAGGTATCGAAAGGTAAATATACATCTTCGTATCGCTCAGTACCTTTAAGGTACGAAGATGTAAGGATGTATATTATAGCTGTCGTGTGTGGTCTCCTGACGATTTCTATATAAAGATGTAATGAGATATATCGTGCTATAATATACATCTTTACCTTATAGCCGCCGTGTGTGGAGTCCCCTAACTTTTGCAAGTCTAATTCCTGGAAATGACACTTTATCTTTATTTCCAGTATTTACATTATGATGGCTATCAATAGATTCGAAGTCTTTAATATTTTTTCAAATAGTAATTTCATAAATGTATTTGGTTGCAACTGTTAAAATCGTCGCCTTACAGGTGAAGAGAGCTATGCCACACTTTTGATCGAATTGAGTGATGAACACTACCCTACTCTGCGTTAAATGGAGATTGTGTTGGTGAAGATATCTAGTTGATAGCTAAACGAGCAGTTTATTTTTCATTCAGATGTGAAAAGAGTTAATCGAAAAGAGGAAGAAAAACTCCAGTGGTCATTTTAATTTTCGCATCATAAATTTGTTCACCACAACTTACTGGTACCATACAAACACTAAAATTAATGTGGAATTCTGAAAAGATAGAGGAGGCACAAGAAAAGTTTTTTTTTTCAGGCACTCATTCTTTTTAATTGGCTCTATTTGGTACCCACTCAAGTTTGGAATAGCTGTCTTCACTACTAAGGCAACGAAATGTTGGTTTCTTTGACGAAATCACTCAACGAGTCCCTGCTTGTAAATAAATCGGATCGGTCTCTTCTGCATATATATTTATTTTATTAAGCCTCTGATTGTTCCAGCGCTGCCTCACGACATTGGACCTGACGTCGCTGGGAGTGGGCTCGTGCGTGGGCACCGGAATGTATCTGGTGGCCGGGATGGTAGCGCGCAAGTTCGCGGGTCCTGGTGTCATCATCTCCTTCATCATAGCAGCCCTGGCCAGCATCTTCTCCGGTGAGAGTTTTGGATAACAAATTGCTGTATTTCATAATGCAACCTGTACCCACTGTGGGATACAGGCCTTCTCTCAGAGAGAGACTATGAGATTGCTGAGGTAATTGAACACCTCAGCGACGTAGGTTTCCCCACGATGAGTCCTTTTACAGTTAGCAAGTGATATTGCTACTATAACCTCACAAACGTACAATGAAACACTGATAGTTAGATTACGAAGGTAATTTTCGCATTAATCTGCAGGGCTGGTCACAATAGCTCAGGTGGGGAATCTTGCGATCGGGAAATGAAAAGACCCCGGTTCAAATCCTGTATTCTTTTCCTTTTTTTTTCAAGTTACTTCTTTTTTTTTAATAAAAACTGTTATTTAAAGCTCGAAAAACCCCCTTAAGCCACGTGGTAACAACAAGGAAATGTAAATATTTAGTTCGACACACGGACTACAAGAACTTAGAAGTTCGATCAATCGAACTATCAGTAAAAAAAAATATTGGTCGTCCGGCCGATCGAACAGGCCCGTCGGACCACGTGGCCTAAGGAGAAAAATGAGATTAAAAAAAATACTGAGCAATGCTCGGTCATCTAGAGAGAGACAAATAATTCAAAAATAACAGGAACAAAATTTATAATAATTGAATAGGGAATCGAACTCACGACCGCTCTCTTGGTAGGTAAGCGCCTTAACGGCTAGACCATCGAGGCAGTCAAATGAAGAAGTCCCGATAGGAAAAATAAATAATCTTTATTTTTATCACACTTCCGGCTGCCAAAAGGGAAACTAGAACATTATGGTACTGACAAACGTGCTCATTAGTAGCACGTAAGCATGCTTTTATTGAGCAAGTGCTTTACTCCCAATCTTTTCTGTATTTTTGTATTCGATGTTTTAATCTATACGTCTTCCTTTTTTTGAGGTTTGATAACTTAAAACTGCATTGTTGTTGTCAGTGTTACTGTCTTAAGAAATCATAAACTTATTTCAACGTAAAGAATTTACATTCTGTTTGTTGAATGTCAATGTGCCTACATACAAAAAAGCTTGGGAGTAAAGCACTTGCTCAATATAAGCATGCTTTCGTGCTACTAATGAGCACGTGTGTCAGTACCAATGGATTATTTGGGTGACAAAGATTTCTGGAAGTAAAACCAGCTTAATTCATTTGTTCTAGGTTTTATAAGAATAATAGCTGACCCGAAAAACGTTGATTCGCCATATATACATATTTTTTTCTCTTAGGGCTATGGAAAATAAAAAACAACCTCTTCTCAGACGTACTGATTTGATCTTTCATCAAAATCAGGCCGATTTTGAGGAAATTTAGAAAAAAATTAAAATTTAGGCCATACTCTACCACGAAGGCCAGGACTGGATTGGTGGAGGCTTTTAAGACTAGTGGCTGGTCTCACTGACAGAAGTTTTCAAGCCACCTTAATGCCTCTGACTTGGCTTAACGACTGCCATCTATCAACGGCAGCCGGCACCAACTGCTTAACGTGCCTTGCGAAGCACGGAACCGCTCGGAAAAATGCCACTAGCGTTAGTCATAGACGGTGACCCATCAATGGACTGAACGCGCCGTATGTTGCTTAACCTTAGTGATCGTTTAAGGTCACTCAGGCAGCCCAGGCTACGAGCGATTCGACTACGAATTTAAGCAATACTACTTGCTAACTCTGTAGGAAATCTGAGTGTCTTACAACCGCACTCAGAGACGTCATTTAACGTAATGTTCATTAAAAATTTCATAATCGTCTTTATGAGTATTGATATAAGTGTAATTTTTCTTTCTTAACTAACCATTAAAGTTAATGAATGTCTCTGACTACGGCAGTTAGCTATTCAATCCTTCAGCGCTTGAAATCGCCAATGAGCGGTGATTTTTTTAACACGCTTTTATTAGGTCGACCTGTTACTATGTAATGGAATCTAAGGTAACTAATTTAACCATCTTTCAAGGATCGTAGCGTAATGAAAATTGGCAGCTGTATGTGTTTCTGATCACAATACAATAATATGGTAGTGTTGAGCTGAGCTGATGATTGAGCCGGAAGATATGAACTGGAATCTCATGATAGAACATCGTATCACAGCTGTTTTTGGGTTTCTTAGAAAAGTCTTATAAAAAACTTTGACCACGATTAGTTTTCAAGGTCTGATGATGAAGCCGGAGGGTAGGCACTGACTGGCATTCCATGATTTATTTTTGGTTTTTACGTTAATTTATAAAAGCATGTTTTACAATTTTTTTAACTATTAATTTATTTAAACCCCATACTGTCTCTCTGAGAGGAGGCCTATGCCCTATAGTGGGAGGTATATAGGCTCGTTTACAATTCCCTCAGAGACTCGGTGTCTTGCTGCCAAATTAATCATTCCTAACTGGGTAGGCTCAATCAAGTCGTGTATTGAAACATCATCGTACATTGCGTTGTGTGTTAGTTTGCTAGAACTGAGATATTCGAGCTAGCCTGATGCTGTAAATACAGACTATACGATAGCCTAGATAAGAACTGAAATTATAACTACAGCATTTGTGATTTCTCTTTTCTTATAAAATGTTGTCAATATGACCGCCTTTTCAACTGTTATTGCTATCAATGAAGTTGATATTGAAAAGAGCGGGTTTCCAAAGCCGTAGCATCGGCGTAGCATTTTCGTAGCATTGGCGTAGCACTTTTCGTAGTATTTTTCGTAGCTTTCGTAGCAATGTAAGAGTAGAAATAACTGAATACCATCGAAATAAGAAAGCAGCTGAAGTAAGTTAGTAGGGCACATGCTTTCTCTTAGGGAGAGAGTATGGGCTTAAATGTCACGGGTGCCCACCGCGGATTGGCGATTTCAAGTTCAGATACTCAGGTTTCCTCATGATATTATAAAATAAAATTAAAATACGATTAAAATTTCAACAGGTTGGTCGAGCCTATACGTTTACACGTCTTTTATTCCGACGAGACGATTACCGAGAGCGCGTCTAGTGCTTGACCGGTTTTTAACATAAAATTAGTGATGAATACACTCTATCAAAAAAGTATCGGGAATCACGGGAATGGGTGAGCGTAAGTCGCGTTTAGTCAAAGTCGCACGTACCGCGGTGCAATCTGTAACTATCTACACATTTAGGCCTACAATGCAAACACGGAACCTGCACAGCGACTCTACAACGGCAGGTGTAAGGTGTTTCTAACTCGTAGCTATGATAGACACTTTCCTCTCTACTCGTAAGCCGGCGAAAGTACATTACGGGTCTCAATGTACCGTCAGGTTGTTTTTGCAATAAAATTCCGGCTATACCTAACTTGCACGCATCTGTGTGAATCTTCTTGGGCAACGATCGATCGTACAATGCTAACACGGGTTTTTACTACACAATTGCTTTTTTTTTTATTTCTCAAAACTCAGCAACTGCTCATTGCTCCATACCCAACCAGCATTTTTTGTCAAATCTGTGAGTGGGCGAGCTATTACAGCAAAATTAAAGATAAACTTTCTGAAATAGCTGTATAGTCCGATACACTATAAAAATAAAACGTAAAATACTTCATGTAGGTACATTTTGTGGAACTGGGAATTTAGAAACAGCTGCCAACTTAGATTCACCCGGCTGTATGCCCTCCGCTGATATTTTATGACCTAGCTAAATAGGAAATGTTTTCTTGCAGAAACGAACATGTTTAGTCTTACGTTTTCTGTGTAAAATTTTTGTAGAACCTTTGTTAGCAATAGTAAGTAAGCCACCCTATACATCGTACGAGGGAAGAAGTATATCGTCTAGAAATGCAAGTATTTCAGGGTTGTGTAAGCTGCCAACGATTTTATTTATCAATCTCATGAAAACCGCCGGCGCATTTGCTAGACCGAATGGTACGCGTAAAAATTCATAATGACCTTGTGGGGTAATAAATGCGGTCTTGTGTGTATCAGTAGGACAGATTTTTGCTTGGTGGTAACCCTGCGCCATATCTAGACTAGTAAAACGCTTTTTACCTGCCAGTTTAGACACTTTGTCATCAAGTTTGTTAATGGGTACCTACCTCGCACTGTAATCGATGCATAACAGACTATCACGGTTGGTGGGTAAAGTTATCACCGTTTTATTTTTAACTAGAATGACTGGGGAAGCATAGCTGGACTCAGATTCTTTAATTATACCGACAGCTAATAAATCTTGAACTTTTGATTTCACTGTAGCCTGTTCGCTATGTGATAGTCTACAAGGGCGATGATATACAGGCTCATTGCTAGTGACATTTATTTTTATCTGTAGTAAATCTGTGCATCCTAACTCATTAGTATCGCTGGCAAAAACAGTTCCTAAACTCAAACAAAATTTAATTCAAGGTTTTTTTTTTTTGCTCAATTTCATTTAAGGGTCCTACAGAAATATTTTCTATATCTACCCCCCCAATGGCAGAGTGTTTATCAAGGCAAGTTGATAGTACACTTTTGGCTAAGCACGAGCAATCGGAATGGCTAGTAATGGCAATTGGGCTAACCTGCGTATGAAGCGGCGTGTTCTCGCAGATCTCGGCGCGTACTAGCAGCTCGCCCAGCCGGCTCCGACACGATGTCCGTGGTCCCGATGTTGATCACCTTCATGTAGCCTTGATTGCCTCGTAGGATGGTTGCAGGCAGCGAGTAGGCGAACCATCTCGTGATGGCGCACAGGTGTGATCACGTCGTTATTGTCCTTGTTTCCTAGTATTTCGACTTTTGTAATAGATGTTCCGGGCGGCAAGCATTCTTTAGAAGTTCTTGAACCAGAAAATTTTTCAGTAGTTTTCTAGCAGGCGGTGCAGGATCTTCTTTGATTTTGGAGAGCGAGACTTGGATCCACGTGGCGGACACGAAGATGTGGATTGCTCGATTTCAGGAGACCGAGGCCTTTTTCTTCTTGTTTGTAGCGCGAGCACTCTTCGTGAGTAATACCACTTCTGAATGTAAAGAAGGGCAGGAACTCAAACGACAAAGTTAATCAAATAGAAATTTATTGGGGCAGAGCTTCGCCCTATTAAATAATTACAACAGGAAAAAGTCCCGATCCAACATTTGTAACGGCTAAAATAGGCAGGCGTTGTTTCTCCCACCCTCGCAACCGGCCGGTGCGAGCGAGATGGGGCAAACGGGCGGTGCGCGGCGCAGCGCGTGGCGCGGCGCGAGGCGCGGCGCGCGGCGCGGCGCGCGGCGCTGCGCGCGGCGGTGACGTATGCTGACGTCACGGCTACTCTGGCTTGGCTATGGCTGGCTTGGCTATGGCTGGCTTGGCTATGGCTGGCTTGGCTATGGCTGGCTTGGCTATTGCTGGCTTGGCTATGGCTGGCTTGACATGGCACTGGACTGGGCTGAGCGTTACATATATTTTTCAAAGACTCATCCAGATTGTTTACCTTTAGTTGAGTACCTAAACCTCAGTACCTAAACCTATAGTACGTTTGGTGGTACGGAACCATAACCCTGGGTGTTTCTCGGTGCTTGGCCGTTTTTTTATGTTTTCTTTTGCTTCCAGGAGCATGCTATGCGGAGTTTGGTGTGCGAGTGCCGCACACTACTGGATCGGCGTACATGTATTCCTACGTCACCGTCGGTGAATTCATCGCCTTCGTCATTGGCTGGAACATGGTGCTAGAGTACTTGGTGAGTACACACATACATAAATACCTTCATACATCATCAACCCATTATGTCCCCACCGAGAGGCACGGGTCTCTTCCCTGAGGAAGTTAAAGGCCATACTACACCACGGGGGCCAAGTCCGGATTGATGGAGGCTTGTAAGACTAGTGGCGGTCTTACTTGCATAAGTTTTCAAGCCGCCCTAAGGCCTCTGACTAGGGTTAACGACTGCCATCTATGGACGACAATACCTTTATACACTACCTACCTATTACTAGCTACTACTTTTTTATGTGTTTACATAAACATTTACATATGTACAGGCACATAAATTGCCTCTGGCCCCATACTTGGATTGGATACCCTGTGTCGTGGGGACCAGAAACAGCGACTGTAAATATCCAAGACCTGGGGTTTTTTGTCCCCAGCCGGGATTTGGGACCGGGACCTCTATGTTGCTTAACCTTCGTGATCGTTTAAGATCACTCAGGCGGCCTTATTTATTTACTTTTAAGGCTACTTTTATGCTCTTCACTAATATTTTAGACTCTATTTCATCGACGCTTCTCCGCCTGGGAAGTCTCTTACAGGCTCTTCCGCCAAAGTTTACTGGATGTATTTCGTTTGTAGTCTTTCTTTCTTTATGCACTTTCTTTCTTTACGTATATCTCCACTCTACAACCTCTTTTAGTCCACAACGTTCTTACATCTCACTTTTGCGTATTCTGTATTTCAAAGAGACACTTCACATGCTTCTGAAGGATCTCTTCAGCATTGTGTGTCGTTTGACCAGCGGTGAAATAGGTCGTAAATCGCCGCTGTACTTTATTTATCGACGTTCGGAACACTACAGGTTTTTGCAGAGTTGCATTAGCTAACAAAGCAGCTTAGGGCCAATCACAAATCTTAATAGTGAATATCTATTATACTAGATGAAAACCCGGGTTTGCTCGGCTAAAATATAGTCTCATGATATTCCATATTGTATCGACCGAATATGTTTGTTCAGCATTTAATTTTTGGCGTATTTATTATCCACTTGATTTTTAATTTCAACAAATTAGACCTAAGAGTTCACATTGGACACCTGTGACACGTGATGACGTGACACTAATGGAACATTGGTGACATTGACATGTTTACTTCGGAACGCCATTGCCGTCTCCACTAACAGTGAAACGCAAGAATTGCTGTGATTTCAGTGGGCGCAGAATTTCCATTTTTATCGCTCATGGAACATGCCAATGAGCATTATAATAATTTCGTACCGGCCTAAGGTAGACTCGAGCGAAATGCACATCAAATTGAAGAGCGTAAAAAATAGTCGTCGGAGTTGACAACATGTAGTCGGAAAATTCGGATTGTCGGGTTTTTCCAATGTAAAAATGATTTTTCTACGAAGGCGTTGCGAAGTAAACATGTCAATGTCACCTATGTTACGTTGGCGTCACATCACCACGTGTTACTTACGGTGTTCATTGTGAACTCTTAAATCTAATTTGTTGAAATGAAAAAGGAAACGGATATGAAAAATTTCAAAATTTAAATGCTAAAAAAAATATGTGGTCGATCCAATGTGGAATATCATTAAAAGACTACATTTTAGCCGAGCTACGCCGGGTTTACATCTCCTACTCATATAATTCACCAGCCCTTCTATTACCTAACTGTCGGGTTTTCTATTTTGACGACTCCAAATAGGTTCTAAGTAAATTTAATCGGACCCCTCCATACAATAGAGGACTTTCGTAGCAGATCCCCTAGTCTAGACATTATTTAAATCACCTAGCGCCATCTGTTGGTGTCTTAGTGAGGTAAATAATTAGTAAGAGGTGCTTTTTATTTACAACTTATTTCTAATAAAATGTTACGATGACAAATTAATATTTTTATCAAAATAAGTAATTCACCTGGACGTGCTTCTTTAAACGTCAAGCGCCATCTACTGATGACATTTCATATAGAGAATACACAACATAGAGTGACAATCTCTCCATACTTTTGAGCGTAATTCGCGATAAAGTTCATGAATAATGCGATAGGTGACGCTACTAGTTTTACGACTAGGAAATAACACTGCGCTCTCTGAAACGTCAGGCGCCATCTGTTGGTGTCTGTTAATACTACCGTTTTCCTTATCTCAGCGAGAGAGGAATCGAGTCTGTGTTCGAGGGAAACGTTGAGGGATGTTTTGGTACACGGGTTTAGTCACGTATATAACAAAAGTTATACCTACAATCTATTTACTGAAGCGAACGACTAAAGGTAAACAAAGACACAGCATCTCTCAAACTTACATGTCACTAAAAATAGCTCATGCACGCAGCTTTGCTTGCATCGTATACCCACAAAGGCTTAGGTAGGTACTGTTTAACGAAAACAGATAGACCACCAAACAAGACGAGACAAACACTAAAGAAAATAAAATAGTTTAGAGAAGTTTGCACTGATGCGAGTGCGACAACGTCAATTGTGAGTAAATATGGCGTCGGGGTAGCTATCTTACTTTTTTTTGCCTTTAATTAAAAAAGAAGTTCGTAGTCAGCTCTCCATACTTCTTCCTACACTTTGCGTAGCGCATTAGCATAAAATTGTCGATCATGATCGGGCTTTAAACAAAAGTCCTACATCTTTGCTAGTTGCGAACATATTTGGCAGAAGTAGGATCGCTTTTATTTGAGGACCACTGAAATTTTAGGTATTTTTTGGGGCATAGATCTCTTAAGCAAATGGTATTTTTCATGATAAAATAAAATATTTAGTTAAATAAACAGCGAGGGAGGGATAAATCAGGTAATAAGAGTGTTAATGTGTTTATTGCTTATTGGAATTTATTAGCCATATCGTTTTGTATAACTTTGCTAAATATTATGCAGTGTTATAAATGTGGCATATTGAAAAACCAAATTTTTCACATGTTGACACTTACTCGTTCGCTTCAGTAAATAGGGTGTACTTGACATTAAGCTTAATTCTTTCAAAATAAAATGTTGCGATGACAAATTTCCATCCCACTACTCAGACCAAGGAGAATTATTCTCCTTGCTCAGACTAATATTTTTAACGTCCACCTCGTCAAAATAAATAATCCACTTTATGCGCTTTCTATGACGTCAAGCGCCATCTTTTTATATCTCTTATTATAACTGTTTTCCTTATATGAGGAAAAGACTAGTCGAAGACGACCCGTCAAAGGAAACGTTGAGAATACATCTTGGAGCACGGGTGTTAGTCAGGTGTATTAACAAAAGTTACATTTTACTTTAAGTTTAATTGTTTTAAAATAAAATGTTGTGATGACATATTTCCATCCACTCCTCTCTCTAATATTTTATCTTTATCATGACTTTCATCACAATAAATAATCCACTTTTGACGCGCTTTCTGAATCGCCAAGCGCCATCTGATAGTGTCTTAGATGAATTATTAAAAATTCTATTTTATTTTAAAGTTATTTCTTGTATTTTCGAATTAGGTATATCTTTTGTAAGCGCAACACATTACTCCAGGGGCCTGTACTCTAACCAACTAAATTACACGGTTCAATTTCGGTTGCTTTCAATATCATTGCTTCCATGAGGGATTTTTCTGACAGCTAAGAAAAGTAGTTCCAAAGTAGTCAGTAGATGGCATTTTCAAGTAAGGGTTTTTGCTTTTTTAATGAGACTTGCCAGATTATTCTGTGGTCTTTTCTCTTTTCTTTTGGCTCTTGCATTTGATTGTGATTGGACTTTGGGCAACTTTGGGTGCTAGAATCATGGAAAAATCGTTGAAAAAGAAGAACAGGAGAACAGAACATTCGCGTAACCACAAGAGAAACCGAATGACGTTGATCAGTTGATCACAGATTCCTTCCAGTCGATAAAATCACAGAACAGCAATAAAGTTTTTATCTGTGGCAAGCAATAAAAAAAAGCGCCATCTCATCGTAGCTTTTAGAACTATTGGTGCGGCGAGAGCGGCAATTAGTAACACCAGGAAGGTGCTCGTTGGAAAGCTTGGAAGGACGTACCTTGGCTAAGCGCCCCGCGGATGACGAAGGACGATCACGGCAGCGTAGGTGGGCGCCAGATGGTCCCGGCCTCTGGTAGTCCAAAAGGGTAGTGCACAGGATAGTATATCTTGAATAAATGCGGCGGGAAAACTGAATGCGACTTTCGTGTTCAATCCCTATAAAACGTCTGTCTTGAATTTTATAAATACTAGACGAAAACCCGGCTTCGCCCGGGTAAAATTTAGACACAAAATAATATTCCACTATGTTTTTTTATATGGTGACGCCTCTGTATTTATCAACCACAAGTAGATATAAATATCTTAATACATTCAGATACATAAGCTCACACCTGTATCCCAGAGGGGTAGGCAGAGACCACGGACTGTCACCTGCCACTATCCTGACAAATCACTTTCGCTTCATCGACATCCCTTAGTCGTTGCATGTACCCACATCGGTTTCGGGTACTTTTCATCTTGCCCTTTGCTAATACATCCCCTATTTGGTCGAAGTATGTCCAATTGGGGCGTCCCTTACCGGCCCTTCCACTCACATTCACCCGATATATTTGCTTTGTCAGTCTTTCTTCGTTCATCCTCTCCACATCTTCAAACCAACGCAACATTCCTTTTTTCAATTCTAGTCACTCACTACATCCTCTTTCTCTACATCCTCGGTCTCTGATCACACTATTGCGTATTCTGTCATTCAAAGTAACACCACACATACTGCACTAATCCTACTTTCATGATTCTTCTGACTTCTGCCATACCCAAATCTCGCTACCATGCGTACATCAGTATTGGAACCAGCACACTATTACGGATAGCCAATCTTGCTCTTTTGGACATGTTCTGGCTACTCACGAAGGAATGCAAGGCGAAAATCGGATACTTATCATAACTTTGTCATGGCTACCTCATCACAAATTACTAAATGAGCTTCCTTCATAAACTTAACAGCATTGAATTTAGTTAACAGCTAGTGAATCTAATGACGTATGAGACGTAGAATCCACTTGGCTAATCAAATAAAATAAGCTCCCTCTCTTTGGCTTTACAGCTTTTAGTTTTGTATTGACCACATGTATTTCTTCATCATTTTAATTTTTGGTATTTTTCTTATCTAGTGGCTTTTTCATTTCAATAAGTTTATTGGTACCTAACTAATCAAAACAATAAAGATCAATTTATGACTTTGGTTTCCTTTTTCAATTATTTTTCAGACCCTTCCAAAACTCAATGTCAAATTATTGTCTTCCCTCCCGCCCTCAGAAGAAGGACCTTCTTCTGAGCTCCAATGAAGCTCCAATGAGCCAATGAAAAACACCACAGATTACTTACTACAGCTTCTCAGTTGGCACCGATTATAATAACCTTTTTGGATGCCACGGTATTCCACACACCATGAAGTTAACAAATTAGATCAAAGGGCCGGTTTAGATTATCTTAGTGCTTAGGAGAGTGCTTTACTTTACACTCTGTTGCAACATTATGCTGAATCGGGCCCATTTTGGGGGCTCAACCTTTAACGACCTCTGTGGCGTAGTGGTTAACGCATCTGACTACCATGCGAGAGGTCCCGGGTTCAAATCCCGGCACGGGACAAAAAAAAATCGCAGGTCTTGGATGTTTACATGTTTGTGACGTCGCTGTTTCTGGTTCCCACGACACAGGGTATCCTAGTGTGGGGCCAGAAGCAATGTATGTGCCTGTATGTAAATGTAAATTATTATTTTCATGTTGTACAGTTTATTTTTTTTAACGCTTTTTATGCTTTCTGTGTTAATTTTTTATTATGCATTCTGTGTGTGTGTGTTTTTTTGATTTGTTTTGAGTATCAAATAAATAAATTTTCTTTCTTTCTTTCTTTCTTTCTTTCTTTTTTTCTTTCTTTCTTTCTTTCTTTCTTTCTTTCTTTCTTTCTTTCTTTCTTTCTTTCTTTCTTTCTTTCTTTCTTTCTTTCTTTCTTTCTTTCTTAAGGAGAGTGCTTTTGTAGAAACGTGTAAGCGCCACTTGCTTTAGTACGTTTTACGGTATAGTACGGTTCTAGTTGCCTTTCAATTAGAATCAAAATAGAATTGGTTTCTATTGTTCTATCCAGTAACACCTGAGCGCGTTACTATCCTCGTTACTTATCTGTGTATAAACTAAAAATTTTGTGAGATCTTTAGGAGAGTGCGCAAGTGACCCGTGACGGGTGCGTGTTGTTTGCAATAACTCGAATTATCAAACTTACCTACTTATGTGTTCCATTAAAACTCATAGTATTTTGAGTAGGATAGCGCATATTTCGCGACGTCGACGAAGTGACACTCTACTGGAAGAAATATAAACGTTCACTCGAACGTCTAGTAACGTACTAATGCACTTGCCTCTCTAATTGTATTATAGCACTCTCCTAAACACTAAAATAATGTAAACCGGCCATAACAGTTCACAATGAAAACTTGTGACACTAACACAACAATGATGACATTGACATGTTTACTTAGCAACGCCATTGTTGAATTTAATAATTTTTATATTGATGCTGCTCGATAATACGAATTTTCCGCCCATATGTTGTCGACTCAGATCAACTATTTTATTACGCTCTGTCATTGGTGATTGGTGTGCATATTGTTCGAGTCTACCGTAGACCCGAACGAAATTATTAATATAAATGTCACTATTGTCACTGTCACTTCAAATTTAGTTGGTTTTCGGCCAGGAGTCCAGCGCAAGTGCTGGCTGGATAGACCCGCGGAATCCACTAAGGGAGAAACCAAAGTTTGCATCCACTCCTAAGCCTCCACGAGCCCCTCTCAATGATCACCATGTGTCCGCAACTAACAGCCCATTATGTTCCCACCAAGGGGCACGGGTCTCTTCCCTGAGGACGGTATAGGGGGGGGGTTGTTGCCTCGCGTCAAACTTAAGTCTTGAGAGGTTGTAGTGACATGATTTTAGACCGTTATCTGTTATTGTAGGTGACGATTTTCCTCTAATTCAAAACCAAATCAGACGGTTATCCAGCCAGCTGCCATAAAGAGGTATAATAGTTTAACTTTCCAGTGGCGAAACACTTGATGGGCGCGATACACAGACGAAGACGAAGTGCATGTCAAGCTTAGTAACCTTGGTCGTCTTGAAGCGACCTGTCCCTAATTACGTATACTACAATTCCAATCGTAGATTACATTGCATAATTAGGCTCTTGTGGATTAAAATAACCTTTTTTCAGATTGGCACGAGTGCGTGCGCGCGCGCACTGAGCGCTTGCTTCGATACCATCTCTGACGGCGCTGTGACGCGCCATCTGGCGGGCTCTTTCGGCACTATTTATGGCAAGTCAAACCTCTTTTTTGAAACCGTTGCACAAAATGTAAGCAACGGTTGGATGATGTCTGTACCGACCCAACTCCGGATTATATTTAGATAGAAAGATAGATAACACTTTACATGACCCGACAAACGTTGTTTTGCCGGATGAAATATTTCTAGTGAACCACCCTTATCATTTCATAAAGATTGGTCAAGCCGTTTCGGAGGAGTATGCGCACTAACGGCCTGGCCACGGGACAATTCGCCCGCGCGAAAAATCGCGCGGCGCGAACGGCGAGGCGTCTCACCGCGTGGCTTTCTAGGTACATTTCCATGAGTTTGTTTCAGTCGCTAGTCGCAGCCGCGACTGAAACAAACTCATAGAAATGTACGTAGCAAGCCGCGGGGCCTCGCCTCGCCGCCGGTCGCACCGCGCGAATATTCGCGCGAGCGAATTTCCCGTGGCCCGGTCGTAACACTGTGACACGAGAATTTTGAGTCGAATTTTAAAGAGACTAGCTAACCCGGCAAATATTGTTTTGCCAGATAGGGGTATGAAAAATAGATAACGACATGGTCCCAGACCTACCGATTATACATTTTAAAATCTCATCAAAATCGGCCATGCCTTTTCGGAGGAGTATGCGCACTAACACTGTGACACGAGAAATTTATATATTAGAAAAGAAAAGAAAGAACGAAGAGATAAACAAAAGACTAGCTGACCCAGCCCTCGCCATATACATATATTTTTTCACTTAGGAATATAAAAAAAGGCTATAAACAATCTGTTCTCGTACCTACCGAACATACCTATAAAATTTCATCAAATCGGTCAAGCAGTTTCGGAGGAGTACTAACACAGTGACACGAAAATTTTATATATTCGCAGAAAATATACATATAGTCTAGTATAAGTAAGTATGGGTATGTTAAGTTTATATAATTGAAGACATAAGTGGATGAAGGTGATAAGTACATTTTTTTTTAGATTTTGAGTAAATTGAAGTTAAAGTTTTATTACAATTTTCTACAATTTTGTTCCACACAAAAAACACAAAAAAACCGAAAATACGACATATCACCAGTGCTGTATGAGGAAACATTAAATCAGACATATTTACATACATAGATCTGAGAGCTAAGCACATTAACCTTCTTTTGGGCGTTGCCGCCGTCGGGTAAAAATATTAAGAAACTCAAGGACAGACAGAGCAAACAATATTCATCATCATCATCAACCCATTATGTCCGCACCGAGGAGCCCCCGTCTGTTCCCTGAGGAAGGTATAGGCCATACTCCACCACGGGGGCCAAGTCCGGATTGGTGGAGGCTTGTAAGACTAGTGGCTGGTCTTACAGTCAGAAGTTTCAAGCCGCCCTAAGGCCTCTGACTTGGCTTAACGACTGCCATCTGTCGATGGCAGCCGGCACCAACTGCTTAACGTGCCTTGCGAAGCACGGAACCGCTCGGAAAAATGCCACTAGCATTAGTTATAGAACGGTCACCCATCCATGCACTGAACGCGCCCTGTGTTACTTAACCGCAAATAATATTAGGTGACTCGAAAAGATTTGTCGATGTTTCCAAGACTAGGAGATTGTGGTGTCACAAACATAATACAGGGTGACTGTTAGAAAATGCTTGTGTAATTAATTCCGCTGTATTGTACATTAGTTTAACCCTTTGCCTGGCAATGAAATAATAGTAATAGCACCGTAAATTGAACCTTATCACTTTGAGATAAAGTTCAAAACCAATGAAAAATTTACTAGCTTTGCCAGCTAAAGGGTTAAGTGCAATAAAAGTATTAATCAAGTCCATTACGACCTTGAAGATAACAATTAAACCCCATTATCATGATGAGCCGATCGTCCTACCGAAAGTTCTACAGGTTAATTAAAATTACGACCTCTGTGGCGCAGTAGTTACCGCATCTGCCTACCATGCTAGCGGTCCCGGGTTTGACTCCCGGCTGGGAACAAAAAAAACCCCGTGGTCTTGGATGTTTACATGTTTGTGACGTCGCTGTTTCTGGTCCCGCGACACAGGGTATCCTAGTGTGGGGCCAGAAGCAATGTATGTGCCTGTAACTAAATGTTTATGTTTAATGTAAGTAATAACTTAATACTTGACTTGGTCTCAAACTAGGCTACCCTGCGCTATGGTAACCAGGCAAGGACAACATGGAAGTACACCCAAACATTTGCACAAGTGTACGGCGTACCCCAATGAGAATCAAACCCTTGACCTCTGTCTTGTAAACACCTTAAGCGCCTTAACGGGTAGACCTACGAGGCGATCCTCTATTTTTAAAAGTTATGCCCAATTTCACGATTTCTGAATTGAAAATTTCGCTAAGTACTAATTACTTAACTGTAGTGCTGTCTCGTCAAATTTCTTTAGAAAAGAACGGGACGGCACGTCACTTAAGTATTTACTTCTATTTGTGCAAATTCTCAATTCAGAAATTGGCTCTTTCAAGGCCTGCTGAAGTTTTTTCCGTTTCACAAACGTGTTGCAGTCAGATTAGCATTGTGATTGTGTTTATTGAATCGTATTCATTGACTGTTATAAGTAATTCCGTTTTTAAAATAAAACAATCGAAAAATCGAATATGTTTTATTGAGCAGAACAAAACTAAACCATATAGTAGGTATAAAGTAACTCTGAACCTCAAACTCAATTAAATTTTAGATATCTTATGGGCCCAGAGGGATTACCAGATCCTGATATCTAATTTCCTGAAATAATTCCTGATTTTAATTTTAATTTAATTTAGTATTTTCGGAAAACCAACACGCTTTACAATTTTACATAATTCCTAGAGTAGACAAGCTTAATAGCAATTTATAGGTTACCTCAGAAAAATACAACGTACTGAGCATTTATGTTAAAAATTCCCAATAATATCAACAAAAATCCAATAAAATTCCTGATATTTTAAGTAGACGAAAGAGCGAAATCCTCTAACGGTAGCATCTGTTACAGTTCTTTTAGTACACTTTAATTTCAAAACCTCTACATGTGAAGAATTTCATAAAATCATAAATAAATGATCAACAGTTATTAAAAGCAGTATCGAGTAACAACAAATATGACATTCTTCGCATTTAGTGGTTTATTAAACGTTGATTTATTCACGTTCTTTGTATTTTTTCCAATACATTATGTATTTCCGGCTGGGGAGAAAAAAAAACTCCAGGTCTTGGATGTTTACATGTTTGTGACGTCGCTGTTTCTGGTTTACACGACACAGGGTATCCTAGTGTGGGATCAGAAGCAATGTATGTGCCTGTGTGTAAATGTTTATGTTTATGTTTATTAATTAGTACTACGGCGCCTTCCGTCGGACCCGGAAATCCCGCAGACGGGTGTCTTGCAACGGCAATTCGGCAAAATCGAATTTTGAAGATGATTTGCTCACAGTTGTATGAGCATGTTTTATTCTTGAAAAACTGTGATAAATTTCAAATAATGCTCTGTGAATAACGAATTTAGCTGTGAAAGATAAATGTTCTAGGCCTGAGGGGTTAATAAGGCCTCACTGTCCGGCGACCTCTGTGGCGTAGTGGTTAGCGCATCTGCTTACCATGCGAGAGGTCCCGGGTTCGATCCCCGGCTGGGGAGTTAAAAAAAAAAATTCCAGGTCTTGGATGTTTACATGTTTGTGACGTCGCTGTTTCTGGTTCCCACGACACAGGGTATCCTAGTGAGGGGCCAGAAGCAATGTATGTACATGTATGTAAATGTTTATGTTTATGTTACTGATTATATAGTATTATACTTATTTTCGCTTAAGGATGGTATAGGCCATATAGGCCACGGGGCCAAGTCCGGATTGGTGGAGGCTTGTAAGACAAGTGGCTGGTCTTACTGTCAGAAGTTTGCAAACCGCCCTAAAGGCTCTGATTTGGTTTATTAGTATCTATACTTATACTTCACTAAAATAAAAATATATTAAATCCGGACAAGAGCGAGGCGGGCTAACCGACCAGGGGTTCCGTACAGTTTTTTGACACGAATGTAAGTATAGTCTTAGATTTTTCACTGTATCTAAAATTCATTGTTCTAGGCCAAAGGAAAGTACTCCATGAATTTTGGTTCCCTTGAGTGTCAAAATATGTATGTTTTTTTGGGGCATAAACGGTCGCATATTTTTTTAAATCTACTTTATAAAAAATAGAAAACGTTTATTTGCAATAGAAAGTACACATACAAAAATTACATCTCCACACTAAGCAAAAAAGCCTGTATAGTGGCGGCCTAAAGGTAATTAACAGAATGCTTTACAAGCGCATGAGAACGATTGCAGGGTTTTACAATAAAACTTATTTTAAAATTTATAATTATTTAAACACTACCAAGACTAGGTTGATAGCATTTTTCTGACTGCGAGTGAACGGGAATTTAAAGTTAAATATCACATATCACACCAAGGGGCACGGGCCTGTTCCCTGAGGAAGGTAGGTATAGGCCATACTCCACCACGGGGGCCAAGTCTGGATTGGTGGAGGCTTGTAAGACTAGTGGCTGGTCTTAATGACAGAAGTTCTCAAGCCGCTCTAAGGCCTCTGACTTGGCTTAACGACTGACATCTATCGACGGCAGCCAGCACCAACTGCTTAACGTGCCTTGCGAAGCACGGAACCGCTCGAAAAAATGCCACTAGCGTTAGTCATAGACGGCGACCCATCTATGGACTAAAGCGCCGTATGTTGCTTAACCTTAGTGATCATTTAAGATCACTCAGGCAGCCCAGGCTACGAGCAAATATCACATAATACTGTGTAAAGTGAAAATTTTGTTACATTGTATTTTCAAACTAAGATGTGTTTAGGTACAGTTCTGTTTGTAACTAAGAGCGGGTACACACTAGGCGTTTAGAAGCGCGCGCTTTTGTAACGCACGTTGTAAGAACTATGAATTACATTACATTATTTTAAGCACAGAAAATTGTCTGTGTCTAAGGTCTAAGGATGCAGTACCTATTCAATATCTTCCTTACATCTACTTGTCAAATGTTTATAATGTACTTGTATCTGTTTCTTCACCTTTTATAAAATAAAATAAAATGAGATCTGATTGAAGTGTACACATGCAAACGCGCAGTAAGCGCGCTGTAAGCGCGCGTTTGCATGTGTACACTTCAATCGGACCTCATAGTTCTTACAACGCGCGTTACAAAAGCGCGCGCTTCAAAACGCCTAGTGTGTCGCTCTAAATAAGGTACCGTAAAAACGCTTAGAAGTTTGATTTTGTTCACAGCCTCGTTAAGTATCTCTTATCTTTGTCTTCGGAAAGCGTATCAGCGGAAAGGTATCAATATCGATACCTCCTCCACGCTTTCCGGAGACAAAGGGTCTTGCTTGACAGACTGATGGACGGACGGACAGCAAAGTGATTATTATTATTACTAGTAGCTACTTTCCCGAAAAGGAAAGAGCAGTTTTTTACGATAGTCCAAAGTGAAAGCATGTTGGTAGAACACCTTAGTTCTGTCCATACCGCGGCGACGACGGTATGGCGTATGACGTATGATAGATAGATAGATAATTCATTTATTTACATAAGACACACACACGTACACAAAACAAAGCAAAACACATCTAACTACAAGTCACAGCACTAAAAAAAGCAAAGAAACAAAATTAATAATAGTATATTAACACACATAACAAGCAACGTACGACGTATATGCATTTATTAAATATTTGAAAGAACGAAAAGTAAAACAAACGGAAATGTTCAAATTGTTCGAATACCAAAACAGGGGAATATTTGACTAAAACGAATATTCGAAGCGGAAGGTCTAAACACAACATACCTAATTACTGGTCGTGGTCCCTACCTCTTCTAGATTTGTTTTAACGGGGGTGCACCCACAAAGATGTAGACAGGAGGCTGGGAGCCACCCTCACATACACACTGCAATTTATGCTTCAATATCGATTTATTACGAATATGTTGTACATACATACAGTACACTTCTCAAAATTAAAATGCATGGATTATCAGTAAATATTTATAATCAACTCACGCCCGTTATCCCCGAGGGAGTAGGCAGAGGCACCAATCACTAGAACTGGGGCCACGATTTGCCGAATTTATATAGAATACTAGCTTTCCCCCGCGACTCCACCCGCGTGGACCTTAGTTCACTTTCACCCCGTTCACTCCCTTAAGGGTTAAATTTAAAAAACGGCGGAACACGTGTTCAATCAATTGTGTTGAAGAGTATTTTATATAATATATAGACCCTCTGTGCAAAATTTCAGCTTCCTAGGTCCAACGGCTTGGGCTGGGCGTAGATGAGTGAGTGAGTCAGTCAGGACTTTGAATTTTATTTATATAGATTAGTACTCTTAATGAAATAAAATAATTCATATATTCAATTATCTTAACATTTTACAACATTTTAAATTAATGTTATTAAATTGTGCAATTGTAATGAAATCGTATGCTAGTATATTTCATTCATAACCGATTTGTATTATAATTTTATTAAGGAATTTTACAACAATTTTTTTCTTCTTCTTCTTAAATTCAAAATGAATTTGTATTGTAATTTTATGGCATTTTTTATTAATGAATAATTATTTTTTTTAACTTAAACTAATCTCATCAAGAGAATTAATTGTGTTTTGTAACACTATGTATTCATAATGTAACTTTTTCTTTTTGGGACTACCGTTTTTATATTCGTTGCAAAAAAAAAATGACGCGGTGTTACCGCTATAAAAGCTATAGGTGTTAACCTATAGCTTTTATAGCGGTAAATTTTAGATTCGGTAGATTTTTTTTACAATGAATAGAAGACTCATGTGACCAAAATCCTTATTACATCAAAGACATTATAATTGAATTACTCGTAAGAGCAAAGTCTAAAAAAAAAACAAAATGGGGTTATTTGGTTTCTACGTACCAGCAACATTCAGACATTGACAGCCTAAGAATTGTATGGAGATGTCAACCTGACAATATTTTTTTTCGTATTGAATGAAAAAACAGACTTTAGATAACTTATTAATAGTAATAACGGGGGTGCACTGTGCACAAAGAGGTAGACAGGTGGCTTGGGGCGAGGGTGGCAGAAGCGTCGGCCCCCTCCGCGCTCCCGCCACCCCCTCCGGCGCCCCCTCCGCCCACCTATGGTCTAGACTTCTCCGAACCCCGTTAGTTGTCAGTATCAGGGAGACGGTTACCTAGGATACGCGGAATAAGCTGGGAGGCGCGAGTGGCCTCCAGGGCCCGACGCTCGCCCGGGCAAAGCTCATTCGCTCTCTAGACTGCATCCAGGCTGCACATAGATTTTCGTGCACCTAAGTTTAATTTATTGAGTTCAAAATTTCCATTAGAATCAGTGTCAAACCATCCGAATGCAGCGGCCGGCATCGTGCGGCAGGTGAGAATTATTTTATAACTTGATAATTCAATATTTGATTTATTTGTGAATACCGTGTACCTATATATGTAAAATTCAAAAATTCAAAATTCAAAAATTTATTTCAACGTAAAGTATTTACATTCTGCTTGTTGAATGTCAATGTACATATAGTTACGTATAATGTTAGCCGCTGCTTTGGGGCCGTCTGTAGTGGAGAAAAAGGCAGCGAAAAAACTCTGACCATCTTTTCTCAAATAACCTTAAAGCTAATACAAATCAAACCTACAAATAATATCTTGGATGTGTTGAACACTAGACACATTTATCCTGTGAATAAATTTAATATTAAACTACTATTTAATGCCATACGTCCTTGTCTTCTAAATAATCGTTGATTTTATAATAAGCTTTTTTGCAAAGAGTGTGCTTAACACAATTCTTAAATCGCGTTGGAGGTAACTCTAATATATTTTGGGGTATCTTGTTGTAGGTATATATGTTATATAATCAATAATGGATAATAAAAATTTGAATAAGCTCGCGTTCTCGAATTAATATTAATTTTGAGGGGCATTAAGCACAATGACTTGAATTTTAAGGGAAAAAAGGGGAAAGGGGGTTCTCAAGGGGAAAAAAGCGCGTTAGGTTTTTTTTGTTAATAGAAATTACTTTAATTTCTATTAAGCGTAAAGCATAAAAGTCCCATTAAAAGTGATTAAAAAAACATTATACCCCCTATGTTCGGCGCCGGGCCTTTGATCTCCCATCTCTTGTTGACTCGTATCGAAAGAAAGAAACTTAAGCATTTGAATTAGGAAATATCGCACAAAGAAATCTGCCGCACAAATTTTGTTAATTAATGAAATAATAGTTAAGAGAAAAATAAAAAAAATAAGCAACACCATTCGCTGATAAATTGTGCTCGGATAACGGCGACAGGCTTGCCACTTGTCACGTTTGGGACCTAATAAACTCGGCAAAACGTGGGTCCAGTTCTAGAGACTGGTGCCTCTGCCTACCCCTTCGGGGATAACGGGCGTGAGTTTATTATTATTTGATTATTATTAGAAAAAATATTCCCAGCGAATATCTAAGATCTTTCCAGGTTCTCTTTGTTTCCTCCCCCGGTAACCGGGGCAGGCTGTCCTATTTTAGACTTTGCCCCCGCCCCCCTCCCCGTCCCTGGCGTCCCTAGATAATCAATACTGCACTCCGTCATACGCATTAGGTCCCTGGCTAAAGCCTATTTATAGCTACCTACCGAGCCCCCATTTTGATCCTGCAGCGACGCCATTTTGAATCCGGATGCTGTTACCTAGATTGTTTTATGTCTAGTATTGATCGAGACATTCGTTATTCGTTACTACTGAATAGTTTTGTCACTTCTATAAATTATTGCAAAAATGACGTCTTTTCATTGCAATCCAAGATCTTATCCTGTTGATTTTTTGGTGGGCCGGTTGGTTAGCGGTTCACCGCAACAATGGATTTTAATTATACAAAACAAACACTAAAAGACTTTTTGGAAATCGCAAGCAATTGTAGAGTATCATGATTGATTAAGATAATAATCATCATCACAATCATTTGACATAAGATAAGATAAGATGAGAATATTCCTTTATTGCACATAAGAAACCAGAGACAAATAAAAGTTACAATTGAAAAATACAACAGGGGGTAATATTGCTAACAATTAAAAAAAAATTATTTCTTTAAAATTTAACATTTTAATTAATTAAATTGAATTGAATTGGATTGAATTGAATAGGATCGAATCATGAAATGAAATGAAATTAATTGAGATGAAATGAAATTAATGAAATGAAATGATATTAAATAAAAATAAATAAAATAAAATGAAATGAAATTAAATTAAATTAAATGAATTTAATTGAATTTGTAATGATGTAAACTATTTAGTAATGTTTGGGTGTTTATTAAAACAGCGACTGTATGAAGTGACGTTGTGTATTAAACTGTCGATGAGAGAGCATGTTAAATACATATAGGACTATGAATGTGTGGGTGAGGTGTCACCACACTACACCTCCCCCCTTTTCATTAAAAAAAAATAATTATTATCAACTGCTATTATTTTTTACAATTTTCTCGCATTGTTGACGATGCCTTTTAATTAAACTTAGGTTTTAACTGTACTCATATTAAATTAATTGTAAGACTAATAATAAAAGTCATATTTCCAATTTCAAAGTCCTTTTCTATTTTAGATACTTTGTCATGTCATGTCATTTACTTACAATACATTTGGGCTGGCCTTACCTTTCATATTTTTATTTATTATTTATTTACTTCTTTATTTATTATTCATATTTCCCTCATAACATTTATTTACCATAATGGCCCCCATGTATTACACATATTGACAAATTGTTCTTACTTGTATCTCTCATATTTAAAGTTGACTTTACAGGACTTTTAAAATACAATTTTAATTCAATAAACATTTTCCATCATTTAACAAAACCAAACAAACCATTCCTACAACATATTTTATTCTCAGTCACTTTTAACATATTTTATAGAGGCATTGCCACACATTTCACTTATGGGGCGCGCGCTCCCTTTTGATACATTTATTTAACCCTTCCTGGGCGGTACATTTAATAAAAAGAGTCGACTCAAATAAAACTAGCATGTCTTATTACCACCATGCTTGTGCACAACAATATTATAATAGTGGATAGTGTGTTTAAGAACTAAGTTCACCAACTTTCTTTACAGAGCAAAACTCGTTGACACCATAATCAGTCAGAAGGATCACATCTGCCCTGTACCTTTAACTTTTTTTATGTATACCTCTTTAATGATTTTAATACATTAACGTATCAGACTCGCTGAACTACATTATCATGTATCTACATTCTTAACATTTTTTAAAACACAAACCTTAATTGAAACTTCGGTTTTTAACCCTGTTGAGACTTCTATAACATTTAGGTGATCAGTCTATTTGCTAAACAAACTCAGGGAAGAAAGACTTTAAATAACTTTTGGGTGATCAAACCAATCATCACTTAAGACTCCTCAACCTTCGTATTCACATGCGTTTTACATTCCTTTATCACATTCGTAAAACCTTAGCTTAGATGTTATAAATCTTCATTCCATAAATTTCATATTCCATAAACGCTTCACACTTAACTAGTCGCTATGCGAATCAGATTACATTACTTTGCTGCTAATAAAAAATAACTTAGGACACTTGCATCGAATGTCAGTGAGAGCCTCAACGAGACAAACAAGTATTTTGCTACAATAGGTAAGAAACTGGCCGATAGCATTTTAACAAAATACTTCAGAGAAAGACTTAGCTACCGCAATCAGGGAACGTCCATGTAACCGATGTAACTCGTTTTTCCTTCAACCAACGGACCCATCAGAAATAAAAACTCTAGTAATGCAACTGAAAGAGGAAAGCGCAACGGGGGCTGATAATGTTAAGTCACCATTACTAAAGAAATGTGTTGAATCACTTGCTTCCCCTTTGTCACATATAGTGAACCTAAGTTTTGCCAGCGGAAGTTTCCCTGACGTATGGAAACTTGCATCGGTATCACCAATACACAAGACAGGTCCCAAAGACGTCCCTAGCAACTATAGGCCTATCTCCTTGTTAAGTATTGTTTCTAAGATAATAGAAAAAGTTGCTAATAAACGCTTGATTAGATATCTTGAAACGACCAACATGTTAACGGAGAGACAGTTTGGATTTCGCCGAGGAAAGTCTACAGAGGAAGCAGTTTCTCTTCTAGTCGAGACGGTAGCCAATCACCTAGATACGGGGAAAAGATGCCTTGGTGTCTTTCTGGACTTGGCCAAGGCCTTTGACACTGTCTCCGTCCCTATTCTAATGAGAAAACTAGAGGTTTTGGGAATCCGTGGCCATGCTCTAAATTGGTTTAATAACTATCTCAGTGGGCGGAGACAGTGTGTAAGGATTGGCTCTGGTCTTAGCGATCCGTTATCAATGAACGTAGGCGTACCGCAGGTAGTATACTCGGTCCGACATTATTCACGGTCTACATGAATGACATTGTTGACATCCCGTCACTCGGGGCTGAGGTGGTGTGCTACGCTGATGACACCGCAATGATTTTTCAGGGTGACACATGGTCGAACGTTTTCAAGCGAGCTGAAGAAGGAATGAAGAAGATTTCTGACTGGTTAGATAGAAACTTGTTAACACTGAATACGGACAAAACAAAGTACTTAGCCTTCCATATAATAGGTAGCTCATCCCCGCCAGTTTCGCCAAAAATAAAAATCCACCAATGCAGACGACCATCAAACCACCAACCCTGCTCCTGCCCAGGTTTAAAACGTGTAAGTTCCATTAGATACCTGGGTGTCTTACTTGATGAGCGACTGACATTTGGGGCACACATTGAGGCGCTTTCAGGCAGAATTCGCAAAGTTGTTCACATTATGAAAGCCTTGAGGCATAGTGCCGATATAAACCTTCTCAAAACTATTTACATCACACTTTGCCAATCTCTTATTACATACTGCATACGAGTTTGGGGTGGCGCAGCCAAAGTACATATGTTGAAGGTGGAAAGAGCGCAACGCTCCGTTTTAAAGGTTATGTGCAGGCTGCCACGCAGATACCCGACAGATAGTTTGTACAGTCAATGCGCGGTGCTAAGAGTAAGGCAGTTGTTTATAATGAGTCTTATCCTGAGTACTCACAAAGCAGCAACTAATTCCCCCGAATACACACGTCTTATCACAAAAAGAAGATTCGCAATTCCCTTAACTAGGGTGCGAACCACATTTGCTCAACGCTTTGCTAATTTTTCGGCCCCTTTAGTTTACAACAGAATAGTCCGGGCGTGTGATATCGTGAAATCGACGACAAAAGAAACCAAGAAAATAGTGACAGAGCATCTTCTGCAACTAAATTATGTCACTTCTGAGGAACTTCTATCAACACGAAAATGATGCCTACAGTCCCACAACACACGCATACACACACATACACACACAAACACACACACACACACATACACCCTCACACGCACGCACACACACACACACACACTCACACACACGCTAGCATAAATATTACATACATATGTTCCCTTAACTTTAGTTTTAGTTTTATTTTTAAAATGTTAAAAAACTTTTCTAGTCAAAAAGTTTTCATTAGTACCTACATTTAATTTAAAATTTTAGTAAATTACCTATTTGTTCAGTGTTATCAAGTAAGTTGATTGAATGTCAACGGTTGAAAAACGTAATTGTAGTAATCGTTTCTCGGCCCCCACGATACAGGCTAGGCCTAGTGTGGGGACCACCGTTACATCTAAACTTTTCAACAGCGTATAAGTTGCATTCATGTCCCTCTCTAATTTAAGCATTTTTAAACTTAATGTTAATGTTATGCATGCAACCTTTTTTAAATAAATTATTCTATTCTATTCTATTAGCGATTGCAATTCAGCATGTTACTTGTCACTCGATACCTGCGCGACCTATTTGGTAAGGTATGCATCTGCGCTTCTAGGTATTGTTGCTAACTTGAATCGAGCAATAGAATTAAGTTTACTTCGTACAATCACGTAAAAAATTTAACGACATAACACGAAAAAAAAAATTGGCTTACTAAGATATTATAAGAATTTGCATCATCAACAAGCGGATATTAGCATTTAGTTATTTTTGACAAATATTTTATTTTATACTGAATAATTACTCAAATACAAAATTACCCAAAATACACTAAAATAACACTGTCACACAATTTTATCACTTTTTTACTATTTCTGCGATACTCCCGGCGCCTGCCCATCAGACTCACATCATAGGCTTGAGCGTATCTCCCGGCACCGGCAGCTCCTCTTAATTTTAATATATTTTTCTGCACTCTTTTTTTTTCGTTAGGCAAATTTTTGATTGCTCTCTCTCTCCCCTTTTCTGTATAGGAGCTCGTAAGTTTATTCTTTGTAACACATAATTTCACTTTACCACTGTACTGTCTCTTGTTGTGTTTAATTGTAGGTACACTTTTAATATTATTATTGGATTATTAGCTTAATTATTATTTATTGATTTTAAAGGTCTGAGTTTTTTAAATATATATTTATTGTATTTGTATTTATTTTTTATGCCTTCCGGCACTGCCTCTGGCAGGCCGGCCTGGCAGGGTCGCCATGTAATGATGTAAACTTATTCTTGGGAAGGTTATCGAAACAGCGACTGTATGAAGTGACGTTGTGTATTGAACTGTCGAGGAGAGAGCATGTTACATACATATAGGACTATGAATGTGTGGGTGAGGTGTCACCACACTACAAATTGAATTGAATTTAATTGAATTGAATTCAATGGAATTGGATTGGATTGGATTGGATTGGATTGGATTGGATTGGATTGGATTGGATTGGATTAGATCAGATTAGATTCGATTAGATTTGAATTGAATTGAATGGAATTGAATTGAATTGAATTGAAATGAATTGAATTGAATAAATGACATTTAATTTAATTTAATTTTATATTAATTTAATTTTAATGTTTGCATTTAATTAAATTTAATTAAATTATTTGCATTTAGTTGAATTTAATTTAATTCAATTTAATTGAAATGAATTTAAGTCAAACTAATTTAATTTAATATAATTAAATTCGATTTAATTTAATTAAATGAATGGTGCCGCCAGTATGTCTGCGACTGCCTGCAACCGTATAATATTCATTTCAGCTAATCATATTTCAGCGGTGTACATGTTTACTCTTTTAACGTGGGTGCTGTAAGAATGACTTTATTCCCTTGTTATTACAGCGTTCTATTGACAACTAATATACAGCCTGATTTTTTCACCGGTACAATAAATTTTACCATATCATTGGTATCGATAATAGATTACATTTATCGAATAAAATTACCATATATTTTTTTTTCATTTTCATTAATTTATCATTCATCCAATTTGTAACACATGGACACCCATTACAAAGTGTCATCGCGGTGCGAGGCAGAGGGTGGCGGGGTGGGGTAAGTAAGCGGGCGGCGGGCTGGCCGGCGCACGATTTGGCCGGTCATTCATTCAGTCCGCGCGCATTGACCTAGATGAGTGCACGTGCGCCGTTTCCGCACTTCCTGCAGTCGAAAATTACGCGCGCACGATGTTTATAAACCGCGAGTATTACGAAATGGTTCGTACTTACTTTCTCAGTGGGGAAAATACAGTGCAGCTTGGCGGGTATACGCTGAAGAAATTTTGCCCCACCTGATAAATGCCGGTTTTATTTAACCTCAAATACTCAACACCAGGACATTCATGAGAGTGACGCAGCATTTGCTAGACTACGGACAGTTCACTGCACCAGCGCACGCTCAAGGCCGAGGAGGGAGACCTCCCTTGGCCGTGGAGATCGAGGAACAGATAGTTATTCGCGTTCTTCGAGGAAGACCCCAGAAGGAGCACCAACGACGCGGTACGCACGGCGCACTTCGGCGTTAGCCAGTACGTGGTGTGGAAATTCATACCACTACCAACCAGTGCAAGCATTCCACGCGGGTGACGATCCTAAGCCCGTGCAAGTATGAAGGAAGAATTGAAATCAAGTAAGATTTTTTTTTGCTACGTTCCATTACTAAATAGTTACATCATTACATTGCGACCCTGCCAGGCCGGCCTGCCAGAGGCAGTGCCGGAAGGCATAAAAAATTAATATAATGTTTAAAATAATACATAAAAAAAAATCAATAAATAATAGTAAAACTTATAATCCAATAATAATATTAAAAGTGTATAATTAAAAACAACAACAACAACAGTGGTGAAGTGAAATCATGTATTACAAAGAATAATTTTATGAGCACCTATACAGAAAAGAGGAGAGAGAGCAATCAATAATATGCCTAACGAAAAAAAAGAGTGCAGAAAAATATATTAAAATAAAGAGGAGCCGCCGGTGCCGGGAGATACGCTCAAGCCTATTATGTGAGTCTGATGGGCAGGCGCCGGGAGTATCGCAGAAATAGTGAAAAAGGGATAAAAATGTGTGACAGTGTTATTTAAGTGTATTTATTATTTATATTTCACTCATAACATTAATATACTTTACTGGCCTTCCATTTATTACACATATTGATAAATTGTTCTTACTTGTATCTCATGTTTAAATTAGAATTTTTGGGTAATTTTGTATTTGAGTAATTATTCAGTATAAAATAAAATATTTGTCAAAAATAACTAAATGCTAATATCCGCTTGTTAATGATGCAAATTCGTATAATGTTTTAGTAAGCCAATTTTTTTTTCGTATTAAGTCATTAAATTTTATACGTGATTGTACCTACCAAACTTAATTCTATTACTCGATTCAAGTTAGCGACAATACCTAGAAGCGCAGATGCATACCTTACCAAATAGGTCGCGCATGCAGGTATCGAGTGACAAGTAACATGCTGAATTGCAATCGCTAATCTTGGATGCAAGTGTCCTAAGTTATGTTTTATTAACAGCAAAGTAATGTAATCTGATTCGCATAGCGACTAGTTAAGTGTGAAGCGTTTATGGAATATGAAATGTATGGAATGAAGATTTATAACATCTAAGCTAAGGTTTTACGAATGTGATAAAGGAATATAAAACGCATGTGAATACGAAGGTTGAGGAGTCTTAAGTGATGATTGGTTTGATCACCCAAAAGTTATTTAAAGTCTTTCTTCCCTGAGTTTGTATAGCAAATAGACTGATCACCTAAATGTTATAGAAGTCTCAACATGGGTTAAAAACCAAAGTTTCAATTGAGGTTTGTGTTTAAAAAATGGTTAAGAATGTAGATACATGATACTGTAGTTCAGCGAGTCTGATACGTTAATGTATTAGTCATCAAAGAGGTACACATAAAAAAGTTAAAGGTACAGGGTAGATGTGATCCTTCTGACTGATTATGGTGTCAACGTGTTTTGCTCTGTAAAGAAAGTTGGTGAAGTTAGTTCTTAAACACACTATCCACTATTATAATATTGTTGTGCACAAGCATGGTGGTAATAAGACATGCTAGTTTTATTTGGGTCGACTCTTTTTATTAAATGTACCGCTCAGGAAGGGTTAAATAAATTTATCAAAAGGGAGCGCGCACCCCATGAATGAAATGTGTAGTGAAATGCCTCTATATCTCAAAAGTGACGGAGAATAAATGTGTAAATGACTTTGTTGTAGGAATGGTTTGTTCAGTTTTGTTAAATGATGGAAAATGTATATTGAATTAAAATTGTATTTTAAGTCCTGTAAATTCTAATTTAAACATGAGATACAAGTAAGAACAATTTATCAATATGTGTAATAAATGGGGGGCCAGTAAAGTATATAAATGTTATGAGTGAAATATAAATAATAAATAAAGAAGTAAATACCAACATAATAATAATATGATAGGTGAGGCCAGCCCAAAAATATATTATAGTAAGTAAATGACATGACAAAGTATCTAAAATAGAAAAGGACTTTGAGATTGGAAATATGACTTGTATTATTAGTCTTAAAATTAATTTTAATATGAGTAGAGTTTAAAACCTATGTTTAATTAAAAGACATCGTCAACAATGCGAGAAAATTGTAAAAAATAATAGCAGTTGATAATATTTTTTTTTAATAAAAAGGGGGGAGGTGTAGTGTGGTGACACCTCACCCACACATTTATAGTCATATAAGTACATATGTAACATGCTCTCTCCTCGACAGTTGAATACACAACATTACTCCATTTAGACGTGCAGTTTCAATCAACCACCCATAACTAAAGATTACAACATTACAATACCTACTGGATGCGCCGCCGCCGCCGCCGCTTCTTTTCCTTCCCGCAAGCCGCGCGCAGTTGCCAGTTCGTGCGTTTAGTTGTGCTCATGCGTAATGAGTCCATATTTCTTTAAGATTTGCGGATAAGTTCAGACATTGGTATTTTTGTTTTTTTGTACCAACGGGGTAGTAACAAAAAATGTTGGTATTTGTATTTTGGACTTAGTATTATTACGTATGTTGATTTATTGTACTGGTGAAAATATCACCCTGTATAAATACAAGTGTCAGATACTACCTTAAATAAGTTGCTGTGTTTCATTGTTGATTTAACTTCAGGAACAATTTTTATGAGAGTGCTAAATGTAAAAGTCCAAATTGTGGTATAGAGCTAATCGCTAAATGACCGTAGAAGAGCGAAGTAGGATAAAGTCGTCTTGAGAATCTGCAACAACGAAGATAATTACTCCATAAAAAAATATATCGGTAATATGCAGATAAGTACACATAACACCATGTTTATTTTCTTTCTTTTCCAACTTGTTATTATTATCGTAGTTGTTATTCCTGTACCTCTCTTTCCATTGCATAGCTCGAGAATGTTCTCTATTGCACTGTTCAGTGCCGTGCCTCGCTGTGCTATGCTCTGCCGTGCTGTACCGTGCTGTGCGTGCTGTGACGTGCTGTGCGTGTTGTGCCGTGCTGTTCCGTGCTGTGCCGTTATACGCCGTCCTATGCCGTGCTGTGCGTGCTGTGACGTGCTGTGCGTGTTGTGCCGTGCTGTTCCGTCCTGTGCCGTTATATGCCGTCCTATGCCGTGCTGTGCGTGTTGCGCCGTGCTGTGCCGTGCTGTGCGTGTCGTTCCATGCTGTGCCATGCTGTATGTGCTGCGCCGTGCTATGCCGTGCTGTCCCGTGCTGTGCCGTGCTGTGCTGTGCTGTGCCGTGCTGTGCTGGGCCGTGTTGTGCAGTGCTGTGCCGTGCGTGCCGTGTTGTGCTGTGCTGTGCCGTGCTGTGCGTGTCGTTCCGTGCTGTGCCGTGCTGTACGTGCTATGCCGTGCTGCCCCGTGCTGTGCCGTGCTCTGCCATGCTGTGCTGTGCGATGCCGCGCTGTGCTGTGCCGTGCTGTGTCATGCTGTGTCGTGCTGTGCCGTGCTTTGCTGTTCTGTGCGTATTGTGCCGTGCTGTACCGTTCTGCGCTGTGCTGCGCCACGCTTAGCCGTGCTGTGCCGTGCTGTTCCTCACTGTGCCGTGCTGTGCCGTGCCTCGCTGTGCTGTTCTGTACTGTGCTGTGCTGTGTTGAATTGAACTGAACTAAACTGAACTAATCTGCATTGCACTGCACTGCAATGCACTGTACTGTACATGACTGTACTGTGTTGTTCTGCACTGTACTGTTTACTGCATGGATAAAACTCATCCATGTACTTATTGTGTCTTTTTCTTTCTATTTTACTATTATCTATTTTATAATTTAATGTAAGTATTAATTGTTCTATTATTTCAGGTTTGGAAATATAAGGATCAAATCAAACGGGGTGTTTTCACAGTTGATATTCGAAAACGACTTGATTTTGGAGGCAAATAAATGTGAAAGCGTGACCTGGGGCGAGTTCTACAAAAGCATTAAAAATGAACGCCATGAGTTACAGAATATAAACTTTGGCCTTTGAATCTACATCCATTTATACAGTCCAGTGGCACCTTTACTCACACTAATTCCCGGTCCCAATAATCTATCTACAGATAACTGACAGTTAGCTGTCAACGCGATATTGAAATGTTCCGTTTTTCTTTTCTATCGAGTGGCCTATCGCTAGTTAATATTTTAACCAGTGGTAGCTGGATGGTAGGTTATTGGGACCGGGCATTGGATGAAGAGAGCACTCGTACACGGAAGTGTATGGGACTTGTTACAACCCTAGATAACTAACCTTATTTTACAATGCTTATTACTAAACTTCGTCGTTTTGGCTACGCCGTAGGTATAAAATTATTTATGGAATAAAATATGTGTTTTACTTATTTACTAGCTGTGCCCCGCGGTGTTACCCGCGGTTCATCGATTTTCCCGTAGGAATAAGATATTTCCCCGCGGTAAAACGTAGCCTATGTTTTAATCCAGGGTATCGGCTAACTCCATAACAAATTTTATTAAAATCCGTCCAGCCGTTTCAGCGCTAAAGACTGACAAACATATAAACACACACACAAACTTTCACGTTTATAATATTAGTGTGATTACCATAATCATTTGTTAACGTAAAATAACACTGTTAAAATAAAATGACATTTTAATTACCTAGTCATTCTTTTAATTGAGTCCAGAGTTTTTACTCATTAGAACATCTAAGTTTTTTTTAAAACTTGAAAAATATTAAAATTAAGTAATAAAATCAACAAAAGAAAGAAACATAAGAAAAATACTATTAATATTTACATTTGTGGCAAATGTCAAGTTTGAAAATCATCGATTCGACGACTCATGGTGGCTAGAACGGCGCACACAGGGCCTCTACACAAAAACGCGCCTGTTCGCTAAGATTAGCCGGAATCTGGAATGGGTACGACGACGCACTCAAAATTTATACCTGCTGCTGGCTGATCTGCTGGACATAGGCCTCCTCCGTGGATTTCAAAAATGACCGGTTGAAAGCGGCTTGCGTCCAGCGTCTTCCTGGCAACTTAGATATAAAAAAATATAACCGGTCAAGAGCGAGTCAGGCTTGGCCACCGAGCGTTCCGTACTTTTCCGCAGTTTTTTTCGAACTTACCCGAACTTCAAGGACATTTTTTTTACGATTTAATTAAAAAGTGGTTTATTTTTCAGTCCACACATTACATTCGTTTACGGAATAACATTGTGCAAATGATACGATACAACAGAATGCACTGTTTGTGGAAAGACTGGAGCCTGAACTAGATCGGAATATCTCTATCTTAGGTTTCCAGGCCTACTAATCTACCTTACAAAAGAACGGTATCATATTCGACGCGTAACCAACACAAGGTATACAGTACTGTGCGTTATTGTATTTTATATGTATACTAGCTGTTGCCCGCGACTTCGTCCGCGTGGGCTTTAGTTGAGTAAAGTGTTTGCGTTTGCAATTAAGATTGGGATACTTTTAGCGCATGCGAAATAAATAAAACCATACTACTCTCTCTGAGAGAAGACCTATTCCCTGCAGTGGGACATATACTCGTATAGGCTGTTTACTATGGGTTGTATTTTAAAGAACTGAGAAATATTTATGAACACATGAACGGAGAAATAATAAGAAGAATTGAGAAAATTTATTCAAGAGTTAGAACGACAAATAATATGAAAAAAAAATAAGAAAGTAAGCAAATATTTAAGGTGGTATTTAAACACATGGAACAACAAAGAAATTCAATTAAAAAATCGCAGCGAAATGTTTAATAATCGAAGCGACGATACGAAGTAAATACGAAGAACTTCTATACCTTCTAAATTTGCAACCCCCATAAGTATTGAATTCACAAAAAGGGCTGTCGGCAATAATCAATAACTTTATCAGGAACTTATAACCCAAATGCAACATTTTATTGAAATAACTTTGAATATCAGAGAGCTTTCGTTCGAACTCTGCACCCCCCTTGGGATGATTTTCTAAAAACTACTTCACACAATTTTTCATGACTTTCAATGAAGGACCTACATACTGCATTTCATTCGAATAACTTCAAAAACGGCAGAGTTTCATACTAACTTTGCACCCCCTTTTAACCCCTGAAAGGAATAATTTTCGAAAAACTATTTTACATGTATTTCATGACTTTTAATGACAAACCTTCATATTGAATTTCATTCGAATAACTTAAAAACCGGCAAAGTTTCATACTAAATTTGCACCCCCTTTTTTCCCCCTTAAGGCATGATTTTTGAAAAACTATTTTACACGTGTTTCATGATTTTAAATGAAGAACCTTCGAACTAAATATCATTTGAATAACTTCTAAATCGGCAGGTGCAGTGGCGGCGTAGCAGAGGTGTCAACCCGGGGCGGTTTTCTATTGTGCACCCCCATAATAAAACAACAAATACTTACTAAACGTGCTTACGTGACTTTATTTATATTTGAAAAAAAAAATAAAATTCAATAACCTTATCAAAATTTACTTTCCTTGTACTTTTCGATGGACAATTTTGAACGATTGGTAAGTCGCGCTTGGCTCATTGTAGATCGTAATTTTTTATAATAATTTAATATAGAGAAACTTCTTTCACAAAAAGCCACTGACGCACAAATAGAGAAAAAAAATCTTGGGCAAAGCGCTACACTTGGAACAGACTCGGAATAGTCATCAGAAGAAGGAATACCTTCTTCTGAGGAATAGTCCCATTTTATAATGAACTAGCTGTCACTTGAGCTTTAGTTGAGAAAACTGTTTGCAAATAAGTTACGGATACTTTTAGCGCATGTGAATTAATTGAAACATAAAAAAATCGTATGTTTTTTATACAGGTTTTATTTTGCAAAACCTACTAAATTTACACCCCTCTTTTACCCTCGCAGGGATTGAATTCACAAAAAGGAATGTCAGCATTAATCATTATTAGGAACGTTTACCCAAATACAAAGTTGTGTTGAAATAATTTTGAAAATCCGAGAATTTTCTACTAACTCTTTGCACTCCTTTTTTATCCCCTTGAGGGATGATTTTCGAAAAAATATTTTACACAAATTTCATGACTTTTAATGATGATTTCAACGTTCATACAGAATTTCATTCGAATACTTCAAAAACGGCAAAATTTCATACTCACTTTTTGACCCCCTTAGGGATTGAATTCACAAAAAGGGACACAACCAATAACCATTATTAGGAGGTTACAACCCAAATGCAACATTAATAACTTTATAAATCAGATAACTTTCATACTAACTTTGCACTCCCCTTTTATCCCTTTAAGGGATGTATTTTGAATAAATATTTTATTCGTAATTCAAAACTCTCAATGAAGAATCTTCATACTGAATTTCATTCGAAGATTTCAAAAACGGTAAAGTTTCATACTAACTTTGCACCCCCGTTTTACCTCTTTAGGGGGTGAATTTTCAAAAATCCGATCTTAGTATCCCTCACGTGATAAAAGAAATCCCTGTGCAAAATTTCAAGTCTCTAATCTTTACAGTTTAGGCCCTGCGTTGATATGTCAGTCAGTCAGCTTCTCCTTTTAAGGTATACTAGGTGTTACCCGCGACAAAGTCCGCGTGGGCTTTAGTTGAAAAAATTGTTCGCAAATAAGTCACGGAAAAAAATTGTGTGTTCATTAACATTCATACTTATTACATAATTTAGATCTTATTGAAATAATTTCGAAAATCAGAGATTTTTCATATTAACGTTGCACCCCCTTTTATCACCTTAAGGGGTGATTATAAAAAAATATTTTACTCGCATTTCATGACTTTCAATGAAGAACCTTCATACTGGATTTAATTTGAATAACTTCAATAACGTTCATACTAACTTTGCACCCTCGTTCTATCCCGTAGGGGGTGAATTTGCAAAAATCTTTTTTTAGTGCCCCCCTACGTTATAAAAGAAACCCCTGCGCAAAATTTCAAGTTTCAACCCTTATAGTTTAGACCCTGCGCTGATATGTCAGTCAGTCAGTCAGTCATTCAGTCAGTCAGTCAGCTTCTCCTTTTATATATATAGATTTGTAGTAGAAGACGATGTTATTTGTCAAATGTTTCTAGGTCGAAATATACGTTTTTTTGCAATATAAACTTGAAGTTTGATTTTTTCACAGCATCAAGGAACCGTTGTTTTGAGTGCATTATTAGTTTTCATTTCACCTCAATACCTCATCGCGTTCCCGAGATGAAAGGCCTTAACAGAAGAACGTAGAATAAAGTGATATAAGTGTTCCATTTTTTTCCTTTTAAGGTTAAGAACCCTAAAAAAACGGCCAAGTGCGAGTCGGACCTGCGCACGAAGGGTTCCGTACCATTATCTATATAATCGGCAAAAAAATCACGTTTGCTGTATGGGAGCCTCCCTTAAATATTTGTTTTATTTAAATTTAATTATTCACTTTTAAAGTGAACTAAATAGGTATTTTGTGAATATTTCAAGCCTTCTGTTGCCGTTATCAATATCAAAAACAAAAACGTCCAAAAAAATCACGTTAGTTGTATTGGAGCCCCCTTAAATATTTATGTTATTCTATTTATTAGTAGATATTTGTTGTTATATCGGCAACAAAAATACATCATAAACATCTGTAAAAACAACTGTCTAACTATCACGGTTCATGAAATACAGCCTGGTGACAGACGGACGGACAACGAAGTCTCAGTAACAGGGTCCCTATTACAACTAACGTGATACCCTTTGGGTACGGAACTCTAAAAAGAATCAAAACCATATTGAAAAAAAGATGTTAAATGTTCCTTGTTTCATACCCCTTGCATTGTGTTCACTCCGATGGGCACCATACCCATGGCCCTCACTTGGATAGGTGTTTGTACGCGATGCAGGAGGAACTGCAGCGTTCGCTGGTTGCGTATGTCCATACGCTCCCATGGCGCGAGGTACACGGAGTTCATCAACTTCTCGCTCTGAAAGATAGATCGAGCTGGGAGATCGATAGATCAGATAGCTTACTCTTTGTAGCACAGCAGTACAGTTGACAGCACGTCAATCTTCACATTTTAGTTGCAAAGTCGCCCGTAATGCAACGGAGTGGGTACACTCGTATACACGTGGGTGTATAGGATGATGTGCTGACCCCAAGATATATTAGAGTTACCTCTATCGCGTTTTAACAATTGTGTTAAGCACACTCTTTGCAAAAAAGCTTATTATAAAATCAACGATTATATTTAGAAGACAGGGATGTCTGGCATTAAATAGTAGTTTAATATTAAATTTAATCAGAGGATAAATAAATGTGTCTAGTGTTCAACACATCCAAGACAATATTTTTAAAGTATGAAAATTTGTAATTCAGGCTAAAACTGTTTTGAAAAGAATAAAATTAAATGTTAGTTTCTTCTCCATGTAATATATTAATTGTGAAACTAACAACTTTGAGGTTCATAAAGTAAACATTTTCTTTGTACTATGAATAAAATATTTGATTTTGATTTTGTACCAGCACCTCCTAAATGTCACTTAGGGGCTCCAGTAGGGGGTAACGCGCTACCGAGGAACAAAAATCATATCTTATTTTTTACAGATCGCATTTTTAAATAGTATCCCCTATGGAAGAGCGGGTGATCGTGCTCTTCCACTATAAAGGGAAATTTCCCGCCAGGTAGATCGTATGCGTTGTATTTATCGTATGTCATGTATAACACTTTAATTGCGCGATGCAGGAATATTGGAGTTTTTTTTTGTTTTGTTTGTTAGGTTTTGTAGGTTTTGTTATTGTACACCTATTGTCCTATGTTGTCGACGAAACAATTGATGGAATTTGCTCATATGTTGTTTATATAATACTAGCTGTTGCCCGCGACTTCGTCCGCGTGGGCTTTAGTTAAGTAAAGTGTTTGCGTTTGCAATTAAGATTGGGATACTTTTAGCGCATGCGAAATAAATAAAACCATACTACTCTCTCTGAGAGAAGACCTATTCCCTGCAGTGGGACATATACTCGTATAGGCTGTTTACTATGGGTTGTATTTTAAAGAACTGAGAAATATTTATGAACACATGAACGGAGAAATAATAAGAAGAATTGAGAAAATTTATTCAAGAGTTAGAACGACAAATAATATGAAAAAAAAAATAAGAAAGTAAGCAAATATTTAAGGTGGTATTTAAACACATGGAAGAACAAAGAAATTCAATTCAAAAATCGCAGCGAATGTTTAATAATCGAAGCGACGATACGAAGTAAATACGAAGAACTTCTATACGCCTTAAGAAGGAATCCCCCTTAAGGGATGATTTTTGAAATACTATTTTACACGTGTTTCATGATTTCAAATGAAGGACCTTCATATTGAATCCCATTTGAATAACTTCAAAAACGGCAAAGTTTCATACTAAATTGGCACCCCCCTTTTTCCCCCTTAAGGGATAATTTTCGAAAAACTATTTTACACATGTTTCATGACTTTTAATGAAGGACCTTCATATAGAATCTCATTCGAATAACTTGGATAGCGGCAAAGTTTCATACTAACGTTGCACCCTCCTTTTCCCCCCTTAAAGGATGATTTTTGAAAAACTTTTAATCATGTTTCATGATTTTAAATGAAGGACCTTTGTACTAAATATCATTTGAATAACTTCAAAAACGGCAAAGTTTCATACTAACTTTGCACCCCCCGTTTTTCCTCTTTAAGGGATGAGTTTAGAAATACTATTTTACACGTGTTTCATGATTTTAAATGAAGGACCTTCATATTGAATCCCATTTGAATAACTTCGAAAACGGCAAAGTTTCATACTAAATTTGCACCCCCCTTTTTCCCCGTTAAGGGATGGTTTTCGAAAAACTATTTTACACATGTTTCATGACTTTTAATGAAGGACCTTCATATAGAATCTCATTCGAATAACTTGGATAACGGCAAAGTTTCATACTAACGTTGCACCCTCCTTTTCCCCCCTTAAGGGATGATTTTTGAAAAACTATTTTACTCATGTTTCATGATTTTAAATGAAGGACCTTTGTACTAAATATCATTTGAATAACTTCAAAAACGGCAAATTTTCATACTAACTTTGCACACTTTTCCGGAGTTCCTTTTATAACGTAAAGTAGCACTAAGAAAGGATGTTTGAAATTCACCCCCTGAGGGGGTAAAACGGTAGTGCAAAGTCAGTATGAAACTTTGCCGTTTTTGAAGTCATTCAAATGAGATTCGGTATGTAGATTCTTCATTAAAAATTATGAAACACTTGTAAAATAATTTTTGGTAAATCATCCCTTTAAGGGGTAAAAGTTAGTATGAAAGTTCTCTGATTTTCAAAGTTATTTCCATAAAATGTAACCTATGTAATAAATATGAATGTTACTGCACGCATCATTTTTTAATTGCACATGCGCTAAAAGTATCCGGACTTATTTGCAAACACTTTTGTCAACTAAAGCCCACGCGGACGAAGTCGCGGGCAACAGCTAGTATTTATTGCTGCGATAATTGAAGTGCATAATGTCGTATGTAGGCTTATAGTAACTTGTAGGCTCGCTCTCCTGTAAAGCATAAAAATGACAAATCCGACCAAATGCTCTTGACGTCGAGAGATGTTAAGGTACGTGTTCATTTGCTTAGGAGACCGCTGTTTTCTTCAGGTCTCACCAAAATAAGAAAAATTGCAGTTTCTCTTTTGTTTAAAGGCTGGTTATTATTTGGTAATAGGCTGTTACTTACCATATAGCCAACGATCTCGAAAATAACAGATATTTGAATTAGCTGCCCAAAGATGATGAATGTCAGAGGTCCAAAACGCACCATTGTCTTGGGGTCCTAAAGGAGATGGAAAAATATCGTTAAAAATATCGTAATGGAATGAATATCGTTACTGTTAACAGTTACGTAAAAACAATTAAATTATCAAATTGTAAATTGTCACACTTGTTAGGTAGGTACTCACATGCGAGCACTCTAGAAGTAATATGCAGCCACTCAGTAAATGATAAAAAAAGTTAAAGGCAAGCATTGGCCCGAAAAAGTTACCCATTCTGTCAGCAAAGCTGAAAAAAAATCACACAAATTATGCTCAAGGCCGTTTTTTTATTTCGTCACCCACAACCGTATTAAATTGCGGATTTATGATGTACGCTGCATGCATCTGTGAATTCATCAGCCCTAAAGAATAAAATCCACCACGGTCGCGGTGGCGCTGGCGGTGGGAGCCCACGTATTTAGTTTTCCCAAGTCTGCTTCCCACGGTCTGCAATATCGCGGATGGACGCGGACCAGCTCGCACGACACACCGTGGGAAGGGTCTCGGTCCGCGGTAGCACAGACGTCTGTGGCGGTGCGCCGTACCGGTCATGGGTACGTGGTCGTATCGATAACCGCAAAATCGTGCACCGTGGGAAGAGCCTCGTGCGTGGTCCATGGCTGTCCGTGGTCGTCAGCCGGCATCGGCCGTCGGCAGAATCTCGCGCCGTGGGAAGCCAGCTTTAACCGCTGCCGCGACCGCGCTTGTGTGTATCACTCATCTCCTCACCGCCCTCAATGAAATAAAACGCCAATTTTTTCGTCCTTAGCATCTTAGTACCTACGCGTTGTCTCAAGGGACTTCGACCATAGCCCATTCCATAGCTAAGTGACATTGAATCTGTGGAAAACGACCACCAACAGTATCCACATATTTTAATAACTGACAAGACGAACTACACATAGGCGTAGCCACGTAGCCAAGTACGGGTAGGGGAAGCCGCCTCCCCGCCACTTTAGCAGGGAGTACTTCCTAACACAAGAGGCACGAATAGCAAAACGCGAGTAGTATCCGGGCGACTTTGCCTTCGGATCAAGACCTAGATCTTCGGTCAGAGCAATCTTTGTAGGAAAATACTACAAGTTCATATCGAAACTGAGAAAGTTTCTGGAGCGCTATTGCTTTCTTTCCAAGCCAAGTCAGAGGCCTTAGGGCGGCTTGACAACTTTTGACAGTAAGACCAGCCACTAGTCTTACAAGCCTCCACCAATCCAGACTTGGCCTCCGTGGTGGAGTATGGCCTATACCTTCCTCAGGGTAGAGACCCGTGCCCCTCGGTGGGGACATATCTAATGGGTTGATGATCATCATCATCATCGTCAACCCATCATGTTGATGATTTTGATGTATAATGCATGATCGTAGTAACGGCCTAAGGCGCCAAGAGCTGAGTTAAGATTAGCCTCAACTTTATCAAATTTGATGAATTTGAACAAAGTGGCCTGAAAAGTCAATATGAGATCATCTGTATTTGGACTAGATGTTTGGTCGTTAGTTTGTATATACGTTAAATAAAATCGGGGCTAATATACCGCCTTGCGGCAGGCTGTTCCTTTAAGTTTGAGTTTTTTGAGATCACGTTGCACTGCATCGTATATTAAAAAAAATACTTACCCAACTATGATTCTGTGGTGATCGATCATCTCAGATAGCTGAATTTGAAGAGCATCGTTTTCCTCTTTGCTATATTTTCGTACTATGAGTACGTTTGTGAAAGACTTGTCTGTAATTTTTACATCGTCTATCTCACCAGCCACGGTTTTTGGTTTCGCTATGGTTTCTAAGTCGATCATAAGTGTCTTTGTATGGCCGATGATTTGGAATACCATCAATGAGAGAAGCAAATCGTATCCACATATGAGCCCGCCGCAGGTGTAGGAAAGATAGGCATTGAACAACGAAGTTACGTAGAAGTAGTCTTCTTGCTGGTAGCCCGGGTACGCATAGAATACTGCAAAGTCGAGTGTCAGATTCTTAGGTCGTGGTTTGGAGAAAGCTCCCCGAGTGTAATCCTCATAAAGTGGCGTGATATTGAAAAAAATCGGGCCCATTGCTAGCATCATCATTTCAAATATTGTATAGTAGTGCGATACTTTGTTTGTCAACTCGTTAATCTGCGAGAAAAAAAGAAGTAGAATTAGTTGCGATACTTAAAAGTTTAATATTGATTTGTTAATTTAAAACAAACTTAGTGTCAAAACACAAATATGTCAAAAGATAACTTAAAGTGTTTTTGGGGTTCCGTTGGGTTGGCTTTTTGAAGTTGGGAAAAAGCTTGGAAAAGGCTGTGAGATTCGATTCTATTACAATATGTAAGTACCTACAAATTTGTACGCAAGCCTCGACGGGTGACTCCGATTTGCTATAGGTTTTTTTACATATGTATTAACTTATTCTAAAACGCGCCACACAAAATGCGCCTTAGAATGAATGTAGCGTTTATCAATAACATAATTTAACATTCACATAACATTTAGATACAAGCACATACATTACTTCTGGCCCCACACTAGGATACCCTGTGTCGTGGGAACCAGAAACACGACGTCACAAACATGTAAACATCAAAGACCTGGGTTTTTTTTGTCCCCAGCGGGGACAAATATCTGAGTTTGTTCGTGAAAAAGCATAATCAGCATACAACTAATAATCTTTCTTCTAATATATAAAATTCTCGTGTCTCAATGTTAGTACTCCTCCGAAACGGCTCGGCTCCTTAATAATCTTTTAAAGACGTTACAAACACCAAAAGTTTTTTTTTTAAATTAAAAATATACATCATGAATAAAACTAAAAAATACCGAAATTAATTTTGTTAAATTTGTGAATATATAAAATAAGTTATAAATAAAACAAATACGTAGCATGGCATACTTCGATTTCAAAAAAATCTGTAAATTCTGATATTTTTTTTCAATTCTGTAACTTATGTGTACAATAAAGAATAATTCTATCTATTATCGTGTTCTACCTATCGTGCTGTAAAGATGCTCAAGATGACGTGATAGTAATTATTATCCATCTGTAGCTTACTTACCCTTTGATAATGTTTTCCCTTGTGCGTATGGTTCGTCAAATGAAATTCAACAAAGTTCTTGACAATTAGGTCGTACCCTTTCAAATTGGTTAAAAATGATCTTATCTGAAAAAAAGTAAACTATATTTGTTAATATTAACTAAGTAAACTATACCATTTGACGACCTCTGTGGCGGGAGGTCCCGGGTTTGAACCCCGGCTGGGGATAAAAAAAAAATCCCTATTTTACATTGGCATCATAACAGCTAATTTATGATGCCAATGTAAAATATATCTAAAGAGCAATATTTAAAGCCCATATTTGAATTATATTATTTTTGCCGGGTGGCAGCAGGGTCGTGTAAGTGGGTTATGACCTTTACACCTTACATTGTTAAATTGGTTATTATTATACCAATGTCGCAGGATATTTTATTATTGCAGTGGGAAAGTATTTGTAAACTACATTTTGTTTTTGTTAATTTGACACTGTCACTACCTACTTGCAATTGAAATTGTTTATTTTATCATAGAATTAAATTATATTTACATAAAAAAATATATGGTTGTAGTGACTATAGTTATTTATTTGAAATAAAGTTTTTTATCAGTATTAAATAAATTATGTAGTAGTTTTGTTCCTACTGGGACGGTTTCCCAGTAGGAACAAAACTTTGAAAATTCAAATAATCACTGGCTACGACGAACCACAGTACTACAATTTTAGTTCTGTGCCTAGCCGCCGTAAGCAGCACTGTCGAGGTCCAATAAAAATGAATGAGATACCCATCTATTTCCAATATACATTCTTATCTATGGTGGGAACGATAGAATTTCTCAATTTTTCCCATAAGATGTCGTAACAGTTAAGCAAAAATTTTCGTGATACAAGTCTAACTTACCGTCATAAGGGTGCTTATGCTAGCTGTTATAACTAGGTGACCGTAACCGAAGATGTCAATTTTGTCCCGGTTATGAATAGCGTAATACGCGATGCCGAAGAGGACAAAAAAACTTTGCAGCACAAAAGTCCTCCGCTGGACGTGGGTGATCCACGGCGATTTACCACCAAAGGGTTCGTCCGCCCAAGCCCCTACTGTTAGCAAGACTATCCTCAGTCGTTTCAAATATTTTAACTTAAGATAGTCCTGTGATCTGCGGGAGATAAACATAGCATCATCACTAGTTGTATATTCAGTTCTCTAACTTTAGTATAAATTTTTGGGGTTCCGTAACCAAAAGGTAAGACCCTGTTACTAAGACTCGAATGTCCGTTCGCGTCCGTTCGTTCGTGAAAGCCCGAAGCCCTGTATGTCTGTCTGTCCGTCCGTCTATCAATCTTCGTCCAGAAATTTTCACAAATGATGTATAATATTTTTGTTGTCTCTGTAACAACAAATATTAAAACCAGAATGAAAGAAGTATTTCAGTGGAGCTCCCATTCAACAAACGTGACTTTTTGGCCGTTTTTGCTCGATATTACTACGGTAGCAGGTAGGATGATTCTTGATGCTTGAAGGATTCACAGAAATAAATAATGAAATTAAAATAAAACAAATTTAAGTTTCTCAACAAAATACAACAAAACTATTTTTTTGCCGTGTTTGATATTATTAACTGCAGCAGGTAGACGCTTGAATTATTCGAATGTTGTATAGATAATGGTACTGAACCCTTAGTGCGCGAGTCCGACTTGCACTTGGCTGTTTTTTGTTTATGGCATCGCTGATGCTCAGAGGTGCTTTCGTGCAACAGTCGATAATTATTTAAGGGGCTCCAAGGGGTGACACTAACGACACCGAGGAAAAAAGGACAAATCTTGGCGTTTATTCACCAACTGGACACACATGACTGGACACACCTGTGTCGAGTTGGTTAAACTCAAATTAGTATCATTTATTCGTTCGTCATCTGGACACACCAAGATTTTTACGCGTGTCCAGATGGTGAAACGTATTTAAATCATTTAATGTTTTCGTCAACTGGACACACATTCGAATTTTACCCGAATTTATGACGAAGTACAGTCATGCGCAAAATGTTTTCTGTCACAATCATCATCCTCCATCAAACGTTCCACCGCTGGAAACGGATAATACGCTACTTGACTCGTATCAAATTTGATATTTTATTGATTATCCATAAAATGGATATTTCCTATAGTATCTAACTTAAGAAATCGAAATATATCGACTTTGCTAAGTAAATATGCAGGATGGCTGCAAAACTTGCAAATTAAAAAAAAAATCGCTTTTAATCGGAACGGTGAAAACACTACCCGCCATCTTGAAAGCACCTTTGGTTGTAAACAAACATCTGTCAGTCGTTATTACAGCTAAAAACGGTTTCTGTGTACATTGATATTACAGGACTTACATTAAAGTGATCTTCACATAAATACACCCAAGTTTCAGTCGATAAAGAATCGGGGTCTCCCTTGGCAAGTTTGAGCCAAGTTTTTTCGTATGTTTATTTCACTGGGCACACGAATCCGCGTCTTCCCGGCGGTCTTTATTGACGTGTTTTTGCAGTCTCGAATAATGCAATAATGACAATTGACATATTTTGCATGTAAACTCGATGAAATCATGAATGCGTTGTTTTTATTTCACTATGCTCACAGATCACTAACAAATTTTAGGGCTAGGTAAAGATCGTTTCACCAAAAAAGTCCCACGGTAAAATCCTTAAGGACATAACAATAGAAGCCAAAATTCATTAACTCATACTTCTTTCGTGGCACGAACTCTACCTACGTTGAATGTCAAACTTTTCTTACAAAATCTTTAGGACTTCAAACCATAGACAAAAATGGCGGACCACGTTTTTGGCTGTTTAGCAAAGCAACGTTTTAAAATAATATTTTTGTTGCTTTTAGGTCCTCAAAAAATATACTAAAATATTTTTTGGTCTAATGGAAGAGATATTTAGAATTTAAGACATACTTGAAAAAAAAGTCATGTAGCGGATTATACAATACTTTTACAATAGTTTTACAGTAAATAATACAAAAGTATTAGGGTAGCAGAAGTATGTAAGAGATTGCGGCTAAAATAAAATCTCATGAAAAACATGCGGCTTAGTTCATGGTGTTGCTTAATATTGCGCATTAGTTTTTTACTACTACTACCTACTAACTTTTGTTACCCTAGTACTTTGAACCGCTCTGGACTATACCATAAGTGCGACGGGGCGTACTGGAAACCACTGTGAAGCAAGGAGTGAAGTACTGGGAAATAAAATAAAACGCAAAGCGGCATTATGGGAATCGAGATTCAGGGAATAAATCTTATGATAAAGGTCCTACAGCAAGAAAAAAAAATGAAACTATCAGCATGATCATTATGATCGCGACCATTGTTAGTGGTCAATAATTCCATGAGCGAGACGATTGTTAACCTGACTGTACCCTTTTCTGCAAAAAAACAGAGTGTGTCCAGTTGGTGAAAACATAAAAATTATTATTTAAGCTTTCTTGTGTGTCCAGATGACGAAAGAATAAATGATACTAATTTGAGTTTAACTAACTCGACACAAGTTTGTCCAGTAATGTGTGTCCAGTTGGTGAATAACCCATCTTGGCAAGCAAGAGAGTGGTGAATAGGGAGCTTCAAATATGGTTTTCGGTACCTATTTGTAGTACCTACATTTAAGAGTAATTCAAATTGTAAAACCAAGAGAATCTGTCAACAAACTGTTATGCAGTTTGGCAGAAACCTACTTCTGTATTTTTTATTATTTTTATATGATTAAACATCTTCAATCAATATGTGAATCAGCATACATTTTTGCTGTCCTATTATTCAACATCTGGAAACTATGAAAAAACGCAAATGTAAACCAGGCTTTAGGCAAAAATTCTAGGACTAGATAGCATTATCGCCAAGGCTTGTATATGATTTTTCTCAAATAATGCGCGGAAATTAAAACTCATTCTGTTAAATTCAATAAAATTTAAAAATCAGACGAACCACGAACGAACAGCAATAATTTTTGCCGCGTTAAAGTGTTCTTTTTTTCAAAAGGTATATCCAGCTTTCTATCGCCAGCCAGCTCGAAATTTAAATAAAAGCTCTGATAAGTTAGCTCCTTGGTTGACATGTTAGGAGTAAAAGATCGTTCCATTTTTAATAACACGACAGATATGAGTTTAGTATGTAATTTATTTGGCCGCAAAACACGACAGTTATGAATTTTCATAGAACTTTTTCCGGCCGCTGCTGGCGTGTATTGGCCAGTACAGCGAATTCGATTTATCTCGAAGAAGGTTGTCGAAATAATGCTCAAATTTCCAAGCATGTTTACTTTTTTATCTTATCTTATCACAGTAGGAAAGAGATTAAGTGGGTACCGGTCTTATTTTATTGACTTACGAAGTTTGTCCTATTTGTGTAATTTGGGTGGATGACATGTTTGAGATCTTCTATGATCTTAAACAACTTAATGGAATTCTGGTGTTCGGCCTTTATCACTCGTACTATGCAGTGGGACTTACGAACCCCTACTTTTATAGCGCGAGTACCTAATAATACAGGATGTTCATGAAAAATGTCCTCTCTTTTCATAGATTTTGTGATTGTAGTGTTTTTTCTTCTTCTTCAAATGACACAAGAAGGGCATAAAACTACTTCAAAATGTTACATGATAATTATAATTATTCTATTCATGACACAATAATACTAAACAACAACTCGCGATTTTCGTAAAAACAGTAAAAACCGTACTATTTGCAAAAAAAAAACATTGTAACCCCGGTCGCCTGAGTGATCTTAAACGATCAAGAAGGTTAAGCAACATAGGGCGCGTTCAGTGCATGGATGCGTGACCGTTCTATGATAACGCTATGCCGTTCTAACGCTAGTATTATTTTTCTGAGCGGTTCCATGCTTCGCAAAGCACGTTAAGCAGTTGGTGCCGGCTGCCGTCGTAGATTGCAGTCGTTAAGCCAAGTCAAAGGCCTTAGGGCGGCATGAAAACTTCTGACAGTAAGACTAGCCACTAGTCTTACAAGCCTCCACCAATCCAGACTTGGCCCTCGTGGTGGAGTATGGCCTATACATACCTACCTCAGGGAAGAGATCCGTGCCCCTCGGTGGGGACATAATGGGTTGATGATGATTGTAACAACTCAATGAGTTATCGCAAAACCAAACTCGGCGACTTCGGTTCAGATAATCTGTCACCTCTGTAGGAGTTTAATTACAATAAATACGAGGAAAACAAATCGTGTTAAATAATACGAGTATTATGCGTTGTTAACATTTCCCCGTAAGTAGATCATCTGATGGTTCTCCGAAAACTAGGGCCTTAATAATATTATAGTTACCATTTTTAAACGTGTGCCGTTACGTCCGGCACCCGTTTGTATTACATTTTCATAATTGTTAAAAAAATATTTTGTCTTTAAGGCCTTCTAATCGCCCTGGAGTGGGCTACGGCAAGGAAGTCTAACGGTCTTACAAGCCTCCACCAATCCGGACTTGGCCCCCGTGGTGGAGTATGGCCTATACCTTCCTCAGGGAAGAAACCCGTGCCCCTCGGTGGGGACATATTGGGTTGATGATACAAATTGCATACTTTTTAAACCTGTTGACAATGGCTCTGGTTGACTGGATTATTTCTCAGATATATTTTTTTCCACCCTCTATCGGTTAGTTGCTTCTACCATAATGACAAGGTAGCCATCTACATAAGTGCTTAATTTATATTTTCTACATATTCGTCGTACGATAATGATTAGATCAATAAATAAATTAGTCCGGGAATTAGAGGCACCTCTTGTGCCTGACAACCCTGCATTTTGTGATTAAAGGAAGACGATTACCTCAGTTTTCAGGGTTCCGTGGTCAAGGACACTAAGGAACCCTTATAGTTTCGCTATGTGCGTCTGTCCGTCTGTCTGTCAGAGAGTATAAGTACGAGAGAGCAGGAAATGGATACATACTTATTTAAAACGCTAGATGAAAATCGTCGTGCATCGCACGTAATCCGACGTCCGTGCTTGCAACGACTAATGAATGTCGATGAAGCGAAAGTGATTTGTTAGAATCGTGGCAGATGGCAGTCCCTGGTCTCTGCCTACCCCTCTGGGATACAGGTGTGAGCTTATGTATGTATGTGTACAAAAATTAAAATAAAATAGTTTGACCCCCTCAAGCCCCGAGGATCCGCCTGCGGGTCCGATGTGATCAACGGCGGCGGGTCAGTCTTGCAACTCCGCTTTGAATCAAATTTTGATGATGATATAGACCAAACTTGTAAGAGCATGTTGTATTCTTTGGTAACTGTGATAAATTTCAAATATTACTCTGTGAATTGCTGCGGAACTTAGCAGTCAAAGAAAAAGGCCGCCTGAGTGATATTAAACGACCACGAAGGTTAAGCAACATCGGGGGCGTTCGGTGCATGGATGGGTGGCTTCTCTATGACTAACGCTAGTGGCATTTTTCCGAGCAGTTCCGCGTTTCGCAAGGCACGTTCAGCAGTTGGTGCCGGCTGCCGTCGATACATGGCAGTCGTTAAATCAAATCTAGCCAAGGCCTTAGGGCGGCTTGAAAATTTCTGACAGTAAGACCAGCCAGTAGAATTACAAGCCTACGGTAGAGTAGAGTGTGGCCTATACCTTCCTCAGGGAGGAGACCCGTGCCCCTCGGTGGGTACATAATGGGTTAACGAAAGGCCACCAACTTGAAGACTTCGTGCAAAACCCATTGAAAATTACTTTGATGGAGTTGGGACTTCTGTATAGCAGATATAATCCTATCTTTCTACGAAGCCCTTCACTGCGCGTTGCCCAACGCGCACTTGGTCGGTTTTTTATTATTAAATGGCATTATAAAGTGCGCGGCTTCCTTTAATAAAAAATTGTACCTAATAATACTAGTTAATTCCCGGGCTAAATTGCCAACGTTATAATGTCATTAACTATTTAGCTTCCGTTAATAAATAAACCAGCTATTTGACTACTGCTTTATAATGCTCAGGGTTAAATAATAATAAAACATAATAACGCCCTTTTTCACGTTGTGTTGCTAGATAATAGGGCCATCTTTACGTAGTTCGAGTAACCCCCGGCTACTCGAACGCTCACAGTCTGTTGATTATTGTTAACATTTATCAGTTGGCAAAATATTTTTCTCAAACATGCTTGGAAATTTGACCATTATTTCGAACCTTCTTCGAGATAAATCGAAATTGCTGTACTGGCCAATTACACGCGAGCAGCGGCCGGAAAAAGTTGTATGAAAATTCATAACTGTCGTGTTTAACATACTACATAAGACATAAATTACATTCTAAACTCATATCTGTTGTGTTATTTAAAAATGGAACGATCTTTTACTCCGAACGAGGTAAAGTTTATTGAATTTAACAGAATGAGTTCATAGTTTTAAATTCCGCGCATTATTAGAGGAAAATCATATACAAGCCTTGGCCACAACTAGGAATTGATGGACTTTCCACGTTCGTCCACCAATGCCTCTTTTGCTGGCCGCTGCAGTAATGTACTAATAATATATAAAATCCTTGTGTCACCGTGTTAGTCCGCATACTCCTCCGAAATAGATTTTTTAAGAAATTTTATATATATAATAAGTAGGCCAGAGAATAAGTCGTTATATTATAATAATATTTTGCATACCCCTTTCTGGCAAAACAACGTTTGCGGGGTCAGCTAGTCTAGTAAATACAATTCTCATGTGCTCTGAAACGGCTTGGCCAATTTGAATTAAATTTTATGTGTATACTAGCTTTCGCCCGCGACTCCGTCCGCGTGGACTTTAGTTCAAAATTTTGCAACCCCGTTCACTCCCGTAACTCCCGTTAAGGGTTAAATTTAGAAAAACGGTGAAACACGTGTTCAATCAATTGTGTTGAAGAGTATTTATTTTAAGTTTCAAGAAAAACAGACAACATTTTTTTTTGCCTCCCATACAAATTTTGGCAACCCTTTTCGCCCCCTTAGGGGTTGAATTTCAAAAAATCCGTTCTTATTCCTTGCCTACATTATATACAGATCCTTTGTGCAAAATTTCAGCTTCCTAGGTCAAACGGCTTGGCCTGGGCGTTGATGAGTGAATGAATCAGTCAGTCAGGACTTTGAATTTTATATATACAGATTTGGTAGATCTGAGAATAGGTTGTTATTTTTCATACCCCTTTAGTGATAAGGATAACCAATTTGGCAAAACAACGTTTGCCGGGTCAGCTAGTAGTTTAAGAAAAAACGCCGAAAGCTGTTAACGTATAATCCATTTATCCATACTTGGCATTTTTTTGGACTTCAAACGACACTGAATCAAAAACCTTTAGTGTCAGAAAACTATACCTTTTGCAAATTTAGTACTAGCTAGCACTAAATTTGCAAACTGTTTCGAGCCCTCTACCGCTAAAGGTTTGATTTAGTGTCGTTTAAAGTCTGAAAAAAATGCCAAGTATAGACAAATGGATTATAGGTTAGTGTTCGAGAAACCGGAGTAAGCGTCTCACCCTCGGTTTCTCATACACTAACAATTGTTATCTACTTTTAACGAATGTATTCTTATACTCTATGTGTAGGTACTCTTTTTACCCTCGATGTAGAGCTGTTACAGTTCTTGGCTAATGTGGAACACCCCTTCCATTGTCATCGGATGGATGATTGGAACCAACGTTCATACATACTGTGCTAACTTAGGGCCGGGATACATCGCATCGTGAAACGACGTCGCATCATGGTACGACACGACGTCGTATCGTGTTTATGTGTCCTGGCCCTAAGCCGCGGCTTTCCGCACGATGTATTCCCTCACGGCTTTCTCTCGCCCAGTATAATAGTTACGAACAACAAAATTAGTACATAACCCATAAAATCCGAATCACATCTGAATCCTGCAAACCTAACACCGCAAGCATTTGAGACAATTTTTTGGAGGAACTCCGTTGTTTTAAGGACACAGGCCGGTCACGGTCTCATTAGTATTAAAAATTCCGTTTCAATACCCCAGGGAAGCCGCCAGACTTCCTGGCCTTTGGGATAACATTGCTGATGATGGTCGTGCTTCTGGCCGGAGTCAAGAAGAGCATGGTGTTCAACAATGTTCTGAACGCTATCAATTTGAGCGTGTGGGTGTTCATAATGACGGCGGGCCTCTTCTACGTGGACACCAGCAATTGGTCACAACATGATGGATTCCTGCCCTATGGGTGGAGGGGGGTAAGTGGAAACTTTCCGCTCTCTGGCAGCATCACCCTGATTCACAATACAGATCCGGACACGGATACCTTATTTGTGACGCATAGGTGTCAGTTTACAATACAGCCTGTTAGCTTTTAGAATACACCTCGGCTACTATCGGATAAACCGATTATATTGCATTAGGGTAAGGTTTACTTTGTATTGTTATTTATAACTTTACATAACTTTTCCAAATGGTGAAGAAAAGTTTTATACAGATCAGGAAGTAGTATTACACTCGTGTGCTTTCGGCGAAAACCGAAGCCTACTCTAGAACCCGAGGTATATTCTAAATGCTAACAGACTGTACATTTATGGTCTTATAGTGATGAAATGTGTGCTATGCTTCGCCAAAACAAATGCTTCAAAGAAAACTTTAACAGGTGACAAATATTTTAACAAATTCGCAAGTCTTGTTCATAGATTGGATACCAATAACTAGAAAACATAAGCGTAACAAAAAACAGACAAGGTCATTTGTTTCGCAAAATCACCCTGACGGACGAAAAAGATTCATTTGACACCACAAAAACAAACATTTCACATGTGATTTAAAGCAAACAAAATAATTTCAAAACAACGAAAGACGCAGGGTATGATTATGCAGCGGTAAACTGGCCTCAAGCTCAGTATACGCTGTGTTTTACTCACAGCACTGATTTTCAGCCCGGGCATGTAGTGACCATAGATAAGTATGTGGTAGGTAACTCACGGACATGACGTCTGTGCTCACGGAGTTTCAACCGAAACAAAAGACAAGTGATAATCGAATGCATTAACCAACCATTCGCATCAATTCGCGTTTGCACTGTCGTTTCTTACGTAATGTTCTGTTCAATGATGGGTGTGCAATAAAGTTTTATTATTAACAAATTAAAAGATGCGTACATAGCATACATAGCTACACTAAAAAGAATTGCTAATAAACTAGTAAAATACATTTTAATTCATAGTAAAACAAGACTTCCAATAGGCTATTTGACAGATTCCTGAAAATACTGTTTGTTGGTGTTCATGGAGTCCTCAGAAAGTGGTAATTTTAAATTATTTCGTGTATTTCTTCTAAAAAAGGCAAACGACGATTTAAACGCTAACCACCAAAACCACGCTAACCACCTAAACCAAAACGCTATCTTGGACATTTAATTATGATGTCACAGGTCAGTAAACAAACCAATGAACGTAAGAACGACATGAATGACAGACGCCTTTTTTACTTAACTGTGACGTTATTATAGAATCGGCAAATCCAGGCCGTTTTCGATACAACGGCTGTATACATCATAATAATAACATTTTATCTTGTGTTTTTTTTTATAAATAAGCGTTTTTTTAGTTAAAATGCCTTAGCGCAGTTTTAAGACTCATAATCATCGTCATCATTCAGTCACAAGAAGTCCACTGCTAGACATAGGCCTCCTCCATGGATTTCCAAAAAGACTGGTTGGAAGCGGCTTGCATCCAGCGTCTTCCTGCCAAGACTCATAATAATTTATACGAATACGTATTAATAATAACGTTTTTTTTTTCACACTGTCAAACAGCCTATTGTGCAAGTGGAGGATAGGTAGACATAGGGAGGATAGAGGACAGTGGATGATTTGGCGCCATTATTTTGGTCGTGAGTCTGTTGTGTATATGTAAGTATAATAAAATTTCTTCGTAATCCGAACGAAGATATTGTAATGGTTGATAGATGTCATCAATAACGTGTTAACTCCTGGAAAAAAATATTTTTTTGTATATGTCCAGGTTTTCAGCGGCGCTGCGACGTGCTTTTACGCGTTCATCGGTTTCGATATCATTGCAACTACCGGCGAAGAAGCGAACAACCCCAAGCGTTCCATCCCACTGGCCATAGTATGCAGCCTCGGAGTGATCTTGATAGCGTACGTCAGCAGCTCAGCAATACTGACACTCATAGGTAATTAGAAACTTTTTCCTTTCATTTTTCTTCCTACGGTACTGTTTCATGATCGGACGGATAATATCGCGTCAGTACACGATCTTGATCTCGTAAGTCAGCAATTCGGCCATACTGACAGTCATCGGTCCTAAGCAACATTTTTCCTTCTTATTTCTTCTTACAGTACTTTTCTCTTCTCTTCATAAACAAATAAACCTCTACAGCTTCTAGGAAGTGACTAAGGGACATTCAGGTGGTACCCAGCAGCACTCTTTGTATCCAAATATTCCTCTACGGATTCCAGGAAGTGACTAAGGGAGATCCAGGTGGTACGCAGCAGCAGTCTTCGCATACTAGAAACTTCATAGGAAAATTATGAAGCCTTTACAAGTTAACGAGTACCTAATAAGCGACCAACTTATAAAAGGAAAATTCAGTACAAATTCCATTGAATATTACTTTCATTAAATTGTTAGTTATACATAGGCTGCTACTTATGTATGCGGAATCTGGGATTCCAATAATTTTAAACGCAATGTCTGACCTCCATGGTCAAGTTCGTTCTTTTTTTAAATACTGGCCGCTAATATCTCTCTTATATACGTTAGTGTTTTGTTTTTGTTGGGTTTAAAATGTCATATCGCTGAAAAAATGGAACTCACTCCTGAAAATATTCGTGCTATGATTTATTACGATTTTCGACGTGGTTTAACGCAACAACAGTGCGTAGATTAATTAACTTCGACTTTTGGTGTTGAAGCTCCATCAAAAACGACTGTGTATCACTGGTTTAGTGAGTTTAATCGCAGGCGCAGTAAGCTCACGGACGAAGTTAAAGAAGTTCGCCCGAAATAGGTGGTTGTGCCACAAAATATTGAAGCTGTGCGAAAACTAATAATGCAAGACCGCCATGTTACGTATCGCGAGATAGAGGCTATTCTGGGCATATGTATGACGAGCATTCATAGGATATTATTTGTCTGTAAAAAAAATTGTTCGCGTTGGATCCCGCACAACTTAACTCAAGATCAAAAAGATGCTCGCGTCGAAAGGTGCAAGAAAACCTTAAAAAAATTCAACGGAGGCGACTCAAAATCTGTTTATAATATCTACACATGTGACGAATCCTGGATCTACGCGTACGATCCCGAAACTAAACAACAATCAACAGTTTGGGTGTTTCAAAATGAGCCGAACCCTACGAAAGTGGCTCGTGCAAAAAGCACTGTAAAGCAAATGGTGGCCTGCTTTTTTGGTATTAATGGCCATGTGGCTACAATACCACTGGAGAATCGCAGAACGGTTAATTCGGAGTGGTACACGACCATTTGTTTGCCGGAAGTATTTGAAGAAATACGCCAAAACAACCAGCGACGCAGAATCATACTTCACCATGACAATGCCAGCTGTCATACATCTCAGGAAACAACTACATTTTTGGATGGTCAAAAAATAGAATTGATGGGTCATCCACCGTACAGCCCTGATTTGGCTCCCAATGATTTCTATATATTCCCAAATGTAAAGAATACGATTTTCGACCCGTGAAGATGCCGTAGATACCCGTTCAAACAGCACGTTTTGGAGATACCCCAATCAGAGTACAAATTGGTTTCATCGAATGCAAAAGTGCATCGATCATAGTGGAGAATACTTTGAAAAACAATAAAAGCATATTTAGCCATATACATTTGTTTATTTTTTCTATACCGCATACATAAGTAGCAGCCCTCGTATAAAGCAGATAAGCCCCCGGAATTTCTACAGAACCCTACACTGCGCGTGGCCCGGCCAAATATGGCCGGTTTTTTTTCTTATAGTTTTATTAGCTGCATTTGACCCGTTCAGCGTCCCTCTTTTCTGAAGTCCCATCTTTTATCTTCTATTTCTTTTACTTCTAAGACCTAATTGAAGGGCAGAACCCACCAGGCACATAAAAATTTACATACAGGCACATACGAGTATATTGCCCATGGGAACTAGAAACAGCGACATCACAAGCATGTAAACATCCAAGGCCTGGGTTTTTTTTTGCAGATGAGCTAACCGCTGCGCCACAGAGGTCATCGTAAAGTTTAATGCTTAGTTGGCGTGATTCTGCATCACTGTTAACAAATACAGGCCTGCGAGGTCCCAGGTTCGATCCCCGGCTGGGGAGAAAAAAACCCAGGTCTTGGATATTTACATGTTTGTGACGTCGCGGTTACTGGTTCTCACGACACAGGGCACCCTAGTGTGGGGCCAGAAGCAATGTATGTGCCTGTTTGTAATCTATACTTCTACTATAATATTATAAAGAAAGTATTTTATTTTTGTGTGTATGTTTGTAATGAAGGCTCAGAAATTATGGGGCCGATTTTAAAAATTCTTTCACCATTAGAAATCTAATTCTTCGTGAGTAACATAGGCTATATTGAATTTATAAAAATTTAGGGTTCCGTACGAAATCTCCAGTAATGTAACCCAAGGTGTAAAAAAATTTACTACCCCGGGAATTTTCCACGGAACTAGTGTAGCTATTTCCACAGAAATGTTCGTGCCACCCGTGTGAAGTCGGGGCAGGTCGCTAGTGTTTATACAAGGCTACAGGGAAAGTCGTACTGAATATTAAAAGAGGTTTTTATTTAGGTCATTTCTGATGGATTTTATCCTGTTATATAGGGTCTGAAAGTTAACCGTTATGGCTTGTTATTTGGTTTTTTTTTTCAGAATAGAGCTCCTGAAGTGTTTTTTTTTAATTTATTTAGTTTAAAGGCATGTCAAAGATATCAGCAAAAGCCGCACCTACTACTAACAGCTTTAGAAAACTGCTTGGCTTGAAAACGGTTAGAATTAAATAATTTTCTCTATTCTGAAAAAAAAATCAAATAAAAAGCCAAAAATTTTTGATATTTTTTTTAAATCTTTAAAATTGCATATCTTCATAACGGTTAACTTTCGGACCCTATATAATGTAATAAAGTCCATCAGTAATGACCTAAATAATAGCCTCCTTTAATATTCCGTACGACTTTCCCTGTAGCCCTGTATATTTGTAGGTATTTTGTATTTTTTGTGTGGTCCACAGTCCCGTACGAGGAAGTGGACACAGACAGCGCGCTGGTGCAGATGTTCGGCCACGTTCACGCTCCCACCTGCAAGCTTATTGTGGCTATCGGCGCTCTAGCCGGTCTGACGGTCTCCATGTTCGGTTCCATGTTCCCTATGCCGAGGGTCGTCTATGCAATGGCTCAGGATGGGCTTATTTTCAAGTAAGTGATCACCCTAAAGGTCATAGCCCACTTACACGACTCTGCTCCCACCCGGCAAAAATTATATAATTCAAATATCGCTCTTTAGATATGGTACCTGGGTGACCGAGCTTTGCTCGGTACTTTTTTAGTAATATAAAATTAAAATAATCCTTTTTCAACAAAAAAGAAAAGAAAACATCATGACTCAAACCGGGTCTCTTGAAATCGGCCCGAAACGGGTCGCCCGTTTTCCCGTCAGAACTATCCCGACCTTGCAAGTAGACCCGAAATTTACCTCTGCATGTTATTATAGCAAATTGCAATTGCCTTAAAACACGGATAAAACAACGTTTTCTAAAAATGTAACCTAGTTAGATCAATTAAACGCCCCCGAAAGCATCTGCCTACAAAATTTCGTGAAAATCGTTGTAGCCGTTTCCGAGATTCTGATTATATATAAATATATATACAAGAATTGCTCGTTTAAAGAGATAGATAGATAGATTGCTCGTTTAAAGAGATAGATAGATAGATTTTACATTGACAGACAGCTCGCTGTCAGCGTGCTTACCGCCGCGCCGTCAGACTGCTCGGTAGTTGATTGACGCCTCGCTGGCCGCACGTTATAGACGAGCGGTCGGCGCGGTGTCCGCGCGCTCACTGCTAGCAGTCGCCGCTCAGTCGGTCAGCAGGGTTGCCAGATGAAATTGGTGGACAGCTGCTCGCTGTCGCCGCGTGGACTGCTGGGTGCCTGCTAGCTGTCGCCGCGTGCACTGCGAGCATTCGTCTTAGTTTAGGGCGGTGTTGGGTGGGAGCGGTGTTGGAGCAGAGTCGTTTAACACGTTCCCAGTCCCCATACAAGATCTTTGGTACTACCCATACGTCCAATATATTTTTTTGTTTTAACACCAACTTACCCGAATATGCGTTTACAAATGGCAAATTTGTTAATTTTCCCGGAAAAACTCGATGACTCCGTATGGAGTCATGGACGTATGAATCCAAATTCTCGTGACTCCGCTTAGAGTCACGAACGTATGACGATAAAAATGTGTTTATTTTCAATGGCACCACCTACCAAAATAATAGTATTTTAATATAGCCTCATATTAAAATGACCACAGCTTGTGAATGGTGCATTCTAACATTCTATGGAAGATATTTCGTAATTTGTGTAACAAACATTGGTAAAACATTTCGTGATACAGATATATTGCGAGTGTTGGAAAACAGTGACGTGGAGCTAAGTTCCGAAGAAGAATCTGATATGATATTTGGTCAGGAATCTCCTATACCACATCTACGTGAATTAACATCCAAAACAACATAGACTTGTTGTTAATCGCTGTTATAAATTCATGGTAAAAACATTGGCCGGAAAAAAATTACTGTCTTAGCAGCTCATAAAGTACCTAATTATGAAAGAATTGCTTGCAATAAAAAAAAAATTGTACCAACAGTCATTTTCTGGCGCTGCAGAGTCATCATCCGAAAGTAAACACATATTATTTGAGATGATTATCTTGAAAATCCAACAAGCCGAACCTCTAACAAGAAACGCTGTGTAGGATGCTACAACAAACTGGTTTCAGAAGGTAAAACTTCAAAAATTGCTTCAAAAGCGACCACTTTATGCCCAAAATTCAAAAAAGTTTTCTGTCTCACTTATAATAATGCTATCCGTTGATTTGTTTTTTATTAAATATACAGTTATATTTCAAGAATAGTTTAATTTATGATGTCGCATAAAAAATTCTTGAAAATAAAATTTTGTCGGGTTTTTTACGTTTTAAATACTTAATTTTCTAACTCATACGCCCATGGGAATATCTTTGCTACAACTCGCACGTCCACAAAATAAATTTACTTTATTCTACCTTGCGAATGTGACTCCTACTGCAGTCATGGACGTCCCAGTCAGTACTGTCTGTGACTCCATGTGGAGTCATTGGACTGGGAACGTGTTAAGTGTGCTATGACCTCAGTCACTTCTCGCTCGGGATCTATCTAAGAGAAAAATTTACAGTTATGAAAAGGATATGTAATCTAATAATTCAATTCAATTCAATTATTGCTAAATGTAATCTAATACATCGCTCGTAGCCCCGGCTGCCTGAGTGATCTTAAACGATCACTAAAGTTAAGCAACATTGGACACGTTCAGTGCATGGATGGGTGACCGTTTATGACTAACGCTAGTGGCATTTTTCCGAGCGATTCCGTGCTTCATAAGGCTCGTTAAGCAGTTGGTGCCGGCTGCCATCGATAGATAGCAGTCGTTAAGCCAAGTCAGAGCGGCTTGAAAACTTCTGACAGTAAGACCAGCCACTAGTCTTACAAGCCTCCACCAATCCGGACTTGGCCCCCGTGGTGGAGTATGGCATAAACCTTCCTCAGGGATGAAACCCCTGGTCAGGCTCTTCCGACAGTAATGAAGTAAGTTTGCATCTGCCTGCAGTCTTTCAATCTGCGAAAAACTGCAGGCAGATGCTGGATACGGCAAGCTGAACACAGGGCGGAACACTATGGCGCTACTTAGGGAAGGGCTATGCCCAGCAGTGGACTAATATAGCCTGATAATGATGATGATGAATCGGAGCTTTATCTTCCGACAACAATCAAGTACCGGGTTTCTTCCCTGAGGAAGGTATAGGCCATACTCCACCGTACCATAATATTTTAGGAATTTTCCTTAATTAAAACGTCAATCCTTTGAGTTTACCTCTTCTCCATCATGAGTTACCTTCTCAGGAGCCTAGCAACGATCTGGGAACGCACCGGGACCCCAGCCCTGGCCACAGTGGGAGGGGGACTCGCAGCCGCAGTGGTCGCCCTTCTAATCCAGCTGGAAGTACTCGTCGAGATGATGAGCATTGGTAAGCTAACAATTGGAGAAGATTCATTCAAACGTAACAAATTTGACGATGTCCTTCTTTTGTAAAGCAATAGCGTATAAATATTTAAAGAGAAAACCTTTGTGTCGCTAAAAGTGATTTGCAATCTACTATTTACTATGCACTCAATTCATGCATTCGGTTTATCTTCGGCCTTCGCAAATACGACCACGTGTCTGAGTACCGATTCAAGCTGAAATGGCTTCCAATACGCGAAAGGCGAAACGTCCGAATTTTATGCATTCTTTTTGCCATCCTCCACGAACCTAATGCCCCTTCCTACCTTATAAGTGTATGTTCAATTTCCTCTCCTCCAATAATAATAAAAATCTTAGATCTTCTAATAGTCTTCTTTTGTCCATCCCCATCCATCGTACGAGTTTTGCGACAAACTCTTTTGCTGTGACTGCCGTGCGGCTCTGGAATGAGCTACCGGAGAAAATCAGGAAAGCCCCTTCACGTCCCTCCTTTAAGCATCTCGTCCGACAGTACTACCTTGGTGTCATAGACAGTAGACTGTCCATCCAAAACAATTAATTATATACAATTATTATTTTCTATTTTTTTTTATTGTGTATTCTTTTGTCTTTGTAATTTTTATTTCTTATTTGCAAAGAGTGATCATCCAATATTAACTTATCTCGTCTATTTATAAAATATTTTATTATAAATATCTATATAATATGTATTAGTATGTACTTATTTTATATTCAGTACAATTAGTGTGTGCTTATAGAGCCATGTCTATAAGCTGTTTTCACGAGTGATCACGAATCGTCTCGCCAGAAGACTCGACGAGTTCCAGCCGCCGGAACAGGCCGGGTTTCGCGGAGGCTATGGCACCATAGACCACATTCACACAGTGAGGCAGATTATACAGAAGACCGAGGAGTATAATCAGCCCCTGTGTCTTGCTTTTGTGGACTACGAGAAGGCCTTTGACTCTGTCGAAACCTGGGCTGTTCTGGAATCCTTACAGCGATGCCAAGTAGACTATCGTTATATCGAGGTGTTGAGATGTCTGTACGAAGCCGCCACCATGAGTGTCCAAGTACAGGGCCAGCAGTCTAAACCTATCCAACTGTGCAGAGGAGTAAGACAGGGGGATGTTATATCCCCGAAACTGTTTACAAGCGCGTTGGAAGACATGTTTAAGACGCTGGACTGGAAAGAAAAGGGCATTAACATAAACGGCGACTACATCTCACACCTGCGATTCGCAGAGTGGTTCAGCTCCTCTAGCGACTCCGCCATTAAGAAATGGCGGAGTCGCTAGAGGAGCTGAACCACATGCTGGCCAGCCTAGCATCAGCCTCGCGACGCATCGGTCTTGGTATGAATTTGGATAAAACCAAAGTCATGATCAATGGTCACATTGATCCAATACCGGTCGTCGTACATGGTCACCTACTCGAAATCGTTTCCGAATACACTTACCTCGGGCAGATTCTGCAGTTAGGTAAAAACAATTTCGAGAAGGAGGCCAAGAGGAGGATCCAGCTGGGCTGGGCAGCGTTTGGGAAACTACGCCGGGTCTTCTCGTCATCCATACCGCAATGCTTGAAAACGAAAGTTTTCAATCAGTGTGTCCTACCTGTTATGACCTACGGAGCCGAGACATGGACACTCACGAAAGGGTTGGTCCACCAGTTTAAAGTCGCTCAGCGAGCTATGGAGAGAGCTATGCTCGGAGTTTCTCTGAAGGATAGGATTCGTAACGAATACATCCGACAGAGAACCAAAGTTATCGACATAGCTCAGAGAATTAGCAAGCTGAAGTGGCAGTGGGCTGGCCATATTTCGCGAAGAACCGACAACCGCTGGGGTAAACGTGTTCTTGAGTGGAGACCGCGACTCGGCAAACGTAGTGTAGGACGCCCTCTAACCAGGTGGGATGACGATCTGCGAAGGACTGCAGGCAGATGCTGGATGAGGCAAGCTGAAGACAGGGCGCTATGGCGCTCATTAGGGGAGGGCTATGTCCAGCAGTGGACTAATATAGCCTGATGATGATGATGATGATGATGATTAGTGTGTATTGTATTATATTATTGTTATGTATGTGCTCGCACCTTACTTTCAAGTAACTATCTATTTTATCTTTCTTTTTTGCACGCCCACCTCAATTTTTGCCTCTCCTGGACCTCCTGTGGGTTGACTGGTAGAAAATGCCATTAGCATTAAGTCCACCTTTTGTACGCTATTGTTTGTGCAACAAAGAATTAACAATAATAATAATAATATTTCGTTTGTTAATTTCAAAATTTTATTTACGAATCCTTCTTTCAAAGTATATTGTAATTCGAATCGGACATGAAACTTATAAATGCTCCGAACACTCACATAATATCTTGGGAACGTTTAAAATGATAAGTTTGAGTATCATTAGTTATTTGTCTCGAAAAAAGAGACTTCACCCAGAGTGCGACTTTGCAGCGCCTAATACAAATGTTTTGGCCACGACGCTGAATAATTAACCACTTTCTAATTTTACATTTTCATTGACAAAAAAACATAGTTAATTATGGTGGTTCACTGGTAGAAATTCACTAAGTCCTGACCTTTAAAATAACATACTAAACCATTGATATCTTCAAGGTATGAAACCAGACAGCTATAGAAACTGTGTTTTTACGTATCAAATTCTATTTTAGTCTACGTACAAAGTTTTTTCTTTCTTAGGAACCCTCCTAGCTTATACGTTGGTGTCAACCTGCGTTCTCGTCCTGAGATACCAACCCTACCCGACCAACCTCATCGAGCTGCTACCCCAAAGCCTCCGGACACCGATGGGAGAAACGACGCCAGATCCCCGAAACGCGGCATCGAATACGTGTATTGTCGTAAGTCAATCAACGACATCTCCGTCGTCACAGATAACTTTTGGTTTCATCTAAAGGCCCCAATTAATGTCACTTAAGCCCTGTTTCACAATGTTCAAATAAAGTTCCAGATAAGCTATCCGTAAACAGGGCTGACGTTTGTTCTAAATTTAAATAAATTTTCCTATATTGCGTGTGTTCGTTTATGGCTTCTTTAGAACAAACGGCAGCCCTGGTTGCGAATAGCTTATCCGGAACTTTGTCACCAGATTGTGAAACAGACCCTAAACACTGACAAAATGTACGCACTACTAATAAAGTAAATAAAACCTAAAGTATTTACATATTACAAGTATTACATTAAATTGCAATGCATTGCGTGGCAGTGCGTTGCATTGCGCTGTATTGCGTGGCATTGCATTGTATTGCTCTGCTTTGAGCTGCTTTGCGTCGCATTTCGTGGCATTGCGCTGCATTAGACTGCATTGCTTGGCATTGAACTGCATTGTATTGCATTGCACTGTTTAGCCTTGCATTGCGTCGCATTACGTGACATTGCACTCCATTGAGTTGCATTGCATTGTTTTGCGCGTCAATTACCACCTACATTATTACACCAGGACGTGCAAAAGAGAAATAATTACGATTATTCTTTATAAGTTATGTGACGTCATGACAGCAATAAAAAGTATCCTAGCTTTATGGATACACCAGACACAGGTTTACTTACTTAGGGCCGGTTTCTGAATTCAGAATTTTAACTCTAGTGATGTCTCGTCAAATTTCTCAGAAAAGAGCGTGACTTTACGTTACTTAAGTATTTAGTGAAATCTCAATTCAGAAAACGTTTTTTAGTGGATTTCTGCACCAAATGCTGTAACATCGCTGGACGGAATAAATATATTGGTATTTTCTCCAACTTTTTTTCTTTCTCTGCCACAGGGCCTCCAAAGCGAGATGAGCGGCACACAGATCCTTACCCCGAACCACCGCGTCATGGTGCGCCGCGTAACACGCAGGTGATCCAGGAGCCCAATTTCGGGCTTACCTTTAAGACCCATTCTTGCTTGCGAAAGTATTACCTAATGTACCTAGTTGCAATGCGAAAGGCCGGCCGACGTATTCTTGTATAAAGTGAAATAAAGGTCTATCCATCTTACAATGGGGGACGGCGACGTACAACGATAGAAACTAAAATAGACCATAGACCATAAAATGTTTCCAATTATTCGATTTTCACAATAAAAAAGAGCATATTCTGCTCGCTGGTTCTATTCGTGATCCAATATTTTAGTCTCAGTCAATTGCCAAAAATATCGAGTTGCAATATAAAGTAAAGTAGATAATGACTGTGTTCTTTGTCCGTCATATTTACCACAACAGTCAGTAGAAGCGCGAACTTAAAGACCATATTGATGCACGCCAATGTGTGATGTGAGCTTGCTATGCGTTTCTTGAGGAGCATGCGCCCGCGCTCTCATTGCAATAGGGCTCTTATGGTGTCCGCAGCTCCCCGGATTCAGACGACTCGGTGCCAGGAGACGAAAGCGAGGAGTACGGTCGGGATGACACCTTCCTAGTCTCGGACCGGAGCGAGAATAAATTCTACGGTGAGTGCATAGAGTACATCTAATATGTAAAAAAATCCCTTTCAGCCCTTAACAGAATATGATCAATTGATCACTACTTGGTTCTCAGGATTGTCACGTTTAATACTTGTTTTTAAATTTCGAAACAGGTGAATCCCGTGTTTGCATTTTGTAGAAGGTGTCGGAAACTAGGCTTAAGGAGACGCAACAGCGTTACGAAGAAAAAAATGTGAATAATTCAAATAATTAACAGACAGCATATAATTGAATTTGGTTCTTTTTTTTTATCTCTCGAGAATCTAGACCTTGATATTGAAACTTTTGGAATCTTTAAGTAAATCACAATTTCACGCTAATACAAACCAAACATGTCCCCGACTACACGAAGACTCGTGGACCGATTTCGAAAATATTTTTTTTTTGTTTGAAACGGTAAGCCTCACTGCCCACAAAGTCAGGATCTGATCTCCAATGATCAGATCAGATCCTGGAGAAATCTTCAGATTTTAACGGCATACTTGAACCAATTTGGGTATTTTTAGTGACCCGTGCATTTGCTTTCTATGTGTGCTATTCGTTTTGAGGTAAATTTTTATTTATTTACGACAAGAAGGTATTTTGGCTATCATCTTAGGTTCGGTTCCGGGCGGCGGGCACTCTGGCTCAGCGACGGTCTGCGGCCGTTTCTTCAGCGCCGTGTACGCTAAGCTGTTGGCAGTCTCCTACCTCTGCCCCGGGCTCTTCCCATGGGTGGACTGCGGGCCCGCCACCGACTACAGTGGTAAATACTTCAGTGCCTTGTACAATCAGCTTCTGAATTTCTATATCAGCCCCAAACTCTAGCTGTGGGTCAACTGGGGGCCCGACTAGCGCTAAGAACATCAGTAAGTTGGCAGATACAGAAGCAACTTGTGTTAATGACTCTACATGGGAGAGGAGCTCCACCATTGTGTTTCCGGAGCCACCCCACAAATTTGAGATATTATGTCACTGGATGTCCTTCGTGCCCAAGATCTGCACTAGTGAGGACTTGCAAGATGCCTCGGAAGCTGGTGTGCGAATTGCCGAGCTTTTGGCCAATAAAATGCTTATGCTTTGTCACCGACACGATAAGAAGAATACATCAGGAGCTTTATTCCTGTGGACTGGACTGCGGGCATTCCTAGGACTACAGCGTTAACTACTTCAGCGCCTTGTTCAATAAGCTGCTGGCAGTCTCCTATGTATACTCTGGGCTCCCGTGCTCCCTTGGATTATGGGTCTTATTGGGTCTCCGGGCACTTCCCCTTAGTGGACGGCGAGCCTATAACCGACTACAGCGATAAGTATTTCAATCAATTAATAACCGCTGATAACAGCCAATGAGCAAAATAGGGTGCCAAATAATATATTTTGGTTCGGACTTTTTGATCATCATCATCATCAGCCATTTGACGTCCACTGCACGATATAGGCCTACGTAGGAATAATTTTTAATATATAAAATAATTTATATCGAAAATCATAAGATTATTAATCAGATTGATTGAAAGCAAATTGATTATTAAGCAGATTGAAATACAACGTAAAATGGAATTTTCTTCCATCCACTCCTCTTGGGGGGAGACCCCATGAGATTTTTCCACGTACTTTCCCTGTATGGAGCTATTCTGTAGAATCACCTTGTTTGTAACCTTTTACATCCAAAACCGTACCAAAGATTTGCCAGCATCGCATTTCCAAAGCACCCCACATTTTGATGTCTCGCCCTTGTCTCAGGCATGTTCGTGATCAAAGCCGTGGGCATGATGTACTTCCTGATCATAATCTTCGACATGTTTGCGGCATACGGCTCGCCCGGGGCTGGCAACTTCACCACGGTCGTCATGCTGTTGCTGTTCCTGGGAATCCTGACCATCCTGCTCATGATCTCCAGGAAGCCGCAGAATCGGTGAGCATTAACTTCCTTGGTATTTTTCTAGAACGGCACTGTCCGGCCAACCTGTGTTTTTAAAAAGATACAGGGCATTTATCTACTCTTCCTGGAAAAATGCCCTATGGCTCTGGGCCTCGTGTCTAACGCATTATTAACTGTGTAATCACAATCGGGGCACTCAGCAAGTTTGTTCATTTTATAGTAGAAGTAGAAGGTTTGATACGTGGGCACGCGTGATTTGAAGCGGCAATATTTTGTAATTGTCAAGAGACTGCCATTCATTAACAGAAATTATCTGTGACAATTAAATTTGACGTGACAATTAGGCACCGAACGCCGATAGCACAGCAACTTGAACACGCGTGTTACACGCTACTCGGTTACGACGAAAATATTAAGATTTTATAGAAAGAGCAGTTTTCTCTTAATCATTGCTTTTGTTTTAATTTTAGACTAAAATCTATATTTGTATTTGGCTTTTTACCAGGAACGCCCTGATGTACACGACCCCAGGCCTGCCGTTCGTGCCAGCTATCGCCATCACCGTTAACATCTACCTAATACTCAATCTGTCGATACTCACGCTGGTCCGCTTCACCATCTGGATGACCCTCGGTGAGTACGGCTTCCAGCGATCTAGTGCTGCCTTCACCTGTCCAGTTTATTCTTCAGCTTTCAATTACAGCTGCCCTGTTCGGTCTTCAACGTCAAGGTCCAGGTTACAATTCAATTATCCAGTGTATCTGTTCATTTCAGCGTTCACTTTTCAACAACAACACTTGACAACTTTCAGATGTCCAATTGCGCTTTTGGTCTTTAGCTTCCGAGGGCAGCTACCCAGATCAGATTTTGGCTGTTTCCTTCATCGTTGAACTGTCTTGTCCGTCTGTACTGTAAATCCAAACCGCCTTGAGCTGTTCAGTGTAGCTTTCCAGCTTCACCTTCAGCTGTCCAGTGCAGCTCGTCTGTCTATTTTAGCTGTAGACTTTAGCTGTCCAGACCGGCCTTCAACTTCGTGCAGAGCATAGCTCTTGAATTTAGCCTTCCACTACCTGTTTCCGACTTTAGTTATTCTGATTGGGCCTCAGTTGACAGCTGTTCTTGTCTAGTTGTTTAGTTCTGACTTCAACTGTCCAGTGCCGAGCCTTGACGCCTAAGTAAAGGGAAGAATGTTTCGTAAATTGAAGAATATTATAGATAGCAGTGAATATTTCGAGCTTAGCTCGCTGAGTTTTTATTTTAATAATGATTTTTCGAGCGCAAAATGGATTGGAATATTATAAAAATTTAAGAATATATTTATAAAATCCTACTCATAATAATAAAAAAAATGTTTTATTCGATTTTATTTTGTTCTATTAAAGATACCTTCGTAAAATTAAAAAATGTTACACTGTTGTGATATTACAAACAAAATAATTACAGTAGGAAAATACAATATTTGGGGTGTCAGAGAAGTACTTACTTACCAAGGGGCGTCGAAATTGTTATAGTATGTTACCGTATTCGAAATTTATAGAAATCATGGCCGAGCGGTCCTTAATTCCGAGTGTTTTGCTCGTCCAGGCCTTGTGATGTACTTCAAGTACGGCATCAAGAACTCGCTGCTGGAGACGGCGGTGGTGGTAGTGCCGCCGACGCCGACGCCGCAGCCTCACGTACTGGACCGCACAACGCTCCCGCCGCCGGCGCCGGCGCAACGCCCCGGTCACGACCGCAACATTTTTGAGGGCGACGGAGGGGCCAACATGGGCCTGTATGGGACTGACACGTAAGTACCTTGCCCTTCGACCCCACAGTCATAATGGTGGTGCCGAGGTGACCGCACTATAACAGCGACCTGGCCACGACCGCATCTTTGTGGCGACGGCGGGCCAACATAGGCCTGCATGGGACTAACGCGTAATTAACGCTCTGACCACACAGTCACAACGGCCCGTGGTGACCGCACTATCATAGCGGCCTGACCACGATCGCAACATCTCTTGGCGACGGTGGGGCTAGCATGGGCCTGTATGGGACTGACACGTAAGTGACGCTCACAGCGTTAGCGTTACTTACGTGTCAGTTACACAGTCACGAGGTACGGGGCCAACATGGGTCTGAACGGGACTAACACGTTAGTAAAGCTGTTACCACACTGCGTAGCGGCGGAAAACACTTTTTATGACCATACGCATAAAATTCGCTCTTTTTATTTTGAGTTTCAATAGTGCGTGAAAAATTAAATGGACTTTTATTGAAGAATTATTATTTTTATTTAATTATTTAAACATCAAGTCAGTGTTTTAGATAACATATTCAGGAATTCTATGGATGGTGTAGGAATATGATGGCTTCCCAGGTACTCGGACCCGCTGCTTGCGTGGCACGAAGCTGACTCGACCCAGCCCAGAGCTCGCAACAGCCAAGCTACATTCGTTGAGCAAAGGTAACATGGTACTTTTATGACTCGCGATACTCATATACAGTCATACTTTTATAGGGGTTTTAAAGCGTTAAAAATAGAGTCATCACTAACCTCGCCGAGGATTTTTTTTTTTACTGATAGCCTTACATTAACAACCAAATCTGGGTTTCTTTTCTTTCTTTCTTCTTCAAATTCTTTCAGTGTTTGTTCATCGTTTATGCCTAGTTTTGCGTTCAATAACTAATTGAATTTACTGTCCGTGGCAAGTGACAGTAAATTCGGGTTTCAAGAGTTTATATTTAATTCTGATTAAGTTGAGCTTTTTCTATCTTCATATTTTTAATTTTAAATGTGTGGTAACCATGAAATCTTTTCATCATAAGGCGATGTAGTGTGTGCATGCTTTAGACCACAACTTAGTACTTATACCATATGATAACTTATATACATTGTAATGGTTGTGATTTGTTTTGTATACGTAATAAAATAAATACCGAATATATTTTTAAACTTTTTCGTGCCTCAGGCTCGTTACTAGAAAACCGAATGATTCCAGATACAATCAGAGAACGAACAGCACCACTTCGCACACCGCCAGCCGGCCTCCCTGGGCCTACCCCGACCAGCCCAGTTACCCCACCTGGGACGAATAAGCCACCGACTTCTGCCGCCGGACGACATATTCAGCATATCGTCCACAACACGCGATGGCACGGAAGCAATCCTAATAGCACAAAGTGGAAATCTGCAAGAGTTAACTTTACTGAATTTATCGTAATCGTATAGTCCCTTGTCTTTTACTGGTGGTATATTATGTCCCTACGTCTAATAGCTTTATTGTTAAGAGGACAGCATCGAAATCGCGAATAAAAAATCTATTCCTGCATAGCACGATGGTCCGAGTGGCGCGATTTAACGTCAAAAGTCGCGATTTTCCGATACACTAATTATCAAATGAAATAGTAACATGTTAGGTACTTAAATATTGTATCCGTTTGGAGAAAATGTTGAAATATTGAAGGGAAGAGGATTTCGTAAAAAGGTACTGGTGCGGTTTTTAAAATTTTAAATTTTTTGAAAATGTTTTATAGTTTATAAATTTAACAGCACTAATAACGATACTCACAACCTTTCCCGTGATAAAAAGTACACACATACATATCAGACTCAGGTGTTACTCGGAAATGAAAACATACTTATCGCAGAAAATACCGGAAAAAGAAAGGAAGTAAGGGGCCATCCATAAATTACGTCACACGTTAAGGGGGAGGAAGGGAGTTAAGGGGGAGGGAGGGGGGTCGAGAAAGTGTGGTATTCTGTGAAAAGGGAGCGGGAGGGGTCCTAAGTTTCGTGACGTCACATTTCCAAATCTATAATAATCTAAGTGTTAAAACACGAACTTTGAACTATTAACGAAAAACTCAAACACATTTGCAACTCTAAATATTCCTAACTCTATTTGCAACTCTGTCGAAAATAAAACTTATTTCGGAACTGCTATTTTACTTCAACTCTTGCTGCGTGGTGTCGGCCTACAGAATAGCACCACCCCAACTCTTCCTGCGGGTGTCGTAAAAGGCGACTAAGGGACACCAAACCGGGGGGTGGGCAGCAGCGCCCCCTGCTGTACAATTCCACTGAACTGCGATCCCCAACACGCATGCCCAGCGTGGGGATTATGGACATTACCCCCAATGATGGCACGACCAAGGAAATGGCCCCCAGTTCCCGCCCGCCTCGCTATTCCCGGCCATGGTAACGGCGGGCAGGGGTTGCTAAGAATCACTGCTGGTGTCGACTAGGGTAGCGTACCAAAAAATCGTGAAGTTCGTGTGACGTAATTTATATATTACTCCTAAGCACTGTGCACATTACGGTACGCTCCTTGAGAAGATTTTTCGTAGCTGAGCCAAACATTCAGAACTATGTGGTGACGGATGAAAATTTCATATTAAAATCGAAAACTTTGTGACCCAACTTTATTTAAATTTTATTCGTATAATTCGGGTAAGTACCGGACAATGAAGTCATTTGCCTTAACTTTTGTCATGATTACATGATTGATTCAGTTATTATTCGTTCTATTTTCTTGAATGCGACCATTTTTTAGCCATTGCAGGTCTAATAAAGTCCCCATGTTGCACTTAAATAATATTCATGAAGGAAAACATTTTACAAATTTTTCCCTACATTTGTTTTATTTAAATGCAAAAATTACAGATAAATAACCAAATATTCAAAATTATTATAAATTAACACATACAGAGAGAAGTGTAACTCATAAGAGTTTATTTATCATTTTGTTATCTCAAACAATCTCTCTGATAAATCCATCAACTTTCGAAATCATGACCACATTATTTTTTGAATTATATTTGTACATATTAGTCTTCCGTTTATTTTTACCATATTTAATTAAATATCTACTTAGGGGGCATCCATAAATTACGTCACACGTTAAGGGGGAGGGAGGAGTCGACGAAGTGTGATATTATGTGACCAGTAGGTGGGGAGCCCCCTCCCTAAATTTCATGACGACACGAAATTTAGTACTCCCGTACTAAATTTCGTGACGTCACATTTCAAAATCTATTATAATCTAAGTGTTAAAACACAAACCTTGAACAATTAACGAAAATTTCAAAAACAACTCTACCTGTCTCTAACTCTATTTGCTACTCTATCGGAAATAAACTAGTTTCGAAACTGCTATTTTAATTCAATTCTTGCTGCGTGGTGTCGGCCTGCAGAATAGCACCACCCCAACTCTTCCTGCGGGTGTCGCAAAAGGCGACTAAGGGACACCAAGCCGGGGGGCGGGCAGCACCGCCCCCTGCTGTACAATTCCACTAAACTGCGATCCCCAACACACATGCCCAGCGTGGGAACTATGGACATTACCCCCAATGATGGCACGAGCAAGGAAATGGCCCCCAGTTCCCGGCCGGGGGTCCTAAATTTCGTGACGTCACATTTCAAAATCTATTGTAATCTAAGGCTGACATTCAGAGACGAATCCTAAGTTCACGCTTAGACCAGTCTTAGCAAAGTAAACTAAAGTCGTACTTAGTAAAGCGCCGTAATTTTCGTATTCACAGTTACTTAGGAAAGTCATCTATATTGTCTATCATTTTTTAGTGATGTAGTTCTTACCGGGTTTTTAAATTTGACATTGCTACACGAGAGCAGTACAACATCATACAAATTTATGTATGTCAAAGTGAACAAAAAAATCCCACAGATAATGCTCGTAGAACGTCAGTGAAATGACGTTTGGAGTAGTCTGTGAACGAGAGGCTTAGAAGTGACATTTCTAAGTTCACGTAAAGTCACCGATATTGACTACTTACACTTAGCTAAGCACCATTTCATACTAAACTTGCTAAGATTCGATTCTGAATACGAAATGTTTTTAAGTACGTGATTTTGACATTTCTGAGACCAGTCTTTGCTTAGTTTTCGTCTCTGAATATCAGCCTAAGTGTTTGTTAAAACACAAACTTTGAACAATTAACGAAAAACACAAAAACAACTCTATCAGTCTCTAACTCTATTTGCAACTCTATCGGAAATAAACTAATTTTGGAACTGGTGTTTTAATTCAATAATTCCTAGACGTGAAATAGCTAAATATATGACGTCACACTAGGGAGGGGGGTCTCACAAATGTGACCAGCTGTGACAAGGACGGGGGTAGGGGTGAAAAAATCATGAAATTCGTGTGACGTAATTATGGATGACCTTACCTGATGTTACGACCATAACAAGATTTTAAGGTTACGCTTTACCATTTGTATGACGTGCCTCAATGATGTCAGGTGTACCTACATCATAGAGTTTTATCTCCAAAAAGATTCTAGTTCTACAAATATGTACCTATTTATTTTTTATATAAATGAAATCTATCAACTATCACGTAGATTATTTTAAAAACAGTAGTTTTTTACACCCACCAATGAAAACTAACTTTTATATTTAAATTTCTCGTAAGATGAGTGCACACAACTGACAATGTGATATTTTGAGTAATGCTATTAAAAATCTTTAGTAAAAACTATGCACGTTAAGTAACCGTCGGTATCTGAATTGCGCAATGTTAGTAAATACAAAAAGGAAACGGTCCGACTATCTCGTTTGTCTTTGAAAAATCGAAAAATACTAACTAACGATTCTAAAGTATTTATTAAAAATTACAATTCGGAAATTGGCGGCTTAGCTACTAAATTGATTGGGTCAGTCACTTTAGTTAAGTATTAGATATCTACACGATGCTAAATTAACAATACCTACGGTATAGTAATCACCTCTCCAAAATTGAAAAATTTGGTTTATATTTATTGCCGTTCGGTTTTATTATACAATAGATTAACTCAAACAAATATCTATGCACAAATATATAAGTCCATACGGAACGAATGATCCGCAACCAAATAACCAAATGTATCATGCTAATAGAACCTGCATCGCATCGCCGCACCGCAAAATATTTATTTTATTCATTTAACGAATACAAGCATTGTTTGTCTTATTGACATAATAATGGAACAACACGATTATTAGAGCAAAATCAACACGTTGAAAAAACACGCTTTTTTTGGGGTTTTTTTATTATTAAATTGTTACGGAATCCAGAGACATATTGTGTGAATTATTATTTGTCTAACTATTATTTATTATTTAAATGCACGACATAAGGGCAAGAGGGTGGACGGACAGATAATACTGATATAGGGACCCTTCGTGACTCTTTGAGTAGGTACGGTATTGAGTAACAGCAAGCGGCATGTAATTGGGGTTAAGATGCATTTTATATAGTAATGAGAAGGTGTCGATTTCAAAACGAATTTCTACAACATTTCCAAGTATCAGTGAAGACATGCATTTGAGGCCCGCGGTTGGCAATCCTTGGTCAGTTTTTTTATCGTCATTTACGCTCGAAGTGATTTATTTCTGTTTTGTGAGTGATTCAGATTTCTGTTTTGTGAGTGACACAAACTTCGGCCTTTGTGTGGTAGGAAAGAGCATTTTAACTTTATTATTATTATCCGGATCATAGATATGTTACACCTCACGACAGCACTTGGAACTTTACATTTCTTATCTTATCTTATCTCAATCCAATCAGTTTCTCCGTCTTAAATTCTTAGTTCGTGTCTCCACCCTTGACTCTGGTACACCAATATAACTCACACCTAAAACATAAATAAAGCGTTCAAAGTGTTTACGATGTAACCGAAAAGGAATGGAAGTCCCAAGACTATCTTGAAAAGTATAGTACTATGTATCAGAAAGGTTTGACGAAACTGAAGGGCTGCCCTACTTAGGACTAGTTTCTGAATTTAGCTTAACCGAACCTTCAATTTAGTGATGTCTCGTCAAATTTCTTATGAGAAAGTCGGCATTCAGAAATCGGTCTTTATACTTACACACTACTATTAAAATGTGGTATGGACATTTACCGAAGCTTCCTCAAACATAGTATAGTCGTTCTGGGACGTAGGGTTGCTAACAGCGGGCTCATATTAGCACAGTTATAACCTTCGTATTAAGGCAAAACTGTTGGTATCGTAGTTATTGTTAAATACATTTTCGATAAAAGATAAATTTTTGAATATAACGGCTTGGAAGGCTTAAGCGAGCAAGCCCTACTTGTAAAATTGTTATTGTTATAGGAATTTTTGGCTTATAGATATCTGATCTTTACGATCGTGAGAGTTAGAAGGATTAAGCATGAGAAGATCAAATTGAGGGGATCGGGGAGGTAATATGTATCCACCAAACGAAACCTACTTAACCATTTCATATTTGACATTACCACACCAGGTTTTTTTAAGTGTAGTATGTCGAGACCTATAAAAGAACGATAAAAACTGTAGATTAAAGTCTTATTTAAGTTAAAGGTACTTAGTAACTTATTTATATTTCATTGGAAGCTGAAACGTGTATTAATTGTAGCACGAGAATGGGCAAAAGGCTTATGACACTTACTTATTAACCTTATCAGTAAGGGGCCATCCATATATTACGTCACACGTTAAGGGGAAGGGAGGGGGTCGACGAAGTGTGACATTGTGTGACAAGGGGCGGGAGGGGGTCCTACATTTCGTGACGTCACATTTCAAAATCTATTATAATCTAAGTGTTAAAACACGAACTTTGAACTATCAACGAAAAAAACAAAAACATTTGCAGCTCTATCTGTTCCAGACTGCAACTCTATAGGAAATGAAACTAATTTCGGAACTGCACTTTTAATTCAATAGACATTTACATGTAAAAATGCAAAATATGTGACGTCACACTAGGGAGGGGGGTTTCACAAATGTGACCAGCTGTGACAAGGACGGGGAGGGGTAAATAAATCATGAAATTCGTGTGGCTTAATTTATGGATGGCCCCTAAAGTTGATTATTAATTTCCCTTTTCGACATTTTATTTTATCTCATCTCATCTTAATCACTCTTGTCTAATGTTTCCCTTCGTCTCACAAAGGCTGACAATTGCCCATTCTCAGAATATTCACATCTCTTCTTTACTTATAAGTGCATGTGCAGTTTATGCATTCATGGTAGAATAAGCTCAATGTTATAGCGTAAGTATGTGTTTCAGTGTTTTATGATAACCGCCATAGGCTATAACCATATAACTACATACTCGTCATCTAACTACATACTACGCTATCTAACTACATAATACGCCATATAAGTCAACGTAGACAGTGACACTGGTTGTTCGAATGTTTTAAAGATCCGTGAAGGTTGTGAATTAAACTCCGAATCATCAAGACAGGTAGAGGAAGAGTAAAAGAGGGATGAAATTAAATTCAAAGTGATACGTTGCAGCTGTGAAGTCTTTATTTATATACTTACTAGCTGTCCCGGCAAACTTGGTGCGCTAAAGTTTTCGTAATTTTTCCATATTTTCTCACCACTAAACCTTTCCTTTAATTTTGAAATATACAAAACCAAAAATCCGCCAAATCGGTCCAGCCGTTCTTCAAGTTTTAGTAAGACAACCGAACAGCAATCCATGTATCTATTCATTCTCTAATAATATAAAATTCGTATGACACCGTGTTAGTGCCCATACTCCTCCGAAACGGCTTGACGGATTTTGATGAGATTTTATGTGTATATTTGGTAGGTCTGCGAATAGGTTGTTACGAGTATCTATTTTTCATAGCCCTAAATGAAATAAAAAAAAGCCAGCTAGTTTTTATAAGACTAGCTGACGCGGCAAACGTTGTTTTGCCAGATAGGGCTATGAAAAATAGATAACAACCTATTCTCAGACATACTGAACATACTTATAAAATTTCATCAAAATCGTTCAAGCCGTTTCGGAGGACGCATACTCCTCCGAAACGGCTTGAACGATTTTGATCACTAACACGGTGACACGGGAATTTTATGTATTGATGATGATTTCCTCTTATTCCTTATCAGGAACATAGGGCTCGTAGAAGGGTTCTCCATCTCTCGCGGTCTTGTGCGGCAACTTCTAACTCCTTCCAGAATTTTATGTATTAGAGCAGGATAAGATTTATTAGATTTATTTATAAAAAAATCGGAAACTTGAAAGCACACCTAATGATCAAATACTAGTATAACTACTACTTTGTAATAAATTTCCGTAATAACGCGCAGTCGCAATATTGAAAAGAAGTTATTATTAGCTTTACTTTTTACCTAGGTCAGTTAACGTTAATCGGTCAAATAGAACCTTTACGCGATTGAACCCAAGAAAGGCATGTTTCCAAACCAAGTCATCATCATCATCATCGGACGCCCACTGCAGGACATACATACTTTGGGATTTATACTTTACCAAATTTTTGTTTATGTTTCTTTTCATTTTTTTTTTCATATGTAACTAACTTACCTACTGAAATATTTCTTCCTGAACTCATTTGTATGCCTCGTTTTCTTTATTAAATATATTAAATAATAATATGACATCATTGTAACTATAAGATAAGCAAACCAACTTTTACCTTTTTATAAACAACATACCCAACTGATATATGGCAAATCAGAGGGTGGACATTTTATCTGGGGACCCCCCCAAGAAACTGAAACTACGCTAAGCATGCAAATTTGGCTACGAACCAGTTCCCTAGCTTTTGAAGCACATACTACGTTTCTTTCCTTGGAATCTTGACATCTAGGTAAAATGTTTTTGGTAACAATCCACGGCATGAGGATTCTAGTAACAGCACAAACGTATCAATAAATGTGGAACGATTCAGCGATGATCGGTTAACAGTGGTCTCACTTTTGAACTGAACGTTACAAAATTGATACGTTTGCATTCGCCATTATTTTGTAACTGTCGAAATTTGCATTATTTGAAAAATATACAACTCCAGCTGACAATATTACGTAGAGTCAAAACATAATAATTATGTAATGGTGTGATAAAAGCCACATAACAAGTAACTTTCACGATGGCTAAAAAATCTGTCAGCTGTTCCGCAAATTGGAGCTTTAGTAAGGGAATAGCTGCGAGAGTAAATATATACGTAAAACTACTCGTCACACCAAAAAAAAATCTAATACTAATTATTTGTGTCCCCATTTTCGGATATTGTTATACACTATATAATTAATTTGACTCTGGGAGATCCAGTAGAGTTGGTTTGTGATAACAGAGCATTACGAACACCGAAAGCGTGCCTTAACAGAGATAAATATTTTTATTCTTATATTAACAATGACCATTGTGATTATTTTGCATATTTAACCTAGCTTGACTTTCAGATAAAACTGTCTTTCAAGCATTTTATAAATTAAGTTTTTTTATGTTACTTATTCAAAGAACTGATATGTCCAAAAGAGAATGTCTGAAATCTTGTCACCGAAATCTTGGGTTGAATTGTGAAAAAAGTCGCTCTTTTTTTAACTTAAAAGGTATTGTTTAGGGCATTTCTGCACTTATTTGGTTTTTTTTTACCAGATCAGCAGGTAGTGAACATACGAGTTCTGCAACGGTCTGACCTTATCTCCTTCTTATATAAGAACAGTACACCTCTCAAACAGTTCTAAAAATTTCTTACATTAAATTGAAAATATTTTTTCCTCCACTTCTATATATCTAATCAGCGCAGCGTTACCAGGTTAGGTTTTTTTTTCGGAATTCTGGGTACTAAAAGGAATATTTGGTGAAATGTTTGGAGAAAAAGAAAACATTGTGGAGAATTTCGGGTAATTTAATTTTCACTTTTGAAACGCATTCGTACATATTTCATACATTTTACGAACGCCTCCATCGAAATAATTTTCGAACGCTCAGCTGGTCTGCGTTCAGAACGAGTCTGGGCCTTTGGGCCTAATTGAAAATAGTTTCGTTTTGGAAAAAAATAATTTCAAATTTGGGGAGAAATATAAAATCGCTTCTGGCAATCCTGAATCAGCGTATAAACAGTGCCCACTGTTACCCTACAACCTATGCGGTCCTGTACTAATTTCGTCAAATGTTTGCTTAATTCGAGTGAGGAGAATTTGGAGTTTAATCACAATTCGTGAACTGACGATAACTTGACTGTAACATACCAATTCAACCAACAGATCATGATCAAATTTATATGGGAGTATCTACAGCCTAAAAAAAGTGTGAAATCTGAAATGTAGTGTAGAAATATATCGCTGAACTTGGGGGCAATCCATGAATTACGTCACATTTAAAAATTTATTACAATCTGAAAGTGTTAAAACACGAACTTTGAACTATTGACGAAAAACATTTGCGACTCCATCTGTTCCTAACTCTATGTGCAACTCTGTCGGAAACAAAACTAATTTCGGATCTGCTGTTTTAATCCAATAATTTCTAGATGTAAAATTGCAAAATATGTGACGTCACACTTGGAAGGGGGGTCTCACAAATGTGATCAGCTGTGACAAGGACGAGGGGAGGGGTAAAAAAATCATGAATTTCATGTGACGTAATTTATGGATGGTCCCTTAGGGCCGATTTCTGAATTGAGAATTTTCACTAAGTAAATACTTAACTGTAGTGCTGTCTCGTCAAATTTCCCAGAATAGAGCGTGACAGAACGTTACTTAAATACTTACTTAGTGTAATTTTTCAATTCAATGAAATCGGCCGTTAGACACAGAAGAGAGTAATCGGACAAATGAAATGTTAGCAACATTCGGAGTCACATCAGTTTGAGACAAGAACAAAGCACACAGAAAGTTACAGTCATTCTATATTCAGTTAAGGTTCGTTAAACAAGCTGAAACAAAGAAAACAATCAACGGTTAATCTGTCTACGTCAGCAATTCACTTATAATTTGATTTGACTTAAGTGTATAACTAAAATGCTCTTTTCCGACTGACCTGCAACTAATTATTACTTAGCATTTTATTTTTATCATTCGCTCAAACGTTCACATTCACTCAAAAAAGCATTTATTTTGGAATCTATTAGATAGAAAACCAATGTTTTTTAACAATTGTTATTAACTATTTATAGGCGTATCTTAACAATGTTGATGTATGTAATACTTGTCGTAAATTAAGAAATATTGTAAGCAATTGTCGGAACCTAGTAAATAACGGATAAAATTTCCTATTGCAGGTGGAAAGGATATTTAAGACTTATCCGATTAGGAAAATCTTTGTAACAAGACATTCAATTATAGAAACCTGAACTTTAATTACCACGGACTATCACCGCAGGTATAGTCTCCGACAAATAACTTGAAGGAGGCGTGTTTGCGAACGGACACCTTCAGCTCTTGTCCTTCGCCAATGAGACCCGAAATAAGTCCATGTGAAGTCAAAGTAAAGTCAGTCAGCTCAAGTTATCGGGAATTATCTCTAACGACACAACTACACGACCACACTACCCTGGGTAGGATTTAAATGCTTGCAATGGGAGAATTAAGAACATACCCTGAACACCTGCAATAGGAAAATTAAGTAATAAGTTTTAGACTTAAGTAACTTCCTAATTAATTTCCATCTTTCACACAACAAAATCTCTTTACCTGTTCCCAAAACACCGCTGTGGTAACCAGACAACATCACAAACTTAAAATTAGGTACACTTGGGCTATTTGTGCAAACATATCACATAAAATTCAACAAGGCCGTTCAATAAAATCTATCGTCAGTGTCATATCCGAAAAATTTAACAGAGCGCTCCCAAATCCCACAGCATAGCATAAGACGGTTGATAGTTTAATATTTTTTTACCCAAATGTGTATATTTTTACGTTAGCACAACCTACGTATCGAAAGATGTACTCTCATGAACATAGTAAGGAAAAAAGTGCCCACCAATAGATATGAGGTTTTGCGTGCTGCGTGGTGCGACACATTCCAATCACATTTTGTGTCTCAGAAGTTACTAACAATTAATTGGCTGAAACACTTCAGTCTATCCTATGTAAGGCTTTGACACGATCTCGGGTTAACGAAAACAAGTTAATCGGCAGACGTAGTATGTATGACAACACGAGTAGCGCGTTTCGAATGACAAGTCGCGACTTTCCCTTACACTAACTGTCAAATTTTGACGTTTCAGCGCCACTAAAGGCGTGACTCGTGCCGTCATACTACCTTCACACTGCGGCCGCGACGGTGCATGTTTACGGATAGGTGAATAAAATTACCATCAAGTGTTTTGAGATAAGTGCAACCCGCAGGAGTCAACTTGAGACTTGAGCTGATGACTTAAGCGCGCAGAAACGGACTTTACTGGAAAAAAATTGCGTTTGTGGCTCGGGGGTTAGGAAGGGAGAGTGCATTCCGCATTCCGCTCGAGTCTGAAGTTAACTGTTGTAGGTAGCTCCTACTAAACTACCTAGGTATTGAAAAACTTAAGTATTTTTCAGCGGCATGTTCTATAAAGACACCCTTTAGGATGGAATAAGGTTTGGACACAGGACAGTGAGTTCGTAGTTCACGTCGCTGTTATGCTTAAGACATCATTCTCTTTTGTCGTTCGGAGAGTATATCGTCGTATTCGTGGGTCATTCTATACTTACCCTATTAAACGCTGTCATCTATCAACTATCTCATCTGCAATATTAACAATAGACTAGGTTAAGTTTCCGTGAATCTCGCTTGTACTAACGATTCTGTGGTAGTTTTTCTTTATTAATCAAGATAGGCTTAAGAATAGCTATAAGATATTATCTAACATACCTATTAAGTAAGCATCTATTTTACTACTTCTCTAACTATTTGCTATAGTTTCTTTTTTGTATTTTCTTCTCTGGATGTTTTGGAATAGGTATAACACTGGTGCACTATGACTCGTTTCTGTTTTACAATAAATTATTTCATTCCAAATCTTCAATTAAAACGGTTGGTTGGCATTGCAATGCCTAAGTGGTCCTTTCATCCATCTAGTCAGAGCGAAGGTGCCAGATTCAAAGGCCAGTTTAGATGAATCATTACATTAGACTATGTAATCTTTTGTTGAAAAGCTACAAACAAAAATGTACGCCCAGGTACAGAAAATTACTTTTAAGCATAAATGTTGATGCATGTCTCGCATACACATTAATTTATCCTCTTAAGTACTGACATTGAAAACAACATTAGAAAACCATTGTTATTTTCAAGGTCAGGACTTAAGTTTCGTAACAAAATAGATTAATTTTACTGTTTCTATATACAACAATGTCAGAATGTAACGTGATCGCTGGTTAAGAGAAGGTAGAGGTAGCTAAAATCATACATTCCAGCTACTTTGGTTTTAGCCCGCAACCCTTCACACACTACGTAACTTCATTTACAGCTTGTAGCCACACCACGCCCGTGGAGTTTCAGAAAGGAAATTGATAACCTCTTTTGTAACAGAAATCTGCTCAACAGCATTGAATTTGTAAGAACATATTAAAATTTTACACAATGTTTTGTGTTCTTCAATAAGTTCTTGTTGAGCGGAGTTCTAAGAGACCTCTAGAGATACAAGACCATGTTCTAAAAGGCCATTCTGAAACACCCAATTTAACAAAGAACTTTCACAATGACAGTTAAAAAAGAGTCGCTTGGCGAATCGATTTTTCAATAGAGGGGCTCCGATCAGTAAAACTGGCATCACCAATGAAAAAAAAATCATATATCTCTTCATCGTTTTTGCAAAAAGATTCGGTAATCTTTCAACTATATTAACAGTGATTTGTAGACCACCAAGGACAAAAACTTATGACCTAAAACTATCGTAAGCACTTCGCATTGTTAACTTTATTCCTGATACACTAACTTGATTTTTGTCGGAAGAGTACGATCAAGTTACTCTTACTAATAACTATATCAGTCAGAGACGAGCAACCGACGATGCGAGCTCCGTCTCTGCTCACCATCATTATCAAATCAAGTATGAAAGTGTATTCGTATAATCGTTTAGAACGTTATTTCACTGCTGGCGCTAGTGTTACTGCATGGAGCCTCTTAAGCACCTACCGTGTGGTTGTCGGTGTAAGAATATGACCACCCCAACTCATCCCACGGGTGTCGTAAGAAGCGACTAACGGAAACCTAAGCGTAGGCTGCAGCACCGGAGGAGTCCTCTGCGGCTTATGCCAACCAGCCTGCCAAGCGTAGTTAGGTACTGGCTTCTTATTTTCGTTTTATTCGAAAATTCGCTTGTTTTACTATTCGAATATTTTGGGCCAAAGTCCAATTTGGAATAAATTTTCGTTTGCTCATAATGCACAACGCTGCCGCCATGGCGGTATGGTCAAAATTAAAGTATACCGCCTGCAAACAATTACATAATTTTGTGTCAATTTTTTGTGAAATTCAAGCCAAAAATTTATTTTACTGACATTCTTGCAACGATTTCAAAACATACGGCTTAATCGGAATTGAGCGGTTTTTCTAAGTCAATAAATACAACGATTTTAAGTATTCGAAAATTATAGGGACACAATAATTGTTTTATTTTTTTTATTTTGACGAAGTAAATGGGTATTGTCTAATACTAGGTACTAAGTTTAGTGAGGCATTCCAAAAAGTTAATAAATATTCGAATAGTAAAAATGGGCAAATATTACAATCCCTATTACCTGCAGTATGGACTATTAATTGGCTGAATATTAGCAAATCGAAATCGTCTGCCCAGTGACTTACGAATTCACAAAGAAGTGTCATCCACTTTGGCCGGAATGCTACTAATAACTGTCAAATTGTAAGCCACTCATGTCTGTCGTTACGATCTATGGGCCCTTGGCAAGTGCGTAGTGTGGAAAGGGGGACAAAACTTGAACCTAGCTAAAAATCGCAGAAAAGAAGGTAGGCCTATATATTATCTATGGCTCTAGATTTACGTATTAGCGAACAAGTGCTATAACTGACAGTGATTTTTCTGTACTTTCTATAACTTCTAGGCCTTCGTTTCATTCCTTCTTGTTACTATTAGATGCTCGGTCTCACGAACGCAGAAGTCTCAGTAAATTTTTCTTCTTAAATAAAAAAAATATATTTTATTTGTTAACAAAAAAGACTAGTGCTTAGCACTTTCACTACGTAGAAGTTGAATTTTTCGATCTTTTTACCTTTTTCCTGGGTATTTTATAAAGAATAGCATATGATCAGGCAAAATTTTGAATTTCATCAAAATCGGGCAAACTGTTTCGGATGCGCATATTAACAATGTGTGGCAAATTAATGTGGCCCGAGAATTTTATATATTAGATATACTTTGTTACAGTCGTCATATAGTGCACAGGAAAGCGATAAGAAAGAAATACGGGATAAGGAAACCGACAAGGTATAAGTGAAGTTTAGAATTAAAAAAAATGTTGAAGCTTTCACCAGTATTTCTATAAAAAAAATCGACAGTTCAAATTTGTACAATCACAACTACTTTTTACCAGCGTATGACTTTGATTAGGAGTTAATCCACGAAAATAGTTTTTGTTTACGGAAATTACTTGTATACAGTGTGTAACAAAGTCCTTTATAGTATATCCGAGAGAGGGAACTCTGAGTAGAAATCCGAACTTTACTACGAATTGACGGGTGTCAATGCAAACAAATTTTACTTCGAATCCCTTTTACTCTCGGATCTCTATAAGGAAATGTTTCACCCTGTATGTACATACATTTTCCATTAAATTAGGAAATTAAATTGAATAATAATTGGTGACGGCTCAGCAAGTGTTACAATTTAATTTTTTTAAAGTTACATTTCATGTGTGCATTAATTAAATTAAATTAAATTAACATTGGTTTTACAGCTGGTACCACGCCTTATAAATCCATTATTTCTTATTCTTAGTTTTAAATATGTCTCACCAAATAAGTTATTTTGTACAAATCATAATATATATATATATATTGTGAAAGCCGCCATATATAGCAGAGGGGAGCTTAGGCAGAGGGTGAATCCCGACTAGGTGTCAAAGGGAATAGTGCACTTATAAAATTATTTTGGCGCTTTCACTAGTATTACTATAAGCAAAAATCGACAGTTGACTTGTTTCAACGTTGGAAAGCTGTTTGATGTTAACAACTGCTGAATGAGGTTGACGTGTTGTGGAGTTGAAGCAGTCAAAGGTGTTTGTTTATAGAAATACTAGTATACAGGATGTAACAAAGTCCCGTATACATCCGAGAGTAGGAAGTTCTGGGTAGAAACCAGAACTTCGATTGGACGTTAGTTTTTCAAAGACTAGTCTGTATTATCGGATCTCTCTATAGGGAAATGTTCCATATTGTATATATAACATTTATTAATTCATATCCGAAACAAGTTTTGGTATGATTTTTATATTTAAGTTTAAAAAAAATTTAAAAGAAATCTCAGTTTGACCCTTATATGTTTGACCACGATTATCTCTGGTTTGTCTGAACCAATTTTAATTCTCTTTTCAGAAAAGTATTTGATACACTCTAGCAAAAGTTCCAGTGCATGTTTTTATCAAAATCGAATCAGTAGATTGCAAGTTATAACAAAATCTGTTAAATTAAAATATGAAACAAACATCAAGGAAGCGATGACTTAATTGAAGGTTGTTATTATTTTATTTAAACATTTTTACTAATAAGACAAATTTGGTTAATAATAAAAATAATATTAATGACACTATGAGCCGACACCAATAAATTATAATTACCTAAAACCAATTTTTTTTTTAATCTAAATTTTCTCGATTTATCCGAGCTTCAAAAGTAACATCGGTTTGTACAACTGGTATTATGGCTTATACATTCAATGTCTCACCCATTCCTAATTTTAAAAATATTCCACCAAAAAATGTATCTCCGTATAAAAATTCATACTGTGAAAGCTGTCATATATAGCAAAGGGGAGAGTTAGAGGGACGTTGGTAACCGATCGTGTGTCAAGAAAGGATTCGTGCACTTACAAAAAAACATGGCGCTTTAGTTTTTACTGACAAAACTCGACAGTTGATTTCTTTCAACGTTGCAAAATTCAAAATAAACTCCTTTATTCTGTGCAAAACTAACACCTTAAAAGGAATAATATTCGTATCTTATAAGGAAATTTTACACCCTGTATATTCATTATTATGCACACCCAAAATTGGTTTTTGGCAAAAACTTGCGAATTTACTCAAAAAGACAGGACATTAGCCCTTCGACTTTCTCGCTGTAGCACCAATTTGGATTATTGTTTGAAAGACCGAACATGACTTCTGCGATCGTGGTACACCTTATCGTCTTAAATACCTAATTTTAATAACCATATATATGACCTAACTTTAATGTTATTGTACAACTATAAGAGTACGAAACGCCAAGAAAAACGACAATTTACTTAAGTAAAATAATGTAACAAGAGTCTGTAACCACCTGTCAAAGGATGATAAAGGTCTGTGTTTGTAGCCTAATAAAACAACATAATAAATAATCGAACCAAGTTTTTAATTGCAAGTCATTTCTCATACCGTTATCTGTGCGTTGACATTTACTTTTCACATTTTCGATCGTTACTTCACTAATGCAAATGGTAAGTATATACAATAAGTAATGACGATGTACAAACAATGCACAAACATACTGCGAAACTATACATACACAAGTTACTAAAAATATTTAAAAAAACCTGAATGTTTCCACTCATCGATTACAACACTTAGTTTTAAAACAATATTATTATTTTTAATAGAAACTGTCTGTCTCACGAAGGCGTACCTATTGTTTAGCGCTTGTCACGTAGGTGATTGTAAGTATTATGCTTTTTAGCTGCTCTACATACTATTCATACTGAAGTATGTAGATACTACAGCCATGTACCCGATAGCGTTTCGACTGAAACGTTTAAAAGTAGTTTTCCACTTCAAAAGTTTTCACTAACCCGTTTTTAACTTAAAAAAAATACACGCTTTTATTGCAAACTTTTATCACTTACACCCTTGGAACTAAAAAAAACTAAAACAAGCCGAAAAACGATAAATGACAAATTATTTAAATAAATATTCCTTCGGAAGATAAAACGGCAGTTGAGTGAGGTGGTGAAAAATTTAAAAGATCCATCTTTAATAGGTGTACTACCTGTAAACTACTTGAGACTATACAGCGGTTTTTTTTTTTATTACAAATCCTGTGAATTACATACAACAAATACATAGTTTACAGTTATCGATGATGGGCCAGTTTACATATAACATTTAATAATAAAACGGTCGGTGCCATATGGGGATCCACTGAGTAGGACTAGCGTTAACGAGGAAAAAAAATCTCTTTGTACAGATCGACTGTCTAGTGTTAACGATTTTACTGTCACTCTCATCCACGTTCATAGTGATTAGGTTTATTACCTAGTGTGGCCTCCACACACACTAGTTAGGCGAAACGGTGATGTGGGGAGGCACTTCGTCTTACTTCGTCCAACCTCGAGTGTGAAGTGACGTACTTCGGTCAACTTTCCCGAGTACTTTCTCGAGGAACTTCGCGACTAGTCTGGAGGAGGTACTATGTGGCCTCCACACTGCTCGCGAAGTTGACCGAGGTTAGGCGAATACGGTAGGTGTGGAGAGGCACTTCGAAGACAAAGTAAGAACTGCGTCCAACCTCGAGTGTGTAGTGACGTACTTCGGTAGACTTTCCCGAGTACTTTGTCGAGGAACTTCGCGAGTAGTCTAGAGGAGGCATTAGACTTCATAGCAATAACGTGAAAACGCCATCTTTGGCATAAACGGTATCTAGTCCCAGGTGCGTAATCCTACAGTCTGTTTTTTAGTTCAATGCAAAAAATATAAAACAATGTCTGAATGTTGCTAGTACGCAAAAACCAAATTACCCCATTTTACTTCCAATCAAATTGTTTGTGCTACGTACGTGTTCTTTTTTTGACTTTGCTCTTATGAGGAATTAAACTTTAATGTCTTTGATGTGATAAGGATTTTGGTCACACAAGTCTACTATTCACGGTAACAAAAAATCTACGGAGTAAACCTATATCTATATTTTATAACAGTAATACCGCGTCATTTTTTTTGCATTGAATTAAATAACGGAGTTTAGGTTATTTGTTGTGGGTCCTAAAAATCACTGTTTACATGATTGACAGCTTACGGACACTTTAGCAAATATGATCTGTAAAAGACGTAACCTAGGATCTTTTGCCGTGGGTTGAGGGTGATTCTCAGAACTGCATAATTTCTTTTCATCATCATCATCAACCCATTATGTCCCCACCGAAGGGCACGGGTCTCTTCCCTGAGGAAGGTATAGGCCATACTCCACCACGGGGGCCAAGTCCGGATTGGTGGAGGCTTGTAAGACTAGTGGCTGGTCTTACAGTCAGAAGTTTTCAAGCCGCCCCTAAAGGCCTCTGACTTGGCTTAACGACTGCCATCTATCGACGGCAGCCGGCACCAACTGCTTAACGTGCCTTTCGAAGCACGAAATCGCTCAGAAAAAATGCCACTAGCGTTAGTCATAGACGGTGACCCATCCATGGACTGAACGCGCCGTATGTTGCTTAACCTTAGTGATCGTTCAAGATCACTCAGGCAGCCTAGGCTACGAGCGATTCTTTCTTCTTTTCTTTCTTTTCATATTAACTTAATAAAAAGTTACATATATTGTAGTAGATGCCACCAAAACCTAAAAATACGTTACAACACAATCTTCAGGGGCCAACAAACCTACAATATATTATAATTATGTTACTTTTGCAACGAGGTACAATTCACCTCGTTGCTTCCTATTATTTTTGGCCGTTAAATATTCTAAATTTAATTATTTTTTGACATTCGCCACCGTGGTCGGACGCTGAGCCAGATAACCCTCAGCTTCCAATTTTTGGTGTTCTAAAAGTTCTAAGGTGAACTGCACCTCGTTACAACTTTTTATTGAGTTAATATGAAAAAACATGCGCCACAGAAATTATGCAATTTGAGCCATTTTATCAGAAACACCCTTGATACGTTTTTGCAAATTCGATCTGTAAAACAAATATGATGTTTCTCCTCGGTGGTGCTAATTTTACCCTTTGGACCCCCGTCGTGAGATAGAGTTTCTTTAGTTACACTAGCCATAAATTATTAACACATTATAATACTTGCGGAGAGCCTGAGCGGATAAACGGTCAAGTCCGTGGGACCACCGCACACACTGGCCCCGTTCACACCACTAAGATATCAACCCGCCAGCGCCAATGAGCATTGTCCTCCATTTTGACAATCGTTACAAATGATGCTTCATTTTAAAGGTCAGAGAACACAATTATGAATCAATATCGTTAACGGTTTTCTTGTATTTTTGTAAATAAGTGTAAGACTAACTCGAACGTCTTAAGTTCGTTTGACGCGTGAAAGAAATTGCTTCTCTCATCTCGGCACTCCGTAAAAACACAGATATAATTTGACTTTTACTTTTGCAGATCCGGAGTCTTTCTAGTTTTGTTTTTTTACGAGTTTTTATATCGAGAAGTGGTATTACCAGAGACAGCTCAGCATCTCAGTTGATGACGTTTCCCGTGCATGATGTACTTCCTATTATTTTTTCTTTAAATATTAATTAAAGCACTCTAAACCTAATAGCCTAAGATAAAAAAATTGCCTATTTTCCCCAAAAAAGTATACAAAAACAGAAGTATTTTTAGGACAATGCCAATTGGACGCCACCGCTCCACCCAGAGAGATAAAGAAGGGACTTCGTGTAGGCAAAGCCACTAGGGTAAACGTTGCTTATCTCAACAGTGGAACAACGATGTGCTTCACCTAGCTAGTCTCATTTCACAATACCAACAAATGCAGTAAATACACTAGCAGAAAACACGACCTATAAAAAACGCGATCAAGTCCGGAACTGTACAGTTCAGAGAGTTGAAGGAATAATTTATATATGTATGTAAACGTAGTTTGGTTTTAATTCACAAAGGACAATCAAAATTTCAAAAACAAGTTTCAAAAACAAACCAATATGTTCAGAGGTATAAACTAATGTTGCTCGTATTACCATATATTAAGGTATTTGAAGATTTTATTAAAGAAAAAATACAAGCAAAGTTGCTATACCTACAATAAGGTCGGCTTGCACCACCGACTAAAATCCATTTAACGTTAAATTAAATACAATTTTGACAGATAGTGTATGGCGGAACTGTTAAAATTCTGTTTAACTTTTAAATGGATTTTAGTCGGTGGTGCAAGCCGGCCTTAGGGTCATATTCGTTTAAAATATTTATCGGTTTTTAGTGCTGAATTAAGCTTTCTATTTATTATTTTTTTGAGAATATCACTACGACACTACGAATTATCAGAGACACACCGTGACGATTGTTTGTAAATGTTTTGTTAATTATTTTATTTTGTAATGTCTCAATGTATTAAATAGTCAGTATGTATGTTCTGTGTAACTGTTGCTGTATTTTTTAAGTTTAAGTTTCGATATTTCTATTCAACGAATATATCCGTGCGTAGCCGAGGTATATTCTAAAAGCTAACAGACTGTACCTACTTCTGCTTCATGTGCCGTGAATTCATGAACTGAGACCAGAATAAAATATAAACTCTCATAAGGCTTTTCATATAAACTCTCATAAGGCTTTTCATAGAAACTAATCACAAGGCTACTTGTTTTATAAGGTCATTCCCATTCCAAGTACGGCGAAAGCTCGAATCGAATCATCTCTAAACGTATTGGCAGTGTCATTGTTATCTTCGTTTGTATGGGAATGGCTCCTTGAGGCGCTTTGTTATCGACATTGGTCAAAGTGTGTGATTTCTGACAGTGGATCATAAATTTGTCAACGAAAATGGGCGTCGTCTAGGTAAAGTATTCTACGTTACAAGTATAATTTCGACCGATCTCCCGTAGCACAAATAACTCTATAAGTAGTATTGACTCGAAACGAACCACGAACAATAAATTTAATTGACTATTCATTGGATCGCGTTATGCAGAAGCATAGCATTAAAAAAAACCCGAACGGAAATCACGAAAAAAGACAACGTTAGACGTTATAAACAAAAAACGAAATAAATATTCCGACGGCTTGAGAATTTATTTTGGAAGTCGATTAAAAGTTTCTCCAACGTCTCAAATGTGGATTGGAATGTTTCTGCCTAACACGGTCCAATTACATCGAGCATTTTTGTTGTTTTGATAGACCTGACTTTGAAAATATCGTAGGTATCTCGTGTATAGACGCCGTCATTAAAATAGTATCTATATGCTTCGGGGAAGTATCTGCGTCGACACTACCATAGACACTTATTTTATCATTCCACTTAACATTCATCGCAATGACACACAAGTCAGGAAACTTTAAAAGTCATTATATTAGTTTATTCTGATAAATACTACTGACAATTTCATTATTTAGTATTAATTTACACTTATATATTTCACGAAGGATCATATTGTCATTGCCTGATCCGATATCGCTGCTCTAATCCACAAGAAAAACTATGTTAGTTCCCATTCTACTAAACGTCACTACCTAAGTTAGTCTGATCCATAGAAGGTTAGGTAAATTGAAAAGATTCTTCCCAAATTGGCGTAAATCAGCCCTATAAAAATTGGAATAAGTAACGTTTAATGTTATCAAAAGCTTCAGTTGTTCACGGTCACAACCTGCCGTACTCCCAGACGCAATGGCGGTCGTTCCTTATGATAGCCATTTTTAATAAATTACAAAATAAAACAACTACATCTACTTATCGGCAGGCGTGTCTTTTAATTAATTATGGCATACAATAGGATATTTGACAGTGTGAAAAAAACAGTATTATTTATACGTAATCGTATAAACGATGAGTCTCAAAACCGCTTGAAGGCATTTTAACTAAACAAAAATTATTATTTATAAAAAAAAAACCAGGATCAAATTTGATAATTATGTATCTGCAGCCATTGTATCGAAAACGGGCTGGATTGGCCAATTCTATGATGACGTCACAGCTCGTCTGTCATTCATGTCGTTCTTACGTTCATTGGTTTGTTTTCTAACCAGTGACGTCATAATTCCTATGACGCCATATTGGCGCCAATTGGGCAATAGCCCAAGATAGCGTTTTGGCGGCTTATTACAAAAGTAAATATTCGTTTGCCTTTTTTAGAAGAAATACACGAAAGAATTTAAAATGACCACTTTCCACTCCATGAACATCTACAAAAAATACGAGATGTTTTTTTCAGAAATCTGTCAAATAGCCTATTGGACCGTGTAACGTAGAAACATTATACAACCTACAAATACATAATAATTGCGAGAAAAACGATTTTCTATGTATTAGATTGTTTGGTTCATGTTTTGCTTAGAACCAACTGTAATCCGGCGGGCTAGGCAGAGACCAGAGGTAGTATTTTGTTCAGGTGTCCTTTGTAATCAAATCACCATAACATGGAATTAAAAACTAGTATTGGTATTTTTTTATGTACAATAGGGAATGGATGAATATGTCTGTTAAGCCGTACTGAGCCCAGAACTACGAATGGAAAAATATTAAGATTATTTAAAAATTAACTACGAAGCCAAAAAAATTGAAACTTTTTTCTCGCGTTAAGGAAGGTTATTCCTATCACCGAAAAAAAAATCAAGCACTTCTGATATTTTCATCCATTCCCTATTAAGTTTTCCCGACGCAACCCTACAACGCAACGCACTACATAAAAAAGCACTTTGCTCGAAAGTTACAGTCTTTTAGCTTTTAGAATATACCTCGGGCTTCTAGAGTAAGCTTCGGTTTTCGCCGAAAGCACACGATTGTAATACTACTTCCTGCTCTGTATGTAACTTTTCTTCACTATTTTGAAAAGTTATGTAGAGTTATAAATAACAATACAAAATAAACCTTACCTTATTGCAATGTAATCGGCTTTTGATTGCTCGTTGAGGTATATTCTAAAAGCTAACAAACTGTACTTATTATGTGTTGCAATGTTTCTGCATAACGTGGTCCAATTTCAAACATGGGAATAACAGCATTTAAAATACAACTATTTTTACAAAAGAGCAACACCTAAATATATTTCCTCAGTACAATACATGCTATTTCACGAACGATGCAATGAATTGCAAGCCGCTGGCTGCTTCTCTGTATTTTTTCAACAAAACCAACCTGACAAAGTTTCAAAGGGTATCATTCACAATCAATATTTCAATTTTTAGTAATTCTCCGGGTGATAAGACAATAATTATTTCGTCGGATATTATGCTCGAACTTAAGGAACTAGATTCTGTTAATGCATTGTAGTAAAATGACAACTGCATGAACATGACGATTTAGTTTCATTGCCGCTTCAAGTCTACGCGCGCGCACTCATCAAACCTTCCAGGCGTCAATGGTGTGAATAAACACGTCACGTGACCCAGCCGTGTATCTGTGTTCGTACTGTACTGCACTAACAGAATAGAGACCCTTTACCATGGCAGCTGCGCGCAACATCAAACAACTACCAAAACTTATATAGAAAGTCACGTTGTTATAGTCTTATCTCTATGGAATAATCATTTAGCATTAAAACAATTGCTTTAGATGATTATTTGTACCAATTCTCCAAAAATTTACAAAAAATAGTATACATAATAGTATAGTATGTATGTACCTGTATATAAATGTAAATGTTATGATATAATTTCAGAAAGAACTGCAGCCGCTAAATCGAAAAGAAAGTTCATAACGTTTTACATCAATCAGCAGATAATGCGTGCGATAGTTGTTTGAAACGGCTCGCAACTGGCGTTATACGGACCCGTAAAACAACCCGAACGTTCGGAAAAACACCGTAAAGGAATCTTATACTACAACACACGTTGATTTTGTAAAGCCATTCAATATTGCGCCTCGCAATTTGCTTCTAAAGCTAAATCCTGCGGCCATACCTTGCGTGCTGAACAGAGGGATACAGGAAAATTTCCTTAACTCAGCCACCGTCGACCACCTTAGATATTTAGCAATCTAGACCGATGCATTTTTTGAATGGAGAATTCAGCTACTACTTCACTGCAGTGCTGTCACGTCAAATTTCTCAGAAAAGAGCGTGACTGAACGTTACTTAGTGAAATTCTCAATTCAGAAACCGGCTCCAAGGCGTCATTTTACACCGTCAGAGTGCGTATACTGAGTTTTTTCATTCACTCTCGATAGTGAAGAGCGTTTGCGATTTGCATAGGAGTGACAAAGAGACAACTAGATGGCGCGCTTTGTCACTCCTATGCAAATCGCAATCGCTCTCGCTATCGAAAGTGAATGACAAAACTCAGTATACGCACTCTGATAAACACTGTCAGTGAGAGATAACGTCCCCAAGCTTACCATTTTTACCAACTTTATAGGTGTGACCAATGGTTAGACGCGCAATGAGCAGCTCCATCTAATGGCATTCAAATGTGAAAACCGCCAATTTTCGACTTGAGCGATGTTGTAAGCTAAGGGACGATAATTGAAAATGGATTATACGGTTTTAACTTTCAATTAAACTGGGCGCTAGACGATGGAAAAATCGACACGCGTTTCTTTTTTAAATGTCCTGTTCGTTTGCTTTTTATACATACTCCAGTAATTCACGTATTAAACTTATTCTAAGCTTACAGGTATCCGACGACGACGAGGGCATACTTCGACAATCATGCAACAGGGATTTGATCACAGACAAAAATAATCGTTTTAAAAACATACTAAGAATCATGGGACGATGATTTGCTCCACAACAGTTATGGATCAGACACGGTGCGACTTTGCCGGATACGGAGTTATAAGGATTCTTTATCATTTTTCGTTCTGCGTAACTGCTAACATAAAATTATGGGTTTCGGTATAGGCAACTAGTCAATACAGAACGTGACCCGGAAATTACAGCGTCTGATGAATTCAGTACTTGCCAAATGTCGTATCGACAATTTGTGGAGGCCTGCCATGTCGCATGAAAAGACCAACTAAGATACAATATGATCTTCACCCTTACAGAGTAGTATCTCGCTATGAAAACATTTCACCTCACCGTCGGCTCCCACATTGTCATAAGGCCATTACAAATAAAGCTGGCGTAGTCACACAACGTTTACAAGCACTTGTCTCAAATGACTTTTATCTTACCTTATTTGCTGCCATTGAGCAAGACCTTTTTATTGCAACAGCATTGAGCAAGAATCGCCATTATTTTGCTAGTCTATATATCTTTACGATAAGACAAAGAGACTTCATCGGTGCCGTGGAAGTTATGTATAAGCCGCACAAAACGAAGTAGCCGTCGATGAGGTCAATTCCTTACACTACTTAATGCCCAGTGGGCCTAACATGGCAGGCGTAGCCTCAACTTTTCCCCACGTTCCTCTAGAGATACACGTTGATATTTCCAGCGCAGCGTAGACCGAACGCCTGCCACGGGTCAGCAAAGTTCACTCCTCCGAGGCAACGAAGATCGCACCGCGCCGAACTGAATTTGCGCCTAGTCACTGTTATCGGAGTCTTTCTCACTTTGGTCGGCCGCCCTTTCCGGCTCGGCCGTCTCGGGGTCCGGCCCGGCGGTCTCGGCGTCCGGCTCTGCGGTCTGGGCCTCCGGCTCGGCGGTCTCGGCCTTGTCGGGGTTCTCGTCCCGTTCCTCAATGGAGGAGGAGTGCAGGCTGTCAGCACGAAGGCCGCCGCTCGCGCAGTCGCCGGTCGGCCGCAGGACCAGATACATGAGTAGATCGGACAGCGAGATGATGCCGATGACTTTGTCGGCCTCGTCGACCACCACCAGACGATGTACCTGGAATCCCGTGAGGTTTTCGTTTTGAAAGCTTATCTTACTCGCTTGTCCTGGAAAGAGCGCTTTGAGAGAGCGAGGAAAACGAGTCAGAAAGAACACACTTGGAAATCCTGGAATCGAGCGACACACTAGATAAAATTAAACATCTCGGCAAAATTCCGTTCTCACATTCCCAAATTCCGTTCTCACTTCCCTTGGGCGTAGCTGAAAATCAGCAAAATATTTGCTTTTGTGAAAGCAGATATTAATAACGCTGAGTTATGGTTTTTTTGGGCTGCTGTGGCACACGCACATACTATGGCCCGGCAGAGCCAGCGCTCACATTAAGTGATTTAATTCTGATGGGAAGTATATGGAGAATTTAATTTATATGAACTGTTATGTTTTTAATTTAATTTCATTCTAGAATTATGATTATTTTAATTAATTATCATGATTGAATCTGAATGTAATTTGATTAGTTTATTTGTATTTACTGTTATGATTTAATTCTATGTAATTTGTGCGATTTGATAATTCTATTTTTTATTTTCATGGTTATGATTTATTTTACATTCTAAATTGTTATGATGATCATTGTGATAAGCTTTATGTGTGTGTGTCTCAAAGCGCAAATAAATGTCTTTTCTCAAACATGCTTGGAAATATGAGCGATTTATCTCGAAGAAGGTTGTCGAAATGGTTGTATAAGGTCGAGTGGTTCTTCCAGATAAATCGAAATTGCTGTACTGGCCTATTACACGCGAGCAGCGGACGGAAAACAATGACAACCAAGGAGGTAACTTATCAGAGGTTTTTTTTTTATTTCGAACTGGCTTGCGATAGAAAGCGGGATATACAATTGAAAAAAAAGAACTCTTTAACGCGGCAAAAATTATTGTTCGTTTTCGATCGTAGTTAGTCTGATTTTGAAAGTTTATTGAATTTAACAGAATGAGTTCAAGTGATGAAAATGACTGCGATGAACTTATTTTAACGCCACCTGAAATTCAAGAGGCGGCAAGAGCGGTAATAGAAAACTTGTTACCGCCAAAATCGAAAGAAAAAAGTTCTGCCTTAGTAGGTAGATACTAGATATTTCTGATACTTATCAGAAATCAGAAATTTACTTCAACGTAAAGAATTTACATTCTGCTTGTTTTAATTTCCGCGCATTATTTGAGAAAAATCACTGTGGACTCACGTATGTGTTCGTACGTTCGTCCATCAATGCCTCTTTTGCTGACCGCTTCAGTAATGTACTACATCTATGTATCTATCAAAGATTAACTAAGCGTAAGTTTTCAAGCAGAATGGGAGGGAACGTACCTCGGCTCGAACGATTCGCTCCATAACCTCGTACAGGGTCTCGTCGAGCGTGCACTTCTGCACTCCCTCGAACCACTCGTTCCTGTGTTCGTTGGCCTTGTGGAGCGACACGTCCAGGTCATTGTACGTCTTCTCGGCAGCCAAATTCTGGAACGAGTGAATTCAATATTTGCATCGGTTGTTATCGAAACCCACAATAGTAAAAATTCGTGACGAAGAAAATATTATACTTCACTGAACGGGACTAAAATATAGACCAAAAGTAATGAGACAGTGTTTTTTTACATCCATCAATAAATGGCTGAGAAATGCATAATGTACACTTCAAAGACATTTCTTAATTTATTTAATTTAGAATGAAATAGTATTCAGATTGTTCCCTGTATTTATAGTATTATCATCAACCCATTATGTCCCCACCGAGGGGCACGGGTCTCTTCCCTGAGGTAGGTATAGGCCATACTCCACCATGGGGGCCAAGTCCGGATTGGTGAAGGCTTGTAAGACTAGTGGCTGGTCTTACTGTCAGAAGTTTTCAAGCCGCCCTAAGGCCTCTGACTTGGGTTAACGACTGCCATCTATCGACGGCAGCCGGCACCAACTGCTTAACGTGCCTTGCGAATCACGGAACCGCTCGGAAAAATGCCACTAGCGTTAGTCATAGACGGTGACCCAACCATGGACTGAACGCGCCGTATGTTGCTTAACCGTGGTTATCGTTTAAGATCACTCAGACAGCCCAGGCTACGAGCGTATTTATAGTATATCACGATATTTCTTGCCAAGTTTTATAGTTCTTCAACGGGATATTCCCGTGAACGTCGAAATATACATATGTTGGCGGCTTAAACCGCCATATCTATTTCCACCTTAACTTAGAATTTCGATCTTTTTAACACCTTCAAGTGACGACGACAACGGACGGACGAACGTGATCCTAGAGTTCCGTATTTCCCTTTAGAGGTACGTAACCCTAAAACCTACTGACCTCTGTAGCGCAGTGGTTAGTGCATCTGCCTACCATGCGAGAGGTCCCGGGTTCGAATCCCGGCTGGGACAAAAAAAAAACTCAGGTCTTGGATGTTTACATGTTTGTGACGTCAGTGTTTCTGGTTCCCACGACACAGGGTATCCTAGTGTGGCGCCAGAAGCAATTTATTATTTATTTTGCGTATGGTATGCAGCGAGCTAAAATACAAAAGGGAGGCCATCTATCCACTCGATCACTTCCTCGTCGGCTTCGTGAATTTTCCGAACGCCTCCCTTCATCGACCATAGGGGACAGTGGTCGGTAATGTGACACATAGTTTGCACCTCTCCGCAACTGCAGGTGGGATCGGTACCTTCCACTTATGCATCAGGTCGGCGCATCTACCTTGCGAAGTTCGGCATCTATTGATTTGTGTCCAGTATCTTCGGGGTAGGTCAAATCCAGGGACACTAAGTTTGGATCAGTCCAGAAGCAATGTATGTGCCTGTATGAATGTTATGTTATGTTACTCACAATGACATCAAATTTGGCGTATATGTCCTTGAGCCGTCCCTCGCTGTCTACCAGTGGCAACGCGGACACGCGCCGGTTGACGAACTTCTTAAGCGCGTCGATGATGGAGGTCTCCTCCGTGGCCGTCTCGATATCGGCCAGGGTGCCGATGCGGAGTTCCCGCAACTTAGACTGGAGGTACGTGGGCTTGGGGAGCTCGTTTATCTGTGGACAGGACGGCTGGTTAAATACCGCGGTATGCTTGGGCCTCTTCGGTGGCAATAGGCTATTTGACCGATTTCCGAAAGCCATCTCATATTGTTTGTTGGTGTTCATGGAGTCTTCAGAAAGTCATTTGAAATTGTTTCGTGTATTTCTTCTAAAAAATGCAAAGGAAAATGTACTTTTCAAATGAGCCGCCAAAATGTTATCTTAGGCAATATGGCGTCGCACAGGCTTATGACGTCACTTCCCGGTAAACCAACCAATAAACGTAAGAAAAAATGAAGGACAGACGCCATTTTTACTAGCATGTGACGTCATCATAGAATCGGCCAATGCAGGCCGTTTTCGATACGATGGCGGCAGATACAAATTATAAAATTTTATCTTGTGTTTTTTTTACAAATCGTATTGTTCTTTTAGTTAAAATGCCTTAGAGCGGTTTTTAGAAAAATAATTTATACGAATACTTATAAATAATACTGGTTTTTTTCACATTGTCAAATAGCCTATTGGCCAAGCTACATTTTTGAACATGAACGGAAATCTCAAACCCTTTTCGAGAATTATGCTTCCAGTACAATTTCTGCTTCTCAGACTTGTAAGTAAGTCTATATGTATTAATTTGTTAAGATATTCAACAAAAAGCCTAGACCTTCAATGACGTTTCTATGATGTCACAAACACGGTACGAGTATGAGTATAAATCCTCTGGCTTACTTAAAAAAAATACAAATGACATATTATGCGAAAAAGAGTCTTTAATCATGCTCTGATGACGTCACAAACACCAAAATTTTAGAAAAATATAATTTTTATTTAAATAGACATAATTAAATTCAAAAGCAACGAAATTAGTATCTTGAAATGGTCAATATTTTCAAAATAAATTATAAAAACATTCATGGCCAATTCATCTCTGTGGTCGCACGCAATGTTTGACACCAGTCAGGAATTAGTCATATTGCACTCGTTCAAACGATTGGAATTGAAAAGAGGGAGAGGGGGAGAGGGAGAGAGGGAGAGGGAGAGAGGGAGGGGGAGGGGAAGGGGCTTTGATTAAAAAAGCGCGAGGTAAAAGAAGTTTTCACTTGCAAACTATTTTTATATTTTTATTTCAGGTACACAGCATGGCATCCATATTTTGTTAGTACTTAGTAATATTTAGGAAGATAAGAGAATGGATTTAAAAAGTCGCTCAGCGAGGTGTGGAACAGATAAGTATAACTATTGAGGGAAAACGTATCGAAACTCAAGCAATTCGCAACGACAAACATTGCCTTTACAGACTATCAATAATTTGTTTTATTTGCAAACTTGAAACGCAGGATTAGTTGCCAATATTTTAAAGGAGAAGGAGCACAAGGTCTTTGCAAACTAAACGTATGTTTAAAGTAAGATACAGCTAAACATATTTTAATTTTTTATTTGACTCGCTAAAACATGTGTCGACAGCGTGCAACGATTTTGGAGTTTAAGATTCCAAAAAAAAAAACAAAACATCTCATAATCTTATTCTGACACTAAATGCAGGATAAAATGAACGATAAATTTAAACAAAATACATCAAGGTAATGATGAAAAATTGCATCGACTGCTTCGTTGGTTGAGCCGTTAAGGCGCTTGGCTGCCAAGGAATAAATAGGTGGTGGGTTCGATTCCCACTGGGGGCCGCCGTACATTTGTACAAATGCCTCACACACACCACACACACACACACACACACACACACACACACACACACACACACACACACACACACACACACACACACACACACACACACACACACACACACACACACACACACACACACACACACACACACACACACACACACACACACACACACACACACACACACACAAACAAACAAACACACATTCACGCACGCGCGCCAAGGTTTTGAATGATTTGTGTTTCCCAACCACCAATGCCAGCTCATTTTATTGTTGTCAGCTTTAAGAACTTTAACACTTGCCACAGCGACGCTTGGACAAGAATACTCACGTAGAGGAAGAGGAACCGGAGGATCCGCTTGTGAGTGAGTATGTAGAGTACGTTCCCGGTTTCCGGATCGATGACCGGGAGCCGGTGGATCCGGTTCGTGATCAGCATCCGGATGGCGGCGTACAGCGAGGAGTCCGGCCCGATTGAGACCAGCGGCATCACCGAGCCCTTCAGGACTTCTGTGGAAGGTCAACCAGGGAAATAATATAATCAATTGCGTTACTTTTGTGTCCCTCTGATTATCATTGTATTTTCAATAATGCGTAGGATTCTAATTATTAAAAATGCCTCAAATTCGTATGTACGTGTTATTCATTAAAAGAAATATATTATGTATTCAATTGGAATTAAATTTAAGATTCTTTTTGCCACTAATAGAAAAGTCTAAGTTTCAACATTTAACATAGGTAACGCTAATCGGTAATCTAGAAGAATATTCTTGCTAAAATGTCGGAAACATAATTTGTTATTATAGTATAACTGATTTTATTTATTATTCAACAAACGTGTCCGGTCAGTTGTGTAGTGATTCCTCTTTACATAACCTCGTAAGGCCCGACCTTGAAAAGAACAATTGATTTTGTGATCACTTGAAGACATTGGGCCTCACGAGGATATAGTAGCAGGCCGGCACAACCGTCTATTACGAGTAGGATGATTTTAAATGATTGAAATGGAACGGGTGCGTTTTTGTTTAGATGTCAGTCGATCCCTAGCTAAGCTAGGCGAATCCCGATGAAAAGATAAAATAAAAGTATTTTGGCCAATTAAGCCTCCACCAATCCGGATTTGGCCCCCGTGGTGGAGTATGGCCTATGCCTTCCTCAGGGAGGAGACCCGTGCCCCTCGGTGGGGACATAATGGGTTAATGATGAAGCATATTTTTAATGAAAGTAGAGTGCTACGGGACGTTGCTGCAGCGGCCTGCAAAAGCGGCAGTGATGGACGAACGTGTAAGCCTAGGCGCAGACTAGCGACACGCTACAGGCGACAGCTCAACGACAAGACGCGTCGACAGGCTACGGCCGTAAATTTTCATATATTTTGTTCGAATCTCCGCACACTTGGCGTCAGAGTCGCGGAGTCGCGACGACAAGACGCCCCAAAAGCAAATGACAACGTCGCGTCCGACGCGGCGACTTGACGCGGCGACAAAGCCCCCTGTTTGCGATGGCTCTAAATGTGTTCATTTTTTTAATTTTACAAATAGCTTTCTATTTCCAACCAGTTCGTAATTCAAGTTTGTTTCGTTGAAATGTTTCGGAGTAACACATCGTTCCATTTTTAATTTACAAGACCGATATGAGATTACTGCTCTCAATTGAGTACTACGAAATGGGACCCAAAGGCGTGCTCAACTGCTCACTGCTAGAGCCGATAAAATTTGAAATTGAAATTGAATATTCGCTCGATTTGAGCACGTTACAAGTCAAATATTCGGCATATCAGTACAGCGAGCCGGCTCGATACGAGCGCCGAGCGCCCGAGCGCGCTCCACTCGGCTGTCGGTTTTTTGGCGAACCGCTTTGAATGTTACATTACAAGTTAGTCGCTTCCTGCACGAGCACGGCACGTGTCTTGCTGCGCTGATTGTGTCGTGATATTTTTGCTATTTTTTAGGATATTTAACTAGTTCAATCCGCCACTTTCATGCATTTGCTCACAAGAACAAATATTCACGCAAATATTCACAACGAGCGAATATTCAATGCCACCTTAAGGCACGCCACTTCTGTCGTCGGCCATCCTCATCCAGTTACTGCTAGCAAAGTGCCCTAAATTAATTGATATGAAATGGGGCCCCAGGGCGTACTTTATTTCTGTGTTCGCTTCTTCATCGCATATTATACTATTACACATTGGGTTACATTATTCGAGATTTCGTACGGAACCCTTAACTTTTTGAAAATCCAATATAGCCTCATGAAAAATGTAGCTTTCTAATGGTGGAAGAATTTTTATAATCGACCCAGTAGTTTCTGAGCCTATTCATTACAAACACACACATACACACAAAAGTACAAATCTTTTCTCTTTATTATATTATTAGTATAATAGTGTTAGTGTCAGTGTCAGTGTTAGTGTTAGTACAGTCTGTTAGCTTTTATAATATACCTCGGGCTTTAGAGTAAGCTTCGGTTTTCGCCGAAAGCACACGAGCGTAATACTACTTCCTGCTCTGTATAAAACTTTTCTTCACTACTTTAAAATGTTAAGTTAAATTAAGTGTCATATTAGTTCCGATATTTCTATTACACGAATACATCCGATTCTATCCGATAGTAGCCGAGGTATATTCTAAAAGCTAACAGACTGAATTAGTATTAGTACCGTAGAACGGGGCGACTTTCAAATTATGGGGCGAAAATGATAATTATATTTTTTATTTAGCTCCATAACTCGCTTTAACCTCGTAAGGCCCCGTGTAGTCAGAGAAATACATAAACAATTGTTATTATCAAGGTCGGACCTTACGAGGTGCGAGTTATGGAGCTAAATACAAAGAAAATATTAATTATCAATTTCGCCCCACAATTTGAAAGTCGCCCCATTCTACGGTATAGATAAACAAAACTGAGTACGAGTTTTGAGAATACGGTAGTTGACACGTACAACAATAAATTATTTGATATGCTGGATTAAAACAAAAATTTCAAAAAACAAATTTCGGAAAATGTATCTCTTTTAGTCAATTACTAGTTATTACAATTTTTAAATAGATGAAACATAAAAAGAGTGACGTTACAAGCAAGTATTTTCATACAAAATTCCGTTTTAAAAGTAACTTATTTGACATTTTGTCAACTACCCAAATGAGTTTACTCACGGCGCCAGGTCTCGAGGCGATGCTCCTCGAGCTCGTCCATGGCCACGTTGGGGCTGGTGTAGTACATCTGCAGGATCTTGATGAAGTCCGTGATGGTGAGCATCCCGACGAACCTCTGCCGCTGGGAGTCCCACAGCGGGGCGGCGCGAACGCCTGCGTGGGAGGGAGACGGTTATACGGTTGCCGGGCACGTCTGCCAGTGTTGCCGACACAAACGGGAATGTATTACGACGTAATGAACGAATCCTTCCTTGAAGGGCGTGTTCTATGGTTGCCTGGAAGAAATTGCTTGCAGTAATAAGGCTGCTTACTGTACTTCGATTTGTTAAATTTCTGTGTGCAATAAAGAAAATTATATCTATCTAGTTGTCGCTCACAAGAAGGCTTCGCTTTTTTTATAAACATATCGCCGCCGAGGTTTTTTATTTTCGCAATTTTACAACAATAATAAAAGTAATTCAGCTGAATAATTATTGTTTCCGCTAGTTTTTGACCCACACCACCAATAAAAACGGAATTATTCTAGTTTATTTGTGGAGAATGACAAAGAAAATATGTTTTTTTTTATTTGGACTAAAAGTTTAGCAACTATAACATTGATACACAATTACCTACTAAAACTGAGTTAATGATAACTGACCTACGAACCTACGGCTTCCGGCATGGTAATAAGACGTGATACCGCTATACCAACGAGGCAGAGTATTTAATGTCCTAATTATATAACGCCGGTCCTTAAAGATAATATACCAAAATGCATTGCCGGTCCAAAGGAACAAACTACAAAATGTGCAACCGTCAAAACTTTCAGTTGGGATTTTGGGATGACTATTGTCAAAACTTGAAAACGCACAAATCTTCTAGCGTCAAAATGTGCCATGAGAAAAATGTACAGTGCCACCATCCTATGTTCAGTTGATAGCGGCGCTAGTGGAGAATTTAGTAGTAACATTTAAGAAATTTACTTAGAAAATTGAGAATATTTTAACCCGTCTTTAAATTTTAATGAAAATATATCTATAAATCTTGGTAATTGAATAAATAATACAAAAAGGGGGAAACAGGATTTACAATTAATTCGTTAGTTACAATTTTGCCCACCTGAACAGATAACTTGGTGGCGCTGTAAAGGCAACAAAAAGTCAAAACGCGCCATAGACAGAGAACTTTTCAATGACAAAATGTGCAATAATCCTATAAATTCATAAGTAGGTATAGTTATTTAATATTATATCCCAACTGTAACACGGATGAATAGCGGAGCAACATGGACCCCGGGTGGTGGCAAAATGGTGCTTGTTGGACAAAGCGTACCTAGTAAGTAAACACTTCCAAAAAATCATCCTAGGTATTTTATTTATAAAAATACCGTACCGTATCAAAATTTCGAGTTGCTTCAAATATTTGTCCATTGCAGTTTCCGTCACATTACTTTTCAAACCTTGCACATCAAGTCCTTGAAACATTATAGTGTAATGATCATTCCAAAATGTGCTCTTTATTAAATGTAAAATGCACATTCTGATGCCACTGGAGCATTCCATCGCAGATACATTCATGGCATTTGCTCATTTTGTCGTTGAGGATTAAACATTTTGTCGATTGTTCCTTTGGACCGTCGCGTCAGTGCATTTTGGCATAGTATCTTTAAGGACCCGGCTAGGGAAATGCCAACGAGAAAAAATGCCCAAGATGTAAACGCTCTTTACGCTCTCTCAAGAGCGTTTACATCTTAGGCATGTTTTTCTAAATAAAAAAAAAAAACAAAATGTTTTGTGAAAAAAAAACATTAGAAAGACAAAGAAAAAGGTTTGTGTTGATTACCACACTCACCGTAAATCTGTGCGGTGGTAACCAGGAGAAGATTTATTTATTAAGTACCTATTATAGTTTCCGAATTTCACTAAGAAAATGCTTAAGTAACGTTCTGTCACGCTCTTTTCTGAGAAATTAGACGAGACAGCACTACAATTAGGTAATGTGACGACCTCTGTGGCGCAGCGGTTAGCGCATGTGCCTACCATGGGAGAGGTCCCGGGTTCGAATCCCGCTTGGGGACAAAAAAAAGGAACCCAGGTCTTGGATGTTTACATGTTTGTGACATCGCTGTTTCTGGTTCCCACGACACAGGGTATTCTAGTGTGGGGCCAGAAGCAATGTGTGTGCCTGTATGTAAATGTTATGTTATGTTAAACAAAAAAAAACTACTTAGCGAAATTCTTAATTCTGAAACTGGCTCTAAGACAATTGAAAGCAAGCAAGATTTGGTCGAACCCTCTATTAAATTACATAAGTTCACGCCTGTATCCCGGAACTGTAGGCTTGCCACGATCAAGGTTTGCCACTTGCCACGATCCTTACATAACTCTTTCGTGGCATCTACATTCATTAGTCTTACCATGCTCGCACACAGGTTTCGGGTAGTTTACCCCCATATTAATAAGCAAAGGCTACAAAAGCTGAAGTTTAAAAGCTACCACACAGCACTAATAGATGGCGCTAGTAGTATTTATAAACGCTGAAATGTGATAGGATTATTTTTCCGCCGCTTACGATATTTTTATATTGTAACACTAGCGACCCGCCCCGGCTTCGCACGGGTGTATATTATGGTGTATGTATATTAGTTCCGTGGAAAATTCCCAGGTTAGTATTTTTTTACACCTTGGGTTACATTATTAGGGATTTCGTACAGAACCCTAAACTTTTTGCAAATCGAATATAGCCTATGTTAGGTACTCAGGAAGAATGTAGCTTTCGAATGGTGAAAGATTTTTTAAATCGGCCCAATAGTTTCTGAGCCTATTCATTACAAACATACACACACACAAAAATACAAATCTTTCCTCTTTATTATATTAGTATAGATTAGCATAGATGTCTCATCCGTCCGTGTGGCTGGCCGCAGCATTGGTGTTTTCATACTTGTTTAAGAATATTGCACTCATGGGTCTTGAATTTTGACTTTCTTAGGTAGATGGACATTCGTACAAAACTTTGTATTAGATTTAAGATGATTTGAGAAAAGATTGTCAGAGTGGAGTTTTTTTTGCTGCCTTTTTCTCCACTACATTCGGCCCCAAGGCAGCGGCTAACATTATCATTTTATGTACATTGACATTCATCAAGCAGAATGTAAATTCTTTACGTTGAAATAAATTTCTGATTGCCGATTTCATCATTAACAGCCATTTGATGCCCACCGTAGGGCACATGGCTTCCTCATGGTTTTCCAAGTTTCCCTGTGTTATACCGCCCGCCCCCATGTTATACCAACTCAGTGACCAGGTCGCGAGACCATCTTGTGGGGGCCTGCCCACGCTGCGTCGTCCGGTCCGCAGTCGCCAGGTCAGAACCAACGGCCATCAGCTCTCCGAGCTATGAACCCCGCCCACGGTCACTTCAACTGAGCAATAGGCTAGTTGCCCTAAAAAATGTAATAAGTCCATCTTTTAGATTATTCAAAAATAAGGGACATGTATTTTTTTATTTGTAAATTAGACCAAAAATGACATGCATTTTTTAGCACGGAGTGACGTCACACGTAACTTTAATGGGCTATATCTTTGTTATTTTTTGTTTAATCGAAAAAAGAAAAAATACGTGTCCAATATTTTTTTTTATAATCTAAAATACGGACTAAATAGAATTTAATTATTTTGACCCTGGAAACTACCCTACGAGTATTCTTCGAGCTATATTAGTAACACGGGTTCTTCTGCGGATTTTCTCATTCCTGAATCGATCACGCGGTGAATCTTCTAACATAACTCTCTCCATTGCTCGTTGTGCGATCTTAAGCCTGGCAACATACATTGGTTATATACATAACATCAACACAACATTTACATACAGGCACATACATTGCTTCAGGCCCCACACTAGGATACGCTGTGTCGTGGGTACCAGAAACAGCGACGTCACAAACATGTAAGCATCCAAGACCTGGGTTTTTTTGTCCCTGGCCGGGATTCGAACCCGGGACCTCTCGCATGGTGGTCAGATGCGCTAACCGCTGCGCCACAGAGGTCGTTAACGTATCATCATCGTCATAGGTATCGTAGACCTTTATCTTGGGACGCTGAGGTATTTTGGACGCGAAAATGTGTTTCAATTTCACGAACGTATGTAACATGTCTATCGGGTCGGAATTTTCTCCTCTTTCAATTGATATCCTATTCAAAACGAAAACAATTTTAACAAAAATAAAAACAGTTAACTCAATTTTTTTTTTAATTAAAACTTGTTAAGTACCTCCGATAAAAACAACGATCGATGGGTACTTTTGACACAGCATTTACGGACGTAATGGAAACGCTTTATGGTACAATCCCCGGCCATTAAATGCATATGATACCATTTGATACCGGCCACATGTGTGCCATATCGCTGGAATTCCAATCAGCCAGCTAATATGACACCTTATGGGCTATACTACGTTTACGATGAAATTTACAAGCTTAACAAGGGTGCCATCCACAAAACAATCAGTCCAATAATATGTAATGCAGCCTATACAGGACTATTTTTTCACCAGTACAATAAATCAACATACGTAATAGTAGTCCTAAAATACAAATAACAACATTTTTTGTTACTACCCCTTTGGTAGAAAAAAACAAAAATACCAATGTCAACTTACCCGAAAATCTTAAAGAAATGTGGACTCATTACGCATTATCGATTCTTCATCATCAACCCACTATGTCCCCACCGAGGGGCACGGGTCTCTTCCCTGAGGAAGGTATAGGCCATACTCCACCAAGGGGGCCAAGTCCGGATTGGTGGAGGTTTGTAAGAAGGCCTCTGACTTGGCTTAACGACTGCCATCTATCGACGGCAGCCGGCACCAACTGCTTAACGTACCTTGCGAAGCACGGAATCACTCGGAAAAAATGCCACTAGCGTTAGTCATAGACGGTGACCCATCCATGGACACGCCATATGTTGCTTAACCTTAGTGATCGTTCAAGATCACTCAGGCAGGCCAGGCTACGAGCGATTCGCATTATCGATGAGCATAACTAAACGCACGAACAGGCAACTGTTTCTTTATGTCATCGCGCGCGGCTTGCGGGTAAAGATCGTTTCACCAAACAAGTCCCACGGAAATATCCTTAAGACTATGACAATGAAAGCCAAAATTCATTAACTCATGGGACTTCTTTCATGAAACGAACTCTAGGAAAAGAAGCGGCGGCGGCGGCGCAGCCAGTATGACTTATGACGTAGCAAAAAAAATCTTACTTGATCCCGATTCTTCCTTCATACGTATATCGTGTTGCGCGCGTAATTTTCGACTGCAGGAAGTACGGAAACGGCGCACGTGCCTAGGTCAATGCGCGCGGACTGACTGACCGCTGACCGGGTCACCGAGAACGAGAAGGGATGCTATGTTGCAAATCGTGCGCCGGCCAGCCCGCCGCTCACCCCACCCCGCCGCCCTCTACCTCGCACCGTTGAAGCCTTGTAATTAGTGCGCCCATACGTTACAGATTGGATGATGATGAAGGATAAATTAATGAAACAGAAAAAAAAAATGGCAATTTTATTTGATAAATGTAATCCACTATAGATACCAATGATATGGTAAAATTTATAGTACCGGTGAAAAAGTAACCCTGTATAAGTCCTACTGTGGAGCACAAGCTGTAACGAGGTGCAATCGCCTCGTTGCTTTTTAATGATTGGTTCACATAACCCTGAGCTTCCGAACTGAGTGTACGTCCTTCTATTTTTATTACAACACGTTACCTGATCGCTCTATTCTCCATACATTAGGAATTTATCTAAATCCATTACAATCATACAATTCTAAAGGTACATAATTATGTAAGTGTTCTACCTTTTTATACTCCAAATTGTATTTTTATATTTATCTTTTAGACCGTAGTTAAGCTTCTCTATTTTCATTGTTCTCAGGTGCCTTTCTTTTACCACATAAATAAATATATAAAGTTCCGTGCCCCTGGATACCCTCTTTCACTATACGACCGCACTCCCGAATCGCCAAGTGCGGCAAAGGATTCTCTAAATCAGATGCGTTATGACCTTGAAAAGAAAAATTAAAATCGTTTGTTATTAGGAGCCGCTCGGAGCACAGAGTGGTTGAAGACGCTGGTCTTTAACGCGAAAAGATAATTTTGACCAAGGAATTACCTTGGCAACTACGATATTGTAAGATAAGTACTCATCAATCACTCTAGGTCAATAATAATCGGACATACACTTCTGTGAGTAACTGCAGTTTTATTTATGCTGGATTTAACAGTCAAATGTTTCTGTTAGAGCTCTGACTGCGATGACTTTTCCTCGGGATTTTTAACGCATCAATTTTATGGGATTTACAATGCGGCTGGGTGCCTTAAGTTAACATTTCTCGATAACATGAGACAAAATAACAGTGCGCAAAAGGAAGATTACTATATAAAATTAAAAAGATACTTAAGAGGAGTCATTGACAACGTCGTTTTAATTTTTTTCTTGATATTCGCTCTTACGTCGTGAACAAAAAAACGTGTCTAATTACTGTGAGGCTGTTTTCCTCCACGCTACTGATGTATGCAACTTTTGAGAATTTCATTAACCTGTACAATTTTTGGTGGGTGACCCTTTTTCTTGCCACGGAGGCACAATGTCGCATTTATGTTTGCTTTGCTTTTAAGTGTGCTTTTGTTTTTTAAATAATTATTTTCTTATTTTCTTCTTTCTCTGTCTCTCTCTCTCTCTCTCTTTCTCTCTCCCTCTCTATTTCTTTTTCATTTTTTTCTTATAAAACAAACAAATCCTGGACATGAAATGAAATATTTCATTAGTTTCCCAAAACTCTGTTACAGCTCAATTAAATTAAAAGTGTATTTTTTAAAGACCCAAAAGAAAGTTAAAAGGAGGCTTCTGCTCCGCTGTGGGACACAGTCACGGCTAATTAAAACTAATATTGAAATAAATATGTACATCTACTTTTTATATAAAAAAAAGGTTTTGTCTAAGACCTTTCCAATGGTATAGATCTCAAGTTGCTACAAGGGTGCGTGATGACCATAAATATTTGCTTTACACATGACTGCTGTACGAGACGTCATCAGTGATACATCAGTGACCTCCCTAGCAGATTTGGCAAAGTGTGATCAAACTACTATAGCACAACGAGGGAAGAACCTTAGGATACTGACCTCCGCCGTAAGAAACAATACGATGACGCAGTGGAGGCTATAAATACGTCGTGACACTGTGTAATACAAAAAACTGAATGCCTGAGTGAAAACATTACTTATCATTCTCCTAAAGACCTTGGAATGATCTCTCATGGGTTACAAATTCAGTTCATGGTGTGTTTCCATTGATAAATCTCAACTAAAATAGGCTATTTGACAGATTTCTGAAAACCATCTCATATTTTTTGTTGGTGTTCATGGAGGCCTCAGAAAGTGGTCATTTTAAATTATTTCGTGATTACTTCTAAAAAAGGCAAACGAAAATTTGCTTTTGGAACAAGCTGCCAAAACGCTATCTTGGGCAATATGGCGTTGCACAGGAATTATGACGTCACTGGTAAACAAACCAATGAACGTAAGAACGATATTAATGACAGACGCCATTTTTACTGAGCTGTGACGTCATCATAGAATCGCCCGATCCATGCTGTTTTCGTTACAACGGCTGCAGATACATAATTGAATGAATTGTTTTATCAATAATATTCTTTTTTTAGTTCAAATGCCTTAATACGGTTTTAAGACTCATAATTTATACGAATACGTATAAATAATACTGTTAATTTTCACACTGTCAAATAGCCTATTAGTGTTGGATCCTAAATAATTTACAACACTTAACATTTGAGGGGCCATAGATCTGATACGTTAGAAAAAAAACTGTAACAAATATATGTTTATTTTCCATTGGGGCCATGTAGCCCCTTAACCTGTAGAATTTTTGGTCAGCCGATCGGCTTACCATAGGAATTAATAATTAATACTTTTGAAGGTCATACATAACGCAACTGACTAATGATGTAAGTTTCACTGATTTGTGAACCCTATTATTCAATAGTTAGCAATAATAGTTGCTAAATGTATTCAGTTTTGCAGTGTCAAAATTTATTTTATTTTGTTTATGGTATCCAGCGGGCTAAAATACAAAAGGGGCCTCCCTTTTGTATTTTAGCCCGCTGCTATCCACACGGTCACTTCCTCGTCGGCTTCGTGAATTTTCCGAACGCCTCCCTTTATTTATTTATTTATTAAAGGTAAACTTACAGGTAACAACCAAAGAGGCATTAAAACTATTAACAAATCAGTCTAGAACTAGGCTGGAACTCAGATGCAGTTTACACAGCATGATAGCTTTCATTAAAATTATACATTAAGTATAAGAGTTTAACATCAAAATGGTTATTACATGTTTTTATTAGTTTATAAACCTACTTGTTATTTTTCAAGTAACAGTCTCCATATAACATAATAATATAACATTGCAAATTTACTCTTATAGGTAACAGGAAGTAGTAAAAATTAAGTACCTAATTATATAATAACGAAACAGAGTTTATAATTTTTTTGACATGCTTTTTAAGAAGTAGAGCTTTGTTATTAAATATGTCTAACTCAGGATCTTTAGCCAAGAGAATATCATATGCTCGACTCATTCTTGATAACGGATTAAAATAAGAAGTATTAATGGACCATAGTGGACAGTGGTCGGTAATGTGACACATAGTTCGCGGAGAGGTGCAAACTATGTGCAAGTGTCGAATTTGTTTTTTTTCAAATTGTTTTTTCTAAATCCGTCAGGGAAAAGTAAGTACTTACAGTTTTTTTCTAACACTACCTAGATTATTATTCAGCTACACGACTGTCATCTTTTATGTTAATTGGAACGTTGAGTTGGAATGAAATTTCTTAGGAGCTAGGAAATTAAAAAAAAAATAGGATGTCATTTTCGCTAATGTTGTCGAAGTTATTAACGAGTCTAATCTTCTCTCTTCTCTTATAGGTATATAAAAAAGGATTGCTGTTCGTTAGTCTCGCTAAAACTCGAGAACGGCTGGACCGATTTGGCTGATTTTTGGTTATTCATATTTCTGGAATTCCAGGGAAGGTTCAAATGGTAAGAAAATATGGAAAAATTACGAAACCTTTGGCGGTACGAAGTTTGCCGGGACAGCTAGTATCTAATAAATTCATTAGTGTAACAGAATTACGCCAATCGCGATTAGACCTTCAAAAAGTGCACGCTATTATCTGGCCATAAAAATACTAACTATTTCCAGCCATACCCGAAGTGTGTTCGGGTTTTGCGATCCCCTGTAAGGGTTCCGCGAGAATTCAGAAAAAAACAAAACACCTCTCTCTGGTCGAACGTAGGTAATTAAATACAGTTACTCGTATTAATAAAGAATATTTCTTTAAAAACAATTGTTTTATTGTAGGGTTCCTTCAAGTATTTCGCTTTCTAAAAGGGTTGCGTCACGAAAAAAGTTTGATAACCACTGATTTAGACTATCAATTTTAATTTTAAATAATCGTGCACAATTTGACACAATTGGTACACACTGACTTTGTCTGAATAGATAGACGGGTAGATAGAATGTTCTTTATTGTATATACACCAGGAATTGGACATGAGAATAACATAGTACAGGGGAATTGGCGGCCTTAATGCTCGTTTGTACAGTAAGGTACATATTATTATTATTAGTATTATTGAGGATCGAGTTGCTGTCGATTGTCTTGTATTGTAGTTATACCTATTATTTATTTTCTGTCCGTGGCTTTAATTTTGATTACTAAATAAATTCATTTTCATTTTCATGCGAAATGTGGCAAGAAATGTGTTAGTACAAAGTGTAGAAAAAATCCGCAACTTGTTTCGAAAAAACATTGAATTCGTCTGCTTAATTCCGCGAGACCCACTCGCATTTGGCCGGAAAATCGCACCTGGCAACACTAGCCGTGACCCTGCCTGGCCTTGGACTTTTGCTTACATTCGCGGTTGCGTAACAATGGTAAATATTAGCAGCACAGCAGCAACACAGACGCTGCATTTTCCTGATTATCAGGCACCGGTGCAGCGTTATTAAGAATATTAACAGCCTCTCACTATAACTTGTCCCCTGACACGGTCATGTTTACGCCCTATCACAAGGGTATAGAGTTCGTATTTTAACTGGACGGACGACTTCTTATGATGAACGCACTGTAGTGAAGTATGTACTCAATACTAAACACAGGCTGAAGTGTCTAGGATTTATTGATAGATTAATAGATTAACTATGATTATGGTAATAGGCACTCGCATTAAACATCGAAAACTAGACAAATTGGAAGGAAAGTGCAGTACGCTGATCATCCTAATAGGTAGGTAAGATAAAATATACATGTGGCGCTTGATTTTGATTAAAACAAATAACATGCATTGTATTCGCAGCGTACATTTACACACAGAGCACACTCGCTTGCAGATTTTATAATTAAATTATTTTATAAAACGAAACTTGGAACACACTATCACAGTTATCGACGTGTAATCGAAGACAATGTTCCAATGGTTCTATGTATAAGAACGCCGACTTGTTTACTACATAGATTAAATGTACTCGCATTTAGCAATTCGCCTAGCAACAGCTATGTAAGACGTAAGCAACGCAATGAAATATACCGTACAGCTAATGTTTTTAATCTTGGCGGAATTTTTGTAGGAAAATTCCGATGTCAAAGCCCCTTGACATTTTATTAGCACAACAAAAGCTACGTCCACTTTGAGTAGACAGTCATGATTGAAGATAATTCTCCTTTTATGATCATTCTGGCGTCTTATACTGAGTGATTTGAAAAACGAGAATGGCCTCATGAAGACGTAGTGCCTACAGAAAAGTTTGTCATTCTTTTCCCTTTCGTCTCCTACGTCAACTGAGAACGCGTATAAATGATGATGCGCTCTCGACTATACGAGGCAACGGATGCACAGTTTTTAGAAACTGATTGCAAAGTAAACAAACCAGTTTGATTCACGACTCTAAAGTTTTAGGTATTCTTATCGCATTCAGTCGGGTCGATTGCCAATTTCAGCCGTTCAACTTGGTTAGAGCGTAAGGGGCGCCGAGCCAATAGTTTGTTTACATTGCTCTCACCTCCTGAAAAGTGTAATATGTACTGACGGACTCTCACCATTGTAGACGAGCGCAAAAAAGGCCTTCTTCACCAATAGCTGGGTGTCGAAGACCACCAACTTGGCCGACGTGGGGATCAGGTCGTAGCACTTGTGGAACTTGAAGAACTTGACGAATATCTGGGATTCGTCTTCCTCTGGAAACATGGAGAGAATGGCTTTGATTATTATTAAACATCTAGAGGTCTGGTTTTGTTTTAGTTTCTATATACTGTAGGCAGAATCAACTGCATGCTGGAAGTTAAGTGGTGTACAGTTTTAAATTAGCTATATTATATTAGCGGATAAAAAAACCGCGGAGGACTCCGTCGTCTACGCAGGCCATTAGCGAATAAAAAAGTCCGCGGACATAAATCCCTCGTCTGCGCAGCTATCAGAGAGAGAGTTTGCCACGCGTGCGCACCACGGATGGGCAATTTCAAACACTGAGGTATGTAAAAACCTCAAACAGTCAGGTTACCTCACTACGTTTTCCTTCAAAGTTACAGAGTGGTATTGATAAATTAACTTGACAAAGGTACGTAACTTAAGAAACAAAGGCATTGGAACATGCCGGGATTCGAACCTACGACCTCCCATGAGAAGCCGGCGTTCTACAGCTCCGCTACCACCGCTATGATTATGATGAATGATACTAAATATTAGTCACGCTCACAATGTAGTGCTAAGACTACGTATACGTGGGTTACAAACAATGCAGGGCATCTGCGGGACATATGCGACAGAGTATGGACAATTCAAACGTCTGTGCTGAGCGTTTTGCTTATTTCTAGCGTTCCGTACCTCGAAAGTACCTCGTACCTCCTGTGGGTTGACTGGTAGAAAATGCCATTAGCATTAAGTCCACCTTTTGTACACTATTGTTTGTGCAATAAAGAATTAATAATAATAATAATAATATAAAGCAAAAAAACGGAACCCTTATAGAATAAATTTGTTGTCCGTCCGTCTGTCTAGAGCCTTTATCTCAGAACGCGTGGAAGTATCGAGTTGAAAATAAAACCATATACTCAAATGTACAGTCCCTGGAGCTATGAAAAAATCAAATGAAAAAAATGATATGGTCGATTATGCCGCAAAAAAGTGTATTTCGATCTTCAAGGGAATCAAAATTTATATAGGTTTCTTTCCGTTGACTTAGAACTATGAGATTCGATTCAGGTTCGACCTTGTGAGGTGGTCGCTGGAAACTCTTAGTTATATAATAAGGTACTTAGTTATAAGTAAGTCAAATAAGTGTATCAAGTGTATAATTCATTTGGCAATAAATAATATCCTTATTCTTAAATTACAAATGACTTGTTATGATACTAAATAATATTATAAATAATGTATGTTTATTTTATCTTCAAGGATTTAAGCCACATAATAGTTAGCTTGTGTAATGTTCACGTGCACTACGTGTAATGTTTATTTTTATTAATGTACAAATATTATGTTGTGATACATTTTAGTTCACCCAGAATGGATCACTGAGCCCAAAGATACAATTTAATTTAGTTTGGGGTTCAGAGTTAATTTATATATTCTTAAGTTTTCTGATCAATAAAACCTTTTTGAATTTTTTTTTATTTAAATACAGGAAAAATCTCAAAATTATATATTTGTAATGAAATCATAATAAAATTAGTCTTTGAAGTTCGGAAAAATATGCGGGTACGGAACCTTCAGTGGACGAGTCCAACTCGCCCTTTTCCGGCGTTTATTCCAAATTACAAATGAAGTACTCGAGTCACGACTGGCTGTGTTTATGGCCTAATTCTTCTAACTGGGTGATCTGTTTGTTTATTTACGTTGCGAGCGCACGCCACTTGGCGTGAAATGTACTCGTAGACCCGCGGTCAAAATAACCAGGCGCGGCGTCCCGCTCCTATACACTGTCACCGATAGAGACGTTAAATTCTTGAAGACCGCTGAAATTCACTGGAAACGCTTTAGGGCCAATTTTTCAATAGTCAGATAAAACTTAACTGGAGAATAAATTGAATGCTGTCACTGTCTAAATCATACGACAAGACAGTGACAACATCAGTTTTATTCTCCAGTTAAGTTTTATCTGACTATTGAAAAACCGGCCCTTAGTTGTACAGGTTGCCAAGTTTGTGGAGATCGTAAACTTTTTGGCTGAAAAATATTTTAAACTAATAGAACAGAAATTAAACTGCTAAATCGGACATCAGAGCAATCGTTGAAAGGAATGGAGTAAAATTCACTTTGGGATACTAGCTACTTTAACTGAGTAAACATTCTGATGAATTAGTTATTATTCTAACTTGATGAGGTGATATCCGTGAATTGAAAATAACCTTCAAATTTAGGTAGTAATAATGAACTAAATCTTTATTGTTATCTTCCGTGCTCAAAATGTACATTAGTCATTAATGTTATTCTTTACACAGGGTTATTTAATTTTTTTTTATTAAAACCGCGTTTTACGCGTTAGAGCAATTTCGCAGTCTTCAGTAAATCATTATGCTACATTTCTATGTAGCATAATGATTTACGAAGATACAGACAGTATTCTTACTGTCCATTCTATGGAAGACATAATGATCTTAAGCATAACCCCTTAAATGTTCAACACATCCAAGAGTTCTTTTTTTTTAATTTGTAATTTAGGCTAAAACTGTTTTGAAAACAATAAATGTGGAGTTTCTTTGTTAGTTTCTTCTCCATGTAATCTATTAATTGTGAAACTAACAACATTGACGTTCATAAATTAAATATTATATTTGGATTATGAATAAAAATATTTGAATTGAAAAAAAAAAATACCAACCCAACAAAGCAGAAACACTGCAAAAAAACTCCCTAATATTTTTGTTCTAAGAACAAACCATTTACCATCAATACAAAAGTTGTAGTAACTGATAAACTCAACCCACATGTCTTAAAATATCTACAAAACGGGTGGTTTGTTATAAATATATTCGCTGTAGTTGTAATTAACACCTGAAATGTTAATTGAAATGATTTACCTAAATTCTAGTTCGGACAAAAACGAACAACTACACTCAGAGGCACAATTAACCGCCCACTTTATTCTTTCGACGTAACTTGAAATATTCATTAGGGAATGATTCGCACTCGCTGTGACCACTCACGGAGTACCTTGATGCCGTGGGTATACCCTGTCGAACACGTTTGGGACAATCTTAAAACGCGACTTCGAATCAATCTTTAATGAATATTTCAAGTTACGTCGGAAAATTAAAGTGGGCGGTTGATTGTGCCTATGAGTGTATATTCATTAAATTAGACACGACACGATATAGGTACTATCCCTGTCCGCGCTAAGAGCTTGGCGCGCACACTTCCGTGCACCCAATGCGCTACGCTTGCCACACACCTGTCGGTGCAACGGAAGGCCATGAGTCGTCAGGTTCACGACTCGGCAGTGTATTTTTATTACACGCGGTGCTGCCAACAGAGACCTTGATGGGCACACGCGTCCATTTAGCATAAACACAAAAAAAATACAACAACAAACGGCCGATCAAACGCACCAGTTATTTTAATTCGAAGAGCCAGTAAACAACGCTAAGGTCACTCAATCCGCGCTAGTGTGGTAATTGTAATAGTGGATCCACAGTCTGGGTAAACCTTCGCGAAGCCCCCGGAGACATCCCGCAGGCACTCTTCTTGATTGGGTAGATTCAGTGAACACAGAGAACTGTGCAAAGTTGTACAGTCTGTGCAGGCAGGGAATTGCCTAAGTATAACCATCTATTCGCATCTTTAGAAGTATCAAAGGCGTAATAAGTTGATCAAATCCCGAAGTGAATTTATTTGGTAAGGTCTAGCTTTTTACGCTAACCCTGTCTTACCCCAGACAATTTCATCCGCTGCCTTTCTAAAGGTCACCCTAATCAAAATCAAATGCCCGTTATTTTGTTTGCTGTGTGAGCAATACAAATACAAATCATTAAAGGTAAATCTAACTTTGGACTCAGTAGTACCTACCTAATTATTTCAAGTCAGCGTCGCAAAGTTGTGGGTCGCAATTTTTTTGTAAGTACTTTTAATTAAATTAGTTTTGCAGTCGACACGCTACGAAATTTAATTTAGACGAAATTTTACCGCCAGGCAGTAAATTGTGATCTGTGGACGGTGGAGCTATTTCCTACTTCAACTTACACGGCACTTCGTTAATATGCAAAGCTACCACGCTTTATATTCTGTCAGAGCATGCCCCATTTAACACTGTCGAGAGCTGTAAAAGTTATAATGCAAGAGTACAACACGTTTTAATTAAAAATACATAGCGCACCACCTCCTACAGTACCTTTAACTTTCAAGGCCTTCCGAAACTAAGAAACGTAGCAAGATAATAGGACAGTATTTCGAACGAAGTTCCTTGTCTCAGCTAGCAGCCTCGAAGAAGAGTCGCAACACTCAAACGGAAATCATCATGTATGTCAAAGTCAACTATGGCATAGGGAGAACGAAAAATGGACTCGCAAACGACTTAGTGACTATTGAGACAGGACGTAAAATCGTAGGCCGGCTACCATTCGGGGGACAATTAATTGTTTACTATGACAAATCTATGTACATTGGAAGGTCGATCAACCCACAGATTAACAATTAGGAAGTCTGTCCACGCAATGAACATGGAATTGTCAAAATAAAGTATGAATTGTAGTTTTATGAAACTGGCTCTAAGTAGCGCGAGGGCAACGACAAGGCAGCAGGAAACATCAGTTTGGATAAGAACAACCCAGATTACAAATAAGCTCGAAGTAAGAAAGAAGAGGCCTATGTCTCCCTTGACAGAAAAATAACCAACTAACATAATAGTAGAGGAGCCCATGATGCTAAATCGGGTTACTCGAGCGTCATAGAGACCTATTTGATTGTGAAGTTTAGATGATAAGAAGAAAAAAATGTCATATAATATATACCTTTTCATCGGTGGGGGGAGCGACTATACATTTTCAAATATGTAAGTGAAAAAAAAACTGTTGCATGGACATACTCGAGCGCGTCAGATATTGATAGCATCTATATCCTGTGTATTTTTGAAAATGTACGTATGTTAATCTGATTGTTTCAATGATGGGGGTGGTCGTACGTTAGGGTTTAAAACGAAAAAAAAAAAATTTCATCGAGCGCGTCAGTTTTTCTAAGGGGATGTTATTTGCACCTAAAAAAAAGCTCTTATATAATAATCTGACGATTTGGATGTAACGCAAACTCGCGGCCATTATAAGAATGTGAAAAAAAAATTCGCCATTTTGAAATACTCGAGCGCGTCAGATTAAGATATATATGGTTCTTCTTAATGCCCTAGACGTGCTGTCTCATAATCTGACGATTATCTAGAGGGATTCGCCTAATCTGACAGTTAAAAATTTTTTTTAAATATTTTTTCAAATCTCTGAACTTAATCAATTGAAAAGCTGAAGAAATAGCATGCAAATAAAAAAGTACAGGTTTTTAAGCATAATGCTTGTATTTATAAGAAAATAATTATAAAAAATTAAAATTTTTTGCGTAGTTTTTTTTTAATCATCATCTTCTTCATCGGTAGAATCATATTCGTCCTCTGGCTCGATTCCATCCTCATCCTCCCCATAGCTGCACGCATTAAACTTTACCTATTATTTTTTCTTACTTCGGCTTATGGAAATCGTCAGATTTTATATTTTTCATTATCCTTGATTTATTTTCTTCAAAATAAAAAAATATATGGCCACGCTCGAGAAAGTCGAGATAACGTTTTTTTTTTACAAGTTTGTAACCCTCTTACTTCTCTACGTCACGCGAAAATTGTAAGTTTAGTGGAATATACACTTTTTACCATGTAATTAACTCACCCTACCTTAATCTGACGCGCTCGAGAATTTCTGATGATCAATTTTTTTTTACTAATCTGATCCTTTATCCTTGACAGGCGACCATATATATGGGGTCATATTTGGTGGCGGTACTTTACCTGGTACAAGGTATCTCCCTGTATGTTAATCTGCCGCGCTTTAGTAACTCCGGAAATCCCCTCTTGGGCTCCCCTACCATAAGGAGAATTGACGGATCTCCACCAATCCGGACTTGGCCCCCGAGGAGTATGCCCTATACCTTCCTCATGGAAGAGACCCGTGCCCCTCGGTGGGGACGTAACGATGTATGATGATGATAAGGGGAATTACACCCATGCGTACATAATTACGAGGACGTCGACCAATTAGATTAGTAAAATAAAAAGCACCAGGACGTCGATGAAGCTAAATAGGTATGCTAAATGGCAACCCTGTCAACAAGCTTAAGTATACAACCAAATGTTTGTTGCACAGTCGTAAACTCGTAAGTGATTTACTGGGAACTTGGAAAACCAAGAGGGCGCGAGGGTGGCCTATATCCTTGACGCAAAGGGCGTCAAGAGAACCTGATTTACGTAACTGATAGTCCTAAATAAAGTTACAATGTGCAATAGCCACAAACAAGAATGAAGCATTTTTTTGCTAGAAACGCGCGCTGCACCAGCTATTTGACACATTTCACGGTAAAATTCAGACCACGGAATCGTTTCAACTTGGAACACATTAAAAATATGACTCGACCAGCCAAACAATCGCCGGCTGCGGCTGGAACGAAAAACCAATTCAGCTGCAACGGATACGCCCACCGTCCGTCAGATACTGAGCTGCATCCATACAACGGGTCAACACACCACAGCCCGTGCTGTAATAGTACATTGTTACCCTGGGGCTGAAAGCACCTTATTTAGTCTCGAGACGTATAATAGTTCCGAGTCTTTAGCCTGAGGTAAACACTGTTCTTTTCATTACGAATAAGGAAAGTATGTATAATAAAAACATGAATTAGCTAACTAAAAAATTAGTGAATTTTATTTTACCTGAATATACAATCTTTCCGGCAATATTTTTTTCTGGGGCCGCCCAGCTATTAAGCACTTATTTTCCATTTTCATCATTGAACAAAAATGGTAAATATTTTGCCAAGATCTCATTCATTTAAAAAAAAAAATTTTTGAATAAATACTAACTTTACTTTCTTTATGTTATTTCAATTTAATTTCAGTTTAATTAAACCGCGATGTAAAATTAATAATAATAATAATTTAATTTAGTTATTTTATTTCGTAATCTTTCCAATGAACATTGATCGCCGTAAACTTCAATCAGTTGTGTTCTCAGTGGGATACTCTAAGGATGTGTTCATTTACTTTATTCATTTGTGTAATAATAAGACTATAAGACTATTTTTATGTGTAACTCATCCTGTTGTAACCCTAACAAATAAAATAAAATAAACCATTTTTTGCAAATTCGATCTGTAAAAGAAGATATGATTTTTTTTCATTGGTGGCGCTAGCCCACTGGGTCACCTTAATGGCATTCATCGCGAGGGCATTTCAGGTGGTTGCCTTAACTGGACTGGTGACCCATGTGGTCACAGGTATTTTATCTTTCGGCTGAATGCTCGATTGGCTCCCAAGCTTACGCATGTGGAAACAATGTGTACGTGAATCTACACACATAATTAGATCCGGCTCTGTAAGATACAAGAATCCATAGATAGGTAAGTAATTATTTTAATTGTTCTTATCTCATCATCATCTTATCTCTGTGGTACATTCATACATAAACTTACGCCTGCACCTTGGAGGTGTAGGCAGACTCCAAGATCTGCTTACCCCTCCGGGGCGAGGCTACGATCCTGAGGGTCGATTTCTGAATTGAAAATTTACGCTAAGTAAATACTTAAGTAACGTTCTGTCACGCTCTTTTCTGAGAAATGGTTAATGTGTTCATTTTGTTTCTATGATGTGGGTTGTTATGTGGAAGTTATTTATTTATTCAAGCCATTTCTATGCAAAAATATAATGTACAGGGTGCCCTAAAACTCAACCTCAAGCCGGAACCGGGTAAAAAGGCAAGTCATACTGGTTATCAGAAAAAAAATGAATTACAAAATTATAGGCATTAAAAAAATCATACTAACACAACATACAAAAAGTCATACTGACTTGCCTTTTCACCCGGTTCCAGCTTGACGTTGAGTTTGGGGACAACGTGTACATTATATTTTTGCACAGATGTATAACAATCTCGTGTCACAATGTTTGTTATGGAACTGATCCGAAACGGCTTCAACAGTTTATAATATGCATTTTTTTGTGTATATTTGTGAGATCTGAGAATAGGTCGTAAGCTATATTAAAATGGAAAATCAACGTTTGCCGGGTCAGCTAGTAATCTATCTATCTAGCTAATCTCTTTAAACGAACAATTCTTGTATATTTGTAAGGCCCGACCTTGAAAAGACCAATTGATTTTGTGATCACTTGAAGACATTGGGCCTCACGAGGATATAATCAGAATCTCGGAAACGGCTCCAACGATTTTCATGAAATTTTGCAAACAGAGGGTTTCGGGGGCGATTAATTGATCCAGCTAGGTTTTATTTTAAGAAAACATCATTTTAACCGTGTTTTTGGGCAAAGAAATAACTGCCACCCTATAAGAACGTAAATTTCGCATTAATCAGTAAGGTTGTCGTAGCCCAGGTGGGAAATAGGACGATACCTTAAACAAAAGACCCTGGTTCGAAACTTGTGTATGAAGTTTATTTTTTTTTTCAAGCTTTTTTTTCGTGTAAAACTATTATTAGGAGCCCTATTATCAACGCACCTAATTCGCATCCAACTATATTTTCTAAAAGAAATACAAAAAAAATCCAAAAAACATGATTTACCAATAAAATATAGAGCAAAGCTCGGTCTTCCAGGAACTTATATAATTATACGCAGTACTTTGTGTAGGAGGTTACCATTGTGCCGTGGTGTGGACGCAGCGTGAAGTTCGCGAGAAATCTCGCTCGGCCAAACAATTATGTTTTCAATTGTGTCTCATCGATATTTTTAGGTTAGGTTAAGTTATATGGATGTTATGGTCCGAAATAAACTATATCAATTCAAACAGACAGCTCTCAATTTCAGTGCCTATGCCACAGGCCGGACCACACAATGTTGTATAGAATAATATGTAGGTACCTAATATTATGGAATAGAATGGGTAAGAGGTGGTGGTGGAACGCCGACCTTACGGGAGGTCGTAGGTTCAAATCTCGGCATATCCCAAGGAGTTTGTTTTCTAAGTTAAGTACATTTAATTTGATTTGTTTATTGGTGTGTAAAACAGGTAACAAACAATCTATATAACATTAAGAGAGAGCTTAATAGAGTACATCTAGAATGTCACCCAAAGTATACACAACACACACGTGAAATCAAAAAAATGTAAGCAGGCGTACCTACATAATCAAACGACGTTTTAAAGAAGTCTAGTCTAAGATTTAGCAAAATTTAATAAATTTTGTATTTTGTGTAGATGTCGAAGAAATTTAATATTAGATATCCCAATCGCAAACCTTTACACTTCCCTTTAGAAACCTACAAAAACCATAATTATTTTTACAACCCCATTGTTAGGATGCGTCGTGCTTACAACGATCTGGTGGCGGATAACAAAGATGTAATATAACTAGATATTTTTCAGAAATATTTCGTCTTTATTTTAAGCTACCCGTGGCGCCCGCAGAGCACCCTCTGCGGGCGCCACGGATAGTGTGCGAGTGAATGTAATGAATAAAAATAAATTAGTTAGGATTAAGCATTACAAGTAGTCTAATGCCCGGTTCCTATAATATACGCCTACCGGCTACGATCCGTTTTCCATACAATTAATTGACGGTTCGTAGGCATTTCGTACGAACTGTAACCGATCGTAAGCAAAAACGAAGCGTTTTGTGGATATTGGAACCGGGCATAAATGTATGCTAGGTACACATGTTTAGGGTAATAGGCTAGATCTGGGGTGCAATGACTTAAGACTCCACTGTATGGAGTTGTCTGATTTAGCCTTTTTGTTCCCGGTATGTTCCACACTTTATGTCACACTGTCACATTCTGGGCCTTTTTTCCCAGTAGGTACAGTGCCACCATCTTATCTGTTCAGTTAATAGCGGCGCTAGTGGAGAATTTAGTAGTAACATTTAATAAAATTTACCTAGAAGAATGCGAATATTTTAACCCGTCTTTCAATTTTAATGAAAATATATCTACAAATCTTAGTAAGTGAATAAATATAACAAAAAATGGGGAACAGGATTTACAATTGATTAGTTAGTTACAATTTTGCCCACCTGAACAGATAACTTGGTGGCGCTGTATCTCATACTCCTACTCCGAACTGTCATAATAATAATATTATTATTTTGACACTTTCGAGTTGTCTAAATGCTTAACCCGATAGAGAGGAAAGTTACGTAATGTAAGGGCAGATCTATAAAGTATGTAAAATTGCGAAAATGTGTCTGTAACCTGTTTTGTGTTCTAAATCTGAGTTCATACCTTCACCTAGGTACATATATTTGTACACGCTTAGTCTACTTTCTGTGCATATACTGTACTAACTGCACCTCACAAAAAACGACCGTTGTTGTTTGAACTTAACTCTTCTCAACAACTACTATACTGCACGGGTCAGCAAACTGGACATGTCAACGACGATTCTACTCCTGCCGCAATACAGTTTTTAACTAGCGCGGAGGGTAGTTATTGCTCTTTAGACTGTTTCCTATCCGATTGACCAAATTATTTCTTATTTTGAGTACCTACCTACCTAAGTTTGAGTCTAAAACAACTATTTTTATAATACTGTTTACGATGTTCGCTTTTATGAAACTGTCTACATACATTAAGTTATTGTTCTATAGGTACTTAAATAAACCTCTGTAACCTATGTAACAGTGTGAATCTTCATAGTATGTGGCAATAAACGATTTTTATTAATATAAATAAAAATCGTTTAATATAAAATATAACGGTAAAATACTCGTATTTACACCCATTTTATAAAATAAGGTATTTCACCTTGGGAAAGACGGTACAGTCGACAGCACTTCATGGTATACACCCGTGCACTCTACTCCGTTGCGTTACGGGCGACTTTGCAACTAAAATGTGAAGATTAACGTGCTGTCGACTGTACGAAGATTCAGGATCCTTAAACATTATACGTTCCTTGTGCAAAGGCCTACGAGAGACCGTATTGAGAGCTTTTGCATTGCTAATAGGTACCTAATAGCAGAAATGTGACTTCGTAGAGGTAAGGTGAAACAAATCTGCAGAAAGCCTTCTGAGCTCGTTACAACGAGTGTAGTTAATAACGAGATTTGGACAAAAGGCGAGGTCCATAATCTAGATCACCGTAATCCATCATCATCATCAGCCATTCGACGAACAGCGTAGGAGATAGGCCTCCTTCATGGTTTACTAGGTTTCCCGGTCTTGACAAAACTAAAGCCGGGTCCGCTGCGCCATGTTACGCGTGTTACAAAAAATGTAACATGTTATTAAAACAAAAATGGGGAGTGGTATTAACACTTTAGGTGTTACGTAACACGTAACGTAACGTTATGTCTCACGTAACGTGTTATACCACGGCCCATTTTTATTATATTTACGTGTTACGTTTTTTGTAACACGCGTAACATGGCGCAGCGGACCCGGCTTAACGATGCACGATTTGTCAGAGAAACAGCAGGGACTTTTGTTTGAAACCTTCAAGTCTACAGATAAAACAGTTTTTAAAGACACCTTCTAAGTGTTTATCAAACCGTAATTGGCATTTGCCAATTCAAAACGGTCTAATTGGAATCTATGTATTTAGATTTCAACGCAGAACGCTTACACCGCAAATCGTTTTACCAATCGTATGCTTTAAATAAAACCTTATAAATTAAATAAAAAGAGGTAACAGACTCAAATCGGACCTGAAAAGTACGGCGATATTCAACAGACTATCCAACCAATAAAGTATCAATTTGTTGTCATACGCTGTCCATGTTCCGCGTATGAGTAAATAAAAAATGGGACTTCCGACCATACTTGTTATTCTAGTTAGACCTATTTCGCAGACGGATTGCAATCGAGCCATAGATAATTGTAGAACGAAATATTTGGCACGCTTGGCGCTCATTGCATTCCACTGAATTGCTGAGTCTATCTATTTTATCGCTACCTACAGCGATCGGCCAAATAAGCGAGACGTTTCAAATACCTGGATTGGCAAACTGAAGAGCCGCAATATTCAGGCAAATTCAATTACGCTTTACCAAAAAGGAAACCTATAACTGTACAGTATACACAATTCGGAACCGGACCAGGGTGGTCATGTCATATCTCACAAACAGAGTTTTAAACTGCTCAAGATCATGTTTTTTCAAAGACCAACTGAAATGGCAACCTAGACCGGGGCCGAGTGGATACCTCATCGCTTCTTCAACCACAGACCCGTGAACCCCGCATCGCTTCGTCACAGACAGATCTCGGGCCAATTCGGAGGCGCTCACGCGTAACCGTGGAATTTACAAACACTGGCGCCCGGGCAGAAACAACAACAGGCCGGCCGCGTGGGCGAGGTAAACAATGCCGGCACCTTTGAGGAGGCAGTCGGCGAGGAAGGCCTTCCAGGCGCGGCTGACGGCCTCAAATTCCTTGATGAGGTCGAGGGAGTAAACCGAGTCGTCCTCGTCGGCGGCGACGAGCGCGGGGTGGTCCGAGAAGTAGTGTAGGCGCAGCATGCGTCGCAGACGCAGCGCGGTGCGGCCGCGCGCGACTCCCGCCGCTCACTGCTAATTATACCGCGCGAACTTGACACCGGCGCGCGCGCCCTAGCGCCACCTCTTGGCGAAATGCCTCGCGCTTTCTATGTTTAGCTTCGCCCGCGGTGGCATTTCGCTGGGTGCCGCCGGGCGCGCGGCTGCTGCCTCTGGAGTGGCTCCGAGTGGTTCTATATACCTGTGTACGCTGCCAATGTACGTGCCACGCTTGGGCACAAGCCTTTTCTCTTAGACAGAGAGAGATTATGGGCTTATTCACCAAACGAGCCCACCGCGGATAGGCGATTTCAAGCGCTGAATACCTCGGAGACTCTGGTTTCCACAGGATATTTTCCTTCACCACCGTTAGCGAGCGGTACTGCTACTAAACTTCATCAATTTACATTAGGTTCTTAGAGAACAGACTCATTGGTACAAACCGCGGACAAACCCGGTAGTGAGTTCTAAAGAACCCACGACCTCACGAATGAGAAACTGGCCACCACTACTGCTTTCACTCCCGCTCTCTATATATCTAATGAGCTTATAAACAGAGCCCACTGTTGGGCAGCCCTTTTCTCGACGGCCCCTACGTAAATCATCGAATCTGCAAAAATCGAAATTTCGTTTTATTGCACCAATATTTAGTAAATTGAATATTTTATATGATAAATATTTTTTTTATGTGAAAACCAATTATTTATATACTATTTGACTAGAACAAAATCATATCTTCTCTCGTTGGATGACGAACATCATCTTATGTGGTAGTTTCGATGATGTACCGTGACAGCGACAAGACCGCGCAGTTTGTAACTGCCGGACTCGATAGTGTTCGCCGCGATCGTGTTAAAAAGAGGCCATGTTGACATTTTAAGCAATTCTTTGTTTTTGAGTTATGCTGATTATAAATTAATGTAACCCTGAATACACGTGGTAGAAAAATGATGAATTTAATACGTTTGGAAGAAAATCCAGGTGAAGCCCTCGGAAAAAAAAGATAACTACTTCACCCGCAAGTGTTTTTATTCACCTTTAAGAACTAGTTTTCACCTTGCCAGTTGCTTAGACATTATAACCAAGTATAAGAATAATATATTTCCATAATTTTGGAGTAACACTGATTTATAATGTTTTTAAATCACATTTACGGATGATATTTAAGGTTAACAAAAAAAAAATAATCGAAAGTGGTAGATACGACATTGTATGGTGTCAATAGCCGTTTAGTTACAATCGAAACTACCACTTCCCATAGTATTCATTGCTTTGTATGGGCCAAAAAATATCGATAGTGGTACTTACGATGTTGTACTGTGCTACGCATATGTCGAATGTACCATTTACGATATTTTTTTACGCTCAAGGCGGCCGAAGCGGCGGTTTTGTCAGCATATTCGATATATAACAGTAAAATGTTTTGTCGTTTTACTAGTAAAATAAACTTTTTCAATAAAATTTTTATACCTTTTCCATACTTCCTATTAACTATGTTGTGTGAGCGGAGGTGCTTCCTGTATAATAAATAATTATACATAAATCTTATTCTAAAATAGATGTCTAATATGTAAGCAAAGTTGAGTGGGGATTGTTCTTTTGTTATCAGGATCACCTATCACATGCAGTTAGGTACACTGAAGAGGTTCATTGCTTAAATAATCGACATCGACAGCGAAGAGCTAATTAAAACGGTTGACACAAGAACTGACTAGTTAGTTAGTTATTCCTGAAGATTTCCGCACTTAGCCTCATAGTAAGGCCATTGGTCGTAGCAAGACTGTGTGAGCTTACTCCAGCCAGCCTACCTCTTTCCAGAAGGCCAGCAATGCTCTGATATCACTGCAGGCCTCCCGAAGGGATCCCAGCTTCCTAACGATAGCGGTCCGTTGTTTTTCCACGCCTTTACAGTAGATGGTCACATGGGCGGGTGTTTCCTCTTCTTTCAGGCATCCCCCGGTAAAGCGAGCTGTCGGTTGCCTATTCAGCGCGCAGTGGCCTGTTAGGATTACCACAGCTCTTCTCAGACGAAGCAGGCTACGTCAAAGACGATTCGAGATTGTTGGTAGAGCCTCCTTGGCTTGTCTGCATTTAGGTTCCGTTGTCCAGAGTTCAGCATGCTGATATTTTGTTTGTGATCTCAACCATTTCCTATACTGGTTGTAATGGAGTGGGAGCAGGGGTTCGGGCCTTTCCACTATAGTTTCTGAGCCTCTTCTAGCGAGTTCACCCGCAGCATCATTTCCCAAGGAGCCGCTATGACTCTTTATCCATTATAGTGTGACTCGGTTGCTTGTAGACAGTTTTTCCAACTCATGGTGACACTCTAGTATCAGGCTGTTGTTGGTGACATTGCTATTAAGTGCTTGTAGGACTGAGGCGCTGTCCGAGACTATGCGTATGGCATAGTCTTGTAGATTTCTTGTATTCAACAGCGCGACTGCTCTTGTTATGCATTCTGCATAAAAAAATATATTTAGGAAGCCAAGGGTTGTATACATTTATAAATACGTCATTGTTTTATATTTCGGTTATTCCATGGGTGACTTTCGATCAAAATATACTAACTTGCCCTTGTGAGAAGTGACTTTATTCTATTATTAAAGAAAATTGTCGCTTTTGCATTTGACAATTTTTGACGCAGGGAAAAAGAAAACCCTCCGTCGACTTTGAAATTTTCTTAATTGCGACTCTTTCCAAACTCGTCTCTTTTTTAACTTGACATCTCTTTACTTTGTCTCTTTTTTAAAATTGACTATTTCCTAACTCGTCTCTTTTTTAACTTGGCATCTCTTTCTTTACTTTGTGTCTTTTTTAAAATTGACTCTTTCCAAACGCGTCTTTTTTTTAACTTGACATGTCTTTACTCTGTCTCTTTTTTTAAATTGACTATTTCCTAACTCGTCTCTTTTTTAACTTGGCTTCTCTTTACTTTGTGTCTTTTTTTAAATCGACTCTTTCCAAACTCGTCTCTTTTCAACTTGACATCTCTTTACTTTGTCTCTTTTTTTAATTTACTCTTTCCTAACTCGTTTCTTTTTTAACTTGTCATTTTACTACCCTGTCCTCTCTTTTAAACTTATCTCTTTCTTAACCTTTGACGGTAACTCTGCACTGTAATGTTATTCATTGTAGCTATTGAAAATGTAACGTCATTTGACTAGTGTTGACGCAAACTTGTTTATTAAATGTTTCAGGACGAAATATTCAAATGGTAGTATTTTCTTAATAAATTCTGCGTAAAAATCAACATTTTTTAGTTTTTTTATGGTTTTTGGGGTTTATTTCAGTACCTAAATCATAAAAGTAAAAAGAAATATTTATCGAAACTGACACAAAATACTTAAAATTAGATAAATTTGGCAAAGAATACTATTGAATGTGCCACATTCGATACTTTATACATAATTATGAACCAAGAATACAATCGGAACTGCCACATTCGATGATTGTCTAGCCAAAAGTAACGTAGAAGAATATCGAATGTGTAAAATCTCTAAAATTACTTAGTATAACATAATATACTTTAGGGTAGAAATAGAGAGTCTAAAATGTTGATATTTTTTGGATTTTTTGTTTACTGATACTATAACAACTTATTCTTCTACATTAAAATGGAACTTTGAATTGCTCTCCTGTAAAGTAGCACTTTTGCAGATTCGATGATTTACGTAGGGGCCGTCGTCTTGTTCATGCCAACCTTCTCCGATGTTCAACCCATCTGGGCATTTGTCGGTTTTGTCCAGTGTTTCTAAGCCGAGGTGATATTCCGAGAATTATATTTTTATACAAATCTCCATGTTTTCTCAGTCTCAAAAACGGTGTATCTGAAGAGATCAGGTTTTCTCTCAGAGAGACAGTATAAGCAACTGATATAGGAAAATAAATAAGTAAATGTGAGTGGCAAAGCCGGTAAGGGGCGTCCCAGGCGCACATACATCGGACAAATAGGGATGTTATAGCGAAGGGAAAGATAAAAAGTACCCGGAACAAATACGTGCAGATACTAACGAGAGTTGATGAAGCGAAAGAGGATTGTCAGGATCGTGGCAAGTGGAAAATCCGAGCTAAAACTCTGCCTACCCCTCCGTCATACGGACTTGAGTTTAAGTAATGGATGGTATTAAAATAAATCCTTCAGGCTCACAATGTTGAATTCTTACGGAAAAAACGGTTAATTCAGAAATAATACTTTCAAGCCTAGCAAAACCCCCACTAGGGAGGATTGATGGAATAACCTTCTTTTTTTCAATAACGCGTCAAGTTTTGGGTATAGACTAGACAGTCTACAGCACATCAACCGTCACATTACGTGCCTCAAGCTGCCGGCGAACCGGAAATGAAAAATATATTTTAACGTAATGAATGTACCTTCAGTTGAATGTCAACGTACGTACTCGTATTGTTAGGCGCTCCGGGTCGAGTTCTCAGTTGCGAAAAAGAGAGCCAAAAAAAAAACTCCTGCGATTAAAAAAAACACGGCGACATTAAAATTATAGTTGACTGTACAGACACAGATAATATTTCCTTAAGCGCGCCGCGCAAACGACGCGTGTCACGTCGTGTGGTGTGCCACACAATTATGAGTAAACATCCGTGTCTGTACACAAAACTTGACGGGTAACCTACGGCTACACAAGGTGGTTTTAACCCAAATTTTTGCGCCGCTGACTGGCTTATCACTTGCAGTCACATGCTCCTATATTACAAGCGCAAAATCCTCACCTATTTCAACCGTCAAACAAATAATAAATAGAATGTTTATTTCATTAACTTAAGATACATTTGGTCTTTACAATATTTGGAGCCTCCATTTAAGCAAAAAAGATGCCTGTGTTAACCGTCAAATTCAGTTTACAGAGGCAGTTTACCGTTCGGTAATAGGGTAGTTTCCAGGGTCAAAATAATTAAATTCTTTTTAGTCCGTATTTTACATTATAAAAAATATTGGATACGTATTTTTTCTTTTTTCGATTAAACAAAAAACAAAGATATAGCCCATTAAAGTTACGTGTGACGTCACTCCGTGCTAAAAATCCAGCACGGCGTGACGTCACATGTAACTTTAATGGGCTATATCTTTGTCATTTTTGGTCTCATTTACAAATAAAAAAATACATGTCCCTTATTTTTGAATAATCTAAAAGACGGACTACTTAAATTTTTTAGGGCAACTAGCCCATTGCTACCGCAAACGTCAGGATTCCGATTTGCTTTGGTGCGCGTAATAAGGCTCCCGAGTTCTTTTGAATGCCGGCGTAAAAGCTCGCAGCTGGATTACAGGCCAGCAATTTTGCTTGATTTAAAAGCCATGGAACCAATGGAACGTGCCCTAACAGTAGTATCAAATACGATAGTTTGCTTTTTTTTAAAAAGCCATTTTACAATAATATCTCTACACACTTCAATCTATGAGAAACATTAGCTGCCAGCCAGAGAGGTGCGTGCGATCTGAACTGAAACTCGATTTCATAACTAATGCTATTCAAATGTTATTTTTATAGGGTATTTTTAATCTAATCTAATCTCTTTAAACGAGCAATTCTTGTATATATATTTATATATAGTCAGAATCTCGGAAACGGCTCCAACGATTTTCACGAAATTTTGTAGGCAGATGCTTTCGGGGGCATTTAATTGATCTAACTAGGTTACATTTTTAGAAAACGTTCTTTTATCCGTGTTTTAAGGCAATTGAAATTTGCTATGATAACATACAGAGGTAAATTTCGCATCCATCTGCGAGGTTGGGATAGTTCTGACGGGAAAACGGGCGACCGTTTCGGGCCGATTTCAAGAGACCCGGTTCGAGTCATGATGTTTGTTTTCCAAGTTCTTTTTTTTGTTGAAAAAGGATAATTTTTATTTTATATTACAAAAAAAGTACCGAGCAAAGCTCGGTCACCCAGGTACTACTAATTACATGACTGCGGTTTCAAACCACCCATAAATCAGCCAGTATGTAATATCGCCTGACCGGTAGCCCACGTATGCGGCAGTATACGCAACAGTTTTGATTGTTGACTCGAGGGCCACCCCCGTTTCCTTGTCCACGGACCATCGATCCATCTATTCACATTCTTGCTAACGGGCAATAGATTGGTAGGGTACGAGAAACGGAGTTAACTTACGAGCGCTTCCCGAAATCCAAATACTCTTTCATGCAAAATATTCTTTGCATAGGGCTCTGAATTGCGTATTTGACAAAATATCAAATGTGTTACTTTTAAAACGGAATTTTGTATGAAAATTCTGGCTTATGACGTCACATTTCCGAGCACTCTTTTTTATATTTCATCTATTTAAAAATTGTAATAACTAGCAAATGATTAAAAGAGATACATTTTCCGAAACATTTTGTAATTTTTGTTTTTATCGAGATTATCAAATAATTATTTATTGTTGACAGTGTCGGCTCATGAGATATTGAGGTTCAGTTTGTATTTTTTCTTTTTTTACCAAAAGACCTTAACGTTTCAAGCCTTCAATTAGAAAAAGAGTTAAGTATTTTAAAACATACCACACAAACGATAGTTAATATAGATAACTCTGAAAGTTAGCGTCCGTTGCATTGTTTTCAATCATTTTTTATCGTTGCTTTGATCGCTCGGGTCCACAGTCGGCTTATAGACTTCCAGGTCACCGACGGAAATGAATGAGCTAGATTGTGCCAAACCTAATGAAACGCAAGAGATAGGGACAACAGACTGGCTTTTATTGATTGCACCAAATTTAACTACACAGGTGGCAATAAGCGTTTGATAGACAGGCCAAAACTATTGAAAGGTCAGAGCAAACTTCAGCGCCGCCTGCACATCAGAATTGCGACAAATAATTTTGTACATCGAAATAAAATAAATTACGAGTAATTACTGAAGATATTAGAAAGTATCATTTCATTGAAAACGTGGTGAAGAAACTTTATAGAATTGGCTGCAAGATCTTTCATACATACATACATATGTACATAAGCTCACGCCTGTATCCCAGAGGGGTAGGCCACCTGCCACGATCCTTCATAATATGTATGATCCTTCGTATGCAAGACCTTTCATACGTGATGAAACTTAAAATGTAATTAAATAGGTGTCCTGAATTAATAGATATTGATTTTGGGGTCACAAATCGTATTTATACACTAATAAACTAATATATAGTAATATATTAGTTTGTTAGTTTCCAATAACTTAAAATCCTATAACATTAAACCAGCCTCTTACTCATCCTCTCACACACACTCAACATACTCAATCACATTCATAAAAATACAGAGAATGCTGAAACTTGTATGTTATTTTCAATCATTACTGTTTATTGTTATTTTGCTGTTATTATTATGTTATCTTTTTGGCAGGGAAACTTCACAGATTCACAAACAGACGATTTCATCTGCGGATGCCTCTCACACACACGGACGCCTTGTTGACGCGCATATGGCAAAAAAACTCCCAGTTCATTCAACTGTCCATTAAGTATCTCGCACTCTACCACGCACTTCCAACAATTTTAATTATTGTAATAGCGGCTGCTCGACCTAGAGCACAAAGGCCCTTTTCGCGACTGCATCGATGCAGTCGCAAATGGTCCACCTTTACACACTTGCGCTACTGCTGGTGTCGCGATCGCGCGTTTCAAAAACGGGCTCAACTGTTGATTATGAGCCAACGCGTACGATCTTCAAATTAATTCTGCAGAAAGCTGTTTATTTAAGACTTCTAAATACTTAGTCTCGTTTGACGGAAACTCATAGTTTATGAGTTATGATTTTTTTAAAGATGCACTTTTTTGTGACATTTTTGACACTTATTGCTTCTGAACGGACGCCATATGTCGCTGCGTTTCGTTATAAGTACAGCCGACAGCACATCATATACACCCATGCACTCTACTCGGTTGCCTTACGGGCGACTTTGCAACTAAAATGTGAAGATTGACATGCTGTCGACTGTACTACGTAACTCACGGTTATCGAAAATACTGCTTAAAAATAATGATCATGGATACGAATGGCGAAATTATTGCTTCAGTTTTCATTACTACGTAATAAAAGTATTTGCAATAGTAATTTAAACTAAAATAAAGCGAAATTATCTAGCATCGAAAAAATATGTTTCTGAAACGGAACGTTATTTCTCCGTGTTTACTGGCGCGAGTTTTTGCATTTCAGTCATTGTTTGTTTACTTTGCAGTTGAGAGTGTCTTTCGTACTCTCGTTGAATATAAACAACGTATGACTACCATGGAGGCCCCGAGGTCTAGTGCTTCGAGTTCTGCTGCTTCTCTGCCTGAAGAAACTGTTGTAGTGAATGTGTAGGACTCTAGTGAACCACTTCCTAAGAGTTCTTCCACAGTGCTGCCGTGTTCATCAAGGGATAGTCAAGCAATAGACTCTTTAGAGCCGAATGCTGGCCCATCGTGAGTTGAAGATGATGTGGACGATTTTCGGGTGCCTTTGGCATCCCAAGCTGGATCGTCTGAACGCAGGATCCATTATTACGCTGAGTTGAGGTGAGTTTAACCACTACTACAGTTATTACTAGTGAGAACAGTAAAAAAGTGGGTTACTATCGGTCAAATTGTGGGCAAAAACTGTAGGTTAGGTTAGGTTAGAACGGTGATAAAAGCATAATAAGAGTGGGTTACTATCGGTCAAACTGTGGGCAAAAACTGTAGGTTAGGTTAGGTTAGAACGGTGATAAAAGCAATAAGAGTGGGTTACTATCGGTCAAATTGTGGGCAAAAACTGTAGGTTAGGTTAGGTTAGAACGGTGATAAAAGCAATAAAAGAGTGGGTTTCTATGGGTCAAATTGTGGGCAAAAACTGTAGGTTAGGTTAGGTTAGAACGGTGATAAAAGCAAAAAAAAGAGTGGGTTACTATAGGTCGAATTGTTGGAAGAGACTGTGTTGCAAAAAAAAACTTATATGAGTATAAGTAGGTTTAAATTGTGTTGAGTTAGAATAGTTTGTTGAGTTCTTACTCGACAAACTATGAAATTTTAAAAAAAGAAGACTTAATGTAGTTTTATTTTAGTTTGTAAGTGTCCAATAATCTTAATAACTTATGTATGCACTTATTTATAACATTATCTTGTCAATTAAGGTGTCTGTTATCAATAAAGCAATGGTTTTTTTTAACATAACCTCAAAATTTTGTTTTTATTTTTTTCCGAAACTATGAATTTCCGTCAACCCCCCTTCGCAGGGGGGATCATCGCCTCCCCCGCTCCCCCCCTCCGCCCCCCCAATAAAATCCAATATGGCTGCTAATGTACAGTCTTTCCCAAAAACGCGCTACTGCATCGTCGTCGCATGGTCGCGTCTAATTGGCGAGCTGTCGCCTAATGTGCGCCTAGGCTAAGCGGCAACAGTATAACATCAACAACTACCCTCCGCGCTAGTTAAAAAACTGTGTTGCGGCAGAGAGTAGAAGTCGTCGCCGAACGTGACCAATATTGTTCATCATCATCATAGGCCTACGAGTCCGTTACGGACGATTCAAGCAGTGCCTGGGGATGTATCCTGTGGGACTTCGACACTTTTTCTAGTGACTGAAAAGTCCAATTCGAGAGCGGCAGCCCCTACCGCATGTGGGACATATGTATAAAGAGAAGGTCCGGCGTCGAGTCTGTACGGATTTGTTGCCTCCTGGCTCTTTTGTCCGTAATATTGTTGACCCGGACAGAAATTCGTTGCAAGGAAAGCAGACTTCAAGCAAGTAGTGCGCATATAGGCATAGGAGTGGTAGTAGTATATTAAAAAAATATAGATATGACCGAATACAAAGCTAGCGTGAAGGCCAAATGGTTAATACTTTTTTTTACAGTTCTTGGATGTGGTGTTGCAAGTTAGGGTTTTTTACAATTTCATACAAGTTCAGTTCTGTTATACAGATGTACCTAAGACCTATCCAGACAATGCGTTTTAAGTATTTAAAAAACAATAATGAAAATAATACTAAAAACTAAAATTACACTAATTATAATGGCCGTGAGAGTAATAATTATTGTAATATATCTATCTTTTATCTAAAAATCTCGTGTCATGGTGTTTGTAACCAAACTCATCCGATTTTCAACGATTTCCACGATTTTTTTCTATATATTTAGTTTGAGAATAGGTCTTAAAGGTTATAAATATGGCAAAAGAACGTTTGTTAGGTCAGCTAGTAGTTCTATAAAAGTTATAACTTACTATTTTCTATAATATTTCCGATAATTCGTCATCATTAACGTGTTTAGCAATAACAGGCTAAATATAAGTATATACATTGCAGTGTTACTGTTTATTGGTGCAATTAAATAAAAATTTATCTTATCGAACTGTTTGGCCACATTAGCATAGAAATACCTATATTATTGCAATAAAAACATAATCCCTTATGTCTTATCATTGAGTGAGTTCATAGAACTGACTTGATAGAAGCAACTGGTTTGTGGAACAAGCAATAGGTACTTTTCTATAGTAAATGATTAATTTTAGTAGGTGACCCGGCAAACGTTGTTTTGCAAAATTAATTAAGCGCACGACCTATTCTCAGATCTACAAAATATACACAAAAAAATTCATAAAAATCGAAGGTGAAGCAGTTTTGGACAAGTTCGTCTTATGTACTTTTATAGTAGGTAGAGTAGATTCCACCGAAACACTAGTTTAAGTCTAAGTTAGACTTATGGGAGGACTTCCTCTTATATTAATATCTCAAGAGTTTTTTTAGTGAAATCGACTTTGTATAAATAAGATCGGTACTTTGTAAATATCAAATGTAATGATTTGTACAGTCTCAAATGTAGTGTTTTTATTTTATAAAAAACTAGCTGTTGCCCGCGACTTCGTCCGCGTGGGCTTTTAGCGCATGTGAAATAATTAAAATTTTCATATTTATTACATAATTTACATTAACTTGAAATAATTTTGAAAATCAGAGAACCTACATAGTAACGTTACAAACCCTATAAACAAAATATTTTACTCGAGTTTCATGACTTTCAATGAAGAACCTTGATACTGGATTTCATTCGAATAACTTCAATAACGGCAAACGTTCATACTAACGTTGCACCCCGTTCTACCACCGTAGGGGGTGAATTTGCAAAAATCATTTCGTAGTGCTATAATATAGGGGGTATTATAAGAGGAACCTCTGTGCAAAATGTCAAGTTTCTAACCCTTATAGTTTAGACCCTGCGCTGATATGTCGGTAATTAAGAGTCAGCATTTTCCTACTAAATTTCCACCCCTCTTTTACCCCCTTAGGGGTTGAATTAAAAAAAGGGACGTCAGAATAATAATTGGGTAGTGGACAAAATGTCAAATACGTTACTTTTAAAACGGAATTTTGTATGAAAATACCGGTTTATGACGTCATATTTTAGAGCACTCTTTTTATGTTTCATCCATTTAAAAATTGTAATAACTAGTAATTGACTAAAAGAGATACATTTTCCGAAATATTTTGTAATATTTGTTTTAATCGAGCATATCAAATAATTTATTGTTGGTCGTGTCAACTACCGAATTATTAGGAACTCCTAACCCAAATACAACATTTTATTGAAAAAAACCTTGCAAATCAGGGATGGTTTTCGGAAAAATATTTTACACGTGTTTCATGACTTTCACTACCGAATTTCATTTGAATAACTTCAAAAACGGCAAAGTTTCTTTGCACCCCCTTTTTAGGTAGGTGAATTCACAAAAAGGGATATCGAAAATAATCATTATTAGGAACTTATAACCCAAATACCACTTTTTATTGACATACCTTTGAAAATCAGAGAACTTTCATACTAAATTTGCACCCCCCGTTTACCGCCTTAAGGGATGACTTTGGAAAAATATTTAACACGTGTTTCATGACTTTCAACGAAGAACCTTCTTACTGGGTTTCATTGGAATAACTTCAAAAACGGCAAAGTTTCATACTAACTTTGCACCCCCATTTTACCCCCTTAGGGGGTGAATTTTCAAAAATCCTTTCTTAATGCTCCCCTACGTTATAAAAGGAACCCCTGTGCGACATTTCAAGTTTCTAGCCCCTATAGTTTAGGCTCTGCGTTGATATGTCAGTCAGTCAGCTTCTCCTTATATATATATAGATAGATATGGTAAAGTGCTATTTCAATTCAGTAATTTCTAACTATAACAATAGAATAATAGATGGCAGTAGTTAGGCTAAGTCAGAGGGCTTAGGGCGGCTTGCAAACTTGTGACAGTAAGACCAGCCTAGCCTTACGAACCTCCACCAATCCGGACTAGGACGTGGTAGGAATATGGCTTATATCTTCAGGGAAGACACCCGTGCCCCTCGGTGGGGACATAATGGGTTCATCATCATCATCATCAGCCCACCGCTGCCCACTGCTGGGTATAGACCTTTGGCCTTTTGGCCATAATGGGTTGATGATGATGAATTTCTAACCATTAAAATATGCGTAAAAGAGGACCAGTAAAAAGAACTAGACGGGGTTTAAAGTTAGACAACCCTACAGTGGGTAGTGTTTGTTTTTGTTTGCTTTAATCGAAACAGGCCACAATTAAAGTAATGAGCAAACCTCGGATACTAACTAAACAAGATAATATTGACTTAACTACTCATACCTCCGTAGCTCCAAGTGTTCGTTATGCAATACAGTCGGCGCATTCTCTACCACCCTTCACAAAACTAATACCCTCTACCATGAAAGCACTTCACAAACTACAGCAATAATAATATAAACTCAACAAGAATATGTCCTCCACGAAGCTTTGACTGATACTACCAGTAAAAATTCCAACGAACCGTACAAAATGGCACTCAAGAATTATTCGAGTTTTTATCCTTATCGTAACACTATTGTAAATATTGAACCGTATACAGCGTGTTAGAAGGCCGCTTCTCCCATAAAATTCTTAGGTATTAGAACCGTATCTTAGAACTAATACCTACTTATTGGAAGATAAAATTGAAGTTGCACAGTAAAAAAGAATAACTTAAGCCTGGACTAACTTAGTTACTTAAGCAAATAAAGTGTAATACTTAAAAGTAGCCCGTAACGCAACGTAATAGAGTGAATGCGTGTGTAAGGTGATGTGCTGGCGACTGTACGGTAGAACGCCCGGTTTTCAATTCGAGAGGTCGTCCAATGACTTGGTTCCTTAGTTACATACAATTGTAATATTGAAGTGGCGACCAGTCGCTTGGCGTTAGAAATCGTCAATCCGTAGTGGGCACGCGTGATGATTAAGCCCCGACCTCTCTTTAACCCCTCAAGTCCTGAGGACCCGCCGGCGGGTCCAATGTAAGCTACGGCGTAATCCCTCAAACCCCGTAGACCCGCCGCCGACGGATAGCTCTTGCAACGGCACTTTGAATCAAATTTTGAAGATGGTACGTACTACAGTATTATATGAGCATGTTTTATTCTTTGAAAACCGTGATTTTCAAATATTACTCAGTGAATAACTAATTTAGCTATGAAAGAAAAATGTTCTAGGCCTGAGCGGTTAACAGAAGACCTGTTAACCGCTACAGGGGGACGGGTGTAGGCTTATTATTACTACGTTACGGCCGACTTTGCAACAAGCATTTATATTGATGGATGACAGTCTTTGAACAGCCGTAGTTTTATAACGAAACAAAGATAAAAGGCGGGGACCCATCCGGCGAACTAATCCACCTACCAAACGGCCGGCATGATTGCGAATAAATGTTTTACTTAGAATTTGATAACGGTGCGGGCGCGAACGCTGTTTAAATAATGTGAAAAGCACAGTTTGTGCAACTCTGTTGATTAAAAACTAAATAACACAAAACACACAAGTTAATTAAAACTATATTGTTTTTAGCCAACTGCGAGAGGTAAGGAGGGTGGTGTTCTTCGCGTGGCTAAGTAGGTATGTATTTTTGTCTATGAATAGCTAAGGATATGAATAGCTTGATCCACTACAACCAAGTTTTAAATTAAAGGTGTCAAGTTGGCAGTGCCGCTGGATACCAGAAGCAAAGAAAATTATAAAATATTAACTATTTTGTTTCTCTTTGCGCCTGGTATCCAGCGATTTTCGACTCTCATAATAAATTATAGCCAGTCAGCAAAAGCTAGCAAATGTATCATCAATTATAGGTACTATAGGATTGGTTTATTAAGTACCTAAGTATTTTCCTCACAAAACCAAAGCTCTATAAATATCTATTTCACAAATTTTTGCTAGCTTTTAGTGACCGACTGTAAATTATTATGAGTAGACGCAGCAAAAATTGGTTTTGTGAGTAAAAAAACTTATCTACTCACAAAACCGAGGCCCTGAATTTATTTTAAGTGATCTATGCTTTTTTTGGACTTCTTATCAGTCGGGTTTGTATGTTGCTTTATAAAAGCTAACATTTGTTAATTTTACAGTGAAATAGCCAACGCGCGAAGGTAAATAGAAAAGGTAATTAAATTGTATTCAGTTTGTATCTTGTTTGTTTATTGAAGCCCACAGTTTTATTAATACGCTTGTATTTACTTCACATACTAACACAGATAAAATATAAAATAAACATGAGGAAAAAGTGAAATATTTCTACCTACACAAATTTATTTTATTTTATTTTATTTTATTTACCAAGTCAGGGGCCTTAGGGCGGCTCTACGACTAATATAAATATTTGCAAATAAAACACCTGTCCCAGTTCAATGTCCCGCGGCAATGAGCCTAAAACGTTGCGACGACGTTGCCTCTTTGGATGGCCAGGCCTTTGGCCGAGGTACGCGCCAGCTCTCTGGTCTAGGACTAGGACTGGACTATGCGGAATATAGAGCTACACAATATTTTAGGAGGAGAATGTATACTTAAAATACTTATATAACAGATACTGCACACTGCTTTTAAAATAAAGAGAAAAGCTGAGCATCTTATTGAAAAGGAAAGATCAATCCACAGTAGGACAGCTATGATTGCCTTTTAGTGGAATAGTTTTTTAATTAGACTAAAACAATATTTTGAAAAAAAATAAACGTGGAGTTGCTCAGTTAAAAAATGCAGCACGGCGTGACGTCACACGTAACTTTAATGGGCTATATCTTTGTCATTTTTTGTCTAATTTACAAATAAATAAATACGTATCCCTTATTTTTGAATAATCTAAAAGACGGACTAATTACGTTTTTTAGGGCAACTAGCCCATTGAGAGCTTATGTGGAGAGCAAGTTACGGAGAAACTCCACGTTTATTTGTTTCAAAATATTGTTTTAGCTTAATTAAAAAAGTGTTACACTAAAAGTTTCACTAAACAAGATACAATCGACCCCGATAACATTATTTAAATACTAGACATTTTTTTTATTTACAAAATAATTTTTAATGTAGGCTTTTAAACTATGCTTTAAAATATGCTAAAATAGGCTTTTTTGTCCACTATGCTTCACTTCACTTCACTCGGTGTCTTCAGCGTCAGATTCTGAGCGGATTGAAAGGTCTCAACTGCGCGAAAACTCCAAGCGCTTTTTGAGGTACTCAGAATTGACATGATTAAATCAAGCATAAATTATGTATGTAGATAAGGTCGAATAAGTTTTTTTTTGCTATTGTGTGCTTGAACTTCTTTCGTCTTTTTCTTTAATAATTGTCCGTGATATGAATGATATTACGGATGATATCTTATATATAAAAATGAATAGCTGTTCGTTAGTCTCACTAAAACTTGAGAACGGCTGGACCGATTTATCTGATTTTTGTGTTTTTTATATTTGTGGAACTCCAGGGAAGGTTTAAATAGTGAGAAAAAAGCTTTTGCAGTACGAAGTTTGCCGGGACAGCTAGTCTGTAATAAAAATGGCAAATGTACCTGTACTTTACTAGTTTTAAGTTTCAAACGCAATTCGTGGGCCTCGATTCTTCATTATAGTGCGATGACAGATACACGGTCGGGTCACGTGACGTGTTTTTTCATGCCATTGATGCCTAGATGGTTCAATATGCGTCCGCGCGGCACTTGAAGGTGCAATGAAACTAAATCGCCATGTTCCGGCAGTTGTCATTGTACAGTCGACAGCACGTCGACCTTCACCTTTTAGTTGCAAAGTCGCCCGTAATGTAACGGAGTAGAGTGCATGGGTGTATATGATGATGTGCTGTCGACTGTACTAGGAGAATCATTAGGAGAATTTAGGCCCTGTTGTACGATAAAGAATTTTCTACCTACCTACATGAACTTGAAACGACCGTCTTGAATCAATAAACAGTAAGTACTTCATCAAGCAATGTATATGATCGAATAATTTTCCATCGCTTACCTTGACCTACACTTTTATTATAACTCTAAAGGTGAATATTGTTCGTAGCTGGCAGTATCATCTTTTGTTTTATCGCTATTTAGTTATACGTATTTTTTCACACCTTTGTACTTTTGCATCCATAAAAGTGGCCATTACATTAAGTGATTTCGTAAGGCGCCTATCTTCCACTAAAATAGTTGAGACTGGCTATGGCTGACACTTGCCTCAAAAACTCATAACTGGTTCCTGTCCTGACACAAAGGTTACCTTAGATGAGGCGTTCAAATTACCAATACGGGTAAAACTACCCTTGTTTATAAATTGTCCGTAATGTTAAGAATGTTTACAAGCTTCTTTCAAACTCCTGAAACGATTTTCCACTTAAAAGGGTCCTAGTAAAATCTAAGTATAAGTTTAAGTTCCCTTTGAGTCGAACTAAAGAAGAACTAAGTTCGATTCAAGGGAAGTTTGCCATCAACGGCATACCACTTAAAAACTTTTAATATAAAAGTAGAATGTTGTAGAATATCGAGAGTCCCAAAAATTAAAGGTAAGACCCGTTTAACTACAAATTGTGAATCAAACAATATGTAATTATAATAAGCAGTTAATTACCTAATTAATACCACTGCTTACATATGCATACCTATGCAGGACTTATGTAAGTCCCACCGTGTATATACCCCATGTCCCCATGTAAGCAAATATTACTAAGTAAAAAAAATTACGTGTGTCGCCTTCTAAATGCTGTTACAATTTGGCGATAATATGACGTAGTAATCATGCATGCAAACTGAATAGGTATTATAACCTCTTCAGTCCTGACCTTGAAAATAACAATAGTTTTCTATTGTTATTTTGTCGATGAGGGACTGAGGAGGTTAAATAAAAAAAAATAGAAAAATAAAAAAAAAGAGTAGTTGACACTGCAACATCGCATAACAAGCGACTACAGCGCCACCAAGTTATCGGTTCAGGTGGGCAAAATTGTAACTAATTTATAAATGGTAAATCCTGTCCCCATTTTTTGTTTTATTGATTCACTTGCAAAGATTTATAGATATATTTTCATTAAAATTGAAAGACGGGTTAAAATATTCTCATTTTTCTGGGTAAATTTCTCAAATATTCTCCACTAGCGCCGCTATCAACTGAACAGATAAGATGGTGGCACTGTACCACCATCTCTATCAAAATCATGAAATTTTATTTCGCAGTTATTTTTATTTCGTTTATAGTTAAAAAAAAATATAATCACAGAACTTGACAATTGAAAATTAATATGAAAAAACTAAAGAAACTATAAATTAAATTAAAAGAAATAAAAATTAATATAGCTTACATATAAAACTATGCTAATATGGAACAAATTTTATTTTTGTCTCATAAGTTTATGGTGCAATGATGAAGGGGTTGGAAAACTGTTACGACTATAAATATATACAGTATACACTTCGCTCGCTCGTGCGAATCGCTCGTAGCCTGGGCTGCCTGAGTGATCTTAAACGATCACTAAGGTTAAGCAACATACGGCGCGTTCAGTCCATGGATGGGTCACCGTCTATGACTAACGCTAGTGGCATTTTTCCGAGCGGTTCCGTGCTTCGCAAGGCACGTTAAGCAGTTGGTGCCGGCTGCCGTCGATAGATGGCAGTCGTTAAGCCAAGTCAGAGGCCTTAGGGCGGCTTGAAAACTTCTGACAGTAAGACCAGCCACTAGTCTTACAAGCCTCCACCAATCCGGACTTGGCCCCCGTGGTGGAGTGGCCTATACCTTCCTCAGGGAAGAGAACCGTGCCCCTCGGTGGGGACATGATGGGTTGATGATGATGATACACTTCTGAATCCTGAGTTTCATTTCACTATAGCGGTAACTTCGATAAAAAACAGAATAAAAGATAAATTTGCAAGTAAAAGTTGTAAAGTAACAATGAAAATCCAAAAGAAATCTAGAGTGCGTGACCTCTAACGTAACTTTTGACGTAACTTTTAAATTTAATCTCTTTAAACGAGCAATTCTTGTATCTTATATATTTATATATAATCAGAATCTCGGAAACGGCTCCAACGATTTTCATGAGATTTTGTATACGGTGTATATGGTTTTGGGGGCGATTAATTTATCCAACTAGGTTTAATTTTTATAAAACGTCGTTTTAACTGTGTTTTAAGGCAAAGAATAACTGCTACACTACAAGAAGGAAATTTTCGCAACAATCTGTAAGGTTGTCATAGCTCAAGTGGGAAATAGGACGATACCGTAAACAGAAGACCCTGGTTCGAGGCTTGATAATAATTTTTCTTTTTTTTTTTCAATTTCCTTCTTTTGTGTGAAAACCTACATACCGAGCAAAGCTCGGTCATCCAGGTACTTTTAATTTAAAAATGATAGGACAAAATGAAAGTTGTTTAAGTTTTAAGTGCAAAACGACCGCTTTTATAGAAGTAGGCTCTATTCAATATAAATTAGGTGAGTAGGTTGCATCTTTGAGGACTAAAGCTAGGTCTTTTCCTATCTATGTCTTCTCATCCCTATCTTCCTGTTATGCAAAACGAGATGACACTACTAATAACGCTATCAATCTCAGCGCCGAAATCATATTGTGCGTTTATTAAATATCAGTGGTATCTAAATTGAACCTTAATACGATTGAGCTTTACGACCCGGTTATTTAGCATGGAAATATGGATGCTGATAACGTAAATAGCACTTTCATTTACGTAACGGAAAGACTGTATCTTAATTGCGGTGTACTCCGAAGAAAGCTAATAATTCAGTATTTGCTCATTTTAGAGAGGAAATAATAATAATATATAGAAGGATTATCATCATCTTCAGCTGTTTCTGCCAGCTGTCATCAAGGCACCTAAAAAAACGTCCATTTTACGCCTTTCATTTAAGCTAGTCCATATCCGTTCCGATATTAGTCGCTTTATGCTGGACTGATCGTCTGCAGATGGTTTAGGGACGTCCACTCTTTTTCGTACCAATGGGGTGAGCATACCATTTCGGACCAATTTAGGATGGGTGGTCATCGGGACTCCACTTTTGCCCAAACTGGATGCAGAGCAATCAAATTAACTTTTTACAAATCGATTTTGGTTACTGCACACTATAAATTCAATACATTTTAGCACGGTTCAAGTATAAGCTGGATCTTTGCTTACTTGGTGGTTTGAAAACATTTCGCATCAAAATGAAAATTTTTCCATAAGCTTGAAATTTTGATAAGTTTCCTTTGATATAAATATTTGGTATAAGATACTTAACACGTGTATTTATGCATAGTACATACACCACAAGCGAGGCTCTTCCACAGTATCTCCTGAAATAGGATGATACTACGAGTCTACTACGAAGAAAGAAGACTGAAAGACCGAACATATCAAGCAACCCCTTCAGATCAGCGACCCAAGTATCATCCTATTTCACTCCTGAACTGTTGATTTGAGAATTTAAGAAACTCATCTCAAATAAATATCAATTTTCTACAGGAGTGACGAAGCATCCTTTAGGAACGGCGCTATGCGAAGGTGAAAATACAGTTTTGCTAAGTAAATACATAATGATTTATTTATGGTGGTATGAATTCTACGAGTATATAAATACGTAATGCTATACTTATGGTGTTACCATTTCCACGTAAATACGTAATTCTACGCTGTGGTTGTATGGAATCGCTCGAGCCTGACAATCACTTGTACGGTTTTTCAATGAACGAAAGAATGCCACGAATTTCCCTGACAATTTAAACAAGTATCAAGCTAAAGGGGTAGTATGCTCACCTAAGTCCGAGAGGCTCACTTTCTCCAGAAAGGGATCCGCTACCGGCAACTGAAACAGATATTTGTCGAGGTTACTAGAAATAAGGGAACTATAAAATGGAGTTATTAGAAGTATCAGTCTTATTCATAACATATAATAGAATAGATAACAAGTCAATGCCACTAAAACTTTTGGGAGACTGTGAGTGTCTTTAACCGGTAAAATTTCTGGTGGGCATTTCGGCTTACAATGTAATCCACATTGTATTTATTCTGCCAAAAATATCAATAGGCGCTGAATCTGGACTAGGCCAGGTGCTATTTGTGCAGGTGCTATTTAGGCGGGTGCTCAATGTGGATTACCTCTCGGCTTGACATAACAATAGTTTTTGACTGTTCTTTTCAAGGTCATAAGGGGCCATCCTTAAACTACATCACACGTTAAGGGGGAGGGAGGGAGTCGACCAAGTGTGATATTGTGTGATAAGGAGGGGGGAGGGGTCTTAAATTTCGTGACATCACATTTCATAATTGATCTCTTCCTAATTCTATTTGCAGCTCTGTTGGAAATAAAGAAAAATCGGAATTGCTGTTTTAATTCAATAATTTCTAGATGTAAAATTGCATAATATATGACGTCACACTAGGGGGGGAGTCTCACAAATGTGATCAGACATAACAAGGACGGGGGAGGGGTCAAAAAAAATCATGAAATTCTATTCCAAATTCACTAGACCAAAGGTGAACGAATGAAAATATACATAATATATTTAGTTCCGAACGAGCAAAGTCCTTATCAGCAAAGGATTCATTCAAACGACGGGTGTAACGACTCGGTAATGGCTCAATAAATCACGCGAATGACTCTTCTCGAGAGGAATCTAATAATAAATCATGAACCTAGCTAATCGCCCTAATAGCACAGCTAACATTGTTGTTCTAATTACGTTCTAAAGTGGAAATAACATGGACGATATCCGCAGGCGAGGCAATATAGATTTTTTTTATGTATGTTTGTACTTTTCACTGCAGGGCATCGATTCTAGCGCATTGTAGTAGGATGACGATTGCACCACGTACTTTGACGCCCAGAAGGTTCGATATGAGTGCGTATGTCGACTTGAAGCGGCTGCGATGAAACTTAACCGGCACGTTCATGCAGTTTTAATTGTTCTAAATCATCATCATCAACCCATTATGTCCCCACCAAGAGGCACGGGTCTCTTCCCTCAGGAAGGATAGGCCATACTCCACCACGGGGGCCAAGTCTGGATTGGTGGAGGTTTGTAAGACTAGTGGCTGGTCTTACTATCAGAAGTTTTCAAGCCGCCCTAAGGCCTCTGACTTGGCTTAACGACTGCCATCTATCGACGGCAGCCGGCACCAACTGCTTAACGTGCCTTGCGAAGCACGGAACCGCTCCGAAAAATGCCACTAGCGGTCGTAGACGGTGATTCATCCATGGACTGAACGCGCCGTATGTTGCATAACCTTAGTGATCGTTTAAGATCACTCAGGCAGCCCAGGCTACGAGCGATTCAATGCATTAATGCCCGGTTCCTTTAATATACGCCTACCGGGTACGATCCGTTTTCCCTACAATTTATTGACGGTTCGTAGGAATTTCGTAGGAGTTGTAACCGATCGTAAGCAAAAACAAAGCGTTTTGTGGATATTGGAACCGGGCATAACATAATCTAGGTCCTGGTCTTCTCCCAGAGAGAGAGAGAGTACATACGGGCTTATAATCAATTGATCTATACTTGGCATTTTTTTGGACTATAAACGACACTAAATTAAAAACCTTTAGCGGAAGAAAATTCGATACCATCTGCAAATTTAGTACTAGCTAGCACTTGTAAACTGTTTCGAGTTTTCTACCGCCAAAGGTTTTTGATTTAGTGTCGTTTAAATTCTGAAAAAGATGCCAGGTATAGACAAATGGATTATAGTTGTTACGTGAAGAACACTCTGCGCTGAGCGCTTGAAATTGCTAATTCTTGGAACAAGTTTTTCGTACAAAATTCAATCTAAACGGCTACTTTGATGCATGCCGGCGGCAGCCCGACCGTCTGTCTTAAGCTTAGACATGCTTATTGCTTAGTACTAGAGTACTATGTAATATAAACAAATGTATAGCTATGAAATTAATAATCTCCGTGCGCATACGCCTCCGAAACGGCTTGACCGATTTTGATGAAATTTTATATTTATATTCAGGAGGTCTGAGAATAGGTTTTTATCTATTTTTATACACCTATTTGGCAACACAACGTTTGCCGGGTCACCTAGTTGGAATATATAATTTTATTATCGTTTTTATACTAACCTAATTATCAAAATTCTACTCAATAAAATATTAATTATAATTTGATTCGTCAAAGTTAAATAAAATTGAACTGTTTACGGCATGTTCAATATTTGCAATGAACTCAATTAATAGTAAGCGGCGTTTCCGCCTGTAATAATAATTGGGAAATTACATGCCTACATAATATCATCATTTTGTTATAGAGTAAATTTTAAATGTATTTATAATGTATTATCCTGTTGGCGGAGGAAATAATTAAAAAATCTAAGATCCTTTGGACTCCTTTTGTCTTCGAATGATTCGTAATACTCAGAAACGTAGGACGACCAGCCACAAGATGGACAGACGATCTCATACAAGTGGCAGGGGGACGCTGGATGCAAGCCACTACCAACCGGTCTTTTTGCAAATCCATGGAGGAGGCCTATGTCCAGCAGTGGACTTCTTATGGCTGAATGACGATGATGATGATGATGACTTAGAAACTACGAGTCGGTAATCTAGGCTCAAGGTATGGCCAAGGAGTAGACATTTTACTCTTGCCCTCATCATCGTTGGATAAATGGGATCTGGGGGCTCATTATGTAATTTTCGCAACGGATATTCATACGTCTCAAAAAGTCATGTATACCACTATCTTCTTTTAAGACCCTATGTTAGAGCGGTACTCCGTACGACGTCGGTTTTTGTGTTGACGTGACTTTTTAAGACGTATGAATATCCGTGGCGAAAATTACATAATGAGCCCACTGATGTACAAAATAAAGCGGATTATTTACTCCTGAGTTTCTCGAACACCTATTAGATAAAAATAGAGCCGCGACTCTTATACCTACTTGTGGGGCTATGCATTGAAGATCGCATATCTTAGTGCTGATTTTGAGAATCAATTGTGTGCAACTCAAAACGGAAACTAGATATTATTTGCACATATTATCTGAGGTGGAGTGTTTGTACAAAACATATGCAAGGGGCAACACAAGCGAGTCAAGTCTCTAAAACTCGTTGAATAATTCAATGGGTGGTTATGCTGTCAGATCGATTTTCATGCGAGCATAACTTTTAAACTGTTCTGATAGGTACTACCTATCGGAACCGTTTAAAAGTTATTACCTACACAACACAATGGTAGCCTTGTGCCTTCAACAACCAAACCCCTCCTGAGGATTTTCCAAACTAAATAAATAAAATAAAATAGGTGGCTACCCTTTTCTTAGGTGACCCCCTAAAGTACTCTCTAACTTAAATTCAGTTTCACCGACGTAAGTTTTTTTTTTTTTTTTAAAACTGACCAACGATTGACCCCGATCTCACCTGATGGTAAGTGAAGATGGAGCCGACGAGTGAGTGACACCTGACTAAGGGCCAATTTCTGAATTGAGAATTTTCGCTAAGTAAATACCTACCCCCTCGGAGATAACGGGTGTGAGTTTTTTTTAAACGTTCTGTCCCGTTCTTTTCTGAGAAATTTGGAGTTAAGTATTTACTGAAATGCTCGCGAATTGCGAAATGGTCAACTCAGAAACCGGTCCTAGGTATCCCCTAGTAAAGTTACAGTTTAGTCTATGATCTCGTGTTGAGATTTTGGTTCAATTTACCGGTAAATATTATTACTGAGTTTAATGAACATTTAATCAATTTAATCGAAATAAAACAGTCCTTAACAGTTTCATAATAAAAAGAACAATTTTCTTTTAAATTAGCTAAAAAATATCAAAATAGCTGTACTGTATGAGATATTATTATTGACACACCTAACAAAAATTTTAACTGACATCATTGAATTTCCTTCTAAATTCAATGCTGACATGACACTTTCAAAATAAACTGTCACTTAAGGTCCTGATCGGCTGGCGAGCTTTACCGCAGTTTTATGGCTGGTCGGTAAAGTTCGCCCGTGCATCATAACAAAACCGCGGTTTCATCTACCGACAAGCCTGGCTCGCGGCTCGTCAGTTTCGTTTTAATTTTTTACCGTCACGTCGAACTACAGTGGCATGTCTGTTTTGCTCGCTAGTTGATCAGCACCATCAAGCCGCAAGTAAAACCGTCGTTCTAAAACCGCGGTATTTCGATCACCCACTTTAGAGCTAGGGGCTGAATAATCGGTAAGTTTAGGGGAACACTTAGCGCCAAAAGTGACGGAAAGATGTTAGTGAAAACAAATTAAGCGATACGTAGCCCCTAAATCTTAAGTGTTGTTGGTGAAAACGGACATGAGTCATGTTTTAACAACCATTTACTCTTCGAAGCTGTCCATTGTAATGCAACTTTTTAAAAGGAGCTCTCATTACAAACACATTATAATATGGTTGAGTAGGAAGGAAATGGGTACACCCAACAACATGTAGTCTAGATGAAGAAGAAAGCATTTATTTTATTTATTATTTATTTGCGCTCTACACTTTCGATATGGCTTTTAATGAAGTCGTTATTTGTGACTTTTGGATTTAATTGTAGGGCAATTCTGAACCCAATAACGTCGATAGTAGAGAGACCTTCACAAGCCTTCATTTTTCGTATTACATAAACGAGCTACTATTCTTTACTCCACCACGGGAGCCAAGTCCGGATTAGTGGAGGCTTGTAAGACTAGTGGCTGATCTTGCCGTCAGAAGTTTTCCAGCCAGCCGCCCTATGGCTTAGCTTAACGACTGCCATGTCATTGTATCGACGGCAACCGGTACCAACTGCATTAACATCATATCAACAATAAAATTATTCGTTTTTTTTTATTTCATTAAATAAATCTCTGTAAATATGCAGTAATTTTTAGTGGACCTCGTTTTCGCGTGAGCGCTGGCATAAATAATTGCTACATTTGCTATGCAATGGACAGTATGGGTTAAATCGCCACTCGCGCCCACTGCGGATCAATCTCGGTACTGGCACAACAAATTGTCAATTGTTGTACGTAAATAAAATCGGAACGTGCCTGATTCAAACTCCGAAGCTCTCGGATGTGATGCAATTACTTGCTCTATTACTTTAAGGCTAGCTGTTAGGATCGTCCATTAATCACGAGCTTAAGCTCTAAAGAAGAAGTAATCAAAAAAACACGGAAAATAACAGGAAAAGGCGCGGTTTAGTAGGATGTCACGTGTACTTTTACGGTGAACGCGCGATTTTAAAACCGCTTTCGCCTAATTTGTTATGCCTTTCAGAAAGAACCTGTGCAATAAAGGGTAACAAATAAAGAAACAAACAACAAAAGACAATAATATTTTGTTTTTTTATTAAATGCGCGTGATCATTGATCTTGCATATCATTGAGGAGTAGCCTAAAAAATAACCATGTATGGTCTCGGCCTTCGACCTCGGACTGGACGGAGCTCGGCCTTCGGCCTCGCAATTTCGTCCCATCTGACTTTTGGGTTGTTACTTATACGTCGGAATACCACGCGTCGGGTACAAAGACTACATTTAGAAAATAAAGATGCCTGTTTAATACATACATAAACTCAAACCTGTATCCTAGAGGGTTAGGCAGAGACCAGAGACTGCCTCTTGCCACAATCCTGACAAATCATTTTCATCATGGGCATAGTGAGGAGTTCAAGAAATCGTAAGACACTCAGTTTCGGAGTATCGCTGCGTAGTTAGGTTCAATAAATCGCTCACTTCACTAATTCACTCCCCTGGAGTATCCAAAGATAGACAAAAATAGATATGTATATAGATAGATGAACTATTTAAAGCGCATTGCCGCGTTGTGGGGATCCGAGACTTCGTAACTTACCCCCCTGGAGTCTCTAAAGAGTATGGCTGCATGGTGGGGGTCCAAGAAAGCGTCGGATGCTCGGTGCCTCAACTGCGGCACGTGTCCAAGGGACGACCGCCGCTTCTCGGCCTCCTGTGACGCTGCCCGTCGCAAGTGAGCACCTGGGGACAAAAAGCAAGGATGTCTTAGTCTGAGGTCTGACTGCCACTCTTGGCAATATGGTGGTGTCAGAGTTTTTCTGCGACCTCGTCCCACGCACTTTCTATGAGGTCCACGTTTTTGAATCTGGATCTGGTCTAGGTATCGAAGGTATAATAAGCTTACTAGAGTCGAGAACGGAGTTTAGACAAAGATTTTGCAAAGATTCATAGCCCAAATTCTCAAATGACAACAACTATAAACAACACGATAGAACAAATTAAAACTGTATAACATCATCCGTGTGAAGGGCGCAGGGAAGCACCAGAACTGATTGTTACAGAATGTTATACGAAAAAAAAAATACAACGAGATCAAGCATGGTGGCAGCGTTTATAATATAATATAACATTCTACACATGTAGAAGCCTGTAGTAGTATAAAATGTTATCGTGCTTCACAGTGTAAATAACTGCTCTGTGTGGGAGCACCTTTAGTTTGCTGTCATCCAGAAACTTAAAACAGGATTACGTGGAGCCGTTGCTGTATAGTGACAAAGTACCACTGTAGGCCAATGCAGACAGAAATCAACCCGACACACAGTGCCGCGAGTTGTATTGGGCAGAGGACAAAAATCATAACTCATTATAGATATGTTTTTTTTTCAATTATTTGTATTCAGATTTATAAATATTGTAAATATCTATAAATATCTACCAGTTTTAAGCTACTTAAAGCGTTAAAACTCTTTATATAAAAATCAAATATAATTTAAACAATTCACAATTACTGATAATTCTGTAATTACATTAATTTGTTTTTAATATAACATTAACTTAAATTAAAATAATATTATTTTTACACGTACAGGTAAATTCTACCCAGATTATTTTTTATACACCCTATTCAGACCATTTTTACAGACTAGCATACATGGCATGCATATTTCTTGCTGCAGTCAAGCTTCGTGCCGTTTTATAAATCTATGGCGGCTCCGACCAACGTCTTTCCATTTCCTCCCCATTGTAAGGCAAAAATTTTGTGGTTTTTTTTTAAGCCTTCTTCAAAGTTCTTCAAAGCAAACTCATTGCTTTATTTTTGACACATTTGGAACAACTACTTTGGATACACACAGAAACAACCATTTATACTGCAAGAGCATGATTCAATTATTTTTTTAAAGTTAAATACCTTGGCTTAGAATCTCCATAATTGGTGGTCTTAAACACCAGCTAATTTCGACACTGTGATGCACCGTGCGCAACTGACAATTTGTAACTGATAACGCAATACGGAATGCATTCAAAAAGACGAATTGGACCGGTCATAGTTACCTCATTAGAGTAAGTGAAGTAATAAAAACAGATACCCGTTAAGTGAGGACTAATCACCTTTGGAGCAAAGTCAATAAATTTCTGGAATTGCACATTAGGTTCTTTATTTTTGTCTTAGGGTCGCGGCACTGTGCGACAGTGAGCTACCCGCTACAATACGGTATTCGACACTATCAACAATAAATTATTTATTTGAGATGCTCGATTAAAACAAAAATTACAAAAGGTTTCGGAAAATATATTTCTGTTAATCATTTACTAGTTATTACAATTTTTAAATAGATGAAACATTAGAAGAGTGCTCTGAAATGTGACGTCACAAGCAAGTATTTTCATACAAAATTCCGTTTTCAAAGTAACTCATTTGACATTTTGTCAAATACCCAATTAATTAGTACTACACGCAGTCGAAGCCCTTTGGTCTGTTGGTCGACGTAAATGGACATTTGCAAAATAAGGATACTAAAGGCCGTATTAATAGAATGCTTATTGGGTGAATCTACTCGAAATTTTTGCCATCATTATCCTCGTAATTGTCACAATATTCATCGTCGTTAGCGCAACAGATGTTAATTTTTATTTTTATTTCCGTACTAATTGGATTTTACAATGCGTTTGTATCGGGATCAGCAGCAGAACTACAGAACACCTTATCAGATTTACAAAAGTCCCTACACCATACAGGTCTAGGAAGGTTAAAGATATGACGAACAGTACGAGATATCAATTCTGGTGAATGGCAGTGCTTTAGTGTATTGTGGAGGATTATTTATATTTGAGTCTACTAATCTAATGTGATAAGCGCCTTGACAAAGGAATTGTCACAAGAGTTAACATCTAATAGGATGGAAAAAAAATGGTCTCTTAAGCGTATATTTACACCAGATCTGCACATTTGGTGTAAAAAGAAAAGTGTTCAACTTGTGCATTCTAAAGTCTGATATATTTCAATATAACCATCAATATATCGAATTAATTTTAATTACTTTATTTTATTCTTTAGCTGGCATCACTCCCCACTATTTCAGGTATATTAAACCTTTTAAAAAAAGTTAAGTATGCCGCTGTTAGCTTTCTTAATAATTCATGTCAGTGATGATGAAGATTTACTTTTTTTACTGTTTGTGTGATGAATAGGGACACAATTATCACTCGCCGTAAATCCTATTGTATTATTCCAAATAAAATGTACTCAGATGGTCACACTCGTATTGAAATTCAAAAATTTGCGCGACCAAAAAGGTTTGTAATCTCCGACATGTCAAAAATTATAACTGTCAGAATTCTACGGAATTAAAAATCAGACTATACAGGAATGACTTAAGGTGCTCAAACTTGGTGTACTACCAAAAAACAAAGAGAAAATCTTTGTGTAAATCAGCGCGCAATGGAGCGAAGTATGTTGAATGTAAAGAGAAGCCAGAATTCGGAATTAAGTTCTAAAAAGCGCTCAGCGACGTCAATCGTCATCATCACCATTAGAGGACTTAAAAGGCAATGGGCAGGCCACATAACGAGACTCCAAGACGATCGATGGACTCAATTAACGACAGAATGGACACGTCGAGACGGTTGGCGACGAGCGGAAGACCACTTATAAGATCTAATGACGAACTAAAAGATATGAACCTATTGTGGTGGGGACAGCGCAAAGTTAATAACAATAATAATAATAACATTTACACACAGGCGCATACATTGCTTCTGGTCCCACACTAGGATACCCTGTGTCGTGGGAACCAGAAATAAAAAGGAAAAAAATTGAATAAAATGGCAAAGGACTTCATTACCATTACTGTAGATGAAGAAATGTATGTGCTTCTATGTTTAGGTTGAAACATAAGACAGAGTTAATGAGTTGAATACATATGTATGTATGAAATCACAGACAAGCCCGGTCAGCTAGGGTGAATAAGACCAAAACTCGCTATTCCTGAGAGGGCTACCATGTCCTCAAAGAACCCAGCATGCTATTAGAGTATCAAGTACTACCTAAAAATAATACGGTGTTGTTAGACTGAATACTGAAATTAATTAGTTGTATTGCACTTAAATTTAACTTTGAATGTTTAATGAATTATTTGAATGTTTCTTGACCATCATGATTCTTAACGATGTAATACGAAGTAATTGTTCTTATACGCAATGTTAATTTATACTGTAAGTTCACATGCAAATAAATGTTTTATTATTATCACAATTGGATTTGATTTTACATTTTTTTGCACGATGTAACATTAATTTCTATTTCAGTACATTTCCCGGTTTTTTTACTGCCACATTCTTTTCTGCTACCACCCCGTCGACTTTCCACTTCAAAGCAGGTTAGCTCGAAGAAAATACTATCTACTACTTAGCCCGCCTTTGTACAAAACCAATTCAATTATAGAATTTGTTACCCTGAGCCCTTTACAAATACTTTGAGAATTGGTTTTAGGGTTCCGTAGCCAAAGGGTAAAATAAACTGACGCCCGTTATCCCCGCCATTATCCGGGCACAATTTATCAGCAAATGGTGTTGCTTTACAAACAAATGTACGTAACTAGAAGTCATGGTACATGCGGGATTTGAACCCAGACTGTCATGATCGAGAAGCAAGGGTCAACCCCACTACGCCACCACCGCTGCAAACATTATTGAGACTTCGCCGTCTGTCCGTCCGTCCGTCACCAGGCTGTACCTCATGAACCGTGATAGGAGACAGTTGAAATTTTCACGCATGATGTATTTCTGTTGTTATAGCGATAGCAACAAATACTAAAAACATAATAAAATAAATATTTAAGGGGCCTCTCATAGAACAAATGTAATTTTTTTTTGCTCGTTTTTGCTCGATTTTGATAACGGCAACAGGTAGGCGCTTGAAATATTCACAGAATATTTAGTTCTATACTCACTTTAAAATTAAATACATAAAAATAAAACAAATATAATTTAAAGGGGACTACAAACGTGATTTTTTGCCCGATATTGATAACGGCAACAGGTAGAAGCTTGAAATATTCACAGAATATTGAGGCATATTATTTATTCATTTTAAAAATAGATAATTAAAATAAAATAAATATTGATTGCCTTACAACAAACGTGTTTTTTTGCCGTTTTTATAGATAATGGTACGGAACCTTTTGTGCGCGAGTCTACTTGCACTTGGCCGGCTTTTCTTTTCCTAAAATTGCGAGTAAAATGTCAGCTGTGTTGCCGAGTCCTCCACAGCCAACACAATATTGGTGATATCACTTTTAAATCTCATACTGTCGGTCGATTGGTATGTTAATTAATGGAACTATCGGCGTTTCTCCGCAACCATGACCGTGAATTTATGAAGGTTCAATAGCAAACCTTAGGTATTTACGTCGATGCTGAATGAAAGCGGTGGTCGCGGAACGATAGAGTCAGGCTGGCTCACAGATCATGTGGGCTGGCTTCACATTGAGGAGTGGTGGGATTGAATCCCCGCACATGCCAACTACTTTGTTTTCAATGTTAGGTACGTGCCTATCTGAATTTTTAGTGGCAATACTATTCGGCACTTATAAACATTATCTACCATTACAGTAGATTAAAATGCTGCTATTCGTACTCGGAACCTCAAGATTGTAGATAAGCTGGTGCATTTATTTGCCGACCAAAAATAACAAAAAAAGCAAAAAAAAAGGCTAAAATAAATGAACGCCGACCAAATGGGTGTCGGGCTCGAGAACCGAGGATACCATTGAAACATATATCGCACCCCTAGATGAAAACCCCACTAAGTCGAAATAATGTGACAATTTAGTCTACTTTTTCGACTTCCTGACCTTATACCGGACCGGACAATATAACTCCCATAACGATACGTTCAAATTGAAGGAGACGTTATAGGAGTTACGAGTATATTGTCCGGTCCGGTATAAGGTCAGGAAGTCAAAAACGTAGCTAACTAAATTTTCACTTATTATTTCGACTTAGTGGGGTTTTCATCTAGGGGTGCGATATTTATTTTTTCAAATACATATATGTATTTCTTCTCATTAAAATGTACAGTCTTAATTATTATCGTAGGTACCGTCAATGGGCAATCAATATGGCTAGCGCACGTTGACCTATCTCACCCCACTTTTATCTAATGACTTGGCAAGTCATTTAAGTAGTCCCTATCTATCTATCTATCTATCTATCTGTCTAAAGAAACACTACGCAAATAAGGTATAGTCTTATTTGTATGAAAGTATCGATCGATCAAATTTAGCATAAGTTTTTCAATGTAAATTAAGAGAGCAATGTACCAACCAACTAAGAATACAGTTTGTTTAAAGAGAACGAGAGGTAATTGATTTTTGCTTTGATATAAATAATTATAACAGGAAACGTATTATAATAATTATTATTTTATTATTAGTGTTACGTATTATTAACACTATGTTGGGTTCCGCACACATCCCAGATTGTAGGTGATCAGATCAATATTCGGAAAATAAACCACCACAAGGACGTTCCTTTGACACGTAAACAACAAGGTATTTGATTGATAGTCTAACCTGTGCCGTCACCAAAATGCATTTCAGCTGCCTCACCTACAGCTTCTAATTCCATTTCATAGCCAATTGGCCATTTGACAGCCATTTTCCGTTTGGGAAACATTTCGTTAGGACATCGCGAAATTAGCTGGGTACTGACCAACGTTACGAGGTGTAATGCAACATATTACACGACGAGCATTCAGTGCCGTCAGTAAATTTTGTTACGGCGAATTCTACGATCAAAGACGTACTGACTGCACGAATGCTCGATGTGTAACATGTTACATTACACCGCGTAACGTTGGTCAGTACCCACCTTAAATTTTAATTTGTGCTGACGAATTCATGGCAACTCTTTCTGAACATCGAAGCACACACGAATTTTAATATTACAGACAGTAATTTTAATATTCTGTACAGCTGCAATGCAAGACCTAAAAAAGCTGAATAGCTAACAAACTAACTTTTTCAAACTCCACTTCAGTTTTACCACAACGAGCCACACACCAGTCTAGATTCTCTGAAACATTCTCATTCTCGCGGCCAGCGACACGTTTCGCCTTTACTGCCCAGACAATAAGGTCCAGTTAACCAATGTGAACGACAATAAAGGAATATGAATAAAAATGAATGTATCGATTAACAATGCTTTTACGAGCGAGTCAAGTTTACGAGGCGCTACGTGGTAAAGGAACGCGCGGTCATAATTGTGTCCTTGACGATTTAGTCCTACGTAAATATAAAAAATATATGAAAAAAACTTCGTCTGCAAACGTCTTAAGCAAGGCATAATCTTGTGGTAACCCACTATCTTCCATAGGAGGTCGGCCATAATAGGCGATTTGAGAGTGTGAAGAAAAAGTAAGTAATAATTATATAATTTTAAGACCAATAAAGAATATAAATTGTTGGTCTTAAAACCTACTTAAGGCATTTTAACTATAAAAAATATAATTTGTACAAAAAAACAATTTGTAGGATACAATTTTATAATTTTCTATCTGTAGCCATTTTATCGAAAGCCGTTTGGATCTATCGTCGCACGGTGATCTATTGTGGAGATTTAGGCGGCCAAAAGTCTTCCGCACTGTGATTTGTGATTCATACGTGTTAATTATTAAAAAAAAACTCAATGTGGACATTATGTATTTAGGTGTTTATCAACATTTATTAGCACAGGGTAAGATAAAAAATACCCGAAACCGACGTGCGTGCATGCAAACGAGTAATGAATGTCGATGAAGCGAAGGTGATTTGTCAGGATCGTGGCAGGTGGCAGTCCTTGCTCTCTGCCTACCCCTCAGGGAGACAGGTGTGAGCTTATCATGTATCAACATTTACGAATAAATTAAGTCAAAATTACCTAATATAATTAATGTAACTTTATTAAGATTTCTTCAAATACAACAACGTCTGGTTGCTTTAGAAGATTCTACATTTCAAGTGTCATAGCGTTCTTAAGCTTCACGGGGGGCTGTGGTCTTATACTTGAAATAATTGGATCTGAAAAGACTAATAAGTTTTTCATTAAGTCTTCATTAGTTTGTTTCCTAGATATATCTTATGCTCTCTGTAATATCGTATATCTTTGTGATGGGTTTCTTCTCCTAGCATACCAATTGGTTGTAAGAAATTTTCGATAGTATCTTTGCCATGTACTAAGACTTTATGAACAGTTTGTGTCATTGGATACCAACTGTACAGCTGCATATAAAGTACAGCAGTTTATTTTGCAAATTCTGCAAATTATGTACTGTTAATTTTGTAGGGAGAGCTATGGGTTTCCAAAATTATATTGAATCTTTCTAACAAGGAGAACCATCAAACGCCTATTATTGAAATAGACCGAAATCTATTTCAGTAATATTTGATGTAATATCATAATTTGCAAATAAGCGACTAGCTGTTTTTCCATCCGTTTGTATTGCCGAAACTTGACTTTGGAATATCAATAGTAAGCAAAGTTGCTCTCTAAACTGAGTTTGAACATTTTTTTTTCTTGACAAGGTATATTTTCGGAGCTTAATCCCACTTCGATTTCATTTCTGAAATAATTTCGCAGTTTTAACTCAGAAGGTGTTTATAGCATTTTTAACACTTTTATTGCAGACTGTACTTAAGTCTGACACTCCTATAGTCTCTAGTATACATGCATATAATATGTTTTTCGTATACCTGGACAAAGGTTAAATCACGTGATTTTTTATTAGGACATCCAAAAATTTCACGTTTTTTATCACAGCGCCATTCCTTGAAATCCCAAAAAAAATGTATGAGTGCCGCAAACAGACGCAAAAAAACTATATTGTTCGGACTATCTAACACTCTAAGCTACTTGGTAGTAGCAAATTCACGGTGTACCAAAGTGTATCTCGAAACGTAGCCGAGCTTAAATTTGAAAAACTTGGTCTAAATCGATGCATCAGTACTATATTTTTTTAAGACTAGTATACTACTGTATGACGGTTGTAAAGAAATATTTTGCAATGTTCATACCTTCATAAATCAGCACCATTTTTTTCTTATTTTATTTCACACCATAGGTTTGTTTAAAAAAATGTTGAACTCGCGTGCAAATCACGGAATACGGTTACAAGTTTTCGCAGTTCTTCAAAACCGATATGCACTCGAGTCTAAATATCTACGGATCTACTTGGTACAAAATGTTTCTATAATTAGTATGAAGTAAAGGACTTACCCACCTGTAAAAAACAAATAGAAATTTTGACTTCCGACACATCGACAAAAAATACTTTTGCGACCCTAACCTTCCTGAATTGATCACCGTGCGTCGTCGTATTATGACGTCACAGGTCAGTAAGTACAGCATCTTTCATGCTTGTCGTTCTTACGGTCATTAGTGTTTGTTTACCGACCAGTGACATCACTGATACCTGTGCGACGCCACATTGCCCAAGATAGCGATTTCACGGCTTACTTTTAAAGGTATAGTATAATTTGATTTTCTAAATACAGGAATGAATTTAAAATTACCACTTATTGAGCATTCAATAAGGTTTACTAATGTATTGCCAAAAATCGTTTCCCAAAGTATTACTTCCCAAACTATTTTCCGCAAATTACCAACAATACGCGTCATTAAATTCAGATTTCTCGATATTTCAATAATGTGATATAACAGCAGAATTCCTCAATTCGTTTCGCTAATACCCGATATTAATAATAAACATACTTTTCGAGTTTCTAGGAATTTGAGCACGTTAAACCAATACGTATAACACTTTCTTTGAACACGAGAAGCGGATAAAATTATGACCAAAGAGGTCAGTACAATCTATGTACCAATCGTGACCAACTCCAAATCATCATCATCATCAAGCCATTATGTCCGCACCGAAGGCCACGGATGTCTTCCCTGAGGAAGGTATCATAGGCCATACTCCACCACGAGGACCAGTCCGGATTGGTGGAGGCTTGCTTACAAGCTTGCTTACTTACTAGTGGCTGGTCTTACTGTCCAAGTTTTTAAGTGACTTGGCTTAACGACTCCAAGTAATGTTGCTTATTTTACGCAGGCAGACTAGACGGCACTTCAACCTTTACATACGTGCTCAGTTACGTTACGAGCTATTTCGCAAGTGAAATATAATCGACAACCCCCAGGTCTTGAATGTTTACATGTTTGTGATGTCGCTGTTTCTGGTTCTCACGACACATGATATTCTAGTGTGGGGTCAGAAGCAATGTAAATGCCTGTATGTAAATATAAAATTTATATATAATCAAGAGCCTGCACATACCTAGTATCTATGACAGTAAAGTTGAAAGTGTAGTACTTTCTTTTTAATTATGTAAAAGTGTTTATTTATCATAAGAATCACAAGTAACATAGTAAACACAGTCTAGTGCATACATTATTTACAGTTGACGGCAAGTCAACATTATTTAACATTTACATTTACGTAACATAACATTTACATACAGGCACATACATTGCTTCTGGCCCCACACTAGGATACCCTGTGTCGTGGGAACCAGAAACAGCGACGTCACAAACATGTTAACATCCAAGACCTGGTGGTTTTGTTTGTCCCCAGCCGGGATTCGAACCCGTGACCTCTCGCATGGTAGTCAGATGCGCTAACCACTGCGCCACAGAGGTCGATTTTGTTGCAAGGTTAGCGTAAGTAGATGAAAGTGCACCTACTATTAAACCGTACAAGGTTTAGTTTGAACGCGAAAAACATTTACGATGAGATACAAAAAAGTAAGCGTTCGGTAAATAATAATTAGGAAAAAAATTATCGGTAGGTGGTGCGATGATGTCATAGATTCGATGAGCAATACAAGAACGGCGACAGTCAGTTGTTTGCTACTTGGTATTGTCTGTATTCATTATTTACTTTAGTCCGGATACACTTAATGCCTTTCTCCACTGCTACGGTCCGGCAAACGTTTATTACCGGTCCGATTTAGAAACACATAAGAATACTGATAAGCTTCTCCAATACTCCGGCATCCGGTTTTTAACGGCCCGATAATTTGCTAAATCGGAACGGTATTTTACCGGTCTGAAGTGATCGATGTACAAAAACAATACACATTTTTGCACCGCTCATACAACCAAAAAATGTTCCCACACTATTTTATTTACATTAATAGAAGGTGTGGAAAACGTCCCCTGCCTCGAACCGAGGAATTTTAATAAAGCACTGCGTCATGTCCATTGCCGATTATAGTCGGATGTAGTGGAGAAGCATGATCTGGCATCCAATATTTTTCTCATGACTGATTCCGGTTCCGACGCCGGACCGGAGCGGTGGAGAAAGGGCCTCACTTGGCTTAATGTCGGAAGAAACCCATCAGGTTTCGCTCTGACAAGCAAAGCTTAATTATGGTGAGCAGAGACGGAGCTTGCGTCGCCGCTTGCCTGTATTCATCTAATTTGAGCAAAACATAATCCGCATAATCAGAGTTTAATTACGGCGTACGCTGAAAAACAGCGCTGGTAGGATAGGCATAACTATCCTGCAGCATAAGCTGAGCGTACGACCATTATCAGATAGGCTATACTTATTATTCTAAAACATCATGTTAACTACAACTAAGATACTATCTGATAATAAATTATTTTCATTTCATTTCATTTCATCTGTGTAGATCCTTCCGTAGGGCACAGGCTTCTCGCAGAGAGACTTTATTCATGAGAGAGCGTGCAAAAAATCGGATTTAAGCTCAAGCAACAAGCAAAACAAAAATACTTTGTTGGCGTTGTCATTGAGTAGCGGTTTCATTTCCATGGCATATCAGGCTTACGTAGATATTTCAAATGTAAATTGTAGGGTCGGGGGACTAAAGCACATAAGTTCAAAACAATAACTTTTGAGGCTGTGAAAAAAACCTATTATAAAATCACTCCGTATCGTTTTTAATCATTTTTTATATTGACAGACAGCTGTCAGGCAGGAAACAATGATTTGACCATAATTGTTTTTTTACCATAAAATAATTGCTTATTTTACTCTATGATTATTTATTTTGCACTCTACTCTTTATTTTGCAAAGTTAATGACAATTAATGACAATGTAACTTATGTGCTTTAGTCCGCCGAACCTAGAATGATTAATTCTATTATTATTATAATTAGGGTTTGTTTCACAATCTGCAGATAAAGTTCCGGATAAGCTATCCACGACCAGGGCTGCCGTTTGTTCTAAATTTGAAAATTAAATTTGAATAAACGAACACACTGTTGGCAACACTAACTGTAGCAACACCGTTGCTCCTTAATTTTTTAATTGTGCTTTCGTATAGACGGTGACAGACAGATTTGCTGTAATTCATTTTTGATGTACTTGCAATAAAAGCGGGGTGCGTGCATGCAACGACTAATGAATGTCGATGAAGCGAAAGTGATTTGTCCAGATCGTGGCAGGTGGCAGTCTCTGGTCTCTGCCTACCCCTCTGGGATACAGGCGTGAGCTAATGTATTGTATGTATATCATATTATTAACAGAACTAAGACCTAGCATGGGTTGCAGCTTGCAGTATTGTACTGAAGCATTGTAATTTGAAAGCCGATTATTCTGGAACAAAGGATTGCCCTATATTACGCGCACCCAATTCTGAAATATTCCAACCAGCAAGCTCTCAAATTTCAAACAAATATGAAAGTTACACGATTAGTGTCGCTCTGGATTTAGGGTGCATAATTGGTCTTCCTTACTAGTCTAGTCTTACAAGCCTCCACCAATCCGGACTTGGGCCCCGTGGTAGACTATGGCCTATACCTTCCTCAGGGAAGAGACCCGTGCCCCTCGGTGGGGACATAATGGGTTGATGATGATGATTACTCGCTTCAGACCCATCGTACCCCTGGCCATACCTCTGGTGGTATGGTAGAGTTGGTGATTAGCATTGTGTTTACTGTTGTGTTTACTCATTAAAAAATTATAGACAATATAGATGACATACTTAAGACCGCTCTTCTCTTAGCTAGGCTCCCGATCGATTTTAATGTGAATACGAAAATTCCGGCGCTTTACTAAGTATGATTTTAGTTTACTTTGCTAAGACTGCTGTAAGCGTGAACGTGGGATTCGTCTCTGAATGTTAGCCCAAGATCATCTGTAACAGAAAGTGACTTTTTCTTCAACCAAAAACTCATAACATTAGCATTCCGGGTCGGTCATCACATCACGCACGCCTGCACTGCTCGCTCGACGTGGGCATGTCTGGATAGAAAATAAAAAGGGTAGATGGAAAATAACAAGATGACATAATATCTTTATTCCGGATACACTTCAGACGGACTCTTCAGACAAAAAAAATCAAGAAAGCGTATGCGGCTGTTTGTATTTTTATGAAAAACTGGACACATGGGGATTTAGTTTCACTGCCGCTTCAAGTCTACGTGCGCACTCATAGCTTGTTAGCTATGAGTGCTAGGTTGTTACCTAGGCGTCAATGGTATGGCAAAACACGTCACGTGACCCGACCGTGTATGTGCCATCGTACTGTAATGCACCAACAGAATCGAGGCCCAGGACCTATATTCTCTTAATTCATTGTAGTACAATGCCAACTGCATGATCATGTCGATTCAGTTTCATTGCCGCTTCAAACAATCGAGGCGTCATCAATGGTTTGAAAAAAACCGTCACGTGACTCGGCCGTGTATCGGTCATCGTACTATAATGCACTAATAGAATAGAGGCCCAGGCCCTTGCTGAAAATCAGTGCTCTGGGCAATGAACCCGCAGTAATTACTGAGCCTGACGCCGTTTTAACGTCGCATGGACATAGCCGATGTCCCCTACTTGTTGTGTTCTGCTGTGTTTCATCACTCATCATCATTAACCCATTATATCCCCACCGAGGGGCACAGGTCTCTTCCCTGAGGAAGGTAGGTATAGGCCATACTCCACCACGGGGGCCAAGTCCGGGTTGGTGGAGGCTTGTACGACTAGTGGCTGCACTTACGGTCAGAAGTTTTCAAGCCGCCCTAAGGCCTCTGACTTGGCTTATTGTTGCGTTTATTTTTTATTTTTTTATTTCTGCATTATATTTCTCGTGTTATAGATGGATAGAGAAAGCTTTATTGTATTGTTATAATATAACTGTGTGTCTATGGGCGATACATAAAAATCTATATCTTCCTATTCTCCTGGCTTTCTTATCATATTTTTTTATTGCTTCCATAGACACTGCGTTCGGCGCGGCTGTTTAGCGAGCTGGTGTGCGTGCAGATTCCACCGTCCGAATTTGTCTCGCTACACGCTCCAATTTCAAAATAAACTTCACGAAAGGCGTGGCGCAGCCCGCGTTTATCTTTGAAGGCCTATCGACGGAGATAAAAAAAACCGGCCAAGTGCGAGTCGGACTCGCCCACGAAGGGTTCCGTACCATTATCTACAGCAACGGCAAAAAATCATGTTTGTTCTATGGGTGCCCCCTTGAATATCTATATTATTCTATTTTTTAGTATTTGTGGTTATAGCGGCAACAGAAACACATCATCTGTGAAAATGTCAACTATCTAACTATCACGGTTCATGAGATACAGCCTGGTGACAGACAGACGGACGGACGGACGGATAGCGGAGTGTCAGTAATAGGGTCCGTTTTACCTTTTGGGTACGAAATTCTAAAAAGGTTTCTGTGTCACTGAATTTAAACGTGTAGTCATAATAAGCCTATACGCACACTAGCGACACGCGACAGCGACAGCTCGGCGACTAGACGCGACGACAGGCTACGGCCGACAATTTTCATATACCTATTTTGTTCGAAGCTCCGCACACTTGGCATCAGAGTCGCGGAGTAGCGACGACAAGCTAAGAGCCATCGCAAACAGGGCGACTTGTCGCTTTGACGCGTCTAGTCGCTGTTTGCGCCAGATGCAAACGACAACGCCGTGTGACGCGGCGACAAGTCGTCGCGTCTCCGGGACTCTGACGCCAAGTGTGCGGAGTTTCGAACAAAATTTATGAAAATTATCGGCCGTAGTCTGTCGTCGCGTCTAGTCGCCGAGCTGTCGCTGTCGCGTGTCACTAGTGTGCGCCTAGGCTAAAGGCTAAACTTTCCTGATACACCTCAAATTAGAGTTTGTGTTTCATAACTATTTTTGAAGAAGATACCGGGAATAGAACCCCAAAATCACGTGGGATTAAAAGAAAGGAAGAGAGAGAGATAGAGTTTCATAAAAATTTTTGCTCTCGATATCTCGCTCTTGTCCGGTTTAAACGAGCTACCAGGTCAACTTTACGTTAAATTACTACGCCAGAGTCTTTGTTTTTACTGTGCCAGAATACTCCTTCATCATCATCATCATCATCATCATCATCATTATCAGCCCACCTCTTCCCAATGTTGGGTATAGTTCTCCTTCGTGGAAACATAACTATGTGTACAGTATAGGGCAGGAAATTGAAAAGAGGCGGCTACGGAAACCACCTCTTCCTTTTCAAATACGAGTAGGTACTGAGAAACTTTCAGACCGGTGAGTAACTTTTCGGGCGAAAAGTTTTTACTTGATGATGATGAAGTGTAAGTATAGAGGAAAACTTTAATAGAAATAATAATAAAATAAAGCCAGATTCGTATGTAGCGAGGTATACAAGAGAAGTGAGCAGGCTTAATGCCATAACTAAAATACATTAGAAACTTATTAATGTTACCACCTATAACAAAAACATAAAACTTCATGTTTATTCAACAACCTTTAAGGTCCAGGCCAGACAGGAGCTTAAAGACAATAGGCTGTCTATGTATGCTGGACATCTGCGTGATATTGTTATCGTAACAGCACATTGTTCGACAGCAGATGCCACATGGAAGGGCTTACATTGGATACGGTGATAGTGATCCACACCATTAGTGTCGGACGCTTTTGTTTGCAGATTTCACGTAAACAGTCGTTGGAAGGACGCAAAAGGAGAGAAGCTGTCTCACGAGTACTGATTTATAGTATAAAGTTACTATTGTTTAAGGCACTAGACAGGTGAACTAATTAAAAATATCCAATTTTCTAGAACAATTGGTTCCGAACGGCCACGGCGCTCGTCACAATCCACAGGATTTGCAGGCTGAGATGAAAATAATTCCTCAATTGAATTGAAAGAAAACCTCACATAATTCCAGTCAGTCAATTCAATCCATCTAGGGCAAGTCGATTAGTCGATCCCCGAAACATTCACAAAACGAAGTCGAAGCCGTCGTATCCCAGGAATGCTTGCTGTAAACCGGCCGCAACCGGCCCGGTTAGTCATAGAACGGTCACCCATCCATGAACTGAACGTGCCCTATGTTGCTTAACCTTCGTGATCGTTTAAGATCACTCAGGCGGCCGGGGCTACGAGCGATTAGTGTTTACATGCATCCATTTCCAGCAAGCATCAGCAACATGTCTTGATTTTTTAATACAGTCATTAATCAGTTCAGTTTCAAAAGTTCTTTATTTAATTGAGTAACAGGATTTTTACAACCTAATAGTACATAATAGCAAATACAGAGCTAGAAATTTGTTTAAAGTGAACAGATAATGTTTTTCAGTGATATTTTATATCTACACAAAATACCTACGACATGATTTGATTATAGTGTAGAAAGAGCGGAGCCTCCTAGTACAGGCAAATATTTACTTAAAAAGAGGCTTATTCAATGTTTTGTACGTGTACCCTTTGTTTGAATAAAGGGATTTTATCATTGTCATTGTGTCGTAAAAAATTAAATTAATGTCTAAAGTACATAGTTTTTTTGTACGATCTAAATAGAATTATTTTTGTTATAATGTAATTTATTTTGAGGTTGTGGTCTTGGAGCCAAGTTGCTGCATTTTGAAGTGTTTGGTCTATTACTAGTTAGTTAGACCTGATATTTCCGCACTTAGCCTCAAACTTGGACCATTGTACTTATCAAGGGCTAAAGCACGTAAATACCTCAGAGACTAGGGTTTCCTTACGATGTTTTCTTTCACGGTTAGCGAATGGTATTGCTCACAAATGTACGCAACTTAGAAAACAAAGTCATTGGTACTGTAGCGCTTTGCTTTGATTGAAAGATGCTTTTATTAGCAACAATACTTTTTTATATTTTCTCTCTCCTTCTCCTCTCAACAAAAACGTAGCGATATCCCTTTCAAACATTAAAAATCATACCAGACGCTTGTGCCAGAGGAATCGCTACAGTACATGCCGGGATTTGAACCCACGACCTCCCGATTGAGAAGCCAGCGTTCTACCGCTCCGCTACGACCGCTTCAGGCCAGTTACTGCATTTTGAAGTGTTTGATCTAGTACTATTTCATGGTTGGTTAGTTTATCGAGTTCGAATAGTATAGACACGTCATCTGTAAATAAAATAAGTAGTTGCGATTCTCGCTGTATAACTTTTGGTAGGTAATTTATGTACAGAAGGAAAATTATACCTACAACGTCGTACACTTCCTTTAGGAATAGAGCATACCTATTAACAACTTCAACTCCATATTTTCTCAATTTTATTTTTGTCTAGATTGTGATAATCTATCTCAAGTATCGCTCGTAGCCCCGGCCGCCTGAGTTATCTTCAGCGATCACGAAGGTTAAGCAACATAGGGCGCGTTCAGTGCAATGTTCGTTCTATGACTAATGCTAGTGGAATTTTTGAGCAGTTCCGTGCTTATGTAAAATCAGCCACTAGTCTTACAAGCGTCTACCAATCCGGACTTGGCCCCCGTGGTGAAGTCTTAGTATGGCCTATACCTTCTTCAGGGAAGAGACCCGTGCCCCTCGGTGGGGACGTAATGGGTTGATAATGATGAAAATGATCACAAATGATACTTGTTTTCTGTTTTTTTAGGTATGTCTTGAACCAACTGTGTGCAGGTCCATGGTAACGGTTCCAATAAGTCGAAGCGAAAAATCTAGATTAATTAGAAAAATCTCATTTCTAAATCTAGATGCAGTCGACATTCGAATAGATAAGCAGTAATTCTCACTTATCTAGTTATCTCACTCCAAAATTGTTGCTCGGCATAAATAAACATCACGCGTCCAGTTAATAAAGGTTGACCTCAAGGTATACTAGAACGAGATCAAGGAGTGGATGTCGGCGTCCTCCCGTACGCCTACAACGCGCGCCACATCTTGGCCATCGAATAAAAAGACAAATATTGTCGCGCCCGCGTGAGCGCGTGCTAGGCATTCGGAACTGGCGTCACGCGTAATCAAGAAGCAGCGAGCTGCGTGGCTCATTCTAAATATTATCTCTAGATCTCCGTCACAAATATTCACTACAGATGGTCTGTGAGTTCTTATGTAAGTGAAATTGTCTTTACTGCGAGCAAAAATTAAATGATAGACAAAAACTGAAAAAAACAATCCGGAAAAAGGTCAGCTCTGCCGCTGATTTTATATAAAAGGCATGCAGGTGCATCCACACCAGTTGATTTTCCTTTTTTGAGGCAACTTTTTCAACGGTTACCATGTTGTTTCATACAAAAAATAAAGCAGGAGTGTGGAAGCATCAGATTACCTAAGGGACAAAAATATGACACCGGCTCTGTGAGGTGACTTTTACGCAAATAGAATGCCATATCCGTCGACATAAGCTCAATATCTCCACCAGTACCTATCCGTAGTATAAGCACTTGTGAGTTGTTATGTATTAGTACACTTGTGTGTATTAAGATTATTATGATGATGATGATGATGATGATGATACGAGTATTACCGTTACATATTCCTCATTTTATGCAAAAAGTTTAGATAGGTGTTTTTTTTAGCTTGATAACGTATCTTAATGTACGTCAATGTATAAACTATGACCGAGTTTTAGTTTTTACCATTTATAATTTTAATGCTTACTAAATCATTTTTAAAAAATAATAAAAAAGTATCCGTAGCGGCGGTAGATTATATTAGATTAGGAGTCTATGCTATGGATGCATATACCATACCTATATCCATAAACTCACACCGCATCCCGAAGGGGTAGCCAGAGACCAGAGTCTGCCAATAGCCATGAACGTGACAGGTCTCTTTCACTTTATCAACATACATCTGATTGCATCAGTTGTTGTTGATAGCCTTACTGATAATAATTATCAGAAAGTGACGGATACCCTCCTTTTACAGCTGCCATAATGGAGAGCGAGAGTTGGCCGAAAAGACGACATTAAAAGTAGTAACCGGCTATAGCTGAGTTTTACGTGGCCCGAGTTGAAGCCTCGGCTATGACGTAATAATATTATTTCTCCCCAACACGCCAATTTTAGCACATACATGAGCGAGTTTTCGTCTGTGTGTGTGGCGCTCACACGCATGACCAACAACTGAGTTAACCTTTTGAGCATGACGACTGGATCTGGCGCAAATATTGGCTCCAAACAGGCCGCCTCAGCCTCTTTGTAGAGCCGGAAGTTAATTCAAGCTTAGGCAAACGCGGAGAGACCACCTACTCGCTAATAGCGCCTTAGTTGCCATGGGACTGGTTACCTATCTATATCTATCTTCTATATATATATATATATATATATATATATATATATAAGGAGAGGCTGACTGACTGACTGACTGACTGATATATCAACGCAGGGCCTAAACTATAAGGGTTAGAAACTTGAAATTTTGCACAGGGGTTTCTTTTGTAACGTAGGGGAGCACTAAGAAAGGATTTTTGAAAATTCATTCCCTAAGAGGGTAAAATGGGGGTTCAAAGTTAGTATGAAACTTTGCCGTTTTTGAAGTTATTCGAATGAAATTTGGTACGAAGGTTCTTCATTTAAAATTATGAAACACGTGTAAAATAGTTTCTTAAAAATCATTCTTTAAGGGGGAAAAAGGGGGGTGCAAACTTAGTATGAAACTTTGCCGTTTTTGAAGTTATTCGAATGAGATTCAATATGAAGCTCATTCATTGAAAGTCATGAAACACATGTAAAATAGTTTTTCGAAAATCATCTCTTAAGGGGGTGAGAGGGGGGTGCAAAGTTAGTATGAAACTTTGCCGTTTTTGAAGTTATTCGAATGAAATTCCTTTATTAATATTTATGAAATACATGTAAAATAGTTTTTTGAAAATCATCCCCTTAAAGGGGTGAGAGGGGGGGTGCAAAGTTAGTATGAAACTTTGCCGTTTTTGAAGTTATTCGAATGAAATTCCTTTATTAATATTTATGAAATACATGTAAAATAGTTTTTTGAAAATCATCCCTTGAATTCAGCATGAAGGTCCTTCATTGAAAGTTATGAAAGATGTGTAAATTAATCATCCTTTAAGGGGATAAGAGGGGGTTGCGAAGTTAGTATGAAAGCTCTTTCGCATGCGCTAAAAGTATCCCTATCTTATTTGCAAACACTTTACTCAACTAAAGCCCACGCGGAAGTAGTCGCGGGCAACAGCTAGTACATATATAAAAGGAGAAGCTGGCTGACTGACTGACATCAACGCAGGCTAGAAGGGTTAAAAACGTGAAATTTTGCACAGTGGTTCCTTTTATAACGTAGGGGAGCACTAAGGAAAGATTTTTTTAAATTCATCCCCTAAAAACAAAAGTGCAAAGTCAGTATGAAACTTTGCTGTTTATGAAGTTATTCGAATGAAATTCATTATGAAAGTTCTTCATTGAAGGTCATGAAAACACGAATAAAATATTTTTTCAAAAATCATCTCTTATGATGGTAAGAGGGGGGTGCGAAGTTAGTATGAAAGTAACTAAATAACTTATTTGCAAACACTTTTATAAACTAAAGCCCACGCGGACAAGGTTGCGGTCAATAGCTAGCATACAATTATAAAACTGTTACGGGAGTTCGTCTGTCTGTAGATCGGCAAGAAATAATAAAAACTTTACGCAAACGCCAGAAACGTTTCATATTAGTAATTAAATCATACTGCCTCAAGAGGACTAGCTTTAGATTTTGAATGAAAAGTATATATTTTTATTCTTTATTTATTGTTGTTATTTACCTCATACCACCAGAGCACAAGTCTGGCTGCAGCCAGACGTTCAGAACCAAAACCTCTGCAGCCAGACATCATGAACCAAAACCTATGTACGGACGAAGACGCGGGCAAAAGCCAGTAGCGCATAAAATGGGCGCCAAAACCTGTTACCGACCTAGAACTCTCGCTCGACCCCACCAAAATTCGTACGCTATTGGAGCGCAACTAGGACCTTGAAATTCGGGTTCGGGGCCCGATTCTGTTAGTACATTACAGTACGATGACAGATACACGGTCGGGTCACAACATGTGTTTTTAGGGTTTCGTACCCAAAGGATTTAACGGAACCTACTCGTATTACTGAGACTCCGCTGTCCGTCCGTCCGTCGATAGTTATACAGTTAGTTGGACAGTTTTTCACAGATGATGTATTTATGTTGCCGCTGTAATAACAAATACTAAAAAACAGAAAAATAAATATTTAAGGGGGCTCCCATACAACAAACGTGATTTTTTTGCTCGTTCGTGTTCGATATTGCTAACGGCAACAAGTAGACGCTTAAAATATTCACAGAATATTTAGTTATATATCTTTAAAAGTAAATAATTAAATTAAAATAACACAAATATTTAAGGGGGCTCCCATCAACAGACATTATTTTTTTGCCGTTTTTATAGCTAATGGTATGGATAACCTATCGTGGGCGAGTCCAACTCGCACTTGGCCGGTTTTTTCATACTATTTATGCCTAGACTGTTTGATATTTGTGCGGGCGTAGACTTGAAGCAGCAATGAAACTAAATGGTCAAGTTCATGCAGTTATCATTATACTACACAGTATTAGCAGAATCTCGGCCCAGGAATAGACAACGGTGGCTCTTACCGAGCTTGGATAAAGGCTAGTATCAAGCCGCGCAGGGTTGTTTTTGAATCTATTTTTTTAAATGAAATCCAGGACTAAAGAACATTACCACCAAAAACGGCCGTTTAAATTTCCAGGTTCGCTAAACGTGGTTTCGATCACGGGTCCTAAAAATCAGTATTAATATGATTGAGAGATTGGTTCTGACACTATTTACAAAAATGACTACGGCTATGATTTTTTTCTGCAGTTTTACTGCAGGGAGTTCCTTAAATTAATATAGTAAATAATAAATACCACACATTCACACATTACTATAATATATACGAAGAACTGTTCTACTACTCTACTGCTAAAATCATAAAGATTCCTTTTGGCTCGCCGTAGTCCAAGTATCGCGAACATGTGGAAAATAATATTTAGCTTCAGCTGATTACGAATAATATAACTCATGCACAATTTATAAATAAGCGAGCATGGGCGTCGACACGCTAATTTATTTCAAAGAAAATCCGTAGGAATGAGACGAAATTGAATATGTTAGATACGTTGAAACTATAATGACATTACAGTAAACGGGACTTTGTCCCAAATTGTTTTTATGTATTCGCTGAGAGCCTTTATTTCCATACCCTGCTTACGTAGAAGCGTGAACTTTTACCAACTTCACGGTGAAGTAAATACTGAGATTGTTGAATTTTGCAGGTTAAGTAAAATTCGATTTTATTTAGAATTTCATAACTAAACGCATTCGTGAGTGTCGCGCTGCGTTTACAGAAAAAAGTTCATCGCTTCGTCATACATAAAACATGTGAGTTACCCACCTTCTTTCAGAATTGTGTCGTAAATTTGGTACGTAGCTCCGCAGTCTTCCAGGAGAGGTCTCCTAAGCACTCGGTGCAGGTGGTCACCGTCCAGCGACTTGGAGCGTGACCTGAACTCCTCCGGGTCGACGGCGCGCGCCTCCTCGCTGCTGGTCAGAGGCACGGCGCACGACCCCCGTCGCCCCTCCCCCTCGTGCCGCCAGCTGCCCACCTTCTTCCCAAACGTCCGGATTAACTCCTGAATCGAGTGTTTCTGCTTATAACTCCCGCTCGACCCCGACCCTCGCCTTTCCGGCTTGTGCGTCTCCTTCTCCTTTACAGACTCGGCCAGCTTCTGCGCAAAGCTTCTGTTGTCGAACCGATTCTTCGACGAAAAGTGGCTCAGTTTAGTGCTGCTGATCTCGCCGTAGCGGTCGCACTTGCTGTACTCGTTCTCCTGGATGTCGTCCATGACTTCGCCGTAGAGTGGCGAGAGGAATTGGCCGCGCGGCACCTGGTAGGTGTTGACGCCGATCTGGTAGCGGTCGCCGTCGCTGCGCTGCCGCTTGTACTCGGGGTGGTGGGGGACATTTCGGTTCTCCATGACCTCGCGGAAGTAGCTGGCGAAGTTGGGGTAGCGGTCGCGCGGGCTGGAGGCGAACTCAAAGGGGCTGCCAGCGGAGCCACGCACGCCGCGGTGCGTGTAGCTGCCTCGCTGCGCGATGGGGATGCCCCGCGGCTGAGCCTCGCTCTGCATGGAATTGCGCGAGTCGGCCGAGCTGGGCGACGAGTACCAGCTGTCCGTGCTGTCGTCTTTCTCCAGCGGAGGCGTAGACTCACGAGAGTGGTGCTTGTGAAAGAAATGCGAAATGCCGTGCATTGTTCAAATGTCTTTCGATTTCATTTACACGTTCAATTTGTAAGGCTCCATCTTAGTCCGTCGAGTCACTGTTGTTAGTTAATTGGATCGTTAGCCGAGTTTCGATGGGTGTGTTTTGGTGCAGTTCGGTCGGAAATGTGTGGAGCACAGCGGTTTCGTCGGAAACAATAATCGAATTATGCGAAATGAGCTAACCTGCGCGCCGGCATGACGTAAGCTTTACGTGTTCTAGCTGGTGCGACGACCTACAATGGTCAGTTACTGTTACCGTTTCGATTGCGCGGCCATGTTCTGTTTTCAAAAAGTGCTTATGTCAGGATTTTGTCGAAATTTGTCAAAACTGAATGGTGAAAACCAAAAATTTGTCAAAGCAGTAATAAAGAAGTTATTGAGGTTTGAACATGGCCGCGCGATCCTCCCGCGGAGAACTGCGCGGCCATGTCAGATCTCGGCATCTACAGGGTCTACAGGCCTGGTTTTTTTGTCAATGCATGTTTGAATTTGTCAACAAATGTCGAAGAAAGAAAATTCATTCTATCACCATTACTTCCGAAGATATCGACGCCTGAACGCCATGGCCGCGCAATCCTCCGGTTCCGATTTCTTAGGTTGTGTTTTTTCGTAATTAGTCAGGACCTTAATTAGTCAGGACCGATGTTCAGAGCTTAGTCTTAATTTGTCAAAGCCGATGAGGTATGAATTAACACTCGTTTTCTCATCAGACAAACAAAATTACTGAAAAACCTAAGGACGCTGGCCGCGCAATCGAAACGCTTTTTCATATGCCTGATATCTAGTAAACAAAACAAGTCTGGGATATGATTTATGTACCAAATTCTTTGACATTTTAGGCTCCTTCGATTAACATATCGTTTCACCACAAAAACCTATCGTAACGAGAGTTATCTAAAAAAATATAACCTCTCACACAATGTTTGGATAGGGTGACCATAATATCAGGTTTCACGTAAATTCACGTAACCGCTCATTGGTACAGTGCCTACAACCGCTCATTGGTACCTAAAGATCTTTGAAGTCCGTTGTATATGTTAGCTACGATTGGGTATTTTAAACGTCTGGCTTTTTTAAAATACTTACCTAAACCACGCTACAAAAAAGGTAGTGGAGGCCGTGTCCATACGGCTGCGGTGGCGTTGCATGTTACAACCTGGCAGTAATACTCCCTTTCGCGTCGGCTAGGTATGAGTGCGTTTGGTGACATGTGCTAGCACAGAACGAAGTGGGCTGCATATTAAACCGCGCTTGCTTCGATAGTGCAAGCAGTTCTGGTTATTGGAATACAAAAGTAATATCAATTATGCTCATGCATGCACTATACGAAATATGAGTAAGTAGAGGTAAAGTAAAATTAGACACTAGAATACCGGCTATTATTTAAGGCGCTTCGACTTCAAAGTCACTGGCACTGCACGTGCACGCGGCATCCTTTGTTTTATATTCAAGATAACTTCTTGTGAAACTGACTACCTACATTCAACAGTGATGATTCAGAAAACAAGCTTGAATTTTGGATAAAAAAAAAACAATGTCAAATAAGGTACGTTGATAATGACATGTGTCCTACAATATTATTATGCGATGTGTCCTTAAAATCATCCATTTAACAGCTATTGAAACTGAAATCATGATTCTGCAGAATAAATTTCAACTATTTTTTATTGCTTGTTATTGCAAAAACCAAAACCTAAGAAAACTTGGTGAACCAAATGTAACTAAAATCCTTTTTGCATAATGGAATTCGATCTTAGAAAATCTTTTGATCTAACGCACTCCGTGAGTACTAAGCGAGCTGGATGGAATTTGAGGAACTGAGCAATATATGGACCCTTATAATTATGATTATGTAAACTGGTCACATATAAATAAATATATATATATATATATATATTGACATCGCGTAGCATAATATCGCAGGCAAATTGTATGGGTCCATGATTTACAAGAGGCGTCGTCTGTTTACAAACGTTCACTGTTTTGAAAAATACCGAAGTCAAAATGTAAATTGCTTTGTCACTTTGTACACTACATAATGTACATTTGTGAACTAGTGTAGGACCGGCCTATTCAAATGAATGTGCATACAAATTCGCACATATGAGTGACGGCTTTTGGGTGGCTTTGGTACGCACAAGAGTAGGCGTAAACTTCCGCACAAGTTTATGCCTGTGTGAGGGACCGGCATATAAAGAGGAGTCGATTAATATGTCACTGTACCAATGAGTGGTTACGTGAATTTACGTGAAACCTGATATTATGGTCACCCTATCCAAACATTGTGTGAGAGGTTATAATTTTTTAGATAACTCTCGTTACGATAGGTTTTTGTGGTGAAACGATATGTTAATCGAAGGAGCCTAAAATGTCAAAGAATTTGGTACATAAATCATATCCCAGACTTGTTTTGTTTACTAGATATCGGCATATGAAAAAGCGTTTCGATTGCGCGGCCAGCGTCCTTAGGTTTTTCAGTAATTTTGTTTGTCTGATGAGAAAACGAGTGTTAATTCATACCTCATCGGCTTTGACAAATTAAGACTAAGCTCTGAACATCGGTCCTGACTAATTAAGATAAGCCTGATTACGAAAAAACACAACCTAAGAAATCGGAACCGGAGGATTGCGCGGCCATGGCGTTCAGGCGTCGATATCTTCGGAAGTAATGGTGATAGAATGAATTTTCTTTCTTCGACATTTGTTGACAAATTCAAACATGCATTGACAAAAAAACCAGGCCTGTAGACCCTGTAGATGCCGAGATCTGACATGGCCGCGCAGTTCTCCGCGGGAGGATCGCGCGGCCATGTTCAAACCTCAATAACTTCTTTATTACTGCTTTGACAAATTTTTGGTTTTCACCATTCAGTTTTGACAAATTTCGACAAAATCCTGACATAAGCACTTTTTGAAAACAGAACATGGCCGCGCAATCGAAACGGTAACCAGTTACTTACAATTTTGATTCGCGTCGTATCTGTTAACCTTTATTTCATGGTTGCCGCTCTAAAGTGACGCAATATTGTTTTAAAATTCGATATTGAGAGAAGTTAACATACGCAAAGATAAAATATCTTTGGATTATACCTATCATTCAGATTCTACCAAGGTAATATTTCAGTGTAGGTTAATTGGATAAATAATTACGTCGGCTAAAAAAAGAAACGCACTACTATTATACCTACCACCGAGTACAGAAAAGGCCTCATTTACACTCTTTCGAGAGTACGTCAAAATAAAAACACTACAGCTAAGAGAGGGTAGGGTTCAAGATTCAAGGGCATGAGGGCACGCATTTCCCGCGGGGTGCGTGACTACCGGCACGCATATGCACCCGTCCTGAGCCTCTATCGTTTTGGGACTGTATCGCTGCGCCGCTCTTCCGTGGGGGGAAAAAGTGGGACAGCGCGAAGACGACCGAGGAGTTGGGCCCAGAATCGGGTAGCAGTTTAGGGAAGCATCGGTTGGCCTTGGAAAAGTGGAACAAAAGAAGCAGACCCCACTGTTGGCGCATGCGTAGGGCAAGGTCACCTTGATAGGACACAGAAAACGGTATCTACCGTACGCATATCATTTCATTCAGCTTTTCGTTATGTGTATATCACAACATTTTTCTAATAGATAAGTCTAGAATCAAAGGTTTATGAGATCGATCAATGGATGACTTAGGGCGAAACAGAGTGACAGCCGTTATTGTCTTCATACTTACGGATTGCTCATATTATTATGGGTAGATCATGGCTAGGGAAAAACTGAATGATATTTATAATGCATCTTTCGTATGCTGGTTTATATTTTTGTATGATAGATTTCAAGAGGTAGCATTTCGAAAACTGGCCTCAGATACGGCCAAATCTACTTAGGACATGCGAGCATTTCTTGTGAGTGTAAAAGCAAACTATAATTTCTCGAGTAGGCGTATTTTTTTGCCAGGATTAGATTAGGCAAAAACCTACTCATTTCTAGTCAACATTAACGAGCGACGTTGATTTAACGAGCAATGTTTGGAACTGTGTTCGACCTCATCGACTCCGATATTATCGTAACTTACAAATTGCCGACTCTCGACACTGTCTTCAACATTTTATGTTTGAATAGTTAAACAAACATAATAAACAGTGTTTTATTCTCTGGGAAAAATAATTCCTTAAAGTGTCGAATCGAAGCAAATTTGTGCTGAAGGACGAAGACGTACCAAGGTAATATCTCGAATATGAATTAATTCAATAAGGAAAATGAGTAAGTCTTCAAAACACCTTTAGGAAGTTGATGTATACTTATGCAAGCTTTTGGCATTCGAGGTTAGTTGGGTGGATAAGAAACTGTTTGTTTTGTTAATTATAATTTTATCTGATCTAATTTGAATTTGTTTTGTTTTCGACCTCTGTGGCGTAGCGGTTAACGCATCTGCTTACCAAGCGAGAGGTCCCTGGTTCGATTCCCGGCTGGAGAGAAAAATAAACTCCAGGTCTTGGATGTTTACATGTTTGTGACGTCGCTGTTTCTGGTTCCCACGACACAGGGTTATCCTAGTGTGGGGCCCGGAGCAATGTATGTGCCTGTGCGTAAATGTTTATGTTTTATGTTTTGTTTATATTTTGTTACGTCTGAGACTTGGTGATATATAAAAAAGGTAGTAGGGCTAGTAGATGATATGATGTAACCTACTAAGGAAGATAGTCAACGTTAATTGTAAACAAAAATTAGACTCGAACGTGTAAATGCCGAGAGACACAATTCGATGTTATTTAGATCTTTCTCCAGCACTATCTAATCTAACATCGGACTGACAAGGCATGCGGAAATCATCCATTAACTTACGGCGTGTTCATCAAAATTGATATGGAACCACCAATAGTAAACGAGTTTGTAAAAATGTCCACGATATTGCACAAAAACAATTCGTCCACAAACAAAGCAACGCTGCAGCAAAGCAAGAATAGCAATTCACTTTTATGACATAACGCTTCTGAATTCGCATGGTCATTAGAATGCACGTCACAATAGAATAATCGAAACAGTGGCCGTCGTGGTAAACATAAAATATATTCATTATCAAGAACAGGTGCAATTTCCGTTCTAAATAAAACAGTTTTAAGTGCTGTAATATGATGTTGACGCTGCAACGTAAGCTTTTGGGTCGAGTGACAGTAGCTCGCGTGATGTCGAATGGTAGTGCATGATGGTGCAGTGCAAGGGCCTACAGACACCCAAGTTCCAGTTCTTTTTAAGCTTGGGTCCCACGGTCCGAAAAATCGCGGACGCACGCAGACCAGCTCGCACGACGCACTGTGGGACCGGCCTCGCCCGTGATAGCACAGACACGTCTGTGGCGGTGCGCCGTATCCATCGCGAGTCGGTAACTTCAAAGGTGCGGTGCATTTTGAAATGAAGCTTGAAGATCTACACAGACCGACACGCACCGTTGGAACGGCCCTGCCTGCGGTGCGTCGCCGTCCGTGCTCGTCGGCTGTGCGTGGCTGATCCGTAGAATAGCGGACCGTGTGACCCCCAGCTTTAGGCGACTGTTGGCTTCAACCATAAATTTAGATTTGGTTTCATTTGATACAGTCATTGTCCAGTATTACTGACACCGAACATTTGTTTCGGTGATATTTATGTAGCACCACATATCACCGACATAATGTACTGTCATACTACATAACGTAAATTCGTGAGAACATTGAACGTATCCCGATTTAAAGGAAGGTTTATTAAAGTGCACAAATATACGCCACAGATCTGATCTCTGTAGGGACGGCTGTATTGTGTGAGCGAGAGGCCAATAGTATTTCAATTACTTTCTTTAAGTCATATATAACTTTAAAATTTCAATATATATTTTGAGTTTGCGACGAAACCGAACATTGACGACATTGTAACGCAGGGGTTCCCAATTTGATTTGGCCATGGAACCCTAATTCATACTATTTTTTGACAGAATTCTACATGCATATTTTGACAACTTGAAAGTTAATAAACTCAAGCCCGTTATGTCCGAGGGGGTAGGCACAGGCCTTACCTTAGGATTTACCTTACAGGTAGACTCGAAGAAAGAGTATATATTAATTAAAAAAAAATATATACGCGTATTTCCAAAACATATTGAAACAAAGAAATACAATCTTGGCAATTATTACTAGTAAGAATTTTTTTTTCATATAATGTCTGTCAATTGAAAGCGAAAATATATTCCACGAATATTTGATTTAACTTTCGGATAGACGGCATATTTAACGGTACTTTTTAAGAATAGGAATAAAAAAAATTAAATCAGCTCCGTCTTTAGTACCCAATATGTAACTAGGATGAAAAATACGCTAAGAGATAAATAGACAGATAAAATATTCTTTATTGTACTCATAGAGCAATATTCATTGAAAAGTTAAGATAATAATGGCCGCGCGGCGGTGGTAAAGTCAGGAAAAGTTATTTTAAAACACACCGACGTTGATATTACATACACTAACAAAGCTTAACAGCCTTATTAATAAAAAGTCAGGTCACTAAAAGCACTGCTATAGTGGTCTTATAAGATCATTATAATAGGGTTTCACAAAAACGTTATTAATAAAACAAAATCCACATTATAACTGGGCTATAACCCTGCTATAACTTATAGTTGATATGGCCCTACTTTATCTCGACTACAAGCTTACTATAAGCGATATTTTAATCTGTGGTTGCAAAACCACAGATTACAAAAGTGTGCATTTGTCAGATTTTTGTCTGAAGTGGTTTGGTTGTCATTGAAGTCCTGAAGTGGTTTTTCGTGAAAAAGTGCTATTATCGAACGTTTTTGGCCTGTTTACTGGACCCTGATTGACTACGGATTACCTATATTACCTTGGCTATTACTGGACACCGACGAATCTGCTCTCACAGTTGACATTGGCTTTGTATAAAATAAAATGGTATAAAATGGTATCCTCTTTAATTCAATTCTTTTTAAATGTATCCTCTTTAAAAACTTTCAAACGAAAAGTTGAAAACTTTTTTTTCTTGTCATGTACATAGATTAGACAATCTGGGTGTTTTGACACTTCCACAGACTTAAAAGAATGAACGAATCATAGTACGCGACGTTGCCAAATTGACAGGTCGTAAAAGAGCACGATAGTTAAAGTAGGATTGTTGTACTTTTATTAATAAGGAAAAGTTAGAGCGTACTATAATATAGTGATATTACATATTATGTCTAATAGAGGACTATAGCCAAAGTGCGCTACAAGCACACTATAGGTCGTTTTTATTAATAAGACTGTGAGTCTCTAGCTTTTGAAGTACCTTCCGGCTTCACATGACGTATTATTAAAGAGTACTTGGATGGGCAAGTTTTGCTCGTTTATTTTGTAATCTGGTTTTTCGAGCTCCCAAGAGTAGTTTTTCTCGTAAAAGAAGGCACTTGAAAAAATAATGCATCGGGATTTGAACAGGGGTCTGTTCGTTTCCGGACCGTACAATATCCCGTTTGAGCTATTTACAACGTAACCTAATGATCAGTGTTTAGTGCCTAAAACACGGCTAAAACGACGTTTTATAAAAATGAAACCTAGCTAGATCAACTATTCGCCCTTGAAACCACCTGCATACTCAATTTCGTAAAAATCGTTGGTGACGTTTCTGAGATTCAGATTACATAATATAGAAGAATTGCACGTTTAAAGAGATTAGATTCTACACAAAAGCAACGAATCTTCTTCCTCAGGTGTTGGCCAAACGATAAAGAGTTAATACTTTAGGCTCAACATTTTCAAACTCTGCGTTATCATTGACAAGTAGTCTTTTCCTTAATACTTTATGATAGACTGATAATAAAATATCCAGTGTTGTTTAGTAATATTCGTTCATTATTGTGGCTCCCTTCATTATTATTTACGTAAAAAAATGAAAATTTAATTCTTATTGTTTTCGTTAGTAAGCGGTCAGTTTAGAGCGGTTGGACCAATTTGGTATATTTTTTATGTCAGTTATAGCCTGAATGGGCCCCAAGACGTAGGTAGAAATTTATAAATGGCCGGATTAAATGTGTTATGGTAACCAGGCAAGGCAGGAAACCAGGCGAGGACAAACATCGAAAAACACCCAGACTGAGGCTGAATGATTTGTTCAAATGTACGCCGGCCCCGAGTCGGAATCGAACCCACGGCCTCTTTTTTGGTAGCTAAGCGCCTTAACGGCTCAACCAACGAGGCAGTCAAGCATAATACCCATGGTCGAACGCCTTAAATGAGAGAAAAAACAGAGACGTTACCCGGGATTTCACAGGACTAAACAACGTCTGTCGGCTCAGCTGGCATTAGAAGAAAATCTCAAACAGAACCGATACGACACGTTCAGCCTCGCCTGGAAAAGTAAATCCTATTCTGCTGCCCTGCCCGTAAGCTCTGTCCAGTAAGGTTGCTGTACACGGGTAGAGTAAACGGTAGAGTAGAGCGGTAGAGTACTAACTATCTTACTAACTCTACCAATATAAACAGCATTGGTATATAGCAGGGGTCACCAAATGGCGGACCGCAGTCCGGATCCGGACCGCCAACCTATTTTGTGCGGACCCAGAAGAATCTGGGCATATCAGTATCAAAATGAGTGATATTTCAATTTAGCCCGCTGTTTCACCAGTGTGTTCCCGTTCCCGTGGGAATATCGGGATGAAAAGTAGTTTATGCCAATTCAAATTGGTTCAGTATTTTTTGTGTGAAAGAGTAACAGACAAACGAACCGACATACTTTCCCATTTAGGATATTTAGTAGGTTTAGTAGTCTTTAATTCTCCTTGGTAGTACGTAGGATTGGCAATTGACATTTTAAGTCTTGGTTGCTAGTTATTATCATAAACCAAACGGACCGCGATAGAGTTATATTTGTTACAAACGGACCCACAATGAAACTAATTGGTGACCCCTGGTATATAGGATTAGTAGGATAGTTAGTACTCTACAAGTCTACTCTACCGCTCTACTCTACCGTTTACTCTACCCGTGTACGGCAGCCTGTAGGCATGCATCGTACTTCAGACGGCACTAGCCTTACTCTTGACGACGAAATGTTCGTACTGTTGGTTGAGTTCAAGAGTCTCTGGGCTAAGCTGCGAAGACAGGGGCAAAACTGAAACTAAGGGGGCCTAAAGGAGTTCTAGAAACTTGAAATCTCATCCGCAAACAAATCAAAATAATTATGTTCTTATACGGAAAAAAAACATATTATATACTTAGGTAATTTATCGTTTTTTGACCTTTTCGACTCATTACTCGCTCCGGCCTGTTCACATTGCTAATATTTGAGGCTTCGTCCATCATTTTAGTTCTTTGGCGAGTAGTCACCGTTTCTAAATTGATACCAATGGTCACTATGGTAGAGGTGCTGTGGGCAACGGAAAAGTTCAGCCTCTACGCATTACTGATTCATCATCATCAACCTATTATGTCTCCACCGAGGGGCCCGGGTCTCTTCCCTGAGGAAGGTATAGGCCATACTCGACCACGGGGGCCAAGTCCGGATTGGTGGAGGCTTGTAAGACTAGTGGCTGGTCTTACTGTCAGAAGTTTTCAAGCCGCACTAAGGCCCTGACTTTGCTTAACGACTGCCATCTATCGAGGGCAGCCGGCACCAACTGCTTAACGTGCCTTGCGAAGCACGGGACCGCTCGGAAAAATGCCACTAGCGTTAGTCATAGACGGTCACCCATCCATGCACTGAACGCGTCCTATGTTGCTTAAACTTCGTGATCGTTTAAGATCACTCAGGCAGCCGGGCTACGAGTGATTCCATTACTATTATCGATTACCGCATGGTAATACTATGCGAGCCCTGTCACTGCTGGACCTATTATTTCCACAAAATTACAATGCATCATGTCGAATACAGATGCCGTGCTATTCACATGAACATAAGTCGTTGTGACGCTGAATAGCACAGAGAGGATGGAGTGTTAAATCCCGTTTAGAAACTCGATCAGGATCTACATAGGAGAGACGCGAGTTTGATTCGCGTAATTGGCTAGGTCGAAGATCAAAAGATTAGAGGTCCGTGTGCACTAACCGGGTTGACTGAACACTAGACGGTTTCATATTATTCGTGGGAAACTAGAGCAAACTTGGCTCAGGCGACCTCTGTGACGCAACGGTTAGGGCATCTGCCTCCCTTGCGAGAAGTCCCGGGTTCAAACCCCGGCCGGGGACAAAAAAACAGGCCTTGGTTGTTTACATGTTTGTGACATTGCTGTTTCTGGTTCCCACGATACGGGGTATCGTAGTGTGGGGCCAGAAGCAATGTCTGTACCTGTATGTAAATGTTTATGTTAATTCAGCCCACATGCGATCACTGCCAGACATAGCCCTCCCTAATCCGTACCACTTCTTTCTGTCCTCAGCCATCCTCTAACCAGCTGCCCCCAGCATGTGCTGATGGCAATTACTGCTTTTTTTCACGTAGCCATCATTGTGTCGCACTGCTACGCAAAGGTTTCCTTTTGATTAGGTCAAAGGTTCGACTGTTCTTTGTCGGTGGCGAACGCTTGGGTCGGGCACGTCGCCAGTGGCAATTTTGGTGTATGGGAGCTAGGTACATAGGTACATATAATTTTTTCAGGTTTTATCCTACCGTTAGCGTTATAAATATGTATATCCATAATATTTACATAATTTGTAATTAAATTACCATGCTTTAGGAAACATAATGTTCTAATTCTTAGAGTTATCGCTAGCCAGTTTCTGAATTAAGAATTTCGCTAAGTAACTACGTAACTGTAGTGCTGGCTCATCATTTTTTTTAGAAAAGAGCGTGACAGAACGTTACTTAAGAATTTACTTGGTGTAAATTCTCAATTCAGAAATCGACCCTATAATAGGCTATAATCTTTTCACAGACGATGTTAATGCGTCTGTAGTTTTTTTTTATACAGAAGTGATCTAGAGAATGGCATATTAGGCTTTTTATTCGAACACCCACGTGAGCGGAGTCCCGGTCATAGCTAGTGGAGGTAATCCACATTGAGCACCCGCCTAAATAGCACCTGCACAAATAGCACCTGGCCTAGTCCATATTCAGCACCTACTGATATTTTTGGCAGGTGCTGTTAGTGAATTCAAATGTATTTATTCAACCAAAAATATCAATAGGTGCTGAAAAATATCAGAGGCGGGTGCTCAATGTGGATTACCTCAGCTAGTATTAGATAAAGTAACAAATTGAAGAAGCCATTACAAATTATTGTATTGCAGTTTTACGAGGTCGCTACAATGTTCTGCTGTTATTAAACATTGTTTACTCAACTGCGTTGCTGTTTCTTGGGCCGCACGTTATTCTTTCGGCGTAATAGGCTATTTGACAGAGTAAAAAAACAGTACTAGGTATTTATACGTATTCGTAAAAATTATGTGTCTAAAAATGGCTTTATGGCATTTTAACTAAAAAAATAATAATTATGATTTATTTTATAAAAGAACACGAAATAAAATTTAATAATTTGTATCTGCCGCCATTGTATCGAAAACGGCTTAGATTGGCCGATTCTATGATGACGTCACATGCTAGTAAAAATGGCGTCTGTCATTCATTCTTTCTTATGTTCATTGGCGACGTCATAATCCTGTGCGACGCCATATTGCCTAAGATAGCGTTTTGGCGGCTTATTTGAAAAGTAAATTTTCCTTTGCCTTTTTTAGAAGAAATACAGCAAAGACCTTAAATTCGGTCAAATAGCCTATTGTACGGTCTTATTATAATTTAATTTAATTCGGCCCGACCTCCATTCCCTATTCAGACATACTCTGTTGCTTGTATGTCTGAATAGGGGAGCTGTTTACATTTTTATCACGCACTGTCTTCAGAAGTGATTCAATAGATAGTAGTGTCTCTTCTTATTGCTCAATGCACCATAATTCCACCAGGTAGGTCCTTGTCGTCTCTGACTGAATGAAACTGTAATAGTAATGTATACTTCGTTTTTTTAGCATTAGAAATTTTGTAAACAAAGAAGCAGGGCTGGTCAACCTAAAAATCGGCTGCCTAATTTATAACTATTTTTTTAAATATACATTATGTATATTTAAAAATCGGCTGCCTACTTTATAACTTTTTTACATATACATAATATGTATATTTAAAAAATAGTTATAAATTAGACAGCCGATTTTTATGTTGACTAGTCCTGCTTCTTGGTTTACAAAATTTCTAATGCTAAAAAATACGAAGTATAGTTCTTGGGTTGCAACTTAGATAAATAATTATAATAGTTTAGCCTCGTAGAAGTTTAGAGTCGTTAATTTGTTTAGATAATTTAGAGACGTTTGCATTTCAGCATTTATTGTGTATAGTATTCATTATTTACACATTCGCATGGGACATTCGCGCTTATTACACATTCTTATGTAACTCCAAAGGTTTGCTGGATACTTAAATTAGCAAGACAAACTCGCAACGCGATAAATAATTAATTGGACTAGTTTATTTTTGCCTTTATCTATGCGAGGCCGATTGTGTGCTAGCTACCGGTCTTGTCCAGTCATTGCGAATGTCACCTACCTAGTTGATAATCAAACGACGCGACATACCTAGAGGGATTTGTTGTCATTATTATTAACTCGATTTGTATCACACATGTGCGGCAGACCGACCGCGAACTTGTCTACAAAGAGCTATCGTGATGGACTTAAACAGGAGCGTCAACAACAGACGAGTCGGGGACAATGCTCCAACCGCGCGGCATTTGCCGCCGTTATCAATTCACGGGCCGTGGTTAGGACCGCGTGGACCACCGCCACTAACTGGTGCAACTTTTGTTTACTACGCCCGACGCACTGCGCCAACCGGCCCGAGCCATGTGCCGCGACGTAAACACACCCACCACAAACTCCGAAACTCGACCAACTACGCAAAGTGCACCGCACACACGGCTTCCAGTTAGCGAAAATATCGCTCGAAAAATTCACGTGTCACGTACACGTATCACACTCGCGTCGGATAGTTGTGACAACCGGTCATCGTAGCAGGGCGGATAGCGAGTGTGAAACCACGCGGGCGCGCGCGTCTCACTCGGCCCACGCCTCCGAGAACACTAACTCGCCAACTTGGTCGTGTGATAAAATAGGCGCGAGAGAACGAGACACCAAAGCCGGAACCCGTGCTGACAAGGCCCACATCCACGCGGTGCTCTGTGTAAGTAGCAACCTAAAGTCCTAAACGTAATTTTCGTAGTAATTTGACATTGAGCGGCCATGTGAAGAAGCCACCGATCTCAAGTCTCCTTACTTCTTTACGTCGATGTTTATTGTATACGGACATGGCGCATAATTCAAGTCAGTAAAATTACATTTGCGATGTGACCAGCTTTTGAAAGAAAAATAACAGAGATGTACACAATCGACATAAAATAAAGACTTATTTTTTTCATAGAATTAAACTCCTATAGTCACGGTAGAGGTCCCGATGAATAATAATAATTATTATCAAATTAGTGCCTACGTTGTGGTCATATCGCATAAAAAATAAAAACCTCTCTAACTAGACGATTTGTCACCGCGACAATATTATAGTCAGTATGAGCCATAGCAGGTTAATATTCATAAGTGTTCGATTTACAATGATTAACATTTCTAACGGCAAAAATTTCAAAAATCTCGCACAACACTAATCCAGCCGCAGGAGACTTCTTTTCTTGGTACTAATTCAGAGGACAACTACAATTTAAATACTTTAGCACTACTAACTTTATCTAGCTATAGCCGTTGCAATTTTTTTTAGTGGCAAATTAGTTAAATTATTATCTATTAAATTATTAATTAATAAAATATGCCATTAGCGGTGATCTCTTCTCGTTAGGAAGGGCCATATACCACCTCGGCACGGCACAAATACCTGTTGTATTTGATCGATCTAGCCTAGCTGATCAAAATAGGAATTCCCAGAACTATCCCCAAGTAAAATATAATGGGATATTGTTTACGGCAGGTAGACACTCTATCCCACGCCATTGTTAACAGATCCTCACCCCACGTGATTAGGCCAACGGTCAGTCTGTTATCAAAAGTTGTTTCCACTTTTGTCTGGATTTGCGATTCATGTAAAAAAAGAATTACAAAAGAACTACTTTGAATATTTATGTAGTGTACAATCAACTCTGGACTATGGATTCTGAAACATCAGGTAACTTTCTTTTCTGAAAAAATAACATTTGACAATAAATATGTTTTTTAGGCCTTTCTGGCATACGAAGAAAAACAAAAAGAAAAAATATATAAGAATAAAAGAAAAAAAAAGAAGAAAAATATTTGACGTCATGATATTAACGGGAAATTTATTGGAATATGCCGAAAATAATTTGATTTTGGATTCATATAGTGAGGATGAAATAAAGCAAATAAAACGTAGAGTTGCAATTGTCAAGTCAGCAATTAAGCGAAGATGGCTAGCGATGAAATGAAGAATAATAAGAATTAAGAAATGGTTGAATGGACGGCTTTGGCAACTCCAACGATGGAAATACTAGCCGCAGATTCTTTGATGACCCTGAATTAGCAGCGGAAATAACGGGCTTTGATGTAACCCTCATAAAAAGATTTAAAATCATTCTTGACTTGAATGCATATCGAGCGGTTGCAAAATTCACAAATAGTGATTTCAATCTACACGAAAGACACGGCAGAACTATACATTAAATTATATAACAGGCATCCTATGAGGCCAACTTTACATACATACAATATTTAAATGCATGGCTCTGAAGTAGTTGAAAAGGATCTGCTGCCAATAGGTCAGCTGTCGGAGGAGGCAGCAGAAAGGAAGAAACCTTTTCGGTAATATCGCCCAAATTTGGCAAGGAAGTTCAGCAGAATCGACTGAAATACCGATGTTGTTTGCAGTGCAGGTTGCAGTTACATCAGACCCTTTAATTTCAACTGACAGAAAAAGAATAAAAAAAGAATAATAACCGGCCAAGTGCGAGGAGGACTCGCACACGAAGGAACCCTTCGTGCGCGAGTTACTCGCACTCGCACCATTATAAAGTTGTATGGGTGTCCTTAAATACTTGTTTTATTGTAATTTAGAAATAATAAAAACAAAACTCACGCCCTTTATCCCCGAGGGGGTAGGCAGAGGCACCAATCACTGTAATTTAATTATTTATTTTTAAAGTGAATACATAACTAAATATTCTGTGAATATTTCAAGCGTCTACCTGTTGCCGTTATCAATATCGAGCAAAAACGAGCAAAAAAATCACGTTTGTTGTATGGGAGCCCACTTAAATAATTATTTATTCTGTTTTTAGTATTTGTTTTTATAGCGGCAACTAAAATACATCATCTGTGAAAATGTCAACTGTCTAACTATCACGGTTCATGAGATACAGTCTGGTGACAGACTGACGGACTGACAGCGGAGTCTCAGTAATAGCAAATAGGGTCCGTTTTACCATTTGGGTACGAAACCCTAAAAACCATTCATGCTTGAAACTTTAGAATTGTTAATTTTCGAAGATGAAAATGTTAGTACTTAATTGAAAATGACGAACTACTACTGGTGTAATCTCATGTTATCTGTACATATTCAATCACAATGGTTTTATCGATTTTTCTTTATTTTATGTAGGTATGATTTTTTATTTTTACGTTTTTTTTTACTTAATGTCTATCTAGCACTTTCTCCATCAGGAAAAAAATAGTTTTTTGTTTAAAATATAACTATAATACAATGAAGTTAAGTGATTGCGATACCTGTATGTGCACGGGGGCCAAATCCGGATTCTTAAATCAATAACAATATTTTCCTCTCCGTTTTTTAAGAGTACAAACAACCATAGAACAGTTGACAGATTATAAACTTATGTTTGTTGCAAATTCACGTCGTAACTCATGAGCGTAAAGTTTGATGTGTTGTCGATTGTACTGGGAAAAATCATCATCATCATCAGTCCACCGCTGCCCACTGCTGGGTATAGGTTTTTTGCTCAAATGCCATTTCAAACGGTCTCTCGGAAAAACACTAATACGAGTACTTCATTTCTTGATTTAGTTCCGAAATAAAATTTATTATAAAGTTAAATCGATCGACTGAAGTCCATCACTATTTTAGCTGGCAGCTCTTTCTCACCAACAGTTCTAATTGTATTTTACTGACTCAAATTATTATGGGACGGAGTTTAAGTTTAAGTGAACGGTCCTACTATCGAAATAATGCGTGACTCATCAACAGCGAAAGTTCGTTGACTTCTGCCGCGAGCTGTCAAATCGCTCCACTCCAACCTAAAACTCACGATACGTCCAACCCTCCAAATTGAGTGCTAGAATCCCAAAATGGAGACGGTGATTTTTAAGACGGCGTCCAGGAATGGATTTCCAATAGGACGAAAAGGCCCCCGCTTACAATGCATCCAACACTCCAAATGGACTGTTAGCACTCGAAAGTCCGGTCGCCAATTTACATTGATGATTTTTTGAATTCATTGAAATTTATAGTTAAAGCCCTTGTTTGTAGAAAATCAAGACGTCGACTATATTTTAATAAATATTAGAAAATTGGCGCTCTTATGAAACTACAAAATTGTTTAAGGATGAAACACTATAACGCACATTCTGACAGTGATGTGCAAGATCACCCGCTCTTCCCTATACTGTCAGAAAAAGATTACGTTATTGATCTTCGTTTTGAATACGGGAAGCCGTTCCGGTGGATGCATCGTCAGTGCGCTGAAATTTCAGCATGCATCCATTTGGTCGTAATGTGAATGGGGGCATAAGATAACTTTACTCACTTAGGGTTAGGGACTGTTAAATTGGTCATCGAATTGGCTTACATGTAGAGTGTTACACTAGCACTTCAGTAGGCTATTTCGCGTATTCGCCGATCATTTAGAATATTTTGCAAGTTTAACAAAAACCAGAGCTCAAGATGCGCCAGGATACTTAATCACGCCAATAAAACGGTACATACACCAATGTTTTTTTCTCTACTTGTCTTTCCTGTGGGCTAAGCCGACTAAGCTGGCAGGATGGTATAGGTGCTGGGCAAGCCTACTCCAATAAAGTCCCAGGCACTGCAGTGTCCGAGCGGACTCTCTTTCGATCCATTCTAGTGTGAATGAATGTGACACTGGGCGCTGTATAAATCATCTCTTTACATCTAGCGTCTAGCAAATGCCTACAATCAATTTTTTTTGTGAAAGCAGATAGCAAATAAAAGTAAAATAAAGTCCTAGCATCAGTAAAAAAATCCTCCTTTTACAGAATCTTACAGTGCGCACGGCCCGATACGCACTTTACATGTACTTTTTTTTAAATAGGACATTTTTGATCCTGTTTCATTTATTTATTCAACCAAATCTTGTTATAATACCTATTTATGAACACTTCAAACACATGCACAAAATCCACCAAATGTTTCGTCGACAACACAGAAACAATAATATATTTAAGACACACAAAAAAAAACCTACCTTAACAATCCAACCCGCAAAACACCTGGACCAAAGGTTCCCAAAACGCTGGCATGGCAGCATTGCCACGCTGCACCGCCAAAGAAATTCTTTGACCAAGAAACGCCCCAGAGCGGCAGCCAAGCCCGCCATATTTTTTTTTTAAATTACTAGGTGAAAACTCGGCTTTGCTCGGCTAAAATGTAGTCACATAATGATATTCCACATAATATCGCCCACATATTTTTCTTCAGCATTTATTTTTCGATATTTTTCATGTACATTTGCTTTTTACTTTCAACAAATTAGACCTTAGAGTTCGCAACATTGCAACGCAACTTTGGTGACATTGACATGTTTACTTCACAACGCCATTATATATGTATGTAGAAAGATCAATTTTACGTTGAAAATACTCTACAATTCGAATTTTCCGCCTGTAAGTTGTCGACCCGGATCGACTAATATTTTACGCTCTTCAATTTGATGTGCATTTCGTTCGAGTCTACCGTAGACCGGTACGAAATTATTAATAAAGATTATGTTTTTTTAAATGTTATGTATACCTTTTCGATACACCACGTACAAGTACCATCAAAACAAATGTACGGACGAGAGAACATCGACTTTGACGTGCATTCACCTTTGAGTGCACTCACATCGCAAGAAGAATGAAAAGGTCGTTTTTTTGCTGCTGTCGATAGTACTTCTTCTAAGCCTCTGAATTACCTTATTGAGCCATACATTTTCTTTATTTAATTCGGATGCCTCAAACTGCGTCCGTGTTTTTTAGCAGGTTCAAAGTAAAAGTAACGTTAAACAAGTCTAATGTTATTGAACAGTAGAATTGAGGCTCTAGGCTTGCTCGAAAGCAGGGTTTTTGTTAAAAAGGCCAATGGCAAAACAAAACTACTTGAAAACAGCATGCGTGCTGCAACAAGTAATGAATCAATCAAATTGTTTATTTTAAAAACAAAAAAAAAATACATGTAGAAATGACAACAATCATTTAGTGCTATATCTAGTGTACAATATTATTGTCGTTGCATCCTGTCTCCTAAGCTAGGCGAAAAACCTGTATCTTAGGAGAAAGTGAAATAAAGTTAAAACGTTAAAAATGTGCGTACATACGTAGTCGAGATACATTGAGCGGACGACTGTCAGTCGAGATATAAAAATTAATTGCATGCAAAGAAAAAATATAATAAACAGATAAAAACAAAAAAGTTACAATTTATACTAGTCATTTTTACATGTAATTTTTTTTAATAAACTATTTGATTTGATTTAATTTGAATTTGATTTGAACGAGTAACGAATGTCGATGAAGCGAAAGTGATCTGAGTGAGTCCCCGGTCACTGCCTAACCCTCTGGGATACAGGCGTACGTTTATGTATAATATTTACGTTTAAGTACAGAGTCTCTTAAGTCTTTTAAGTCAGCGTCAGTGTACTCTGTAGTAAGACCAACCACTAGTTTTACAAGCCTCCACCAATCGGGACCTGGCACCCGTGGTGGAGTATTGCCTATTACCTTCCTTAGAGAAAAGACCCGTGCCCCTCAGTGGGGACAATGGGTTGATGATGATGAAGGAGTTACATTATTTTATTAAAGTCGCGCACTACGCCCTTGCCAATGTAATTCGTTGACCTAAGCAAAAGGAAGTCCATAGTATGTCATGATTGGTTTTAGACAAGCTATCACAGTACACCATTACAAAGCTGAGCGGTTCACAAAATGAAAATCAAAAGAGGTAGTTTTTTATGGTGAATTTAAGATTAACCGTCATTCTCCAGGGCCTCAATTCTGTTAGTGCATTATAGTTCGATGACAAATCTCGGTCGCGTCACGTGACATGTTTTTTATACCATTGGCACTTAGAACGTTCGGTACAGTCGACAGCACGTCAACCTTCAAATTTTAGTTGCTATGTCGAACGTAATGCAACGTAGTACATTTACATTTACATATACATTGCTTCTAGCCCCACACTAGGATATCCTGTGTCGTGGGAACCAGAACCAACGACATCACAAGCATGTAAGCATCCAAGACCTGGGGTTTTTTTTTCCCCAGCCGGGATTTGAGCCCGGGACCTCTCGCATGGTAGCCAGATGCGCTAACCGCTGCGCCAGAGGGCGAGTAGAGTGCATGGGTGTATAGGATGATGTGCTGTCGAGTGTACGTGGTGCTCGTGTGGATTAAAAGCGGCAAGGAAATGAAATCGCCGCGTTCATACAGTTGTCATTGTTGTACTACAATGCATATGTACCTTTGGAATGCCAGAGCCACCGAAAATTTTGCACCCTCGTATGCCGGGTGTAACTGGGTATTTGACAAAATGTCAAATGAGTTACTTTTATAATGAAATGTTGTATGAAAATACTTGCTTGTGACGTCACATTTCAGAGCACTCTTTTTATGTTTCATCTATTTAAAAATTGTAATAACTAGTAAATGACTCAAAGAGATACATTTTCCGAAATATTTAGTAATTTTTGTTTTAATCGAGCATATCAAATAATTTATTGTTGATAGTGTCAAAAACCGTAATAGCGTGTTACAAAATGTCTTGGAAATTTGTTAAAAAGTATGGCGCCTATGAAACTTACGACTGTAATAGAAAGTCCGATAGCGAACAAGTAATACAAACACACTTTTAAACTCTATTCCTTTATATTACATATTAAAATAGCGCAAAACCTACACCATAACGGATGCGCGCGGATCCGCGCTTAGGTAGTCTAGTACTACCGCGCGTATTCGCGCTTCGGCATTCCAAAGGTTAAGAGAATCTAGGCCCACCTATTGCGCATTTTGGAAAAAAACACCCGTGTGAATGCAGAGGTTCATTACTCGAGAGACATGAAGGTACTCTAGGAAGGTAAACTCTCAAAGAAAACCATAGAAATGTATTTTCGGCACAAATCTGAAAAAAAACTGATAAACACCTAAGCTTCCCCTAATAATAAAAAATATATGAAATAACTAGCTGACCCGGCAAACGTTGTTTCACCATATAATTATGAAAAGTAGATAATAACCTATTCTCAAACACCGAATTTACATATAAAATTTCATAAAAATTGGTTAAGCCGTTTCGGAGGAGTATTCCATTTGAGTAGATTTCATATATTACATAATAAAAAAAAAGTAAGTTACAAGTAAAAAATATGCAGTTTTTTATTAAATTCTAAACGTTTTCTAATGCGGTTATTAGTGTACATATAAGAGCCTTATTTTACGAAATAACTCAACATTTATCAAAATTAGAAGGCTTTACGCGCGCTCACGTGTGGGAATATTTAACACCCGATTCGTACAGCGCTTTTTTTACCAAATGGCGAGGGTTCTCAACAGATACGTACAAAGGTATAAGCCGTGAAGAATATTCATCACCGATATTTACTTAACAGTGTGTCACCAAAGACATAACAAATATTTTTTTTTTTTAATATCTAATACTAACTCACCCCGCAAACGTTGTTTTGCCAAATGCTGAATTTTATATATTAGACATAGAAGATAGACATGAAAGTTTATTGAATTTAACAGAATGAGTTCATAGTTTTAATTTCCGCGCATTATTTGAGAAAAATCATATACAAGCCTTGGCCACAACTAGGCATTGATGGACCCACGTAAGTGTGCCTCGGCTTCGCCTCGGCCCACATTTCCACGTTCGTCCATCAATGCCTCTTTTGCTGCCCGCTGCAGTAATGTACTATTTCAGACCTTAATTCCCCTCCATCTCGCGACTCCAAGCAGCTTAACCCAATTAAACTTCTAATACCACTTTGAATCTTGAACTGAATGCGAATAGTCGTACACTGCAGTTCAGTAAAACGTACTAGATATTATAACAAATTGGTACAAGCAGAACTTAGCTTTACCAACGATTAGTTCGCTAACAAGGCAGTCAACGAGGAAAACGTGGAACTAAACGTGGAACTGCGATATTAATTGAATTGAAGCAAACTGTAGTGCCGCAAATACGAAATTTCCTCTACAGCTGAAACTGTTTGTTGTCAACATTTCATAGTGTGTTCAGTGACCGATGTCAAACAAATCCGTACATTGGTTAGATAATAATTTTATATTTAGTCAACCTGGTCATTTATTTTTGTTGCGCCGCCATGACACCCCTGTCAGTTATTGTCATTGTGATATAAGCCCCCAGTGTGGCTGTGCGTGTGAAGAGGTTAATATAGAAAAAGTGGCTGACTGTCCCAGAGCTAAAAGAATGTCTAACGGAAAGTATAATCCATTTATCTATACTTGACATTTTTTTTGGACTTTAACCCTTAAACGGCCATGGATAGGATAATTTTTTCATTGGTTTTGGACTTTATCTCAAAGCGATAAGGTTCATTTTAAAGTGAGAACTATTATCCCTATGGCTTATTAAGGGTTAAACGACACTGAATTAAAAATCTTTAGCGGTACATAATTCGATACCGTTTGCAAATTTAATACTAGCTAGCACTAAATTTATAAACGGTTACGAGTTTTCCAAGTATAGATAAATGGATTATACAGCATACCTCTTTAACAAAGAGGCGAGCGAGAGTACCGGGTGGGAATTTTAACACACACACATAAGCTCACGCCTGTATCCCAGAGGGGTAGGCAGATACCAAGGACTGCCACCTGCCACGGCCCTGACAAATCACTTTCGCTCCATTTTACATAATTCATTCGTCGTTGTATGCACGCACGTCGGTTTCGACTACTTTTTATCTTGCCCTTTGCTAATACATCCCCTATTTGGTCGAAGTATGTCCACCTGGGGCGACCCTAACCGGCCCTTCCACTCACATTCGCTCGATATATTTGCTTCGTCACTCTTTCTTCCTTCTAAATATTTACTGTATGCAATTTACTGCAAATAAGTTGAAAAGCTTGTTCACAGCGCAGGACACATCCAAATTATTCCACATGTCGCAGCCATTTTGTGAAACTCCACCGTTTACAAACGGCTATTCATAAACGTACGACCGTTTGCAATATGCCAAAGGCAAGTTGCTTTGTAACCGAGCGAGGCGTTTTGAAATAACTAAGCCAATTTCAAATAGACGAATTTCACAAATACAGGGTTAACAAAACATATAGGTACAAGATGTACTCATGGGTCACGAGCTTCTTAATGCCGGTTTCTGAATTGAGAATTCCACTAAGTAAATACTAAAGTGACGTTCTGTTCCGCTTTTTTCTGATAATTTTCACGAGACAGCACTACAGTTAAGTAGTTATTTGGCAAAATTATCAATTCAGAAACTGGCCCATAGATATGTAGAGTTTCGTACCAACTTATGTATTAGATTTAAGGTGAATTGGGAAAAGATGGTCAGAGTGGAGTTTTTTTTCGCTGCCTTTTTCTCCACTACATTCGGCCCCAAGGCAGCGGCTAATATTAAAGTGTGCGTACATTAACATTCAACAAACAGAATGTAAATTCTTTACGTTGAAATAAATTTCTGATTTCTGATATGAAGCTGAGCCAGCTGTCGCCTGCGACTTCAATCGTGTGGTGATTACGATGTGTATTTTTCCGAAATAAAAACGCTATTTCAGCCGATCTGCCATAATTGGATAACAAACGTCCTTCCAAACAATCGAATGTTAAAACAGAGATAAGATTAACTCCGCTCTCGCAGATGTGTCAGGAAAAATGTGTGTCATAACTCACCGCTTGATTGCTGCAACTGCGCCGCTATTGCGCGCTGTAACAAAGACAAAATAGCAATTATAAATCACTGTAGCCACAGAGAGGATTGTTTGTCCGGGGTTTGTCTATGATGTTTACATGTTTGTGACGTCGCTGTTTCTGGTTCCCACGACACAGGGTATCCTAGTGTGGGGCCAGAAGCAATGTATGTGCCTGTATGTAAATGTTATGTTATAATATTAAAAAGATACACATTTCGTCCTACGCCACAGGGGGCATTGTTTGTCAGGGATATTATTAAAAATATACACATTTTGTCATACACATGGAGGGCTGAAGTGTGCTGCTTCAGTGGCGAAAAATACGTTGTTTTTTGCATTACATTAACTGTAATGTAGCTCCATAATAAATGTACTTATTTAACATAAAATAACATTTACATACAGGCACATAGATTGCTTCTGGTCCCACACTGGGATACCCTGTGTCGTGGGAACCAGAAACAGCGACGTCACAAACAGCCGGGATTCAAACTCGGGACCTCTCGCATGGTAAGCAGATGCACTAACCGCTGCGTCACAGATGTCGTCGTCGTCGTATCGTCGTCGGTCGTTGGATTTATTAGCGTAATATCAAGTTTAAGTGTGTATTGTATTATATTATTGCTTTATGCCCCCCTCCTTATAATACGCTTATCTTTAAGTATTATAACGGTAACATTAGAACACTTTTAAAATTTATTCGATGTATTTTCGTCCTTTTTTTGCTCGCCTAAGTCTATTTTTGCCTCTCCTATACCACCTTTGGGTTGACTGGTGGAAAATGCCAAATGCCATTAAGTCCACTTTTTGTACACTATTATTTGTGCAATAAAGAAGAATAATGATGAATAAAAAAAAATCCATTACTACTTAGAAGCACTTATAGACCATTAGCATGCTAAAAACTAAAGGTGAAGGTTTCCTCCAGATAATTAAAGCCCAAGCTACGCTCTAAAATAAAACAATTTATTTGCTTAGAACGTGGTACATTATGATGACATTTGTATTCAATATAATCTCACATTCTGTTAGGCCCATATTAAATTATAACATAACTTTGATCATAGGTGGCTTTTAGCACAATAAGGATCAAGACACGTGTCGACACCAGCAATGTACATTCTGTGTAATAAGTATCGGGAATTTTTCAATGAAACCAAAAAAAACTAATAATGGAGCCTACTTTGAAGGCGATAAAATAGATTTAGATGAATCTAAATTTATTTTATCGCCTTCAAAGTAGGCTCCATTGCTTGCAATACAACATCTCCAGCGCTTCACCCAGACCTCCATACATTTTTTGTATGGTAATGGCGGTATGGCCTTTAGCTCATTCGGCGAATTTTCTTTTATGGCTTCTATCGGCTCAAAACGTTTTCCTTGAAGCGGTAATTTTAATTTACTCATAAACCCATGTTTCGTCGCCAGTAATTATGCGTTTCATAAAGGTAGAGTCCGTGGAAACTCGGGAAACGTCTTCAGCGATAAGCTTTCGCTGCGCTTTTTGAACGAATTTGAGCTCTTTCGGAACTAGTCGAGCAGCGACGCGTTTCATGCCCAAAATGTCAATGATAATGTTGTGAATGGACTTAAAAGATATGTTCACATCGTTAACCAACTCTCTGAGACTCATATAACGATTTTTGAGTTCTAGATTCTTGCTTTTGTCGACCTTTTCTTTGTTGGTAGCCGTCGAAGGTCTGCCAGAACGAGGCAAGTCCACTACTACTTCTTAACCTTCTTTGAAAGCTTTGAACCATTCATATGCCCTTGTTTTTGATATGCACGATTCGCCGTAGGCTTTTTGTAACATTTTTAGCAATTCACTACATGAAATTTCATTCAAAACACAAAATTTAACGTACACTCTTTGTTCAACAATATTTTCCATAGTAAAAATCGCCGAGGACTCAAAACTATGACCAACAAAAAGTGCAATAAAAAAAAAACTAAATGACAGATTCCGCTCAAATTTTGCGCGGTAAATCAGTAAAGTGCTACCAACATGCAGTAAAAAAATTAAAACCACCACTTTTACGCGGGTCTTTTTAACATATTCCCGATACTTTTTACACAGAGTAGTACATCACCTATGATAATGTAATATCGGGCTAAGGAATGTTCTGAAAATATATCTCTCCCATGCTCTACCAGCGAACACCACTATTTTGTCTCTTTCTCTTTCTCTCTCTGTTTCTTTTTCTTTTCAGGCCCGCTTCCTTCTTAAGTGACCTTAAGTGACATTCTGTGACTTTCCTAGTTATCTGTACCAAGTTATTCTCTGACTTTCCTGGTAATGAAACTCCCGTTTCGAAATAAGTATCCCGTTTCGAGTTGTTTCATCATCAACCCATTTTGTCCCCACCGAGGGGCACGGGTCTCTTCCCTGAGGAAGGTATAGGCCATAACCAACCACGGGAGCCAAGTCCGGATTGGTGGAGGCTTGTAAGACTAGTGCTTGGTCTTACTGTCAGAAGTTTTCAAGCCGCTCTAAGGCCTCTGACTTGGCTTAACGACTGCCATCTATCGACGGCAGCCGGCTCCAACTGTTTAACGTGCCTTGCAAAGCACGGAACCGCTCGGGAAAATGCCACTAGCGTTAGTCATAGACGGTGACCCATCCATGGACTGAATGCGCCGTATATAGGTATGTTGCTTAAACTTAGTGATCGTTTAAGATCACTCAGGCAGCCCAGGCTACGAGCGATTGGAGTTGTTTGTCAATGGCTAATCGTAAGAGTACTTAATAACAAGTGAGCTATAGCGCTAAATATGGCGCGCTACGCGCCCTATTATGAGTCGAAGCAAGCGTTACATTGAAAAAAAATGCCAAATGCATGTATGAAATACCTAATCCGAAACGTTTTAATTATTTTTTTATTTCATAGACACAGCCAACAGATGTGCGGACACAGATGTACTCACACAGGAGTCTGTACAGTCTGCAGTCATGATTATTTACACCTAATTTTAGTATTCTGTTTGCTTGATTTTTGTATTTCAAAGTTAGTTTGTTTGATTTAATTTCCTTTTATTTTTCTCTTTCGACTTTGTCAATAATAATGCCTGTCTTCAAGTCACGTTAACATAAAATAAGCCCGTAATTGCCTATTATAAATTATATTTATAACTGTTAATATTATTTAACTAGCGGTGTTGGCTTTGAAAAAAAAAAAAAACTTAATATCTAAACAATTAAAGGCGTGCAAAAATACTCTCATCTTAATTTCCGGCGAGTCGGTAAAAAATTGAATCCTTGCCTCATCGTAATCTAAATCTCGAGATCTCTCGATCTACAAAGCAATACTTTTATCAATAGTACAAAACCAGATAATTCCGATACGCGGTCAGATATGCCAGAAGCGTGTAGCTCTGTTTTATGAAATAAAAATAAACTAGAGAGGGCTGCGTTATAATAACCCAAATTTGGTTCACTGATCTAGTAACTGATGCCGTTACAATTGATTCATGCTCCATTCGACATACGTTTTTGCTTCATCACAGTACAGAGGGCCGAGTCTCTAAAATGCATAGTTGGTCAATGTCATATTAGTACGATAATCAATCTTCATTTGCGATATTAGATAATAAAATCGTGTGATGTACAACTCCAACTGTGCATTATTTCATCAATAAACAGACAAGTTGATAAAAACAGAAGGAACAATAAGTATATGTAAGTATTTCCTTTTTTATTTTCAACTAGCTGTCCCGGCAAACTACGTACCGCCAAAGTTTTCGTAATATTTCCATATTTTCTCACCAACTCTGGAGTTCCGCAAATATAAAAAACTAAAAATCAGTCAAATCGGTCCAGCCGTTCTCGAGTTTTAGTGAGACTAACGAACAGCAATCCATTTTTATATATAAAGAAAGAAGATAAGAAGAAGATAAGGTGTTGTCTATCTATTTATCTATAAAATAGAATAATAATTAGCATTGACAGTCCATGTTCCCATCAAAAGGTGAAGTCGGAATGAATATCTAATGAAATCTAGAAATGGGTGACATAATTTTAAATTTTGATTTGAAAATTTAAGATAGAATGAAAAAAAAAATTATAAAATATATAAAAAGGTGTACACCGTTACACCTTGATGCTGTAGGGGTCTACTGACGATCTGTGCGAGTCTTTATAAAGTACACTGCACATATCAAAATCAGGGAAACTACACACGATATCATCGACAGAAAAAATAACAAAAAATATGAATTCATCGACGACCTCTGTGGCGTAGCGGTTAGCGCATCTGCTTACCATGCGAGAGGTCCCGGGTTCGAACCCCAGCTGGGGAGAAAAAAGAACCCCAGGTCTTGGATGATAACATGTTTGTGACGTCGCTGTTGCTGGTTCCCACGACACAAGGTATCCTAATGTGGGGCCAGAAGCAATCTATGTGCCTGTATGTAAATGTTTTTTTGTTAGTTATTATGAAAATTTAAACATTTAACATTTATGTAAGTAAAAATTTTTAAATATACAGAAAAAAATTAATATTTTATTTTATTTTGTTATTTTTTTTGTCGATGAAATCGTATGTAGAATCCCTGATGTTGATATGTGCACTTTATAAAGACTCACACTATATATTCATCGTTGCCATACACGAACGACAAAACTGCGCTAATCGGATTGCAGGTTTAATCGCTTATGTATACCAGTTCGATTTTTTCGCGAAAGATGCCTACTGAATTGCGCGGGTTATACCCTTGAAATGACATTATACAACTAAATGCCATTAGCATTACGTCCACCTTTTGTACACTATCGTTTGTGCAATGAAGAATTGCATATAAATAAGAACCAAAACTGAGCAAAAACTCTATAAAAAGTATACTTAAGTTAGGTGCGTTACAATGTTATTAATCTCAAGATTAAAGTTAGTAACTACTTTAATAGTTCGGAAAAGTAAGAATACAATTTGAGGCTAGCACCAGTAGCACCTATCATCATCATCATCATTCAGCCACAAGAAGTCCACTGCTGGACATAGGTCTCCTCCATGGATTTCCAAAAAGACCGGTCGAAAGCGGCTTGCATCCAACGTCTTCCAGCCGCTTGGATGAGATCGTCTGTCCATCTTGTGGCTGGTCAGTAGCACCTATAATATATATTAATTTATAATTAGATAAAGATAGATAAAAGATAAAAAAGTATTTATTGCCTCATCAAAATAACATTTTAACAAATTATGGACAAAACTAGGTTTACAAAAGGCAAAAGGTAGTGGCTCAGCTGGTGCTATCCCTTCCCTTCTCTTTCCCTCTATGTAACTTTCCCACAACGCAATCACTTGAGGAAATCACAAACATGGTAGTATACAGTATACCCCGATTGAGGGCACTTGTATAAATGTAGGGCGGGCCAGTGGAAAATGCTCACGACACAAATTATTTTTATTGAGCATACATACTTTTATTGTGACAAGATTGACAATATTGTAAATTGAGTTCGTGCTTTGCCGCTCCCTCACGCGGTTTGTTTGACCTACATTCTAATATAGTCTTTCTAATCTTACTAATGCATAAAATTATCGTGTCAAACACAATGTTAGTGCGCATTCTCCTCCGAAACGGCTTGACCGATTTTGACGAAATTTTATATGTACATATATTTGGTAGGTCTGAGAATAGGTTGTTATCTATTTTTTATAGCCCCAAGTGAAAAAAATATATGGCGAAACAACGTTTGCCGGGGCAGCTAGTCCATATAAAATTCTCGTGTCACAGTATAAGTGCGCATACTTCTCCGAAACGGCTTGACCGATTTCGACGAAATTGTATATCGACGGGTGAACGGCTATTTGGTTTAAGCGACATTTTTTGGCTACATTGAGATATTTATATATTTAGAATCTGCAGATTTTTCTGCGTCTCTGGAGCTATTTTTCTCAAAAAAATAAAAAATTTTCGCTTAACCTCTTCATTCCTGACCTTGAAAATAACAATAGTTTCCTATTATTATTTTGTCGACACGGGACTGAGGAGGTTAAAGCAAAATATAGCCTTTCACCCGTCGATATGTATATTCGGTAGGTCTCAAAATAGGTTGTTATCTATTTTTCATACTCCCATCGAGCAAAACAACGTTTGCCGGGTCAGGTAGTCTAATGTATAAAATTCTCGTGTCAGTGTTAGCATACTCCTCCGAAACGGCTTGACCGATTTTTATTATATTTTATATGTATATTCGGTAAGTTTGAGTAAAGGTTGTCATCTATTTTTCTTAGCCGTAAGTGAGAAGGGTGGTCCAACCCAATTTCTTTTTTATATGGCGAAACAACGTTTGCCGAGTCAGCTAGTTTAATCTAAAAATAGTAAATGTCGTTTATAATTTATCATCAGCCCCTACAAATACAGTCCGCTGAACTAAAAGCGTATGCTACTGGGCCTCGATTCTGTTAGTGCATTATAGTTCAATTACAATTACTAGGTCGGGTCACGTGACATGTTTTTTTAATTCCATTGAAGGATTATTGAGACGCGAATGCCCGTTGACTTGAAGCGACAATGAAATGAAATCAACGTATTCATGCAACTGTCATTGTATTACAATGCATTAGCAGAATTTAGGCCCAGGAATCGAACTCAGGACCACAAGCATGGTAAGCCTCTAGACCGCGGAGGCAGACAAAAGTCCTTCACGCACAGCCAGCGGCCCGACTGACGATTCGCTCAGCTTGTGCAAAATAATCACTCCGAAACCAGGCGACCTTTGGCTGCGACAGTTAATTTAACCACCCATCAGTAAATGCGCCATTACAAAACGCCCGTTCTAGTCTTTAAGCGGCCTACAGACTGTAAGCCTAGGAGAACACTAGCGACACGCGACAGCTCGGCGACTAGACGCGACGACAGGCTACGGCCGTCGTTTCATATAATTATTTTGTTCGAATCTCCGCACACTTGGCGTCAGAGTCGCGGAGTCGCGACGAGAAGACGCCAGAAGCAAATGACAACGTCGCGTCTGACGCGGCGACTTGACGCGGCGACAAGCGCCCTGTTAGCGATGGCTCTTAAAACGCGATGCGACACCACGTATCGACACCCCGATGTGCATCGTGCACATTGCCAACACGCGATGCCCAAAATGATTCTAATCATAGAAAATAGTAGATTTGATTTTACTCAACACGCGTCACGTTGCGTCGGGTCGCGTCGCGCATAATGTGTTTCCGACTTTACACGCGTTGCACTTACACACACATCACAGCATGTTACAGTCTCAGGGCCGGATTTTCTGAATTGAAAATTTCGCTAAGAACTACTTAACTGTCGTGCTGCCTCGTAAAATTTCTCAGAAAAGAGCGTGACAGGATATTAAGTATTTACTTAGTGAAATTCTTAATTCAGAAACCGGCCCTCGGTCTGTACCGTCTAGTTTGAAGATCACGGGAAGTTCCAAGACGGAGTAAACGATAAAGACAGGCCCGCACAAATTATGTACATCAATCATGTTATCAAGGACAGCTTGATAAATTTCGACGCAAAAACGAGTGAACGATGAAGAAATTACCTGAGTAAAAACAATATTTTGCTTATCGCAAGTTCACGCTGCTGCTCTAGACCTACGCTACGCTACTATCGTTTGTACAGAACCCTCGAATCCTGGGCCTCGATTCTGTTAGTGCATTACAGTACGATGACAGATACTCGACCGGGTCACGTGACGTGGTTTTTCATACCATTGGCGCCGAGAATTATTGAGCGGCAATGAAACTAAATCGCCATGATCATTTAGTTGTCATTGTACTACAATGCATTAGTAGAATCTAGGCCTATTCTTTGGCCTGTCACAATCAATCGGAATAATGTGTCGAAATCTTAATTCGGAATTCCGTAACTACATCACACACAAAACGTTTATTTCCGTTCAGAGTAGCAACGCTCACTTGAAATATGCTGGGTTTTGAGTTCCACCTAACAGGGAGGACCATTTTTTGATTGCGATCGCATTGTTGCTGTAATCTTGCTAAGAAGAAACTTCACTGCGTGTTACGTTCGTAACGGCTTTTTCCCCTAAAAATCTGTTCTGTCTGAACGCATAGGTATTATTACGCAGAATTTCGAGTCAGGGAAAAAATTGAACGGAAAACTACTGTAGCTCTGTATGGTTTATATGAATTTACTGCGTTCGTAATCCCAAATCGATAATTCGAGCCGAAGTTCCGAAACGGAATTCCGATTGTATGCGTCCGGCCTTACAGAGGCGCAGACAAGAGTATGCATCTACCATGTTAGAATTCAGATCACTGATACAATTTACTACACATGACTCCAAACAGGGCCACGGTTCTGGGAGACATGTGTCATTGTAGTACGACGCCAGGGAAGTACTTGTCGCCGAGGTCAACAGATTACATTAAAATGTCACCTTACTTAACAACAATGAGGGTGTCACATACGTTGGTTTTCCCTCCATCTTTAGGCAAACCCATGGCGTATTCAATCGCAGGGCAAGGGTGTCTATAAAATTATATACATGTAATATAAAGCGCCGAGATCACGAGACCCGACAATTGAAATTACAAAACCGATCAAGGAGCAAATGCGAAATTGAAGTTGTATCAAGCAATTACAAATTTAGGTTCACAGTGACGTTTCTTACATCCCAAATGCAGAGGTATGTTTGTTTACTGTTACTTATTCTGCGACAAAAGGAAAACACATTTTTATAGTTGTCATTTTCCTTTTTACCCTTAGATACTTACATGGATGTTTACATGTTTGTGACGTCGCTGTTTCTAGTTCCCACGACACAGGGTATCCTAATGTGGGGCCATGTATGTGCCTGTATGTAAATGTTATGTTATGTTATACTTAGGCCTGGTTTACTTTACTTTATTCCCATGCTTTTTCAGCATGCTTCACATAGAGCTAGAATAGAATAGAGACGCCAATTCTTTTTGTAAGTGCATAAGCAAATAATAAATCAGTAATGGTTGGTTGTATACTATGTATTTAGGATTTTTTTAAAGTACTTTTATGATATGGTGCGTAATGAAAGCTATGAATCGCCATACGTTTTTGCCGTCTCTATTTTATTCAACCTTTATGGAAAGCATGCTAAAAAATAAAATAAAGCAAATGTAAACCAGGCCCTACTCTGTGAGTCCTACCTTCTTGTCAAAGTACATTTTACTAAGAATAATGTTTTGCCACAGAAAGCTATGGACACAATTTGTTTCTATATTTTCCATTTGTTTCTTGTTCGATGAAATATTCCTCTTACCATGAACCTTTGAAACGCTATAGGTATCACTAGTCAATGCGTGAAATGCTAATTATTAGATTAGATAGATCTCCTCATGGTAGACAGCAGAAAACCAAATAAATTACAGCCTTTGCAGCGGTAGCCTTTGTAGCAAAGCTTTATAATCAGCATGGTTCTGCAGATTTTAAGGGGATTTTTCGCCCTTAAAATAATCCTATCTGCCTGTTGCATGCAGAAACTACTAGTCTACTACGCCACCATTGAACGTCGACACACTTTTGTCAACAAAGATACTATACAATAAAGTACCAGAGCAATCTCTGTCTCTCAATCATGTCAACAGTATTTTTAGGCTCCACGAGCGTATCCGGAGTCCCAAGGGTTTATTCTGTTAGTCAACCGCAACCAAATTTTATTACGAGGCGAGATAATGCCATACGCTTATCAAACACTAGCTAGACCACGCATAATAAACGGTGGATTGTCCGGCACAATAGATATACCCGTATAGCCATACGGGTATATCTATTGTGCCGGATTATATTATGATGGGCGATTGATAAATGAACTGCTTTTTGCGCCGAATGACGTCAAAGGTAAAGTTAGCTGATAGATAGGTATTTAGATGACAAAGCTGTCTGGCTGGGGTTGTAGCCAGTTCTGTGCATGAGTAAAAAGTAAAAGTAAAATATTTATTTATTGCTTGAACATAGTGATACATTTATCATCATCATCATTCAGCCACAAGAAGTCCACTGCTGGACATAGGCCTCCTCCATGGATTTTCAAAAAGACCGGTCGGAAGCGGCCTGCATACAGCGTCTTCCCGCCACTTGGATGAGATCGTCTGTCCATCTTGTGGCTGGACATTTATAGTGATAACTTATTTTAATGTATGGTGCATAGCTAAGGTAAATTACAAAAAAAATCCAGGGATCCCCAAACTAGTTTTGGAATAATATGTATGTAAACTCAGAATCAATTAAGGATCAAAAGAATTAAAAAACCGGCCAAGTGCGAGTCGGACTCGTACACTCCGTACCATTATAAAATTGGAAAAAAATCACGTTTATTGTATGGGAGCCCCCCCCCATAAATATTTATTTTATTTATTCAGTTTGGAGAACCATCAGAATGAAATTACATTGCAACAATATAACTAGGTGTCTAAGAGCAAATAATAGATTCTCGCAGACATTCGCCGGTAGAAACACATTTTATTTTAATTTAATTAGGATAACGGCGACAGGCTTGCCACTTGTCACGTTTGGGACCTAATAAACTCGGCACAACGTGGGTCCAGTTCTAGAGACTGGTGCCTCTGCCTAACCCTTCGGGGATAACGGGCGTGAGTTTTTTTTTTTTTAATTAGGTACTCATTTTTAAAGTGAATAATTTAATTCAATATTCTGTGAATATTTCAAGCGTTTACCTGTTGACATACACAGAAAAACTTTCAGCCTTTATAAAATAACGAAGGTCTGGCCGTGGTGGGCTCTTAAGCTATAATTAAATTATTTTAAAAAGTCTTTGTACCGAACCCTCATTGGGGGATTCCGACTCGCACTTGTCAGTCAGGTTTTATTACCTTAACTTAGAAGCAGGGCCGATCTACCATATGGCTTTTTGGGCTTCAGCCCAGGGCTCCGCGGATTCGAGGGGCCCTTAACTAATTAATCAATTAAAATTCTTTATTGGTGCAATAAAGATTTTGTACAAGGGCGTGCTTAGCTACGTCAATTCAAAGTAAAAAATAGACGATAATGCGAAAAAAAATATTAAAGAAATTATTAAATTAAACAGATTCTAAGGTTTGCAGCCCCGCGAATCCTATAATTAATCAAACCAATTCCCTTCATTTAATTCAAGGCTACGATGATAATATAAATCAAATATTTTATTGTCCTATTTTTTTCCTTTACTTTCAGTAATTAGGTGGGCCCCTCCTAAACTCACGGTCCGGCTCTGCTTAGAAGATTGATTTTCCCACATCTTCAAGGTACCATAGATAAACCTGAGCGAGCAAACGGTTTTAATTTCAACTCGTTACCTCCACGTGTTCGCGTCTTGACAGACGGACGGAATTTATTTATTTGGAGAAAATACAGGCACAGATAGTGAATATTCTATGGTGTGATCCTATTGATATATGATATTGACATATTTAAAGTTACATTAAACTAATTTAAAAAAAGAGGCGGTTGCTTACTGCTTAAGTACAATTAAGTTGAAATGTCTCATATTAATTAACCGTATTGTTTAACTGCTTAAGATTGCATGCTTACTTAATTTAATTATTATTTTTCTTGCCTCCAGGTCTATTTTTGTATAACACTCTTTTACTATTTCTCAGTGTGACTGTAAGTGTCCTGATTAAAATAAAAAATATATATCAAAGATGGTGTAAAAAGGTATACACCGTTACAAAGCGTTTTACTTTCGTCGTGATAATTTTTTTTATTTTTTTTATCGTTTTCATCACTGTACTAATGTCGCCGGTGCATACGCTACGTAACAACCGCATAGCAATTTTAGCTTTACAATGACCGATTACGATTCACCATCACCCAGGGACAGGTGAGGGGCTAGGCATGGGTAGGCAACATATCAATATATATCGATATATATATATATATTGATATGTTGCCTACCCATATATCGACGATTTAATTATTGCTGATATGTACATATCAATATGTTTAGGCGGCTATCGAAATCGGTATATTTGTAAGAGCTTTCCTCAAGCTTTCTACCATACTCGAGAATGCCTCATTGGTCTAGTCATTAAGACGCTTACCTAGAAAGACAGAGGTTGAGGGTTCGATTCCCATTGGGGACCGCCATATGTTTGTAAATGGGCGGGTGGGATTTTTATTTACAATTGCTGTGGCTCGAAATGGGTCGTAATATGTAGGTTAATTAATAAGCACATATTATATTAGTTTTGAACAGACTGCCTCGTTGGTTTAGCCGCTAAGGGGTCACCTACCATGGCAGTGGTCGTGGGTTCGATTCCCACTGGTGGCCACTATCAAAGTACAAATGGCATCGGTCTGGGTGTTTTCCATACTTGTAATGTCCTTGCCTGGTTACCATAGCACAGGGTATCCTAGTTTGGGACCACGTCAAGTGCTTGTGTTGTGTAGAAGTTATTATTATTTTAATTTTATATCCCTTTCAGACCTGATCTGAAAGGGATATGTACGTTACTCTTATATTTACTACGATATTTACACCGATCCTTGAAGAAATGACTTGGAAGGCTGAAAGGTGACAGTTTCCGTCAGCTTTGAGGCGATATAGACATATTTTTGCAACTGTTATAATATAATGATGTGAAAAAATATCGACATATCGTAATATTTATATTTTTGGGCGATATATTTATCAAAATATACGAGACATATCGATTTTTTTTTCATTTGCCCATCTCTATGAAGGGTACACGAGTAATTTAATTACCTATTTTCATTGAAACGACGCGCTCGAGGCTCTTTGTTGATTTGTGAAGTGCTACCTGCTGCCTATGTGATAATTGGTAAACAAAACCTTCTGAGTCTTGTTTTGTTCGCCGAGTGGTTAAGCCCGTAGTCAATGAGTAGATGGTAAATTCGATTATTTTAGTTCTCAACGTTCATTGAGTCGCAGTTTTTAACGTGCAACGGATAAAGAAAAGTTAATTGTTTACATACTTTTTTATATACAAAAAATTACCAATCACTCGGCCTCGTTGCGAAGATACTTTGTGGTACCCCACTGTGTCGCGCGGTGGGGCCAAAGTACCCAAATGTAATACATTAGTACTCGTATAATTAATTATAATAGCCGAGATACAGGTGTACAAAATTTAAACGAAATTATGTACTTACTTTACAAACATTTAAAAGGCACAATTATGTGCCTTTCTTTTACATCATAAACAAATTACAAATATTTATCTGCCTCTGGATAAATACCACTTTTACTTCTACCGATCGATCGCACACCCGAACCCCTAACTGCGACAAGCGAGCGAGCGAGACGGCATGCCACAATGTAACAGCAGCCTTAATTAGGTGTTGTTGGATTATATGGACACACTTAGATTGCGAGGTTTTGATGTAGATTAAGAAATTGTATACGACTTCGAACTGTGGTTTTATTTCGATAAAAACATGATAAGTGATAAAAATAGAAACAATCAAAACAAAATATAGCAAGTAGAAAGTTGTCATAATCTCGTCAAAAGGTGAAGTAGGAATTGACGACAAATGTAATCTAGAAATGGGTGACGAAATTTTAAATTTTGTTTTCAAAATGATAGAATAGCAAACATAAAAAATATTGTGTGAAGAAGTTAAAGCCTATACAAGGTAGGTCTAAATTAGGCTTATCCCAGACAAGCCGTAATTAATACACCTCGGCAATCAATATAAATATTATTGGCATGAGCCTATAGGATATACCTATAGGATCATTTCAAAAGCTAGACCTTGTTGTAAATAAAAATGTAAATTACACAACTTTATATTTTCTTAACCTAAGTACAGACGAGGGCCTTATCACTAAATGTGATCTCTTCCAGACACCTTTGGATGGACAGTACTAACATTGGAGAAGGATGTAAACACAAAACATACAAAATGATAATTTCAGAGGTAAGTATATGTATTATCAACACATGCCCAACTAACCGAGTGATAATATGAGATTAATAACAAATAATCCACAATTCGTGGTGTAGGAATTCGAGTTCGTGTTTTACAACAACTTCCGTTCTATGAGTTTAGAAACACATAAACTCACGCCTCTATTCTACAGGGCTGCGCAGAGACTAGCGAGACATTTTATTTTAGAGTATATTTTATATTAAAATGTGAGACAAAAACAAAAAGTAGTTGTGAAACCACAACGCTTTAATGGGGAGCTTGCGTCTCTCTGAGATAAGAGTGATATTGCGTTTAAGCCACATAAAAACATAAGAAAAACTTAAAAATAAATAACCATTACGTACCAACGGCTTCCTACAGGTATTTTACATTTGTACAACATGGAATCACTTAGACAGCTTTCATGTTTTAAAAATAAGTTAAGCCAGTTTTTAAAGTACAAAAAACCAGTTTAGTTTAGTTTTATAAGGCTACTAACAACACTATAGATCTCTGTTTTATTCGAAATAAATGATTATTATTATTAAAATAACCGGAGTTTCGACACCACAAAAAATGTAAAAAATCAAGTAATTATGATAATGAAAACCTTATTACAATAATTATAAGTTTTTCATTAAATTGTAAACGTTTTCTTATAAGGGTGCAGATGCATAAAAACAAATTCTACGGGAAAACTTAAGTGAAAAAAAAAGTTAAGTGTCGTCACAGTCTAAGGCCAATGTATGGCGCAATTTTGTACCACGTGACTATTTTGACTTACCGACTGGTTCATCATCAACCCATTATGTCCCTACCGAGGCGCACGGGTCTCTTCCCTGACGAAGATATAGGCCATACGCCACCGGGGGCCAAGTCCGGATTGGTGGAGGCTTGTAAGACTAGTGGCTGGTCTTACCGACAGAAGTTTTCAAGCCGCCTTAAGGCCTCTGACTTGGCTTAACGACTGCCATCTATCGACTGGTTCGACTTCGACTGGTTATATTATCAAAAGTATGAGTCGTAGAGAAAAAAAGCCACGTATATTATGTATTTGCTCTTACCTACACTCTGCGCACATTACACTCTGTTTAGTTCGGGGATTTCGTGGTGCGCGATAATTTAGTGGACTGTATGAAAACGTCGGTAGGTTGTTTATTGTGTGCCTTTGAAAGCGGAATTTTAGGCAGGCTGAAAGACTTACCAGGTCCGATAGCGAAGGGGGTCAAAGGTCAGCGTACCTCGGGCGGGAGCCGCTTCCAGCTCCTCGATTTACCTTCCACGACCGCCCACCGTGAGTTGCTAAAATTGACCTGACGACGATTGAGCCGGGTCCGTCCTTCAGCTACCTTCAGCACTACAGTCTTTGCGTTGGCACACACACACGGGATACAAGACGAAAGATAGGTGACGAGAACGACAGGGTGTCGAAAAGGGCGGCAAACAGCAGCACAACGAAAAAGCTGTTGCCTCGATAATGGTTCAAAAACGACAGGCAGATTCGAAAAAGCAAATGAAAAAATCTAGTTTTGTGTTGCCAGTGCAACCAACGAAAAATAACATTTAATTTAGATAGGAAAACTGAACACACTCCATACTGATTAAGAGCCCGACCAAACTATTGGCCGACTAAAAGTCTGCAGTCTGCGGGGGCTCTAAAGCATTTTTAGTGCAAGTTATCCATTAATGCGTTTCAGGTATTTTCGTAACTGTGTACACACGACTGCCTCCAATAATAATGTTTAGTATTTTACTCCACATAGCCACGCCAATTTTCTACAAGTATCTGTAATCTTGGGTATATTGATTTCCCTGAATAAACTTGCTGAAGTAGACATATTAAGCACTTATCTTTGAAGTATATTTGAACAGGCTTGCCACTTGATATTTTAAGACCCGGTAATACCCAGCTAAACGTGAGCCCAATAAAAAATCCTTTCTTTATACAAGGCTTCTTTACTTTATAGGTACAAAGCGGGTAAACGCAAACGTTCACACAACTTCAGGGACTTGATTCGCTAATGTCGCGTTTAGACTAACCGAACGTAACGAAGGTGCAGTGGACAGCTCATCAACCTTTGCCCCCGTTCACTATACTCAGTTACGTTACGAGCGACTGTGCAACTAATATGTAAAGGTTGGTACTGCCGATCGTTTGGCTTCATCAGTTAGCTCCATAGCACTAATTAAACCAGATAATTATAATATTCATCATCAACCCATTATGTTCCCACCAAGAGGCACGGGTCTCTTCCCTGAGGAAGGTATAGGCCATACTCCACCACGGGGGCCAAGTCCGGATTGGTGGAGGCTTGTAAGACTAGTGGCTGGTCTTACTGTCAGAAGTTTGATGCCTGACTTGGCTTAACGACTGCCAACTATCGACGGCAGCCAGCACCAACTGCTTAACGTGCCTTGCGAAGCACGGAACCGCTTGGAAAAATACCACTAGCGTTAGTCATAGTCGGTGACCCATCCATGGACTGAACGCGCCGTATGTTGCTTAACCTTAGTGATCGTTTAAGATCACTTAGGCAGCCCAGGCTACGAGCGATTATAATATTACTAACAAGCAAATACAATTAAAAATAAAATATAATTACATATAAGCAAATACCTATAGTAACACCGCTCATTGTACTTGTTTAAACTGTAACTTTCATTTATGCATATTATTTTTTGTGTGCAATAAAGAATATTCTCATCTTATTTTCCTATAATTATAATTAAAATGTACTCACAATGTGCAATTTATTTATTTCAAAAACCAAATGTGTGCGAAACTCTAAGATTTTTATACAATAAATGTCCAAATTTGTTTGTTGATAATTCATCTATATTCTTTAATCATTATGAATTACGTACCTATCTAATTAATTTGATTAAATTAAAGTTATTTGATTAAATTAAGTAAGAAACCACATCCGGTTTTTAACGGTCCGATAATTTGCTAGATCGGAACGGTATTTTACCGGGCCGAAGTGATCGACGTACAAAAACAGTACACGTTTGTGCACCGCGCATACAACCTAAAAATGTTCCCATACTAATTAATTAGATTAATAGAATGTGTGGAAAACGTCCCCTGCCTCGAATAGCAAAACCCAGGAATTTTATTATAACACTGCGTCACGTCCATTGCCGATTATAATCGGATGAAGTGGAGAAGCATAATCCGGCATCCGATATTTTTCTCATTACTGATTCCGGTTCCGACGCCGGACCGGAACAGTGCAGAAAGGTTCATAGGGTTCCGTTTCTACTTTTTGAGGCACGGGACCCTAAAAATGTCCAAAAACGTTTCTAAGTAATTATAGGACCCACAAAAGTAAGTTTAACTAACAGCAATTACGACTTACACGCAACTCACGGTCGAATCATTACGATGGGTCCCAACCAGCTCCATTCGCAAGCGGACAGTCGCTATTGAGTTATGGACTCGACCTCGTGACGCATTTACACCGACCGCATATTAACAGTAAGGGCTTGAATACACTAAAGTTAAGTTCTTTTATGTACGCTATGTACGCCTCACTGCTGGGCACAGGTGTTCTCTCAGAGAGAGAGAGTATAAGCTTGATTAACACGAGCGTCCATCGCAGATTCTCAATAACAAGCCGTAGCTGAGCTAGCAGGACGGCTCCCGGGGTGTTTTAGTCAGTATGCCTACTCTATGTAGGAGAGTCTGACACACGGCTGTCACCCTCCCTCTGGGGTGGCGGTTATGGAGCGCAACAGCATTTCACCCCGTTAAAAACAAAAAGGTATGTGAACACGTCAGACACACAGGTTTCGTCATGATATTATCCCTCACAGTTGGCTAGTAGCATGCTACTCCTCGTGCGGCCCAATGTCAATCAAAATGTACAAAACCAATTGTTATTTTCAAGGTCGGGCCGCAAGAGGATAACTTCACAAACGTATCTAACTTAAAAACAAAGTAATTGGTACATGTGGGGATTCGAACTACCACCGCTTCTTAAAGAAATACAGGCAGTTTTATATTAAATAACTTTCCTTTCTAAGCAATACACATTACCCTCAACAAGCTCCAGTGATATCTGTCTGTATCTATCGGCCTATCTATCGCTCTGCGAATCGGAGCCAAACCTAGAGGGCTAGGACCGCAGGACAGTCTCGCCCTTTGTGGATAGAGCTAAATAGATTCAAGCATTTTGTAGGTGGTACAAAGAGATGTACCAACACACGGAGATTGTTGGCGTAGTCGGTAGTGTAAACTCTGCTGCAACATTATGCTGAGTCGGGGCCATTTCGGGGGCTCAATACTTAATACGATCAGAACCTACATTCTGTTAATGGATTCACGGGCCACGTGACCCGACCGTGCATATATTATCATACGATGCAGTAACAGATTTGAGGCCCTGTTCTGGCACCCTGATTATTCTTTCCTATTTTGTTATTAAACTTGTTTTCGTGTTGTACCGTTTATTAACTGTTTCCCACATTTATTGCGTTTTCTGCTAAATGTTGTGTTATGCATACTGTAATGTTATTAAGTGTTTTGTTTTCAATATTGTCTCTTCAAATGAATGAATTTTCCTTGATAGATAGAATATTCTTTATTGTACTCGTATGTACACCAGGAATTTACTTTCACCTTTCGTGCCACCTTTCTTCTTCTTTTTCTAAAAAAATCCTGTGTCAATATTAACGATATTTTAATTCTTCTAACCGGCGTCCGTGCATGCTATGACTAATGAACGTCGATGAAGCGAAAGTGATCTGCCAAGATTCAAGATCATGGCCAGTGACAGTCCCTGGCCTCTGCCTACCTCTCGCGGATACAGGCGTGAGTTTGCATATGTATATATGTATAACTCTTCCAATCCATTACGACAAACATGTTTCAAAACTTTCAATGTAGACAATTTTTTGCACAACTTAAATAAGTACAAAGTTCAACCGCGCCTCGCCTTTCATTAGGTAGTAATTTCACTTTGTGTCACGGTAAGTAATCGCTTAACATTTTGTGACGCATTATTTGGTTGTTCGGTAATTTCTTGGTGACGTCTTCATCTTGGGAACTAAAGGCGTGCGGAGATTTTTAAGTTTGAAAGTTTATTAATGAAGCTAAAACCTTTGTTTCTTCTCAGTGTAATCTATTAACTGTGAATCTAACAACTTTGACTTTCATAAAGTAAACACTTTGTTTGTACTTGTATTGAAGGAGTCGAAATTGGGGTGCGTGCATTCAACGACTAATGAATGGTGATGAAGTGAAAGAGATCTGCCAGGCCAGGACCGTGCAAGTGGCAGATTCTGGTCTTTGTCAAACGTTTGGAAAAAAACACAACAATAAAGAGGAAACTGAGAACACATCTACAACATTTGCTATTTTTTAGGGTTCCGTACCCCGTGGTAGAGTATGGCCTAGGTATACCTTCCTCAGAGAAGAGACTCGTGCCCCTCGGTGGGGACATAATGGTTTCATGAATATTCTCAAAATATACAACAACGCAGAATATAAACAATCGACTTATTAGAGCAACGATTTCCAGACCGAATCTACTGAAATTCCAATTGCAATTAGCCGCCAAGACCGTGCGATTTAACGAAAGTACGATTTTTCTTTGGGGGTTTTTTTAAACGCAGATCTATTTGAATAAGCCACAAATATTCCTAAGCTCAAGGCCGAAATCAAACGCGTCATCGGTGAGACAGAGCAAGAAATTTGTCAAAATGTTATTGAACATTTCGTGAAAAGACTAGCCTGTTTTCAGAGCCTCGGTCGCCATATGGTTAATGTGCTGGACAATTTCAAAACCTAATAAGTGCCCTAAGACAAATTTTAAAGGAGAGCCAAAAAACGAGTTGGTCACTTCAAGAGCTCGCCTTACTGAGAATATAGGAGTTATAGACTTGAGAGTTGGATCAAAAGGTGCTATGTATATAATGATGCTCAGTAATGATTCATTTGTTTTTAATGCGTGTCTGATTGAAAACTTTAAAATCCTAGCAAAGGCCGTTACTTTCTAACTAACGTTCTTAACTAGCGAAATCCAACCTAGCAAGGTTTTTCTTCTTCCTAGGTTTTCAAAATGGTTTTTTGCGTCCTCCAGCATTACAACTGTGGCCTTGGCAATTCAATATTCAAAATCCAACTTCTAAGATCGTTTTAGACATTTCGAAAATGCAGATCGATGCTTTGTGGTCAAGTAAGCTGCAAAATGCCAAAATCCGTTTTGTTTTTAGATGTGTCACCTAGGTTTTGAAATTGTCCACCCGGGTTGATGATGATGATGATGATTCTAAAAAAAAACAAAATCAAAGAGAGACGGAGGACGGTAACGTAGCCGTCACGGTGTTTCAATCTGATAACAATGCCGACCAGGGCGAACACGACCTTACACGAGTGTCTCTCGACCATAATGGCACCGCGTAGGCAGCCGGCAATCACAGGACAGAACAAACATCAATTTGTTTGCTGCGTTCCTTATTAGGCTACTAACCTACTATCTGACGTGACATAGTACTAACATGCGGCCCAGCAGCAACAACTGACCTCCTCAGTTATTTCTACAGAAATAAGAGTACCATCTGCCCGTGGCCCATAAAGTCGGTTATTCCTCTAAATTACAACACCCGACGAACCCAACAATTCGTTCATAAAATTACCTGTTACTTTGTTCTGCTGGTGATCTCACTATAGATTGCGCACTCTAATATCTGTTTTTTTTCTTAAAATCTCTGTTTATTTGCTGGCTGGCATTCATTATTAATTATGTTGGCCAAAATAATGCTTTCATTTTAATAATTTTTGTTGGTGACAAAATGTTTTTATACATTTTTTTTTAATATAGGTACTATTGAGCCCATTCGCTCCACTATGTCTTACAAACCTTCACCAATCCGGACTTGGCCCCCGTGGTGGAGTATGGCCTATACCTTCCTCAGGGAAGAGACCCGTGCCCCTCGGTGGGGACATAATGGGTTGACGATGGTGAGCCCATTCGCAGATTGTAATGTTACGGCAAAGACTGGGTAAAAACGTAATAAAGCGCACATAAACCCTTCAAGCCCTGAGGACCTGCCGGCGGGTCCAATGTACACTATACGGTGCATTACGTCAGATCCCGAAAATCCGGCGCCGGCGGCGGGTCGGCCTTGCAACGGCATTTTGAATCGAATTTTGAAGATGATATAAACCACAGTTGTATAAGCATGTTATATTCGTTGACGACTGTGATAAATTTAAAATATTACTCTGTGGATAACTAATTTAGCTGTGAAAGAAAATGTTCTAGGCCTGAGTGGTTAAAATAAAAATGTGAATGAATATTTATGCAAATGATTTGTTGTCAATTCGTGTGATAATAAAACAGTAAAATAATAATACTGAGCTAAGGTTAGTGGTTTTATATTGATCTTGCAAGTGGTTTCATATTATGGATACTGAAGAACCTAATACAAATGAAAAGTCTAAAATAGTGCCAGTGCAAAATTTAATAAGTGTCCCACAGCTATACCAAGGCCTCCTTTTTGTTTTAATAATCTAAAATTTATTTTAAACTTTTAGGCGCACTTGCACCAGCAAACATTTCACGAAAAAGACACTGATTGCAGGAAATTTTCGACCTCTGTGGCGCAGCGGTTAGCGCATCTGAGCGCATGCGAGAGGTTCCGGGTCCGAATCCCGGCTGGGGACAAAAAAACACCCAGGTCTTGGATGTTTAAGTGTTTGTAACGTCGCTGTTTCTGGTTCCCACGACACAGGGTATCCTTGTGTGGGGCCAGAAGCAATGTATTGTATGTGCCTGTATGTAAATTATAATAAATAAAAAAATATAATATAATTTTCTTCAGTTTTTTTTGCATATGGTTTTATTGTGAAATGAGATACCTGGTGTCCAAAATATATATCAAGTGTCAGAATTATATAATTTTTAGCTTTATCCACTGTATTTAATAATTGTATAAGTACCAAATAAAGATTTTCTATTTTATTACAAAAAACGCACATCGAAATCCATGAAAATGTCTGTTTAAAAAACTCCTAGAAAACTTTCCGGGTAACAGTTCTAAATGACTGTACTACACTTAGATATGAAGCTAAAAGAAGCGTATTTTAAAAAAGTACAGAAGAAACTGCCTTGAGGTTTTCCGTTACATCAAGGACTATTATCGCATCTGATAATATGCAAATGAAGATTATTTCGGCAACGTATATTTGTACACAAGTTTGCATAATAAAGGACGCTTAAAGCCTCCTCGATATAAAAATGACAAACGCTAACCTTACGCCCTCGACTTGTATTGTTGTGAATTTTCGGGTATTGTGTAACGATATTCAATATTTCCATCTGCTAGCTTGCGCATACGGTGACATAGTTACAACGGCGGCAAAGGAAATCGGTTCAATAGAAATGGACTTTCAAAACACATTCATCATAAACCCACTATGTCCCCACCAAGGGGCACGGGTCTCTTCCCTGAGGAAGGTATAGACCATACTCCACCACGGGGGCCCAATCCGGATTGGTGGAGGCTTGTAAGACTAGTGGCTGGTCTTACTGTCAGAAGTTTTTCAAGCCGCGCCTAAGGCTTCCATCTATCGATGGCTGCCGGCAACAACTGCTTAACGTGCATTGCGAAGCAGGGAATCGCTCCGAAAAATGCCACTAGCGTTAGTCATAGACGGTCACCCATCCAAGCACTGAACGCACCCTCTGTTGCTTAACCTTCGTGATTGCTTAAGACATCAGCCACGTTAATCTTGGCTTAGCCTCCGATTTCTAAAGACGCCACCTCTTTCTGTCTTACGATGGAAGGCATAGACTCGGCTTTTTTCTATCTTGCATCCCGTTTTAGCCCACAAAACTTAACCATTTCCGTCGCGCTTGGAAGTAGACTAAAGACGAGTCAGCGAGAAGTTTTTTTTATGTACACACCGCCTTATAGTTTTAGTAAAAAAAAGTTTTGTCAATACTTGTCTGCAATTACAATATATTATAATAAGCACCCTTTGACTGTCCAATCACACACACACACGTAAACTCACGCCTGTATACCGGAGGGTTAAGCAGTTCGCCGCTTTCGCCGCCCAATCGGACGTCTTTTGCACCACTCTTAATTTTTGATAAGTACGAGTATAATAAATAGAAGAAAAGTTTGTAATCATAATGTAGCTTGTAGGGGATTATTTGCAAAGCACTGATCCGATTTTAAAAACATTATTTTACTTTTATCTTTCTTTTAATTCGTTTTACATTTTTGCGAAAAATGTTAATGAAATAAATAAATATGATGTCAAAATGTTTTCAATAGCATTTAGAATGAAACTTCAAAACTTAGGCTATTATCCGTTTTGCTGAAACTTTTGCTTATCTTTGAAATTACCTTTGTACTTCTTAGAAGTATTCTATTAAATATCCGCAGTCTTTGTTCGAGGCTAAAAGTGAACTCATTTTCCGACATCATCGAGCCACGAAAAACTAATCAGTGCGCTGGTCGGCCAGAGGATAGAACAGTGGATTTGACAGCGGGAGACCCACATTCCATTCCCAGTACTATTGACTTTGTGTATTTGCAAACTTACGCACATCTGCGTATTTGTAGTAGCAATCCCACAACCTAACTATGAAGTATTACATGGTAAGGAAACCCACGGCTTGGTCGGCTCCGCACGTGTTGGTTTGTCTTTCCTGTGTGCTAGGCCGACTAATCCACCTAAACAATGTCCCAGGCACTGCAGCGCCCGCGACACTTCACCTATCTAGTGTGATTGAAGGTGTCTCTGGGCTCTACATAAATCGTCTCATTACGTAGATGCATAGTTTTAAATAAAGATAGTTTTATTTCTGAAACTTTATCTTTACGTTCTCGCTGTACTAACTCGGCGCCAATACGAATAAATTGTCCTGACGCTTTCCCGCGAAAGGAAAAGGGAAATTGTCTGCTTCGGTCCCGGAGCTTGCAATATCCTAAACATGTCTGTTGTCTGTAAAACTACAATTAAAGTGTAAACTATTCACATTTCACTGTTACTCGGAGTATTTATCGGCAAATTACGGTACATGTTTGTGATGTCGCTGTTTCTGGTTCCGACGACACAGGGTATCCTAGTGTGGGGCCAGAAGCAATTTATGTGCCTGTATGTAAATGTTTATATTCAATTGGAAAGCTAGAATTTGCATTGGTAAGTATTGTACAGAGGTAATAGATTAGGGGCAATTTGGAAAACCCTCCGTTTCTCGTACTATCATCATCGACCCATTATGTCCCCGCCGAGGGGCACGGGCCTAGTCCGGATTATTGGAGGCTTTTGAGACTAGTGGCTGGTCTTACTGTCAGAAGTTTTCAAGCTGCCCTAAGGTCTCTGACTTGGCTTAACGACTACCATCTAACGACGGCAGCCGGCACCAACTGCTTGGTGTACACTTGGTGGTGTCTCGTACACTAACAGTTGGTTAATATGAAGTAAAGTTAACAGTCGTCTGTGTTTTTCTTCCGTCTGCGCAATTGACACAGTATGGACTATCGTTAAATTGTAAAAATATAAAGTATGTACGCTAACCATTTGTCGTTTGCGAAATATTAAGCTTCACCATTTTTGGTTAGAGTAGAGCGTCGCCCGTCCCTCGTGCTACGGAACGCTACATTGCGCGTTGCCTGACAAGCACTAGGCCGTTTTTTGTTACATACTAGCCCTGAGTGGTTGTGCTGTCGACTGTATGGCTCGAATTATAGATTAGCGTAGATAATCGCAGGGCGATGCTATTAACCCGGAATAGGTATAATAACGTATTGGCTAAGCGTTCCGAAGACACTGCGCGAAAAGGTGAGTATACACAGCGTCCTACGCGTTTAGGTGGTAGTTTATCGAATTATTAAAATACTTATTTCCGGGTCCGAAAATTCCAAAATTTAATTCGTTCGTTTGCAACGAACGAACTATCGAATATTGCTTTCAGATTTGACTAACAACAAGTCGTTTTTCAAAGGGTTATTTTCATACTCGCCCACCGCCGTAAGAGTCAATTTCGCAGTCAAAACTGAGCCCGGTTTTCACTAAACTTGAAATTCCTTGTACGGGACGGGAGTGTGTGAACTAGTTAGAGATTCAAACCAATTTACCGCTGAACAGCATTCGGTACAAGTGAATTTAAACTTTAAAGAACTTTAAAGTGGAGGAAAGTGCGCGTCAATTCCATTGTAGAATCAGCTCAGCCTTGAACCGTTGACATTTCGATATATTACCAACTTTGCCGCAAAACCTATTCGGCATTGACTCGACCTGTCAAATGTCTCCATCAAGATTATGTCTGCAGTAAAATTCATTCTCCGATACAAGCACCTGAAAAACGTCCCTGTAATTGAGACCGGGCCAATTTTTGCGCCTGGGCTCAGCGTTTCAGTGAAATTCTGATCGTTAAAGTCGATTTACATCAGACGAGCGAATTGCTCATTCTACTCATATCCCCACTCTATCAAAATCTTTTAGTGTAAACAGTCGTAGAGCAATCTGTCATTGCTCTGTCTGCGTTCGCAAAGATTTTATGGAATATTCTAAGAATGCTCGCTCGCTCGATGTAAACGGCGCTAGAGCGTGCGAACAGTTGCTCAGAGCGTTCGTCTTGCGTGTTCGGACGTGCTCGCTCCCCCGGGCAGTCTCATCAAAGTGTTCTTGTGTTCTAGATCTATCTCTTTGTTCGTTTGATGTAAATCAACCTTCAACATCATTGTGCAAGGATTGTAGTTCTTGGTTCTCATTCTAGCTCGTTGATATTTTGGTGTAAACGGTGAAAACGAGCTTTCCTTTAATTTGGTTACTAAATAAATTAATTTTCAGCTTTTTTAATTTTTTTTTCGTTTACACTAAAAGATCGAGAAAGAATAGATAGATAGATAGAATATTCTTTATTGTATGTACACCAGGAATTACACATGAAATTTGACAATAGCAGAATTTGACAGAATGCTCTTGTTCTAGCTTTAGCTCTTTGTTCGTTTGATGTAAATCGACCTTCACGTTTCTATGGTGGTAACGCAAAGCACTCGACCCATAAACCGCGCGTAATGGTATTGTGTACCTTGGATCCACACTGAACAGGCGTTCGTTGCCTGTATGTCACCTTAGCAGAGGTTTGTGGGCCACGATGCTTAGATAACCCCTGTGCACACAACTCGAGAAAGAAATCCACATGATCACTAAGATTTTTGAAATAAATAGTTATTAGATAGATTGAGAACACTTTATTGGATGTTATTTAAGAACGCACGTGCAATCTAATGTATAAAATAGCCCGAAACGGCTTGGCCGATTTTGATGAAATTTTATATGTATATTCATTCGGTAAGCTCTGAGAATAGCTTATCTGTTATCAATTTTTTATACCCCTATCTAGCAAAACAACGTTTGCGGGGTCAGCTAGTCTAATATATAAAATTCTCGTGTCACCGTGTTAGTGAGCAATCTCCTCCGAAACGGCTTGACCGATTTTGATGAAATTGTATATGCATATTAGGTGGGTTTGAGAATACGTTGTTATCTATTTTTCATAGCCCTAAGTGAAAAAAAAATTAAATTACTGTTGTAATTTGACGATAATATAATTGGACTCAGGATAAATTAATTTAAACCGGATAAATTACATAGTTATAAAAAAATCAGTTTACTAGTGTCGCCACATTTCACGCCGGATTGTAAAATCGATGCAAATATAATTTGGCAATATCGTAGGTAATCGAAATATCCAACCGACACACAGTAATGAAATTCATACCGCTTGTCACGTTGACCAGCTTATCGGATTAATGTTTAATTAAAACAGAGCTGCGTCCGCCCGGGGCCCATTTACACTGTCTTGGGGCGTCCCTCTATAACCACTTGCGAAGGGCAGCGTGTGAATACCTGCTGCTGCTGATGGTGGTGATGCTGTGCGACCAGTCGCACGCCGCTGATCTCCAAAGAGCGGGGGTCCAGCGAGCGGCTCCGAGGCTTCTCCGAGAAGAACACATCCTCGTCCCGTTTCCCCTTCTTCCATCGGAAATAGTTCGCCATCACTGCGGGCGCCCCATAGCGTTGACACGAGCGATTGGTTGAACGCAAGTGCGCGCGAGACGTCGGCGCGGGCGCCGCTGCGTCGCCGCTACGACTGTGTCGCGCCGCGGCGCGCGCGCATCTTTGTCACGAGACGAGGTTATGCAACCGCGCGCCGCGCCACTTCCGACGCGGAAACGGGAAACACAGAACCCAAACTAAGGGCAATGCTCGCGAAAATCGGGCGGAGTGCACGGTGCGCGTACCACGCTATCAGTAAACACAGTTGTAATGAGCGATCGTCACTCAGCTGTTCAATTATCTTGAGACCGGGTGACGTCATATCTCGCACGCTGTTGACAATAATGTAAGCTAACAGTGAAGTGGTTTCGAAGCGACAAGTGTTTACTAGTGCGTTGCGTCGGATTTTATTATTATTCCATGTTTGGGTTAGATAGGCCACCACTGGTTGAGATGAGGCCCTACGTGCCGGTGCGAGCTAGAATCGTCGCCGATAAGATAAGAGTAATTGGACAGTCTCGGATAATGTGTTTAGATTTTTATTCGTTTGCATCTTACAAAGTGCACGAAGCTAGCCTTATCACATGTAATGTAAGGCACATATTACGTTGTTGTACTAATGATCCAACATCGGGATGTTGGAATGCCGGGGCATTCCGTGTTTTTAGGGTTCCGTGACTCAAAAGGAAAAAACGGAACCCTTAGAGGATCACTTAGGTAGTTGTCCGTCCGTGCGTCTGTCTGTCTATCAAGACACTTTATCTCGGGAACGCGTTGAGGTATCGAGGTGAAATTAAATCCATATAAGTTAACGTAAATAAAAGAGACTGCCGTTTATGCCGCAAAAAACCTAAGTATATTTCGACACCCAAACTATGAAATTTAGCAAGTATCATCTTATACTAGAAATATAAGGAAAAACTTGACAACTATACATTTTTAATTAAGTCTTTAATTTAATATCTTTGTGGTTCGGGAAAAGTTGGGAAAACCTGCGGGTACGGAACCCTCGGCGGTCGAGTCCTACTCGCTCTTAGCCGGTTTTTTTTCGTACCATGAACGTTTTATTTCTACTGTTACCCTATGCTACCCAGGCAAAATCATTATAAACGTGAAATGAGAAATGTACGGCGGCCTCCAGTGGGAATAGAACGCACGATAATATCCCCCACGTTTATTATATAATTTCCGGATCTGCACGAAAGAACTGCACTGTCAAGCAGACCAATAGTATCAGAAATTTATTTCAACGTAGAGAATTTACATTCTGTTTGTTAAAAGGCGGGGTGCGTCAAATGGGTGATGATGATGAACAGTTTCAATTGTAGTCGCACACTAGTATTTAGGCCAACAAAGTAGGATTAATGAGTTTCCGTCTAGTGGAATTCATTTATGAATGCATACCTTAAGTTACCACTCCACAATATACAGATATAGTCAACAGATGTAAAGACATTGGCGGAACTAAAGGACAATCTTTAAGTATTTTTGAGATTGGCAGGTCTAGTTTTATTTTTCACTAGCTGCGCCCGCGACTTCATTCGGCGTTTATTCGGGAAAAAAAAACACACATAATATTTACTATGTAATACTGGCTGACCCGGCTAAAGTTCTTTTGCCCTATGAGTTAGCCTCCGGCGACCTATGCTGAGACATACCAAATATACACAGAAAATTCATAAAAATAAATTAGGCCGGCCGTTTCGGAGGAGTTCGATAATATACACTGTGACACGAGACTTTTATACGACAGACTAGCTGACCGGGCAAACGGAATGTCCCAAAAATGACACGTCGCAGTGACACCGGAGGTAGATCTGCTCAAAAGGCATCGACCCAACCTAACATGACCTTAGTAAAAATTGCACGGTTTTTGAGATATGTCCAATGTAACTTGTTCTAAATTTTCACTTTTTTTAACAAGTTTATCATTAAGTTACATAGCCCTCGTGTTTGGTTTTGTTATTTGTACTCGGTCATATATAACATTTAATTTGTTAAAATAAGTGAAAATTTAGAACAAGTTTAAATTCTCAAAAACCGTGCAACTTTTACCGAGGTCATGTTAGGTTGGTTCGACGCCTCTTGAGCAGGTTTACCTCCATTGTCACTGTGACGTGTAATTTTTGGGACACGCTTATTAAGATTATTCACAACAGCTTCGTCAAACATCAAAAAACAACAAACTTCCACGGCTACGGAAAGTTGTAATATCATTGGCGTGACATTGTATAAATTACGACGCCAGAGGTACCTTGGCGAATGGCTTGCATTGTCTACCTGCAGCGCGTTAACAGATTAGATTAGGAAATGGCAATAGAGTCGTCGTAGACCACTCTAACTACTTCACTGTTACACATTGACCCTGTATTTGTTTGTCTTCTTATTGTGCCTTGTATAGGTACTGAGTAACTGTCCGGTTTTGGTCTTAAAAGTATTGATTGATTACCTTTTTTTTTAAGAAGCCTCTATTAATACGTCCCACTGAGAATAGTGTACAGTCATGAGCAATAAGATATAAACTATCAAATTTTCTAAAAATCTTAACTTAAAACAATCTAGAAAGAAATGTACGACAATTGTCCTAAATTATGTAACCAATCTTATCTATATATATATAAAATTCAAAGTCCTGACTGACTGACTCACTCATCAACGCCCAGCCCAAGCCGTTTGACCTAGGAAGCTGAAATTTTGCACAGAGGATCTGTATATAATGTAGGCAAGGAATAAGAACGGATTTTTTGAAATTCAACCCCTAAGGGAGCGAAAAGGGTTGCCAAAATTTGTATGGGAGGTATAAAAAATGTTGTCTGATTTTCTTGAAACTTGAAATAAATACTCTTCAACACAATTAATTGAACACGTGTTTCGTCGTTTTTTCTAAATTTAACCCTTAAGGGAGTGAACGGGGTTGCAAAATTTTGAACTAAAGTCCACGCGGACGGAGTCGCGGGCGAATGCTAGTGATTAGATAATTCAGGACGAATTATCGTACACATGTGCAGTACAAAACAAAACGTGTACGTCGTATTATTATTGCTCGTGACTGTACGCGTACAGTCGACAGCACGTCAACCTTCACATTTTAGTCGCAAAGTCGCCCGTAATGCAACGGAGTAGAGTGCATGGGTGTATAGGATGATGTCTTGTCGACTGTACGACTCGCGCTTAGCCGGGTTCCGCTCTAAACAAGGCAAAACAACAAGAAATGTCTGTACAACAAGTTAACATTTAATGAATATCAAATATGTAAACATTTCTTTCTTATGTACGATAAAGTATGTATGAATGTAATATCGCAGACGGGTTTCACGTTTCGCCTACTAGTAGCTGCAGCCGCACAATCCATTGACGCTATTCACGCCAGGCAGAAGGTAGTTATTGGCTAACGGACCAGAGCCTCTGGGCTGAGCGCTGGCCAAGCCGTACCCACAGCCGCCTGAGCTTATGCCGATGCCCGGAGCCGAGTTGTATGTCACTTTTCCTTCGCCCCCCGTAGGTAGGTTGCCGCCTATAGAGACCGCGCCGAGAATTGGGTAGGTGCCGCTCGTGGCCAACGGCCCAGCTATCTCCAGGTTGTCGGCGAACACGCTGATTCCGTTGGGGGCAAACGAGGAGCCGCTGACGACGCTCAGAGCCTCGACTCCTTGACAGCCGCAGCCGAGCCCACCCCCACCCAGCAAGCCGATACCGTTGGACGACAGACCGCTCAAGCCGGCTTGGGCAAGACCCCCGCTCAGCAACCCGACCCCGTTTGAGAAGCCGTACAAGTCTTGACCAAGCCCTCCGCCACAGGCTGGCTGCACGAGACTAAGCTGCGCTGCGCAACTGGCCAGCACAGCGCATGCACAGAAAAGTACCGCTACATTCGACATATTGCTGAGTTAGATCTAGAAAGACAACTGAATGCCTATCTCACGGAATCCACTGATATTTATGTGTGGCTTTCGGTACAGTTACGAAACATGATGAGAAATCGGTTATTCTAAATGAAATGTGTTATCTAGGTTGGTCAATAGGTGCACTCTTCAAGTTTCGGCTTATCAAACTGACGCTGTTGCTCACGCTTTCATAATCTATGAAGTCAAAAAAGTGTCCAAGTAATTTTTGGTATAAATAGTCAAGTAGTTGTAATCGAAATCATTCTGGAATTACAGTCCAAAGAATAATCTTAAAATGACTAAACTTGTCCTCCTCGTATTGTGCGCTCAAGCACTCTTCGTCCAGGTAATAATTTAAATTGTTAGCGTAGTTTTTTTTTTTAGTTAACACATTACAGGTGTGGTGCTCTGCAGCAGAGCCACCACCTTAGAATCAATAGCACAATTGGCGACCTATTATTAATTCATCTCATATATCACACCAGTAAACAGACCTAAAAAGCTCGGTTCCAATTCTGTTCCTCTAATGAAGTACAAAAAAAACTCTACTTGATTCAGTTTTAGGCGGCAAAGCAGACGGGGATCTCTGGGCCCAATTGTAATAAGCTGAAATATGGTTTAAAAAAAGCGGTATTTTTTTTCTGTTTCAAAATATAAAAAATCTGCTCATTTCACAATCTGGGAGACGAGAAATCTTAAAAACGAGTTTATTGCACTGATGAAATAAAGTATCGATTACTATAATCGATTACTGTGAATGATTTCAACAATTATTATTGAACATAAAAACACTCGCATTGGATGATGGATTTAATCAAAGTGAACAAAATCTACGGAATAAATTATTATATTGTCAATTAGTTTACAATAAAAAAGAATATCAACTTCAAAACCGATTCTCGTAGATTCTCGTATACAGATCGATTTATTACTTATGTTTGTCAAATGTATTTAATCTGTGCTGACAGTGACAGCTCCCGGACTTTCAATCTATGATCATGATCACCAGATTACCTACTCGTCTTGTATCGGTTATCGTTTGCGTATTTCAATTATATTTCTCGACCAGTGCTTTCTCTCTACGGACTTCTAGTATATTGTTTAACTTATACGACTGTGGCATACCGACTAATCGATGTAATACACTGGGCCGACGAGTTTTAGAGGATGAAATGACACAAATCCTTGGTTTCCCTGTCTTTTAATCTATTTGTGAGTTGTTAAGTAAAATCAGCTGTTAAGTATAGGTTATTGTCAATTTGTTGCATAGCCTCACTTTTACTAAATCTCTTAACTTTGCTCTCAGATTGCTAAAATCCGCAAAATTTTCAAAGATGGTTTGACAATATATAAGCAGTTTATTGACACCACTCTCGTATTTTTACATCTGGGCCCAAGAATGTATGAAAGCGTATCCGGCTGGTCTTCCCAGCCAACTTCAGATCTTGAGATGATACAGTACCATAAATTCCACATACTCTAAATTTCTTTCAAACTCTAAATTCATTCATCCAGAAAGCTGGCACGTTTCGCATCCATTCAGTGGGACTAGCTTGGAATTTGAGACTGATACTCTCTGTTAAGTACAGCGGGTACGCTTGCGGTTTACTCAATGCTTTTCGTTTTACAGTATGCCTACGGCCAGGCTCTTCTGCAACAATTCAACCCAGGCTTCAACTACGGAGGCGTGGTTTCCTCCGGATGCGGAAACAACATCGTTCAGTCCGTTGTTGGTCCTGTTGGCAACGTTGTGTCCTCGAACGGCGGATTCGGCGGCAATGGTGTAGGACAACTGGGCGTTGTGGGCGAGCTGCCGATTGCGGGCTCCACCTATGTGGACGGTAATCTGCCGGTCATCGGCGTCGTGGAGTTCAACGGGGCTCTGCCCGCTGGAGGATTCGTGTCGATCGTGGGCAGCACCCCGTGCCAATGCGGCAACTACTTTCTCTAATCTATGTACTTGAGGACCTCGTGATGGTCCAATAAAATTATGATCAAGCAATCTTGACGTTTCTCTAAGCACTAGTATTTGCAACGAGTGGAACTCTCCCTTTTCCAAGAGAAACCCAGGGCTTGGATGTTTACGTTAATTTTAAAAATTGCCTAAAAAAGGGGAAGGTTTAAATGGTGAGGAAATATGAAAATGTGAAAAACCCCGGCTGGGGAGACAAAGGAAAAAAAACCCCATGTCTTCTTGGATGTTGACATGTTGGTGATGTCGCTGTTTCTGGTTCCCACAACACAGGGTATCCTAGTGTGTGGCCAGAAGCAATGTATACCTGTAAATGTTTAAATGAAAAAAAAAAACGAAAACTTTGGCGGTGCGAAGTTTGCCGGGACAACTAGTTAATGAATAATAACAAATTAAGTTAAAGAAAGGTCTAATATTATCAATATTTAAGGTAACACTTGGGGATATTGAAAAGTTGGTAGATGCCGTCACTAATTACCTACTTCTCTTGGAGCATTTTAGAAGTGAAATTGTTTTTTTGCATATAAATGAAAATACTACCTTATTTCTTTTTAGTGTATACCATTAATTACTAAAGCCATTCCTGGAAAAAGGGAAATAGGGAAATCGAAAATATTTTCTATGATGTGGACAAGCCAACCTCTACTCCATCTATGGGAGAGAAATGTAACTTTTATGTTGTTTTACTACAGCACGCGTTTGTGGACTTTCAAAACATTAGTGCAACGAGTCCCTAAGGTTACCAATAGATGGCAATACGTGTATTAAAATAAGCTATAATTATTGAATAAATTCAATGCTATAATATGTCTATGCATAATACACTTAATTACATTAGGGTCTAAGAAATAAGAAATTTATTGTGTAACGGACGTCTGTACAACAAAAAAATACATGTCAACAGTGCATTGTATAGAACGTAAGAGGTAGGGGTTATATTGTAATATTATGTTTCACATCGAAAACCATACTAGGCGAGCCTGTATCATGGCTTACGACGCCTCTCATCGAGTCTCACTATTACATTACAATGTAGTGGGTATGTTTTTTTTTATTAACAACTGACCAACGATTGACACCGATTTCACCTGATGGTAATAGAAGATGGAGCCGACGATGTTCCTCGTTAGTTCAGAAAAAAAAGAAATAAAATATATACCTGTTGTGCCGAAACATAAGATAGTTTTCGATTATGGATAACATATTATGTACTTATTAATACAAGCCAAATCAGATAAATCTTCTAATATATTAAATTCTCGTGTCAGTGTTAGTGCGCTGCGCATACTCCTCCGAAACGGCTTGACCGATTTTGATGAAATGTTATATATTATGTATATTCGGTGGGTCGTATGATATTAGTTTCACAATAAAGATTACATGGAGAAGGAAATAACAAAGAAACTCTACATTTAGTTTGTTCAAACCACTTTTAGCCTAATCAACAATCTATCCGTTACTCCTGGATGTGGTGAACACTGGACACTTATTATGATCTGGTTAACGCGTCGCCGGTAGCCATCGCACGGTACCCAATCGGAGACAATTTTCGCCTAACTTTCCGGGTCCATACGTCTGACATAGCCAGCCCAGCTCCACTCGAGTACTGCCGTCGCATCTCCAACGTTAGAGATTTTTGTTTTGGCGCGCAATTATTATTATTAAGTAGAAATATTTAACTTAATTTTCACTGACCTTAACAGATCAGGCTACTTATCATCGTCAGTGTCCGTTTGCAAACGTGCACCTCGCAGTTGGCATAGCCAATCGAAATAGATACTATGTTAGGTTAGTGATGACTTGTGATAAAAACTAATTTGACATTTGATCTATTTTATCGGGCCGCAGGCGGCCTGCTTTACTGATAAACACCGTCCTTTAACAATTAAGGTCAAGGTCGTATTGAGTATACCGTCCGTTACCAAGAATTGATAAAACCTCCCCTTTTGTGTTTTAGCAAGGAGAATTAAAGACAGAGACGTGGAAAAACGACTGATCACAATTTTTATTTTTATTTTAACTTAACCCTTCATAAGGCAGAGCTAGTCTTAAATTTTCATTGGTTTTGCACTCTATGTCAATGCAATAAAGTTTAAATTACGGTGGCCATATATATGATACAGAGCCTTATAAAGGCCGGTAGCTCTCCGGATATGGTCTTACGTTCTTCTCTGCTTCTTTTGTATTCAGCAGTATTTGCACTGGCTAACACTGTAAACCTTTCTAGGTCGCCATATGGCTGACTGTGCACCGAGCACAGTCGAACTCACGGGCCTTTTACCTCTCATTAACATCGTACGTCTTGAGACATGTAAGGGACTAGTCATAGAAAGCGCCCGGGGCGCGCGCCCGGAACACTGCGCATTGGGCGCGCACCACATACCAAATTTATAACCTACATACTAACCATTTTCAGTCCTAAGGTTGACTGGAAGAGATCATGTTTGGCGATAAGACCGCCAGTTGTATGCTATCTTTTTCAAATTTTTTCATGCACTTTCGTAAGGTACGGTGTGCAATAAATAAAGAGTGCTAATCTAATATACATAATTTGTTTGCTCCAACTCAATCGACACTAGCTGGTCTGAGTTGGAAGTTGCCGCGAGCGACCGTCAGAAGTGGAAGTATGTGGTTGAGGCACTATGCTCCCCTTGCAGGTAAAGCACCGAAGACGAAGAATCTATCTGCTTTTGCAAACTTGAGGATTCCGACGTAATCATAAAGATACAGGTTTTTCGCCTAGTTTAGGAGACAGGATGCAACGAAAATAGTATTGGACACTAGATTTAGCACTAAGCGATTGTCGTCAGTTTTAGATGTATTTTTTTTTTTATTAAAAACTGACCAACGATTGACCCCGATCTCACCTGAGTGCGTATACTGAGTTTTGTCATTCACTTTCGATAGCGAGAGCGTTTGCGATTTGCATAGGAGTGACAAAGCGCGCCATCTAGTTGTCTCTTTGTCACTCCTATGCAAATCGCAAACGCTCTCACTATCGAGAGTGAATGAAAAAACTCAGTATACGCACTCTGATGGCAAGTGAAGATGGTTGATTTTTAAAATAAACAATTTGATTTGTATTGAATTTAAGACTCACCGCTTTCCGTCTCTCGGCGCCATCAGCGGGCGCCCCCAGGGCCGGCGATTGGCGTCCGCGGAAAATGTCCATGACTTTCGCCATGGCGCTAGGGCGCCGCGTCGCCGACGCCGTCACTGTGTGGTAGTACTGGAAAGAAAAACCGCCGGTTAGCGCTGCAGATTCAAATTTTTTGTCATAAATTTTATAATATTTTAATTTGCGTAGTGGGGTTGACCCTTGCTTCTCGATCATGAGGGTCTGGGTTCGAACCACGCATGTACCAATGACTTTTAGTTTCGTACATTTGTTTGTACAGCAACACCATTCGCTGATAAATTGTGCCCGGATAACGGCGACAGGCTTGCCACTTGTCACGTTTGGGACCTAATAAACTCGGCAAAACGTGGGCCCAGATCTGGTGCCTCTGGCTACCCTCTCGGGGAAAACGGGTGTGAGTTTATTACTTTTACCTTACTTTAGCATTAAAATGCGAAAATTACTTTGCTAAATTCCGCCAAAATCCACCATCACCTTGCGTTTAGTTAATGCACCGCCCTCCCCTCACTTTTCCTACCCCTTCGGGGATAACGGGCGTGAGTTTATTTATTTTATTTTTTTGTCTTTTTATTTTAATTTTAAATTAGGCGATCCAGCAACAACATTTGCACACCGAAAGGTAGAACATGAAGGATCCTAAGAATAAATTTAAAACATGTTATGTACCCGTGTTCTAGCAAATAAATTATTTTTACTTTTAAAGAGTTGCTTTAAGTGAGAAAGTGAAAGTGAAAAGCATTTATTTCGATTGTAACACCATAACACAATTTATAAACAATATTTGTAGTAAACCAAAAACATAAAAATAAAGGTACCTCATACAATTATGTTGAACGAAATGTGCTACAACAGAAAAAGGCTGCAGCTCAGCAAAATGCTAGCCAGAGGCGACTAGCGCTGGTTTTCTGCTGCACCTAATTCGCTGAACTATGAACAAAATTTGACTATAAATAGAAAGAATAGACGAATACATACAATAATTGGATTAAAAACATTTTTATAGAAATAAGCATAAAATCGAATAAAGTAATGGCCCAAATGCCAGCAATAAAAATAAAGCAAATTTAATACATTTCGGCGTGTGTGTGTGTGTGTGTGTGTGTGAGAGGGTGTGTGTGTGTGTGAGGGTGTATGTGTGTGTGTGTGTGTGTGTGAGGGTGCGAGCGTGTGTGTATATGGGTGCGTGCGTGCTTGCGAGGGTGCGTGCTTGCGTGCGTGGATGTGCTGACACAAGACGGGTACATACAGGTAACACCTCAAGTAGTTAGGCAACTATAGGCAACTATAGTGAGGACTGTTTGTCCAACAGTAACATTTTATATTTGAACTTTAAGGTTGCCTTTGAAATGGGTTTTTGAAGCGGCGGCGGGAGATTATTCCAACATTTAGTTGCCTGATAGCGAAAACTACCCTCAAAAGCTCTTGTTTTGTGATAAGGCGTTGCTAAAATCGGTCTTGTGCCCGGCGCGAATTAAAAGAGTTATGGAAGGTGTACCAGCTAAGTTTGTCGTAGAGGTATTTGGGTTTTTTAAATTTTACTACGCTATGGACAAGGCCAGCCAAGTGCAGCTCACGTCTGGAGTCCATGTTCAACAACCTAGCTTTATTAAGGTACGGAGTGATGTGACTACGCGGGGGAATTTTGTAACAGTATCTAATACAGGCATTCTGTACCCGCTGTATCAGTTTTTTTGATCGTGCCAGTAGACGAGGACCTGTCACAACATCACAATAATTCAGCAGGGAGAGAACCAGGGACTCACATAGCATTAAACGTACTCTTTCACACAATAAATGGCGTATCCGGTACAGTACCCTGAGACGACTAAAACAGGACTTGACAGCGTTAAGAACATGGTTTTCGAAGCGGAGTTTACCATCCATTAGAACACCAAGATTCCTAGCCTCCTCTACTTGTTCGATATTAGCTCCAGCTATTGCTGGATAAAGTCCATGAGAAAGGCTTGATTGAACTTGCATTTTAGTTCCCAAGACCATAAATTTCGATTAACTGGGATTAAGAACGAGGGCATTTTACTAATGTGTCTAGCAGATTAGACTAGCACAGCCCGCGACTACGAAATGATTAGCATAGTTCCAACCTGGAGGTCCATTCTAAACACTGGTGAAAGAACTTTACTCTCTCTTTCTCATCATGAAGTCCACTGCTGGACATAGGCCTCCTCCATGGATTTCCAAAAAGACCGGTTGGAAGCGGCTTGCATCCAGCTTCTTCCTGCCACTTGGATGAGATCGTCGGTCCATCTTGTGGCTGGTCGTCCTACGCTGCGATGTGTGGTCTCCATTCAAGAACTTCCCGGCCCCATCGGCCATCAGTTCTGCGTGCTATGTACCCCACACACACCACTTCAACTTACTCATCCGGTGGGCTATGTCGACGACTCGACTTTCTTATGGAGCCTAATTATTAATCCCTCAAAGAGAGAGAGAGAAAGAGTAATAGGCTCGACCCTCAGCGCCCTTGGCTTGGTCTCTGTCTGCTCCTCCTTTAGTGTCGATGCCTGAGTGCGGCTTCGCAAATCCGTCCTTGCTTGGTCTCGGAGGCTTGCGACTCGGCTTCTACCATTGGCGGGACTTCCTGTATGATACTTACTCTAGTTTCGCTACCTGAGAGCGGCTTCGCCAAGCCGTTCTTGCATAATCGCGGAGGCTTGCGACTCTGCCTCTATCATTGGTTTAGCTTCCTGTATGATACTTACTCTAGTTTCGCTACCTGAGAGCGGCTTCGCCAAGCCGTTCTTGCATAATCGCGGAGGCTTGCGACTCTGCCTCTATCATTGGTTTGGCTTCCTGTATGATACTTACTCTTGTTTCACTGCCTGAGTGCGGCTTCGTCAAGCCGTCCTTGCATGATCGCAGAGGCTTGCGAGGCGGCCTATATCATTGGTTTGGCTTCCTGTATGATACTTACTCTAGTTTCGCTACCTGAGAGCGGCTTCGCCAAGCCGTTCTTGCATAATCGCGGAGGCTTGCGACTCTGCCTCTATCATTGGTTTGGCTTCCTGTATGATACTTACTCTTGTTTCACTGCCTGAGTGCGGCTTCGTCAAGCCGTCCTTGCATGATCGCAGAGGCTTGCGAGGCGGCCTATATCATTGGTTTGGCTTCTTGTATGATACTTACTCTAGTTTCGCTACCTGAGAGCGGCTTCGCCAAGCCGTTCTTGCATAATCGCGGAGGCTTGCGACTCTGCCTCTATCATTGGTTTGGCTTCCTGTATGATACTTACTCTTGTTTCACTGCCTGAGTGCGGCTTCGTCAAGCCGTCCTTGCATGATCGCAGAGGCTTGCGAGGCGGCCTATATCATTGGTTTGGCTTCCTGTATGATACTTACTCTAGTTTCGCTACCTGAGAGCGGCTTCGCCAAGCCGTTCTTGCATAATCGCGGAGGCTTGCGACTCTGCCTCTATCATTGGTTTGGCTTCCTGTATGATACTTACTCTTGTTTCACTGCCTGAGTGCGGCTTCGTCAAGCCGTCCTTGCATGATCGCAGAGGCTTGCGAGGCAGCCTATATCATTGGTTTGGCTTCCTGTATGGTACTTACTCTAGTTTCGCTACCTGAGAGCGGCTTCGCCAAGCCGTTCTTATTTCATCACGGTGGCTTGCGACTCGGCCTCTATCATTCGTTGGGTTTCCTATATGATACTTATTCTAGTGTCGCTGTCTGAGTGTGGATCCGCCAAACCGCCCTTACATAGTCGCGGAGGCTTGCGATTTGTTCTTTTTTCCAAAACGATTTTTTTTCCAAAAATATTTGAAATGGGCAGTTAGTTTTAATTTTCAGGTTCAATAATTTTCTGTGTTATTTACAATAAAAAAATCATACTTACCCGAGTGACGCTTTAGGTACTTGTGTATGATACGACTAAGTTTGTAGTTTTTGGAGCTAATTTGAAATTGACACCTAATTTTACTTGTAATGTATCTAAAATTTACGAATCTGCAATGTGCCAAAGAATAAACTCATTCTGTGAAAAATTTAAAATCTTTAACGATAACCAATATGGTTTTCGAAAAAGACGCTCTACGGCACTTGCGTAAAATAAATAGTGTTTTGAATATTATAAATGACAAAAACCATGCAATAGGTATTCTCCTAGATATGTCCAAAGCTTATGATAGAGTTTCACACCAAGTACTACTCAAAAAACTCAACGGAATAGGAATAAGAGGCACAGCTTTAAGTTGGTTTGCGTCCTACCTATCGAAACGCGTGTAATATGTAGATGTTGAACATTATAACTTCACCACAGGAGAAATTAAGAACATAAGGTCCACAAAAACCTACTTAACCCAATCAATTCCCCAAGGTAGTGTGCTCGGCTGTTTGCTTTTTTTGATATACATCAATGATTTGCCAGAAATAGTCAACATACCATGTACCCTATTTGCAGACGATATTTCTTTAGTTTTGCCCTGCCAGAACACTAGTAACCTAACGGAAATCTTAGATTACAATCTATCAAAGATAATAAATTGGCTCACCGATCATAATCTTGAATTAAATTTTAATAAAACAAAGCTTCTGCATTTTCGACCCCATCAAAAACGTCCCCTTGAGATAGATTACTCATTCAATAAAACACCAATAGAAGTTGTAAACTCACATTGTCTTCTAGGAATCACAATAGACAGCCATCTTAACTGGAAAAATCACGTTAAGAAAGTGACAAGTAAATTATCCAGCTATATGCACTAACAGAGCTAAAAAGAACAACGGACCTCAAAAGTGCAATGGGTGCTTACTTCGCTTACGCGCAGGCCTGGCTAATGTATGGTGTCCTCCTCTGGGGAAATAGCACGGATGCTAAGAAACTGTTCATTCTCCAAAAAAAATGTATACGAATACTCGCGAATATCGATGCAATGACAAGTTGTAGAAGCTATTTTATTAAATTCGAAATCCTCACACTGACCTCATTATATGTTTCAGAAATATGTACTTTTGTAAAAAATAATATTGACCTTTTCCCTCAATATACACGCCCTAAAAACTTAAGACCCCATAAAAGATTAGAAACGCCCACATCAAAATTACAGTTAGTAAATTCTGGCCCCCATTCAATGGCTGCAAAAATATACAACCATATACCTGATTCAATTAAATCAAACGAAAGAACAAACATATTTAAGAACGCACTAAACAAATTTTTATTGCAAAAGAACTAGTACTCGCTGAAGGAATTTTGCGATGATGATACTACTTAAAGTTATTAAATTACTAAAAGATTTATATAATTATTATTTTTTTTGTCTTTAATGAAATGGAATAATAGCTTGTACTTACCTACTAAATGAATATTATAGTGATTGTTATGTTTTATAATAAGTGTCTCTAAAAGAAAAGCTGCAATTATACTATGAACTAGTTATTTAAGTTAACATAATTTTATATTTACAAATTTTTATTGGCAGCGCCCTAGCAGGGTTCTTGTTTGATACTTCTACTATTTAAGACATCTCATGTACAACAAGAAAGCTCAATAAATATCTTATCTTATCTTATCTTATCTTAGTAAGCCTCGGTTTCTGTGTTGTTTTGAATAAAGATATTAAATTATGAATTTGATACTTACTCTAGTATCGCTGCCCGAATGCGGATGCGCCGAGCCGTCCTTGGCCTTGGCCGGTGGTGCTCCCGGCTCGGCCTCCAGCGTCTTTGGCTCGTCCTTCGTTCCGTCTTTTTCCGGCGTCGATTTGGTCATATTCTGTGGAGGGAGAGAACGGATGAGGTGACGTTTCTTCGTCGAAAAGTCAACGCTACACTAAAGAGCGCTACAAAATACACATGATATTTATTTTTATGTTTGTGTTTGTCGCGATGTACAATAAAGAATATTCTTATCTTACGATTTGATATGACTCATGCTAGCTACAGGCTACCAACATTGTGTCCCAATTGTGAAGAAAATATTGTGTTAACGGTCAAGAGCGACTTTTCGTATTTGTCGCGACTTAATGTGTTTCTAATGTAAAAATATATTAAATTGATATGAAATTAATGTGGCGGTCAAGGATAACACACCGCAACGCGGTCGCTGTGGCGGTGGCGGTCCATACATACATTTTCGGCAGTAGTATTTCGTAAGGAACGATGGTCGCGACCAGGACCGTATTTTCTGACGACCTATGTGGAGCAGCGGCCTACCATGCGAGAGGTCCCGGGTTCGAACCCCGGCTGGGGACAAAAAGACCCTGATCTTGGATGTTTACATGTTTGTGATGTCGCTGTTTCCGGTTCCCACGAGACAGGGTATCCTAGTGTGGGGCCAGAAGCAATGTATGTGCCTGTATGTAAATAATAATGTTTATGTTGTGCTTTATCCTTTAACCGTAGAAATGAAACCATAGAATGTTACTCCTCTCACTATTCTCACAGCGGGTCTGGTTGGCTGGAAGAAATTTCTATTGAATTAAGCTCGCCTACGTACCACACCTATCTTACGCTTGTATTTTTCTAACATATTTTCTTTCTCGTGTACAATCATAATCATACAGCCACATGAAGTCCACTGCTTGACATTGGCCTCCTCCATGGATTTCCAAAAAGACCGGTTGGAAGCGGCTTGCATCCAGCGTCTTCCTGCCACTTGGATGAGTTCGTCTGTCCATTATTATTGTGTAGAATGAATGGTTGCGCCAAATAGCAAGCACAGTCACGTGATCCTTCCTCACCCCCTCCTTAGCACGCACGCACCAATAACAGAAGAGCGCAACGATTGGCAGTTGGTTTTTGCCGCCGCGCCCGCACCGCACGCAAAAATATCGGAAGCTAGAGAAACACTTCAAACCCCATATTTTTCTTGTTATTTTGTGTTGTGAACATTGGATTGGAAACAAAAGACTATTGTGGAGTGTCTGAACTACCGCCGACGTCAGCTACTGCTGGCCGCCGCCGCCCTTGCAGCATTTGGCTACCACCTGGCTACCTGCCACCAACACCTTGGAGTACCCCCTGCTCATGCTGTCCAGGAGTTTCACCAGGTGCGTGCTATCCTTTTTCCACCCCTCCCCCCTGAGCAGCTTCATACCCCCTTTTCATAGCAGCTCAGGTTCACGTGTCTGTGCCCGCAACCAAGAGGTTAGATACAGTCCAATTTGAAAGCTTACCAGCCTATCTGAGGCACCACCAATAAAGTATGATAAAAAGCTACCGAAACAAAAACCGGTTTCCCCGGCTGGCCTCACCTGCACAGCAGCCTTCACTTGTTTTATGATGGAGGGCGGCTTGGTCTTCGGTTCAGTCCGGGCGCGCGACTTAAACATGTCGAAAAGCGCCGGTCGCCGGCTGACGCCCGTCGTACCTACGGACGGAGAAAACATAAACATAAACATTGCTTCTGGCCTCACACTAGGATACCCTGTGTCGTGGGAACCAGAAACAGCGACATCGCAAACATGTACACATCCAAGACCTAGGGGCTTTTTTGCGAACCCGGGGCCCCTCGCATGGTAGGCAGATGCGCTACCGCTACGCCACAGAGGTCGTCGAACATAGATCAAAAACCTACCGAAAGACTTACAAGATTCGGATTCACTAACAAAATTTTAGTTCCGCTTATTATGTCACATTACAGGAAAATATAAAATTTAAGGTAAATTAGTGAAATGTTGGGTGTTTATGTTTGTATGTTACTTAGATTATAGTCCTGTTTTTTTCTCATTTTGAGGTTAATTCGTTCTTATGAGAAATAATTACATAAACCTAAAAACCTATTGCTTCGGAGTGGACTAGACTAGGCACAAACAGTTCCGTACTATTATCTAAACAACATTTGAATATCTCAAGTATCTACCTGCTGCCGTTAATAACATCAAGCAAAAAAAGTTTGTTGTAAGGGAGCTCCCCTTAAATATTTATTTTATTCTGTTTTAGTGTTTGTTGTTGTAGCGGGAACGGAAAGGTGCACGAGATACAGCCTGATAACAGACAGACAGACTTACCCTTTGGGTACGAAACTCTAAAAAAGAAAAAAATACACAATGAGATGATTTCTACACTACACACATAGTAGACGGTGAGACGACCACTCGGACGCTTTTTTTAAATGGAGTAGGCCAGCAGCAGCCCACAGGAAAAACTAGGTGTGCGGAGCAATCCAAGCCGCGGGTTTCCTCACGAAGTAATAAACAAGATTACCTTAGCTCAAACATAGCAGCCAAACTAGAGCAGAGTCCCACCCATTCAGTCCCATAGAACTATACCACTAAACTTATGGTTCACATTGAATAGCCAATGAACCCGCAGATTGTCATAATCGCGGATCGAAATTTCATAATATGAACTAGGAATTGTAATTTTATGAAACGTGGCACAGACGGACACAGGTCCCGTCTGTGCCATGTTTCATAATATTACAATTTCTTGCGGTTTTTTTTATAAACAAACGTCCCGTATCGCGTATGCGAGGCAGCGGGTGTATACGCAGCTGTATTGGCTGTGTATTGTATATTATCTCCAGGATATCCTCGTAAGGCCCGACCTTGAAAAGAACAATTGATTTTGGGATCACTCGAAGACATTGGGCCTCACGAGGATATACGCGTGTGCGCTGCCTCGCATCGGGGCAGCCGCTCGACCCGAGCATATACGCGGCTGTATTGGCTGTGTATTGCATATTGCCTCCAGGATATACGCGTGTGCGCTGCCTCGCATCGAGGCAGCCGCTCGACCCGAGCATTATACGCGGTGGTCTCGGCTGTGTATTGCAAATAGGATATACGCGTATGCGCTGCGTCGTATCGAGGCAGCCGCTCGACCCGAGTATATGGACAGTTATCGGTTGTTAATGTAAATTGCCTCTAAGATATACGCGTATGCACTGCCACGGATCGAGGCAGCCATTGGACCCGAGACTACCAATCCTGTTTCAATCGTGCTTCGTTGTTTAGAAAATAAATTATACTGTTTCCGTCCCTTTTACTTACCATGAATGGTCTGCTGGTACATTTGGTGTGGCGAGTCGTCATTGGAGCCGCGGCGTTTTCGCTCGCCCACGGACTGAGTGCTGCGCGTGATCGCCGCGTCGAGGCGCTCCTCTGAAAGGAATAAGGGCCAAATTACAATGGCACTTCCCATCCGGTTTGGGAAATGAAAGGGTTGTTTGTACCTAGCACCAACAATTTTAAAAGTAAAATTAATAAAAACAAAAGCATGCCAAAAGAAGGCATAGCGCCTAGTAAAATAAAATTAGCAATAATTTCATTTGATCAGCTGATTCCTGTGCTAGGCAATAACCTGTGCTAGGGCCATATTACACTAGTTCATAGGTAGGATCCTAGGCGACATCCATTGCTGGTGTTGACACGTGTCTTGATCCATAATGTGTTATAAACTTATAAGCCAGCAATGTACATCACCTATGATCAAAGTTCTATGATCATATTTATCACAGAATTCATAAATATTTTTTTACAAATATTTTCATAAACATTTTTGAACACAGCGAAAAATACCAAACTAAGCTCTCGAAACACGTCAACGAACTGGCGGCCGAGCTCGAAGGCACGGCCAGTGTAGAATTCACACGATTGAGGAGGCACAGTATCCCCCACCTGAAGAAGATTCGACAGCAACATATGGGAGAGGGTCACTGGATGCATTTTCTCTCATGGAAAAATCCTTGAACCGACAGCAAAATGGCCCATTTTTGTAAACAGATTGTCATGCAACAGAAAAGAGAAAAAAAAATCTGAAACGTCGTAAAACCAACGTTTGTAAATGACAAACTTCAACTACCTTGATTCGGTAATCGCGTACGAAACCTAAAAAAAAAATAATGTGCAGTGTGCACCTCCAACTAATACTTTCTATAATCTAACGAGTCAACAAGTAATTCCAGTCGACAATTTTTATTGGTAAGACGTAGTACGACTATACGTAGTCAACGTAAATTAGTTTTACCAATAGGATGATATATTGTTAACAGCTTTGCGTTCCGAACAACGAAAACAACAAATAAACAACACAGACGCTAGACGCCAGCGCCCACCTGCCAGAGGCGTCCTCAAGTCTACTAAATGTATTTGCCCATCATCATCAAACATTTGACGCCCACTGCAGGACAGTCGGTCGGAATCATTACCGGAACATTTCCAAAAATACTATTTCAGAGTTAAGTATGCAGAATGGTGGAAATAGGCTATTTGACAGTGTGAAAAAAACAGTGTTATTTGTACGTATTCGTATAAATTATGTCTTAAAACCACTTTAAGGCATTTTAACTAAAAAAACAATTATGATAAAATTTGATCATTTGTATCTGCCGCCATTGTATCGAGAACGGCCTGGATTGGCCGATTCTATGATGACGCCACATGCTAGTAAACGTGGCGTCTGTCATTCATTCTTACTTGCGTTCATTGGTTGGTTTACCGGGAAGTAACGTCACAATCCTGTGCGACGCCATATTGCCTCAGATAGCGATTTGGCGGCTTATTTGAAAAGTAAATTTTCGTTTGCCTTTTTTTAAAAGAAATACACTAAAGAATTTAAAATGACCACTTTCTGAGGACACCAACCTTGAACACCAACAAACAATATGAGATGGCTTTCAGAAATCGGTCCAATAGCCTTGAAATCTTTAAACGTCAATTACACAAAACAGAATATTTTGAAATCTACCATTAATGATTCCGACCGAGGAAGAGAATAATGAAGGAGATGCCTCCTTCAATATTCCGCCTGGATTTCCAAGTTTCCCGGTCTTGTGCCGCCCGCAACCAACGACTCCCTGCCAGAGGCCAATTCTTCGAGCTATATTTAGTAACTCAGGTTCTTCCGTGGATCTCCTCGTTACTAATTCGATCACGCAGTAAAACATCTAACATAGCTCTATCTGCTCTGCTCTATAAAAATGTTTGTCCAAAATAATGAAAATGCCAGCGATGGGTTTGGTTTACGTTACTTTCTTATCTACCTAAAATATATTCCAATAAAGATGCTACCTGTGCCAGTTCGTTTTCTAAGGAATCTTTTCGATTTATTTCGCGTTTCGTTTAGAAAACGAATTTGAAATTCCAATATTTTCTACGCATAATTGTCTGCATAACGTAGCTTGTTTTGATGTTCCAAATCTGCATACCTTTCGAGTGAGGCAAGAGTTCAACCCACCGAATAGACTTATTAAAATCATAATAACTTGCATTTAGCAGACTTGAGACCCGTTTGTTCCTGCCAAGTTTTCTATTTCGAGGGACACTTCGAAGTACGTTCAAGGTCTGTTTCAAAACAAAGTTCCGATGACCTCAGCCTCAAAAAGCAAAGTGAAGTTTTAATTTTTACCCTCTTTTACGAATCTGAGCTGGGGGGGTCATAGACGTTCGATAGTCGTATTAGTTCGGTAATAGTTGTTTTATTGATACTACTATTGGTAGTGTACTAACCAATCACATTACAACTTAGCACGGCGCCTCGCGCGATTCTATCGTCTTCGCAAGAGATGCCTGCTCAATTTGCGCGGTTTATACAAATTGCTCATATATCATTGGCGGTTAAACAACGGTGTGTATATTATACTCTACGGCCTGGACATAAGTGCCAGGCACCTTTGCGGCCACTATTTTTAATCTGTGCTCGGCTGTTATCGCAGAGTTTCTGTAAGAAATCGTCAAAATGCTTAATTTCTTAGCAATTAACGATGTAAAAATACAACAAAGGTCCACAAAAGGTAAAAGATAAGATAAGATAAGAATATTCTTTATTATACACGAGGAAAAACACAAACATACAATATTTACAAGGAAACAGTAGGTACAATTGGCGGCTTTATTGCTAATAGCAATTTCTTCCAGACAACCCTATGATGGAAAAATTGTGATACCTCTAATATCTATGTGCATATTTACACCAAATACCCGTCTGTCTCGCATTTTCTTCAGCAACTTTCCACCAAAGGGTTTTCTAATAAGACTGACCTTTGTACTCTGTATTTTGCACTTTTTTTTTGTCAAGTGCTTCGGTGTATGATAAAGAATATTCTTATCTTATATTTTCATCCAACTCGGCAATGCCTAGGCTAGGAAGGGTTATTATCTTAGTACAATCCTCACAGCAATAGTAAAGCCGGCACCACACTTGGCTACACGCGTTGCGTACTTGGCAAATATTAACCATAGATTGGCGGGTATCCTTACGAATCTCAAGCACTGATTTTTGTAAGCATGCAATGTATTCTAAATCGTCGGCAAATACGCGAATACGAATAGCCAAGTGTACTATCAGCATAAGTGTAAAAAGGTAATAGCGGAACTACAACGGTCAGATTACCACATTGCACTAGATATATAATTTTTTGTGTTATTTCTTTATTCAACTTGAGCAGATGCAAAGGTCCCGGGTTCGAATCCCGGCTGGGGGACAAAAAAAACCCCAGGTCTTGGATGTTTACATGTTTGTGATGTCGTTGGTGCTGGTTGCCACGACACAGGATATCCTAGTGTGGGGCCAGAAGCAATGTACGTGTCTGTCTGGAAATGTTTAGGTATGTTTTATGTTTATGTTTCTATTTACGACAGCGGAACACTGAACTGAAGCGACCGTACAGACGAAACTCCGCAAAATGTGCTAATATTAAACGCGCGGAGCACTCGGCGGTATCATTAAACATTACCTCCGAACACATATTCGACATTATTTATTATTCTAACATCAAACAAGCACGCAACAAGCCTTGCGGCTCTTTATCAATGTTCATCAATGTTCAATTTTAGGTAATATAGGACAGCTACAAGACAGGGCCTAGATTCTGCTAATGCATTGTAGTACAATGACAGTATCATGCCGGCGTCGATTTAATTTCATTGCCGCTTCAAATTATGTAATTCTAAGCGTCAATAGAATTAAAAAACATGTCACGTAAACCGACCATGTAACTGTAATTGAACTATAATGCACTAACTAAATCGGCCTAGATTCTGTTAATGCATTGTAGTACAATGACAACTTCATGAACATGGCGATTTAGTTTCATTGTGGTTTTAAGTCTACGCGCGCACTCAAATCGAGCAATCTAGGCGTCAATGGTATGAGAAAACACGTCACGTTCCCGACCGTGTATCTGTCATCGAACTATAATGCACTAACAGAATTGAGGCCCTGGACCAGTTGCATGGTCTATTTCCTAGCGTAGGTGTCAACGGTATTAATGTCAATAAATTTTCAAGTCGTTTTCTAATCATATGTAAGTGTGATTTAATGTGGTAAGTAATTTAATTAAAAATAAATCATTATTATGAGTGATCTATCAAAACACCGTAAGTGTTATTTATAAGCACACGATTTGTCTAAAACACTCTGTGATTGCAGTTTAAGTAGTCTCAAATGCAGTTTAAATTGTCTGCGGTGAACTGCTCCCCTTTACCACGAACCATTAAAATTTATTTTATAATTGCTTTCTGCAACAACTCCGCTAATTGTACTTGGTACCTTAGGAAATACTAGTGTTTGTTATTTTCCGGTGTACAAAAAAACAATAGAAGTCTGAGGAGTTTTAAGGAAAATCGTTTCAATAAATGCTGCAAATGCCGACTCAGAATGATTCGACGACCTCTGTGGCGCAGCGGTTAGTGCATCTGACTACCATGCGAGAGGTCCCGGGTTCGAATCCTTGCTGGGGAAAAAAAATAAACCCGGGTCTTGGATGTTTACATGTTTGTGACGTCGCTGTTTCTGGTTCCCACGACACAGGGTATCCTAGTGTGGGGCCAGAAGCAATGTATGTGCCTGTATGTAAATGTTATGTTATGTTATTTTCCTTTGCCCTTTTTTTATACAAATCAAAGAGTTGCTGGATTCGAAACCCAGTACGTACCAACTAATTTGTTTACTAAGTGGCGTAAGTACATTTGTAAGCATGTAGTTACAACGAATCTCGCTCAGGATTGGTTGTCTATGGTCCGAACTTCTTCATCGGACCACAGACAGCCAATCCCGAGTAGATGGACTTGAATGTGCTAAAATCATGGCACTAAATCATAATTAGCTCATTATAACCCCACAAAAAAAAAATTGTCAAGTTAGCGAGCGGTGTTAAAAAAGCGTTACCCTAGCAATTTTCGCTTTAGGTTCCGTAGCGTAGACGGAGGCAAAGAATGTTTACTCTGATCCATATTTTTCAACATACTCGTAGTACGACAGGGTTGGCGCTTATCCAAATTTCAGTAGAACCAGTGCCCTAGCTAGACTCCGCGGATCAACAGCGCATAACCGCTTGGTAAACAATAAAACTATATTTACAAGCCACTGGCGATCAGTACGCTTTTTTTAAAGAGATTAAAGATAGCTCTTTTTCTTGAAGTGCCTCTCCATTACTGGAGGTTGTCAGCCATCTCATTACAACGGTCTCTGTTCAGTGCTATCCTGAACAGCTCCCTCTGCGGTTATAACACGGGTCTACTCTTGGTTGCTGCACAACCATGATATCAAATAGCAACGTTGTATGAATTTTTGGCTGAATACACCACTGGCGGCGTATAATAGTAATTATTATTTATTTCGTTTCATTTATTATAGTTTTGGGTCCATCATACTTCTCCAATGAGGAGCAAATTACTTGATAGACTTTATTGCTTCCCGAATCGTACGGTTTATTTTGTTTATAACGATTATTTTGACTGATTGTGAGTCTAACAGTTCACTACAGTGGAAAAAAACGTTACCAAATCGCATGCTCCACTTTACACGACGACTGCCGCTTTAAATCAATCGAAGTATCATTAAAAATACGACTTCATGTGGCAATACAACTATGCGACTGACAATAACAACTTTATAAATAGAGCAATACAGTTGGCCTCAGTTAGCCATTGTTGGTTGCGACCAAAAAAATATTTTTAACTAGGTAGGTATGTCGCGATGGACAGGCGCACCGTTTTACACATTTCTCTCTTGCGTCATGGGTCAGCCAGGTGTGTTTCAAATCGATGTGTCGCGGTTGTAAACAAACACGCAGACTGCCAAAGTACTAATATTCTGGCGCAACGCTGAGTCATGTCTTACACATCTAGCGTTGTGCCGTTCCCGGGAACGATCCCAGAAGTGGGAATTATCGTGGGATCGTTGCCGGCAACGATCCCAAGAGTTGGGAATTATTGGGAACAATCCATTAGTTCAATTGTTAACTAAGATAGAGTTCTTGGGAATAGTTAATTAGTGATTCATATGAAGCATGATATTCAATATGAAACAAAATCCCCTTGGGATGTCCTAAATTCCGAATGTTGGAGGGAAATTTGCCGTAGCAAGTTTCGAGTTTGTGCGAAAAGTGAAAAATAAAAACAATTTAAAAACTTGAATTCATTAATATTTTGTAAGGGAGTTACCATAATAGGCATGATGACAGATTTTGAATTTTCCTTCTATTATGTCTAGTAGGTAGACGGCTACTATTTTCAAAAAAAAAATCAACAAAAAAACTTAGTTTTCGTACAAATTTATGATATTTTTTGCTATTCAATTTGAAATACGCGCGGAAACGCTCCAAAATATTATGGCGTCGCTTGTGATACGGCATGATATCTATGCTGAATTAAGAAAGTGAATAAAACGTCTCTCTGTGCAAAAACACATCAACAGCAGCACCGAACAATCTGTTTGTTTATGTTCGAAACAAGAAAATAATGAGAGATAAAGTTATTATAGATAGAGATAAACTGTGACTTTATAAAGCATTTGCTGGCTTTACGGAATATGGGAGTGCTATTAGTACGGCCTCCAAGTGTAACAACTAGAGCTAAACTATCTATAACTGAAGCCAAAATGAGCTTACTAACCCTGTCAATATCAACATGGGTGTACGCCAAGGTGACACCATCTCGCCTAAGCTCTTCACCAACGTCTTAGAAGACGTAAGACTCTAGACTGGGGTGAGACGGGTGTCAATATTAACGGCGTTTATATGTCGCACTTGCGTTTTGCCGATGACATCATCATCTTGGCAGAAAATGCCACGGATCTTCAGTGTATGCTCGCAAACTTGCACGAAGCGTCCCTGGAGGTCAGTCTCAAGATGAACATGTCCAAAACAAAAGTGATGGCTAACCATCTGGTGACTATGCCGAACATCACTGTCGGTAATTGCCCGATAGAAGTTGTCGATGAGTATATCTACCATGGACATTGTTTATCTTTTCACCGAGAAGCCCAGGTCAAGGAGATCATGAGGCAGATTCAGCTTGGTTGGGCTGCTTTCGGGAATCTTGCCGATGTTTTCAAATCAAAGGTCTTGGTCTAAAAACCAAGACATATGACCAGTGTGTTCTAGCCATTCTCACATATGGAGCCGAAACTTCACAAAGCAGAATATGCCCCGAATTAAAGTAGCACAAAGAGCAATGGAGCGAGCCATGCTAGGTCTTAGACTCGTAGATCGAGTACCCAATGTCGTCATCCGTCACCGGACAAGGTTTGATGACATTGGCGAAAGAGTCTCAAGACTGAAGTGGAAATGGGCGGGACACCTGGCGAGGCGGGAAGACCGCAGGTGTACCAAGGCAATCACAGAGTGGTGGCCGAGAACAGGACGACGGTCAGTAGGCAGACCTGCGGCCCGATGGTCGGACGATGTCGTTGAAATGGCATTTGGGGGAAAAGGCCTATACCCAACAGTGGGCAGCGGTGGGCTAACGATGATGATGATGAAAGAACTTTTCACATTTTGGTATTCAGATGAGCAAAAGTGTTTATTTGATGCGAGAAACTCGCTCAATATCAACCAGTCAACTCTGGGTAAACTGGAGCTGATATGCCTCAATAAAATATTGTTCGATTGTTGATTATGAACCACGATATTGAGCCACGAATAAACAATAACATCCACTAATTAAATTATGCAAAAATTAATCGGAACGCGTAGTCACAACAAAAAGTCAAACAAAACTGCCGTTGTAGCTAGTCGTGACGTCATTCACTTTGATTGCTCTTTCAGTTAATATGGCCGATTCCGATTATTTTGTACTTTTGTTTTCTTAAAAATCTTATCAATCTATTGAGATTGATAAGATTAAGAATCAACATTGGTTTATTTTATAACGGAGTCATTTTAAGGAATTATTTTGACATTTTTTTTTCTAAAACCATTTATTCTTTCATTTTTTAATACTGTTATTGTTGTATTTAAAGAAAACTTTCGAAATATTTAAAAATTTTCTCATATTGACTCATGTTTATTGGGAAATCATCATTCATTTATTTGGCATATTTTTTGCCAGAACTTACTTTAGTTATTTCCTTATGCGTACTTTTTTTTAACCACAAGTTTAATTTCTAATTACAGCTATATCTTACCACATTATTTGCCATTAAAATTTCCTATCTCTACGGCATGTTTAGTAAATAAAACAATTTCTGAAAACAGTCTCTCCCTTAGTGAGTATTAAATTAAACACGCAAAAATTAAATTTGTTTAATTTTTCCACATTTTGTTCAGCTGCAGCTCCACTGCTTGCAGCGTTAGTGTCTGTTTTTTCAAATGATTGTTTAATCACTAACGAGGCTTTCTTGCATTTTACAAGATGGCGCGCGAATTTTGTTGCATTTTTTACTCCATACTGCGTCACAGTATTTACATAAAGTCTTTTCCTTATGACCTTCCTTGACTATTCTAAAATGTTCATGAACACTGCCTCTTGCTGGCACCATTTTTTTTATTAAAAGTTGAAAACTGACGAACGAACAACAAAAAATCGCTATCACAGCGCCAACCGTGGAATAATACTGACTTCCTCCGCACGCTATCCCTTCTCCGCATTTAGCTCCTCGATAATGTATAAATGTCTCTTTCTTTCTTTAATGCATAGCGCAAAATGATTTGAAATAGTAAATAATTTCGCGTCGAATAAGTACATCTCTTAATTTTTTTACTTACGATTTTTAGGACCTGTCGATAATAACGTTACAATTAATATTTACAGTAACACCCCCGCAAGTTGGCAAAGAAATAAGAAAAAATGTTCCTAACCATATCATTCCCATTGTTGCCGGAAATAATGGGAACGTTCCCATTATTGCCGGGAGTGGGAAGCTTGCCATTATTGCCGGGAATGGGAAGCTTCTCATCTGGCACATCTCTATACACATCTACGTTTTCTTGTTTCGTCCCTTGTGTATTTCGTTTTCTTTCTATCGTCGTTCACATTATGACACTTTGTAACAGTGTAGACCTTTTTACACCATTTTATTTCTTTTCATTCTGTCTAGCATTTTTTAATCAAAACTTAAAATTACCTCACCCATTTCTAGATTTCAAAGATTGATCTAGATTCCTGGATTTTGACGAGATCATAAACTTACAACATTCTACTTGCTAATCATAATTATTTTATTCTGTTTCCCTTTTTTCAACTCTTATCTTTATTGCTGAAACAAAACACAATTGTAGTTTTACAGCACACGATCATTATTATTTAATCCCGGACTTATAGTTTATTTTGTTCCCGTGATGGGTCTCGTGGTTAGAATAAATGTATTTTGATTTAATTGGACAGTGCTAGCGCTGCCAACCTCATGCTTTTTCATCTGATCTAGAAGTTCGCGGAGGTTGTGGAAAATGGGAAAAAATACGAGTTGATTGCAACAAAAAGCAAAATATGCGGATCTTTTTTAAACTGGCTGACGGATGCTTTATTGAATGCATTCTTTGTCTAGTAGTTTTATTGATATTGAAAACTTACATTATGGATAGCCGTAAGCATTCATTCGGTGTCAGATTTTTGGTGTTTGTGGCGTCATCAGAGCATGATTAAAGATATTATAGTCTTTGCCTACATACCAAAAAAAATTCGTCATTTGTAATTATTTTCTTGTAAGGCAAAGGATTAATACTCATGCTGTGTTGGTTGACATTATAGAAAAGTAATTTAAGGTTAAGGCTTTTTATTGAATATTTAAAAAAATATCGACTTATTATTTACAAATCTGATACATAGAAATTTTACTGAAAGCATAATTCTCGAAATGACTTTGAGATTTCCGTTCACGTTCAAAAATGTACCATGGACAATTGCAATGATTGGGCTAATAGAGAAGTTTGTTTACGTAAAACCATTTATTATTTATTATTTTACGAACACAGAATTGAAACAAACTGTAGAAAACACACAAAGGCGGTTTCAGGATGACGTCACCAAGCGACACTAACGTGAGTTATCAATCAGCTGTGGCCACACCACATCCAATACATGAGTTGTTTACACGGTAAATTTAAGTGACTCCTTGGTCAGGGACGATTTATTCTGTTCGTGGTATTCGACCCTTAATTCTCATACTTCTAAAATGCGTTGGTGACCTGCCTGAGTTTAGTGAATTAACGGACGCAATGGTGATGGATGGTTGTTGGCATAATACGCCATCACTTAAAAAAATGTTCCAGGTTGCCAGTGTTGCCACTGGATTCGACGTTTTAATTTAAACTAGCACATTTGACAAACAACCGATTGGAACTGTTTTAAACTTCGATATACTTATGTGCTTTCATTTGTGTTAAAAAAATAATATACATATAACATAGCTTGATTTTTTTTTAATTAATGTGAAAGAAAGATTAATAGCGAGAGACCGCGAGATGTGACGTAATTGAGAAAAAGCCTATACCCAGCAGTGGGCGGAGGTGCGCTGATGATGATGATGATAAATGTGAAAGAATAACTTAGTTACTAAATAGCAAGTCATCATTTTCACAGACACAATGTGGGCATTTATGTAAACTTTCGCTGGATACATATTAAAAAAACTCACGCCCGTTATCCCCGAGGGGGTAGGCAGAGGCACCAATCACCAGAACTGGGCCTATGTTTTGCCGCGTTTATTAGGTTCCAAAGTGACAAGTGGCAAGCAATAATATGTAGGTGCATATTATTATTAGTTATTAATTTCGAATTCTTGGCGTAATGGCAATCAGCCGATGTTGACAATTCTGGGTATATTCTAGTAACGGCACAGATTAAGAGGTCTAAAGCTACAAAACATGGCATCGAGTATAATGCGACTTTACGACGACAACATGTAAATTAGTAGAAATCGACGAGGTAATGAAACAGGTGACTCATAAGTATTTTTATAAGGCAAGAATGTATGATTTTATGACTATTAAAAGTAGGGTAGGTAGGTGTGTGATCGCTTACGCTTTACGCTTGATGCTGTGCAATACTTTAGTTTCCTTTTCGATTGGATCGGACGAGTGGAAAGGTTTGTTTCGCGGGTAACCTAGCTCAGGTGGATATATTTCGGCCCGCGAGCTACCTTCGACCCGCAACACTGAGGCCGCACAAGTTTTTCATATTTAGCCAGGTCATTGTTTGTGTTTAATACTTCTATTACAATACGGCCACGAGCACTTTCTACTACGAGTACACTTCATAGGTTTAGGTACTTAACTAAAGGTAAACAATCTGGTAAAGTCTTTTTATTGAAATATACACTTTTTAAATAAAAATTTTTACAAATTAAATGTGTTTTTATGAAATTACATTGATTTCCATGTAATTTAAATTTTGGTTTAATAAGTGTACATTTCAATAAAAAGGCGTATCAAGATTGTTTGCCTTCAGCTATGTACCTAAACATATGAAGTATAGTCGATTCGCACGAGCTGGAAGCAAGAATTGGATGACGATCAAAACAAAAAGGTGGGAAAAACTTTATACTCTTATCAAGCAAAGTACTCACCTCGTTTCTGTTTGCGGTCCTTCTTGGCGGAGTCCTTGACTCTCTTCAGCAGTTCGTGCTCTTTCTTGGCGGTCTGCGAGCTCCAAGTGCCGGCGCGGGGACGCGCGCCGGCCGACTTGTCGGCGACGTCGCTCGCGAACTCCAGCTTGGGCTTCGCTGCCTCAGAAGCCCGGCGGGTGTCCTCTGCCGTTTGAGGCTGGAACAGTGAGCGTCACGGGTCCATTGCTTTGCAGTCAATTTCAGAGTATGAGTGCGGAGGTCCCTAAACATTGAAGGTCGTAACCTCTTGCATATGTTTCCAGAAATACGTAAGAGGTAATATTACATAACATAACCTTTACATAAAGTCATTACATTGCTTCTGGCCCCACACTAGGATACCGTGTCGTGGGAACTAGAAACAGCGACGTCACAAACATGTAAGCATTCAAGACCTGGGTTTCGTTTTTTTTGTCCCCAGCCGGGATTCGAACCCGGGACTCGGGTTCTCTTTCAAGACAATATTGGATGATCTCCGCTGAAAGTTACCCGTTTGGTGCGTGCTAACATTTTCAATATTACTTCTCCACGAACGACTAGGCGCTATTGGAGGCTAACCGATACCTACATTTACCCCAATTATCAGTATGCCTTGCGGGTCAGGTGTCAGGTTTTTTAACACCCTGCACAAGAAAAAGAAACAAAAAAAGTGAAAGATACTAACCGGTTTCACATCAATCCTCTTCACCCAAATGTCTTCGGAGCTGGTCGTGACACCATCGGCCGCGGCCCGGATCTCGACGAGGCTACTGTCGAAGTAAGCCTTGTCCCTGTGAAGGCCCTCGCCAGCGAAGATGGCGCGGACGCTCGGCCGCTGCTCCTCAGCGCCTTTCGTCCCAAAGTGCACAGTGTGAGAGCTGTGGACCTGAGACCGCAGCGCGCGTTCCACTGGAGTGGGCGACGGCTTCGTCGGTGTCACCAGGAACTTGTGGCGTGCGCCCATAACCATACGCTTCTGGGGCGCGACAACCTCCTCAGTTATCGTACCGATACTGGGCGGCGGCTCCCGGCTCTCTTCCTCGTCCTCCTCACGGCACTGCGACAGCCGCCGCCGCTCCGGGAAGAATGGAGACTCTGATCCTCGACTCGGCAGCGTGTTGCAATGGTTCATGAAGTAGTACTGGAAAAAGTTGTCTGCCTCGGGCGTGTCTCCGCCCTCGCCTTGCAGGATGTCTTTGAGCGCGGCTAAAGAGGTGATCGTGTTGTAGTTTATTGCATTGACCAGATCTTCGCCGTCGGGTGGAGGGGTTTCGCTCGCGAGATCCCCCATCTGCCGGCACACTTCATCTAGTGTCTCGTCCGTGTCGGGCCTCTGCGTCTTAGTCTTCATCTTTTTCTGTTCTACGTTCTTGCAGTCAGTCTTCTCGTTGTGATTTCCATTAGAGGCGTGTGATGCTTCAGAATCCATTTGTATGCATGCGGTAAATATACCGCTAAAACTACAATAACTTACCAAATTCGATACGTTGAAGGCACTCGGTTTATTACTAGTGTATAAAAAGTTTCGCGGTAAAGTCACATTATTATGATAGTATCACATCATGTCAGGTGATGTCGAAGCAGGTATCGTGTGTCTAGTCACCGAAGGCACAGCATGGTGGTCTCAAGGCACATCTGATGAGTTTTGACGGACATCTTACGGACCTGCAACAGACGGCTTAAGTTAGTTCATTGCTGAGTGTAAGCTGGCAGTGGTGGCTAGAAATAGGGTATTTAACTGCTAAAACTATTTCAGAAGTGCACTAATGTAAAGATATTACTATGTGACGCTATAGGAATAGTCCTATAGCGTATATAGAACTGTTATGGCTGGCAGGTATACGTAGTCCGTATAGGCTTGACGTACCTAAGTATGCATTTTAGGGTATCTCAAGGAGGAAAAACGGAACCCTTATAAAATCAACTTGTCCGTCCGTCCGTCTGTCTGTCTGTCAAAATCGTTTATCTTGGGAACGCGTAGAGGTATCGAGTTGAAATTAAAACCATATAGGTAATCAAGTCGTAATCAAGACAGCACCTTGAAGCTGTGAAAGAAATCAAATTCTAAGTTAACGCAAAAAAGATACGGCTGTTGTCGTATGCTATGCTATTGTATATTTCGACACTCAAGGGATTCTAAATTCATAGGGTACAGTGTCCCGTTAACCTAGACCTAAGAAATTTCTCAGGTGAAATAGTCTTATACTACAAATAATAATAATAAATCAATATAAATAATTATTATAGTTATTATTAGTCATATTAATAATCTGTTTCGATGATAACAATAAACTACTTTCAATTTCAAATACAGGAAAAAGATCTGAAGACTATACGTATTCGATTAAATAATTACGAAAATCTCTTTGTAGTTGCGGAAAAGCTCGGAAAAAAACTGCGAGTACGGAGCACTCGGTGAGCGACCCCGACTGGCTCTTGCCAGTTTTTTTTCGTTCGCTGTCTAATACAAACACCCACTATAGGGAATGGATGAAAATATCAGAAGTGCTTGATATTTTTTTTGGTGATAGGAATAACCTTCCTTAACGCGGGAAAAAGTTTAAATCTTTTTGGCCCCGTAGTTAATTTTTAAATATACTTAATATTTTTCCATTCGTCGTTCTGGGCTTAGTATGGCATATCAGACATATTCCTTAGTCCGCTACGTATGAAAAAAAAATCCACCTTGAAAAGCTGTCAATGTCACCACAGATTTTTTTTTTAATACGTAGCGGACCAAGGAATGTGTCTGTCAAGCCGTACTGAGCCCAGAACTACGAATGGAAAAATATTAAGATTATTTAAAACTTAACTACGAAGCCAAAAAAATTGAAACTTTTTTCTCGCGTTGAGGAAGGTTATTCCTATCACCGAAAAAAATATCAAGCACTTCTGATATTTTCATCCATTCCCTATTGCCATATCTGTCATTCCACCGGCAAGTGACAATCTTGACACGAATTGACACCACTGTGAATACGGCCGCGTAGCATTAAGTTTTAATTAATGCGTGCATTTTTAAAAGGACTGATTAATAGACCAAGATGCCTTAATCTATATATATAAAAATGAATCCCTATTTCCCTTGGTCACGGCATCACGCCTGAACGGCTGGACCGATTTCGCTAATTCTTTTTTTGTTCTGTTCGTTATTATCAGGAGAAGGTTCTTATGAAAGAAAAAATTAAGGAAATTGCGCGGAATATTAGAAAATTTAAAATTACTTAACCACCATATAAAATTATTAAACTTTTTTAATGTAACCTTAAGACATTTGACATAGAATTGACTGAATGCGTGCTGCAAATATAGTCAAAGAGGATGAAAAAAAAAAAGACGTTTAAAACGGATTCTTCTGTCAATCTTATTTTATTGATAAACAATATAATAAAATCAAAAATCTGCTCATTTATGGCGTCTAAGACGGAACAAAGTTCGCGGGGTCAGCTAGTAGTAAATAGATTTTAGACTTTTAACGTAGGCTAATTCGTGTCTCCTCAGCTGTATTTCGTAGCTCGAGATGATCACACTTTCAGATTGTAACGTACCCCCGTCTGAATCCAGCTGGAATCCTGACGTTTGGAATTTTAATTTGATTATGACGTTACGATTCCTAAAGGATTCCTCAGGATTTAAAGTAAAGCAAGCAAGACGACCTCTGTGGCGTGGCAGTTAGCGCATAATCACGAGCACTTGTAACCATAGTTATAAAATCTACAAACAGAGGTACAAAAATGCGAAATTCAAACTATTCGAACGTTAAGACCCTATTACCATGCCTCCCTTGTTAATTTCCTGACGCCCTTTGCTCAACCCTATTATTACTTCTAGAATTCATCGAAAAAATCTTAAGGCTTGAAATCAAAATTAAAATCTCGTTCACTAACAACTTCAGTTACATAACACAAATCAATATTATACCAATACAAAATAAAGAGAAGAGAAGTTGATCACAGATCCATTATAGAGAGAAATATGTCAGCTACAAATTGTTTGTTCAATGGACCTTGTTACCGCAAATGACGCTAATTGGAAAATCCTTTCAAGGAGAATGCGAACTTGTGATCAATTTGTGATCGATTCGCTCAGAAGAATCACATGATACTTATTGAATAGGTACTAATAAAGGCCGCGGATACGCAACTAATAAGATAAGGTCATGCCATCCATTTATACTACAACATTGTAGTTATTACAAACAGTACTTGGGTGACCGAGCTTTGCTCGGTATGTAAAAAAGAAAAATTATTATCAAGTCTCGAACCAGGGTCTTCTGTTAACGGTATCGTCCTATTTCCCACTTGAGCTATGACAACCTTACAGATGGTTGCGAAAATTTCCTTCTTGTAGTGTAGCAGTTGTTTCTTTGCCTTAAAACACGGTTAAAACGACGTTTTATAAAAATGAAACCTATCATTGGATCAATTAATCGTCCCCAAAACCCCTGTATACAAAATTTCATGAAAATCGTTGGAGCCGTTTCCGAGATTCTGATGATCTATATAAATATATATACAAGAATTGCTCGTTTAAAGAGATTAGATAACAGTTACAAATCGATCGTAGAGTGTTAAACCTTAGTCTGCCTACCCCTCCGGAATACAATCGTGCGTAGATTCAGTAATGTCATCATCATCATCATCATCATCAGTCATTTGACGCCTACAGCAGGACATAGGCCTCCCTCCTGGTTTCCTAAGATTTCCGGTCCTGTGCCCCGCGCCCGTCAGACCATCTGGGCCTCAATTCTACTAGTGCATTATAGTTCAATGACAGAATTATTCGCTCGGGTCACGTGACGTGTTTTTTCGTACCATTGACGCCTAGATTGTCTGATATGTGCGCGAGCGTAGACTTGAAGCGGCAATGAAACTAAATCGCCATGTTCGTACAGTTGTCATTGCACTACAATGTATTAACAGAATCTAGGTCCTGGAAGATGGCCTACCCCCGCGGCGTCGTCCAGTCCGCGGTGGCCAGATCAGAACGTTTCCGCTCCAATCATCAGTTGCCATTACAATGTAATGTACGAAACTAATAACATCTCCTTTATTAATGAAAAGAACAAACTTCAAGGAGAATATTCAATGAAAAGAAGAAATCGTTGAAAACCAATGATTTCTTCTTTTCATTGAATATTTTCCTCGGATTTCATTCGAATATAAGCCAAAAAAAACCTAAAACTCCAGAGCCTTCTATTTCATAGAAATACGTTTCGTGGTTTACTATTTAGATGTTTTTGAACTAAAACTTTCGTAAGCACAACGAAGAGCGAAACCTGGTCGGACTCGTCCAATAAAACAACACCCATAAGTAGATCCGGACTAAAAGTTTACATTATAGATTGTTTTATGGATTCACTTATATACTTGAATTTTTTAGGAAGAGTCCGACACGAGCTCCGTCTCTGCTCACCATGATTAAGCTCTGCGAATCAGTGCTTATACTGAGTTTTTTTCATTTCACTTTCGATATGAATCCTTAACCCGTTTTAGTTCAAAAACATTATTTTAGTTTGAATGTCTAAGTATACCGGGTTAAAGGGAAAGTCGTACACAATATCAAAGGAGGTCATTATTTAGGTCATTTCTGATGGATTTTATTCTATTATATAGAGTCCGAAAATTAACCGTTATGGAGATATTGACTGTTAAAGATTTAAAAAAAAAATCAAATATTTTTGGCTTTTTGATTGATTTTTTCTCAGAATAGAGCTCATAAAGTGTTTTTTTTTAATGTATTTAGTTAAAAGGCATATCAATTGATAAAAAAATATCAGCAAAAGCTGCACCTACTACTAACAGCTTTAAAAAACTGCTCGGTAACGGTTAGAATTAAATATTTTTTCTCTAAATATTTTTCACAATGAAGCTGTTAAAAAAAAATTTACGTATGGAACTTATTCTGCAAATAATTTTAAAAACTTCTACGACTCTTTAACTATTCAAAAAGGTAAAACATTTAATAGGTATGTGCATGAAATTTTAAAATAATGTTATTTGAGTAGGCTCTAGTGGTAGTACCGACATAACTGAACTTCGATACAAAAAAAATCTTTTTACATCCTGGCACCTTTAAACTATGTAAAAAGGTCAGATAGGCTTTTTTTTGTGCTGGAGACATGCTGTCTCAGGTGTTCAGGTACCTACCTATTTCAGTATTTATTTTTTCGAATATTCTATCTATCTATTATTTTTGTGTTAGTCTGCTCGTGTGATTCTTCCGTGGTAGATGTGTTAATACGTGATCTGCAAATGATTTGCGTTTTAGAAACTTCTACGTCTCTTTAGGTATTAAAAAACGTATATCACTTGCTATTACATCGAAAAAACGTTAGCCAAGTGTCACTCAAGATGGCAAACGGTAAATTTTTAGTTGAGGTAAATACGTGCTCTTTGATAATTTCCCGTAAAACGCGACTTAGTTTGGATTTTGGTATTTATTCATCTTCATTGTGTGACTTGGCTTGGATTTTGAACTGATTCATCTTCGTTTTTAACATGGTTGCCTCTATTTGTAATACAAATTCTCATTCTTTTTTTTAATTACTCTTCACGACAGAAGTTTGCAGGTTTCTCTTTATTTTCACAGCCGTTTCCGCAAATATTCTCTGTCTCAAAATTCCGACATTTTCAATTGGCGACGTTTTGTTTTAAATTATGCTTTTAATATGATCTCATGCATAAAAATCCATTGGCGTTAGATCAGGGCTCCTCGCCGGCCATGCAATGGGACCGTCTTTTCTAATCCATTTGTTTGGGAAGTTCTCGTCCAACTATGCTTCCGTGGTGCGCTGGGCAGCCGTCATGTAGAAAGAACATTGTCTCGTCTCAATGCAATAGAAATGTCGTCCATCAACAAGGGTAACTCCTCCCTCAAAAAGTTTTCATGTCTCGCCATTCAAGTCACAGAATGAAAATGAATTAGTCCAAAATCCAAGCCAAGTCTTTGTATGAAGATGAATCGGTTCAAAATCCAAGCCAAGTCACAGAATGAAGATGAATTAATACAAAAATTCAAACTCAATCGCGTTTTACGGGAAATTATCAATGAGCACGTATTTACCTCAACTAAAAATTTACCGTTTGCCATCTTGAGTGACACTTGGCTAACGTTTTTTCGATGTAATAGCAAGTGATATACGTTTTTTAATACCTAAAGAGACGTAGAAGTTTCTAAAACGAAAATCATTTGCAGATCACGTATTAACACATCTACCACGGAAGAATCACACGAGCAGACTAACACAAAAATAATAGATAGATAGAATATTCTAAAAAAGAAATACTGAAATAGGTAGGTACCTGAACACCTGAGACAGCATGTCTCCAACGCACAAAAAAGCCTATCTGACCTTTTTACAAAGTTTAAAGGTGCCAGGAAGTAAAAAGATTTTTTTTGTATCGAAGTTCAGTTATGTCGGTAGGGTACTACCACTAGAGCCTACTCAAATATATTTTTTTTAAATTTCATGCACATACCTATTAAATGTTATACCTTTTTGAATAGTTAAAGAGTCGTAGAAGTTTTTAAAATTATTTGCAGAATAAGTTCCATACGTAATTTTTTTTTAACAGCTTCAATGTGAAAAATATTTAGAGAAAAAATATTTAATTCTAACCGTTGCCGAGCAGTTTTTTAAAGCTGTTAGTAGTAGGTGCAGCTTTTGCTGATATATTTTTATCAATTGACATGCCTTTTAACTAAATACATTAAAAAAAAACACTTTATGAGCTCTATTCTGAGAAAAAATCAATCAAAAAGCCAAAAATATTTGATATATTTTTTAAATCTTTAACAGTCAATATCTCCATAACGGTTAATTTTCGGACTCTATATAATAGAATAAAATTCATCAGAAATGACCTAAATAATGACCTCCTTTGATATTGTGTACGACTTTCCCTGTAACCCTGTATATTCGTTGCCGATTTCACCGGACTATTTTTTAATTACGATAGCGATAACTCACGGGACAGTGGGACAGAATAGAAATTTGAGTTTATAGAATTTATTCTTACGAAGGTAGAATATAAGAGAACAGAACGGAACAGAACAGAACGGACAGGGATCAACGAGAGTCTAATCTAACAGGCTTTTCAATTTAATTTTGTACTGCCTAGGGGTTGAAGCATTAGTGATTTACTATGACAATTTCGATGTATGTACATTTCAATTTAGACGCTACTACGCAAATATAAGTATACCTCAAATTGTCATAATAATCTACGAATTATAGTTTTATGAACCTCGACCCTGCTTCGATAGACAATACGGACACTAGTCAAAAATAAAGATTTATTATTAGTATAGCAATTAAATAAGTTACTGAGACTTATCGCCCTGACTTGTGCCCTAACTCGCTTTAACTACCTAAATCGCGACGAAATAGATAACAGGCGTAGCAACAAACATATAAAGAACCGAAATTAATTTCACTTCAAAAGCAAACCGTAGAAAAAATGTCAAAAGTACGATTAAAAATATTGCTTGGAAGATGATTTGCCTGCCCAAAGGAGCAGGCAAATCATCAAATTACAAATGTACAGTTTTACTTGTAGTATACGACGATATTACATGCCAAATTTCATAGTCCTAGGTCAACGGAATGTACTACACAAATTGATTCCCTTGAGTGCAAAAAGTTGTACCTACCTAATTGTAAAATACCTATAGTTTTTACGTGATAAAACCACAAATTAACCTTTTCCTGGTATTTTCTATCATTTCCTTAAAAAACAGGGTCTTGCTTAACAGACGGACAGTCGACGAAGTCCGTTTCTCTTTCTTACGGAACCCTAAAAGCTGATTGTATACGCACTCTAATAGTAGGTACGCAATAAGTCTACGAAGTGATTTCAATCTCGGTTGCGGTAATTAAGCGCCGATGTTTTATCAAGTCGGCACGTCACATCTATCGGCCGTCGACCTTCAATAGGGATTATTTCATCGTCAGCCATTTGGGGCCCACTGCGAGACGCAGGCCCCCTCGTGGTTTTCCAAGTTGCCTGACCTTGTCCCGGGTCGTCGGACCATCTGGCGAGGGACCTCTTCCCACGGGATTATTATAACTCTACAATTTACTAACTCATAAGGGGTAGGACGTACAAGCATTAAAGTGGTCTCGACACAAGGTTAAGTTAAACCCTTCATAGTGGCCTTTATTGATATCGCGTATGAAGAACACCTTTACAATAATAAATAGAAGATGGTATCCTAGTATTGAGATGTTATTCTTACCCGACTTCAAAGTAAAAAGAAATACATACAAAAAACGCTTCTAGTGTGCGTTTTTTGAAGAGTTCTCTCGATTTGTCCAGGATCCCGTCATGTACCCTAACTTGATGGCGATGGGACTACTGCAATGGGCTATGTAAAGTATACCCTTTCAAATAAAATAAAAAAATCCGTCTTCTATAAAATAAAATAAAATCCGTATCAGTCTACGCGTCTTCGAGTAATCGGGAAACATAATTAAAAAATTAAAAGATTCCTACGAACTTCTTTTGAGGACCTTCTTTTGAAAGCGCATAAAAAACGTTTTTTTTTTCTTTATTTAACTGAAATTGTAATTGGTGAGATTGTAATTGGTGAGTAAGGAGATTGCAGTTTGTAATCGTTTTGTTCCGACAGGGCGCGAGTGTTATTTTTATCGGTACCTTCAAGTTATACGTATGTATGTGATGACGTCACCCACCACGAAATAGATATCGATGCGGCTAGAATCGACATTGGTTTCGTTATTAATATTATTATGCAAGTGTCTGTTGTGAAGCTGGTGTGGTGAGAATCCTTTAGTACCGCCGCGGCGCCACTTGCGCATCCATTTCACTATTTTTTACTAAGTTTTCAACTTTAAAATCGCGAAGAAATTGTCCCATGCTAAAATTCATAAAGGATACCCTGTGCTATGATACTCGTAAACAGGCAAGGACATTACAAACGTGGAAAAATATCCAGACTGAGGGCATTTATAAAAATGTACGGCGGCCCCCAGTGGGGATCGAACCCACGACCTCTGACTTTTTAGCTAAGACGTTAGGCTACACCAACTAGAAGATTTTGTATTAAAATGTATGAAACAGCCCATACATTACATGCATGGTGCGCCTCCTGAGCCACGTTTCGTAAAACTGCAACTCAGTTTATTATGAGTATGACTATTCTAGTACAATATGTACCCAAATTAGTTTTCCTGCTTGTAAATCTGCCCCTGTATTACGTAACTTAAATAACAGGTATGTGTCGATGTACAAAGGCGGACTTATTTCAAAAGAAATTTCTTCCAGCCAGCCAGAACAATAAAACCTCAAATAAAGCTCAAAGGGTAGGTAATTGGACAAAAGAAAAAAAAGGTCGGTCCTCTCGATTAGTCTTTAGTAATTAAATGAGCGCAAAATGTGCTGCAGAGTAAATCACTCCGTGATTGGATTTTTCCGCCATGCGTGACCAGAATGTTGATTGAGCGATGGTAAGTGACAGCGTGACTGATGGTTGGCTTTAAATAAAAACGTCAAACCAATAACTTCATTGATACATAACCTAATACCTAACGAAATAACTGGGTAAATAAGATATGTTTCCGGGTAGTACTGAAGCCGCTCCGATTGGACAATGGACAATGCGATAAAAAAAAATGCTTGCCTTTTTTAAATTATCTTTGAGTAGAGGGGGAAAAAGAGAAGACCCGTATCTTTTCGATTTCATCCTGGACACATATTTAATAAGATAAAGATTTTAGAAAACGTAAATTATTTAACCGTAAGTTACGTAGCTCCGAGACCTGTATGAATATGTGTCAATCCCTCACTTTGCCAAGTTAAAAAAAAACTTAAGCCAATAGGATGGACATCTGTCAAACAGACACTGACATTTTTTTTGCGGCGACGACGTGAGCTAAGGAAACTTGCTTATTGTGGTCGAGCTCTGACGTCACACATAGGTTTTCGAAATTAATTTTTTTTCTCCGTAATTATTGAACCAAAAACTACACTGGTAGTTTTGCTGGTTTACTATGTAGTTAGTAGTCACAGTCCGGCGAGTATGAACGCGATTAATAAGCCTTCTGATGGCCGTAAGGTAAGTTCCAATGGAAACTGGCTGAGAACTGAGAGAGAGCTGAAACAGGCTGAGATAAGCAAACCGCCAATAAACACTAACTGGCAATCATCTATATTGTTTGAGAATCTAAATTGGGCCACTTTTCGTACAACACCAGTGTATTTAAATATAATCTCTACATACGTACAGTTTTAAGTACATAAGAAAGCAAAAGCCGCTTAAAAGCTAACACTACTTGCTTTGTAATAAGTAAATAACAATAATCACAAAAAAATATTAATTAATAACTACTAAAAACTATTTAAAAAACACATGCTATTGGAAAAATTTGGAACTACGAAAAATTTGATACAAATTCCCATCCATTTGTAAGGTTTGAATAAATATAGAAAATATATATTTTGAAACATTATTTAAAAAAAGAATACACAAGCTAAACATAAATTTAAAAAAAGAAAGTAACAAAAAATATCAAGTTTAAGATTTCTTGTTTTAAAACTCACAATTTTCCGACTGAGCTAATGTAACGTTATCGATGGTGTCGAAATTACCTTTTAATTTGTCTTAGGATGAAATAAGTGTATGAGTCCATGGAATAACTAACTTTCCAACATTTACCTTTCAGTGGCATACCAATTAAATGGTGACTGTTCGAAAGTTGGTTATTCAATAGGACAATGGGTCAACTTGAACTACTTCAACCAGCAGTAATGGGGAGCTTGCATCTCACTTAGATTGGAGTAGGATTGCTTTTGTACCATAGTAGACAAAATATACAAAAAATAAAAAAAAAAACCTACTTTTTTTTTGGGTTTCGAGATCACAGAAGATGTAAAAATAAAGTTACCATAATAATAAAAAGCTTATCACATTTATTTTTTTTGTTTTCTTACAAGGGTGCAGATGCATAAAATATTATTTTACGAGATTAATCAAATATTGATAAATGCTTCATACATTATAAGGCGTTACGTGAGGGAGTGACGTCATAGTCTAAGGCCGATTTGTATGGCGCGTTTTTGTACCACGTGACTTTATTGAATTTTCGACTTGAAAACTCCCAGAGTCGTAGAGAAAAAAAATACCCCGTGTATTATTATATCTTTTAACGTGTCCTCTCCTATTCTATTAAAACATTTTTAGCACAACTTCTCCATAACAATATGGCCACCAACATTGAATTGAAACATAATTTGGTCTTGACATTCTTTATCTCGTCCTAGTTTGAACGGATGAACTAATAGCAACGGTGGGCAATGTAGCCTCCACTTTGGATTCCGATGCTAAGCCTTCTCACTCTACGAATAACCTGTAAACTTCTTTTAACACTTCGTGCAGTGCCTGACTTCTATAGGATCTGAGTATAGCGATTTGTGTACGGCAGTCAAAGGGTTAGTGATTAAGTTTGTTCAAATTCGATCATTATTCAGTGGATTTCATCCACAAGGAATATTCTATACATTTCTTCAGTTTTTGTTCATATATCTAACAATGGATTCGTGGAGTTGATCGTTCAAGAACCGTACGGATCGTCTTCTGCACATTCTGGTCATGGTTTTGGCCTCGAGATCCCGTACCTTTCCCGGGAAAATGAAAGTAATCTCCCGCAACCCAGGACGGAAACCCAGGGACGTCATGCCAGTCTAAGGAAATCTCGTCATTACGTCCCGGAGGATTTACAGTGCCACCATCTTATCTGTTCAGTTGATAGCGGCGCTAGTGGAGAATTTAGAAGTAACAAGGAGAATATTTTAACCCATCTTTCAATTTTAATGAAGATATTCTATAAATCTTAGTAAGTGAATAAATGAAACAAAAAATGGAGAACAGGATTTACAATTAATTGGTTAGTTACAATTTTGCCCACCTGAACAGATAACCTGATAACTTGGTGGCGCTGTAACAATGTGATCGATCTTTCACGTTTGACCAAGGACCTATTACGTCCATGCGTCAGACTCACCGAGAATGAGTGACGGACAGTATTTTCTAATGTCCTCCACACTGCTCGCGAAATTGGCCGAGGTTAGGCGAATACGGTAGGTGTGGAGAAGCCCTTCGTCTTACTTCGTCCAACCTCGAGTGTGTAGCCACGTACTTCGGTCGACTTTCCCGAGTATTTTGTCTGGAGGAGGCATTACATTGGTCATATAAAAAAAAATCATCAAAAAAACCGGACAAGCGCGAGTCGGACTCGTCCCTCCTGGGTTCCATACAAATTTTACAGTTGCAACACGTCGATTTATTTTCATTGCTTCACGTTATTGCGAGCAAGCGTATCAATAATTATAGGCGTCAATGGAATAAAAAACATGTCACATGACCCCACAATGCAACTGTAATTTAACAATAATGCACTAAAAGAATCGAGACCCAGGAATCGAGTCTCGCAGTTTTTCCCGGGCATTTTCCGAACTTCAAAGACATTTTTTTAATTATTTATTTGCAAATTATTTTTCCCTGCAATATTACAATTCCAATTATATATTACAATTGTAATTGTAATATATAAGATGATATAAGTTGGCAAACCTCATGGTTCTAAGTCAACGGAAAGTACTCTATACATGATGATTCACTGGAGTGTCGAAATATATGTTTCTTTTTTTTTAAAGAAAACATAGAAATTCGATATTTTCACAGCTGTAACAGTCTGTAGACTTGAGTATATGATTTAATCAGTTGCGTTAAGACCTTGAAAAGAACAATGAAAAACCATTGTTACGGTGAGCCGACCGGCCCACCAAAACTTCTACTACTACAATTCTAAATTCTAATTCTAAATTCTAACTCGATACCTCCAGGCGTTCTCGAGAAAAAGGGTCGTGACAGACAAACGGACGGATGGACAATATATACAGGGTGTCCAGTAAATCAAGGCCAAGCCAGAACCAGGTGAAAAGGCAAGTCATAGTGGTTATCAGAAATATACAAAAAAAATAAAAATTGCATGAAACAATGTTATAGGCATTTCAAAATCCTGTTGCCACAAATCTTTACTTTTTCAATTTTTTTTTTTGTTTTGTAACTCTGATTAATGCTTCTTCAAACTGTTGACAAAATTTCACATCCAGCTGCTCCAGCTTGGAAGAAAAGTAGACTTTTAAAAAAAATAAGTTAAAAAGTTACCCACTTTTTATTTTAATTTTAGTTTTCATTATGTATGTCTTAAATAAATAATTTAAAAAAATTTAAAGTAAAGTAAAGTAAAGTAAAAATCGTTTATTTGCCAGAACATGGGTACATTAAGTTCTTAAAATATTGTTAAGATCCTTCATGCTCTACCGGTTGGTGTGCAAATATATTAATTAAATTTAATTAAAAAATACAATTCATAATTTGTCAACATAATAAAATTAATTGATACAATAATTAGAATGAAACAATAAAAATTAAATGTCAGAAATTATGGATCTACCGATTGCTGTGCTAATATATTAACTATTTAATGTCAACATAATATAATTAATTCATGCAATAATTAGAATAAAATAATAAAATTAAATGTCAGAAATCAAAAATGTCAGAATTATAATTTAAAACTTATCATTAAAGTAGTCGTCAACATTGTAGTACATTTTCCCGATTAAAAACTGTGATAATTTCCTCTTTAACATAGATAGTCTTAAATTTTTAAATTCGTTAGGCAGATGGTTATATATTTTAATAGCCATACAGAAAGAATTGTTTTTGTATGACGTGAGCCTTTGGTAGGGTACAAAAAGTTTGTCTTTATTTCTAGTTGCTCGGATTATCATATCACCGGACTTACTAAAGAGATCTGGGTGTTTTTTTATGAATAAGCACATTTCGAAAATATACAGGCATGGTAGAGGCAATACTTGACATTTCGTGAAAAGTGGTTTGCAGCTATCTAGAAATCCGGCTCCACAAACTGACCTCATGCATTTTTTTTGGACCCGAAATGCTCTCTCTACGTCAACTGAATTTCCCCATAGTACTAAACAATATCACAATACAGATGCAACAAAGCCATGATATGCGAGAAGGGCCGCCTTTTCTGAAGCAATTTCTCTTATACGTCTTAGAGCGTAAACGAATCGATCTAGTTTAGTACAGATTGAATCGATGTGCTCCTTCCAGTTGCAATTTTTATCTATTGTTAAACCTAAAAATACAGTTGAGTCAACTTCATCTATTCTAACTCCATTGTAATTTATTGAAAATGTATTAATGTTCTTATTATAGGTTTGGAATTGCATATAATTTGTTTTACTAAGATTTATGTTAAGATTATGGTAATTTAGCCATTTAATAATAGTATTTAAAGTTGATTTTATTTCATTATCATAGTCATCTTGATTTTTACATTTCAAAATTATAGTGGTATCGTCAGCAAAAAGTATGGAATCGTGATCGATAGCATCAGGTAGATCATTAATGTACAGGAGAAAAAGTAAGGGTCCCAAGACACTACTCTGTGGTACTCCATATTCATTGTTACGGTATCTTGACCTGTAAGTTATCTTGTTATGATTTTTTATGGTTGATACTTCGACACATTGTTGTCTATCAGACAAATAACTTTCGAGCCAATCAAGGGCCTTGCCGCGTATACCATATTTATAAAGCTTATCTAAAAGAGTCTTGTGCGAGACGAAGTCAAAGGCTTTGCTCATGTCTAAGAAAATAGATATTGGATATATTTTATTATTTAAACACTCAGTTATATTTTTTACAAAATTAAAACAAGCTAGAGTAGTCGAACTATTTTTCCGGAAGCCAAATTGTTGTTTTTTTAATATCTTGCAAATTGAAATAAAACTATAAATTTTAGTGTGCATAATTTTTTCAAATAATAATAATAATAAACTCACGCCCGTTATCCCCGAAGGGGTAGGCAGAGGCACCAGTCTCTAGAACTGGACCCACGTTTTGCCGAGTTTATTAGGTCCCAAACGTAACAAGTGGCAAGCCTGTCGCCGTTATCCGGGCACAATTTATCAGCGAATGGTGTTGCTGTACAAACAAATGTACGTAACTAAAAGTCATTGGTACATGCGTGGTTCGAACCCAGACCCTCATGATCGATAGTTTTCAAATAGTTTTGATAAAATTGGTATGAGCGTTATGGGCCTATAATTGCTCATATCTTCAGGTGACCCCTTTTTAAATACTGGCTTCACTACTGAAAATTTTAAGCGAGAAGGAAATACGCCTTCAATGAGAGAAAGCTTTATGATGTAAGTAAGGGGCTCTGCAATGTATGAAGCAATGTATGAATTTATTTTACATAAAATAAAAAATCTTTTTTTTTTATATATTTCTGATAACCAGTATGACTTGCCTTTTCACCTGGTTCCGGCTTGACGTCGATTTACGGGACACCCTGTATAAGGGTTCCATTTTTTTCCTCTTGAGCTAAGGAACCCTAAAAAGACACGCCAGCGCGGTGACATCACATAGAGGCCTTACTTAACCAGTCACAGTGCGTGAGGCCATAGCAAAAGGACTCTTGTGACATTCGGATAAGAGTTTCAACGGATGAGTGTACAAATATAATACTCAAAGAGCGCGGTTGCCACGAGCCGGTGACGTCATCCTTACGAGACCTTCGCAAGTACATACGGTAACCCTTTTCGTTCAACATTAGCACTAAAGCGAAGGCGTTAAAAGCCAACGCGATCGTGGACCGTGGAGGGAGTAAATCAACGTCGTGGACACATGGTTCATGTCACTAATTAATTACAGTGCTTTGAAATTGTTTGCCGTATATTACTACTGTATGATAGGGTCCACATTGATTGGACTTATATGGAACAAAGCTTGTCCTAATGCCCGGTACAAACCAAAGCGAACAAACAAATGAATGCGAACCAAGGGTTCAGTGTGCCTCACCAGGTTTAGCTCTGCGAATCAGACCGAAACCTAGGGTGCAATGGGCTAGTTGCCCGAAAAAATGTAATTAGTCCGTCCTTTAGATTATTCAAAACTAAGGGACACGTATTTTTTTATTTGTAAATTAGACCAAAAATTACAACGATATAGCCCATTAAAATTACGTGTGACGTCACACCGTGCAGCATTTTTTAGCACGGAGTGACGTCACACGTAACTTTAATGGGCTATATCTTTGTTATTTTTTGTTTAATCGAAAAAATAAAAAATACGCGTCCAATATTTTTTTATAACCTAAAATAGACTAAATAGAATCCAATTATTTTGACCCCGGAAACTACCCAGGTTCCCGGAAAGGAAACTTTTGTTCCCGGCATGTCACACCACCGTGTGTCACACTGTTACATCCTGGCACTTTTTTCCCAGTAGGTATCTCATACTCCTACTCTGAACTGTCATGTACATTCTTCTTTTGACTTTTTTGAGTTCTCCAAATGCTTAACCCTATAGAGTGGAAAGTTACGTAATATAAGGGCTGGTCGGACTTTTCCGACAAAAAAGCCAGTAAGTTAATCCGGAATTAAGATAAAGCTGCACTATAGTTGTGGCCACACCTTCGTTTGCTCATCTGCTGTTCCTGTTCACCACCACGGCGTTCTTTAATGTACTGGTATTGAGGCAATCAAAACTAATTGGGGCCCTATGACTATTATATGACCGGTTTCCTAAACGGCCGGCCGAAGAGGACAGATAACTCCTAAGCACTTTATGAATGAATGAATGAATGAATGAATGAATGTTTATTGTCACAGCATGCTTACAGAATAATTAATATTAATTATTATATTAGACACAGCGTGTGACAAAGGTGCTATTTCAGCGTTTGGTGTTTCTATTTGCAACAGCGCTGGTTTTTGCATAGGGCAATAAATCAATACAGTTTAACTACAATTTAGAATAATACGAATTAACTACATTTCAGAACATTACGAATTAATAACAGTACATTATCAATAATACAATTGATAGAATTAATTAATTAATTAATTGCGAAATCAATAATGTCATGGATAAAAACCAATACAGCGTTCCCAAAAATTACTTACCTAATTAATTACCTTCACATATAGAATAATAAAAAAATGTCTTTCATATCCGCAATTTTACTATCTAGCAAAGCATGCGGCGTTTATCAGTAGTGAGAATACTCATTTTATTATAATTCACAAAAATGTTAGAGCGAGCGACATGGAATGCCACACAAAACAGCAGCCGTCAGTGTGATTGCACGGCAATATAAAACGTACATGTATAGATAATATTAGCAGGATTGGTAACCAGCCTCCGAATTCATCTACTCAGAAGTGTCCAAGAATGTTGAAAACTTAAAATAATCCATCCAGTAGAAAGTTAAATAGCTTGCCTGTAATGGGCTAGTTGTCCTAAAAAATGTAATTAGTCCGTCTTTTAGATTATTCAAAAATAAGGGACAAGTACTTTTTTATTTGTAAATTCGACCAAAAAACGACAAAAATATAGCCCATTAAAGTTACGTGTGACGTCACGCCGTGCTGCATTTTTTAGCACGGAGCATTTTTTAGCACGGAGTGACGTCACACGTAACTTTAATGGGCTATATCTTTGTTATTTTTTGTTTAATCGAAAAAAGAAAAAATACGTGTCCACTATTTTTTTATAATCCAAAATACGGACTAAATAGAATTAAATTATTTTGACGCTGGAAACTATCCTATTGTAATTATTATTATGCTTCTGTGTCATGTCCTCTGTTGATATTAATATTCAATAGTATTAAGATTAAATGTTTTTTCTTTGTTTTTAGGTACAACTATTAACTGTAACAATGATAAAAACCACTTCGTGACTCATATAATTAAGTAACCTTTTTTTTAATCACCATGTTTAATTTTACTGAGTTTTTTTTAACACAATAACTTGTCCTGGTCCCAAGCTAGGATACTCTGTGCTATGGTACCAGGCAAGATGATCACAAACATGGAAATTTACCATTTATACAAATGTATGGCGGCCAACAGTGGTAATTGATTGATAAGGTATATTTTTATGTATGTATTCAGAAATGCTTCCTTACCACATTGTATCATTTCATTGGTTCTTTATTGTGAGAAAGGAGGTAATATCTTGTCATGCCATACAAATTTGGTCAAGATCTGTTGATGGGATTCTTGAGAAAAATATTTAAGTTTTTATCTTTCCAAGTCACCGGCATAGGACGCAATCTGTGGTTAGGTTGCTACCTATGTCGTAAAAAATATATATATATCTTTTACATTTGCGCAAATTAGGAGTCTTTTTAATTTTGTTTAATTAAAGAGTTTTTGTGTCGAGCCTTGGTACCACTAGAAGTTTACAGGTTGTAGGATCTATTTAATTCTATTTATTTAACGCTGTTAAATTAATTATAGCAGCCCAAATCGAAATATTCAGCCTGGGCTCTAAAAATTACCTATTTTAAAAATATTAAAGAACAATCACATTTTTTCATCAACTCATCCTTACTTTTTATGTTCAGCAATCATTATTTACTACATTGTTTGATTTCATTAACTTTTTTGTTTTTTTGTTAAAAATAAGAACACTAAACGTTGGTCAAGATCTGTTGAGGACATCCATGAAGAAGTCACCAAACTCCTTTCTTAGTCTATCTTTTAGATAGTTTTTATTGTGTCTGTAGAGTAACTGAATTTGTTGCTTGAGTGTTATGTACCATTAGACACAGCATGATACGATAAAGCCAGCAATATTATGACAGTATAATGCAAATGTACACCCACATGAATCGGTATTTCCAGGGATTAGCCAATGACCTACTGAAAGACACTTCGCAAATAATTTTTTTTTAATCATGTGTAAGTATGAATTATTTTACTTTGTTTATTTATTTACTATAAGTATCTAATACAAGAAAGTATGTATCTAAAAGGTCCCTAAAAATTGATTTTTGTGTTAAGTATGTTAGTTAAAAGCTGTTTTACCCTGTACAATATTGGTGGGCAGATAATCTGAGTTGAGAGTAACAATTGAGTTTATACATACATACATACATAAGCTCACGCCTGTATCTCAGAGAGGTAGGCGGGGTCAGTTTTGTTAACTGATTTTCTAATTATCTCTTCTCAAGGTCCTAACGCTATATTCTATTTACTGAAGCAAACGACTAAAGGTAAACAAAGACACAGCATCTCTCAAACTTACATGTCACTCAAAATAGCTCATGCACGCAACTTTGCTTGCATCGTATACACACATTGGTTCAGGAAGGTACTGTTTAAGGAAAACAGACAGACAACCAAACAAGACAAGACAAACACTAAAAGAAATAAAATAGCTTAGAGAAGTTGCACTCGCATCAACAACGTCAATCGTGAGTAAATATGGCATCAGGGTGGCTATTTTACTTTTTTTGCCTTATATTAAAAAAGAGGTTCGTAGGCAGCTCTCCATACTTCTTCCTACACTTCGCGTAGCGCATAAGCATAAAAAATCGATTATAATCGGCATTTAACCAAACGTCCGTCATCATTGCTAGTTGAACATATTTGGCAGCAGTAGGATCGCTTTTATTTGAGGACCACTGAAATTTTAGGTATTTTTTGGGGCATAGATCTCTTAAGCAAATGGTATTTTCATATGATAAAATAAAATATTTAGTTAAATAAACTGCGATTGAGGGATAAATCAGGTAATAACAGTGTTATTGTGTTTATTGCTTAGTGGTATTTATTAGGCATATCATCATCATCAACCAATTATATCCCCACCGAGGGGCACGGGTCTCTTCCCTGAGGAAGGTATAGGCCATACTCCACCACGGGGGCCAAGTCCGGATTGGTTAGGCATATGGTTTTGTATAACTTTGCTAAATATTATGCAGTGTTATAAATGTAGCATATTGAAAAACCAAATTCTTGACATGTTGACACTTACTCGCAGGGTTGGATTTCGTACTATAATTATAGTATTTATACTCTAATTTCATGCTTCGTACTATATACTATCCATAACTGGGGAGAGTACAACAAAATACTATAATTTTAGAACAGTCTATAATTAGCCGTTTTCCATCATTTTCGTACAAATGGCCTCTTGTTTTTTTTTTCTTTCGATACTTTACTTTTATTTATTATTTTGTTGGTACGATTGTGCATTAAGTAGTCTCGTTGTGAGTGCATTTTTTTGTGTGAGTGCATTCATTTTTTCATGTTCATTCGAATCGAAATTGAAACGAATGGTGGGTGGGTAAAGTTGGGGGCGGAAAATGACGAAATACCGAGAGAATCCACGCCTAGGAAAAAACGTCTGAATAGAGGCGACATGGTCGAAAACCAAAAGTACTATAATTTTGTACAAAATACTTGAAAATACTATCTTTTTTGTTTTTCTGTGCTCTCCCTTTCAACGTACCTAAATCCAACCCTGCTTACTCGTTCGCTTCAATAAATACAGTGTAGTGATTAATTAACACCAAATACAACAAGGGGTTGCAAGTCAGCCTACATCATATTTTTATTTTATTGCAACTGTACAAATGAATAAATAAATAGGTTAATAAATGTAAAAGGCATGGCTGCAGCTAACTAAATATACAAACAATATTGCGAAACACCTATGCCATGCAAAATAATAAAACATTGTCCACTAAGGTAATATGCAACAACTTAAAAAAAAAATTAACACAAAAAATTCAATACGCATAGGGAATATAGGTGTGATAAAGGAGAAGCGCACTAACAGTATTCTTGAAATAAAGTAGTAGTGTAAATTTTGAGTAGGTGTTTGCAGAGTTAATGTATTGGAGAAGTTACATATTAGAGTTCAAGATCATAATGTACTGGATGACAGTGGCGGCGTAGAGGGGGGGCGGTGGGGGCGGTCCGCCCCGGGTGCCAAGCACCAAGGGGTGACAACTCACTCCAATAGAGCTGCAGAGAGCTATGTTAGAATGTCTAGATAGATTTTACGCAGAACTAGACCATCGCTGCAGAGCAATGGATGACATTCTCAAGACATTTGGCGTTGTTCAGCCTAAAACTCTGCTAACGTCAACAAAAGAAGAGCTTCGGGATATAATTCCAAATCTTACGAAAGTTTATGACGAATTTACTGCGGAAGAAATGAGTTTGGATATTTTACGTCTGAGGCGCCACTGGGAAGCCGCCAGCATTTCTTTCCAAGAAGCGGTTCAGAATCGCTCGTAGCCTGGGCTGCCTGAGTGATCTTAAACGACCACTAAGGTTAAGCAACATACGACGCGTTCAGTCCATGGACTAACGCTATTGGCATTTTTCCGTGCGGTTCCGTACTTCCCGAGGAACGTTAAGCAGTTGATTGATTGATTGATTGATTGAAGACGTTTATTCTAATAAATGTACAGTAAAATACTGAAGTTGGTTTCTGCCAAACTGCATAACAGTTTGTTGGCAGATGCTGTTAGTTTTACAATTTTAAGTACAAGTAGGTAAATACAAAAAATATATTAGAAGCGCCCTACACACTACCTTCTTGCTTGCCCTACGCCTAAGGCTTGGGTTCGGTTAATCACATGACATCATGGACGAAATAATGACATTGCCACAAACAAGAGGTCAGTGTGCCGGGCAGAATCAAAACAAGCTAACTACATACGGTATAATTTGATTTAACTCAGCTACTACAATTGACTCAACAGAAATTCTGTTACTTTTTTCTTATATGTAACTTTACAGACATTCTCGCATCTTAAAGTAACAGGAAGATCATTTAATATTTTCGGAATGAGATATTTTCTCATACGCATGACATAATAATTCAGAACTCTAGGTATGACCAGTTTTTTGTTGGTGCCGGCAGCCGTTGCTGTTGTTTTATTTTGGGGCTGCACAGTAGAAAACCGCCCCGGGTTGACATCTATGCTACGCCGCCACTGCTGGATGATAAAGATAGTTGGACTCTGTCTCTACTCCTACCGAATAAAAATGTGAGTTTATTCAAAGTTACTTCATTTGTAGTAAAGAACTACGTGATATTTCGAAGAAAACCATTTTTTATTCATAGATATTAATTTTTATTAATGTAATTTCATTAATTTTTTAATTTTATTTAATCCGAAAACGCCGGAATAACGAGCAAAAGAGACACTGCATCACGTTATAGCGCTATCTCTTTTGGTCATTACTTTAAAACCTTAAAAAAATGCTCTATGCTCTCATGTAACGTAAGGGTTCCGAAATAACACATTGTTCGTACAAGTGTGCGACATCATAAAATTGGTTTGAGTAAATCAACTAAAGTTATGACAAGGGACAGAATTGGTAAATAAAATTAAGTAACAATGTCTGCGATTATTAGACGAGTCTACGGAATATACGGCCTCCCGGCTCTATGAAACTAGTAGATAACTAGAAAAAAAATATTGGATTACAAACAGTTGTTTGTAAGTCTTTGTAGTTACAAAGACTACAGCTTGATAATTAGTGTCACCAGAAGGTGGAGAATTACTTCTCAAAGACTACATTGATGTACTACATTTCGAAATATATAACACAAGATAACTATTTAGGATGGTGTGTCCAGCACAGAACGCAAAAATATAAATAGGAGCAAGAGCTCGTTCGAATCTAGAAGCGCGATACGTGACCAATTAATAGTAAAAAAGTCCACTTACCGTAAACACGGTATTGATGTCAATATCACGCACCAATTCACTTTAACTCAATGTAGAAACTCATTGACGAATTTATTTGAACTTGCTGTTCCCACTGTAGCGCGTCTTTAATTATTTAAACAACACAAGGAAATCATATTTTCGCAGAAAATTACAATTCTTTAATCCGAAACACTCCACTTTTTGTTCGTTGACAGATGGAAAACTTGTTGCTTGAGCGCTTGAGCAAACAAAGCCACAGAAAATAATCGTAACGTCAACGTCAATTAGGTACTATGTAGGTATCTACTTATTTTGTATGCTTGTTCCACACTTCTCAATGGTAGACTGTCTCGCTCGCATGACTCATGATGTCATGATCAGCGTTGCCAGAATGTTACAAAAGTAACATTTTACGTTACTTTTGGGCCTCTCACTCATGTTACCTCCATGTTACACGACCCAATATGTTACTTTTGTGTTACTTCATCTCTATTATGTTACGATGGCGTTTTTCATATTTATTGATGACAAAGCGGGTTATAGTATTGAAAGACATTCTTAAATTGGGTGGTACCTATATTAGACAAACATAATTAATTGCGTGTCTTTTTCAACATCGCCAGTCGATTTTTTCGAACGGGACAAGAAACTTATTGTACTTTTTGTGTAATAAACTGCCAATGCCATAATAAATTATTGTATCGGTTTCTACAATAAAAAAAGGTTATTTTTTGATCTGCCTCGTGTTGTATTGACTATCTGTCACTGGCAACACTGCTCATGATGCATGACAGAGATGGACCAATGAGAATGAGAATGTTCGCAAACCAAGAATGTTCTCGGTCACAGAACATTCTCGGAGCTGCAGCGGGCGAGCTGAGTTTAAACATTGACTTCTCATGGGAACATAAAAATTTAATCTAGTTGTTAATTCATGTAATTAAACTTGGGTAAGTATAGGGTGAGTTTAAATTCGCTAAGTAAATTCGCTTTTTTAAGTTAAACATGATTTAGAAATAAGTAGCGCTAGTCTTGAAAAAAAGAACGCGTAAAAATAATCTTTTTGGTACCCAATATTACTTCACTCTAAGCGTAATAATAACAATATCTTAACGTAAAATACAAAAAATCGAAGAAACAACTATGGGTTCAGCATTTTATACGCATATAGAACGAAAGAAACTTGAGCATTTAACACAACTGAAAAAACGTTACCGTATTCTTAGCGCATTTGATTTAGATTTTCAGTTTTCCAAAGGATCGGAAAATACAAGTTTGTTTTACAAATACTGTTCATTTATCAATAATACTTTTTATAATAGTGAAAAGAATATTCCCTCAAATAACGCTGTATAGTATATTGACGTGCACTCTATGCGCACGTACCTTCAAGGCCAAGATCGGCTTCATAAGTCACCTGAGGGCACACCAGTGAAACCAGTGAAGCCAGATAGCAGTCGCGATAGCCGAATACGGCTAGGAGGATAAATACACCGGTTCTGTAAATCATCAGTTCCAGCTCCAGCTGAGAGTCTTTCAGTGTAGACAAAAGTTATAAGCTAGCTTTTATACCAATTTTTAGCGCCTTCTCTTTTAAGGACCAAATAAGTTGCCTTAATTAGTTTCCAGAACGGCATGGCTATGAACCCAAATGCGCCGCTTTGCAACAAGAATTCGGCCCTGTTGCTCTTGGATCACTGCACTGTGTGTAAGCATCTTGGTGCCATCTGGATACCCTGGCTTAGCGCTGATGCGCGCTGCCAAACTCGTGATTACCTATCCAGATAGACCAAACCTTTTTTACCGCTCCTTTTGTACATTCCATTTCTGGGTACCGTCCCCCAATCCTTACATTATAGATAAAAGATTAACTGAAATGTTTTTTTCTTTTTCAACTACCGATTGGGAGGTTTGACGATGATTAAAGGCCTAATTATGCTAACAAAATACTGATGTTTGCGTTAGCAATTAGTTTGGAATTTGACAGTTTAGATGTTTGGAATCATTCGGAATTTGGTGCGCGTAATGAGTAGGCGCACATCAAGAGAACCTGAATCGATTTAGTCTTTGCACACCTACGAACCCAGGATGTTGGTTGGAATACAAATTTTTACAATAACGTTTACAAGAAAATACTTCAGTAGGTACCTATATATAACATTATTGTGACCACCGTGTAACACCTGGATCCAACGCAGTAATTACACACTTACATTATAATTATAAGATATAATATCTTTTTTTTTAGCCAGTTCTGTGTCCCCTGCTGGGCAAAGGCCTCCCCTTTAGATATCCACTCCTCCCTGTTCCATAATATCGTCGTGAGAGAATATTCTCTCTCCACTCGTCACGACCCGTGTGAGATAGCGTTAACTGGCACGGCGCGCGGTGCGGCTCACATCTCTTGTGTTTCATGTGGAGAGTGTGCGCGCGGCGTGACAGATATCTTGTTATCTGTGTTAGTATTAACGAAGACTAGTATCTAGTGATGTAACAGTGGAAGCCTCCCATTGTATCGAGTTGTCAGACGTAGCCTACTTGCAACTGTGAAATACCTACATTTTTGGACACCATGATGTCTTTTAACCTCTCAGGCAGAACACTTTTTCTGTCAAAGCTAAATTAAGTTACAGAGTAATATATAAACTCGGCAAAACGAGGGTCCAGTTCTAGAGACTGGTGCCTCTGCCTACTCCTTCGGGGATAACGGGCGTGAGTTTATTATTATTATTATAGTAATATTTTAAATTTATCACAGTTTTTAAAGAATAAAACATGCTCATACAACTTTACTGTGGTCTATATCATCAAAGGTATGAGTCCAAAGTATGAGGACGCGACTTTCCAATACATTAACTGTCAAATTCTCCCGACTTTTGGCGTTGTCGCGCGCGACTCACGTCCTCATACTACCTTTGCAGGTTCGAAATTTGATTCAAAGTGCAGGTGGTTTCTCGGGGCTTACGGGGTTAAATGGTTATGGTGATTACATGGAACATTTTATAAAATAAAATAAAAACACTATGCTCAGTAAAACATGATGCATTACATTACCTAATTTACCTTATTGAGAGCAAAAAGGTTAAAGTAAGATAAGTCTCATGGCAACTTCCAGTGGTGGGGAGAATAACGATGTTAGAAATATCGTTCTAAATAAATTTCTTTCGGAAACTAGATGGTCTGCACGGCGCACGTGCCAATGCTAATAGCGACCATAATAAATAGAATAACAATTTTTGTATACGAAATTACTCTCGAAAAGGGTTTTTTTTTTTGTAAAAGTATGTATCGACAGTACACAATCCCATCACTAAGAGTGAATCTGTTTAAAAAAAAACTAGCGTTGGGCACGTTCTGAATGAGCTGTTTTCAGATGAACTAAAAAAAAATATATTACGGCTGTCAAAAGAATGCAATTTTGGACCTCAGCCCAATAGCCATGTGTGATACATCATAAAATAGGTCTCAGCGAGCTGAACAAAAGTTACTATGACGCCAATAGTATAGTATATAATAGACGTCATAGTAACTTTTGTTCAGCTCGCTGAGAAAAAGTTACTATGACGCCAATAGTATAGTATATAATAGACGTCATAGTAACTTTTGTTCAGCTCGCTGAGACCTATTTTATGATGTATCACACATGGCTATTGGGCTGAGGTCCAAAATTGCATTACTTTGACAGCCGTAATATTTTTTTTTTAGTTCTTCTGAAAACGGCTCACTTTTAATCTGTGGTTAATATCCTAGACTTTATCCTCATTGTATCCAAAGAGAATATAACCACTACTCAACGTACATCGTACCGTATGCAAGGACTTGTGTATTACGTCTATATTGTGTATTACGTGTATTACGGATACTGACAGACACACGTGCTCATTAGTAGCACGAAAGCATGCTTTTATTGAGCAAGTGCTTTACTCCCAATCTGTTCTATATTTTTGTATTCGATGTTTCTATTCGTCTTCCTTTTTTTGAGGTTTGATAACCTAAAGCCGGGTCCGCTGCGCCATGTTACGCGTGTTACAAAAAGTAACACGTAACACGTAAATATAATAAAAATGGGACGTGGTATAACACGTTAAGTGTTACATAACGTTATGTTACGTGTTACGTAACACGTAAAGTGTAAATTCCACTCCCCATTTTTGTTTTAATAACGTATTACATTTTTTGTAACACGTAACATGGCGCAGCGGACCCGACTTAAGACTGCATTGTTGTTGTCAGTGTACTGTCTTAAGAAATCATAAACTTATTTCAACGTAAAGAATTTACATTCTGTTTGTTGAATGTCTATGTGCTTACATACAGAAAAGATTGGGAGTAAAGCACTTGCTCGATTCCCTCCGGCCGTTTTCGCAACTGCGTTTCGTAACTGGTTGCGAAACGAATGTTTATTCCTTGTTCGCAACCAGTTGCTAATCAAGAAAACTATTTCCTTAGCCGCAACTAGGCATCCTAACGGTCATGTTTCGCAACCAGTTGCGGTAAAAGATTATTTTTTCCTTATTCGCAACTATCTTTGTTCGTTTCAATTTTGTTGATTCGTATTACAAACTTTTCAAAAAGACACTAACATCTACAATAATATCAATAGACAATATCTAGTCTTGACAATATACCTTTAAGACCACGTCAGTGTGGTGAAGGCCTCCCATCATCATCATCAACCCATTACGTCCCCACCCAGGGGCACGGGTCTCTTCCCTGAGGAAGGTATAGGGGTCAATATACGCTATTTGAATTTCTATGGTCCATGGAGAAATATTATGTTAGATATTATTGCGTCCGTATGCTTAAGCATTAAAGAATATGGTCTTTCATTTGGCCCACATAGTCTATTCACGATAATTGTTTAATTTAAGACATTAATCGTTAAAAATGGTTGTAAATGTATACTCCTCTGGCCTCCCTGGTCGTTGGAGTATTTCCTCTGGCAAGTCTATGTTTTTGTATTTTATAGTTACGAAATTGTATATTTGCACAATGCAATGTTTATTGTGTGTCGATGTCATGTATTACGTTAAACGGTGATCAGAAAAGCGAGTGATATGTTTTTGTAGGTTTTGTGCAATTTTGTCACTCCTCTGGCATATTTCATGTTTTATTTTAATACGTATTTAATACGTGTCCCCTTTTTTAGCTATAATCAATAGCCTCTCACTTCCCTGCTTTAATTTGTGACTACTCTGCCAATAGTGTCAGTCCTCTGGTAACACATTTTCCTCTCGTGCTTATGAAATTCAAAAAAATGGAAAAATCTTCTGGCCCTCATAATTAAACATTTAAAAATTGTGTCAAATATAGAAATTATCAATATTGAATGGAACAGATTACATTTCCTTCTGGGACACAAAACAATAAAATACCGTATATTCACCCATAGCCCATACTCCACCACGGGGGCCGTCCAGTCCGGATTGGCGGAGGCTTGTAAGACTAGTGGCTGGTCTTACTGTCAGAAGTTTTCAAGCCTCTCTAAGGCCTCTGACTTGGCTTAACGACTGCCATCTATCGACGGCAGCCAGCACCAACTGCTTAACGTACCTTGCGAAGCACGGAACCGCTCGGAAAAATTCCACTAGCGTTAGTCATAGACGGTGACGTGACCCATCCATGGACTTAACGCGCCGTATGTTGCTTAACCTTAGTCATCGTTTTAAGATCACTCGGGCAGCCTAGGCTACGAGCAATTCTCCGAAAGGCCTCCCATAAAATGTTTATTTTATTTTAGTTTATTTCATTTAGGTTAAGAGAACTACATAAGATTACTTTGTTGCATTACAAAATATATATAATTGTGTTAAGTAATTAAAATTTCTTACGATTTAATTTCCTTTCTATAACGAATATTTATTAGCGTTTGGTTGCGAATAAGGAAATTAATTTCTCGCATCGCAACTCTGCAAGTTTGGGAAGATCGTATTTCTTTCGCAACCAAGTTGCGGCTAAGGAAGAAGTTTTCTTGATTCGCAACTGGTTGCGAACAAGGAATAAACATTCTTGTTTCGCAACCAGTTACGAAACACAGTTGCGAAAACGGCCGGAGGCGCTCAATATAAGCATGCTTTCGTGCTACTAATGAGCACGTGTGTCAGTACCATTCGGAGACCGTGGCATGGACGTAAAGTCCATGGACCGTAGTATCTCCAACTGTTTACAGATGGCGCCACTGAGATTTGCGTTGACGTTTGTTTTGATTTAAAGTGTTGATTTTCGGATTATTTTACGAAAAATTACTTTTAAACGTCGCCGCGAATGCTTTTAACTGAAAAGGGGAAAGCCATAGGTAGATTAAAAACCAAAACTAAGAAAAAGAAGAAACTGTAATAATCTTAAACCTTTTATGAATTAGTACCATATTGGCCTTAAAAAAACCTAATATTATAAGATTTGAATACAACATACCTACTAGGTATTGAATTTTGAAAATTCAATGAACATAGGTACAACATACCTACACGAACGTATGTATAGTACTAAGTACCTACCTAATTAATAATCAAATAAATCTTGATTGATTTTGATATTTTATGTAGATACCAAAATGACGTATCTACTTGCATCAAACTTAAATAGGAGTGGCATTGTTTTTTATAAAAACTTATTAGAAACAGTTAGGTACCTACGTAAAATAATAAATTTTATATTTATTTTATAAAAGGCTTATGTTTTTGAGTAGATTGACTTTTCGATAGGTGAAAAGTATTACATTATCGTAGAGAAAAAAATTACGCACGGTGCATAAACTCCTGTCTGGTGGGCCGATCGGCTCATAATAACAAGTAAATAACAATGGTGGATGTTTAGATGTTTTTTTTTTTATAAGTCATACCAAGGAGAATTAAATTCTACTTGGTCATACATAGGTACATATTGCATATGATTTATGTGTAAAACAATGTTGCGTTGGTCATGGTCATCCACTGAAGTTTAATTTAACTAAACTGGCACTATGTAGTGCGTTTCCCATGAAATGTAGTGATTTATAAATCACATCACAAACTACAACATAAATTGTTTTAATAATTTTATTAATTTTCAATAAGTATTACAATGTACTTACAGTAAAATATTTCTTGATCGAGAATATAAATAGAACAAAATTCATAGATTAGGTAGGTAACTGAAAATTACAAAATGCTTTGGTGAAGACAGTACAGAAGGATGGGCACACATTTAGAGTGCTATCAATATAAATTACAAGTACCTACCTACAATACATACAGGTAAGTACATACAGACAGCAACAAATACCCGGCAACAAGGCGCAACCAGTGAAAAAAAAAAACAAGTTATTTTTATAATATTTATTTTTGTGTGCTCTTCGACTGCTTGGCTGAGGCGTATTTTCAAAAAAATAATACCTATGCTAAGATTTTGTAAAAAATAGTCTATGCCGATTCCCGAGTGCTTATACTGAGTTTTTTCCTTCACTTTCGATAGCGAGAGCGTTTGCAATTTGTATAGGAGTGACAAAGCGCGCCACATAGTTGTCTCTTTGTCACTCCTATGCAAATCGCAAACGCTCTCGCTATCGAAAGTGAATGAAAAAACTCAGTATACGCACTCCGAAACCATGAATTTGTCAAAACAATGGTTTAAAAGATCTATGGGTATGAATGTGACCGCGGAGGACTGCGTGGTCATGGCCGAGACTTGAAATTTAGGTAAAACAGGTTGAAGTTAGTGAATTTTCACTAACGAAAATTAGTTTTTTTTGGAACGCCGTGGCCGAGGAGTCGAAACGCTCCAATCATTATTAGAACTTTGGCGTAGGGTCAAAAACCTAGAATTGATTACATGAAATCCTGAAAACAACAAATCCTGCCCCAGCAGCTCCAGCCGATGCATTGGAAACAAACGACATATTAATTATTAGCAAGGCGCCTTTCGCCTTCATTAGTAGCAACTAATCAGCGGTTTTGTACCTACAATATGTGTGTGTATAGTATGTCGTAGAATCACTGTTCGGCGGGGTTTATAGTGAAAATGTATTAGGTAGTTGTAGAGAAATCTTTATCGCTACTATCTAACTTTGTACCTGGCTGCTCCGAAATAAAAATATTTTTTTCAGTTCCCGCATTGTTGCTTTATGAAACGGGACCCAAGCATCGCTTGGTCCTATAGAATATCTCAAAATCAAAGCAAAAAGGAAATTAAAAATTGTGTCTTCGTTTTATTTCGGTTTAAAGATAACTATATGGAAATAATTAAATACGAGGGTCTTACTTAGGCCATGTTTCTTAAAGGGGTACTGGAAAGGGGTTAAGTTAAGAGTAGGTACCATACATTAGTAAGATCGGACTACGTATTACAAAAGTAAGAAAACCATTGGGTGTGCATATCTTTTTTATTAGTGTAAGGATGTTAGCTACAAACTTGTCTTGTCTGTGCATCCCTGTGTCACACTTAAATACATAACTTCATTTGCAAATACCTTTACGTCCGCCAAACATATGTACATAAGATCCATCGAGTACAAATTTATAGCCAAAAATAGATACAAGTTCTAGGTATAAAAATACTTTCCAAATCACACGTTTTACAAAAACCAGCTTTTGCCATCGCAGAAAGCTAAATAGCCTGGCAACAAAGCTACATTAAGGAGAAGACAGGACAACCTGGCGCAGCGTTTCGATTCGCTGATAGAATCGCCATTTTTTTAAATGCTTCCCATCCCATTCGTGTCATACAAAATGGCGCCAGTATCTTATCGGACGCTATTTTTGCGTCACTCCTAATCCGCTTTCAATAGATCTTCGGCACAACCGAGCATTTTTTATTTTTAAAAGTAATGGATAATACCATCCATTTAAGTTTACTGACAGATTTTTTTGCTTATATTCTTCAAAAAGGCAAAAGTGCCGGAATATAGGTACAGAGGTACCTGTTGATCAAGTCCTCAAAGTTTCATAGTATGTATAGATATTATACTTATTTTAGTCAAAATATATTTTAGTCGCCCAATAAATAGACGCCGGACGACTATGTACTAACACTTTTCGGTACCTAGGCCTCACATCAATAAATCGCACCGTACAATCTTAAACTCAGACAAATACAAAACAAATAGTACAAATACTCACGCAAACTACATCTAAGAACAATTGGCTTACATTTTGAGCTCCAAAAGAAATACGCATTACTGTTGTTCGTCATAATACTCCGTATTTCGCCGACTGATACGAATAGCATGCTCAAGTAAAAAACCACAATAAATGCCAACAATAGGAATCTTGGGAATATATTATAAATATTAATTGTTCTCCAGGAATAAAATAACTTGTACAAAACCAAACTTTCGTACAGAAATAAAAATAACACTGCGAGCACCTACACTGCAAGACAGTATCGCAAAAATGACAGCCAACCTCCGATAGAAGGTGGCACCGGAAGAAGAAGGAATAAAATGTTATAAATACCTTCACAATTATATACACACCAATAACGGTGTCAATACTCCGTTATTGGGGTGAATAATATAATTAACATGTTCAAATATCATAATAAGCCGAATTAGAGTATAATAATGTAAAAAAATACAAATAAGATAATATCTAAACAACTATTATTGCTACATAATAATAATAATTAAAAATTATTTGAAGATAAACTAAAAAAAAGGCGTTACAAAAACTACCGCAAATAAGTAAAAATTGGTAAAATTCGATAAAAAACTGTGTTCACGGGGCCGTGCAAAACAACTTGTCAAAGAACAATGGGTAATTTTGTATGGACCACGTACCCATCCTTGTAGCGGTATAGACCAGGTGTCACTTAAAATATGTACCTTTGTAACCCTTAATAAAGAACGAAACAAATGAATTTGAGAAAGTAGTTAGAACAGAAATGCGTTAAAGGTGAATATACATTCAGTATTTCGACATTTTTATATTAAATCTTCCACTTTATCTGTTTGGCACTGCTCCGTGAATACGGAAATTTAATGTGAGTTTTATTGAAACTTTAAGTGGCTACAAAACTTTGTTTTAGTTAAAAGGAGGCTCTTGAAATTTGACTAGAAAGTTGTAGACACAGTATAATTTCGATCAACCTAATTAATTTTTGAGTTCCTTTAAATATAGATTTACCTAGAATACCATTTAGTTTTACGCTTTAAATTTAACATTTAACACGTCATGATACTTTGGCCCTTTGGGTGTTTGACAGATGGAATGTCACTTTATAAACGGTTATAGGTGGTAGTAGCTCTAGTTACCACCATTCCTGAGACATGTTTTAGGTCTAATAGTTTCCACCTTCCTAACAGACAGCATAGTGCAACTCGGTAGGCGAGCCCTTGAATGCTTATTATTTTAATAATATATAGACATTACAGTCTTGACTACACCTATTACACCAATCTTAAATATCTAATAATGTTGGGTTTACACTGAAGAGTCCGGTAGCGTAATTGAGTTGGTTCTGTCCTAGCCAACGAAGGTAAGATTCTGGTTACCTATTTAATTTATATTCGACAATAGTAATTATCCCTGTGATATTAATATTAAGTTAATTGGGCCTTTAAACGTTTGTAAGACATACAAATTAACTACAACACTTTCGCTGGGTGGTTAAAATTGTGAAACTATCACTGTAGTAATATTAAAGAAAGTTTTTTTCGTCAATATTCTGTCATAATTTAAGAAACTTCGTATAATACTTTATTCGTGACCTAAAATACATTAAATTACGTATCAATACTTGGTAGGTACTTACCTACTATAAAAGCTGGTAGGTAGAAGTCGGGTTGTGTTAAACTGTCTACTTTAAGGTACGATTATTAACGGGGATTATTTTTAAGGATGGAATGCCAATAATACTAAACTGAGCTGTTTTCGAAGTTAGCTTACGCTTATAAATATTGCATGCTACAGTGCTGCGGTGGAAAACTAATGCTGAGGAGATAACTTGCACAGTACAATTATATTTTGATTATCTGTGTAACACCAAATATTATTAATCGTCACTAAATTGATTAAGTGCAAAACATCTACATGATTAGTAATGTTCAGAGCGTCAAACATCATATTAAGATTCAGAACTGCTGCATAAATCTATGCAATAGTATGTAATTGTATAATATATCATATATTTATTAGTAAGATTCAGAAACCAAATAGAATAATCTACATTATTAACATTAATTTCTCTATCTATATTAATAACATTAATTCAGTGACTGGGTAAAATTTAATTTAAAATATCTAAAGTATATTTTTATGACTGATTAGAATTGAGCCTCTGCAAATGAAATTATAAAAACAAGAGATTCGGTCCCGCCGTGGACAAAATATATAACAACTAAATAATCTCATAAAAATAACAACTTAAACAGCTAAAAAGTAACAAAAATCACATTGTCTTATTCAGCTATAAGGAACAGCACAATCTAATGGGGTGATTTCACGTCACATCAAGTTTACTATACTTAAAGAGACCATATTTTGAAATCTTATTTATCAGAAGATTACCATAATAACAGTTAGACTACATCCACTTTCAGGCCAGGACAGCTAATTACCATGTGCATCGGGCTGCCGCGTGATTTAAACTTGAGCCAGCTCCTGTCCATAATGATCGTTATCGAGCGACAGTACACTGATACTGTCCTTCAGCTCCACGTTGCCGTTGAACTCGACGACCGTCTCTTTCTGTTCGATGATGGCGACGTTATTATTTCCGAAGCAGTCGTCGTCTGAGCACACGCACTCTATGTCCTCGTCCTTTACAGTGACGGTGACGACGTTGGGGTCATTGTGGACGAGGCTGACGATAAGCTGAGCGGGCTGGTCGTTCTTCGGGATGACGTCTGGCTTCTTGCGCCTGCGGGCCTGCTGGGATTTTGTCGGCTGGACGGTAGTGGGGAGTGGCCTCACGTTATCTGAGGACGAAGAGGTCTGGCGCTGGAATGACTTGAAGTTCCTACGGAAACCACCGGTGCCGCAGCGGCATGTCTTCAGCATCTTCTCGCGCCTGAAACGAGACGAGGACTTTAGGAAAACTGCCTATTGACACGGTCTCGGAAGCATCGCACGTTTTATACACTCAAATAACGTCACCGTTAGATGTGTGTATAAAATTGACTTTGGCTCGCCGGTAAATGTGCAGGCGGAACCTCTTTGAAAGGCGATGACTAGCACGCAAACTACAGAATTTTTAAATAGTAAAAACACTAGATTGCCAATCATAAAAACCACAAAAACACTAGACGAGACGATAAATGAAAATAATAAAATGCAATTTACAAAATTTTGTGATGTGAATAAAACATTTGGAAAATTAATTTATTGTGCTAAGCAAGCACTAAACTTGAATAGCATGAAAACTCTCTTGACCTCTGCCAACTATGAGTACAAGAGTAAAACCAACTGTCAAGACTTTTTGGAACCTTGTAGATTCTCAAATCCAAATACTCGATTTGATTGCTCCGTCGTGCCTTGAATGAAAACTGAGAATAAAAGTCACACTAACCATTATCAGACTAACCAAGCGACTATATACTTCCACAGTTCTCTGAAACTTTGCATAAAACACTCGAGTTGAAATAGAATGTGTTTTTTTAAATACGACCGATACCTGTAATCGCATCCAGTCCCATGGAAAACCAACCATGTTACTTTTCAGACAAGGCTCAAATTTCCTGCACCCAATCCCAGTCCAAAGATGCATTCTTTACTTACTACACTACAGTGCGCCGCTACGAGAAACCCACGATGCCAAGCGACCTGCTGTGAAGGCCAATCTTCGAAAACTGGCACGTATGAAGCATTTTTTTTTCACAATGTAGTTGAAATAAGTCACATTTTGTCTTTAGTACTGATTCTGCCCTCCCACAAAATGTCATGTGGTGGTTTTGCTAGACCCCGTCTTGCTCAAGCGATTAATAGGCCCCTAATAACAGATGCAACCATATTGTTTCTAAAAATATGTCCTGTTTCTCCTCAGGCGTTACAACATTAATAATTATTTTGAACATTAAGCCAGGAAAATTTTAAGGTTTTATTAGTAGACCCAACTTTTTCACTTTCATCCCGATATTTGGAAAAACGGAACTGCCGGCTGGTATTTTAACTGTCATTTGAAGATGGATTAGATTGGAATGGCCGAATGCAGAAAAGAGTGGCGTGCCTCAATGTATCAGTGGACAAATACCTGCTGATGGATTGGAATGGAAGGCGAAGTGGATCGTTGTGGCGCGTTGCGTAAACTGCCGCTGTCTGACCCAATTTTTTGACATAATGTGAGGTTAGAACGTTTTTTGACTTGCCAATACATGCTCATTCGTGCCAGATTTCGGTAATACAGCTGTCTCATAAGGTAGAGCAAATGACAATTCTGTTTAAGTACAATAAGTATCTTACTTAAGTATGTCACTTAACTTTGTGTAGAAAAATTGCCCGTTTGCTCTACCTATTCTCTCCGCACCAGCGGGGTTGTAGAATACGCGAGAGGTTAAGAAACAAATTATCGGACGTGATTTTAGGTCGTGGATTCTGTCAGTGAAAACACCGTGCAGTATGACATAACACCCGTGTATCTACAAAACCGTAGTAACAACATAAAGCCACGCACGATATGTTCCCTCGAGTTCTGTCCCTCAATATAGATAGGATCCGATGAAAAAATCCAAAGCGAAATTCGTATATAAAAATATTTAAAAACTCCTTTAAACAATTCGTCAGTAGATACGCCCATTGACAGACGATTTTTAGACATATTTTCATAATTTTAATAATTGAATAATTTACTGAAAATAGTTAACTGAAAGTGGGGTTATCTATTGTATTGTTTATAGGAAAGGAATGGGTGGAAACCTATGGGTGTATTGTGAATCAGAACCCTCACTATTTTGGCGGAGTGGAATTAGCCGCGATTGCACATAGTACGGACGAAGCATTAGACTTTAGAGTTTTACGGCTGTGTTTACGTAGGCCATGCTGTCTCACTCGCACAATATAACACTTTTGGTGGTCGTAATAAACTGAATATACTTTTGATAAATGCGGTCTTAGGATTTGGAGGGTAATTAAATTATAATAATATTGATATAATATTTTTCTTATTCTGCAATTACCTTCCTAGTTTTTTATAGGGATAATTATACACCAAAATTGAAAATTTTGGAAACAACTTGTATTTAATGTTTTCTACTTAAGGCGAAACAAAAAAATATTTAAAATTACTGAATTAATTTACCAATTTTACCCTCAGAAAAGGGAAACACTTATCAAAAGTATAACATCTTATTATTATAATAGAGACAGCATGCTCAACATGACAGCAGCCTCAAGGCATAGCGCTTCACACGCGGTGCGACGCCATAAAAAGACAGCTAGTGAATTCACTTGCTTTCTCGTCCCGCAGCTACGTGCTTCTCTCGCTTCACTTCAGTTCGATCAACACGCTTCATCTTTTAAGGCGAAATCAGACGATTCACACGGGTGTTCTCTTTCAATCCCCGATCACAAACATGGTCAAATTTAATCAAGAATTAATTTATTGTAAAAAGTGAAGTAAAAGTAAAATTGTTTATTGCCAAATGAATGAATGAACGAGTGAATGAATGAGTGAAGTTGTAATTTAGTAAATGAGGATTTATTATGACCGGGTAATAAAAAAAATGGGAGCCAAATTAAATTACGTGCTCCGGATGTACTGTTTTGACGTATTATCTCTTCTTCATTATTAGAAAAAAAAATCTATTCCGAATGAAGTCAGCAGAATGCAGCATCTTTGAATCTGTACATGTAAGCCTCAAGATGGTTATTTAAAGGACAGTTTTTAAGCTACTTCATCTGTCAAAATGAAATGTTTTGGAACTACGGCGGATAACCCAACAGGGCCCACACAGTAAACCACAATAATGGCGCTGTTCACAACATTCATTCGGCATTCATTATTTTTTTAGACTCTTGATCCGGAGAGGGAGATCGGAAACGCAAGACGAAAAAGAATTAAAGGTGAACCGTTTGCCTTCGCCTTAAGCGTCCCTGAGTGAATCTCCTCGAAATCGTCGCCGCCATTATCATCTATGTCCATCGTTTGTCAGCGCAACAAGTGTTAAAAATGTTTTCTTTTCTTTATTAAGATTTGATTGACCCAAGGTCTGTTCCTCAGTACTGACCTTGAAAATAAAAATGTAATCCATTGTTATTTTACAGTTCAGTCCTGAGGAGGTTAAACATTGTATCATCAATTACTATATATTTAATACACTTCTGTTGTGCCAGTAACTGTGAGAGGCTACTGCGAGCGATGACAAAGTGGCCATGCTGCATTTTTGAACATGATCGGAAATCTCAAAGCTCAAGATATTCAATAAAAAGCCTTGACCTTAAATGACTTTTTTATGTCAGCAAACACTGTATGAGTATGAATCCTTTGCCTTACTTACAAAAAAAAATGAAATTTGTTTATTTTTGGGATGTATGGCAAAGACTTTTTAATCATGCTCTAATGACGTCACTAACAGCAAAATTTAAAAAAATATTAATATAAGAGATGACGAATAAAACTCTTAAATACTGAATTTTTTTCTTACAATAGTCAATATTTCAAAAATAAGTAACATGGCCAATTAGGTTTTTGGTCACACGAGGCTACTTTTTTACAGTAAAACAAAAATCTACATTCGACATTAGTTCGATTTCATTGACTGTATATTTAGAACCGCAAATCGGGTTGATTAGAAACTGGAGTATGAATAAAAACAAAAAGTACGTAATGGTTTTTTGTCACCGATTTTCTACTGAACTTATAACTACAGAATGTCTCATGGCAGATATGATCAGATTTGTAGAAACGTCGCTATACGATGATAAGATAAGAATATTCTTTATTGAACACGAGGAAAAAACACAAATATAAAATATTTACAAGGATATTATTAAATTGCTGTAGCTAGTAAGTTCTGTAAATCAGTGACTTATATACATACATATAAACTTACGCCTGTGCCTATCGCGGAGTAAGCAGACACCAGCATCTGCCATTGCTACGATCAGTGCCCAAAAACTCTTGTCCACTTTCAGTTTCTAACCACCCCGTTTCACTGAACATTTCTCGTGTGAACCGCGAGAGCGTATTGCGAAAAACGACGGCGACACTTCGAGCAGACCCGCCCGCGCGTGCATTCGCCGCCAACACCGTCCGCGGGCCAGTGAAATACTCACTCGGCGACAGCCGTCTCCCGTTGTTCCAGCTGCAGGCGGACTGCGCAGACCTCGAGGTAGAGCTCGTTGGCGCGGGTCAACTGCTGCTCGTATACTTGACGCATGTAGCGGGCCGTGCGTTGTTGCTCGCGGCGGCTCCAGGTGGGCGGGTCGCTCGCGGGCGGGCTTAGAGGCCTGCGCGGGGGGCGGGCTTACGGGGGGGCTCGGAAGCTTCGACCAACTCGCGCAAGTTTTTTTTTTTTTTTTTTTTTTTTTTTTTTAATAATTATCTGTTCTTCCTCTATCATAGATAGAGACCGTGGTTTCCGTTTTATCAATTTTAAATCAGAATTTGTTATGAATTGTGACATAATTTGTCAGAGTCTTTTCTATCTATACTTAATAAAGTAACGTCTACAATAAAACCAAAACGTTGTAAAACTTCTAAAATAAAACCATAAAATTGTGAAATACTAATAATTATCGCATTATAATTAATATTGTATAAGTTGTAAAAATTTGGACAGCACAGGAATAACATACAACAGCAAGTTTCGGCAAGATTTTAACATATTTCATAATTTTTATAATGTCGTGACCTTATGCTTAATAAAGTAGAGTCAACTAGTCTATGGTTAAAATTAAAACTGTAAAAGTTGTATATTGTATATTATTATTATCATTTAATCATTTTTATTATTTTGGACAGCACGGAAACACAAAACAATATCACAGACAAAGTAACTCGCGGCAGTTGGGCGAAGCTCGGAAGTAGGCTAGGGACTCTTTTATAGTCGAAGCGAGTTGCTTATACAATGTGGGTGACGGCGGGGCGGCTCACGACGACGCTAACTGAACGGGTCGCTCGCGGGCGGGCTTTGGGGCCTGGGTTTATGGGGGCGCTCGGAAGCTTCCCAAGGTCTAAGCTTGGAAGTAGGAGACAGGATTGTTTCACAGCCGACGCTGAGTTGCTAGAACAATGTGGGTGACGTCGGGGATGCTCACGACGACGCCAGGGGACCGGGTCGCTCGGCGGGCTTACTAGGGGTTCGGAAGTTTCGACCAACTCACGGTAGTTGGTTGAAGCCTGGAAGTAGGCTAGGAACTCTTTCACAGCTCAGGCTGAATTGCTTAAAGAATGTGGATGACGGCGGGGCGGCTCGCGGCGTCACCAGGTCGCTCGCGGGCAGGCTTAGGGGGGTGCACTGGGAGCTCCGAAGCTTCGACCGACAGCGGCAAAACGTGATGACGTCTTTTTGAAGTCTAATCCGAAGTGTAGCCGGCCGAAACTCGGATGTGTAGCCTCAGAAGATTCACGGGTTTGAAAGATTCAGCTACGTTACCTAAGTTGTTGACTGGTAGTTAGTTTTTCGTCCGAATGCGAAACAAACTATGATCTTCAACCAATCTGGAGATCACAAGCGAAACCGCCTATGAATCCCACTGCAGGGCACCGTACAAGCCTCCTCTCAAAAGAAGAGTATGGGCTTAATTATATAGTGGAATTCGGCACTATCTCGGAGAAGCTAGTGTTTAAAAATTACAGTATATTTTTTCATGTATGATAGGCTGCTCCTCTGTCTCACCTGATAGTAAGCCAAAAAGAGTTCCAAGATGTTAGGCGCTTGCCTGTTAGGTGTGACGTCACCAGACATCACGCTGAAACACCACGAATCTCTTGTCCTTGGGTGTACGATTATGAAGGCTAAACTAGGCTTATTAAGAATCCAGGGTCGGTCGCATGGAATGATGATTCATGTCTTTCAGTTCGGTCGTCGTCCTTGTTTGTAGACTCTACATACCGTATACATACCTAATTTGCTGTTTCTCCATAGTCTCCTGGACTTCCTTACGCCAGGAGGCCTGAGCGGCTCCGAACTCGTTGGGCTTGATGGCGTTCAACTCTTCGCCGGCGATCTCCAAGTGGGCGGCGATTATCTTGAAAGGAGGCCTGGTAGAGCACAGAAAAGGCGTCAGTTTTTAACTGTACAAGGTAAAGCAGGCGTGTCTCCAGCAAGCCCACAGAAAGTCGAAAGAGTCCAGACTATTCTAGAGACTCTTTTAAGCTTCCTTCAACAAACAAGAAGCCAAGCTTGCCCTATCCACAAAGGTTTAATTAGCACTAGCATTTCTGTGCAATCGTGTAAATTTTGTTAAATTATTTCTCTCAGTGGAGAGAGAGTAAACTGGCTTAATCACAACACGTGCCCACCACGGATTGATACATTTTAAGCGCTGAGGTGTGTGAACAACTTAGACACTCAGGTTGCCCCACGATGTTTTCCTTCACGGTTAGCTAGCTGGCATTGCTACTATAACATCACAAATGTGACGTAACTTAGGAAACGAAGTCATTGATACATGCGTACATGCATTCGAAACCACGACCACCCGAATGAGGTTGGGAGTGGGATGTATATAATAGGCTAAAAAAATCATAACAGCCCAAGGGCAGGGAAATGGTACTGACCTGTTCCTCGGGGTGCGGTTCCAGCACTGCGTCATAAGGAGCTGCAAGCTCTCCGGGCAAGTGGTAGGGATGGGCAGCGATATGGTGTCCATGGCAACGCCCCACATGATCGCGTGGGCCTCCATATTCTAGGCATAGAGAAATGAGATGTTAAAACTAGCATCGCATTTACCATGTCCACTCAAACGGGTTAAGGGTTCCAAATTATTCATTCTTCATCTTCATCACGTGTTGAGTGTAGTCTTATCTTAGCCATCTGGCTAAGGCTACACTTAGCCAGTTTATCCCGGTTTTACGGTCTGTTAATGTTAATGGCTCAGTTGTTTTTAGGTATCAGTACCTCAAAAGGAAAAAACGAAACCCTTATAGGATCACTTTGTTGTCCATCCGTTAGTCTGTTATTTTTATTAAAATAAATTTATGTTTTATGTTTATTTGTAATTAAATCATAATAAAATCAGTCTTAGAAGTTTGGGAAAGGCTCGGTAAAACCTGCGAGACTCGATTCTACCTATTTCTATCGATTCTCGACCAGACCTATTTATAATAATAATATAGGTACCTACAGATTTGTACGGAACCCTCAGTGGTCCAGTCCGGCTCGCACTTCTCCGGTTTTTTGTATGCACTGCCAAATTTCTGGGCTATGAATTGACCTGGAAATCATGAACTGACCTTGAATGGCACCGACTGACTTAACTAGCTCCTGTGAAGTTTTAATTATTTCCCGACCCTCAGACTAACCTTGAAATAATGAGCTTTTTTTTTCCTAATGGCAACTCGAATCGGTCCTGAGTTGGACGACTACTTCTGCCAATGACGAGTCAGTCATGGGAGTGACACAAATAAATAATGAGCTTACCTTGAAAGGAACTTCCTGTGTCAAAAGCTCCCACAGCACGACTCCATAGGACCAGACGTCAACCCTTTCGCTGCTGGGCTCATGTTTGATAATCTCCGGGGCCATCCAGGCCACTGTCCCAGTGAAGCTCATGATTGCGCTGACGTCGTCCCACTCGCGGCTGGTGCCGAAGTCCGAGACCTTCACGACTAGATTGTCGGATATCAGCACGCTGGAAAGACAGTTAAACTAGAGTCTACTCTATCCTCCTCGAACTACAAGTTTTGTAAGCACTTACACATAATGTACACAGGAATTGTCATGATTAAGCTTTGCAGTTCAGATGAGCCTTCGGACCAGAGGGAGGTCTGACCCTCCCTACAAAATTTAATTTTAATTACACCTAGGACAATCTTAGATTGGTGTTTCATGTGTAATTGTGTTAAATTACTAAGATTTGACGTCTTTGTAAAAAAATATAAGGTAATAAAGTTCATAATGGAGATATTGGTACCCGACCAGAGTGATCAGTACACAGTTTCTGTTCTACAGATGTTTCCTCGGATTTCGAGGTCGGCTGATAAAATTAATGAAGGAGATGCTATTTAATTTTTTCCCAGTTTGTTCTAATGTCCTCTGTGACATAACTAAACAGAGTGCAAACATGTAAAGTTTGAAGTGTTGTAGACTATTGATTAGTCTTGGCAACGGAAACTTACTTAGGACTCTTCAGATCGCGGTGTATGATCTTGTGGGTATGCAAATAGGCCATGCCCTGTGCTATCTCCTTCGCCCACTTGAGGATCTGCTTAGCAGTGAACGCAACACCGCTATGCAGGAAATCGTACAGCGGACCGTACTGGCAGAACTCCATTATGACGGCGTAGACTGGCGGTTGTGTGCATACGCCTGGAAAGAAATTAAAATGCTCATTGAAAGTCTTTAAAATCTCACATTCCATGACGAATAAGGGGGAATGACAGAGAAACGGCGAGTGGAGGAGGAAGTCGAAAAAGCGTGGGAGATGAAAGGAAGGAGACAGGAGTTTCTGAAGTGTTCACATAGCTCAACACTTCATCATCATCATCAACCCATTATGTCTCTTCCCTGAGGAAGGTACAGGCCATACTCCACCACGGGGACCAATTCCGGATTGGTGGAGGTTTGTAAGACTAGTGGCTGGTCTTACTGTCAGAAGTTTTCAAGCCGCCCTAAGGCCTCTGACTTGGCCTTATTGGAGGTGGTATATGCACATGTAATGGCCAGTTATAATCTTATCCCAGTACATGGCTGACACCGGTTTGAATATCACTAGGATACCATTGTTTGTTGTGATGTGTGACACTTGCGGAAAATATATCAACCGAGCAACATCTAGCGTTTTACTATCATATCCACACTCTGCTGGTAGGTTGTTATATAGGCGTCTACAGTCCTTGTTTTATGGTTATGTACTGTTTTATGTTTGGATAGATGTCTTTGATATTATATTGTATTTTTTTATGTGCTTTGTATAGGGTAATAGAAGAATTTCAATGTTGTACATGTGAGGACAGTTGGTACAGTTAAACAGAAAAGTGTTGAGTAAATATTTATTTAATGTACTATGTACAGAGGAGTACAAAAATGTTCACGCATGTACGTGATAGATTAAGAGGGCGTATTGGAGGTGGTATATGCACATGTAATGGCCAGTTATAATCTTATCCCAGTACATGGCTGACACCGGTTTGAATATCACTAGGATACCATTGTTTGTTGTGATGTGTGACACTTGCGGAAAATATATATTTTAACAGAGCAACATCTAGCGTTTTACTATCATATTCACACTCTGCTAGTAGGCTGTAATATAGGCGTCTACAGTCCTTGTTTTACTACAATAGGCCTAACGACTGCCATCTATCGACGGCAGCCAGCACCAACTGCTTAACGTGCCTTGCGAAGCACGGAACCGCTCGGAAAAATGCCACTGGCGTTAGTAATAGACGGTCACCCAGCCATGCACTGAACGCTCCCTATGTTGCTTAACCTTCGTGATCGTTGAAGATCACTCAGGAAGCCGGGGCTACGAGCGATTCGCCTTGCCAATCGCCAATTCGTGTTGAGCATGAGTTGTCGTTTAGTCAATACTATTCTCTCTTTCTGAGACAAAGACTCGGCCTATGCCTGATGCACCGTTACATTATAAACTGTACGAGTATCCTGCAGGGGTAATTCACTACTACCAGCTTGCTGAGGAATCTACCACTCGGCCCTAGGTAGACCGTATCCGTCTCAGAGACTTACCTTTGAACTGGACGATGTTCTCATGGTTGAGCTTGCGCAGGTGCTTGAAGTTTGTCTCGCTCTTGTCCTTTAACTTCTTCACAGCCACCAGCTCGCCGCGGAAGGTCCCACTAAAGACCACACCCTGGGCTCCAGCCCCCAGATAGACCATCTCCGTGATGGACTCGAAAGGGACATCCCATTCGTCATCTGTATGGGGGAATACAATTTATTGTAATACAATCAGGAGGTGTATATAATAATACTAGGGGGCGAGCCCCCTGCGCGCATACGCGCGCCAAACCCCAGCCGCTGCGAGCTTCGCTCTCCGCGGCGCTCGGCCTAGGGCCTCGCTAGACACTATTGGTTGGGATTCGACGCGTGGGAACACGTGTGGTCTCGGCCTTCGGCCTCGGCCTGAACGGAGCTCGGCCTTCGGCCTCGCCGCGGCGGGGTCTCTCGTGCCCGCTTCGCGGAGCTCGGCCTCCGGCCTCGCAAGTTTGTCCAATTCGGCTTTTGGGTTGTTACTTTTCCGCCGGAGCACGGAACGTCTCGGCCTTTGGCCTCGGCCTGGACGGAGCTCGACCTTCGGCCTCGCCGCGGCGGGTCTGTCGTGTCCGCTTCGCAGAGCTCGGCCTTCGGCCTCGCAAGTTTCTCCCGTCTGGCTTTGCGTTGTCACTTTGACGCCGGAAGACGCAACGTCTCGGCCTTCGGCCTCGGCCTGGACGGAGCTCGGCCTTCGGCCTCGCCGCGGCGGGGTCTCTCGAGCCCGCTTAGCGGAGCTCGGCCTTCGGCCTCGCAAGTTTGTCCTATTTTTTGTACTGAAATCAATACTGAAAGTGAATTTTCAGTGAAAAATCTCCATAGTAAATTGGTCAACTTTGATCATCGATATCTCGGCCGCCATCTTGAAATCTCAAGATGTCGGATTTTTCTGGTATACCTGGGTCTTTCGACAACCGGATGCTGTTTAGAGCATGTCTCCAGCATGCGCCCAGTTGGCTGCCGACTTTTTGCGCAGAGGTCGAAAAATAGCCGTTTTTCGGGAGGCAAAAGCTCAGCCGCCATTTTTAATTTCAAACAACTAAAATTTTTTCCCGAATTGGAATGGCCAAAAAATATTCTTCAAAATTTGATCCAAATCGGTCGGTAAATAACAAAGTTAGCCTATATATATGTATAAGAGAATGCGTTCGAAATTCAAAAATCGGCTTCATAGAATGGCTGTATATCGCACCTTCCCTACAACTTTCTCATACCTTTTTTTACGTAGCACCTACCGTTTCCGAGAAAACATATAGATGATTAATCAGTCAGTCAGTCATTCAGTGAGTGAGTATACCGTGTTGCAGCTTTTATATTAGTAATTCTCTTAAGCTGTGATCTTGAAAATAATCGAAAACGAATGTTATTGTCAAGCTCGCGACCTTGATTGTGTATAATAAATAATCCTAAGAGCCTAAGCACACTGCGTATTTTATAAGCGCAGACGACGCACGGTGATAAATTCAGGAAGGTTAGGGTCGCAAAAGTATTTTTTGTCGATGTGTCGGAAGTCAAAATTTCGATTTGTTTTTTACAGGTGGGTAAGTCCTTTACTTCATACTAATCATAGAAACATTTTGTACCAAGTAGATCCGTAGATATTTAGACTCGAGTGCATATCGGTTTTGAAGAACTGCGAAAACTTGTAACATTTCGTGTTTTGCACGCGAGTTCAACATTTTTTTAAACAAACCTATGGTGTGAAATAAAATAAGAAAAAAATGGTGCTGATTTATGAAAGTATGAACATTGCAAAATATTTCTTTACAACCGTAATACAGTAGTATACTAGTCTTAAAAAAATATAGTACTGATGCATCGATTTAGACTAAGTTTTTCAACTTTAAGCTCGGCTACGTTTTGAGATACACTTTGGTACACCGTGAATTTGCTACTACCAAGTAGCTTAGAGTGTTAGGTAGTCTAAACAATATAGTTTTTTTGCGTCTGTTTGCGGCACTCATACAATTTTTTTCGGATTTCAAGGAATGGCGCTGTGATAAAAAACGTGAAATTTTTGGATGTCCTAATAAAAAATCACCTGATTGAACCTTTGTCCAGGTATACGAAAAACATATTATATGCATGAATACTAGAGACTATAGGAGTGTCAGACTTAAGTACAGTCTGCAAAAAAAGTGTTAAAGATGCTATAAACACCTTCTGAGTTAAAACTGCGAAATTATTTCAGAAATGGCATCGAAGTGGGATTAAGCTCCAAAAATATACCTTGTCAAGAAAAAAAAATGTTCAAACTCAGTTTAGAGAGCAATTTTGCTTACTATTGATATTCCAAAGTCAGGTTTCGGCAATACAAACGGATGGAAAAACAGCTAGTCGCTTATTTGCAAATTATGATATTACATCAAATATTACTGAAATAGATTTCGGTCTATTTCAATAATAGGCGTTTGATGGTTCGCCTTGTTAGAAAGATTCAATATAATTTTGGAAACCCATAGCTCTCCCTACAAAATTAACAGTACATAATTTGCAGAATTTGCAAAATAAACAGCTGTACTTTATATGCAGCTGTACAGTTGGTATCCAATGACACAAACTGTTCAGTCTTAGTACATGGCAAAGATACTATCGGAAATTTCTCACAACCAATTGGTATGCTAGGAGAAGAAGCCCATCACAAAGATATACGATATTACAGAGAGCATAACATATATCTAGGAAACAAACCAATGAAGACTTAATGAAAAACTTATTAGTCTTTTCAGATCCAATTATTTCAAGTATAAGACCACAGCCCCCCGTGAAGCTTAAGAACGCTATGACACTTGAAATGTTGAATCTTCTAAAGCAACCAGACGTTGTTGTATTTGAAGAAATCTTAATAAAGTTACAGTAATTATATTAGGTAATTTTGACTTCATTTATTCATAAATGTTGATACATGATAAGCTCACACCTGTCTCCCTGAGGTGTAGGCAGAGAGCAAGGACTGCCACCTGCCACGATCCTGACAAATCACCTTCGCTTCATCGAAATTCATTACTCGTTGCATGCACGCACGTCGGTTTCGGGTATTTCTTATCTTACCCTGTGCTAATAAATGTTAATAAACACCTAAATACGTAATGTCCACATTGAGTTTTTATTTTTTTTATTAATTAACACGTATGAATCACAAATCACCGTGCGGAAGACTTTTGGCCGCCTAAATCTCCACAATTGATCACCGTGCGACGCGCGTATCAGAAACGCGCGTATTCGGCGCCGTAGATACAGCTTGTTGCGTTTGTATTGATTGTAACGCACGTTTAACGCGATGCAAACGCACGTATACGCGCGTTTGTATCGAAACGGCCGCAGCATTGGCGTTTTCATACTTGTTTAAGAATATCAAATAATGTTTGACATTGCACGTACGAGGGGTGTTCAATAAAAAGTGGTAATGAGTATGAAGCAGATATATTTTATTTATTATTATTTTATTTTTCGACATAGTCGCCTTTGAGGTTTATGCACTTAATATATCTTTTTTCTAAACCTAAGATTCCCTTCTTAAAAAAGTCTTCATCTTGATCCCTTAAAAAATCATGTACGGCGGCGATCACTTCCTCATCATTGGCATATCTGTGACCTCTCAGGTGATCTTTTAACCGCAGAAACAGGTAGAAATCACTAGGTGCAAGGTCTGGTGAGTATGGAGGATATTCAGCATCTTGGATAGCAGCCATCGCAACTCGGGACTTGTGTGCGGGGGCGTTATCTTGGTGAAACAACACAACTTTAGCCAGTTTGCCGCGGCGATTTTCGCGTATTCTTGACGCAATTTTTTTATGAGTTCTGCGTATAAGGCCCCATTAATAGTGGCTCCATGATCGAGATATTCAATCATTATCACCCCCTGGCCATCCCAGAAAAGAGAGCCCATAATCTTACCGGCGGATGGAATTGCCTTAAATTTCTTAGGTGTTGGAGATGACGGCCTCTTCCAAGTCTTGGACTGTTGTTTTGTCTCAGGATCGTAATGATGGAGCCATGTTTCATCCATAGTTACGAAGCAAGCCAAAAATTTTTCAGGGTCTCGTTGTAACAATTCCAAATTGATTTGAGAAATCCTCACTCTTGTTTGTTTCTGCTCGTCTGTAAGCATTCTGGGCACCCAGCGCGCTGATACTTTTTTCATGCCCAAATGTTCATGTATAATAGTATGGATACTTCCTATCGAAATCTTTAGTTCTTCAGCTATAAAACGAACTGTAACACGCCGGTCTGTCAAAACAATTTTTTCTACTTTTTTATCATTTGTTCGGTAACTGCCGACGTAGGGCGACCCGAGCGCGGGTCGTCTTTAGTTGAAGTTCTTCCCCTCTTAAATTCGGCACACCACCGCGCAACCGTAGAATACGGAGGAGCGTTAACTCCTAATGTTGTTTTCAAATCAAGATTTACTTGCTCAGTAGTAAAATTTTTCAGGCAGAGATATTTTATCACGGCTCGAATTTCAATTTTATCCATTTTGCGCAACACGCTCCAACATGAAGAAAACAAATGACTTCTATTTTTAAAATAAGAAAAGGAAATCAATATTTTTTATTTTTTTATTTTATCTAATATCTGGGCTTTACCTGCCAGTATTTACTTTTTTGTTGTTTAAGGAGATAATATGCCATTATTAATTTTTATTGAACACCCCTCGTATTGATTGAACTCATAGGTCTTGAATTTTGACACTCTTAGGTAGATGGACATTGTACCTACCAAACTTTGTATTAGATTTGAGATGTTTTGAGAAAAGATGGTCAGAGTGCAGTTTTTTTGTGCTGCCTTTTTCTCCACTACATTCGGCCCTAAGGCAGCGGCTAACATTATAATTTTATGTACATTGACTTTCAACAAACAGAATGTAAATTCTTTACGTTGAAATAAATTTCTGATTTCGTACAAAGCGGTGGAGGAGGGCGAAGAGGGACGCGCACTAAATATCAAAACGCTAAAGTTAAAGTTTGTATCGCTTCATCTGCGCGTATACGCGCAGTAGAGGCGCGTTTCACGATCTACCCGTGTGCTTAGGTTACAAAGTTGCGTTCGAATCTCCTTTAAAGCGCGTATACGCGAGTCATTTGCGCGTCGTCTGCGCGTTTTAAATACGGAGTGTGCTTAGGCTCTAAGGGTCTGTTTCACAATCTGCAGATAAAGTTCCGGATTTAATAAGCTATCCGCAACCAGGGCTGCCGTTTTAGGAACTTTATTTGAACATTGTGAAACCGACCGTTAGTGACTTGGGACGATATACACACAATGTTTTCCTGTCTAACAAGCAAAGATAGTATAGTGGCCTGGCTCGTTCAAGAGTCTGTTCTGATTCAGACATGCACTTTAGCTTCTTAACTCTTTTACAGTGTATTTTTTAATTCTTCAAAGAAAATATGAAGAGATCTGCATTAGTTTGTTTCTGTGGAAAGTAGATTAGGCTGAGGCTGGGCAACAAGGTTGGTTCATAAAAAGACGTTTGTGTTAAATCATCTATAGTGTAGGTAATAAGTTCCACAAGATGTTGTATGAATAAGCTAGAGACTTTAGATACTTGGCAAGGCTGCACACTGCAAAATAGTAACATATGAAATAGAAGACAATATTATTATTTTTGCATGAAAACAAAAATAGCATAAGGCTCCATTGGTCCATTGTTCAAGCGATAGTTTCAATGCAAATACTTATTCCTGTGGCGGACACTTTGTCGAACGACATCGCCGACCAAACGTATGGCGATACGTTGGCATAGATCCAAATAAAAAGTGTTATCCAAAACCGGCTGCATACATCCAGCGACTACAGATGTAAAAGAAGTGTGTCAAGAATGTGATAAGTTCTGAACCATGGCGTGGTATATTAGCCCGTGTAATGCTCCCCCAGCACAATGCCCCATTTCATAGAACTACAATAATTGTACTATTAGATGACAATTCAATGTACCTTGCATTGCATAGAATCAACCTACAGATTTACACTTGGGAAGACACCCGGTGTACCAACTGTTGCTAAACTGCGCATGTTGAGTTATTGAATTTTCCAAAATAAACGAAGCTAGCTGCATCCGGGCTGCACTTCGCCGGGTGCGAGACCTAACGCGCATGTCAGACCTTTACACTTCGGAGTGTAGCCCTAACCTAAAAATAGTCTAACACTATTGATGAAATATTCAAGGGCTAACCTTGTTAAAACTGTCACTTGTGAGCTTATTTTGGAGTGCTTGTAAGACTGAAGAGATTGTCCGACATGATGTGTAGGTACCGCATATTCCTTCATATTGTTCACGTTTAGTAAAGCAGCAGCGCTTGTTATGTCAATGGATTCTGCCTGAAAGATGCTATTCAGGATGCGAAGGTTAGCGAATGTTACGTTTAAATCATTGGAGAAAGCTCCTGCAACCATTCCTGTTTTGGAGCCATCCATATAGACTCTGACTTTATACACCTGAGTAGTTGGCTGGCTCCTCAAGTTGAAAGTGAGTATGTGGTGACCTGTTGCAAATTGCTTCTAACACTGCCTGGTTTAACACTGCAATCAACATGATTTGTGTGTATGCCTGGTTGCTATTTTGTTCCACAGTCTGGGCCTTGGTAGCCTTAGGGCAGCAGTGGCTGCTTCATGTAGGTGCAGTGGTCTGAGATTTAGCAGGGCTCCCAAGGCAGTGGCCGGTGTTGTCCTCATGCATCCTGTTACCTCGAGACATGCTAGTCACCGTAGCTTCGGTAGTTGCGGTACTGTTCTGTTCTGAACCACCATACGATGGTGGCACATGTCATAGCGGGACTTATTCCCAATGAGTACAGATTATTAATCACAAGCGATGGGTGTAGTTCCAAAATGTGTTGCAATAAAGAATATTATTATCTATACTAATATTATTTAATAAAGACGAAAGATTTGTATTTTTGTGTGTATGTTTGTAATGAATAGGCTCCGAAACCACTAGGCCGAATTTAAAAATTATTTCACTATTAGAAAGCTACATTCTTCGTGAGTAACATAGGCTATATTGGATTTTCAAAAAGTTTAGGGTTCCGTACGAAATCTCGAGTAATGTAACCCAATGTGTAAACAAATTATTACCCCGGGAATTTTCCTAACTAATATAGCTATTTCCACAGGAACGTTTTTGCCACCCGTGCGAAGCCGGGGCGGGTCGCTAGTTATTAATACATTCAAACAGGAATTTGTGATACATCCCGCTTATATACAGAAAATTATCTTAGTAGATTTGATCAGATCATCATTGCCAAGTTTAGCAGTTCCTTTGGAAGAGGGTAATAAACAAAAAAAATAGTGTAACATCAAACCTTTGCCAGTTAACATAATTAATATCATTAACATCAATAGGGCTTACTCTCAGGTATTCCTGTACTATGCTCTTCTGAAGCCTATGTACAGTCCCAAGCATAAATATATGACGGTGGGCAGTAGTGCCAAAATATCTGATTCACCATTGAGATCATAAGAATATGATGACACTTTGCCGGTAAAAATATCTGATGCTTTCTGGGCGGTATAAATATCGTATCTCACTAATTGCATAAATATCGGACCATATCGCTTAAAAATATGTAATCACTGCTAAAATCAAAATGATGTGACTGCTCTTGCTGGAATATTTATCTATTCATTAGGAAGGAATAAAAATCGAATAATGGCAGGCGTCATAAATATGTGTAACTTAAAACACAAGCAAAAATATTCCATCGATTTGTCATTTTATATTAGTGCGTGTAGTTCAGTGTCCGTGTAGGTACCGATATCTTTTTTTTTTAATCGGGGTTAATTACTGAGATGATATTTATGTTAACCTCCTTGCACGCAAAACTTTACTGACATCGTAAAAAAACATTTTATCCGTCAAGTCTGTCACAATAAAACAAACATAATATTTTATACTTACACCATTTCATAATTCGAGTCAGTAAGATGATAATTAGAACTGTCATGTTTTGAACCCATGTCTAGGTCTCATACCGACCAAGTGCGAGTCGGACTCGCGCACGGAGGGTTCCGTACCATTATACAATGGGAAAAAAATCACGTTTGTTGTATGTTTTGTAATATTTTATAAAAAATATAATTACTCAGTATCTGCAGAAATTAATTACAATACAATTGTAATATATTGCAGCATGTAGGACCACTCAGTGCAGGAGAGAAACTGACCAACTTTTTGGTTAGTCATATTTTCTTATCCAGAAGAAAATAGGTATCATTGGGAGTCAAGGTTTTAAATAGAGACGTGATTTGGGTTGAGCAAGAATTCTGATAGGTATATTTTCCAAGGCAAAGTGTCATCATATTCTTACGATCTCAATGGTGAATCAGATATTTTTGCACTACTGTCCACCGTCATATATTTATGCTGGTGACTGTACTCCTTGTATAAAATCAATAATTTAGGAGATCTGGAATAAATGCCAGAAGCAAAACTCGTAACACAAAGGACCTTGTTATCATTATCAATCGACACTCTCAAGGCTAGCCTGTCGGGAAACTGTGGATGTTGAGGAGTTATTGAATTCTACAAAATAAACACATCTAGCTGCACTTCGCCACCGGGTGCGTGCAGCACCTAGCGCGCATGTCAGACCTTTAGAGACTATGTTCAGGTCAAGGCTACATACTTGACCTGAACATAGTAGAGTAATATTGATGAAATATTCAAGGACATCACCTAGTTAAGACTGTTACTTGTGAGCTTATTCTGGACTTCTGGAGTGCTTGTGAGACTGAGGACAGCGCTTCAGTCTTACAAGCACCCCATGTTGATGAGTATCGCATTTCCTTCATATTTCTCATGTTTAGTAAAGCGGCTGCACTTGTAATGGTAATGCATGTCTGAAAGATTGTATTCAGGATGGCAAGGGTATTGAATTTTATGTTTAAATCATTGGAGAAAGATCCTGAGCCCAGTCTTGTTTTGTAATAAATTCGAATAAGAATGGGCTTCAGCTACTACATTTCTTATACCAACTCAAGTATACAATAACACATTAATAAATTCGTCTAAAACAGAGCGGAAAAAAATTTTAAATTCGAAAAATAAAAGCGAAAACTCGTAACACAAAGGACCTTGTTAACATTATCTATCGACATCCCAAAGGCTGGTGTGTTGGTTAACTGTGCATGTTGAAGATTTATTGACGTACTCGTAGCTAGCTGCATCCGGGCTGCACTACGCCGGGTGCCAGACCTAACGCGCATGTCATACCTTGACACTCCAGAGATATAGCCTTGACCTACATATAGTTGATTGATGAAATATTCAAGGACACCTTGTTAAAACTGTTACTTGTGAGCTTATTTTGGACTGCTTGTAAGACTGAAGCGCTAAATATGCATATTCGCATAATCCTTAATATTTTTTTTGTATTTTTATAATATCTGCCATCGACTCTATGTTTATCAGGTGGGTTCTTGTGGGTTTTTTTTAATTGTAAATTGGGTGGCAATCCAGTGATTACCATCTCCTGAGTTTATTTTTTATGATTTGGTTTTTATGCTTTTGTCACCAAGTCAATTGCCTCTCATTGAGGGCGAGGATGTGCCATCGTTTTAACCAATTTATGTTTGAGCCAACCTTTAATAAGTCTCTTGCCAGTTTATTGGTGTGAGTATTTAGCCTTTCCTTGTAATTTTTACTGAATGGGTTTATTTCCTCCTTTACAGTAGCTACCTGTAGGTATTCATGGATCTCAGTATTTTTCGTATACCATGTTGCGCCTGATATTTCTCTCAGAACTTTGTTCTGGAACCTCTATAAATTCTCCAGATTGGAGTTGCTTGCAGAACCCCACAGTTGAATATAATCCTTCATGTTTCTCATGTTTAGTAAAGCACCTGCGCTTGTTATGCCAATGCATTCTGCCTGAAAGATTGTATTCAGGATGCTAAGTGTATTGCACATTATGTTTAAATCATTGGAGAAAGCTCCTGCGTCCATTCCTGTTTTGGTTTTGGAGCCATCCATATAGACTCTTGACTTTATATACCTGAGTAGTTGGCTGGCTCCTCAAGTTGAAAGTGTATGTGTGTGGTGACCTGCGAATTGCTTCTTACACTGCCTGGTTTAACACTGCAATCAACACGATTTGTTTGTGTGCCTGGTTGCTATTTTGTTAAACAGTCCGGCTCTTTGTACCCTTAGGGCAGCAATGGCTGCATCCTTCTGGACATGTAAGTGTAGTGGTCTGAGGTTTAGCAGGGCTCCAGGGCAGTGGCCGGTGTTGTCCTCATGCATCGTGTTACCTGGAGACATGCTAGTCGCTGTAGCTTCTTTAGTTGGAGTACTGTTCTGTACTTGACCACCATACGTCATAGCGGGACTTATTATCAATGAGTAATCACATCATGAGTGATGGGTGTAGCCCCAAAGGAGCCGTTCAAGTATTACAATTCTTCACCCCCTCTCAGCCCTTGTCAGCAAAAGTATGCAAAGCTCTGACCCCCCCTCCCATGCCCATGTTAACATTGGTACATGCATTTTTCTTTTAATGCATTTTGATTTTTTATTGATTCATGAGCAGTGCAACAGTTATTCCCCTACTCAGATCTAAGGGAATACTTAAACATAATAAAAAAAAAAATTGTTGGAAATCCCCGAAAATGCATTTTCTTTTCAGGCATGGACAATGTGTGGGTTGCCAATATCGAGGGTGCAGTGATAAAACCCGATAAGTGTGTTTTTATATTTCGTGTTAGTGTGAATACCGTGATTATCCTTGCGCTTTAAATACCAATAAATACAAATTATGTGGTTCTCTCACAAAACAAATGTAACAAATGTAAAGTATAATTTCTTTGTTATGCACTTACTGGGCAATAGTAGGCTATAAAAACGAAATTTCGATTTTTTGCATTTATCGGGTTTTAACACTGCACCCTCGATATGTGTAAAAAAAGTGATTAACTACTGCTGATGTAATCGCCATCTAGACCCCCCCACCCCCTAGCCATAAAAAATAAGCAAAGCAAAGACGCCCCAGCCCCCTAGTGCTTAAGCAATACTCGAACAGCCCCAAAGTGTGTGTTAAGTGCAATCTATATATATAAAAGGAGAAACTGACTGACTGACTGACATATCAACGCAGGGCCTAAACTATAAGGGTTAGAAACTTGAAATTTTGCACAAGGGTTTCTTCTGTAACGGAGGGGAGCACTAAGAAAGGATTTTTGAAAATTCATCCCCTATGAGGGTAAAATGGGGGTTCAAAGTTAGTATGAAACTTTGCCGTTTTTGTATTCGAATGAAATTTGGTACAAAAGTTCTTCATTTAAAATTATGAAACACATTTAAAATAGTTTTTTGAAAATCATCCCTTAAGGGGGAAAAAGGGGGGTGCAAGCTTAGTATGAAACTTTGCCGTTTTTGAAGTTATTCGAATAAGATTCAATATGAAGGTTCTTCATTGAAAGTCGTGAAACACATGTAAAATAGTTTCTCGAAAATCATCCCTTAAGAGGGTAAGAGGGGGTTGCGAAGTTAGTATGAAAGCTCTTTCGCATGCCCTAAAAGTATCCCTATCTTATTTGCAAACACTTTACTCAACTAAAGCCCACGCGGACGTAGTCGCGGGCAACAGCTAGTAAAGAATATTCTTATTATTAATACATTAAAGCAGGAATTTAGATACTTCCTGCTTCAATAAAGAAAATTTACTTAGTAGACTCGACCAGATCATCATTGCCAAGATTAGCTGATCCTTAGGAAGGGGATAATAAAAAAAAAAATAGTGTAACATCAAATCTTTGCCAGTTAACATATATCATTAACATTAACCCGGCTCTGTGGTATTTTTTGAGAGTGGTTGAATTTGTTTACATCTTTTATTCTGTGCGCTCCCGGTCCACATGATTCTAGGTATTTTCGACATGATAGTAAAATCATCCCTAGCCCCCGTGACGGTTCAGTTGGTCGCGGTGTTTGGTGTCAACGGAAGTGAGTATGGGTGAAAAATACCCGGTAGCGATGGTTCTTGTTACTTTATTTTCGATATGTTTGCTACTGTATTTTTTGTTTCTGACCGATAACAAGATGAATCATCCACTGGCGGATGCATTAATAGAAGAATTGCTCCAGGAAGAAGACAGTGAGGAAGAAAATGTTTCAGAAGTGGAGATAAGAAGATGAGGTGCACAGCGAATATGAAAGGAAGTAGGAAGCAGACTCAGATTTGGAGAGAATTATTTAGGTTCCTGCCTGCCAATATCTGCTTTTCGTTGTGTTTGTGGTGACTGCTGTAACAGGGTGAGGTAGTTACTTTGATGCAGATTTTGTCAAAGTTTCTTTTATTATAAAGGTGCCTTTATTTGTCAAAGTTCTTTTATGATAAAGGTGCCTTTATTTTGTTATTATTTTAGGTAACAAGTCTATTTTTGATATTGATCTTCAATTTTATTAATTAATTACTAAGAAGTTGATTTTTCGAATATTGTGAGAAAAAAGTTCTAATTTTGTTGATTATTTTAAGGTAAGCTTCCATTTCAAATAACAAAACGTTATTACTTGAGTTCACCGTTTTATTTATAAAAAATGCTTGTAATAGCACTACTGAATCGTTAGAAACTAAAATAGTTTCTTATTTTTTCAAATAAGGCCAACTCAACACTGTGGTATTTTTTACCCGGTAGCGAGTGTTTGTGCTTGAAAATAGGTAGCGAGTACCGCCAGGTTTATAGGACTCACTCAGGTATTCCTTTACTATGCTCTTCTGAAGCTTTTGTACTCCCTGTATTATTTTGAAAATAAATCATTTAGTAGATCTGATATTTATTTGTAGCTCAATTTCCTTATTTAAGGCATTTTTTTGTACCAAGCATTTCTTCCCCAAGTTATCAAAATGTTCATTAAATGCTTTCAGAAAACAAATATAGAAATTCTAGTTTATTAAAAACATTGGGATCTCAAACAGGTGTGGTGCTGCTCTGCATGCTTTGCTACTCCAAACATTTCTCCATACTTCTCATAATATTCATGCCCTGCACACCTTCCCAAACTATAATGCAAAACCATGATGGCCTGCATCAAAGTTACTGTTTGTATTAAATTCCAATAAGAATGAGACTCAACTACTACATTTGTTATGTATACCAACTCAATAGTTACTCAATATTAATAAATTCGTCTAAAACGTCGCAAAGCCAAATTCAAAACTGGGAAAATAACAGCGAAACGAAACTCGTAACACAAAGGACATTGTTGTCATTATTGATCGACACCCCCAAGGCTAGCATGTTGGTAAACTGTACATGTTGAGAAGTTATTGAATTTTCCTTATAATAAACGGAACTATATAGCTGCATCCGGGCTGCATTTCGCCGGGTGCAACACCTAGCGCGCATGTCAGACCTTGACACTCCGGAGATATACCCTTGATCTAAAAATAGTCTCAAAAATATTGATGAAATATTCAAGGACATCACCTTTTTGCACCTTCGAATCTTCCGACTTCAGCACCGAAAACACCGATGTGAAGCAATCCAACACTCCTCCCATCCAAAACATTTCTTGCTTTTCTCCCCAACCAAAATGTTTGGATTCGCCCGACGCAGCGTCCACTTCATCTGCGCCATTCGCTTCCATTAGGCACAGAATAGTTCAGCGCAACGCACCTGAACGTAAGACTTAAAGCATGAACACTGCACAAATTAAAGCACACAATACTTCATCAAATTGGGACGCGTTTCAAGGGAAAGGCCTTGTTTGTTTGATTTACGCTCGTTCTTGACAACGACGAAGCGCCGAGAGCGGAACCGGAAACCGATCTTCTGAGGCAGTAGCGGATCGAAATTCCGAAACAGACTGAGAGGGCAGTGTTGCCAGTGGCAGATAGTCAAATATAACACGAGGCAGATCAAAAAGTAACATTTTCTCGAGAAAAGTAACATAACCTTTTTTTATTATGGAAACCGACCTATATAATATTTTATTAGGGGAGTTTATTACACAAAAAGTAAAATGTTTCTTGTTCCATTTGTTAAACTTTGAAAAAAATTTAATAATGAGGGCTTTTCAATGACAGCTGTCAGTTGAGTTCATTAAAATAACTCGATGGCGCTGCAAGAAGACCAAAATGTCATCATGTTTTTAGGTCTGTGGTTTTAATCGTTATTAATCTGTGATAGTCTAAACATCTCTTTGTTGTCTGTGATTTAAACTAGACTTTTTTCGAAACTGTTAAAACTTGAAAGTTATCGAAGTATTTTTACTTTGTTCATAACTTAGTGTCTTTGCTCATGACTAGCCCATGCATTGTCTATTTTTATTAAAACATAGGACAGGAACCATAGACAAGGTACACTGATGTCATGACGTCAGCACCATCTATCGGTAATTTGCGGTACTAAATTTTGTTTTAAATGACGCTCTGAAAAGCCCTCATTCTGTGTCCGTATAGTTGGCTTTCACATGGTCGATTTCAGTAATTTCTAGTATTTCACAGAACTGTGTATTAATAGTGCCTAATAGTGCTACGTGGCACAATTAGCTAGGAAAAATATTTCCCGAGATATTAAGGCGACTCACTGAGGCAGCCAACTAGACGTCTAGTTAGCAGACACATCACGAACGGCTGTATATAGAGTTAAGGTTTGTATGCCAGATAATTGTGCGCTAATAGTGCTCCCTACATGCCAAGTTTCCAGAATAGTGCTTCAATACAAGCTGAGAAAACATACCCTATTGTTGAGGCAGCCAACTAGACGCTTTCTCTTACCATGATTTCTTCGTAACGGCGTAGAGTTTTAAAACAAAAACTATACCAAATAACTGTGCGTTAACAGTGCCTCTTAATGAAATACAAATGCCCCCGAATCACCTATGCGTTTAGCCAAGAAATTAATGCAAACTTTTACACACATTACGGTTCTGGTACATGTAAGGACAAAAGTGAAAAAATAGTATCAATGAGCAAATATGGCAAGGACTAAAGTATCCGGAGTTGGTTCAACGCTTTTAAAAAAGTTAGCAAGAGGGTGGTCTCGGTAATTTGCCTGTTGCGTATTAGGACACTGCACACCCGGTTTTTTGAGATTTCCGTTCATTTTCAAAAATATAGCGTGGCCATCTGCCATTCTGTAAATACTTTGTAAAATGTTGTATGTTACTGAAAATACCTAATCATACTTTATTGTATTCTTCACACATCTTGTGTACGTCTTGCATGCAAATTCCACAAAAAGGAAGTTTCCTCTTTACTTATGTACTCTCTTTTATTGTTTTTTTTTTTATACTCATGTCATATCGAAACGTGACTTTGGCAGGATTAGTGCGATTTGTGTATAACCCACATAAATATAAGATTAATTTCTGTTCAAACGGTAACTACTCCACTTAGTAATTTTTTCCAGTATCTGGCAATATAGTGTTAGGCGCATATATTTTTTCCTCAGAAAGTATTTGTTCTTTTATCACTTAAGTAATTTTGGCATTATTTGCTTTTTTTCCTACGTGGCGTTTAGTTAAAGTGCCTATGAGGTACATTTTATTTTAATTGTTACTGAGCATCGTGTTGTGACTGAAATGTTACTAGTTTTCTAAACATATTCACATTTTGTATTGACTATAATAATAAATTATTAATATACTATTATAATAATGAATAGGACTAAATACTTAAATTTGTGATCTCAATGTTCTTAAAACACATAGTATATACTATATTGTGATATACGAGTAGATTTATAATACCTAACTTATCCTAATATTGTGTACCTGTTGCTTTGTTGAAATTAATAAAACTCAAGACAGTTTAAGTGCATTTTATTTACATTCTTTAATAAAATATTAATCCAATTTTCAATAAAAATTTAATTTATGTCAAAGTTACAGAAAAAATAATAATTAATATTTAGTTGGTTTTGCCTTAACTTCCACATGTTTTTTATTTTGTTAAGGCAACTTTTATTCTAATATAAATTCTAAAAAAAAGATATGTATTATATTTTTACGATACGTTTCTTAATCAAAGCTTGTCGGTTAGTCAATTTTTCCCATCTCTACTTTTACGGAAAATCTTTAAAACTAAGCATTTAAGAGTGTAGGACGCTGTGGGTAGACTCTTCGAAATTAGAGTTAGAATTACAGGGGGCCAATTCTCACTTCATTAGCAAATAATACGTATACGACTCTAAGGCGTATGACTTGACTGAGCCGTTTTCAGAAGAACTAAAAAAAATATATTACGGCTGTCAAACGTCTGTCAAAGGAATGCAATTTTGGACCTCAGCCCAATAGCCATGTGTGATACATCATAAAATAGGTCTCAGCGAGCTGAACAAAAGTTACTATGACGCCAACAGCCAAATGTTTGTCGTTTCGGAGTTATATTTTATTGAAAATGTTACTTTTTTTGTGAACACCATGCGACATTGAAATCGTATGAAAAAAGAAATGTCTATCGACTAAAACAGTAATCTGTGAATCCTACGTTCCATTTTCTCGATTGTAAATTGAAAGTTAGTCGAATCTTAAAACATTTACAATTTCACTTTTAAATTGATACATTTTGCGGCAAATTATTACTTTGAGTGTTATTTTATAAACTAAGAAACTGTTTAGGTACAAAATATACGTTATTTAGAAGTTTAATACACTTAACTCTTAAAATTTTCAACTGAAATTTTACTTATAACGTAACGTCAACGTAGGGAACGTTGGGCGAGTCCATTAATGGACTTGCCCTACGTTCCGTAATGCGACAAAATCAATTACAGCGCGAATCCGACCAAATTTAGTAGTCCCAAAGTATCTCGCACGGAGTAGGGTTTTTGTGCCTACTGCACTTAAGTGGATTCGCGCCAGGCAACGTCATACGGAAAGTATTCTTGGAATTTCCAATCAAGAAACGTCAACTATCAATGAATGCGTTCAAATTTCTTACGCCTTTTGCGAGTAGCATGGTAATTACCATGCGACAAGATGACACCTCAAAGCGAACGAAAATCGTTAGCAAATTTGCGTATACGACTTTGTGAGAATACATGAAGCTGATTTTTATGCGACAAATGTCTAATCCTTCCAATGTTTGACGTCTACGCTTTCAATTCGCATGGGCGAGAATCGGCACCCTGAAAAACGAACGAACGAAGCCTTCGACACTAACTAGTACAACATTACGCCGAAGAGCTCGCGCCATCGCACGCCTATTTAAAAAAGTATTATATCTCAGAAACTACAAGATATACCTAAAAGACCTTAATCTTCAAATCAAAAAAATTATTTTAATTTTTTTAGGTAATCAGCCATAACATAACATACCTATTCTGTGAAAATTTCGACTGGTTACTGCTAAGTTACAGCCCTTCAAAGGTTGGATAGGGAAAGACTGACAGTGAAGGCAGAGTAGGTAAAAGAGTCTCGATAGGCACCCTGGGAACAACAACCTAAAACCAGGAACATCCCACCAAAGCGGGTCATCTGGACATACGGTACAACATTTGAAATATTATTCTCCTTTTGAGCTTCGCCACCGCAGTCGTACACAATTTGTGAGGGAGAACGTAAACAAATACCGTGTCTTGTTCATCATTAGCCCACTATTGACCACCAATGCCCAAGACACGCAGTGTACGCAGCGCAGCCTGCTTTGGAGCAACTAGCCACTAAGTGGATGGCAGTGAGTGTAATAATAACTTTTCTGCTTGACGGCTAATTGCGTTTTCATAAGACTTCATTTTAATTGATTCCAAAATTATTGTTTAGTACGTAGCAGTTCGCATTAATTTCTTGGCGAAACGCATAGGTGTTTCCGGGACATTTGTGTTTCACTAAGAGGCACTATTAACGCACAGTTATTTGGTATAGTTTTTGTTTTAAAACTCTACGCCGTTACGAAGAAATCATGGTAAGAAAAAGCGTCTAGTTGGCTGCCTCAACAATAGGGTATGTTTTCTCAGCTTGTATTGAAGCACTATTCTGGAAACTTGGCATGTAGGGAGCACTATTAGCGCACAATAATCTGGCATACAAACCATAACTCTATACACAGCCGTTCGTGATGTGTCTGCTAAGTAGACGTCTAGTTGGCTGCCTCAGTGAGTCGCCTGAATATCTCCGGAAATACTTGTCCTAGCTAATTGTGCCTTGTAGCACTATTAGGCACTATTAAGTTACAATCAGAACGATCACCGTGGTGATCGTGTTTTTTCCGTGACCAAAAGCTTTTACCGGAGTCGCAGTTTGGTTTTCGTCCTGACCGAGGAACGTGTGAGGCCATCTTTTCCGTCCGTCAACTTCAGGAAAAGAGCAGAGAACACGGTCGGCGTATGTATCTCTGTTTCGTCGATCTTGAGAAGGCATTTAACAGCATTCCTCGTGAAGCCCTCTGGGTAGTGATGAGGAAGATTGGATGCACGGAAAAGTTTGTCCGACTCCTCAGGCATGATAATTGATAATGCATGATAATTTGATGTGCTGCGTTGCTGTTCACGACGAACAGTCAAACTTTTTCCCAGTCACCTGTGGTGTAAAACAAGGTTGCGTGCTGGCTCCCACACTGTTTGCGTTGTACTTCGCAGTTGTGGTTCGAGAGGTTCTATTGTCTTCTTCTGAGGGTATTCGCATTCGCTTTCGTACCAACGGCAATCTGTTCAATTTGGCCAGATTCAAATCCCGTACAAAAGTATCTTACGAGGTAATTACTGAGATTATGTACGCGGATGATTTGTGCTTTATGACGGAGTCCCCAGCAGGCATGCAGCAGCTGATGTCAGATTTTCAAAAGTCTTGCCAAAGATTTGGCCTAAAGATAAGTGTCAAAAAGACGGAGGTTATGGCGCTGGACATAAACGGTCATGAGACACTGTCTATTATAGACTTGGTGGGACTGACCTGAAGCAGGTGAAGAAATTTCGTTACCTGGGGAGCACTGTAACGTCTAAGTGCGACATTGACGCAGAAGTGAACAGCAGAATAGCTGCTGCAGCCGCACCGTTCGGCAAGCTGAACGCAAAAGTGTTCTGTTCACACGACTTAAAACTGCGGACTAAAATAGCCACGGCAATTGTTTTACCAAACATTCTTTACTCTGCCGAAACCTGGACTGTGTACCGCCGTCACATAAACATGCTGGACCGTTTCCATATAAAATGTCTCAGAAACATTTTAAAGATCCGATGGACTGATCGCGTACGCAACACAGAAGTGCTGCGAAGAGCCAATGTAGGAGGAATTGAGGCCTACCTCATGCGCAGACAGCTTCGATGGTGCGGTCACGTGTCACGAATGGCAGAAGAGCGAGTAGCAAAGTGCATCTTCTACTCGGAACTTGAGGAGGGCAAGCGTAAGCATGGCGGTCAACTCCTCAGGTACAAAGATGTGCTGAAGCGCCATATGAAGAGATGCAGCATAGAGCCCTTACTATGGGAGCAACAAGCAGCAAATCGACCGGAATGGAGGGCTCTCATCGACACGAAAGTCTCCGAGTTTGAAATTCTTAGACGATCTGAGCAGGACGCGAAGAGAGATGCCTGTAAAGCCCGTCCACCTGCTGCGATAAATTATAATTACATCGACGGTCTGCTCACATGTCTGCAGTGTGGCAGAGCCTTTATAAAAAAGGGTGGGTATGCGAGCCATATGCGAGCGCACCAACGATACCAAAACAGGAGCTGAAGTAGTCGCCGTGACCGAAATCGGTCGGGACCATTATTATTATTATTAGGCACTATTAATACACAGTTCGGTGGCATACTTGAAATTACTAAATTCGACCACGTGAAAGCCAACTATACGGACACCTCATTCTTGGTCGAATAATCGACTGGCGATGTTAAAAAAAACCTTGGATTAGCGGAGGTCGATTAACAAAATAAAATTCTAGGGCTACGCCACCAGCCGGTGCTCAGCCTACTCACTCCTAGTTCCTGTAAACAAAACAAAAGTTCATGTAACATAACAATAAGTAAATTTTATAGCTAGAATTTCTTGAAGCTAATGCAGTAAACGGCACACTACACTTTGTTTATTTACTAGTAACTTAGATAAATGACAATACAAAATAAACTTATATCAGTTGCGAACACGATTTGTTGTTAAATTACCGATTCCCTAAATATCTACTCATTTATTAGATTAAAAATATAATAATAAATGCAAAATTTACTTACCAAATCGCTTAAAATCGCAACGAAAAGTCACAAAAAAAACATACAACAATATTTCGAAGAAAGTACAGAGTGATCAATTCGTTGCAAGTCACCTCTCTCGACTCACTTGCTCACACGCCTAGGTAACCGTTATGGAAGATTGAGAAATACACGCGAGTGAGTGAATATGTGGTACGACGAAGTCGACAGATTTTCGCTCCGCTCCGCATCGCATCTGTTCAGTCAGTTCACAAAATTAAGTGCGCCAAATTAAATGACGAACAAAAATATGTCATTCTTGGATGCGATCCTATTCACGATATTTTTGCTTGCTGTAAAATCTAAAAAGTAACACAAAAGTAACAAATTAAGTCGTGTAACATGGAGGTAACATGAGAGGGTCAAAAGTAACGTAAAATGTTATTTTTCTAACATTCTGGCAACGCTGTGAGAGGGAGGCAGCCAGTGTTGCCAGTGGCAGATAGTCAAATATAACACGAGGAAGATCAAGAAGTAAAATTTTGTCGAGAAAAGTAACATAAATCCGTTTATTATTTTGGAAACCGACACAATACTTTAATATGACAGTTTATTACACAAAAAGTAAAATAAGTTTCATGTCCCATTTGTTAAACTTCGAAAAAATGTTAATAATTTGTTAACCGAATAATTGACTGAGGATGCTAAAATACCTTGGATTATCGGAGGAGGTCGATTAACAAAATCAAATTCTAGAGCTACGCCACCAGCCGGTCGGTACTCAGCCCACTAACTCCTAGTTCCTTTTGGTTAAAAAAAAGAAGTTCCTTTAGACAAAACAAAAGTTTATGTAAAGTCGGGTCCGCTGCGCCATGTTACGCGTGTTACAAAAAATGTAACACGTTATTAAAACAAAAATGGGGAGTGGTATTAACACTTTACGTGTTACGTAACACGTAACGTAACGTTATTGAACACGTAACGTGTTATACCACGGCCCATTTTTATTATATTTACGTGTTACATTTTTTGTAACACGCGTAACATGGCGCAGCGGACCCGGCTTAACATAACATTAAGTAAATTTTATAGCTAGAAGTTCTTGAAGCTAATATGCAGTCAACGACACACTATACTTTGCTTATTTACGCTTTGCTTACTTGCTTATTTATGTATGACTTACCTTTTCACCTTTTCGAAGTTAAGGTTAGGTCCTAAATTAGGTCGTTAAGGTCCTAAATTACGTGACGTCACATTTCAAAATCTATATATATAAAAGGAAAAGCTGACTGACTGACTGACTGACACATCAACGCAGGGCCTAACTATAAGGGTTAGAAACTTGAAATTTTGCACAGGGGTTCCTTTTGTAACGTAGGGGAGTACTAAGAAAGGATATTTGAAAATTCATCCCCTAAAGGGGTAAAATGGGGGTTCAAAGTTAGTATGAAACTTTGCCGTTTTTAAAGTAACTCAAATGAAATTTGGTACGAAGGTTTTTCATTTAAAATTATGAAACACTTAAAAAATAGTTTTTTAAAAATCATCCCTTAAGGGGGAAAAAGGGGGGTGCAAACTTAGTATGAAACTTTGCCGTTTTTGACGTTATTCGAATGAGATTCAATATGAAGGTCCTTCATTGAAAGTCATGAAACACTATGTAAAATAGTTTTTCGAAAATCATCCCTTAATGGGGTAAAAGAGGGATGCAAAGTTAGTATGAGACTTAGCCATTTTTGAAGTTATTCGAATAAAATTCAGCATAAAGGTCCTTCATCAAAAGTCATGAAAGACATAAAAAGTAGTTTTTCGAAAATCATCCCTTGAGGGGGTAAGAAGGCGTTGCGAAGTTAGTATGAAAGTTCTCTGATTTTTAAAGTTATTTCAATAAAAAGTGGTATTTGGGTTATACGTTCCTAATAATGATAACTCCTGATATCCTTTTTTTCGAATTCACCCTCTGAGGGGGTAAAAAGGGGGTGCAAAGTTAGTATAAAACTTCGCCGTTTTTAAAGTTATTCGAATGAAACTCGGTATGAAGGTCCTTCATCAAAAGTCATGAAACATGTGTAAAATATTTTTCCAAATGTCATTCCTTAAGGGGGTAAAAAGGGGTGCAAAGTAAGTGTGAAAGTTCTCTGATATTTAAGGTTTTTTCAATAAAATGTTGTATTTGGGTTATAAGTTCCTAATAATGATTATTCCGACATCCCTTTTTTTAATTCAATCCCTAAGGGGGTAAAAGAGGGGTGTAAATTTAGTAGGGAGAAGCTGACTAACTTAATTATCGACATAATCAAGGGTCCAACTGAACTTGATATTTTGCACAGGGGTTCCTTTTTTAGCGTAGGAAGGTACTAAGAAAGGATTTTTGCAAATTCACCCCATATGGGGGTAGAACGGGGGTGCAAAGTTAGTATGAACGTTTGCCGTTATTGAAGTTATTCGAATGAAATCCAGAATGAAGGTTCTTCATTGAAAGTCATGAAACTCGAGTGAAATATTTTTTTGATTATCATCCCTTAAGGGGGTAAAAGGGGCTGGAACGTTAATATGAATATATTTAAATAAAATCTAAATTTTGTAATAAATATGATGTTAATGAGCACGCATTTTTTTTTGTTTTGATTATTTCGCCTGCGCAAAAGTATCCGTGACTTATTTGCAAACACTTTTTTCAACTAAAGCCCACGCGGACGTAGTCGCGGGCAACAGCTAGTCTATTATAATCTAAGGCTGACATTCAGAGACGAATCCTAAGTTCACGCTTAGATCAGTCTTATCAAAGTAAACTAAAGTCGTACTTAGTAAAGTGCCGTAATTTTCGTATTCACAGATGATTCACAGTACTTAAGAAAGTCATCTATATTGTCTATCATTTCTTAGTGATGTAGTTCTTACCGGTTTTTTTAAATTTGACATTGCTACACGAGAGCAGGACAACATCATACAATTTTATATATGTCAGAGTGAATAAAAAAATCCTACAGATAATGCTCGTAGAACATCAGTGAAATGACGTTTGGAGTAGTCTGTGAACAAAGGCTTAGAAGTGACAGTTCTAAGTTCACGTAAGGTCACCGATATTGACTACTTACACTTATGTTAGCTAAGCACCATTTCATACTAAACTTGCTAAGATTCGATTCTGAATACGAAATGTCTTTAAGTACGTGATTTTGACATTTCTGAGACCACTCTTTGCTTAGTTTTCGTCTCTGAATGTCAGCCTAAGTGTTAAGACACCAAGTAAAGTCTGTTCGCTATCATAGTGTCACTTTGATATTTACCGCCTCGGCACGTGGCGGCTTTTCACAAAAGAAATTAAAGGAAGCCGATGCATCGCAAACACGCCAGCGAATTTTGGTCTCAGCTCGTCTTATTCTACTATTATCTAGATCACCCATTTAAAGAATTAAATCAATCAGTATTTTAGAATGGATTTATAACGAGACGATCCTGCATCACTTAGGTAAGTACCTATTCTAAATACCGGTGGAGATGAGTATTCTGAGGACACTTCGAGTGATGAAGAGTAGTGTTTTATTTTGTGCTTCATTAGGTATATTGCGTACCATGTTTTTTTTCTATTTAAAGTATTTTTGCCGTCTAAGTTGTATTATTAAAATAAATGTTTTTTTTACTAAAACCAAGATTGCCTTCGTGTTTACCGACACTATCTAAGCGAACGGACTTTATGACCTATTAACGAAAAACTCAAAAACTTTTGCAACTCTATCTTAGGAACCTAAGTCTATTTGTAACAGCGGCACATAAACCTCGTACGGTTTTCGCCCGCTCGTAGAATAAGTACAACTAAGTTTATGTTGTGTTTATATCTCAGAATAAGAGCGTTTTGACAATATCCGATCCAATATCGGTGTCGGACGACGATAGACGACATCCGATAGCTGACACCATGTGCTATTTTCACATATTTCTGACAAAATCGTTCCGATACGGCCATTTGCTCGATTGCATAGTGCAGGCAGGTCATCATGGCAGACTATAATATAAAAATGTATTTGCTGTATCTATTATATTTGTGACACAAAAGAAGATCTGTCCACAGACAGTATTGGAAACATCACATTGTGGAAGCTAGATATTCATTCAATATTCTACGCACACAGAGACAATTTAGATACACGTATAGCACACATACAAACATTATCGTCCGACGGCTCACGGTCGTCCGATGGTGCCGCCAACATATCAATATCGGTGTCGGCTCCGATATCCGATATTGGGCCGGACAATATGAAAGACATGTACATATTTCATACATTTTACTTACCCCGATATCGGATCGGCGTCCGACACCGATATCGGATCGGATAATGTGAAATCGCTCTAAGGACTAAAGTATAGAAGGAGCGTTAAAAAATGAATACGTGCCACACACATAGTCTGTTTCGTTAATCTAGATAGCCACAAGCTACGTCTAGAAAGAGAAAAATATAGTCGTGTCTTTGTTGCTTTTTTTGAGCGTACGTCGGCAGCACGTCAATCTTCACATTTTAGTTGCAAAGTCGCCCGTAATGCAACGGAGTAGAGTGCATGGGTGTATACCATGATGTGCTGTCGACTGTACCTACAACCTATTCTGAGGTTTGTAAATATGAAAAATAATAAAAAAAAAACTATCGAACAGAAAACTTATTTCGGAACCAATGGTTTGTAAAAAGAGACGTTTCCTTACCTTTAACCCTCTTTAACCACAAGTCCTCAATAACAAACTTGACACTGGCGTAGGCACAAACCGTGCAGAGCCACCGTGCAGAGCCATAACGCTAACATAACATAAAAAAAAACTCCAAAATATGTGACGTCACACTAGGGAGGGGGAAGTCTCACAAATGTGATCAGCAGGGGTAGTACGAGGTTAAGATTAATGAGGGCTTTTCAGAACGTCATAAAAAAAATAGTACCGCAAATTACCGTTAGATGGTGCTGACGTCATGACATCACTGTATTAAGCCTTTGACCTTATTCCAAGCCTACAAATTGAGATGGCAACCCCGTTTCCACAGACAAGCACGTCAAATATCCCCCCGTTTACCTCGTTTTTACACCTTCCTGCTAATCTGTGGCGCCAAACCAGCGGCGAGGGCGGCGGAAACCGGCGCCTCGTGGTTCATTGGCGTTTCGTTTTTCAAAGTGACAACACGTCTTAGTGTCGTTAGCAGTGAAATATTTGAAAAAATTCCGTTAAATTTATCTAAAACTTTGCAACGATGGAAAGTAGTGCTGATATTGAAGTGACAAGTGAAAAAAGTGTTTTTAATGAAGCCCCCCGCGGTCTTGGGAAGTCGGTTTCTACCGATTCGTCGTCGTCGAGTTCATCGTCGGCGGCGTCTAGTCGCAGGCGCCGGCGCCGACGCCGTCGCCGTCGCCGCCGTGCGAGAAAGCACGACCGCCTGGACCAGTTGGAGAAGGTGGTACGAGATCTGGCTGATCAGGTGGGATCCTTCCATAATACTTGTACTTCTTTTCCCGACAAATTACCCAAAAGTACAGAACTAGATCTCGATAGTGATGCACTATCCATTATGGCAGTTGATGATTTAAGAGATGCACCTTCAGAGGAAATAGTAAAACCCACTTCGGAATCCGTTAAACTTAAAATGGAGACTACCCTCAAATCATCAACTGCAAAAACGTCTAACGAGCATGCGGAAATTCTTGAAAAGCTTCAACACTTTAATTCGCCAGATTGGTCTCAAGTAAGGTATGCCGACGCCCAAAAAACATATGTCTCATCTCCCGGCTTTACCGAGCTGGAATGTAACGATATAGTTCGATCTTTCGACCGCAATCGCGCACTCGCGGTAACTGAAAAAACACTGGCCGCAATATCTCACGCCTTAATTGTTCAGAATGAATTTTTGCAGCAAGGCTTTGATAAGATAAGATAAGATATTTATTGATCCAATTTAACAAGATACATGTTACATTAATAGGTCGGTACATAGTTATTATTAGTTCATAGGTAGTTAGTGTAGAATGGTATTCACGGTAGGCAGTAAACCTGTGTTGTGAATACCAGCCTCACTCCCGAGTGTACAACTAATATAGGAAACAAAATGTGGGTAGGTATCTTGACGCGTTACGCGATGAGCGCATTAACAAGATACGTTTAAAACAACCACTAAACTTTCGAACTTCGCCTAAGTGTTCAGTGTTGCATTGCAGTTAAATCACTCAATCAACATTTACTTAGAAAGTAAGGCTGATTAAGCGATCCAGCCGACGCAACAAGTTGACGCCTTAAGGTGTGAACCTAATACAAATTGAGGTTTTAGATTTTTATAATTATGTTGTCTTTAAATTAATTTTCTTGCTTAAGTACTGTCTTATACATGGATGAGTGTCGCTATGTATGTGTGTGTGTATGAGTATGAGTATCTGAATATGCGAGTGTGTGCCTGTCTGTGTGTGTGTGTGTGTGTGTAAAGCAATGCGTAAAGTTGAGAGAACTGGAGGTGTGTCAAGCGTGTATGTGAATAAATATGGAGCTTAGCCCTACGATAGGTATCTTAGGATCGGCTTGTGAGGCCACTAAGCTAATAATACCTACACACAAAAGTTAGTAAAGGTTCGTATTCTGATAGTTATTATTGTTGTAATTACTTACCAGTTATGCAACCTGCTTAGCCCTACGATAGTTAGGTGTATCTTGGGATCGGGTTGCGAGGCCACTAAGTAAGTTAAATAGGTAAACGGGTATATCGATGGTACGTTATTATATAGTTCCTATAAATTATGCGTGAACTTAATACGGGTAGATTTAAGTTACTAGTAACTGTACTAAGCTAATACTCTCATAATTGACTCAGTCTCGTGATAGTTTAGCCCAGACAGGTACATTCGCAACGCATTTTTACATTTAAATTTATTCATAGGGTACAGTGTTAGAATGCGGTTAAGTTTGTTGTAGAGGTAAGGACCCAAGAAGTATTGCTGTTTTTGAATAAATGTAGTGCTGCTTCTGGGAATCTTGCATACAATGTCATGCCGACGTTTAGTCAACGATAGGTTAGGATCAAACGTTAGAGATGAGTGGTGACGTAAGACTATGCGGAGAATATAACTTTGTCTGACGGAGAGGAGATTACAAGTACTATATAATATTGTTGTACTGAATCTGTACGGCTTAAAGGTCATAACCTTTAACACTGACCGCAGTGCCCTTTCTAGATGTATAATAAATGTTTTACATGCACCTCCCCATATAGGGATACAATACGTAGTTATTGAATGGCACAAAGCATAGTAGACTTTTTTAAATACTTTTAGGTCGGCTATATGTCGCAATCGCTTAAAAACCCATACAAGTTTTCGGACTCGCATAGTAACTAAGTCAATATGTGGCTTCCAAGTCAATTTGTCGTCAATTAATACCCCTAGATATTTAATTTTGTCTGTTCGTTGAATAGTTGAGCAGTTACAGTGCTTGTAATTTTCATTGCATGTGTGTAGCTTTATTGTAAGGCTACTCGGTGGTTCAGAGGCCTTCCTCAAAGAAAATGCAAGATATTTGGTTTTTTCCAAGTTTAAGGACAGAAGGTTAGAATCAAGCCAATGTGCTACTTTATGGAGACCCTTTTCAGCTATAGTATACGTCTCATTCCAGGTATTCCCACAAAATACAAGAGCAGTATCATCTGCAAAACAGTAGGTTTTTCCATTAGTAAGATCGAGTTGGCAGAGATCGTTAATGTACATAAGGAAAAGGCTCGGACCGAGAATACTGCCCTGTGGTATGCCGAAACTGATAGGAACGTCATTGCTAATCACGTCCCCAATTTTAACACGTTGTTCTCTATCCATAAGATAGTCCCTATATATATTTACTCCACGAAAACCTATCCTTTCCATCTTCTCCACAAGGATGGGGATAGAGACAGTGTCGAAGGCCTTTTTCAAGTCCAAAAATATTGTTAAACATTTAGTCTTTTTATCTATACTCGATGTTACACGTTCCATTAATTGTTTAACTGCATCCTCAGTAGACAAGCCTGATCTGAAGCCAAACTGAGCTGGAGAAATTATGTTGTTTTCTTCCAAAAAATCAACAAGCCTATTGTTTAGAATTTTTTCTAGTATTTTGGAGAGAGCAGGGAGCACTGAGATTGGCCTATAGTTATTCACACTGTCCCTATCGCCATCCTTGTAGATTGGGTGTATGAGAGATCTTTTCAATACTTTGGGAAAAACACCACGTTCAAAGCAAAGATTAAAGATTTTTGTTAATAACGGGACAAGGGTTTTGCTAGCCTGTTTTATAAGTAAAGAAGGGATATTGTCCCAACCATTTGCGCAGTCAGTTTTAAGACTTTTTATGGTCCGTTCTATCTCTAAATCGGTGGTATCAAGCAAAGCAAAAGATTTATCCAAAAATGGTGGTAAGTTGGCAGCTTTAAAAGAGGGTAGGCGATTATTAGTAATAGATTGGGCCAATTGTTCGCCTATTGTTCCAAAAAAATTATTAATATTATTTATGGTTACCTCATTGTCATTGTCACGCAGTAATTCTTCGGAAAAAGTTTTTGCCTTATTCTGGCCAATGAATTCTTTTACAAGTTTCCATGTATTTTTTGAGTTATTCGAAGCTTTCTCTAATTCGTTTCTTTCAAAGGCATTTTTTAGTTTCTTTAGTAATTTATTACAGAAATTTCTATATCTGGAGTAGGTCAGTTTTAGAATATTATTATTTGGAGACTTTTTCAGTTTTTTTTGCATTTCGTCCCGATTACGTATACATTTTAATAAACCTGGTGTTATCCATGGTTTTAATATACGTCTTTTAGACGGGACAGATCGAGTTTGGGTATTTATGTCAATTACGTTTTTTAATATATTAACAAAATTTTCAGTGGCTAGATTGGGGTCTGCGCAATCTATGACTGTCGAGAAGTCAGTGTTTTCTAATTGGAGGACAGCTTGGTCAATGTTAAGTTTTGTATACATTGGTCGAGTTTTATTTGCCTTGAGATTGGTTTCTATTATAAGTACGACGGCCTGGTGATCGGTCAGGGAAGTATTAAGGACAGCCACTTTTCCGTAATTTTTGCAATTTAGAAGAATATGGTCTAGACAGTTGGGGCCTCTAGTAGGGTAAGTATGTCCCGGAAGAAGACCATGTTCACTAATGAAATTTAAGTACGATGGAGTATTGGCATCATGGCTATTGGGTTTGATATCGATGTTTAGGTCACCAGCTATTATAACATTTTGGAAAGTTTTGAGCGAGTTAAGTAGATCCGACAGAGAGTTATAAAAAGTGGAAAGATCTTTAAATGAGGGGGAGCGGTAAATAGCTAAGATGACTGTATCAGATTCGATTTTTATAGACATACAGTTGGCGTCCTTGATTATTGGCTCTTCAATCTTGCAATCTAATCCAGGATTTGTATACACAACCAAACCGTCATTTTGGTTTAAGTAATTTAGAGAGAAAGACTGCTTAAAGTTACCCAATGATGGTGGAGGGTGCTTATTATTATCTAGCCAGCATTCAGTCAATATAATAATATCAGGCATAAAGGACAATCTAGAGAGTAGGATTTCAAAGCTTGGTAGGTTTTTATATATGCTACGAATGTTTTGAGTTATTACTTTGAGGTGGGACTTATTTTCGCTAACGATTGAATGACACTGTTCGGGACTACATGTTATTGCAGAGGCTACAGAAAATGTATCTATTTCAGCTGAGATAGTTTTATCAGACGCCATTTCTAAAGATAATATCGGTGTAGTTAATATAAAGGCGGCCAGGTTGAGTATCGTGAGTGCCACGATGTTAAATTCCATCGTGGCACTCACGATACTCAACCTGGCCAGAGTGTATTGAATACGAGATATTAGTAAAATTAGGGATTGAGTGAGGTAAGCACGTATAAGTGTTGTATGTTTGTTCAGTTGATTATGTGTGTCATATAATGAGCTTATCTTTGTTGTGGGTTTGGTGTCAGAATAGGCTGGCAAGGCCATTGAACAGTATTGTAAGTTACATGTAGTGGTTTTAGATAAGAATATTACAGTAAACAGTGTAATCGACTTAGGGTCGACGCATGCAATGTTATAAAGCATAGAAAATAACCTAGGAATTACCATGACGGCAAGAGCAAGCAAATATACACAATTTAGTCATTCGGTGGAAGTCCTCCTAAGGTCCTTGAGCTGGTGTTCTTCAATTATAGTTATCAGTGGAGTACCGTCGTCTTTGCGCAGGAACACTTTGCCGTTAGATGTCCAGGAGTATCTGAAGAGCTTATCCCTAGTTAGTTCTCTTGCGAGGAAGTATAGTCTACGTGCTTTCAGAGTCAGGTGTTCGGCCACATAAATTGGGACTGACGGGCCCTCAATGTTTATGTGAGATGTACTCAGTTTGGAAGATTTATTTCTGGCGTTGAAATCCTTGGCGGCTCTGATCATTTTATTTTTCTGTAATACAGTTGAGAAACTCACTATGATAGGTTTTTTGTTTTCCGGTTTTCCAGGAAGGCGGCGAATTTCTCGAAGGTCGGTCGGAGCTATTTCGACGCTCAGAGTCTCCGCAGTGTCTAGAACTAGTTTTAGCAGATCTTCTGGACTTTCCTTTCCTTTACACGGTACATTTCGTATTTCAACCATGTTTGTTAGCAATTGGCGCTGCATATCTTCTATCTTATCTTCCAAGGTTTGGATTTTCAGTTTATACTCGCTCGACCCGTCTTCCAAAACGCTCACTCTAGTACTGATGTCTTCATACTGGGAATTAATAAATTGGAGGGAGTTCTCAATTTCTGTGTTTGACTTTTGGAGTTCTTGAGTTTGTAATTTCAGCTCCAGGATCCCGGAATGGAGGCTTGAGAGTTTGTTATTAATATCACTCTTCCAATCGTCGAACATAGAAGTAAGCATTAACTTAATTTCTTCCTTAAAGTGTTGCAAGTGAACAGAACAATCGTCCTCAGGTCTTCGTCGCTTGAAGCGTTTAATATAATCAGTAGGACCAATAGGTGTATTTTGCTCATTCAGTTCATCACTCGTGAGGTTGGGGTTAGAGGAATGCATCGACTTCGTTGGAGTCATGTTAAACGACGAGAATCAGGGAGGCGTCAATCAGAAAAATAGGTCCGCAGTTTACGTGGTCGGAGTTTGCGTTTGTTGTTAGGAGTCCAACGCAAGTTGAGACCGCCACTCGCGTAGAGTAAGGCCGATCGGGGTTCTAGCTCTGCTGGTTGTTTTATCTCACTAGTAGAAAATTCAAACTTGCTCACCGATCACCGACACACGCAGGAGGCGACTTTTTCTTTGCGTCTTATTCTAATTTTGATATGTCCCTTTCTTTCTATGATTTTATGAGTAGTCGATTTTCGTTTAAGTTAATAAGCAATGGCTCACAGCGGACACGTCCGTACGCTTTCGCGGTCCGGGAGGGAGCCTATTTGCATGGCTCGATTCCGCGACTAATGGATTGTCAATTCAAGATGTTAAAAACAAAATCGACGAAACTTTTTCGTCCCAGTATAATAAAATACATTTGGACTTGCTGCAAATGGTTTGTGGGCGTCGTGCAGACCTTGTACAGCAACGCAGAGATTATGTGCTGAGTTTTGTCAAAGATAAATGTCTGAAGGAGACTTTGCGAAAGATACCTCCCACACTGGAGAATCTTTTCGATGACAAAAAGTTTTCTGACCTAGTTTCTAAGAATGGTGGTATCGAAAAGGTATTTGTTTCGGTTTCGCGAACTTCTAGCCAAGGAACTGTCTCAAAAAGGCCTCTTGCGCAAAGAGTGTCAAATTTGGAGCCTAAAAAATTGATGCCTTTCTCGCGAAACTACGCAGGGCCTTCGACTGGTGGCTCAAACTTTCCCCCTGCGCAAGGGCGGAAACGCAAAGCCGACGATTCCTTTCGTGAAAGGCCCAGATCAGAAAAATTCTATAAAAACCGAAGTGGTAAACGTTCCAACAGGCGTTATGACTGACTATCCGACTTTCCGTGCTGGCCAATTAAAACTACGAGCCCATGTCTGGAAGGAGCTCGGGGCACCAGTTCATCTTTTAAAGGTAATATCTGGCTACAAGATTCCGTTTTACAAAAAGGCTCCATTAGTGCATCCGGCAAGAATATCTTCGGTTTTCATGACAAAAGACTCTCTAGCAATGAAGGAGCAAATGGAAAGCCTCGTCAATCAAGGCGTTCTGGAAGTGGCACCAGAGACTCCGAGCTTCGTCTCGAGCGTCTTTCTTGTTCCCAAGAGCGACGGCGCTATGAGACCGGTCTTCAATCTCAAGCGCCTAAACAGTTATGTGTATACAACCAAATTCCGCCTCACCAACATGTACAAACTGCCCGACTTCCTCCAGAAAAATGACTGGTTAGTAAAGCTGGACCTGCACAACGCGTATTTCCATGTACCAATAAAAACTGTCCACCGGAGATTCTTGCGAGTGGTGTTCCGGAGACGTCTGTGGCAGTTAACTTGCCTGCCGTTCGGTCTTTCTACGGCACCCAAGGTATTCGCTTCCATAACGAACTGGATTGCGGAGATTCTGAGGCGGAGCGGAGTAAGAGTAATTGTATATTTAGACGATTTTCTAATAGCGTCTCAAAGTCACCAAATCTTGTGCTACCAGATAAAACACACCGTTCGACTTCTCCAAAGACTCGGTTGGACAATCAACTTCAAAAAATCAACTCTTTCCCCTCAACGAGCTGTAGAGTACTTAGGAATCCACTGGGATCCATGGATCAACAAAAAATCTTTACCCGTAAAGAAAGTCAACAAAATTCTAACTCTGTCTCGAAAAATGCTTCACTTAGGGAGAGCTTCTTTGCGGGAGATACAACAGCTGCTCGGCCTTTGGAACTTTGTCAGCTTCGTTGTTCCCAGAGGAAGGTTAAACAGCAGGCCCCTGTTATGGTTCAGCCATCAATTGTTAGACGACGATCCCTTCAGAAAAGTAGACTTACCAAAGTCAGCCATGAAATCCCTAAGTTGGTGGCTGAAGCAAGCATGCTTTCAATCAAGCATTTGGACCCAAGCTCCGCAGTTTTTTCTATCGACCGATGCCTCAGGCTCAGGTTGGGGAGCCCAACTCAACGACAAAGTGCTGTCAGGTCATTGGACCACCAGGCAAAGACTTTTGCACTCCAATTTGCTCGAAATGACGGCAATATACAATGTATTATCCAAGAAGGGCCAGGAAATGTCTCAAAAGGCCCTTATGATCTTATCAGACAATCGCACTGTAGTTTCGTACCTTCGAAACGAAGGTGGGACGCATTCCATAGACATGATGCGCCTAACAGGCAGAGTTTTCCACTTACTCGATCGTTTTCAAATACAGATGTCGGTAAATTTTATCCCAGGTCGATACAATGTCGTCGCCGATCGTCTTTCCCGTTTTCAGCTTCAGACCGAGTGGCACTTGTTAAGTCAGGCTACAAATGCTATATTCGAAATCTGGGGGAACCCAGAGATAGACCTGTTTGCATCTCGGAGAGCTCACGTTGTCCCGTTGTATGCAACACTGGATCCAAACGATTGCCAAGCAGCGTTTGTCGACGCATTCAGTCAGATATGGAGTTATCGATTAGCATGGCTATTTCCTCCCCCGAGTCTGATACCTCGTGTCTTGTCCCACTTAAACGAGGCCAAAGGGATTTATCTACTTGTAGTTCCGGTTTGGGAAAAGGTTTTCTGGCGCAGCGATCTCACGAGCAGATCCCTAGCACCTCCAATTCAGATAAAAAATCTAGCACAGGTTTTGATAGATCTTCGCACTCAAGTCCCTCCACCAGATGTCAAGCGAATGAGTTTGGAAGTTTGGCCAATTCAGGGTGGGCCGCCTTACTAGACTCCTGGGATGATAATCAAAGACGTCTTCTTTCGAGTAGTTGGAGAAAGTCTACGTTGACTTCCTATAAGCCTGCGTGGATTCGATGGTGTAAATGGACGACGTGTAATGGTATTGATAAAAATAGTCCAAGGCCTCAAGATCTCGCAAAATTTCTGTCTGATCTGCATATTAAAGAAAATCTCTCGTACAGTTCCATTGCTCTCCACAAATCAGTTGTGTCTACATTTTGCCCAGTGCAATCAGGTCCTCCATTGAGCTCGCATGTTATTGTCAAGCGAATGCTAAAAGCTATCGCTCTAAGTAAACCTAAGACTCATAAGCCGCCTATATGGAATATTACAGATCTTTGCAATTTTTTGATAAGTACCGCGCCTGATCAAAATAGCCTATTTGAAGTTTCAAAAAGATGTGCAATTTTATTGCTTTTGTGTTCCGGTCGTAGAGTACATGATTTGACTCTTCTTAGTATGAAATCTCCTAACTGTGTAATTGAAGATGATTATATTATATTTTGGCCACTTTTTGGATCTAAAACCGATAGTGCTTCATATCGTCAATCGGGATGGAGATTGTTGTCATGCCCGACTAGTGTTAATATTGATCCCGTGTTTTGGATCAAAAAGTTGATTTTGATATCACAAGAGAGGCGTAAAAATTTAGATTGTTTGTTCATTTCTACTTGTGGACTAGTCAAGCCAGCTACTCGTACAATTATTGGCGGTTGGATCAAAACGGTTTTGAAAGACGCTGGTATAGACAGTACTCCTGGCAGTGTTCGGTCCGCCGTAGCTTCGGCTAGCTGGCTTGACAACCATAATATCAACGATATTCTATTGCGAGGAAATTGGCGGAGTGCTAAGACATTTCATAAGTATTATAGGAAAGAAATATTTTCTATGCCTGAAGGCAGACAGAAACCTTTGCTAAATTGTTTTCAATCAGTTGATTAATACAATAAGTTATTTGATTTTTATTATCATGCTTGCACAGAAGTATTTCATATCAAATTTAACACACCATGTTAAACCTATAAATTTATTACTAAGCCATTGATATGATCATCCTAAGTTTATAAAATAATAAATCTTCCAAATATTTGGTTTTCCGATCACATTGGCGTTTTTATTTTCAAACCAGCAGTCGATAACAAACACTTCTCAATTTGTAGGCTTGGAATAAGGTCAAAGGCTTAATAGAGAAGTTTTACCTAAAAATAAAACTTATATTAAGCTACTTACCTTATTCCAAGCCTAAGTCTATTGCTGTCTGCGGTTCCAAGCGAATAAGGTACCTACTAATCACTATTATTATAGCTGAAATTATTACAATAATTATTTTAGCCTTTTAAAATAAGCTCTTTTTCAGATTCTTATTTTTAAGCTTACTTTTCAGAAAGCATCTTCAAGGAACCTGTGTAGTCAATGATTTCGAACCGACATGAACACCATTCACGACTTTAACCACCAGCATATCCTATATGCTGTGGACTGACTCCACCAGCACATCCCATGCTGTGGACTGACGCCACCAGCACATCCCATGCTGTGGTAGTCTTCCGCCCATAGTGCCACTTGGGCGGTTTGGTACAAATTGAGGCGCAATGAACCACGAGGCGCCGGTTTCCGCCGCCCTCGCCGCTGGTTTGGCGCCACAGATTAGCAGGAAGGTGTAAAAACGAGGTAAACGGGGGGATATTTGACGTGCTTGTCTGTGGAAACGGGGTTGCCATCTCAATTTGTAGGCTTGGAATAAGGTAAGTAGCTTAATATAAGTTTTATTTTTAGGTAAAACTTCTCTATTTTATCTGTGGTTCCTGTCCTATGTTTTTACAAAAATGCACAATGCATCTGCTAGTCATGAGCAAAGATACAAATCACGTACGTATGTTAAACAAAGTAAAAATACTTCGATAACTTTCAAGTTTCAACAGTCTCGAAATAAAGTGTAGTTCAGATCACAGACTACAAAGAGATGTATAGAGTAACACAGATCAATAACAATTAAAACCACAGAAAAACGGTCTTCTTGCCAGTTCAGCCCATTACACAATGAAAAAAATAAGGTATAGGAATAAGAAATAAGGAACAAGGAATAAGAAATAGCACAGCAACCAAAACACAACAGACGATAGGCTACAATATTCAACCAATCACAGCGGACCTGCAGCTGGTGTGTGCACGAAGCACGAGTGCAGCGTTGCCAGAATGTTACAAAGTAACATTTTACGTTACTTTTGGCCCTCTTATGTTACCTCCATGTTACACGACCCAATATGTTACTTTTGTGTTACTTCTTTCTTCTTCATTAATGTCATGGCGTTTTTTCATATTAATTGATGATAAAGCAGATTATGGTATTGAAGACATTCCTAAATTGGTTGCAACTATACAAACGTCATTGATTGTATCTTTTTTCTTTTTCGACATCGCCAGTAGTTTTTGAACGCAACTCTTTAAAGTATTATTTTGTTTGCAGTGAGCCTTTATTTATTGGTAACTAGCCACTTTTTTACTAAGGTTTAGCTACTTTTTCCTTGGGCAAGGTGGCAAAACTGACACTCACGACAGTTCGTTGAAAAAATGCCCTGCGATTGGCTGGCTGTAAGAAATAAGGAACAGATTCCCGCCGCGACGGAAATTTTATTCTTATTTCTTATTCCTTATTCTTGAATTGTGTCTTGCTCCACGGTGCTGCCTTTGCTGCAAAGGTAGTATGAGGACGCGAGTCGCGCGCGACAACGTCAAAATTCGTGACTTTCCAGTACATTATCTGTCAAATTCTCGCGACTTTTGGTGTTGTCGCGCGCGACTCGCGTCCTCATACTACCTTTGCTGGATTCCGCTCTTCCTTATTTCTTATTCTTATTTTTTTTTCATTGTTTAATGGGCTTTCTTGCAGCGCCAACAATTTTTTTTAATGAACTCAACTGACAGCTGTCATTGAAAAGCCCTCATTAATAGTATCGAGTACTAAATCACTCAGTAGTAAGTCGTAACCAAAGAATCGATTATACTCATGTATCGAGACCTTTAGCGATCCCTAGTCCTTCACTTCACCAGATTGACAGATTGTAATTTTGTAGTCTTTGCTTTGATTGACTGACCAGTGGGACTGGGATTACTGTACGGCTTTTTCGTGATATTTCAACAAAATTCTTTGACCTTCTTCTTTTTCATTAGTATTTTTTATATCACCTATATTAACTATCTACGTTCGCCCTGGTAAAACTCGATTGGACCCTAAAATTGACGACGCGACGTAAGTGCACTCTGCTATCGAATATGGATAAAAATGTATCACCAAAGGACCTTTTCAACACCTACAAAGCCTGGGTACGTAATAACCCTAACGTGGTAACTGACGTAGAAACCGTAGTCACATGGTCTTCGTACTTTGTGGCTGGGAAAATAAACAAATCGCCTGTGGTCTCTGAACTTGTCTACTCGTTGTCAAAGCTTTTATCATTATACAATGACAGGCTTATCAGGGAGGCATACGGTGATCAAGTGCAGTATTACGGCGTGCGGGAGAAAATCAAGATCTGGCTGACAGTCATACACTACTGCGAGGTCTTTGTGGAGCTGGTCGTTAGAAAGAAATGGGGCACCCGTGGAAAGTGGACTGCGGCAACCTTGCTACAAGTGATCAAGTGCTCGGCCAACCTGGTGCTCCTGTACAAATTTCGTGAAATGCCAGTACAGCATCCCCCTGTGCCATCACTACAAAGGAAAAAGTTTATTGAAGCAAAAGAGATAGATGAAAATCTAAATAGTAGTTTCACACTGAAGAGGTCGGGGCGTGTCCTCCGGAGCGTAGAAGGCGCGCCTCCAGTGGCTTTCCGAGACTGGCAGCCGATCAGGACAAAACATGAAGTACAGAGTCCCAACATGAATGTTAAAGACCTAATTTATGCTGAGACGATACATTCTTTGAAGCCTCTAGTCCATCTTGCATCAATGAGAGTATTTGGAACCAAAGCATGGACACAGTGGCTGGTGTCCCTTGGCCTAGACTTAGCCAGTCTAAAGCTTTACAGTCGCTACACGAAAGAGCTAACCTATGAGCAACGTTTGGAGGTCAGCCGCAGGAAATTGGGGCTTGTGCTCTACTTGCTTAGGAGTCCCATGTACAATAGGTACTCAAAACATGCTATTGTGAATATTCTTACATCGGCATCAAATAAGATACCCTTCGCTGCATTTGTTTGTGGGCCAGTGCTGCAGTATTTGAATCACTGGCAAGATATATACTTTTATATGTGGGCTTCATAAATTACTTATTCACCACCAAGGCCTTGAGTTTATGAAACTCATATTTGTTTATTGAGTAATATTAAATAATCACATTGCAATGCCATTAAAACAGTTACATTGCATCTTTGAAGTGAGTAATTAAAAATCATTGTTATGATGGCCCAATTGGGCCCTTTAGGATAGTAAATTATAATAAAGGTAAAATCAATTAAAATAGTATACAAATAATTATATCCTGAGGACCCTCATCAGGGCCATTGGGCTGAGGAGATTGCATCGCGCACGGCATGATGCATGGGTTTTACCACAGATATGCAATTGTTAAGAAGACTACAAACAAAATAGCCATTGCCACACTAATTTATCTTTATTGACAAATTATGCTTTTCATAGACTCATCCCCAGGTTAGTAGATGTTAGCTAATAGCATGTTACAACATCCTATGGGTGCCTTTGGGATTGACTTAGAATATTCGTATGAATATGTACTGTAGGTTAAATAATTGACCTGCATTGCCTTGACTTGAATTGTTGGCACCTCTAGTTTTTTATTATGTTGGTGATAGTTTCTTAGGATAAGATGTTTGGATATTTTTATAATTATGAAGACATGTTCAGAGTTAAGATTTTATATATTGGGAACTCAATAGGAGGTTAGTGGTTGGGGTTGTGGTTATGAGATTAGCTTTGAACAAAACAGATTTTTAAAAGCCTTAATAGCAATAATCTTTTGCCTTTCGTAAGAGATCAAGATGTAAAAGTGTTTTTTACTTAATTATCTGCTAGATGAGATGTTCATAAATGTTATAAAAAGTAAAGCTTCAAGAATTGAGTCACTTACCGCAGGTTTCTCAGACGCTAGTCTGTTAAACTATTGCTAACAGCTGTCAGTTTTGACAACTGACAGCTGTTAGCAATAGATTAACAGACTGTCAGCGTTTGAGAAACCGGTGGTTAATGTGGTGGCACTATCAGCCTGTACAAATGATTCCACTTTTATAATTCCTGTTAAGGTTAAATAAAATACATATATTTTAAATTATTTTGTCTTTTTCTATATTCTCATTAGTTGTTGATTTGCACGCACTTCAAATATGTAAAACTTAAACTCGACATCAGCAGTTGGTAGTAATCCCACAATGTTAATTTTAATACTACAACACATAGTTTCTTATGAATGATTAAAATAGTTTTTTTTTATTAACATTTCAGCAAAAATTCGTTCAGGGTCCCATAATACTCGTAATAAAATTACACTATGAACTATAATAGCTTTATCTTTTTCAAAGTAACAAGTAAATTTGTAAATTTGCGACGAGCAACCGACGATGCAAGCTCCGTCTCTGCTCACCATGATTCATCATCATCATCATCATCATCAACCCATCATGTCCCCACCGAGGGGCACGGGTCTCTTCCCTGAGGAAGGTATAGGCCATACTCCACCACGGGGGCCAAGACCGGATTGGTGGAGACTTGTAAGACTAGTGGCTGGTCTTATTGTCAGAAGTTTTCAAGCCGCCCTAAGGCCTCTGACTTGGCTTAACGACTGCCATCTATCGACGGCAGCCGGCACCAACTGCTTAACGTGCCTTGCGAAGCACGGAATCGCTCGGAAAAATGCCACTAGCGTTAGTCATAGACGGTGACCCATCTATAGACTGAACGCGCCGTATGTTACTTAACCTTAGTGATCGTTTGAGATCACTCAGGCAGCCCAGGCTACGAGCGATTCCATGATTAAGCTCTGCGAATCGGAGCGAAACCTGGTCAGACTCGTCTGATAAAAACCCACATAAGTTGACCGAAAAGTTACAATATAAAAATATATTCTTCACTGTGTGTCGGGGAATAAGTTATAATTAATAATTAGGAATAACTATGCCATATTTTTAGTAAGTACTGTGCCTAGGCTAAGCCGCAGACAGACTGATTGACAGACATGCCGAAACAGAAACTATAAAGATTCCTTGTTGACTATGGAACTTTACTAAAAACAGCACAGGAATTCCACCATAAAAACAAACCTGTATTTATGTGTAGTAACATTTAATAATAATGATTTGTTCAAAACGAACATTAATTCTTTATCTTAAGTATAATAAAATATCTGAAAGATACAAAGTAACAATTGCATTAGATCAGTGACATGAATAAGAAGTGTAAATAAATACTTTACGTAATATTATTCATAGTGGACACACCTGGGCCGCGTTTCATAAAACTACAATTATTAGTTTACTATTACAATTCGAGTTTACTTGTTAATCAACTTATAAACTGCAATAACTCATGAATTGTACTTTTGTGAAATAGAGCCCGAATATTGAAAATAAATAAACTATGAAACATACTTTATACATTCTTGTGATGGTAGCCTCCCAAACAGCATTTAATGTCTGTGATGATGAAGGTAAAAACCTTACTACAATTGACAATTTCAGTTGTACCTTGCCATATTACAACTGAAATGATATCACATCATTTAGCCACCATATTTACCTACTACCATACCATAATTATTTACATTACACTAGGTGGCGCCTTTGATGCACTCGATGGGTAATGGGGCCTTCCAAGACAGCGCCGTAAGTCCCCATCATTTCATATTCTTAAAAATCTCATCAACACAAAACATCATTGGATATTATCTACCTATTTCTCTCCCTCTATTAATAACGATACAACAGCAAGTTCAATGGGGGCTATTCTGGAATATTTAAAGCATTAATTAGCAGTCATTTCATTTCGTTTCATTTCATTTTATTGCCTTAAATTACAGTTTTACAAGGTGTTAAATTTATAACAGTCTTCGAAAGACTGTTATAAATTTATTAAGTAGTTGATTATTCCGTTTCTGCGGACTGACTTCCGTTTGTCCTTGCCTGGTTACCATAGCACAGGGTATTCTAGTTTGGGACCAGATCAAGTGATAGTGTTGTGTTGGTAAATGGTGCTTTGTAACTAGGTGCGATCAAATATTTTTTCATCCTTGTACGCAAACAGTTGCGATCGAATACTTTTTGTCCTTGCACGAAGACAGTAACATTGCGTAACGGCATATTTTTGGTTGTAGCTTTTATAGTTAACTTTTCTAACTATTAGAATACCAGAATAGCACCCGCTTCACTTCAATAACAATTCATTCGAGTCTTATTTCTTTGTGTAAATGGTGCTGGTATTACAGTCATCTCAGGAAAATAAATAATTGAAGAAAATTGTATTACAAGAACTTAATTTGACACTGAATGAGTAGTTAATTAACTATTGTAATACATTATCCAATACAGATTAGTTTGCCGCAGTCTGCAGCGAGCGTTTTGTAGTTATAATATTATCTATGCACAATACAATACATCTTTGAAATAAGAAGAATCCTTATTGTAAAGTCAATGTCAATGAAAAGTTTAACATGCAGCCGACAGTACATAATATACTTTCGTTTACCCTTGTCATTCGATACTCTGTCTTCGTTCAAAAATGCTATAAAATTACACATCAATATTTCAAAGCTAAATGCGGGACATAATAAAGAATTTACATAGCAGAGTCACAAAATCGGCCTGATACTTTGAGCACCTACTAGGCATACGCAAGATTTCGCAGGAAGATTTTGCGTGTTTCGTTTAGGTACCTATGTTTATTATTTGTCTGTGTGTGGATTGAGTGAGCACCCTTCTAAAAATAGAAAAAGGATGCTGTTCATTTAGTAAATGTTCTAAAAGAATTGTAAAAGTAATATCTGCATTTGTAAAACGATACAAAAAAAATTACAGTATTTAACGTGTGCTCACTCAGTTCTCACAAAGTACCATCGAAATCAGCGACTGTATTAATTTAATATAATATATTTATACACTAGTCTTTAGTAAAACCTATGCTAACTTACCTTTGTAATTTATAGAACACCTGGTAACGTATTTAAGATTTTACAATTAATTTCTTATGCTCACTCAATCCACACACTTTCGAAAACCCGATTTCTAATGAAGAAACTGAAGAATTAAACTACTAGATGTGTCTATAGTCAAGTAAAATTAATATGGGAATTCGTAAAATAGATAACAAACCATTAACGCGGCAGGTTTTTGGATAATAAATGTTTGTGTGTGCTCACTCAGTCCACACATTAAAAGTTAGTTAAAAATGTCAATATCTTAAGATTTGTAGCATCACAGAAACTTTAAACTAGTTCAACTTGAAGTAAAATATTTTACTAGAGATCCACCATCTAATATTTTATATTCCTTGTCTGTTTTAAAAGATAGTCAATTATATTTTTTCTCATAGAAATATATCATTTGGGGTGACCACACTACATTGTATTACGGTAATATGGAGATACGATTACCTATGATTACCTACCCATACGACGACCTCTGTGGCGCAACGGTTAGCGCATCTGACTACCATGCGAAAGGTCCCGGGTTCGAATCCGATCATAGGGCGCGTTCAGTGCATGGATGGGTGACCGTTCTATGACTAACGACAGTGGCATTTTTCCCAGCGGTTCCGTGCTTCGCAAGACACCTTGGTGCCGGCTGCCGAAGATAGATGTCATTTGTTAAGCAAAGTCAGAGCCTTAGGGCGGCTCGGAAACTTTTGACAGTTAGACCAGCCACTAGTCTTATAAGCCTCCACCAATCCGGACTAGGCCCCCTTCTTCAAGGAAGAGACCCGTGCCCCTCAGTGGGGGCATAATGGGTTGATAATGATGATGAAGCAAGAGAATCGAAAAAGTGAAGGTTATGAAGTCGGTCCAGATAAATACCTATCTAAACAATAACAAAATAACATTTTCTTCTGGTAAAAATTTTTTTTTCTTAAAAAAAGTATTAATTCCTTACAAAATAATTAAAATCATGAAATCTCTCTAATGTATTCATTAATTTCAGTCATAAAAAAAGAAAGCTATCTTCTGGTACAAAACAACACAATAATATTATAAATAATGAAAGAAATTAAATATGAGGACATTCTGTCGGCAAGATCAACGTCAATCATATTCCCGTTATAATTTCGGATAACCTGGGGTCTACGTACCATATTCAATGTACGTACGTAATATGCTGGATAATAGCAACATCATCATTAGGTTCCACCGAAGTCAGCATATTAAGAATTTGTTTACTGTCAACATACTTACTTCGTCAGTGCAATTTTTTGTCTTCTAACACCAAAACCAAAACCTGCGAACTACCTCTTTCGTTTGCATTGAGTTCCCAGTCATCCGTGAGAATGGACTGAATTGGTGCCGGTAATCTACATTTTGATAATAAGCCCGATAAACCTATTCCTCTTTCGAGCAGTTATTCAAGTAGCCTTACAATGTTAAAACACCTATCGAAGTAAATGATATGCCCAGGTACCAGACTAGCCGACAAAGTCAAAATAACTTTTTCTGCCAGCACCCAGATTCTTTATTGTCAGGAAAGGTTTCCTTGGTACACTTCGAAATCACAGGTGACTCCATCTAGGTTAGCTAAATCAAATATCTTAAGTCCTTCGGGATTCGGTTTACCAGTTGCTAGCCAGTAAATGGTACTACCATTTCATTGATTAGTATCAGCCAGTTTGTATGCTATTAAAAAGCGAGCACATTTCACATGGTTGGTTTTTTGGATATGACATAATTTAGTAACCACATATAATGAAGTGTGGTCATTTCTGACCCACCGTACCACAGCCCATACTCCCAGTGGTAGGTACGGTGGGTAATTATTTCAAAAACAATACCATGGTCACCCTACCTCATAAATGTACTAGAAAAATTATAACTGAACTAGCTGTTGCCCGCGACTACGTCCGCGTGGGCTTTAGTTGAGTAAAGTGTTTGCAAATAAGATAGGGATACTTTTAGCGCATGCGAAAGAGCTTTCATACTAACTTCGCAACCCCCTCTTGCCCCCTTGAGGGATGATTTTCGAATGGATGATGACACGTCTTTCATGACTTTCAATGAAAGACCTTCATTCTGAATTTCATTCGAATAACTTCAAAAACGGCAAAGTTTCATACTAACTTTGCACCCCCTCTTACCCCCTTAGGGGATGATCTTCGAAAAAATATTTTACATGTGTTTCATAATTTTTAATGAAGGACCTTCATATTGAATCTCATTCGAATAACTGAAAAAACGGCAAAGTTTCATACTAAGTTTGCACCCCCCTTTTACCCCCTTAAGGGATGATTTTCGAAAAACTATTTTACACGTGTTTCATAATTTTAAATGAAGAACCTTCGTACCAAATTTCATTCGAATAACTTCAAAAACGGCAAAGTTTCATACTAACTTTGAACCCCCTATTACGCCTTTAGGGGATGAATTTTCAAAAATCCTTTCTTAGTGCTACCCTACGTTACAAAAGAAACTCTTGTGGAAAATTTCAAGTTTCTAACCCTTATAGTTTAGGCCCTGCGTTGATATGTCAGTCAGTCAGTCAGTCAGTCAGTCAGTCAGTCAGTCAGTCAGTCAGTCAGTCAGCTTCTCCTTTTATATATATATATATATATATAAATATCTATATAGATATCTTTTAAAACAGACAAGGAATATAAAATATTAGATGGTGGATCTCTAGTAAAATATTTTACTTCAAGTTGAACTAGTTTAAAGTTTCTGTGATGCTACAAATCTTAAGATATTGACATTTTTAACTAACTTTTAATGTGTGGACTGAGTGAGCACACACAAACATTTATTATCCAAAAACCTGCCGCGTTAATGGTTTGTTATCTATTTTACGAATTCCCATATTAATTTTACTTGACTATAGACACATCTAGTAGTTTAATTCTTCAGTTTCTTCATTAGAAATCGGGTTTTCGAAAGTGTGTGGATTGAGTGAGCATAAGAAATTAATTGTAAAATCTTAAATACGTTACCAGGTGTTCTATAAATTACAAAGGTAAGTTAGCATAGGTTTTACTAAAGACTAGTGTATAAATATATTATACTAAATTAATACAGTCGCTGATTTCGATGGTACTTTGTGAGAACTGAGTGAGCACACGTTAAATACTGTAATTTTTTTTGTATCGTTTTACAAATGCAGATATTACTTTTACAATTCTTTTAGAACATTTACTAAATGAACAGCATCCTATTTCTATTTTTAGAAGGGTGCTCACTCAATCCACACGCACACTTATTATTTTATAAATTATTTACCGCCTATTTTACAACCCTTTCCTTCAAATTGGGATGTGGGATAGGTACATAGTTTGTCAAAAAGGTACTATTATTATCATTTATATTCGTTTCTTATTTCCAAAATCGTACAGTAATTAAAAAATAAGTGATATATTTTAAAAACATAGATACCTAATAAAATGCACTTATGTATTGATTTCATAAGCAAAATATTTTCAAAAATAAGTATAAAATAACATGTCTATCAAATTTTTAACTAAAGTTGTATTTGACTACTTCTAAAACTTAATATTAAAATATATTATGATTATGACGGAAAAAGAATAAATCACACCTTTAATCCCATATTGGGAATTGGATGGAATTCCTTTTAATATTTAACTATCTATTCATGCGCATTGACATCGTCAACGGCTATTCTGGCACGCTCATACGTATTCGTCGCTCCTATAACATAGTGATATACATACAGATCTACCAAGGGTGAAGTCGGACACTGGAAGCTCTTTTTCCATTCAAATGAGCCAAAATTCAAGACCTTGAGGCGTCCCTCGCAAGCAATAGCCATACAAGCGTAACTCTGTTTTGATTCACCAGCTGCACGCTGGATCTCGATGACCCTTACCCTAACACAAATGAAGGTTTGCTCGTGATTACAACGGGGAAAAAAGAATAAAAATTAAATATAGCCTCCGGAAAACAATTTACAATGTGTGGACTACACATAAGTTTTAGTTCACAAATTAAAGCTTCAAAAGACTTCATAGAATCTATTAACAGGGTTCACATTGCCAAAATTCCTTTTTAACAAGTTATTTCAAATTGTAAGCGCGATCAGATCTCGACTTATGTCTCAAAACGTATTGGTTAAGTTACATTGCGTTGCGGCATGTCCATGCGTGTACGTTTGCATGGGAAATGCTCCTTGAGAGGCCGTCGCAAGTCACAAGGAAATCATTCAAACCATCAGCATTTTGCAGTTATCTCGACGAACCGATATGTAGTATATTTTCCTTAATTTTGGCCACCACGTACTGGGCGGGTCTAAATCGCTTTATTTGTCCAAGAGGATGGAAGCACGAGGAGTACAAAAAAAATCAACCAAGAGAGAACAGGAAAAGTAAATAACATATAATAATGTGATTAATTGTCCCTTTTCTGAATAATATTCCTTTGTTATACGCCAGAATACGAGATATAGAAGCTGGATTAAATTTATCATTTGATAAATTTATCTAATGATGGTTTAATTTAGTTTTATTACTTCATTGCACTTTGGATTGATGTGTGGACCCACACTTTGAATAACAGTTACAAAAAATTTAAGCACCATTCAAAATATAAATTCTTTTATATAGACAGCTGGCCGACCGCCAGTTTATGATTTGAGAATTTCACAAAGTATGTATTTAATAGGTTGTCCCAAGCGGTAATTACCATGCAAATAAAGTTTGGTTTTAATTTAAAAACGACATGCCGGATTGGTCTATTCATACATTTTTGAGAAATCTTCCGACTGGGTGTTATTCTCAATTCGGCAGTTACCATTCTGCAAATATAATTTGGATAACACTACCGCCATTACAGGTTTTACATGCCAAAATACAATTCACTCATTCCGTTCAATAAAAACCATAGCGTATAGACACAATACAAGAAAACTATGTAGTTGTACACGTAGATTTTTTAAAAATATAATACTTATTATTATTGTTCTATTACATTTAGATGGGTTATATAGACATCATTACATAGACAGTTAATGGGTGTCCGCACTATTCTGTGTCTGCGTTGTATAAGTATAGTTTATAAAAACTTACAAAGTACGCCAGATGTAGTCTTGAATTTTAATTGACCTTAGTGTCTTTTCGTCAATATATTGTGTTGGTAATTATAATATCGTTGTGTGAATTAAAGTCTTCGTTGATGTATGCTCCGCTTATTAGTTCTGAAGAGTCTTAGCCCTTTCCGGCGAAGCCCAAATGCAATGTGTTTGAGTCGTATGTATGAAGTATGTCCGACTCTGTTGGGCTTTTCCCAAGACGAAATCAAAGGTAGTATGAGGACGCGAGTCGCGCGCGACAACGTCAAAAGTCGCGACTTTCCAGTACAATAACTGTCAAATTCTCGCGACTTTTGACGTTGTCGCGCGCGACTCACGTCCTCATGCTACCTTTGCATATTTAGCGGTCTCTCGCTATGCTCGTCCGATTCAACAAGTATGTACACATACGGTATTATAAATAGAATCACGATTCCCCAAATCTCTCCTGAGATATCGTTCAAATAATCTGTGATAAAGGGACACGTCACACAGATAATTTAAACTGTGTCCGTGGAGTATTTCAACGAAACTTGTTTGTTAATAAGAACGATATAATTTAGTTTTCTTTCAAAATAGGTCAAAATGCTTTTAAAAAAAATTAGTGAAACATGACTGTGTCATATAAAAAATTGCAAAAAGATATTTTTTTTGTCCATATAAATACTTCTCTGAAGTAACAGACACAGAATTTTGCGAACAAGTTGTTTGAAGAACATCAGAAAACTGATAGTCAACTATTTTAATCATGAATAATTTTTTTTGTTGTGCCTTTATACAGCGTGTTATTGATCGAACGCTTAAAGCCGTTTCACCAGCGTCTATAAATAGATGATTAATGGTTGTTCACGTTTTGCGTTATTTCAATTCACGTTGTATACCACACTGATTTGATACGGTCTCCAATCGGCGATGTTGATACTTGAGCTCGGATTACGAAACGCGAACAATCTGGAATAGAAAAAAAAAGTTATTTTCTATAGTTATCATCTCATCGTCATCGTCATGAGCCATTTGACGCCCACGACATAGGCTTCCCTCATGGTTTTCCAAGGTTCCCGGTCTTGTATCGTGTGGTGCTCTGCAGCAGAGCCACCACCTCAGAATATGATCATTTATATCTTAAAAGCATGTACGTCGAACGTACATAGCGTACGTATACCGTTACGAACGAACCGTTATCGGCTGTACGTGCCTTAGGTAATGATAAAATAGACATTGATTGTGGCTCTGCTGCGGAGCATACTCTCTAGCAGAGCCACGAAGAATATGTACTCTGGAAAGATAAACGCTCCTGTTTTTCGATTAAAACTGTTGTACGAGTAGTGTTTATCGCATACGTTTTAAAAAATATCATTGTAAGACAGGCAGCGGTTTTATTTATTTTACATTTACCAAAATTTTCGCAGAAAGCGTCTGGTTATTATATGTTAGCAATTTTTTTCTATACTATCGTTTACGTCGTAAACGTAAACTTTACGAGAGCGAGAACTTTTTGCAGAAAGCTATTATTTACTTGATTACTTTAAGTTTAAATTAAGTTTTAAGTTACTCATGTTAAATAATAAATGAAGACGTGAGTGGATGAAGGTTATAAGTGCAATACGGTATTTGACACTATCAACAATAAATTATTTGAGATGCTCGATTAAAACCAAAATTACAAAATGATTCGGAAAATGTATTTCTTTTAATCATTTACTAGTTATTACAATTTTTAAATAGATGAAACATAAAAAGAGTGCTCTGAAATGTGATGTCACATGCAAGTATTTTCACACAAAATTCCGTTTTAAAAGTAACTCATTTGACATCCTGTCAAATACCCAATTGGTATTGCAACTCGTACGCAATAACCACTACTCGTACAACAGTTATAATCGATCGTTGTGTGCGTGCGTAGACTAGAAGCAAGCTGCAGTGAAAATACAATGTACAATCATCATCATCAACCCATCATGTCCCCACCGAGGGGCACGGGTCTCTTCCCTGAGGAAGGTATAGGCCATACTCCACCACGGGGGCCAAGTCCGGATCGGTGGAGGCTTGTAAGACTAGTGGCTGGTCTTACTGTCAGAAGTTTTCAAGCCACCCTAAGGCCTCTAACTTGGCTTAACGACTGCCATCTATCGACGGCAGCCGGCACCAACGGCTTAACGTGCCTTGCGAAGCACGGAACCGCTCGGAAAAATGCCACTAGCGTTAGTCTTAGACGGTGACCCATCCATGGACTGAACGCGCCGCATGTTGCTTAATCTTAGTGATCTTTGAAGATCAAACACATAAGCACTAATTTTTTTTTGACACTAAACCATTGACAAATCTATATGGTTTGGCCCATTCACATGCAAATCCAATCGCGAACTCTACCTACACACACAGTAAGTAGCATAATATGACGTCACGCCGAATAATATTTACTTTAACTAATTAACAATGATAAACTCGATTAATCACGAAAAAAATGAAATCAGTTTCTTAAAATTACGTCTACTATCAGAATATAAAATAAAATCCAATCATAAAAAAAACTTTGCATCCCCAATTGTTTCTTTACCCAAATAAAATAAATAAATAAATAAACGGGTAGGGTAAACTATACATTGATTGGCACCTTAAGCAAAACCTTGACTTAATTTGTTTCCTAAGCATTCAATTTCATATTCAATCACTATTAACCATTTTTATTTGTTACAATATGAGTATAAGTTGGAAATAAAAAATAATTCTTGCTTGTCATAGTTTTATTTAAGAAAAATAATAATAATTTGAAAATGTTTCCAAAACTACAGTCATTGGCATTACAGGTATAAACATTGTCACTAATAATATCAGTCATTGGCACTTATAATTTGTATGTATGTGTTGTACTTAACAATGCTAATTATAAAAAAAACTACCAAAATGCCCTTTAAGAAATTTTTATTCTTAATATTTGTGTTTAAAAGTCACTGTGCCAATGACTAGGTGGGTGACAGCAATACTATGGTTTACCCTATATGCCTCACCGCGTCCAGATCTAGTTGTTGAGCCAGTCCCACGAGTCGTCGTCCTTAGCCTTCTTCTTGATGGTGATCCTTTTGAGCTCGGGCGGGGGGCTCGAGATGCCAACCTGCGACAGGTCGCACGTGTCCAGGTTGCGAGCTGCAACCGAGTCCGGCCACGGCTGAGTCTGCTCGGTCCTGCCGTAAGCCGTAATTAAGATAAAATAGCTGTGCCCCGCGGTGTTACCCGCGGTTCATCGATTTTCCCGTAGGAATAAGATATTTCCCCGCGGTAAAACGTAGCCTATGTTTTAATCCAGGGTATCGGCTAACTCCATACCAAATTTTATTAAAATCCGTCCAGCCGTTTCAGCGCTAAAGACTGACAAACATATAAACACACACACAAACTTTCACGTTTATAATATTAGTGTGATGTGTAAGTAGCCTTTATACGTCAGGGGGACTTATAAAAGTGTAGGGCACAGGCACTCTCTCAGATAGAGATTATGGGCTCAATCCCACCACGGATTGGCGATTTTAAGATTTTTGCTGTTTGTCACAAACACGTGCTTGCAATACTACCTCGGCGCTTACCACGCGCTTACTGAATGCGGTGAGCGCACGCAACTGCCGCGCTGACGTTTATAGTATGAAATTATCAGCAGGGCGGCTGTCAGGCGACATGCGCGCGACAGTCGCGTTGCTAAAGTCGCCTAAATGTGAAAGCGCCCTTACTGTATTTACAAATGAGGCATATAGAATCAAAGGCTGCAAATTACCACAAAGTAAACTCTGCTACTTTCCCGTCAACGCCGTAACACTTAGCAGCCGTTGAACCCAATATGAGATTTTTATGAGGTTTTAAGTGGTCTTTTGCT